>OY728161.1:586440751-587784501 GCA_963277665.1 Viscum album
ATCACGTCTTAGGATAAACTGTATTATGATACACTAATATCAAAACGTTTATTTTTCTTTTGGATGTTATGTCCCCATGTTCATAACTACCAAACCCAGTGTCTCTAGTTGTAATGGTTGGTATTTTCCTTGAAGTAGTGGAAACACTGCCTAATCAGTGAGAACAATATATCTTTCACCATTCACAGGATCCCAATGGATGTTTTCTCCCAAAGGGACATGGAATTGCCTAAATGTCAGTGGATAAAGTTAATATTGGATTATGACTATGGGATTTTTTATACACATATAAAGGAGAATATTGAGTTCAATGAATTGATCAGGAATTTTCATAGTGATGCAGTGAATGAATCAAGAAATACATGGATAGTTATGGAAGAACATTCCGCATTGCATGTAGATATGGGTGGATTATGGGGGCAGAGGTTGGAATATTTAGATGATGGTGAAGTAATTTTTGGAGCTGTAAGTGGAAGAAGCCCACTTTGGGGGATTTTGAGGTGGAGGACTGGGCATAATGTTGTGTTTTGTGTGACTCCCCTAATGGTCGGATTTAGGATGAACAACATCATGTTTTGTTTTAGGGGGGATTTTTAATCCTTCAGAAATACATGATATGGTACATATAATGTTTCAGAGTTCACCATTGGTAGTACATCCATTCATGACAATTATGTACAATGGATTTATAGGTTAGTTTTTGTGGAATGGATTGAAACGTGGAGTTATAGATTGTGTGCCTCGATGTTTGGTCTATGAGAAGGTAATGGATGAGGACCATGTTCCAAATGGTTTTCTCCAGCAATTAGATTTTCCCTAGTAGATGTGTGAGTACATCTTAATGGAATTAGTTAACATTTTTCCTCATAAATAGAGAGGATATGATTCTATATGGGTTTTAGTGGATCTATTGATGAAATCAGACAACTTTATAGTGATCAAGGAGTCGAGCTTAGTAGAGGTATTTTCGAGGAAATATCTAGAGAAGGTAGTGATACTCTATAGAGTCATGAGGAAATCCATTTCTGATATAGCTACTCATTTTACCTCTGTTTCCAATATATTTCTCCAGTATTATTTTGCTTATTAGCTATTTATTTTCATTTATATTCATCCGTAGAGGGATTACCTCATATAGGGGACAATGAAGACCATTTAAGACATTTTCTTATCTTATGTCATTGATTTTAGAGGATCATGAATGATAAAAATTCCCATTTTAGGGTCATCGTAAAAAATATTTTCAACTATACCATTGGAATGGGGATGTTTAATTTCTTATATGGTCGACCCTTCCATTCTCCATTGTTTTGGATTAGGGTATGCGATTCAGTAATTCTGTAGTGGATTCTCATATAGAAAACCATAGATATGGTTATAGTTATTCGTGACTAGATGAAATTAGAGAATGACCATCATTAAAATGAATTCTATCATCAATGGAGGCCTTTTTATTTTGATGTTTGGAATCATGTTTTCCTAAAGTTTACTCCCCATCATGGGCACCCATTGTTTGGTCATGGTAGTTGGGATTCATTTTATTTTTTGGCCTTTTGAAGTACTGGTTGGTGTTAGATATGTGGTTTATCAAATAGAACATTCTCCACAAATTATATGGATTCATGATGTTTTTTATATTTTATATTTTTTTCATATTTTCATGATGATTGTCACATCATCAATTGGTGGGAGATTAATGTTGATGATGTTGTTACCTTTGAGGAGCAGATTGTAGTGATTTAAGATCACCTGGGTAATGTGTTAATGGGAATTCTATCCCTTTTCTTTATTTTTTTGCAATACGATGGAATGAAGAATAGTACATAGGAACTTGGGTTTTTGATTTGTGCAATGTACCACACACTATTTTTTGTTTAGTTATGATTTTTTAACATTGTTCATTTTCTTGTTAAAGACCTTTTATGGGTTGGGATAAGGATTTATCTTATTGATAGTGTTTTTTCTCTTTTATTATATATCTCAATAGGGATATTGTTTAGGATCCATTTCTGGTTGTTTTGTGTTTTTTGTTCTTTCTATAGTGAGGTGGTGGAGTTCTTGGGGTGAATGGAGCATTGATATGTATTTGGAAAGGTGGGTATGTAGATGACCCATTTTTATGTTTCCCCACATTGTTTGATTTTGATTCTATAGGATGAAAATATTTTGAGAGGTATATGAGGTAAGGGCATAGATCTATGTGGATCGACCCCTTTGCTTGTTCAAATGGAATACAGAGCTTAGAGAAGGCTCAAAGGTAGTATAGAGTAGTTTGTTTTCTATATTATGTACGCAATGAATTATTTCACATCATGATGAGTTTTAATAAGAAAATGTGGAATTAATTTGGTGTAATAATTCTAGGTTTCATAAATAAATAACATGAATAGGTGATGGTTTTCTCAGTAGATGCCGAAATCAAGGAATTACATGACCTGAAAGGGGATTACACGTTGTTTAATCCCCTAATTTTATAATGTATCAAAAAATTCTAGATGCATAGGTTTTGAAATCCTACGGCTTCTACATCCCTCCCTCTAGTCCAAACTGACCCATAAGTACCCTCATTGTAGTTTTGGATATAACTTCAATAGGGATCAATCCTTGTGTTTCAATATTTGATATATGGTGACCTGGCTTCATCCTAGGTGTGTTTCTCCATTGTTTTATTGTGGTTTCACCTAGTTTTATCACTTTTTACTCTCATTCTTATCTCCATTATATGTAGATTTCATACTCCTGTTTCTAATGGGGTTTGACTCATTTATTTTTGGTATGGTTGTTCTTCTTCATCCACATATAGATGAAATTGTTATGAGAGGGGTGGTCATAGATCTATTGCACGGTCTATAATCAACAAAAAGATAGCAATGACTATTTCAGGTAGGGGATTTAATTCTTAACTATTTCATTAAGTCAAATTATAGAGTATGTGTGATTTATCCCTAGGGATCACAATGAAATTGGCCTAATTAAATACATGAATTTGATAAAATATTTTGTGTCCATCACATAGTGATGTTTCTATTTGTACCGTGATAATTGTTTCCCTCTTGACATTCTAGATAGTGTGATATATATTACATAATTGGTTTAGCGTGGTAATCATGATGGATATTTTAATGAACATACAAACAAAATTAATAGGTTATTGATTGGATATAGTTATTAATGGTCTATGTTTAATGAATCTGTTTGTGGTTTTAATTTAATTCTAATAAAATTGATCAAATTGTTCTTATTTAATTGAATTTTTTAATAAACCTGAAGTATGTTTATAGTTGTTGATAAAATAATTTGAGTCATGTTAAATTTATTGTTTTATTAATTTTTGATAGTTGGGTTATCATTCTATTATGTTTTCCCATGGTTAAAAACTGTGATAATGAATCAGTTAATTAAAGATGAAATTTGAACTGGTTGTGTGAAAAAATGTAATGGATTTTTAGGCACTAATATTCCTTCATTCGTGGAATGACTGAGTGCCTTATGATTTGGATTCATGAGAACCCATAGTGTCTAAAGGATTAATTCCTTGTTTTGGGGTCAATAACCCATTCCTATACAATTTTTCTGACTTCTTGTGCAGTTATGCCGGCATAGAATGGCGGATCCCGGAGGGCTATAGTGAAATGTTGGGAAGAGAGTCTCGATTTGACATGAGCATGGGATGGCTGAGCTTGGAGGGATGTTATGGTATAATGGGAAGGGATTCCCTATTTTTGTGGTAGTATATTATAATTGGAGTGGTGACATGAATCGATATATTCATATGAATGTCAAGGATGAAATCAGGGTTGACAGAGTGGTTTTAAGCTGGGAATGACCATAGTTTGGAATGATAGGTGATTGTTTGAGTCTATTGTTTGGATGATGACCATGTTTGATGTTATTTTATTTCCCATAGCACGTATATTATGTAGAAATATGTTTTTGTTTAAAATCATAAATGGGAGGAAAATACTCGTCGGGTATGACATATTCATTTCATGTTTATAAACTCATGTTTTGGTGAGTTTACACTATTACTATATGTGAAAATGAATCAAGGGGTAGTTCAACTACTCATAATGTTTGAGTCCATTTTTTGGGGGGTTATAGAATGTGATCCACATAGTTATATTGAATGTGACATTGTTAAAAAAAATTAATAAATTCATAAACCATGGGGATATATATATCATGGATGCAATGATGAGGTTTCATTCCGAGAAGTTGTGGAATCGATTTAATATGACTAGAAGGAATTGATTTATTTAGAGATGATAATGAAATGTATTTTATATACTGATAATGGTTAATTATTTGTTATCAGTTAATTAATGTAAAGTGAAACTGATTAAAAGTAATAAGATAATGTAATTTTTCTCTGTAAATTGTTCTGTGATTTTATAATATCATTTCTTAGTAGCGGAGGTTGGGATTTTGATAGACATTAGGTAATGTTTTTTCAATGAACATGACATGACCATAGCGTGGTTGTGGGATATATTATACCTTGTTTTTTTGTTTTAATATGCTACATCAGTCCATTGGTTAGGGAATATGATACCCTAAGGATTCTATGAAATTGGGTTATTTTTTCAAACATTCCGGAGGGATGATAGATGGATGATTATCCCCTTTGGCCCACTATATTCACTTGGTAGTTACTTGTAATGGTATGCACACTGTTATTTTTTACCCATAGGTTTTTGTAAACATATTTTATATCTTGTGGTTATTTCAACAACATATATTTAGGATATAGTTTCCCAAGGAATACATTAGGTATAACATGTATAAGCTACGATGTATGGAGGATCCTTACTATGTGTATGGGTTGTTATGTCTTGAGTTATAATAACCAACAAATGATACATGTAATGTGAGCAGTGGTGGATCTCAAAAACGTCCTCTTTATTTTTCGTAATGGAGATGTGGAGGTTTTTTGTAGAAGGTTCATGTCATTTTTCTTTAACTAGGTGTTTGTGGTCTATACTTTTTGGACAGAGATGCATAAGATTTTCAATGTTGGGGAAGAGTGGAAAACCAGTGGGGAAGTGGTTTCAGGTTAACCTTGGTATTCATTATTATATAACATCATCTTATATGCAATGCATGGTGAGAGTATTCATGGTGAGTATTTGAACATAGAACACATATTTAGGTTATTAGTTAGTTTCAATTTATGTTCATTTTTCTTTAGCATTATTTCCTTACCATTAACATGAGATTCTCTATGGAAGATGATTTTGATTGTATTAATATACTCACCCAAAATATATATAAAATATTATTCACGTTAGTTGAAGAAGGTTGGATATCTAGTCTATTACTAATAGATTAGGGTTTTATATGAGCTCTTTAGTATTTTTGTCATTTTCTTACTTATTCTTTTGGTACATACATTTTTAATATCTAGTGTAGTAATTAATTTATGACACTAAATTTTTTACATGGATATTCTATTATATTTTAGCATGAATGGGTGTTTTTTTGGGTCTATCGTATATGTCTCATCTGCATCGGTTTCTCTTATAGTTTAATGCATGTAATATGGTTGTTTATTATACCCTTAGTGGTAGTTTCTAACCAGAGGACAACTATAGGTGGGAGTGAGTTCTCAATATCTCTCTTCTCTGAATTCTTCCCCTGGAATGGTAAAAAAAATTGGAGTGGTCGTGGAAATGATAATGTCATAGAATATTTTAGGTATCTAATGGAATAATTTATCATTATAGGTATTTACCATTGGATCATGATAATAATCATTTTTTATTAACACTATATAGATAATAGATATAATATTTACAAAGAAAATTCTACCCAACCAATCAATGTATGGAATCTAGAATAATAATTCAATCCTACGAGTTATGACTGGGTTATTCATAATGGAAATTCATTTTATAAAAAAATTATAGTTATATATTGAAAAATATTAGTCAATAAAAATGAAGTGATGGATCATTTCATAGAGATGAGAGGATTATTAAATAATCCACCCTTGGAAAGAAGGTGTATGGTTTCATTTTAAAAACATCCTCAATATGGATTAAGATATATTAGTTGATAATTTTGTAAATGAAAAATACATTTATGTGGTTTTGAAAAAATATCACTTATGAAATTATATATATCATCAATAATATATATATAATTTGTTTTCTAAAATATATCTAGAACATAATTACCTTTTGAAAAACATTAAAACAAAGAGAGAAATTTTCAAATTGATTGAGAAAGAATGAGGAAAAGAAATTTACCATAGAAAACAATAAAATATATCATTTTTATTCTATTTATAAAATGAAGATGTTTTTAGTTGAATTAAAATGTTTTTTTAAGGTGATGTATAAAATATTTTACACATTTAACATTTAAATATTAAATTTAATAAATTATTCCTTGAAAAATCATTAAGATGATAAAAATGAAATACGGGATGGAATTTGTTTTACAAATTGTCAGGTCTAAAAAAACATATTGAAAAAATACTATTAGATTTTACTTTATAAAAGGTTTAAATGTAACTATTAGAGTCACTATATATAATCCATATTATCTTTATAAAAATGAAAGGATAATAGTTTTGGTAGGGAAGATAAAGGCATATACCAAATATCATGTTATTATATGGACGTTCATTCATTAAAATCTTGTACTTTTATGTGATATAAAAATCTTATATGAATATTTTAATAAAGACATTCATCCACTAAGGGAATATAAAATAAAACATCATATAAAATGGGAAATCAATTAATAAATGAAATATTGAATGTTTAATTTCAAAATAATTCTATTTACTCAAAGAATGATATATGTTTTACAAATATCCCATAGGGATAACATTGGTCATGTATTATGATAATTTTAATTTTTTTTGTAGGATAAATATGAATATAAAATGAAATCAATAGAATATAATAATAAAAATAAATCCCATAGTAAAATATTATATACACATATGAGATATTTTCCTAATGAGAAATTATATCTCAATGGATGTGGATTAAGTTGACAAAAACCCTAATAAATTTAGGATAATTAAAAGAAAAACGTCTTAAAATATAGAGATATTTCAATTGAAAATAAATTAACATAAATAAGGGATATTTCATGATATACAATATAAATTAGGTATTACAAAAAACTATTAAAATAATGTTGGTAGATAATATAAAACATGTCTCAAAGAGATGAATTTGAAATCAGAGAACCCATTCCTTGTATTCAAATTTACTCAACCATGATATAAGATCCATTATAATTATAATAACTATTTTAATTGTCAATATAAAATTTGTAATGGAAAAATAAAATAATAAAAATATTTTTTATTAATATATTACAAAAATATCAAACAGTTGTTAATTTTTTATATTGGGTGTTTCAAAATTTAGTTTGGTGTTTCTTATACACTACATGATGACTATATTGACTCTAATAAATATTTTTGATGATAATAATTACTATTTAATTTATTATTCAATATTAATTATTTAAAAATTAGTGATTTAGTCCATTTCAATTACGTGGGAGACATGCATATTACATGTGAATATAGAAAACATGATGAACTAGTTTCAACATGATTAAAAATAACACAATAGTATATATAAAAATACTAAAAAATAATTATAGAATAATTATTTTATATTATATTAATTTTTATTACACGATTTAATCATTATTTAGAAACCCTTAATTAATAATAACAGTAACATTAATACATCCTTCACATAGGTGGAAAGCCATATCCAAATGGAAGTGTTTTTTATGATTTCACGGTTAAGAGAATTTATTTATATAATGATATTATGACATTATATAAAGCATAAAAATGTGATAATAATCATTATATCTTAGTATATATATTTTTTTTTATGATCTGTGATGGGTTATGCTAAAAATTAAAATTCATCATTCTTGGAGGTGGTAGTCTACCCTATGTATGATTAACGATCTCATTTCCCAATGAATAGAATGATTAATGGTATAATATAAATAATCATTTACTAATTGTATCTATGAAATATAAATCATATTTATTAATTAAATTTATCCATGATTCCATCCATGAGTTTAATTGATGAAAAAAGTCATCATTTCATCATAGAGGTGATATTATCCACATAAAAAAATTATTGTTCTTGTTTTTCCTAGTGGAAGTGTTAAAATTAATAAAAGTATTTAAATTAATAAAATATAATTTTAATATAATAATGAAAAATAATTATTTTATTCCTATGTTTAAATATTTCGGAATAATGTTTTTCAACAAGGAGACACTAATAAAATGTCGATAATCACTCTGGGGACTTGATTTTTTCCGGTAACACTACATTAAAATGAATTCCTTATGTGAACTAATAGTTACCAGTGGATTTTTTAATAGGTGTAGGGTTTGAAATGAAAATATTTGGAATTTTAATAAGGACAAGTGAATAAGTAATTTGATTCCTGATTTAATAGATGGGTTAACCTTTTATAAGTTAAAATTGTTTAGTTTTTTAGGTAAACCATTAATTTTAAATAATGTAATGTAATTACTCAAGAATAACTTTCTAGAAGACAACAAAAAAAGATGATCTACTTGTGATTTTCGGTCAATAACACCTAAACAAGTCATTTTAAGATAACCATTATCATATTATTTTATTTTTCAATTTTTTTATTATCTTTTACCATAATTTACTTTTAATGTGGAAATTAATTTTTAACTATAGTATTTACATTTGATGGAAATTGATAATATTTAACATCGTAGATAATTTATTATTAGTGATTTAAATTTTTTTAAAAATTACATCATGTAATATTTTAATGCTTCTAAATTCTCATTTTATTATTTCGTCATAAAATGCATTAAATAAATTTTAGGAAAATTTTGTTTTTATTCTTAAATTTTATGATTAGTTTATATATTAATATTATAATTTACCATGGAAAAATTGGTTGATAATAATAATAATAATAATAAAAGAAATTAGGATTTATTTTTATTAAAAACATATTCTCCCCATTAATATACATTATTAAAAATTTGAAAATATTTTTTTATTAAGGTAATATTTTACTTCTAAATTTTTTTGGAATTACTTTTATTGGATCAAAGACAATATTAAAATAACAAATTTTATTCCATGAAAAATTCATTATATAAAAACAATTTAAATAATATTGGATACAGATAAATAATTAAAATATCATAATAATTATAATTTTCAGAATTGTTTTTCTAAATAAAGTCAACATTTTAAGAAGATTTTAAAAAATTTATATTACATAGATATTGATTTTTAAAACTAAAAAATTAATATTACATTAACAAATTTATAATATATAAAATATAAATAAATTTTTATAAGAAAATATAAAATATAAAATAGATTTCATTTATTGAAAAATATTGTTTTTAAATACTATGTTCTTGTAATATTATTTCTTATCAATATCTAGTTATAAATGATTAAATATATTAAATTATATAAAATAATATAAAAAATTATCAGTTTAAACTTACTGGATCACATATACAATAAATAAATAAAACTTCTTTAAAATTATTATGTATATATCAAACACTCATTTAATAATACCATTTAAAATAATTAATTATTCTCTAAAATTATATTTTAAATATCCTTTGGTATTAAAATCATTATTAGGAATCTATATATACATAACATCATAATTTTATAATAATATTTGTAAATATCACATATATAGAAAATATTTTTATTTCATTGTGAGTTTTGTTATTTTAAGTAAACTACTATGAAATAGAAGACTACAATATACTTATTTCGTATATGACCAATGACCAAAAATACAACAACCATGTTTGAAATGTTAATACATGAAATAAACTCGTTATCAATGGAATAATTTCATTTATATAAAAAAATATATATAATTAATAAATCATTCTTTCATTCCACTGTCACTTCCCTTATAATAACTATCATTTCATATTATATATTTTGAATAAAGAATTATCATTTATTGGTGATAATCCTACATATTGGTTTTGTTTGTCTATTGGTGACCCTAATGATTGAAGATCACCTACAGGATCTCCTAGTTAGAAAAAATTTAATAAATTTTTTATCTATTATACACTATTGGTTTTTGAACTTTTAATTGACTAACTTAATCCATGTTGACTAATATTACATGGTGTGTAATAAATTGTTTTTTCACATTTAATGTAATGTATATTTTATGAATGAAGAAAGTTTTTATAAATTAATTAACATATCATATGACTACTTCTGTCATCAATTTCAATTTATCTAAATGAATAGGGGAAATGAATATAATTATAATATAATGTATTAATGAATAATATGATTCATAAAAACTCACGGTATATCGTTCTCCCTATTAAAAAATTACATCCTCAGAATTGTAAATACCCATAAGTAATTAATTTATGTGAGGATATGCTCAACATATTTATATTTCAGTATATATATAAATATAAGATATCTACCCTATAGTATTAGCATATACCAAATTAATTTTCTTTCCTCAAACATAACTTATAATTCATAAAATTATATACTGCTATATTTATATATCATAGCCATATATTTTTAAAAATACACCAATTACAATATCCATCGAATCATTGTGACATTAACCAATTATAAGATTTTATTCTACATTAAAAATTTAATCAAATATTGACAATCAAATTTGATAATTAATAGTTTATTTGGGCCAAAGCATATAAAAATATATCATAATCTAGAAATTTGATTTACATTAAAAAATTATAATGTATTACATATTCATTAAATAAATAATCAATTATAATTCTATCCAAATCACTCTAATGAAAATAAATCAAACCTTTATTGCCAAAAAATGATGTTTGTATTAATCTTAAGAGATATATTTACAACAATTGTAACATCCCAAGTAAGTAATGAATAATATATATTTTTATTTATGTCTATTAATGAATTAGATAGTGTTTTAGAGGCTTAAAATGAAAATAAATCCAATCTTATGCATGTAATACACTAATATTCTTAAAAGATTGTTTTACTGCCATATGATGGAAAACCCTTTTTAAATCAATCTTTTGAAAATTTTATAAACTATTTTTGTCAAAATAAACTTATTCTTTATGATTGGGACATCAAAATTTACTTTGTGTGAATTTTTGGTATTTTTCTGACAATGTTCGTTTTTTATGAATAGTGAAAAATACTGCATTTTACATCAAAACTGCTTCTTAATCGAATTTATTTATATTATTAGATTATCTTTTGAATTTTTCTTAATGTTTAATCTGAATGTATTCTTACAATTTATTCAAATGGTGGTAATTGGAATCAATTTCACTTTGAAATTAGACTTAAACTGGTGTCAATCGTTTCATACTTATTGTTTTATAAAAACACGTTATTTGCTCTAACAGCGGGAATTAATTATTAAATTAATTAATGTGACTTATATGTTTTGAATTTTGTAAAATAGACTTCATTTTTGAATTCATAATATCAAATATAGATTAGGGTGAATTTTTGGTAATATTTTGAAAAACTTCAATTTTTGATGAATAGTGAAACCACTAAGTGGTACTTATAAAGACTGATTTTCCGTTTAAATGAAATTTTTCCATCATTGTGTTTTGAATTTCAAAAATCCGACATACATGGTTGTCATTAAGAAGTAAAATGTGGTTCAATGGGATTAAAATAATTTTTTTGGGGAATAGTAACTTATTAAGTTTTTAATCGCGATTAGTGGTAATTAGGATAGTTTAAGGTATAAATAATGCATTAATAATATGAAATGACCTAGACACATGCCCCAACCTTATTGTTTGTGTCATGGCCGACCATAACAAGCCATGGGTCAACATGGGGACCCCATGGAGACACTTTGGTTGGGAAATGACATAAATAACTCTTTATTAAATGTTAAAGTAAAAATGACACAAACATAATATGTTTTACGAAAACAATTTTTACATGGGGTTATAAAGATCATATTTTTGATTATAAATAATAATTGGAAAGATAAAAATCATTCCTACATCATATTATTTTTTTTATAATTTTTATTCATTAAATAAATTAAATTATTTATGACATAATAATGATGCACCGAAGACATCATTATTTGACGATTTAAATAAAATGGAATGATAATGTAAAATCTATGAACTACACATGTCCAAAACCAATTGGATGAGAGGATTTAGAACCCTTATCACATTATACACGAATTATATCAATGTGGGACCTTTTAAAACCGAAACACATTTTCAAATAAAGTAATATTTGTTTACTTTCCAAAAGTGCCCCTCCTCTCCTCTTATAAAAGGCCCCCACCTCTACCACATTTCACACACTCCTCAAGACTTTGGCTCGGCCAAACCCTGCCCATTTACTCTCTCCACATCACTCTCCTCATCCTAGAGTATTCCCTTTGGGCATAATCCTTTCAAAGAAATCCTTTATGCTCAAATCAAAATGAGTTACGCTTTTAAAGGTAATTCATTCTCTCGTGTTCATTTGTTTTATTTTTCTTCTCCAACCCCCTAAACTCTTTTTATTTACTTCTTTTGTAACAACACCAGTATATTCAATATACTATGATGTTGTTATAAGATTTATTTGAGATACACTCTCACACAACTACATCAAATGGTTAAAGAACATACGGTTTCCGTGGATGGCGAAATTCTGCCTCCCGAAACGATGATTGTTCAATACTCATTTAACACCTTCAAAGGTGGCCATTATGATGTCACTATTTTTATATATGATTTATAATATGTTTATGTTTTCCTTAAGCTTCTTTTTTTTTTCATTTTGGGCATACCTTTATGGTTTCCATTATGGGTAAACACGATATCTTCATTTTAGGAAGTGCGGACTACCGCCCCCTGAAAGTGATTTGATTCGTTAATACCATATGTGGGATGTGTAAAGAATAAAGTTAATGATATTATATATGTTATTATACTGGAATTATAATCTAATATTATATCATTATGATTCCATTCCAGAAATACGAAATAGAAATGGAAGTAGTGTTTATGCGTACGTACGGCTTACCGTCTCCATGAACGGTGCATTTCATTTCTTACCTCAAAATGTGATGTAATATGTCACGAACCGCCTTCACCAAAAGGAGGGAAGGGTCAGCAGATTGCCAGTCCCTTCCTTCTTTAAGTTGAAGGAGAGATAATGACCCCCGAAACCCGCCTTCAATAGGTCCCGGAGTGGCGACTAGCACCAAGGGTATAGGAAATTTTCGCAAATGGAAGGCATTACCTTTTTTATTTTATAGGATCGAAAGATAAGGAGGAGAAAACCCAACAACACCAAGGTAGAAAGAAAATTAAATCCAAAAGTAAACCATTCCCACATGCATGTTTCAAAAGTGAAAGCCACAAAGTGCAAAAAGATGACTACAAGGTAAGTACCAAAAAGAAAAGAGAAACAACTGCAACTGCTCCAAAAGTCCGAGCTAGTAAGGTCCTGCGTGATTCCCGAAGTCCTCCTGGAAACCTGAAAGTAGTTTATATACGTAGGGTGAGCATACAAGTACACTTAGTAGGGAAAACCGAGACTCTCGTGCACAAGTGGGGGAACGTACTAAAGTCCCGTGAGAAAAAGAGTAAACCAAACACCTAACAAGGCAAACTATCCATCCCAGGCCTCACCAAGGCTCGCTCCCCAAATAACGCAAGTCAAGTAATATATATATAAGAGCACATCGATGTTTGGGTACCCTGCGCCACTTTCCCACTGGTTATTAAGACATCCTACGCATCGGACCAATCCCGCCATTCTAACCGCAGTCCAACTGCCACACCCGCCCGCACACACCTGGGCCACAACCACACGCAGTCCCACTGCCAAATCCCGCCCGCACACACCTGGGCCACAACCACACGCAGTCCCACTGCCAAATCCCGCCCGCACACACCTGGGCCTCAGCTGTCACATGTAACCATGCCTGCAAACACCTAGGCCAGAACAACCACCGCTACGCCCTAAGACACCTGGGCTAAAAGATCCACTGCCACGCCCGAAGACACCTGGGCCTCATCCCGAAGACACTTGGGAAACCACTTGCCGCACACACCTGGCCAACCACCACAACACCCTGCCCGATGATTCTTGGGCTAATAATGGACTTCAGGCCATCACAGCCTGCCCGAAGGTACTTGGGCTATCCGGGAAAGGGAGCAGAAAAGGAGCTAATAACCAGCCACTAAGGATAGTGTTGGGAAAAAAACACCCTTCCCCCATAAATGGGGGTGTTCGGCACTAAGTGCTCAACTTGGGTGGGGCGCGAATAAGAAACACAAAGCTACAAGTATAGATATAGGTAACAAACACTCACCCAAAACTTAGGTTTTCCTAGCCAACCTACAGAACACAACACCACATCGTCCGAGTCACAATTCACGACCCTTGCCCACAAACCATTTGTCCCATTCTTGTTTCACGTTCAGTCAAATGTTCAATTAATTTTAAGCACTACTGGGCAACTACCATAAGCATAACCAAGGAAAGCGTCAAAGCCTAGATCAACCAAAACACTCACACCCGGTTCTGACAACAGAGGATCTCTCCCCAATTTGTGATAAAAACTCACAACCACTGAAACCATACCAACAGGAGATCCTATCCCCCAAATTCACACGGCCACTGAGAGTATAATAAGAACGGGGGATCCCATCCCCTCCGACATTTCCAGCAAACGACACGAAGGGAAAACAACCAAAAACCACTACCAACACAAGTCAGGGACTTTTTTTCAGATTTAAAAGATTTAACACACTCCATGATTTCAGATTCCGTGTGTTCTAACCGGGGGTTATCACAGAAGGGCCGATCCTGGTGCTTTCAATTATTCAGCCGGATATAGTGGTTAACCAATTTCACAGCAGGAGTTCACAATTTCAGCAACCCATTTAAAACATGACGGGGGATTCAAGTGCACACACACGACCACCAACCGCCTCAATTTTCAGAAAACATAGACCAGCACAAAAAAAAGGGATGATCACAAGATAAAGCATAAACAACGATCACAACCCCTTCCCCTTCTTCCTTTAGAACTTCGTTTATTATCTTCAGTAGGGTTTGGTTCAACCAATTCCATAGGAACAAAAGTAACGCCCACCCTGCATGATACACAAAAGTGAGAGACGAGAGAAATTCCCTACTTGTTGATAGATGATCGACGTTTAGGCCGGGGGCGCAGAACATTACGGATAACGACGCGGCGGTCCCGATGCACCAGAAGAGCCACGATCGAAGAAGGGGGAAGCCACGGCCTAACCCTTAATTTATAAGAGCTGGGGACGGTTGAGATGAAACACAAAACCATGGAAGAAAAGGGAGTCGTGGGTTGACCACGTGGCTTGACTCATCATTAATGGCGCTGGGTGGTTTTAACCGACCCATGAATTAATGAAGCATTTAATTAAAACCTTTGTGCGCGTTTTGGATTTCCAAGATATTTTTAACAAGGCAGAATAGGGTTTAAAACCCTATTTGCGAAAAAGGAACGTTACTGGAACAACTTGGCAGGGCCGAGCGACGTCGGCCGGTCTCACCGATCGGTCGCACCGATCGGTCTCAGCGATCGGTCTCACCGATCGGTCTCACCGATCGGTGTCACCGATCAGTCTCACCGGTCGGTGTCACCGATCGGTGTCACCGAACGGTCTCACCGATCGGTCTCAGCGGTCGGTCTCACCGATCGGTCTCACCGGTCGGTGTCACCGGTCGGTCTCACCGGTCGGTGTCACCGGTCGGTCTCACCGGTCGGTCTCACCGATCGGTCTCACCGATCGGTCTCACCGGTCGGTCTCACTGATCGGTCTCACCGAGCGGTCTCACCGGTCGGTCTCACCGATCGGTGTCCCGCAAGGAAACCGAATTTTTGGCAAAGGAAGGGACCAAGGGGGGTCTGGGTCATCACATAATATTATAAATACATGTATATTCTGAATATATATGATATATATGTTATCCAAATCATTAATATCATTCTGGATATAATGATCCTTTGACCTAATTAACAACATGTAAGTGTAAGAAGTCTATTTTTGACTTATGAACCAAATACCGACAAAATGAACACTATTAACTTAAATGATTACATGATGTTCATAACATGGTATAAAAGGAATAATGAACTTGAAAAAGGTTCATAAGCAAGTAGATATTAACTCATGTTTATTATTCAAGAGATTAAAGAACGGTCGGGTCAAGTCGGATACGAGGTATGGGACTTCGTCTAAATCTCCTTTCATTAAGGTATATCTTATGTTATACACAACTTTCTTTTATTCAGTGAATAAACCCCTTTGACTTTTACGTTTATTCAAAAGGAATCTTTTTTATACGAAGCGTATAATAAACGACAAAAGGGAATGTTTTTTTCGTACGTATGCGGCGACAACGACTTCTCCGCCGTCGTGACTGTTATTTGAGTTTCAGCTTCCTCTACAAGCCATACCTTCTTTTTAAAAGAAAAATAAACACCATGATTTACTTTTCATTTATTTTGGTATTGAAAATGGTTTTCACAATGTTTTTTGTGTTGTATTGATATCTTGTGATTGAAATATAGAAATGTTATGTTTCCTTTATGCATGTTTTATGTGATACGATTATGTTATGGTTCTTGGGCATTATTATGAAGATGGGTGGTTCCGTGATAAACTAAGGGAGGGTGAGCCCGATATAGCTCTCCAATGCATTGGGTAACGCGAAGGAGTGAAATGTTAAGGTTTCTCCAAAGAGATTTAGGGAATATACTGTGATGGGTATTCCAAACATAACCAAGAGGGTTACTCCCTACGTAAGAATGTTATGAATGCCTCAATTTACCTTTATGTCTTATGATTTCTATGATTTATTCATGATTTTATGAGGTATGTTAAAGTTCCTATGTTTTATTGGTAAAGTATGATTTCATTCTTATGTATATATGAACTCATGTTTCCTTTCCATGTTTTTATAACCCATACTGAGCTTTTTATGCTCATCCCATGTTTTTTTGAAATGTTTTTCACGGGTCAAGGGAAAGGTACATGATATGATGATAGTGTCAAGAAAGTGTCAAGAAATAATCCATGTTTTATTTTAAATGTGTTTCCATTGATGGGAATGAAGAATACTATCTTTATGTAACCACTTTGTTTATATGTGGAATGTAATTCATGTTTTCTGATCTAATTCTCTTAAACTATAAACCTGAAAAGATCCTCAATGTGTAATCTTGTAATAACTCAAGCTTAAGTAAGGTTTAAGGATGGGGCCTTATAGTTGGTATCAGAGGTATGTTTAGATAACATTAGGAGTTATAATTCTATTAAATGATTATCCAATAATATTTTTTTATGGTAAAATTGAAGTGATATAACATTTGAAGATTGCCATGTTGTTTCATCTAAGACATGTTTGTTCAGAATGGGTTTCCGCAGAGGAAACAGAGAAGCAGTGCTAGGAAGGCATACAGAAGGAAATAACCTTCCAAATCAGCATCCTGAGATGGTCGGAATTGGAACTGAATAGTTTGTTGCAGTGATGGCATAGTTGACTCAGGCTATAAATGGTGGTTGTATCCATGCACGAGATCAGCCTGATCAATAGCAGAGGAACATGTCAGTGGTGGAACATTTCATGAGGCAACATCCACCATCATTCAGAGGATCATCTGACCCTGTGCTAGCTGATGGGTGGATTAAAGCACTGAAGAATATTTTTGATGTCATGGGGTGTTCAGAAAATCAAAAGGTTAGTCTTGCTATTTACCGTTTGGAGGGTGAAGCAGATCAGTGGTGGTCTATGGTTAAAAATATCAGGGACGCCGATGAGATTGATGCTCTTGACTGGGATGAATTCAAAGGTATGTTTCTTGAGAAGTATTTTCCTAAGGCTGTTCAACTTAGGATGGAAAAGTAATTAATGGAATTGAGGCAAGAAGAAGACTCAGTGGCTTCCTATGAAGAAAGGTTCACTCGATTGGAAAGGTATGCTCCAAATTTTATCCGAGACCTTGATAGTAAAATCAATCGTTTTTACTCAAGATTAAAGCCAAAATATCGAAGGGCATTAGCTTCTCGTGAGTTTAAAAGTTATGAAAAGCTTGTTCGATGTGCTGAGAAGGTGGAAATGGAGTTTGCCGATGACCAAGTGTTCTATAACAACCAGCAGAAGAAGAGACCGAGGTGGCAGGAGAAAGGTAAGAATTCTTCAAAAAAGTCTGATGGTAAGAGAACTAAGTTTCCAGTTTGTGATAAATGTGGCAAAAGGCATGCTGAGGAATGTCTTCTGAATTCTGGAAAGTGCTACCGATGTGGTAAAATGGGACATAAGGCTCGTGATTGCACTGAAAAGGATCAAGGTGAAGGTAAGAACAAATTTGATTTACAGTTAGTGAAATGTTATAAGTGAAATGAGATGGGTCACTATGCAAACGAGTGTCCGGAAAAGATCTTGAGTGATGGGAAGCAGTTAGACTACAAGCAGAAAGCGGTGGTGAAATCCTTTGCAACTACTTCAGCAGATGTCGGGCCATCAAATGAAGTTGTATCAGGTACTTTGATTGTTTTCAGGAGTTGAAAAGAAGGTTGGTGAATGCTCCAGTTTTATCACTACCTTCCAGGAATGGTGAGTTTGTTATATACAGTGATGCTTCATTGAAAGGACTTGGTTGCGTCCTAATGCAGAATGATCAGGTAATTGCTTATGCTTCACGACAGTTGAAAACTCATGAGGTAAATTACCCTACAAATGATTTGGAATTACCTGCTGTTGTTTTTGCTCTAAAAATTTGGAGGCATCATTTGTATGGAGTAAAGTGTGAAATATATACCGATCACAAAAGTTTAAAGTATATATTCACTCAGAAAGAGTTAAACATGAGACAGAGGTGATGTATAGAATTAATCATGGATTATGATTGTACAATTCATTACCATCCGGGAAAAGAAAATAAAGTGGCTGATGCTTTGAGTCGAAAAAGTAATGCTTCAGTAACAATGTTGTGTTTGGAAAGTGATCCTTTGGTTAAGGATTTGATTAACTTTGGCATAGAAGTTTTTGGTGCAGGAAGTCCTTCTGTTTTGTTTCAGGTATCAGTGAGATCATCTCTATCAGATAGAATCAAGCAAGCACAGAAGCAAGACAGTGAGTTGCAGAAAAAGGTAGAGCTGGTTCAGAAAGGTAAGTTTCCTGAATTCAACATTGATAGTGATTGTGTTTTGAGATTTGGGAAGAGATTGTGTGTGCCTTGTGATTCACAGTTGAAGAGAGAGTTGTTATGTGAAGCTCATAGTTCTCCGTTTTCAGTTCATCCGAGCAGTACTAAAATGTATAGAGATCTGCGGGAGTATTACTGGTGGGATGGAATGAAAAGAGACATTGCTGATTTTACTGTGAAGTGTTTGACATGTCAACAGGTTAAAGCAGAGCGGAAGTTACCGAAATGGATGCTTCAGACATTACTAGTGCCAGAGTGGAAATGGGAGAATATATCCATGGACTTTCTTGTGGGATTACCGAAGACATCTCAAGGTAATAATGCAATCTGGGTTATTGTTGATCGCTTGACCAAATCTGCTCATTTCCTTGCTATACGAGATACTTTCTCTCTTGATCAACTTTCCCGTTTGTATCTTAAAGAGATAGTCAGGTTACATGGAGTTCCTCTCTCCATTGTATCGGATCGTGATCCCAGGTTTACTTCTAACTTTTGGAAAGGCCTTCAGAAGTCGTTGGGTACTGAATTAAATTTTAGTACAGCTTTTCATCCTCAATCAGATGGGCAGTCAGAACGAACAATTCAGACATTGGAGGATATGCTACGATCTAGTTCTATGGATTATCAGGGAAGTTGGGACCAACATCTTTCTTTGGTTGAATTTTCATATAATAACAGTTTTCATTCCAGTATACAGATGGAACCATTTCAGGCATTATATGGGAAGCGATGTCGAACTCCAGCTTTCTGGGATGAAGTGGGTGAAAGGAAGTTGATGGGACCAGAATTGGTAGAAGAGAAGGCAGAAAAAGTTCAGCTGATTCAGAAACACATGAGAACACCTAAGTGCAGGCAGAAGAGTTATGCGGATAACCGGAGGACGGATCTATCTTTCGAGGTAGGTGATCATGTTTTTCTCAAGATTTCTCCTTGGAAAAGTGTGATGAGATTTGGTAAGAAAGGAAAGTTGAGTCCAAGGTTCATTGGACAATACGAAATTCTGGAGAGAGTTGGATCAGTTGCATACCGAGTGGCTTTACCTCTGATTTTATCTCAGGTACACAATGTTTTTCATGTTTCGATGTTGAGAAAGTACATGCCAGTTCCATCTCATGTTTTGAGCCCAGAGGTAGTTCAGATGGAAGAGAACCTATATTATGAGGAACAACCGGTCCAGATTCATGACCACAGGGAGCAAGTGTTACGGAATAAAGTGATTCACCAGGTAAAGGTTTTGTGGAAAAACCATATGGTTGAAGAGGCAACATGGGAATCTGAAAATGCAATGAGGGATAAGTACCCCCATTTATTTGATAAGTAAATAAATTGCGAGGACGCAATTTTCTAAAGGGGGGAAGGATGTAACATCCCAAGTAAGTAATGAATAATAGATATTTTTATCTATGCCTATTAATTAATTAGATAGTGTTTTAGAGGCTTAAAATGAAAATAAATCCAATCTTATGCATGGAATACACTAATATTCTTAAAAGATTGTTTTATTGCCTTATGATGGAAAACCTTTTTTAAATCTATCATTTGAAAATTTTATAAACTATGTTTGTCAAAATAAACTTATTCTTTTTTATTGGGACATCAAAATTTACTTTGTGTGAATTTTTGGTATTTTTCTGACAATGTTCATTTTTTTATGAATAGTGAAAAATACTGCATTTTACATCAAAACTGCTTCTTAATCTAATTTATTTATATTATTAGATTGTCATTTGAATTGGTCTTAATGTGTAATCTGAATATATTTTTACAATTTTATCCAATGGTGGTAATTGGAATCAATTTCACTTTGAAATTAGACTTAAACTGGTGTCAATCTTTTGATACTTATTGTTTTATAAAAATACGCTATTTGCTCTGACAGCGGGAATTAATTATTAAATTAATTAATGTGACTTATATGTTTTGAATTTTGTAAAATAGACATCATTTTTGAATTCGGAATATCAAATATAGATTAGGGTGATTTTTGGGTAATTTTCTGAAAAACATCAATTTTTGATGAATAGTGAAACCACTAAGTGGTACTTATAAAGACTGATTTTCCATTTAAATGAAATTTTGCCATCATTTTGTTTTGAATTTCAAAAATCCGACATACATGGTTGTCATTAAGAAGTAAAATGTGGTCCAATGGGATTAAAATAATTTTTTTGGTGAATAGTAACTTATTATTTTTTAATCGCGATTAGTGGTAATTAGGGTAGTTTAAGGTATAAATAATGCTTTAATAATATGAAATGACCTAGACACATGTCCCAACCTTATTGGTTGTGTCATTGCCGACCAAGACAAGCCATGGGTCAACTTGGTGACCCCATGGAGACACTTTGGTTGGGAAATGACATAAATAACTTTTTATTAAATGTTAAAGTAAAAATGACACAAACATAATATGTTTTACGAAAACAATTTTTACATGGGGTAATAAAGATAATATTTTTTATTATAAATAGTCATTGGAAATATAAAATGATTTCCTACATCAAAGAATTTTTTTTATAATTTTTAGACATTAAATAAATTAAATTATTTATGACATAATAATGATGCAGCGATGACATCATTATTTGAGGATTTAAATAAAATGGAAAGATAATGTAACATCTATGAACTAAACATGTCCAAATCCAATTGGATGAGTGGATTTAGAACCCTTATCACCTTATCCACGAATTATATCAATGTGGTACCTTTTAAAACCGAAACACATTTTCAAATAAAGTAATATTTCTTTACTTTCCAAAAGTGCCCCTCCTCTCCTCTTATAAAAGGCCCCCACCTCTACCACATTTCACACACTCCTCAAGCCTTTGGCTCGGCCAACCCCTGACCATTTACTCTCTCCAAATCCCTCTCCTCATCCTAGAGGATTCCCTTTGGGAAGAATCCTTTCAAAGGAATCCTTTAGGCTCAAATCAAAAGGACTTACACTTTTAAAGGTAATTCATTCTCTCATGTTGATTTGTTTTATTTTGCCTCTCCAACCCCCTAAACTCTTTTTATTTACTTCTTTTGTAACAACACCAGTATCTTAAATATACAATGATGTTGTTATAAGATTTATTTGAGCTACACTCTCACACAACTACATCAAATGGTTAAAGAACATACGGTTTCCGTGGATGGCGAAATTCTGCCTCCCGAAACGATGATTGTTCAATACTCATTTAACACCTTCAAAGGTGGCCATTATGATGTCACTATTTTTATATATGATTTATAATATGTTTATGTTTTCCTTAAGCTTCTATTTTTTTCATTTTGAGCATACCTTTATGGTTTCCATTATGGGTAAACACGATATCTTCATTTTAGAAAGTGCGGACTACCGCCCCCTGAAAGTGATTTGATTCGTTAATACCATATGTGGGATGTGTAAAGTATAAAGTTAATGATATTATATATGTTATTATACTGGAATTATAATATACTCTTATATCATTTTGATTCCATTCCATAAATACGAAATAGAAATGGAAGTATCGTTCATGCGTATGTACGGCTTACCGTCTCCATGAACGGTGCATTTCATTTCTTACCTCTAAATGTGATGTAATATTATAAATACATGTATATGCTGAATATATATGATATATATGTTATCCAAATCATTAATATCATTCTGGATATAACGAACCTTTGACCAAATTAACAACATGTAAGTGTAAGAAGTCTATTTTTGACTTAAGAACCAAATACCGACAAAATGAACACTATTAACTTAAATGATTACATGATGTTCATAACATGGTATAAAAGGAATAATGAACTTGAAAACGGTTCACAATCAAGTAGATATTAACTCATTTTTATTATTCAGGAGATTAAATAACGGCCGGGTCATGTCGGATACGAGGTATGGGACTTCGTCTCAATCTCCTTTCATTGAGGCATATTTTATTTTATACACAACTTTCTTTTATACGGTGAATAATCCCCTTTGAATTTTACATTTATTCAAAAGGAATATTTTTTATACGAAGCGTTTACTAAATGAAAAAAGGGAATGTTTTTGTTGTACGTATGCGGCGACAACGACTTCTCCGCCGTCGTGACCGTTATTTGAGTTTCGGCTTCCTCTAAAAGCCATACCTTCTTTTTAAAATAAAAATAAATACCATGTTTTACTTTTCATTTATTTTGGTATTGAAAATGGTTTTCACAATGTTTTTTGTGTTGTATTGATATCTTGTTATTGAAATGTGGAAATGTTATGTTTCCTTTATGCATGTTTTATGTGATACGATTATGTTATGGTTCTTGGGCATTATTATGAAGACGGGTGGTTCCGTGATAAACTAAGGGCGGGTGAGCCCGATATAGCTCTCCAATGCATTGGGTAATGCGAAGGAGTGAAACTTTAAGGTTTCTCCGAAGAGATTTAGGGAATATACTATGATGGGTATTCCAAACATAACCAAGAGGGTTACTCCCTACGTAAGAATGTTATGAATGCCTCAAGTTACCTTTATGTCTTATGATTTCTATGATTTATTCATGATTTTATGAGGTACGTTAAAGTGCCTATGTTTTATGGGTAAAGTATGATTTCATTCTTATGTATATATGAACTCATCTTTCCTTTCCATGTTTTTATAACCCATACTGAGCTTTTTATGCTCATCCCATGTTTTTTTGAATTTTTTTTCACATGTCAAGGGAAAGGTACATGATATGATGATAGTGTCAAGAAAGTGTCAAGAAATAATCCATGTTTTATTTTAAATGTGTTTCCATTGATGGGAATGAAGAATACTATCTTTATGTAACCACTTTGTTTATATGTGGAATGTAATGCATGTTTTATGATCTAATTCCCTAAAACTCTAAACCTGAAAAGATCCTCAATGTGTAATCTTGTAATAACTCATGATTAAGTAAGGTTTAAGGCTGGGGCCTTATAACAATCATGTTTTCTTAATAGTAATTCTTATATATATAGTATTTTCCTGAAATAACCATCCATGGTCATTACTGCTCCTTGATATATTTTTCAATAAAAATAATTTATAAAATCTAAAAAAATACATAAATGTTTTACATATCCCTAAAAACTTTTTTCAGAGAAAAATATACCATATATAAATTTTACTTAGTAATTAATAAACATATGATAATAAAAAACTAATTTCTTTTATTTAATCATCCTAACAACCATAGTAAAGTCTAGAAATATAACCTTTTAAATGATAACCTAAATAAACTATGATTCTCAACAGTTTAAGTATTCTTTATTATTAACTTATAATAAATATTTTTTTGGGTATAAAATTAATCCACCTTATCAGCATAATCTAATTTTATCCAAGTACAAAAAAAGGTTTTATAATATCTAAATGAATCATGGTTTATTTATATTAAATGACAATATTAGGGTTACTTATCTAACAAAAAACCCACTTCAACATTTACTACATTCATTTAAAATATCTCATGATTTCTTAACAATATAACTCAATTACTCTTACATGGGTTATATTAGAATATTTTCTTTCATACATATTATCATCATCACATAAAGTAATTATGAAATAAATCATTTATAATGGTTTGAAATTAGAATGTGATTAACCAAAGATTCTCTCCCAGGATTGTCAAACCAGTAGTATAGTTATGCCTCATATTCATCCACTAGTTGATGATTGAGTTAATAAATAGTATTCCAATTTTCTTTTTGGCAACCCTATGTTCATTTTTTAAGAGCATGTGTAACACCGTAATATATAAATTGTACATTGTAGAATAAATGACAAGCAACACTAAGACTAAACAAACCTGAAAATTATTATTGTTTAAATATTACATTTAAAAACTAATCATTTAATTAGATATAATTAATATTATTAACCAAATTATAATTTTTAACTATAAAAAAACTGAATAAAAATTCATTGATTATTTATTATAAAAAAATTACCAAATTATCAATAATATTATTCTTATGCTAAAGAAATATGTATTGTTCATAATTTATTTTATTTCATTTTGTATGAAAATATTATAAATAATATTCATAACTATTATAAATTTTATTTTATGAAAACAATATTAATTTAGATGTAATAATATCAAAATTACATTATGTTTAATATTTATATTTTTCATAAAATGAATGATTTTTCTAGTGAATAGTAAAAAAATTGATTTTTGATAAAAATTATATATTAGTTTCTAGAATATAATAAATACTATATTATTTTAAATTATTTAAATATAAAATTATTTATATTTTATTATTATTGATCATATTATGTTTATTATAGTCAATTTCATTTTCATTTTTTAACCACACATTCATATATAAAATGATTTTTTGGTAAATTATTCTAATTTTTGTTTTCATATTAATTTTAAATAAATTACTACAACCCATTTAAATCAATACAATATATATGGGTTAAATATATTAAATTTTGTTTACAATTATTATAAATATGGCCCTCTTATTTTTTGTCATTATGAAAAGTAAACATATTAAATAGAGTAAAAAATTGTCCCCATAGTGTAGAAAAATATGGTTAATAAGGATAAAATTATTTTCATAAGTACTAGAATATAACCCTAAAACATTGAATAAAATATTGTGATGAATATATTTAGTTCATATGTTTCCAGTATTCTAATAGATGAGCTTTGTTCTATATAGATGTGATTTTTATTGTAATATTATTTTTTAAAGGAAAAGTATACAAATTTAATCACTAAATTTTATTTCCATTTAATTTTAGAAATAAAGATAACTAGAACATAAGTTTCTTTTGCAATATTTTTTTCAAAGATATATTTTTAGATGGTAATTTATTAATAATTTTTAGTGATAAATATGTATCTTAATTTCTTATGCAACAATCTCACAAAATTTATTAATGTAATGGAAAAATTTAAAAAAATATTTTAACAATATATAAATGATGTAATATTTGTGAATTAGTATGCCCTACGAATTTTATAAATATATAAGACATGTTATATATTTTTTAAATCATTGTATTTTTATTTCCCAATTAACATTATATATTTATCATCACATTAATGACAAATATTAAAAATGTTATTAATAATATTTTATAATATGTAATGTTTTTTAAAGTAGTTAAAATGAAATAAAATATTATATTCCATAAAATTAATTATATATGGTTGAAAAAATCATCATTGGACCATTTTTTGTGTTGTTATTACTTTTATGGTAACATCCTTGACACATAATGCGTATAAAATTTTAATATTTCATTAATGTTAAAAAGGGTTAACCGAGGGTTAAATTAAATTATAATAGTTGAAAAATAATATAATATTTTGGAATATTATTTTAATAGTGACATTGGAAAAAAATACTATTATATTTGATATATATAATTCTTATTTAATTTTTCAATAAAAATAATTTACATTAATTAAATTCTTTTAAAAATTCCAAACGAGCCCATTCTACTTTTATAAAAAGATACCCCTCTCCTATCGCCATGTAATCAGCCATTCTGAGCAGACATGAATTACCAAAATCCATTCTTAACTACATTTCCCAAATTATAGGATACTTATTTTGGAATTAATTCCCTTTTTAGAGGGATTATGGTGTAAACTAATGTATTTTTTCTGAAGAAACAGTACAGTTCTTCACAGTGTGTTTTATCTTCTATATTATTTTACCATATTAAAATATATAAAAACATTTTGATATAATTAAATAATTATATTCTATATTACATGATTTTATTATTTAAGTGATGTAAGATATAACCCTGTCCTCTTACATCAAATGTGAAACAATCCTATTGTCCATGTGCATGATGGAAAACTGCCTCACGAAGTAATGTGATGGGTTTCCAATCAGAATACACTTTTTGTAATTATAATTATTGATTTAATATTTATATTTTATATTAATTACATATTTTTTTTCTAAAATTATAATATATCATCATCCTTCTTAGAATTTCATCCATGAAAAAATGATATTGTCATTTATGTATACATGGGGACTAACACCACTACGAAGTGATGTGATTTATTTTCCATATCGAAATAATATGGTTGATATAAATAAATTAATTAAAATGAATAATATTATATAATTATATAATTATTTTTATTTAAATATAAAAATATAATTATTGTCTTTTAATCATGGTCGTTTTAAAGTGGAAGTTTTTTTCATGTGTACGTATAGTGTACCGTCTCCATGACTGGGACATTGTTCATTTTTGGAAAAAATATATCATTATTGATTTTAAAATATAAATTTATATATAAAAATGATAATTATTTTATTATTATTTTTATATATATGATATAATAATAACAACATTGACCATTGTCAATGTTCCTTAATCATTTTGGATATATGAACAAACTATCATCAGAATATCCAATATGAACATAACTGAATACATAAATGAATAAAACATGTGTATAAAAAATGTAACAATAATCATTAAATAAAGTTCATCATAACTAAATAATTAACTTTTCCCTATTATTCAGGAATATTAATAATCACATGAAATGTCTAACTCGAGGTATTGGTTTGTCATCTCACAATAAATTTTACAAGACACATTACATGCAATGACATGAGCATTTACTAATGAAAATTATTCATTATTTGATTAAATGTATTATTATATAAAATGGTTATATAAAACATATTCACTTATTTGGTAATATGATTTTTGATTTTAAAATACTGTTAAGAATTGTTACCATTGTTAATATAGCTGTTGAACTGTGATCACATTATTAATATAAAAATAAGGTTGTAACAAAACAAATTTACATAGAAGGAGGAAGAGATGGCCTCATCCAGTAGAATTTCTCCATAAAAATCCCATTTTTTGGTGCATGGAAATGAGTTTTCATCACTGGAATTTTCTCATTAACAAGGTGAAGCCATGCATCAACACATTAAGCTTGCACAAAACTACTTATGGGAGAAGAGGAATTTGAAAGAGATTACCACCTGAGGGATGTTGTCTGATCCATCCCAAGAGCCTGTCACCATCTCACACCATACCCATTAGTCATATGTATGTGTTATAAGAGGTTATGTAACAAGACCCTAGCACATTGATTATGTGCAACATTTTTTTTACAGAATAAAAAATATGCATTCATTTTCTTATTATTACTTGGTAAATGGTATTTAAAGTAGAAATCGTATTTTTAGTTAATATTAAATTAATAAAACTATTTTGATGAATTAATATATTTTTAAATTAATAAATATTTTAATAAAATATTATGACAAATGTACATTTTATGACATATAAATGATCGTATAATTTTTATAAATAAAAGTTTTATTTTTATTACGGTTTGGAAGCTGTTTTTGTCAAACCCAGAATTTTTTTATTAATGTTAGTTTTTATATTAAAAGTTAAAATAAAAAAATTCAGAACATTTTTTAGATAAAATGAATATTATTTTTCAAATCCTAATGTGAAAATTATCCAACTGTGAGTTTTTAAAATTTTATGAGACATTTAAATTTTATCATAAAAATTAAATACCGTTTAAATATATAATGTATTTTATGAAATCATAATGACCCATTAGTTATATAATAAAATACTATAAATGAGATGTTCGGTCAATATATTTATTACCTTTAAAATAATTTTTAGTTTTCATTGATTTATTGTACAAAGCCTTAGTGCACCCTCCAAAACATATAAAACATTTTAACTTTTTAAAATGATTTCCTTGAGAATGGTTCTCACCTCCACATAAGCAAGATTAATATTTTAATAAGTTCATCCATAGAACATTTAAAATAATTTTTTACCCTCAAATTTGGCAAACAACCATGAGAATAATCCATGGTACGGTTTAGGGGTTTGATTACATTAATGCATGGTTTCCTAAACATAAATAATAAAACATTCCCTATATTTTCCTATATAAAGACACTAAATCTCCCATTACACTTCACTATACCCATTTGGAGATTGATAAAACTCTTACCTCCTCAATATAGAATCCATCCAAGAAACCCCAATATCTTAAAATGACTCTCTCAAGCCTCTCTGAAGCCTTTTGTACCACACATACAAGTAAGATATTTCTTTTATTGTCATTTTTTTCCAAATATAATTATTTTCTTATACCATTTTATTTTGAATTTAAAATGGTGGGGTATAATTTAGTACCTCCCCCATACATTCATACATTCTTTTTAAAGATTATATACCTCTTTATATCTCTTCAATGCCTCCAATTTACCCTAGTTACCATTCTTAAATTCTATAGTGAATTTTCCTTTCCTCATTTACAGTCAAAAAATTAAATTATAGTACGCATCTAAATTCATTTAAATATGTTGGGATATTATGTTCCACAACCCAATTACCATCCATTTAATTTATAAACAATGATTAACCCTTTTATCACTCATCAACCCATTTTACGATTTCTAGTTTGACATCAGTATGCTGCTCATGATACACAAATATTCCAATGCCATAATCTCAATGTATGGGAATACCATATCCATTTTTCTATCACGGTTTTCCCCTTTACATTTTTTACATATATATTTAGGACATAAATTTATTTAGTCCACATCTCTTGTTCTTGGAATAAATTATAATGTTTAAGGAATCCATGTTGTTTGATCTATGTGGCACACTTATGTTTGAAATGAAATGATTATGAATGATGCACCCTGATAGCCTCCTATGCATTGGGTAAGAATTGTATCATGATAATTCATGTTTTATTAGGGTTTAATAATTATAATTCAAGTTCAATGGGTGTTTAATCATTCTAATTCATGTGAAATTAGTTTTTATACATTCTGTATTTTCCATGAGCTTTTTCTCATGCTAATATCATGTTAATTGTTGTTGATACATATCCATGTCATGATTATCATGTTATATCATTCCTTTATGTTTATGTTTAAAATGATCTACATTTAAATGAATATTTCCTAACATGTGCTATATTCTTCATGTTATTACTTTTTTAATCCCTTACTAGGCTTTATAGAGAATCCTTTTCTTATGCATGTCCTCAGGTTATCCCATGCAATTCTAAGAACGTGTGATTTTTGTGTTAATGTAAAATAAGTCTTCAATAAAGATGTTGTTTTTATCTCTTAGGTTGTCATTTAATGTTACTAATTTCCCAAGACACTAGACATGTTGATCCTATGATTTTTCTAAAGTGTATGTTTTCGTAACAAATCATTTCTATGTGTGTAACAAAGAAAATGGTTGTTATAGTTGGTATCAAAGATTAGGTTTTGTTATTTTTGGGATTAGAATTAGAATACCATAGTTAAATCCTTAGGTATAAGACAAAGAATAATAAAAACATTTCTAAATTTTGGTAAGTATTTAGTAATGGGTCTTTCTAAAAATTCATCCATGTTTGGATATAAGCCAGTAGAGGCGGCTTTGGAACAGATGTATCTAGTGGTAAAAATGGAAATCACAGGTTTGAGCTTGCATAGAACTACAACTAGTGCATGATAATGGATCTTGGTGCACTCTTGGTTATGAAATTCATAGGGGATATTTTTTGATAAATTCATAAACATATTATGAACCAATATTGAGGGAATTAAAAAAATCCCCTAAGAATATATGTTGGGAAGTATATCACGGATAACATGGATATATTAAAGAAATAAATTTAATTTATAAGTTATCCCTTTTTCATTAGGTTCCACGTTATGTTTTACCCGTAAATTTCATATTATTCCAACCAATGTTTGGTAATTGGAGGACTCGGGCTAACAACCGATGTGAAGATCAATGTGATGATTGTTCTAAAGAGATTCCCAATCTGATGGGAGATGGAATCACATACACTGTCCTAATAATCTATCATCTAACTCATGTTTTTAAATGAAACATGGTTCAAGAGGAATGTCCAACCCCCATTAAAAAAGAAAATATGGTAATCGAGAACCCTAGGAGACAAATGACTCATACTTCTAATGAATCATTTGATACCTCAATCGTGGAACAATGGAAAAAATTCATTTAAAAGATATTCTAAATCCTTAAATGTTCAAAATGAGACATGTTTCATCAATCTACTTATAATATGGTGGTTGGAGAAGATCAAGTGTGGAATTTGATAAAAAAAATATGAAGCCTAAGGATGATATAAAGGATTTGTAATGAATGGATTTCCCAAAAATGCTTTCTGAAAAATATTTTCTGTGGAAACTCTGACTTCAGATGGAATCAGACATCAATTACCTCAAAAAAAGATCATAAATCCATCAGAGAATATGAGGAAAACATCACATGTCTTTCATGATAGGCCCCCATATTTTTTGTTACCCTTAAATGCATGTTCACATCTTCTTTGATTGGCTGAAAACTACCCTATAGAAAGCCCTTGATATCCTTATCATTAAGATCTATGGGGAAATATTCTGATGTGAAATTAAAGTCGAAATGGAGATTGTAAAATCTATGGGGTATCATAGGGATTAGAAGTGTAAGGTGACGATTAATTCTGGTGGTCCGATGGATAAATCCATCCTTTCTAAATTCCAGCACCCCACTTTCCAAAAGTGTAGAAAGAAGAAACCTTGAATTTTCATGAAGGGGATAAGAAAATGAATTAGGTGTAGAAGAGAAGGTAATATAGATATTAACATCCGACAAGATAAACTAACTGATATGAAAAAGGAGTGGAACTATCTATTTCAACCCTAAACACATTGTTCGTTGCTTCAACTACCAAAACCAAGGCACTAAGAAAACTAGTTCCGTAAACCAAGGGTTTTCCAAGGCAACAAAAAACTCCAAGGAAGCAAGTGTTATATTATAGGATCACTACCACCGGATCAAACCCTTAATACTAAGTGGTGACTTGTACACTTTATATTTATTCAATAATAGCAAACATAATTCTTGATTCTGGTTATACACGTTATTTTATATCCCAAATGCTTAGAAGAACAATCCCAACACCACCCATATTCTTTTAAGTGAAGATGTGGATGGGAATGAAAAATGGTGAAATCATTGCATGCCATTAATATAACTCCACCCCTGTCACAATTTCTAGATTGAACTTGTCAGAAAACCTCCTCATACTCCATCTAGCGGAATTTGACACAATTCATGGCATAGATTGTCTTTCCCTATATAGAGCTAACCTAAATTTTTTTGAGAGGGAAATAACTCCCCATTTGGATACATAACCCACTATTATGTACAATTGAAATTAGGAGGATGAATCTTCTATAGCACTGTCATCTCATGAGAGGATATTACAACCCTATAATCATGCTAATCTAGATCAGATGATTGAGTATAATGAAGGAACCATCCGTAATGGCATGCCTATAGAGATTGAATTCAAAAAAGTGTTTCTCGGGGAATTTCCTTAACTTCCTTAAAGAAGATATGTTGAATTCTCAATTAATATTATTCCTAGGAAATTTTCGATATCCATCACTCCATATATAATAGGTGTTGTGGATCTTGAGGAGCTGAAGAAACAGCTACAATGGAATCTAGAAAATAAGTTTATACGCCCAAGCGTGTAACCATGGGGTAAACCAATCATATTCATAAGAAAAATGATGGGTCAATGAAGCATTTCAATGGTTATTATGAGCTGAAAAATATAGATAATGAAAAAATATCCTCTTCCACGAATTGATGGCTTGTTCGATCAACTATGTGGAGAACAATACTACTCCATGTTGTATTTCCAGTCGGGATATTACCAAGTAAGGGTGATGAAGGTTCATATCCCCAAAACTATTTTTCTTACATGTTATAGGCATATTGAATTCATAGTAATTCCTTTTGGACTCACTAATGATCTAGCAATATTCAAGGATATGATGAATATATTCATTAAAGATTACCTCGATCGGCTTGTGGTAGCCTTTATAGATTATATTCAAATATACTCATAACCCAATGATGATAATGAGGATCATCTAATAACTATACTAGAAACCTTGTGAAAGGAGAAGCTCTATGAAAAGTACACCAATTGTGAGTTCTGGTTGAAGGAACATTCATTCTTTTCACATATCATAATAATCAATGGGATGTATGTGGATCCCTCTAAGATAGATGCAATAGAGGGATGGATAAGGAAAACATATGTGACATATATACGTAGCTTCATGGGGTTAGTAGGATATTATCGCAGAGTTTTGATAATTTTCTCATTAATCTATCTCAGAAGGGATCCATGTTTTCATAGAGTTATGAATGTGAAGAGAGATTTAAGGATTTGAAAATGAGGCCTATCACTTTGCACATGATCACACTCCCCACAAGTGGGCAAAATTTTGTGTTATATAGTGATGCTCAAAATAAGGGCATGTGTTTTTTGTTGATGAATTGTGAAATAGTCATTCCATATGCTACAAGACCATTGATTTTAATGAGTAAAAATATCCAACACATGATCTAGAGTTGGATGAAGTAATATTTTCATTGAAAATTGGGTGACCTTACCTCTTTTGGGATAAGTTTGAAATATAAATGGATCAAAAAATCCTCAAGTATATGTTATCACCAAAAGAGTTCAAAATTCCCCAATGAAGATATTTAGATCTGATCAAATACTATGACTTCTCAATAGATTACCACCCTGAGAATGCATACAAGGTGGTGGATACAATAAGTAGAAAGGACCCAGTGATTCTATAATTTATGAGAATTAAAATGGACCCAATATTCATAGATTTTATGAAGACGGACATGGGAATCATAAATAATGGATAATCATTAAATCCTTTAACAATTTTCTGTCAACCATATCTTTTGTAAAGGTTAAATGATGATCAAAATGATGATTTGTGAATTCAGAAGAATGTGAAAACAATCAGAAAATAGATATCCTCAGAGTTCAATGTTAACGAAAAAAAATTGTGAGATTTGGGTCAGGACTATGCGTTCGATCATATCTAGAGTTAAATAAATTCCTTTTGGATGATGCACATAGTTTGAATTTCTCCATTCAACCAAGAAATGCATTGATTTGTTGAGATCTATGATAGAATTATTGGTGGGTTAACATGAAGAGGGAGACAAATGAATATACATCAATGTTCCTAGTATGTCAACGTGTGATGGTTAAGGGGAAGAACTCTAAGGGGATGACAAATCCATTCCCATACAAACGTGGAAGTGGGAGATTATCACCTAGGGATTTGTTTCCGAATATCCCAAATTCAAAATGAAACAATGCTATCTAGGTTGTTGTGGATTTGTTTACAAAGACATCATACATCAAGTAAATATGAGAGGATTTATCATTGGATCAACTAGCATGGATATATATTATTGAAGTGGTAAGGTTGTATTGTCACAACATGTCCCCGAGGGATCATGTTTTGACTACCACAAGCATACCTTCCATTGGCATGGGGATGATGATGAGCACTGGAAATGAAAACCCCAAAAGCGAAGGAATTTCCATTAATAATGTACACACACAGAGATGGAACAATACACAAAATAAAAACATAAAGGAAAGGGTATAGTACAACCACCACTAAAAACCACCACTAAGAGTAAAGTATTTACTGAAATTAAAAGGGGCTAGTATACAATTCCAAATAAATGATTAGTACATCAACAGAAAAAAAGATCTAGAGATCTTCCACGAAGGATCCAACATGAAGGGCATGTATAGATCGTCACTATATCACACCACATCAATCAGTCTCCTCTACGTACTATCGTACCTTGGTTATCCAATGTCTCACTAAAGATGTTCATCATCTGCACAAGACACAAAAGGTGCATCAAAATCATATTCAGGGGTGGGTATAACAATAATTAGTTTGGACCCCAATACCCCTTAAGTTCTCTTAGAATCCCACAAGGGAAAACCCACAATTCATGATCTCAATCAAAAAAGTAAAAAGTAAAAGGAAGCTCACAGCAAGTATACAACAGAATGAAAATAAATAAAGATGATTAGTTATAAAACAAGATCATCTTATTCTATCGAGAGGCTTCTCTGGTGGACCACACTGAGTCAATAGGTGTTGACCCACAGTGGATATCTAGGTGTTGACCCAGAGAGGATAGCTTGGTGCTGACCCAGAGAGGATCGCTTGGAGCTGACACATGGAGGATCTCTTGGTGTAGACCCACAGAGGATCTCTCGGCGCAGACCCATAGAGGATCTCTGGAACTGACCCGGAGAGGATCTCCAGGTGCTCACCCATAGAGGATCCCTACGTGTTTACCCACTGAGACTGACGAAGTGCTGACCCACAGAGGATTACTAGTATTTTATCACGTCACAGACTGACAATGGGTTACTTCACATAGGATGATTGATTTCCATAGGATCTGATCCATAAGAAACTGTTCATATAAAAATATACACAAAGTGACACTTATAATTAACCCAATGGATCACCATTTCTTAATGGTTACAACGCGAGAGATGGAGCATCATTCGGATGTCCGGTCTGTAAGATAGAAAAAAATTGTAAAAGGGCCTGATTGGATTCAAGTATGATCCAACCATGTTGTATGCCATATTATTCTAAAACTGATGTGGAGTGTCTCAACAAGACCAACTCATAGCAAGGGTCCTCATGTTGCAGGCGGCACGTCAATCATATGCTCGGTCTACGAGTTAAAACCGTTTAAGGGAAATGGGACCGGTTGGGTCTCGGTTGGGTCTGACCCGATCTGACGGACCTGACCCGACCCGAGGGTCCTACATGGGTCCATTAAGGGTCTATCCCAAATGGCCCACTAGGACTGTGGGTCCAGCCCAGTGATGAGTTCAGTCTAGCTGGTTGGGATTCAACCCGGCTGGCAGGTGGCCTGGGTATCCTGGTGGGGTGAGACCCACCCAAAGAACATTGCCCACATAGTGTAGGCCGATTGTGCTGGGATGGACACGGGGCATCTAGTTCTTCAAGTAGGTTCCTCCACATCATTCAAAATGGCTAGAATTTGGCTGTCCATTTCATGTTCCCATCAAGTGGCGTCGTCAGGCGACGTTCCTTCACCGATGTTGTGGCACGCCCACAGGTCCGGCGCCACATCCTACACTATCAGTGAGAGCTTGCCACCTCTTTTCACCATGGTGCATTTGGGCTCCTCCTTATCTACAGAGCCATTAGGGTCTGGTCACTGCTGCCTATCACCGGTGTCGCCGCGCTGATGCGACCTTCTCTGAGCCACCAAAGATGCTCTGGTGGTCCGTTTTCCATCTCGTCTACGCATACGAGCCTCTCGGGTCACCAACTTCTCTATGAAGTCCTCATAATCTCTTTTCATCCATGTTTGTTGGCCACTCATGAAGAGTGCACAATATCCAAGATCGGAGGAATGTCTGGGGCTTGTTCTGATTGGCCCATGCCCACCGTATTAGCGTTTTATCATGGGGAAGATATCAATTTTCAAATAGATTAAGAATATCCCCTAATAAAATCCTCGCAGAACCTCCCATATGAATGAAAGATTCATAGATCAACCCATTAATCAGTTCGTCTACATTCATATTATTTTTCATGAATGAGATAGGATGAATAATTAAATACCAAGAGAAAATAAATACCCAACTATATTCGGTTTAAACAATTTTGAACATGGGATGAATTCTTCATTCATTGTCATGTCATGTTTTTTGGGGTTCATCACCACTGTTCAATCTCAAGATTTTATCATCCATTGATTTAATTTCATTCTCCATTCATCATTGGATAGAGATTTTATAGTCGTGTTCTTCACGATTTTCCCCTGTGGTCATTCATCTGTTCGCCAGTGGTTTGAATAATAAAAAGAAAACTATTAAGACACTGTTTTTATTAATTTGGTTCCATAATGAACCTTAATTAATGAAACCTTAAATAAATAGGTGTTGTGGTTACACAATAAAATAAATGAGTCATTAAATGCGCCTCCTTTTTTTCTTGTTGTTATGAAGTGGTTTTGCCAACTTTCGCTCAATGGTTGATGAAATGAATAAAATATCTCAAAGAGTTATTTTATTATTTTTCAGAAATGACCAAAAAATTAACATTTCCATCTGACCTCGGCCAGCCAAATTTATTTTTCACCCAAGTGAATCCTGATGTTTTGAATTAAATGGTTCCCTTAGATTTTCAATCCACGCACTGGTTCAATATATAGAAAACAGTGCTCTCACATTTTCAGAATGTAACTTAAAAAATTATAAAACGACTGTTATGGTCTCTCTGAGCCTTGTAATCACGTGCCGTGAAATTTCACAATCTGAAAATAAATCCATATAATTAATGTAAAATATATATAATTTTTAGTTCATTACATTCTCCCCTCTATATGACCTTATATCCCTAAAATCTACAACAAAATATAAGAAAAATAAGGGTGTATAGATCATGAATCTAAGCCACCTAAACTCATGTTCTCTCCAAGAAGTTCTCATTCATCCACCAAACTCCCACCAGAGGAATTGATCATCCAAAAAGTTCCCCCTTTCATCGATACTCTATCTCTTCTAGGAACACTGGAAAAATTTCCCAATCATCAATGTCCTACTCTCCCCAGTTGATGGCGTGTGATGGGTCATGCACGTGTCTCCTCAACTACAGCATATAGAAAACATCATACCCTAGATGCAACTATGGGGGAAGATCTAGGCAGTACGCCGCCTTTCCAAATATAATGGGAATCTAGAATGGTTTAATGATCCTTAGAGATATATTTTCACCCCGGCCAAATATCTGTAAGCCTCACTGGGTTGAGATCCATAAGAAGACATGGTCTCCCTCCTTGAACTCCAACGATATCTTTCTCCTGTCGGCCTAAGACTTATACCTATTATGTATATTATTCATCCAATATAGTAAGATCTACACATTTTTTGTGATGTAATGTACCAAATATAGTCCCACAAGTGTTGACTCCCATGGGTTTATCCAACATAGAGGTCATCACCATGGTCCCTCGTAAAAGGCCTCAAATAGTTCTATGTCGATAGTGGAGTGATAACTATTGTTTTAGGGGAAATACACCACTAGAAGTTGGTCATCCTAACTATAGAAAAAAAATCAAGGATACAGGGATGAAGAATTTCTTCAAGTGTCTTTATGGTCTGCACTGTCTGACCATCTCTCTGACGGTGAAAGGTGGTGCTCAAGCATAGCTGAGTCCCGAACGCCTCCTGTGATCCAGTCCAAAACCAGGATGTAAAAATATCATCATTATATGAAACAATAATTGATGTTATCATGTTAAGCCGAAATATACCTTAGACATCGAGGTGTCCCAATCCCTATATTGATCGCTACTCTCATATTGGTAGAAAATTGGCCGGTTTGGTGAGTCTGTCAATGACCACCCAGATAGAGTCGGGGATCTGGAAGTGTGTGGTAACCTAGTAATAAAATCCATGGAGATACCATTTTACGTACATTATGGTACCTATAGTGGTTGTTCTAAGATGGTGGGAACCTAATGCACAACCTCCACATGATGATAAGTGAGGAATCATGAAATGAACTCTGTCACATGTTTTTTCATCTCTAGCCACCGGTACTGAATTTGGAGGCAATGGTACATCTTCAGCACCACATTATGTACCACCAAGGGGGTGTATGGAACTCCCTCAATACCACCTCTAGTAACATCATTCATATGATTGTACATACTCTAAACATAATTTAGTTCTCCTTACCTATAATAAGTCCACAAGGAGCATATCCTGATAATATCTGAGCATGTCAGGCCTCGCAATCAACATCCCCATGATGTGACTTCTAAACTCACTAAGGGATTGGGGGAATGACAATCATAGACTGGAGGTATAATTCTCTGTCACTATCCATGAAGGATATCTATAATGTGTCTAGTCACTCTGATGGCTCACTCAGTAGTTTTAGACATGACCTCCTACTGAGTCTGTCGTGCACTACATTACCCTTTTGAGGAGTGTAGACTATCTCAAATTCATAGACCTGAAGGAACTTAAGACATAACTATTGCCACAGGTTTAGGTACTTCTGTGAAAATAAATACATAAGACTCTTTTAATGTGTTAATACATTAATCCATTTACCCATAAAGTTGTGTTTCCTCATCTTCATCCCAAATCCACTGCTGTTAAATCTTGGTCATGGTTGATGTATTTTTTCACATGTTTCTTCAGCTGTCATGAGCCATAGGTGATAAACATCTTACTCTTTCATCCGGACAGAACCTATTTTGGTTCCTTATGTTTTGCAACAGACTACATTCCCAATACCCTCATTTTGTAGCCTCATGATGAGGGCATTTTTCAATCTCCACTTAGCTCGTGGAAACCATGTTGTCCCCTCACCACCCATTGGATGGGTTTTTATCCACTTTGTCATAGATTACAAGGGTGCTACTACTATGGAAAAGTAGGGTACAAATCTCTGATGGTACCCATCCAACCCTAGAAAACTACACACCTCAGTCGTGCTCTTGGGTGGATCCCATTAAAGTACTGCCTCTATCATCACCGAATCCATGGCATCTCCATCCTCCAAGATAACGCTTCCTAGAATGTTGATATCCTATATACATACCTAGCACTTCAAGATCTTACCACAATGCTTGTTCTCTTGGAGTGTATCTAAAACTATCTCTATATGAGTGCAGTGATCCTATTATGATGCTGAGTACACCAAGATATCATCAATGATAACCGACATGAAGTGATTGAGGTAAGGATGGAAGATCCTTTTCATGAGTCCAATGAAAACTACATGGGATTTGGTCACACCAAAATGCATCAACATGTACTCTTATTGGACATACGGGATCTAAAGGATGTCTTCAGTACATCCTCATCCCACGCCTGAGGCTTATGATAGTATGACTTGAGGTCTATCTTTGAAAACCATTGATCTCCATTTAGGTGATAGAAGAGTTCAACAATACTCAATAGAGGATACTTGTTCTTTAAAGTCACATTATTCAGGTGCTGATAGTCGATTCAAATTTTTAAGCTCCCATCTAACTTTTTGTTGAACAAAATCATGGTTGCCCATGGAAAAACTATGCATCTTATAAACCACTTCCTATGAAATTCTACCTGTTTTACCCTCAAGTTTCGAAGCTCCATGGGAGCCATCTGATCTACTGGTGTATATGTTAATGTCATCTTTGGGAACAAGTCGATTTAGATGTATACCTTTATATGAGTTGTTAGTCCCATAACATCATCGGGAAACAAATCTGCATACAAGTTCAACATTATATGATAGATTAGACTCCTCTCACCCACTACACTGAGGTTGAGGCTAGCCAACTGATGAGTGATAGGTAACACCGTCATCTAAGAAAGACCATCCAGTAATGTAATAGTTCCATTCTATTTGTTGCAGGAAAATGTGGTCACATTCTCATAGACACACTGCAAATTCCACCTAAAATAGTAAATCTGATAATAGAATTTTGATACCCATTCTATACCCATGATGATGTCATAAAGCCCAACGCTACATCTAGGAGATACCAACTGAAGCACTCTGAACATAGAGTAATCTCACACTACCAGAACTAGGGTGTAATCATCAAATACTCTCTTGTAAGAGTTTCTAATCATATGGATCAATCAAACTGCTCCACCAGAATCTCATATCATTGAATGAGAGTTGTGGTTATGAAAGACTGACTGGAACATGTGTCAATAAGAACTATATCTAGGGTGGAGTGGACATAGATCATACCTCGAATCATATTATGAGCGTCATTGTCATAGTACACTACTCCCTGAAGTTGAGCTTGTCCCTATCCACGTACTCCCTGAGGCCAGGTTAGACAAGTTGGAAGTGGTGGTGCTGGTACCTCCAACCGTCTCCCACCACCTCCTACACGGACTACTCCTCTTCGATGTCTCCTCCCATTGTTCCTCCATGGTCGAAACTCAATCGATGTCTATGGGGTCCCTCTACCTCCTTCTAGTCATCTATGTAAGGATTCATACATTCGCGATCCATGTGCCCCACTCTACTGTAAGAGTAACAGACTCTAGTTCTCAGATGATCTCCACTAGCAAGTGATTTTTTTTATAACCATATGATTATTTTAATAGTTATGTTATCCATGAATTTCTTTTGGTATCATATGACTATTTAGGATAAATTATTTTATTTTCATCTATTCCTTCCATATTATAGTTCATACCAATGTTTTTGATTATGTGGAATGTGTATTATGTTATTTACATTTCTATATCGAATTTTTGTTATTATAAACTCAACTATATATAACCCATACAGATTGTTTGAGATCAACCACATTTTTTGACATTACCATGATAGAAGGAACTATAATATAAATTATATTAATGGAAATTATAGTGAAATAATATTGAAGATATAAAATAAAATACTTCATAATTTTTGTATAATTTATAGAATATTCATGTATATATCTAGTTTAATAAGACTAGTAATCTATTCACTCTATTAGAATGCGATGAGTTTTATCTTATGATAATATAATAATGTATGCATTGATTGTGGGATACTGGATACAACAACATTGTAGTTGTAATAAGATATATATTGGTAGAAACATTGGGAATTTTATTAATTAAATCATAGATTATGGAACATAATATAATGTAATCGTTTGAAAATATTACTAAATACACTACTTAAATTATTTATATAAGGAATCATTAAAAAATTTCATTATTATAATGGGGTTATATTAATATGGTAAACCAATATTCATAAGTCATAATTATCCATATTGAGGTTTTTTGTGATGTGTATATAACATAATTAGAGATATTTTGGGAATCAATTATGGGAATGAAACACTTTGATTTATTATGTATTTTTGTGAGAAGGTTGTATGAAAAATAATGATGTTATATTTTATAGACATTAGTTGAATTATATTGTTAACCCTTTGGGTTTACATAATCATTGATGTCAATGTAATAATATTTAATCTCAATTATTTGATTTTGGGGGAAAATTAGTTGTCTATAAATCCTTAGTGGATATAAATATGTTAGAGGATTAAAATTATTAACAATCATTATAGTAATATTTTTTATAGTTATTTATGAATTATGATAATTCAATTTAGTAAAATGGAAAACCTATAGGTTGGGCTATAAACCATCACATTTGGCAATGCTGCAATGACTAAACCCATATCTGAATTTCGAAAAGGGTAAAAAGTCTACTATTTTACATTGTGTATTTCTAGTTAAACATTCCTTTTACATATAAAAATTAACTATTAATGATAATGATTACTTTTTGAATTATATTATAGGATAAAATCCTCTGATATATTTTGGGATTTTGAGGTGATTAGTCATATTATTGGAGATGTTTTTTATTTTTTGGTATATATAAATCTTAGTTTAAGAGATACAGATTAATTTAAAATAATACTATAATATTTTTTCATATATAATTTTACAGTGATGTTATATAAATTAAGATAAAAATGATTATTAATTTTGTGGTTATTGATGGAATTTTTTATGAAGGGTACTTTATTTTAATTGAAATTTGGGTGTTATTAATGAGGCTTATGTGATTAATGTTTTAATTAATAATATATTTTTTATTCATTAATGTAATTATAAAATCTTGATAGAATAATTTTAAGTTATTTTTAATGTATAATGATATGAAGAATATATTTATATCCATTATTTCTCTCACAAATGATCAATTTAGTGATCCTGGTATAAAATAATTTTTTAAATACTAATAAATGGATGAATAGATGAAATTTAACTAGAAATTGATTATATGATGAAATAATACATTTAATATAATAATTTTATATTATATTCTTTTACTAGATTGTAAAAAAAATTTCAAATTTATGAAAATAATCATGAAACAAAAATTATGTTATATGGCCTTCATTTATGATGAATCTATATTCTTTTTCACATGTAATTGTCGTATCGTATTTTGGTCATTATCATTATCATTATCATTCAAAATCAAGTGATCAATATTCTATGTCTCTCTTCATAACTATTTAGATGTCACACCACTACCACATGTCCATATATTCACTTCCACATATTTTTCACTTATCAAGAAACCTATATATATTTTATTCAAGTTGACCATCTTATTTACCTTTCTATATTTTTAATGGAAATTTTAGAAAACACTATATATGATGTGGTATTTCAACAAATAATTTTCCAATGTAAAATTATTAATTAAAAATAATAAATTAAAATTGTGATTATTATGTTTATTGAGGCATTGGAAAATTTAATATTCTGATATTTTAAAATAATACTATAGTTTATACGACACAAGATAATGAGCCTAAACAATCCACATAATATTATTATTTAAATATTACCATTATGACATTATAATTAATCGGTTGGAATGATTAATATAAACATAATTATTTATTATATATAAATGAACTACTAAATAAAAATTTCATTATTAATTATTATAAAATTTTTAGTCAATAATTAGTAAATTTATTTCATGCTTTTGAAATATGTTTTACTGAAAAATTATTTATTTTTTTTTTGAAAATATAATAACTATGGAATATAACATTAATAAAATTTAAATTATAAATATAATTTAATTATTTTAATTATAAAATTAATTTTATTTCTATTGTAATGTGTTCAAATTTTTTTTGGAATAATTGATATTCAATTGAAAAGTGAAAAATAATGATTTTATTAAAAAAAATATTTTTCATTTATGAATTTACTGTGTTAAAATTTATTTTAAAATATTAAACAGTAAAAATATTTCAATTATATTTTCAAAAATAAAATTTCCTTTATTAGAATAATTTTTTTATTGAAATCTGTATAAATAGATATTTAGGAATTCAAATCCATTTACCTAAAAATCTATTTTACAATGGGTTCTATGATTTGATTTAAAATTAATTATTTCCAAATATAGAAATTGAAACATGTAATATTTCTTGTTTATTTTTAATAAGAAGGTCTTAATTTTTTAAAAGTATGTCATTTATTTTAGACCCTTTCGAATATTAACCATAGAAATTAATTGTCTCTATGGTTAGGATAAATCAGTTAATTAAGATAAAAAATAATACGATAATATATATTAAATGAAACAAAAGTGTGAATTTATTTCATTTCATTATACTATTTCTTCCCTGAAAATCAAATATTTCAAAATGTGATATTTTTAATTCCATTTGTTTGTGTTTTTTCACATTATATAATTTTATTTAAAGAGCACTCAAAAATTTCATTCAAATTATTTTATTAACATAAAAATTATCCGATGAGGATAACCAACATATATGTTTGGTTCCTTATTAACACATAACATTTAAATATATTTTGTTATAATGGTATTTTCTTTCATCATTCTAATTGTAATAAACTAGATTTTTTCTTAGGCCCTTCATGTTTGAAAATCTAGTGATGATGTATTTTAGGATATGTCGGTGCCTTACTTCAACATTTTTCTAAATTTCTAGTTTTTCCATCATTGTGTCAATGTGTCTGCATGTCAATGTGTCAGAATGTCATTGCATCAACAAGTAAGTTTGTTGGCATTTTAGTGTGTCGTCAAGTCAGTTCCTCGACATGTCATTGTGTTGGTGTGTCAAGGTGCATCGACCTCAGTGAGTCGGGTGGGTGTCGACATCGATGAGTAGAGGGGCATGTGAATTAGTGAGTCGAGGGGCATCGACATTGGCATGTCTAGGTACATCGGTATCGGTGAGTGGAGGGTTGTCGGTATTGATGATTTGAGGGGTGTCAACATCATTGAGTCTAGGGTGTTGATGTTTGTGAATCAAAGGCATCAGTACGTTAGGGCGCCGGTAGGTGATGAAATTGGTAGGTCATGGATTCAGTAGATCAAGGCATCAGTAGTTAGAGACATCAGTGAGTCAGGGGCATCAACATCGGTTGGTCATCACTTTATTAGCTCACTCATCAGTGGCTCAGCGTCAGTGAATTGACCATCAGTGAATCATTTTTGGTTTTCTGGTTTTACCGAGCCTTCCCAGTTTCACTATTGTTACTTGTTTTTATCCATTTCAAGTTAATATTTCAACTCACAATCATCTAATTTTCCATCTATATCATTTCCAAGTGGAATTACTAAATCAAAATTCATTCCACTATGTGAAACCACCAAGTTGTGTTGTCAAACCATGATATGACTTTCCAATAAATCAAAATGGTCTCAATAATTTAAAGAACTTTCCTCTTCATAAGTAGATATCCTCTCTTCCTTACTCCTTTTCCTTTCTCTCAGTGTGCCTAGAGACATCCTCCTAAGACGTATTGAGTGCCTGTGTTAGATCCCTTCCTTCTCAGCTTTCATGGAGGTCTTCTTGGACGTCACACTATCCCTTATTCTTGGAACAAGAAGGAACATTTATCCATTAATAAAAAAAGACAGAATTTGTTTTTCTTCTCTTAAAGTTTTCTTAAAGAGAGTTGGGACTATTAATGGTTCCTTGTAAGGAAAATTTGGGTACTCTTCTTGAAATGAGAACTAAAGAAAAAATTAATATGATCAAAAGATAACATGCCTAAAGAGAATAATGGACATGGTGTTGTTTGATGATGGCCACCTATTTTTTTACATTATAAATTATTATTTTATGGTTCTTACGGTTGTATACCTTATGAATATCCTAGCCATTGGTTGACTTCCCTTGTGCACTGGTGGCGTTCCTATTAATTTTGATGTTTTTCTCTATAGATGTAACATGAAATCTGATTAATCATGTACACATGGTTGAATACAAGGATTCCCCAGGTACAAACGTATTTTGTGATCACCCCAGTTATATTATAGTGAAAATTAAAGATCTCATGTTAGTTAAATTTGAAAGCACTAGGTTTTATGGTTTTGATGAAGTGTTGTGTGTTCGTGTATGTGTTCTTTGGGCTTGGTGTGTGTGGTTGTATAGAGGGAGCATTTATGTCACAGTTGGAGAGACTGGTTGTTTATAGAATGGATAGACATGTAGAAGGTGGGACTGTCCATTATGGTGTTGGTGTCTCAGTCCATGATACTTATCGATTTTAGAATGGATGGACTACAAGGTAGTAGAACTACATTTATTATGTTGTGCCTGTCAGGCGAGGTTGGGTAGTTACACTGTGAAATGGTTGTGAACTTGTTATGCAGTGAGATTGCATTTTGGATTTGTTTGTGAAATAAGGATATAGGATGTGTTTTTAAAGAAGTTATTAATGGAATCACTTTGAATAATTATTGTTTGACGTAGATGAATGAGGATGTATAGTGGGACTAAAAATGTAGTTTTCTATTGTCATGTTGTGGGACTACAGTTTGGTTTTATCCATTGCTTGGTATGGTTACTATTGTTAGTTTCCTGGTAGTTTTGGTATAATTTATTGATAATCGACTTAAGTAAATAAATGGAATTTTAACAATAAGGGGGTTGGGTTTATTTGTGGCAGTGATGGTTGCATAGTTGTGAATATAGGGGTAGCAGCAAAAGTGGTGATGGTGTGGGATTGTTGTCTATTATTGTGAAAACCGTAGGCTGTGGATGAGTGTTTGATAGCACATACTCACACACACACACACACACACACATATATATATAGTAGTACCTTGTTATTTATATATACACCCCACGGTTTTTTAGAACCATGTGTCAATAACCTCCATAACATGGGGGAGTGTGTCTTTCCTAACATCCCTATGGGAGGATGGATGGCTGGTTACTGGCTTTTTTCTCACACCCTCTTTTGGGATCCTACAGCTCGAGAATACCTGAGTATGCTTTAATGTCTCAAGGCATACCATAATACTTGATTTTGTGGGAATAGTTTTGTTTTGGATGAGGGGCTCAAGTGTTTCCAGGATAGGTGTGTTTTCCAAATTATCATTGGTACGGGGTCTAAGTGTCTTTAGGCATGGTTTATGGTTGTTAGGGCCCAGGTGTCATCGGGTCTATGGTGTGCTAGTTGTGTCCATATTTTTGTCGCTTTGATTATGTGAAGTTTGAGGCCCAAGAGAGTGTAGAAATGTTGTGGTAGCGTGACAGTGTGTGGGATGAGTGGTAGAGTCAAGATGTTAGATTGTTAGGAATGAGATGCTTACAAGTGGAAAAGAGGTGTGTGGTACACAAATTTCAATGTTATTATATTATTTCTCTACGTGACATGTGTTACTTTGGTGAGTCTTCCTGGTACGGTTGGGCAGGTTAGTATTCCTAGGAAGGTGCTATAGGTTCTACTGTTTCCTCAAAGGGGAATTAGTATGTTCCCTCACTTCTACATGAGTAGCTTTAGATTTCCTAATGAGCATACTTGTATGCTCACCCTATGTAAAGTAAATTAATTTCAAGATTCAAGGACTTTGAGGACCATGCTGAACATTACTAGCTACAGTGTTAGTAAAGTTGTTGTTGAAGTTTAGTTTCATTGGATTTGTAACATTATTTGAGAGTTTTTCATACATTTTATAAGATATACTTTTGAACCTGCATGTGTGATTTACTTGTATCATTACTCTTTGGTGTTTTTGGGATTTAAAATGTTATCTCATAATATTGTTCTATAAAAAGGTTAATTCCTTCAAAATTCTGTTAGATTATATATCCAGGGTTTTAGGTTCCACTATGGGGCCTACATAAGGTGGGACTAGTGGTTCATTATATTCCATTCATCTTGAGGAATGAAGGGTAGGGCACTTTTTCATCCCTTCTCTAAACATGATGTTGGATGGTCTTGACAGAATGGTATTTAATGTGATGGTTAAAAGATAGGATGGAGTTTGGGGTTAGGCACAGTGATGATTTCATGGGATGGTAGGGAAACAGTGTTAGGAAATCTTGGTTAATAAAATAGGCCAGGGATTATTGGTTAGGACATGGGGTTTTATCCCCCCCCCCTCGTGATCCGATGCACGGACTCTGGACCTACTGAATGTACGGGTGAGGATACACTGGTTTTATGGTAGAGACCCTAGAAATGGTACATTAATCATAATGACTTGTGTTTTTGTGTGTTCTGGTATTTGGTAAATTTAATTTTAAATAAATTAAATAGGTGGAATTTCTAAACTACTAGGGATTGGGTGTTCCTTGTTTTCTACCTATGTTATGGCATGGGAATATCATCCATGATTAGTACGATAAATTGAGGCCCTGCAGGTTCACCTGGTTGATCAGTGGAGGATAAATTGAGAAGAGGTGGAAGACCTGTGTTAGAAGGCGCTTCGACCATTCCAGTGGTAGACAATGGGAAATTATGATGGCATTATCTCAGAAATAGATATGGAGAGCAAGATAATGGTTGTTGTGATTTCATTCAACTTGATCTGGGCTTGGGAAGAGTACATGGATCCTCTGGAATTGAGCTAAATGAGAGAAGATGATCATCATTGGTGGAAGATTTACCTCAGGGAGAGAAAATAGATAGATGTTTCATGGTTGGAATTTTAGAAGGAGTTTTGAGTATAATTTCTTTCATCCATGATGAATGATGAGATGAGGCTTGTTATTCTCTCCCTACAGAAACAAAGTATGTAGGTAATGGAATTTGGTAACATGTAAAAGGATCTCCACCATTTTTCTCTTGAACTATTTATGGAGTATGCTTCATAAGAAAGATGCTTGGAGGTGGCACTCTTTCCTTCTCTTCAGTATGTTGTCACTCTCTTAACTGTGGAGATGTACCTAGAAGATTATAGGAAGGATGAGGTAGTAGAAATAATCCACTTGGATGTATGTGTACCTTGATAGGTGAGGGAACTAAGTTCATCAAAGTGGAAGTCCATCAACATTTGCTCTATAACGTCGAGGACTTCCATGTTTTGGCCGGAGAGTTATAGGCCTCCCTAGTTCCAGTTCTGATATCTCGGCCCTCTCCCATTTTTAATGGTACTAGGAACAATGTTCATTGTTTTTGAAGTCATTGGCATCTCAGAATCAGTTCCATGTCCTAGTGTAGTACAGTGGGGGTGGATAGGTTCAGTGCCAACCATTGTAGTAGTAGATTCTAGTAGGGCCTTTCTAGAAGAATGTAGAGAGACCTCCCGCTCCACCGATGGTAGACGGTGCTGGAGGAGGATGACCTCTGGGAGCTAATCAGGGACCTTGACCAGGGAGGGGTCAGGGAGGCAGTCAATAGCTAAGGGGAAGAGGGGTTGGGATTGGGTAGTTTCACGATGCAGAGGCATTTATTCCTGCAGGTCCAGAGGTTGTTCAAGGTACGATCAGTTTGTTTAGTACACTTGCTTATGCGTTGTTTCATTCAGGAGAATCAGTATCCTTTTTAGAACCCAGTCTATAACATGCTTTGGGACTAGACGTAGAGAGAATTTCTATAACCATGCTGTTTAGTACGCCAGTTGGAGTTGAAAATAGCATGTTCAATGTTTTTCAATGATGTAGGCTAAGGATTGGGACCCATCAGTCTAGTGGGGATCTACTTATACTAAAAATTCATCCATACTACGTCATTCTATGAATCAACTGGTTGTTTTATGCACACGCTGTTACGAACTGCTTTCAGAGGAGTGTCGTGATCGAAGATGTGGGTGGTCAGTGAGTACCATTCATTAGTGAGAAAAGTTGTCAGGAGGGTAACTAGTGTGTAAAGCCTCTTCTTTCACTTTTAGATGATCTATTATTCAAATCAGAAGATACATAAATAGTGGTTGTTCTGAGAGTTATCAGTGAGATACTGGATATCTTTTCTAAAGAGGATGGAACTCTACCACCTCAACGTGACATTGAGTTCGGGATAGGCTTGCAACCGGGTGCCTATCTGATCTCTATCATTCCCTGTCATATGGAATATTCTATGTTGCGGGATTTGCATATTCTAGATGAATACCAAATTAATAAGGGTTTTATCCAGCCAAGTGTCTCTGTGGGGTTCTCCAGTATTTTTCACGAAGAAGGAAAACAGTGGCCTAAGACTATGCATAGACTATCTCAGATGGAATCAAGCGACAGTCATAAACTGTTATCCCCTCATGAGTATCTATGAAATTCTCAACTAGTTAAAGGGGACAGTTTGGTGATCTATGATCTACCTATGGTATGGATATCACCAGATGAAGGCAAATGGGGGTGACATCCTGAAGACCTATTTTAGGTGCAACTATGGGCACTTTGAGTTCATGTTCATTCCCTTCAGTGTCACGAATACACTAGTCGTGTTCATGGGACACATAAAATCACTTTTTTGTGAGTACCTAGATAGGTTCATCATCTTGTTCATTGACGAAATCCTAATCTACTCAAGATCAAAGAAAGATCACATTGAGCATCTATACATAGTTTTGGAGGTCCTTTGACACCACTAGCTCTATGGGTTGTTGACCAAGTGCAAGATCTTGACACGAGAGGTGCACTTCCTCAAACATGTAGTGTCTCAACAAGGGATAACATGGGACCCAAAAAATTTTGAAGAAGTAGTTTCTTGGTTACCACCCAATAATGTGGTGGAGGTTTGTTGTTTAATTTTTCTGAAATGATATAATGGGAGGTTCGTGCCACAATTCTCTCGAGTTGCATCTCCTTTGACGGCTTTAAACAATAGATACCAGACCTTCATGTGGAGTAAGAAGATTTAGGAAGATTTTAGATCCATGAAGGTGAATATTGCCAGTGCCCCAGTGTTTCAGCAGGTGAAGGATGAGTATCGTGTTCTAGTTGGAAAACTCTATCCCTTATACATTTCTGAGTGGATGTTGGATGACATCTTGATTGGGATTTTTAGAGGACTAAACATGTAAGAGAGAGGATGTCATTATATCTGGGTAGTGGTGGATTAATTGATGAAATCAGCTCACTTATTAGTGGTTTAGGAGTCGATCATAGTGGATTACATAACACAAAGGTACATGCGTGAAGTGGTACGACTCCTTGGAGTTCTAAGATACATCATTTCAGATTGGGATACATTCTTTACATCACAAGCTTGGAAGGTACTACAACATGATTTTGGAACCTAGTTATGCCTCAGTACTACCTTCCACCCTCAAACGGATGGGTTGATATAGATGACCATCCAGACGCTGGAGGATATGTTGAGAGTGTGTGTTCTAGAATTTGGAGGATCGTGGGTATGAAAATTTCCCCTAGTATATTTTTCTTTTAATAATATATATTACTCTACAATTTTCATGTCATCAGTTGAATGATTGATTGGAAGGTCATCTTGTTCCTCATTACACTAGACAAAGGTTGGGGAAATACCCCTTCTCAGACCAGAGTTATTGCAGGGCACAATGGAGAAGTTTTAGCATGGCCATGAGAGGGTGAAGGTATCTCATAATCGGTAGAATTCATATTCTAATCCTAGGGGGAGTGTCAGGACTCGTTCCCTAGGGCCCATGCCATGAAAACCCCATGCCCTGCTTCCATAGGCCAGGGGATGATGACTAGCACCAAAAACTCATATCCAAAAAATGGGAAGGTATTCCCTTTAAACCTAGACAAATACACAACCCAAGAACACAATAAGAAGTAACCATGGCGTAAACTGATGTAGTAAATGTGTGCTGTAAGAAAAGGGGACGGAATACAATCCCAACTTAAAATGTAAAAGTACAAATGAGAAGAGAAAAATAGATCCTGGAACATCCACTGAGGATCCAAAATGAAGGGTAGGTACAACTCATTTCCACAGCAAACCACATTAGCCTGTCTCAGCTATAAACCACCTAGACTTAGCTCCCTCCAGTCTCTGCTCATATTCTCATTGTCCGCACAAGAAACAACAAGGTGCAGGTAGAGACCATGTAGTTGTGAGTATAAAAATATATAGTAGAGGCCCCCGAGAAGTATAAAGGTATCATAGTATTCTAAAAAGAAAAAAATCACCAGATATACCTCAAAGGTAATATCCCTAGAATGATCTATATCATGAATCACAAAGAAAAAGAGACAACAGACTCTAACGATAACGTCAATGTTTCTGGGGTAGGGATGACTAGACGTAGAACAAGATCATCCTACATATATTAATTCAGGTGCTTACCTATATTGGTCACTTGGGAAAACATATATTTATCACTGCTGCAGACCTATATTGGTCGTTGGTGCAGACCTGTATTGGTCGCTGGTGTAGACCCATATTGGTCCCTGGTGCAGACCTGTATTGGTCACAATTCATTTGAATGTCCTAGCCAGCCACTAGATTCCTGGTCACAGCTCACATGATTCTGGGATAACCTCTCCTCAATCCATAAACCATATTTCTACTGGAATGAAGCCCCAAAAAATCATACCCAAGGGACTACCCCATCATAGTGGTCCCAACGTGATAGATGGTGCATTAATCAGACACCCATTCTATGAGATATGGGATCTTTTGTAAAAAGGGCCTAGTTGGATTCATGTATGTTCCTACCCATGTCACACTTCAGACTCTATCAAAACATACGTAGAGTATCTCTGATGACCCACCATGTCAGAAGGGTCCTTATTCCATAGAAAGTGCGTCAATCAGACGTTCAATCTGTTAGTTACACCCCTCTATGTGAAATGGGGGTGATCGCACCTCGGTCCATCCCATCTTATTAGGGCCCACCAAAATATTCCAAAGGGGCCACATCCCAAAAGGGGTCCCAATGCCACTGATGGCATATCAAACAAACACTTGGTTAATCTGTTATGGGGGTTTCATTATTTGTGTATCGGATGGGCCTGGGCTTGGTCTGACTCAGTCAGACTGGACTGACGCAACAGTTCTTGGGGTCTACCTGACCCTGCTCGGGTCTAGCACATTGGGGGTCAGCTTGGTTCTCTGGATCGGCCTGTCAGGGTCGGCCATCTTATTTGTTGGCCCAGTCCACAGTTGGCCCGACCCGTTTGGGGGGACTCGACCGACCCATTCTGGAGCGTTTTGGTGCGGGGTAGAACTGATGGGGGGGGTCTATCCCGATGGGCGAGTCTATCCCCCTCAATTGTCCTGCATCTGGCTTAGTCTGCATGACGGCAGACTGTTGAGTCTCTCTTTCCCCATGGTTGTGGGTTTGTTTTAACTTTGCGGTGGGGTGTTGTGGCACCGCGAATCCACAGTCAGCCGTTCAGCAGACCAGCTTTTTCTAACATGGTGCTCCACAGGGTTGTGCCTCCCATTCCTGTTGTGTACCACTGTATGTGGCTAATCCACGCCGCCCTCCTGTCACGGTCCGCTGGGTTCTGTTGCTACCACCAGTGTCACCTGTGGGTGCAACCCTTTTTGTCCCATGTGGCTAGCTCAGGTCGGTCATCTTCGGCAACAATGGCACACTGTTTCCCGTATCCTTCCACTACCCGTTGACATGAAGTTATGACTGTTTCTTCCCTGGGAAATCGGACGTGCTCCGGGGGAACGTTCTTGGTGCCGTCTACACCTACAGCTCTCCTGGGGTGTCATCTTCAAAACGTGACCCTATAATTCAAGATTTCATCAACATGAGGAATCCTTCCTCAAAGAAAGCAACATGTGCGATGAATTGGAGGGTCTGGGACTTGTTGGATTGGCCCATTCCCTCCGCATTAATATTACAGCATGTGGAAGTAAAGAAATAATCATAGATGAACTTATAAACAAACCCCCTACATGGATAAGATGTTTGTTGATGAAGATCAATGGAACCTCCTTTATCATTGTCATCAGGTCACGATTAGGTTGTGCTCATATCCCCTTGCTGAATTTGGCCTCACCCTTCTGGTTGTTAGTGTCATGGTACTTTTCCAGAGCTTCATCATATGGTGAAACCATTGCAACACCCCTCCCCGAGCTCAATATAAATAAGAGAGGAGAAAGAGTGTGTCCCACAAGAATAACTTATGGGGTTCATTTAATTAATGAACCTCAAAAATTCCGAATGGAGTACTTACATGTAAATAAGATTCAATGCTTTTAATGGCTTGACATTTTTTCTGTCCCACCACCACTGCTCATCCATTGGATAAAGTAAAAATAAAATAAAATAACATTTTCTATTTTATTTTTTATTTTTTTTAAAAGATGCAAATTTTTTACTCGATCTACTAAGGTAGAATTGAAGACTCATTTATAAGAATCCCAGTGCAGTGGATTAAACGGTGCCCTCGGATTTTTATTCTGAGCACCGATCCAAAAGATAGAAAACTTCGTCCATGAGTTTACATAACATACCATTAAAAACTCAATAAATGATTAACATTAACCCTCAACCCGCGCCGATCGTGGATAGGATCTGCCTATGGGAAACCCGACCCGATGAACTCTACGGTACTCTCAGATTTTTAATCCGAGTTATTGTTTAGATTTTATGGATTTTAACAATAAAATAATTATTACTTAATTATTTTATTTACAGAAAAAATGAACATTAATTGTTGGCATGCACTGGCCAATCATGATATCTACTTAAAGAATGCATATACTTAGCTGCTCAGTATTGGTCTAAAATTTCTCATTTGATTCACCTTTCGTGAGTTATAATTATTTAAAAAAAATATCTTTAATTAATTATTTTATTTATAGTTACGCCATTTTCAAATTTTTTCAACGGAGGCCTGCGCCAACTAAAAAAAAGTCGCACCTATGGTAAACCGGTTATCTTGACCACAATGGTTCCCTTTTATTTCTGATTTGGGAACCCATTTAAAAGTTATTACACTTTTTTTGGAAAACCACTCAATCACGCTATTTTAAAATTAATAGTTTTTGACAGATCATTTCACGAACTCCAGACCTTGGAATCATGCACTGTTAGATTTCATGGACTTGAAATAATTCTTTATAATTAAAAAAAAGTCATACAAAAAATACGAGACATTACATTATCACCACCATAGGGATTTACATCCCTAAAATCCAAAACAAAGGAAAATAAAAAAAATGAAGGTACCGAGCACGAATCTGAGCCCCCTCGTCCAATGTTGTCTCTTGGAGGTTATCATGTTTCCACTGATGTCGCACTAAAGAGATCAACCTTCCATGATGTTTTCAGTCCTGTTGATCTTCTATCTTCACCAGGAACTTTGTAAAAGTCACCCCATCATCAAAGTCAAAATCTCCCTAGTTGATAACGTGTGATGGATCATACATGCATCTCCTTAGCAATGAAACATGTAAAACAACATGTACCTTGTGCTTCTATGGGGTAAGAGATAGATGTTATGTCACCTCGCCCGCTTTGCAAAAATCTAGGAAGGTCTGATGATCCTCAAAGATAGCTTGTCAACCCGGCCAAACCTCTACAATCATTGTTGGGGTGAGACTAGTAAGAAGACATGGACTCCCTCCTCATACTCCAGGGGTCTATGTCACTTGTCGGAACAAGTCTTCTGTCAGCTCTATGGAGTATTCACTTGCTGACATGTGAGGAATCGTGATACAAACTCTCCCACTGCTTCTATCATCCCTGGCCACTGGTACGGATGCCAGAGGACCCGATACATCTTCTCCACTCTATGATGTATAGTAAAAGGGGATGAATGGAACTCCATAAAAAACTCCACTGAATGAAACTCTGGTTCCATGGTTCCTCCATAGAAGAGAACATCATGTTCCGCACCATTAGACAATCCTTTAAGAGACCTTCCAAAGGATATCTGAGAACATCAGGCCTCATAGTCATCATCCCCAAGTTGTTAATTCTGATGTCACTAATGAATTGGGGGAGTGACAGTCATATATATGAGGTAAACTACTCCATCTTTATCCCTGAAGGATATCAGCAATGGGAAAAGCTACACTGATGCCACACTCAGTAGTTGTAGACCACAATTATGTGTGTATCCTACAATGTTTCCCTTCCCATGAGTATAAACTATCTCAAATTCAGAGTCCTTGAAGAACTCTATCCATCATCATTGTCTCAGGTTCTGGTCCTTATATTAGAATATATACCTGAGAAACTTGTGATCAGAGTAAATAGTAAATTATTCACTCATCAAGTAGTGTTTCCACATCTTCAGCACAAATACCACTGATGCTAAATCCAGGTCATGGGTAGCTTAGATCTGCTAATGTGGTCTCATCTTCTGTGAGCCCTAGGTGATCACTGCCCACTCCTATATTTGGAAACAACCTAGTCTTGTACCAGATGCATCACACTATACTACAAATCCAACACCCTCTCCTAGTAACCTCATGATGGGTGCCCTCATCAGTCTCTGTCTCACCCCCAAAAAGATATGTAAACACTTTTTCATCTAGGAGAATTTCTTCCCCTTCTTCATTAATGCTGAAAAAGGGGCCGCTACAATGGATAAGTCAGGTACAAATCTCTGGTTATACACATCCAAAGTAGAAGTACCAATCCTTCCAAGGAGGTAATCTGGGAAAAATATATTAATTGGTGGCCCAACAATCTTCCAATATTGATGGGAACTTAAAATTAAAAATTCACGCCACCACAAGGGTATAGTTGTCCAAATCTAGAGTGATCAGTTGCACCCTCCTATGCATGAGTTTATCATGTGCTACTGGGTATCCTTTTTCACTGACCAATGAAAACCCCATTCCAATGTTGTATATATAATACATCCTTTTATCCTAAAATAGTCAATCTGATTATGAACTGTAGATGTCTATTCAATCCCCAAACTAATGTTGTATGGCCTCAATGCTTCCACCAAGTGGTTTTAACCAAAACTCTCACCTCAAGTGTCAGATCAAACTTTCTGCATACATGTTATTATTCAGTCTCCTCCCAAAGGTATCTCTAGATGTAAGCATCAAGTGACCGTTTTAACTAGAAACTCTAGTTTTTTAAAAAGATTCTTGGAAAAAAAAGAATGTTTGGTACATGTGTCTATTAATATGGTAGCTAGTAGTATACACGGACCTTACATAGAATCATTCTTGGAGAACTTAGGTCACACTTTGTGACCACACGAAGGTAATCCCTTTTCTTATCCTCCGGCTCCCACATCCTGGTGGGGACCATATTGAGATGGTGGTTGTAACATGTCTAAATGTATACCACATCTCGCTGCTCTCCTAGCTCCACATCGACATTTGTTCCCATGAAGATTCATATTTCCCGATCACATCCTATTCCGGAATCATTTTATACACCCAAGTCATTGTGACTGGAGTTAGTTTCCTCCTTTCGAACAGCAAACCTTCACTGTTTTTATATGTTCATACAAAGAACATTAAACTACAAAGGTCTTCTCTATCACCCAAACATAAGTATGAATGCATAAAGGAAATTTGATGGCTCAGATGTCTTTATACAAATATTGATCAGAGGTCCAAGCCTAGATGTACTATCCATACTGTATTCATCGTGTACCTGGGATGGTCTGTACACCTCAATGAATACTCATCTACTGACATGTCATCTTTCCAAAACTATAAAATCTTTAGGGAACACCCACCATTTATATTCTTATGGAATGATACCCCCTTTATTGAGGAATGTTTTCACGTTTTTTCATAGAAAAGACACATGTTTTCATGATCATGGGTAATCTATATCCTGTAATCATCTTAATGAGCCACGTTGATGGCTCTCTACTAGGAACATGATCTGATCAAATGGTACCCTGGCTTGAGGAAAACATGGCCACCTACTCAAGAAAATCCATAACTACCTATGAGTCAGTCTCACCTCAGAACATGATGGGTATCTTATTCTGAAGCACTTGTAAGTCACTAAGCCTACATGTGTCCCATACTGGTACCACATGTTGTAACTGTTGACCAACAAGAAGTGATATAGCTGGAACACTACCTGAAGGTACCATCTCACGAAATAGTCTTTGTACCAAAGCCTCATCAACATGTGGACTATCCTCATCATCACAAAATGATAAGGACTAGCAGCTAGAATAACCATTTGAACTACAGGGGTCTCCACTAGGCGGAAAAAACTAGCCACAGCCTCCAGCCAGTCCTCAGCTTCCTAGGGATCTATCTAGCATTGAATCCTTAAAGGACTCTACAATTGGATCTCGTCCAACATGCTCAGTCAGCGTGCACAGTCCATTGGTAGAATCTATTGTTGATCCATAAAAGATTGATTAGTTCTGATCCACACAAGTTTGCTCTGTGCAGATCCATACGGTATCTGGAGGTGATAACCCCCGCAAGTCTCACATAGGATGTATCCCACATAGTATCGGTCTATTGCTGATGAATGATGGGCTTCTCTAAAGATGGTCCCCAATGGGTTGTGCACTACTGATCTGCACAGATTCACTAAAATTATGATCCACTCAGGGTCGCTTTAATGTCGATCCACAATGGGTCTCTTGAATGTTGATCCATATATGGTCACTATAATTCTGATCCACACATGGTCTCTAGAATTTTTATCCACATAGGATAACTCGGTGGACCATCATCATGTACTTTCTTAGGAATCTAAGAAGGTTGTCTACAGGGCGGCATCCTGATAATGAATATGTGTTCCATAGTCATTAATTTATACATGGTGATCTAGAATCAAATAAACCAAGGGAACACATTTCTAAAACACATGCAACAAATTTTTTCATGCACCGAGTCAGAAATCAGAATTCAGGGTCCTTGTGTATTGATATGCCAGCCACTACACCAACACCAGACTCCTCAATCTAAAAACCACACTAAAAATACCTAACACTATTGCTCCATTGAAAAAAAATCAGAGTCCAAGTTCTTATGCTGAACTTACTCCTCTGATACCACATTGTCATGAGCCATCCCCCGGGGCCGGTGTCAAGACTACCACAATCCCTCCTTCCATAGTATAAGGGTTGAAGACTGGAACCTAAAAGACATATCCCTAAAATGAGAAGGAATTTTCATTAAACCTGTACAAACACACAGCCCATGTACACAACATGAAGCAACCAAAAAATAAACTGATGTAGTAAAAGTGTGCTAAAAGTAAAGGGGCCAGAATACAAGCCCAAATGAAAAAGTACATGTACAATTGAGAAAAAGAAAACCAACTCTTGGTTCCTCCGTTAAGGATTCTACCTAAAGTGTATGTTTAGATCATCTCAACAGAACACCATTTTTTCACGTCTCTTCCATGTACCACCAGGTCCAAGATCCCTCAAGTTTCATCTCAGTTGCTCTTCATCTACACAAGACACAACAATGAACAAGTGAAGCATGTGTAGGGGTGAGTATAACAATACCAAGTAGGGGATCCCAAGAACCTAGAAGATATCTCAGTAATACTTAAATGAAAACATCACTAGATATCCCTCAAAGTTAATATCTCAAGAAGGATCTGAATCATGAAGCACAATGAAAAAGATACAACTCACTCTAATGGTAACTTCAAGGTTTCTGGGATAGGGATGACTAGTCATAAAACCAGATCATCCTATCCGTTGTAATTCTGGTGTTGACCCATATTGGTTGATGGTGAATACCCATATTGGATGCTAGTGTAGACCCTTATTGGTCACTGTTTTAGACCCGTATTGGTCAGTGGTGCAGACATATTTTGTTTTCTGGTGCAAACTTGTATTGGTCGTAGGTGTAGACCCGTATTTTTCGCTTTTCTACTTCATGTCATAGCCTGCCACAGGATTCCCCCTCATTGTCTATTTGATTTTTGGAGAACCACTCCTCAAGCCATATTTCATATTTTAATTAGTACGAAGTCCTGCAAAAAGAATACCCAAGGGACCACCCCTTCATAGGGATCTGAATGTTACATGTAGTGCGTCGATCAGACTACCGGTCTATGAGATATGGGAAATTTTGAAAAAAGGGCGTAATTGGATTCATGTCTCCTCCAAACCTAGGCACATGTCAAACTCTGTCAAAACTCAAATAGAGTGTCTCCAAAGGACTTTCTTTTTAGAAGGGTCTTTATGCCACAGACGGTGTGTTGATCGGATGCCCAGTCTATTAGTGACACCCATTTTCATGAAATGGGTGTGATCACACCTCATTCCAACCTGGCTTAGTCGGGCATGCCGGAATATGCCAAAGGAAATGATTCCCAAAAAGTGTCCCAAATCCACTGATGGAATGTCAAACAGATATTCGGTTCTTATGTTATGTGTGTTCCTTTATTCGGGTACCGGTTGGGTCTAGGCCCTGTCCGACTAGTTCAAACTCACACGACACAATAGGGCACATGGCCTACCTTACCCCGCTCGGGCCCGACCCACTAGGGGTCAACCCAATTTACTGGGTATGTTCCGTTGTGGTAGGCCCAGCTTTTTTGCGTGTGTGGTCGCGGTTGGCTCAGCCCGTTGGGCAGGGCTCGGCCCACTTGCGCTAGCCCGTTGGGCTGTGAGTCTGTCCCGGTCCACTGGCTGGTCCATCGCAGTAGGTGAGGACAACACGCTGGGCCATGGTTCCTTCCAGCCCAGTCGGCCCACATCCAACACGGTCATCCCCAAGGCAAACCATTGTGTCCCACCAAAACTGCGGTTGTGGGGCTATTTTGACCAGTCAGTGGGGTGCTACCTCACCGCGATTCAATGGTCGGCCGTTCGGTTGACCATCTTCCACCAACATGGTGTGGTGCAGCATCACACCGACCATTTCTATCATGGATAATACACACCATCGTCCTTCTGCCTGAGGTCCCCACCTTTTTTTCTCGTGCGGTCAGCATGGGCCACAACCTTCTACCACCAGGACGCATGGTCGTACGCCTCCTTCCACCACCCAAAACTAGATGCTGCAGGTCTCCTCCAGCCACCACCAGTAGCCACCGATATGTTACACTGGTGGATTCTTCCATGGGCCACCGAACATGATTTGGTGGTCTATTCATGGAGTCATTTGCACCGATGGCTCTCCCGAGGATCCACCATGAAAACGTGACTGACTAATTCGTGTAGCCATAAACTTGAAGAAACAATCCCCGAAGAATGCACCATTACTGAAGCAGCAGAGGATCCGGGTAGTGTTTCTTTGGCATGTGCCTTCCACGTTAATATAACATCAGGAAAAAGCAATGAAATCATCATAGATTAACTAAAAAACAAACCCCCTACCTGGATAAGATGCCCAATGACGATGATCGACAGAACTTATTTCATCGTTGTCATTGGTTCACGATTCAGCGGTCGTTATCACTGCTTACTGAATTCAGCACCATCCTCCAGGTGGTTAGTGTCGCGCTACGTTCCCATAGCTTCGTCACTTGTTTATTCTATGTCAACACCCTCCCCAAGAACCATATAAATAGGAGAGGAGAAAGGGGGTGTCCCACACAAATAATTAATTAGGATCGTTTAATTAATAAACCTTCCATATTCAAAATGGTGCGGTTATAAGTAAATAAGATTCAAGCCATTTAATGTCTTCACATGTCGTCAGTCCTACCACCTCCACATGTCCATTTTAGAAAGATAAAATAAAATAAAATAACAAATTTTTAGTTATTTTATTATTTCATTAAATTGCACGAAAACTAAATTTTTCACATCACCTGTTGCCATCAAAGTATAGCCTCCCATAAGAGAATCCCTGATTTTTGGATTCAATGGTGCCCTTGGATTTTTAATCTCATCACCAGTTCAAAATTTATGTAGTGATTCCCCTGAATTTACTAAACGTACCATTAAAAAAGGTTCAATAAATTTTTAAAATTCACCCTCGACCCTTTCTTGTTGAAGATAGGCTCTATCTAATGGAGATACATCCCAAAAAAATAAATGATACTCTCGTATTTTTTATCTATGTTACCATTTAGAAGTTATAGATTTGAACAGGAATGTAACAACCCAAGGTTTCATTAATGGAAAATCCCTCTTGATCTAGTTAAATGTATTATTATGAAAAATGTTTTTATAATATGTCAAATTCTTTGGTTTTATGATAAGAATTTTGACCGTTGTTAATATAGCCGTTGAACAGAGATCACATGATTAGTATAAATATAGGACCTAAACAAATCCAATTTACTCAGGCAAAAGAAGTGATGGCCTCATCCAGTAGAATTTCCCCATACGAAGCCCATTTTTTGGAGCTCGGAAAAGAGGTGGCATCCTTGTGATTCTCCCTTGACCAAGACCAAGCCGAGCATCACCATGTCAAGCTCGAACGGGACCGTCTACGGGAAAAGTGTAAGTTGATAGAGATTACCACTCGAGCAATGTTATCCAAGCCACCCCAAGAGTCTCTCACCATCGCACACCAAACCCTTATGTCTTATGAGGCTTTTTTAAGAGGTTATGTAACAACTAAGTAGTACTATGTTCATGTATATTATTTTTGTATATAATAATGAATATAATTTCTATTCATTTTTAATACATTGTAAATAGTTTTTAAAGTACAAATGGTGTTTTAGTTATTATTTAATTAAGAAATATATTTTATTAAATTAAGGGATTTTTGAATTAAATAATATTTTAATAAAAAAATTTTATTATTATTAAATTAATTTTTATTAAATATAAATGATCTTATAATTTTATGAATGCAGTTAAACTTTTATATTAAGGTTTGAAATCCATTTCTGTCAAAACCCGTGAAATTTTTATAATTGTTGGTTTTTATTTTAAAAGTGAAAATAAACATATTTTGAAATTTTTTTAGATACAATAAATGCCATTTCTGGAATTAGGACGTCAAAATTATCCAATGGTGAATTTTTCATAATTTTCTGCGACTGTCAAATTTTTGGGTAAAAATTAAATACCGTTTAAATATATAATGTGTTTTATGACATCATAATGACCTAATGGTGATGTAATAAAATACCATAATCCTTATGTTCGGACAATATATGTTTTTTCATTAAAATAATGTGATTTTGGGTTTTTTTGACTTACATTTCAAAGCATTAATGGACCCCTCAAGAAATATTCAACACTTTGCCTTTTTAAATTAATTTCCATGGGAGTGTGACTCACCTACACATAAGAAAACTTATTATTTTATGATGTTAGGACATGGGCCTTATAAAATATTGTTTTCCTCTTCCCTTTTCCAAAAACCATGGGCAAAAACCATGGGATGGTTTGTGGTTTGGATTAATTTAATGTAAGGGGACCCAAACCTAAATAATAAAGAATTCCCTCACCTTTCCTATATAAACCCACCCAAGCTCCCACTTCCTCCTCACTAAAATCCATGGGATTTCTTCCAACCTCTACCATAAATTCTCTAGAATCTTCCCAAGGTGCCCCAATCTCCCATATAGTCTCTCACAAAACTCTCTCTAGCCTTTGGAAGCACACTTCCAAGTAAGAGTTTTTTCTTCCTTTCTCATTTTTGTCAATTTTCATTAAGTTTTTTTCCATTTTCATTTCAATGATGAATGTTGGGGTATGGTTTTCAAAATCCCCCATATATCCCTCTTATTGTTTGAATGATGGGATACCCCTTTCTCTGTCATTAAATGTCTCCCATGTACTCTCGTTTCTATGCCGAAATTCCGAAAGGAACTTCTCTCTCTTCTTTTACATTCAAGAAAATAATTTTGTATCTTAAATATAAATTCCATTAAAATTATTGGGACATGTATCTATATGACCTCCTTACTGTCCATTACATGTAAAAATTATGGGGAACCCCTTTCTCTCTCATCAACCTTTTTTATGAATTCTTATTTCATGTCGTTACGCTGCCGAAATCGCACCGATTTTCTAAGCCAATGTCATTCCGTAGTGAATACCATGCCCATTTCTCCATCAAGGATATTAACCTTTATGCACATTTACTTATTGATTATAAAGTTTCATGTATTAATTCAACATTTCTTTATCGTGGAATAAATGATTATGTTTTATGAATCCATGTTTTATGATCCATGTGGCACACTTATGCATGAAATGAAATGTTTAAGAAAGGTGTTCCCTTATAGCGCTCCAATGCATTGGGTAAAGTATAGTATCATGATAAGACATGTGCAATGAGTGTTGAACCATGATAATTCAAGTGCAACGAGGGTTTACTCCTACTACATGTTCAATGAGGGTTTACTCATGTTTTATGTGCAATGAGCCTTGGCTCATGCTAATTCCATGTTAAGTGTTGTTGCCACATTTCCATGTTATTATTATCATGCCTTTATCATGCCTTTATGTTCATGTTTCTTTTATGCTCTATTGATATGCCTATGTTCTGAAATGTATTGTACTCCTCATGTTATTCCATGTGTACTCCCTTACTGGGTTTATAGCTCACCCTTTTCTTAAACATGTCCTCAGGTTATCCCATGCAATGCTAAGTACGAGGGAATGTAGTGGTCTTGTAAAGAAACTTTTAAATAAAGATGTTGTATTTCATGTTTCAAGTTTTTATGTAATGATCCTAATCCCCAAAGACACTAAACCTCTCAATCTTCATTTTTGTATCATGTGATGTTTTATGTAATAAATCATGTTTATGTTGTAATAAAAAGCAGGGTTGTCATAGTTATTATCAGAGGATAGGTTTAGTTATTTTTGGGATTAGGAAACCCTATTAAAGCCTTAGATACAAGACTACGTATAATAAAAACATCCCTAGGTTTTGGTTTGTACTGTGTAAGTGGTTTATCAAACAAATACATCCATGTCTGGATACGACCAGGTAGAGGCGGCTCTGGCACAGATGTATCCTAGGGGTAAAACCAGAAAACACCACTTTGAGCTAGACTCGAACGGGAACTGGTTTACGACAATAGGCCTTGTTGCACTCTTGGTTACGACAGTCCCGGAGGATATGTTTTAATAAATTCAACATCTTAGTATGAACCCTTATTAAGGAAAAAATGCCCCTAATAATATATGTTAGAAAGTAGATCATGAAAAGCCTATATTGAATCCTATAGACTCATGAGTCAAAGAAATTAATGTTTATTTATAAGTCATCAACTTTTGTCTTTGGATTACCCTTTATGTGTTACCCCAAACAATCCTTTTATTCCAGCCAATGGTCGGTAATAGGAGGACTCAGGATAACAACCGTTGTGAAGATCAGTGTAATGATTGTACTAACGAGATGCCCCATCCAATGGGATTGGGAATCGAAAAATTTTCCATACTTCTCTCTAAGCTAACTAAATATTTGAATAGAAACACGGGTCAAGAAGAACATTCACCCCCCCCTAAGAAATAACAAGTCTCTATCGAGAGCTTCATGAGACAAAGGCCTCCTACATTTAGTGGATCATCTGATCCCACGATCGCTGAACAATTGATCAACTCCATCGAAAAGATCTTCTCCATCCTCCAATGTTCTGAACAAGAGAAGGTTCTCCAGGCTGCTTATCGTAATGAGGGTGAAGCTGATCAATGCTGGACGTTGATCAAAAATACGAAGCCTGAGGAGGAGATCGAGGCTTTGGAATGGAAGGAATTACAGAAGATGTTTTTTGATAAATATTTTCCTCGCACCCTTTGGCTTAAGATGGAAAGGGACATCCTTTCCCTCAAGCACAAATATGAAGAATCTTGTTGGAGCATATGAGGAAAACTTCACAAGTCTTGAACAATACGCTCCCGGCTTTGTTGTTACCCCCGAATGCAAGGTTTACCACTTCTTTGGTCGGATGAATCCTAGCTTGCGGAAAGAATTAACGATCCGTGACTTCGACAACTGCAAGGAAATTGTCTGATGTGTCCTCAAAGTCGAAATAGAGATCAGAGAATCACATAGGTATCATGGGGACAAGAAGCGTAAGGTGGAATTCAATACTGGTGGTCTAATGGATAAATCAAACAGCGCTAAAAAGTTCCAGCACCCCACTTTCCAAAAGTGCGGAAAGAAGCACCCTAGATATTTCCTTAAGAGGATGAGAAAATGCTTCAGGTGTGGAAGAGAAGGGCACATAGCTGTTAACTGTCAGCAAGAAGGACCCACAACTGTAACATAGGAGAGGAACGCTTCGTTTGAACCTCAACGCGTTGTTCAATGCTACAAATTAAAAGAACTTGGTCATTTTTCAAATCATTTCCCTAATCCAAGGGTTATCAGAGGAAACCAATAACCTCCAAGACAGCAAGGAAGAGCTTTTGCTATCACTTCTACCGAAGTGAACCCCTAAAACGACGTGGTGACATGTACACTAGTTATTAATTCAAGAATAGAGAACATAATTATTGATTCACATTCTACGCAATCTTTTATATCACGAAAGTTTAGTAGAACAGTGCCAACACCACTACAAATAATGGAAGTAAAGATGTTGTTGAGTACGGCATATGGGGAATACTTTGCATCCCATGAGTATAAGTCCTCCACTGTTATAATGTGTGGATTGAATTTCTGGGCGAACCTCGTCAAACTCTCTCTGGTGGAATTTGATGAAATTGTTGGCATTGATTGACTTTCCTTATATAGAGCCAACATAAATTGTCGGGAGAGGGAAATCACAATTCATATGGAGAATCGACCCCCGATTCGGTACAAGTGTCAGAAGGAAGATGAATCTCCTTTAGCTCCATCATCTCAAGCATGGATATTACTGCCCTCGGAGCACGCGTATCTGGCTCAGATGATTGAGTCCCAAGAAGAAACCATCCTTGAAGAAATGCCTATTGTGAGGGAATTCACGAAAGTGTTTCCCATGGAACTGCCTGGTCTTCCTCCTAGAAGAGTTGTTGAGTTCTCAATTGAACTTATACCTAGGGCATTACCAATATACAAGACTCCATATAGAATGGATGTTGTTGAGCTTGAAAAGCTGAAGAAACAACTACACGAGAATATGGATAAATGGTTTATATGCCCAAGTGCTTCACCATGGGGTGCACGGGTCCTCTTCGTCAAGAAGAAGGATGGTTCAATTTGTCTTTGCATCGATTATCGTGAACTTAACAAAATCATGATAAAGAACAAGTATCCTCTCCCAAGAATTGATGACTTGTTTGATCAGCTGTGTGGAGAACAATACTTCTCCAAGGTGGACTTGTGGTCGGGTTGTTATCGAGTAAGGGTGAAGAAGGAAGATTTCCCCAAGACTGGTTTTCATAAAAGATACGGGCACTATGAATTCATAGTAATTCCTTTCGGACTAACCAATGCTCCAACAATATTCATGGACTTGGTGAATAGATTCTTTATATATTACCTTGAAAAATTTGTTGTAGTCTTTATAGATGATATTCTAATCTACTCCAAAACCAAGGAGGATCATGAAGAGCATTTAAGAACTGTACTAGAGACTTTGCGCAAGGAGAAGATATATGAAGAGTAAAGCAATTGTGAGTTCTGGTTGAAGGAGGTCTCATTCTTGGTACATATCTTCACAAGCAATGGGATATCTGTGGACCCCTCCAAAACAGATGCAATTGAGGGATGGCCGAGGCCAACATCGGTAACGGACATCCGTAGCTTCTTGGGGTTAGCTGGATATTATCGACGATTTGTGAGGAATTTCTCTTGATTTTCCAACCCTCTTACCATGATAACTCAAAAGGGAGTAAAGTTTTCTTGGAGTGATGAATGCGGAGAAATCTTCAAGGAGTTAAAAAGGAGGTTTATCACTATACCCGTGCTTACTTTACCTACAAGTGGGGAGCTTTTTTGGTATTCATTGATGCATCGAAGAAGGGTTTACGATGTGTAATGATCCAGAAAGATAAAGTGATATCCTATGCCTTAAGGAAGTTGAAAATCCATGAGCGAATCTATCCAATGCATGATCTGGAGTTGGCGGCTGTGATATTTTCCTTAAAAATCTGGCGGCATTATCTCTATGGAGAGAAATGTGAGATATATATTTTGACCACAAGTTTCTTAAATATATATTCACACATAAAGAGCTTAATATTCCCTAGAGAAGATGGATAGATCTCATCAAGGATTATGAATGTTCAATACATTAACACCCTGGGAAAGCGAACAAGGTGGCAGATGCCCTAAGTAGAAAGGATCCAGCGATTCTTTCAATGATGAGAATTGAGAAGGATACAATCTTCTTAAACTTGATGAAGATGGATGTGGGAATCATAAAGAATAGAAAATCATCAATCCATTCACCAATGATTGCTCAACCATCTCTTTTGGAAAGGTTAAAGGATGCTCAAAAGGATGATGTGGGAATTCAAGAAAAAGTGGAAGCTATCAAAAAGGGGAAATCCTCAGAGTTTAATGTTAATGAAGAAGGAATTGTGCAGTTGGGGAAAATATTATGTGTTCCATCATGTCCAGAGCTGAAGAAGGAACTTTTGAATGATGCACATAGTTTAAATTTCTCTATTCACCCAGGGAGCACAAAGATGTATCATGATCTCCGAGAAAACTTTTGGTGGGATAATATGAAGAAGGATATTGCCGAATATACATCAAAGTGCCTGGTGTGTCAGCAGGTGAAGGAAGGAGGCAGAAGTCTAAGGGCATGATGCAACCATTGCCCATACCAGAATAAAAATGGGAAAACATCACCATAGACATTATCACTGGACTTCCCAGGACATCCAAAGGCAACAATGCAATCTGGGTTATTGTTGATCGTCTTACAAAGACTACACACTTCATTGCTATTCAGGAGGATTTCTCATTGGATCAACTGGCATGGATATATTTTAGATAAGTGGTAAGGTTGCATGGAGTACCACTATCTATTGTGTCTGACCGAGATCCAAGATTCACCTCTAAGTTTTGGAAGAGTCTTCAACATGATCTGAATACTGAACTAAACTTCAGTATGACTTATCCTCCTCAAACTGATGGCCAATCCGAGCAGACTATCCAAAAACATGAGGATATGTTGAGAGCGTGCCCAATGGACTTTAAAGGAGGATGAGATCAACATCTTCCTCTAGTTTAGTTCTCTTATAATAACAGTTTCCACTCGAGCATCCAAATGGCACCATATGTAGCCCTATATGGGAAAAGGTGAAGAACACTGACATGATGGGATGAGGTCAGTGAACGTTAGCTGCTTGGACCAGAAATGGTCGAGGAAATGGCGAAGAAGGTGAAAACCATTCAGTATCATATCAATGTAGCCCAAAGTCGACAGAAGTGTTATACAGATAATCGTCGATGAGACATTGAGTTTAAAGTTGGAGACATGGTGTTTCTACGGATATCACCATGGAAAAAGGTCATTAGGTTTGGAAAGAAAGGGAAGTTAAGTCCAAGGTACATCGGCCCTTTCAAGGTTCTGGATCGTGTTGGGGTTGTGGCCTATCAACTAGAACTTCCACCTACTATGGCCAAAGTACATGATGTCTTTCATGTATCCCTCTTAAGGAAGTACATACCAGACCCTTCACATGTACTCTCTTCTGAGGTGGTACAATTGGAAGATGATCTATCTTATGAGGAGCAACCAGTGAAGATCATAGATCGTAGAGAAAGATTTCTACGAAATAATACAATTCCCCTCGTCAAGGGATTGTGGAGAAACCACAAGTTTGAAGAAGTGACTTGGGAATCGGAGGATATGATGAAGCTGAGTTACCAACATTTGTTTTAGTGTGGGAAAAGGAAAATTTCGAGGGCGAAATTTCTTAAGGGGGGAATATTGTAACAACCTAAATTTTCATTAATGGAAATCCCTCTTGATCTAGTTAAATGTCTCTTTATGAAAAATGTTATTATAAGATGTCAACTTCATTGGTTTTATGTTAAGAATATTGACCATTGTTAATATAGCCGTTGAACAGTGATCACATGGTTAGTATAAATATAGAAACTTAACAAATCCAATTTACTCAGACAAAAGAAGTGGTGGTCTCATTCAGTAGAATTGCCCCTTAAGAAGCCCATTTGTCAGAGCTCGGGAAAGAGGTGGAATCCTTGGGCTTCGCCCTTGACCAAGCCCAAGATGAGCTTCACCATGTCATGCTCGAACGGGACAGTCTATGGGAAAAGTGGAAGTTGATAGAGATTACCTCTCGAGTGATGTTATCCGAGCTACCCAAAGAGTTTTTCACCATCACACACCTTACCCATAGGTCTTATGTGGCTGTTTTAAGGGTTTATGTAACAAATAATTAGTACTATGTTCATGTACATTATTTTTGTATATAATAGTGAATATAATTTCTATTCATTTTTGATACATTGTAAATAGTTTTTAAAGTAAAAATTTTGATGGATTGTGTTTATTTCGATGGATCTCTGAATACAATTTTGATAGATACCAAGTTTTTTTTCATGATCTAGAACTCCTTTGGGTATTTCCATATATCCATACTCGATGAGTGCCTGTTTAGCTTTTCTATTCATCCATGGTCATGACTGCTTGATAGCAGTTCATTTTGGGAATGCACGGAGAGGATCAAGGCCCATATTGGCTATTTTTTCATTTTTTTACTTTTGTAGGTATTTGGGATATTTACCTCCATTTAGAGGTTAGATCATTTGGGATAGGTGGGAGACCTAGAGTCCCTTTGTTTTGACTCAAACCCTTTTAGGTTGATGTCTGTTCTATTCTAGAGAATCCTATGTGAGAGATTGATTATTAGTGGCTAAATCCTGGTCATGTGTTGATAGGATGGTGATCATGGCTTAGAGTGAGCCGGACACAATGTTCTATTGAATCTTGGTGTACTCCTATTAAAGATGATTATTGTCACGACCCCCTTCCATAAAAGATGCCCCTCCTGAGCTGGAAATGGTGAAAGGGAGATAATGACCCCCGAGTCTCGCCTCCAGTTGGCCCCGGGGTGGCGACTAGCACCAAGGGTATGAGTTTATTTTTTTTCAATCATGGGAGGCATTACCCTTTTTATAGTTAGGATCGGAAATAGGACAAGTCATCCACCAAAAAGGAAAAAGAACAAAGGTGCTGAAAAGAAACCCAAACCAGTCCCATATGCATGTATAAATAAACTGAAACAGGTACAAGTACAAATAAGCTCAAAGTACAAGTGAGTACAGTACGAAAAGAAAAACAAGAAAACAGCAACTGCACAGCTCCCACTGCCTGACTAGTACGGTCCCGCACGGCCCTGGTATTCCTCCTGAAAACCTGAAAGAACGTAGGGTGAGCATACAAGTATACTCAGTAGAGAACCTAAAGCTCTCGTTCACAAGTGGGGAGACACCCTAAGGTCCCGTGAGAAAACAGAAGAACCAGAAACTAACAAGGAAAAACTATCCACCCAACCTCACTGGTCACACTCACCAAGTAACACAAACAAGTTTAGTATATATGTAGAACAAAAGTATTGGGTACCCCGCACCATTTCCCACTTAATTAGATGCTGCTCTTCCTAACGGCAAACGTCCTGACGCTACCACACTTTTCCCGCCCGCACACACCTGGGCCAAACCACGCATCCCGCCCGCACACACCTGGGCCACAACCAATAACCCGCCCGCACACACCTGGGAAAAACCACGCATCCCGCCCGCACACACCTGGGCCACAACCACTAACCCGCCCGCAGACACCTGGGCCTCATCCCGAAGGTTCTTGGGAACGGTAAGCCTTCCCGAAGAGTCTTGGGCTAAAGGTAACCTCAGGCCATCACAGCCTCCGAGACCTACCCGAAGAGTCTTGGGTGTAAGGTCACCTCAATCCATCATAGCCTATGGAAGAAGGAGAAGGAAGGAGCTAGTAACTAAGGGGGAACACCCTCTCCCATAAAATGGGAGTGTTCGGCACTAGGTGCTTGACATGGGTGTGGTGCGACAAAACACAAAGATACAATTATATATATACATATACCAAACACACAGCCCAACCTATGGCTTCTTAAAAAGAGAAACTGAGCATGCGCCTTGGCACTGCTACCACGAAGCATGCATCAACAACCAAACAATCATCCCCCAACCCCATTTAGGTTTTCATGTTTCATGCAATGGTTTAACAAATTATTACTACTGGGCAACTAACATCCAGACAAAACCTTTCACAAACATATCCCTGCCATCCACAACCAAGGTTAGGTAAAACGCAAGCAACCACATGCCATTTCATTTACAAGAGATTATCACAACCATACAACATTCCATCATTCATTTATTTCAATGTTCCACACATAAAACCCTTTCCACACACAAAAAATTTCCGCATTTGAAAACACCTTTTACTTCAAAACACTTTTCATAATCAAAACACTTTTCATAAATAAAGGCATTTTCCACAAAACAACCAAACCACTAACATGTTCATTATTCCAACTTTGTTCAATCGGGGTGATCACACAAGGTTTTTATTCTCATTTAATCAGCCAGTCTTTACGTGCTTATACATTTTCCAGGTTTTAACAAAACCAACCACAAACAATTCAGATATCAATTGCGCACGCAAAGGCCACCAACGGCCTTGATTTTCAGTAGGCAAAGGCCTTTCAATCCAAAATCACAATCAGAAGATAAAGAAACTGGAAGGCAATAGAAACAGCACAAAACCCCAAACCCTTCTTTATCCGGTTATTATCTTTATTTAAAGTTCAACTGCATCCCATGGAACAAAAGAAAAATATCCCACCCCGCATGTTGCACCAAAAAGAGAGACGAACGTAAACCCCAACCTCAAAAGGTCCCGATCACGTCGCTTCCGACGACGTCCTTCAGTGTCCTCCGCCTTCGCCAAACCCGAAAAACGCCTCCTAGGATGGCAGCTGGAGAAGGAAGGTCGGAAGGAAAGGTGACAAGTCTGGGCTTAGAAGCTTCATCTCGTCGCTACGATCCTGTGGTCGCTGACGGATCATAATTCAGAGCTCGGACAAAGAAGTTGGAGGAGGAATACTTCTCGATCGTCCAAGAGCATCGTCGTGCGACAAAGAAGCGATCGATATGGAAGATAAAACATGACCTCATTCTTATATAGGCAACGAATATGTAAATCCGTATTCATCGTGCATTAATGAATACACGATGTGACTGTACATACGTTACATGTTTTGATTGGTTAACACACAACACGTCACGCGGTTTCCACACGTTTTAATAATAATGATAATTCTATCAATATGTGGTGTTTCGTTGACCAGAGGCATGAGTCATAAAAGTAGCTCATTAATGGTCTAAAAATGACCATCATAATTTCAGGGTTACGCTGTCGCTGACGGATCGTCAATCCGATACCGTATGAGGGAGATACGTTGGATACAAGATCCCGTAATAATAACAATATTAAATCTATTAATTCATGAGCGTTTCGGGTACCCAATCCGAAAACCCGAAAAAGACATCCAATATTGGACTCATAATTTTCGTCTTGTAGTCATGGTCGCACTGCCACTGACGGTTCGTGAAACCGAGGTCACACGAAGAAGTAATTGTGAAAAAAGTGTTTTATTATAAAAAAAATGATAACAATATTTTATTAATTAATTAATTATTTATTTCTCTAACTCCAATCAATCACCATTTGTCATTTTTCACGCTGGAAATTCATCACCAATTATCTCCTTTACTATTTATTTCACACTTAATTTTATTCCCATTAATATCTTATAACTCCTCCCTCTCTCCAATCTTTATTAATTCTTTCTCCCATGATTCTCTCCCACAAAAAGTGGCGCCTTTCTCTTATATTTATTTTTCAATAAATTTTATTTTCTCTCTCCAATCTTTATTTTGTTGGTGTGCCTCCCCTTTATTTCATATTATTATATTTTTCATCTTCTCTCTCCTGGTGGCACGCCCCAAATTTATTTTAAACCTTTATTTATTTATTTTTACACAATTATCATAACATCTTTAATTTATTCTCATATATCAAATCTCATTGCATTTAATTCAAAACATAATTCTCATTTAATCATTATTACCAGATCTATAAAAAAACCAACATTATTATTATAATTATTTAGTATAACACTTATAACAAAACCCCAAAAAAATTTATTAACACGTCACCATTTATTATTAATAATAATAATTATTTTTGATGTTCGCCGCATTGACCACATAAAAAAACGTTTTTACAAAGTAATCGACTGGAGAGGTCCGGGCCATTACATTAGATACCTCTCAAAACATTCTCGTCCTCGAGAATTAAAAACTGACCCAGAAGAAGGAAAGGATCTGAAGAACCAATCCACAAGATACCTCTCAGGGCTCTCGTCAGGACTAAGAACCAACCAACATCTCTATGAGTTAGGAATTCCCTCTCATATGTCAAGATACTATCCGCTTTAGGCGGCACTGACTCGCCTGCACGGGTTTAATCTCATTCTCATTAATGCGTCTTGATTAAGGATCAGGTTTTTCCTTTCCCATATATCCGGAGAAGCCACACCCTTCCCAAGAACAAGGAACAAAGATCTCAGATCCAACAAGCCAACATTTTATATATCAAAGGTACAGGGTAACACCAACAAACAAAGGAAGGTACAAGTCAAAACAACCCCGGGTACTGAGCGCACATCTGGGTCTCCCGCTCCCAAGTGCTCTCCTCAAGGACGCCATGCCTCCACAACACACGAACCAAGCCGATGGTTCGTCCACGGATCACTTTCTCCTTGCGATACTCGATCCTGACTGGCCGTTCCTCGAAGGTCGCGTCTTCTCCCACATCTAGCTCTCCCCAGTTGATGACATGAGAGTCATCATGTAAGTACTGACGAAGCTGGGAGACATGGAAGACGTCATGGACCCTCTCCAACTGAGGTGGTAGGGCCAGCTGATATGCCACCTCGCCAACTCGCCTCAGCACCTCGAAAGGTCTGATGAACCTAGGGGAGAGCTTACTCCCCTTTCTGAACCTCTGCTGCCCCCGTCGAGGGGAAACCTTCAAGAACACATGATCTCCCACCTCGAACTCCAAGGGCCTCCTCCGACGATCACCATAAGACTTCTGCCGATCCTGAGCTGCTTTCATCCTCTCCCGCACTAGCTGGAATTTCTCCGTGGTGCTCTGCACTACTTCTGGTCCAAGAGTACCAGTCTCACCAACCTCTGCCCAGCAAAAGGGTGAACGACATGGTCTTCCATACAAAGCCTCAAAAGTAGCCATGCCGATAGTAGAGTGGAAGCTGTTGTTGTAGGAAAACTCTACTAAAGGCAAGTGTCGTACCCATGATCCTCCGAAATCCAGAACACATGCTCGCAGCATGTCCTCCAATGTCTGGATAGTCCATTCTGTCTGTCCATCAGTCTGAGGGTGAAAGGCAGTGCTAAGGCGTAGCTGGGTGCCAAAAGCATGTTGTAACCCCTTCCAGACTCGTGAGGTGAACCGAGTGTCCCGATCTGAGATGATAGTCTTCGGAACTCCATGAAAACGCACCACCTCATCCACGTACCATTGTGCTAAGGTACTCACCGGTCCTGACTCCTTGATGGCCAAGAAGTGAGCATATTTTGTCAGTCGATCCACCACTACCCAGATAGCATCATGCCCTCCCTGAGCTCTGGGTAGTCCTGTGACGAAGTCCATCGAGACGTTGTCCCACTTCCACTTGGGAACATCTAAAGGATGCAACAAACCACCAGGAACGCGGTGTTCAGCCTTCACCTGCTGACACACCAGGAATTTAGCCACAAACTCTACCACTGCCCGTTTCACCCCAGGCCACCAAAACTGTCCCCTCAGGCCTTGGTACATTTTCGAAACACCTGGATGTACTGCCAAGGCTGAGCTATGGAACTCACGAAGGACTTCATCACGCATCACCTCTGGAACAAACAACCTTCCATGAAAGAGCATCCGATGTCGGATGTCCTCCGACCATCCTTCCGGAGCATTCCCCTGGTCGAAACGATCCCGCAGCACTTCCACCTCAGTGTCTCCCTACTGAGACTCTTCCACTTGCTGCAACAAAGAGGACTGTACCGTCATCTGAAACAAGCATCCTCTAGCACCTTCCACCCTCGCATCCAAGTGCAAGGCAGCCAAATCCCCCATCGCCATCCAAGTATCAGCAGATTCCTGAACCACTTCCTGATGCGGCTTCCTACTCAGGGAATCAGCCACATCGTTTCCCCTACCTTCAGTGTACGATATCACAAAGTCGTAGTCTTGGAGAAACTCGACCCATCTCTGTTGTCGCAAGTTCAAGTCACGCTGGGAGAAGATATAGCGCAAGCTCTTGTGATCGGTGAAGACCAGAAAGCGCTCCCCAGAGAGGTAATGTCACCACAGCTTCAATGCGAACACTACTGCGGAAAGCTCCAAGTCATGGGTGGCATAGTTCCGCTCGTGAGGACGCAACTGCCTAGACCCATAGCAGATCACACCCTTCTTCTGCATCAACACACATCCCAAGACAAGGCCAGAGGCATCACAAAACACCTCATACAAGGATCCTTCCTCTGGAAACCTAAGGATGGGAGCACTAACCAACTTCTCCTTCAGGTAGTCGAAAGCTTCCTGGCACTGCTCATTCCACAGGAAGACCTGATTCTTCCTAGTCAAAACTGTAAATGGAGCAGCAACTCGAGAGAAGTCCGAGACGAACCTCTGATAGTATCCAGCCAACCCCAGGAAACTACAAACTTCTGCCACGCTCTTGGGTGTTGTCCAAGAAACAATTGCTTCTACCTTCGACGGGTCCACTGACACTCCATTATGAGACACCACGTGCCCAAGGAAGTGTACTTATTGCATCAAGAACTTACATTTTGACAAATTTCCATAAAGCTGATGGTGCCGAAGGACTTCTAAGACAGCCATGAGATGCTCAACGTGCTCCTCCTTTGATCTTGAGTAGATCAAGATGTCATCGATGAACACAACGACGAACTGGTCCAGGAACTCTCGGAAGACAAAGTTCATAAGACCCATGAACACAGCTGGTGCATTCGTAACCCCAAACGGCATCACTACAAACTCGAAGTTCCCATACCTGCACTTGAAAGCTGTCTTTGGGATGTCACTGTCTTTTACCCTCAGCTGATGATATCCCGACCGCAGATCAATCTTAGAAAACCAACATGCTCCCCTCAGCTGGTCGAAGATGTCATCTATTCTCGGAAGGGGGTAACGGTTCTTGACCGTTATCTGATTCAGCCTCCGGTAGTCTATGCATATCCTGAGACCACCATCCGCCTTTTTCACGAACAGAACCGGAGCACCCCATGGTGACACACTGGGTCGAACGAAACCCTTCTCCATCAGATCGTCAATCTGAATCCGCAACTCCCGCAACTCCGAAGGGGCCATCCGATAAGGAGCCATCGAGATTGGACGGGCACCTGGCTGTAAGTCTATCCCAAACTCAACATCACGTCGAGGGGGTAGAGTCACAACCTCCTCGGGAAAGACATCGAGGAATTCCCCAACAACTTCTGGAAAATTCATCATCTCCGTATCAGCTGGAACAGCTGATATCCCACCCAACAATGAAAAGAGAGACTTCACATGCCGGCTTCCCACCTGATAGCTCCTCTCGCCAACAAAAGTCACACGCTGTCCATCCATATCGGAGAACACGACTCTTCTCCAGAAGCAGTCGATAACAGCACTAACAGAGAACAGCCAGTCGATGCCTAAGATGACGTCGTATGGCTGCATCTGTAGCAAAAGAAGATCTCCAATGGACCGATGTGGTCCCAACGTCAGCTCGCATCCCCGACAAACACAAGACAAACGGGTCTGACCTCCTACAGGCGTACTCAGTACCAGGGGTATAGAAAGTCTCTCTACGTCTAGACCCAAAGCATGGGCTAGACTGGGTGCAACAAAAGAGTGAGAAGCTCTTGAATTGAACAAGGTAGAAACAAGAGTGCTGAACAAACAGATCGTACCACGTACCACCTCTTGTCCTGCTGAAGCTGCCAACTCTGCTACGTGCAACTGTCCACGCCCAGCTCCTCTGCCTCTCTGATGTCAACCGCCTCCCCGACCACGCCCTGGTCGTGGTCCCTGAGGAGAACCCTGAGATCGGCCTCCTCCTATAGGGTCTACCCTCGGAGGTCCCTGCTGCTGCTGAAAGGGCCTCGACGGCAACTGCTGCTGAGGCGGGTATGGATCCTGACCACCTCCACCGTGCTGAGCTCTGGTCGGGCACTGACTCCGGACGTGCCCGAAACCTCCACAAGAAAAACACTTCAGTCCAGGACTCGAGAAGGAAGGACGAGGTCCTGAAGACCTTAACTGGAACCGCTGGGGCCTGCTCCCCACCGGCCTGAACCTGGAAGGTCCGGTCGCAGGAGGTCTGCTACTGACTGCCTTCCCCTTCGACGGACCCGCCTGGATCCCTTCTCGGGGTGCACCTCCCTGCAAGTGCATCCTCTATACAAATTCCGCCTTCTTCTGTACGGCTAAGTATGTCGGAAGGGTGAAGGGGGTCACAGCATACTGGAGCGAATGACGAAGCGCCTCTTCCAAACGTCTCGCCCGAGACTCTTCATCTGAAAAGAGTTCCGGAGAAAAGCATATGAGATTCTTAAACTTAATTCCAAACTATCGAACAGTCATACTCCCCTGCTGAAGGGAGAGCAACTCCTGACGCTTTTCCGCCTTGATCAAAGAAGGAAGGAATTCCTCTCGGAACTCCTTTTCGAAGTCAGACCATGGAATCTATGCCTTCTTCCTCTCCCCGAGGTAGAGCATCCACCATTGGCGCGCCGCGCCTCTCAGCTGACTGACCGCTAGGGGGACCCAGTACTCCTTCGGAGCATAGATCAAGGTAAAAGCGATCCCTAGCTCTTCCTGCCACCCCTCCATCTCCAGGTCCTAAGTTCTTCCCTCGTACTTCTTGAGAGTCTGACGCTGGAAAGAACGGAGGGTCTTCTGCCACTGGCTGTCTTCCTCCTCTTGATCGATCCTCAGTTGATCGATCGCCTGAACCTGCTGGGCCTCGGCCGCCTGAGCCACCTGGGAACGCCGTCCAGGTGCCATAGCTGTACGGTAAACAAGGAAAATCTAAGCCCGAGTAGTAAGGATATTTCTCAAGGGTTCATTTTATCATTTTACTTTATTCCCAGAACGCCCCAAATCAAGCAAAACACAAACATGATGATGCATGTACCTTTCCTAGGGTTTCTACCCTAAAATCAATGTAGCCTCACTTGGTTGTTCGGTAGGCTCAGAGTCCTTGCATCGGATCACGGTGGGCCCTAAAATCTCATGTCCTAGCCGGACTTCCCTGGCCTATGTCACACACCAAGATCAGCTAACACTGTTTCCCTACCATCCCATGAAATCCTCATGGTGCCTAACTCCAGACTCTATCCTATCTCTCAACCATTCCTCTGATACCATTCTGTCACGACCCCCTTCCATCAAAGATGCCCCTCCTGAGCTGGTAATGGTGAAAGGGAGATAATGACCCCCGAGTCCCGCCTCCAGTAGGCCCCGGGGTGGCGACTAGCACCAAGGGTATGAGTTTATTTTTTTTTCAATCGTGGGAGGCATTACCCTTTTTATAGTTAGGATCAGAAATAGGACAAGTCAACCACCAAAAGGAAAAAGAACAAAGGTGCTGAAAAGAAACCCAAACCAGTCCCATATGCATGTATAAATAAACTGAAACAGGTACAAGTACAAATAAGCTCAAAGTATAAGTGAGTACAGTACCAAAAGAAAAACAAGAAAACAGTAACTGCACAGCTCACACTGCCTGACTAGTAGGGTCCCGTACGGCCCTGGTAGTCCTCCTGAAAACCTGAAACAACGTAGGGTGAGCATACAAGTATACTCATTAGAGAACCTAAAGCTCTTGTGCACAAGTGGGGAGACACCCTAAGGTCCCATGAGAAAACAGAAGAACCAGAAACTAACAAGGAAAAACTATCCACCCAGCCTCACTGGTCACACTCACCAAGTAACACAAAAAAGTTTAGTATATATATATAACAAAAGTATTGGGTACCCCGCACCATTTCCCACTTAATTAAATGATGCTCTTCCTAACGGAAAACGTCCTGACGCTACCACACTCTTCCCGCCCGCACACACCTGGGCCAAACCACGCATCCCGCCCACACACACCTGGGCCACAACCACTAACCCGCCCGCAGACACCTGGGCCTCATCCCGAAGGTTCTTGGGAACGGTAAGCCTGCCCGAAGAGTCTTGGGCTAAAGGTCGTCTCAAGCCATCATAGCCTCCGAGACCTACCCGAAGAGTCTTGGGTGTAAGGTCACCTCAAGCCATCATAGCCTATGGAAGAAGGAGCAGGAAGGAGCTAGTAACTAAGGGGGAACACCCTCTCCCATAAAATGGGATTGTTCGGCACTAGGTTCTTGACATGGGTGTGGTGTGACAAAACACAAAGATACAATTATATATATACATATACCAAACACACAGCCCAACCTATGGCTTCTTAAAAAGAGAAACCAAGCATGTGCCTCGGCACTGCTACCACGAAGCATGCATCAACAACCAAACAATCATCCCCCAACCCCATTTAGGTTTTCATGTTTCATGCAATGGTTTAACAAATTATTACTACTGGGAAACTAACATCCAGACAAAACCTTTCACAAACATATCTCTGCCATCCACAACCAAGGTTAGGTAAAACGCAAGCAACCACATGCCATTTCATTTACAAAAGATTATCACAACCATACAACATTCCATCATTCATTTATTTCAAATTCCACACAAAAAACCCTTTCCACACACAAAACATTTTCGCATTTGAAAACACCTTTTACTTCAAAACACTTTTCATAATCAAAACACTTTTCATAAATAAAGGCATTTTCCACAAAACAACCAAACCACCAACATGTTCATTATTCCAACTTTGTTCAATCGGGGTGATCACACAAGGTTTTCATTCTCATTTAATCAGCCAGTCTTTACGTGCTTATCAATTTTCCATGTTTTAACAAAACCAACCACAAACAATTAAAATATCAATTGCGCACGCAAAGGCCACCAACGACTTTGATTTTCAGTAGGCAAAGGCCTTTCAATCCAAAATCACAATCAGAAGATAAAGAAACTGGAAGGCAATAGAAACAGCACAAAACCCCAAACCCTTCTTTATCCGGTTATTATCTTTATTTAATGTTCAACTGCATCCCATGGAACAAAAGAAAAATATCCCACCCCGCATGTTGCACCAACAAGAGAGACGAAGGTAAACCCCTACCTCAAAAGGTCCCGATCACGTCGCTTCCGACGACGTCCTTCGGTGTCCTCCACCTTCGCCAAACCCGACAAACGCCTCCTAGGATGGAAGCTGGAGAAGGAAGGTCGGAAGGAAAGGTGACAAGTCCAGGCTTAGAAGCTTCCTCTCGTCGCTACGATCCTGTGGCCGCTGACGGATCGTAATTCGGAGCTCAGACAAATAAGTTAGAGGAGTAATACTTCTCGATCGTCCAAGAGCGTCGTCGTGCGACAAAGAAGCAATCGATATGGAAGATAAAACATGACCTCGTTCTTATATAGGCAACGAATAGGTAAATCCTTATTCAGCGTGCATTAATGAATACACGATGTGACCGTACATACGTTACATGTTTTGATTGGTTAACACACAACACGTCACGCGGTTTCCACGCATTTTAATAATAATGATAATTCTATCAATATGTGGTGTTTCGTTGACCTGAGGCATGAGTCATAAAAGTAGCTCATTAATGGTTTTAAAATGACTGTCATAATTTAAGGGTTATGCTGTCGCTGACGGATCGTCAATCCGATACCGTATGAGGGAGATACGTTGGATACAAGATCTCGTAATAATAACAATATTAAATCTATTAATTCATAAGCGTTTTGGGTACCCAATCTGAAAACCCGAAAAAGACATCCAATATTGGACTCATAATTTTCGTCTCATAGTCAGGGTCGCACTGCCATTGACGGTTCGTGAAACCGAGGTCGCACGAAGAATTTATTGTGAAAAAAGTGTTTTATTATAAAAAAAATGATAACAATATTTTATTAATTATTTATTTATTTATTTCTCTAACTCCAATCAATCACCATTTGTCATTTTTCATGCTGGAAATTCATCACCAATTATCTCCTTTACTATTTATTTCACACTTAATTTTATTCCCATTAATATCTTATAACTCCTCCCTCTCTCCAATCTTTATTAATTCTTTCTCCCAAGATTCTCCCCCACAAAAAGTGGCGCCTCTCTCTTATATTTATTTTTCAATAAATTTTATTTTCTCTCTCCAATCTTTATTTTGTTGGTGCGCCTCCCCTTTTATTTCATATTATTATATTTTTCATCTTTTCACTCCTTGTGGCACGCCCCAAATTTATTTTAAACCTTTATTTATTTATTTTTACACAATTATCATAACATCTTTAATTTATTCTCATATCTCAAATCTCATTGCATTTAATTCAAAACATAATTCTCATTAAATCATTATTACCAGATCTATCAAAAAAAACCAACATTATTATTATAATTATTTAGTATAACACTTATAACAAAACCCCAAAAAAAATTTATTAACACGTCACCATTTATTATTAATAATTATTATTATTTTTGATGTTCGACGCATTGACCACATCAAATAAAAACGTTTTTACAAAGTAATCGACCGGAGATGTCCGGGCCATTACAATTATGCACTATCATGATTCATCTTCAGAATACTGAAATAGATTTGACCCCACACAGAGCTCCTTTTTATTTATTAATGATATTCCATGTTGATGATGGATCCTTTTTGGGTTGCACTCTAGGAGTTCTATGAGGAATGACATATGGTGGGTAGTGCACCATTGTCCTTTTAGGGTGGTTTACCTCATTTTTGTTTATGATTTATTTTTTCCACGATCTTTTAAGCTCAGAGATTTCTTTTATAATGATGATACGGGTATTCCAATGATGGGGAGTACCTGATCGATCATAGTTAAATTTATTCCATTTAGAAGGAAGTTGTTAACATTTTAGAACTAGTCAATGGACTATCTAAAGAGCATGGATGTGTAGATGCTCAGGTTGGGAGCATGTATGTTGGTCCTTTCATCTGGTTTTCAGGGATGAGAAGGTTTATAGTGGATAGTTTGTAAAAACTCATGTTTTTTCGGACATTCATTTTTATCCTAAATTTGAATTTCTACTATATGATGCTCATAATGGGTAAAGAGGTCTTATTACCCAACCACATGTCATCAGTTAACTTTTCTGAAAATACTTTTGGTCACAGAATTGGATCTTTACCTTACGAAAAGAGTTTGGTGGTAATATGACCTATTCGAGTTATAACAGAATATTTAATATTTAATATTATTAAATTAAATATTAAATTATTCACGCATGTTCATTCAGTGATAATTTTTAAATAGAACATTTTATTTAGATTCTATCTCCACCTTTGAGTCAGAATGGGTATTTTATCCTATGAAAGTCATAAACTCGAGTCAATTGCTGGCGTCGGGCCGAGCCCCGTTTTCTTTTCATTATTTTTTTCATTTCATTCTTTTCTTCTTTTCTTTTGATACTTATTTTTATCTCCTCTTCCTTGTGTACTACTACTGTGTGTGTGGATACTCCTTCATCATGAACAATGGGATAATTTTGAGTTTGATAAAGTGAGATATAGATGGAATGGATGGGTGGTACCTTTTCAAAGCTCTCAATACACTGAGTCGGTGTGCGGTATCTGTGGATGGAGATACTAACTGAAGCTTTAGAGGATTCCACAAAAAGGGTAGGTACATTTACATTTTCTACAAATATTATCTTTAAAAATGTTGTTTTATGTTTTTTTAATTCATTATATTTCTTTCTTGTGGCCTCTTGTGGCTGGATATTTTGTTTTAGGGGTGAAAACTGGGGTTTCGGGCAATACGAGGGATTTGTCATCTGGAAACCCAGGTTATAAATACTGTATTACATATGAAAACTCCATGTGTTCTTCTCATTTGGGTAAGAATATTTATTCTTATGTACATGGAATGTAATCTGAGTACACACCGTGTGGTGGTTGGCAGTGTGTCCAAAATTGTGGAAAAGAACACGGAATAGTGGTTTTTGAACAGTAGATGTCGTGTAATGGGAGTACACGCCCTGTAGTAGAATATGGGTGTGTGGCCGGGTGAAAAAGTACATGGGATAGTGTTTTATGAGAATATAACTCAATGTAATGTCACTTAAAATTGGTGTAAATTTACATGGGGAAACACCCTGTACTTTGGAGTACATGTCATGTAACTTGTCCTACTTTTTCCATCTCGGGGTTCGTTATACCCTTGAAAGATGCAATCTAGTGTTCTATTTCACGTGTCATCTACGAACACACACACCTTTCATTGATTCAGACCTTTTTAGGCTAGTTTGAGAAATTTTTATATTCTGCATGATGTTATGTGTTACAAAACGTCCAAAAAATAATAATAATTATTTAATTATTAATATATTGCAATTATTTAATTGGACATATCCTCTACATATAATGTAAATTTGATGCACCATAAGAAGAATTGAGACCATGAATTAATGTAGGATGTTTAGAGACTGATTTAAGGTTCTAAAACCGATATTAGTTGTGGGCCCCACTCGAGATCTTTATAGTGAATTTTACCTTTTTCATCGGTTGGCCGTTTTGGGCCTGTGAGTAGTCCATTCTGATCATTTTTTGGTTTTGATCAAAATGGATGAATCCTCTAGAAATTTATAAGTCATTTAAAGGATTTTTTGGGTTCTACATAAATGGATAGGTTCTTCCTCTGGTTATCATGTTCTGTTGTCACATGAGAATCCGACGTGGTGTGGATGATAGGTTTGGTATTCGGAAAATATATGTTAAGAACACTGATCTGAGATGAGTTATGAGGAATCTCTCGTTACCTATTATTTTGAGAATTTCTCCTTTTTGAGACGTTCCCTTCTAGCCTACGAGGTTGTGGGACTCTATAATTCCATGGACCCACTTGGGGATGTATTTACTTAGGTTTTGACATAGGGAGTCCCTTGTAGGATCTCTCTCCAATTTTCCCTTTAGAGGATCCCTAGTAAAGGATATCTCTAGTGTTATTCATTAGAGTATTATCTGTAGGATTTCTACGTTAATATTCACTAAGGATCCCATGTAGGATTTCATTACTCGGGTTTACCTAGAGGATCTCGAGTATGATTCCACCTCATTTATTGACTTTAGGAACCCAGTGGGCATTTGTTGCTTGATCGACACTAATTTGTATGTCAAGTGCGGGTAGATATGGTTTTCATGTGTTAACTAGAACCTTTGTCAATCTAGTAATCCCATGGGGAAATTACTATAGTGTTGGGTTAGGCGTTCAGGCCACCCTCAATATTTTTTATGTATCACATATTTATTTATAATGTAGTGATCTTCACTAGAGGTGATTATTGGTTTATAGATATTGATCTTGAGGTGAGGCATCTTCCATTATGCTGGGATGCCCATATATTCTCTATTGGGATCCAGCATCAATTCCATGTAATTTATGAAATTTTATGGGTAGTAGAGGTATTACGTGGGACTTATTTGTAAGACCTTATGTGTTGACATGTATTCTCTAAGTGATACATGGATTACCATTATAGGAAATCCTTTGATAGACTCATTGTGATTATTATTTAGGTTCCCTAAGTGATACATGGATTCCCGTTGTAGGAATGAATTGGACTAACTCATTGGGATAATTATTTAAGTACCATGTGTGATACATTTTTTCTTATTGTAGAAACTTCATGGAATAACTCATTAGGAAGATTTTTTATTTACCCTATGTGATACATGGATTATCATTGTAGGAATGCCATAGATGGACTCATTGGGATGATTATTTAGGTACCCTGATTGAAACATGGATTACCATTGTAGGAACACTGTGGATAGGCTCAATGGACTATTGAATGTTAATAATACATGAGTGAGTCATGGATCCAGTTTAGGGATTCCATGAATGGGCTCATTGGTTTGATATGGTTATACCCTGAGTGTTACATGGATCTAGTTATGGGATTCCTTAAACAGACTCAGTGGGTAATAGACGTATGTACCTAGAGTGATACTGGGATCTATTTGAGGGATTCCATGTATGGTCTCATTGGATTGATGAATCCTACACCTTGAATGATATTTGAATAACCATATTGGAATGCCTTATATGGGCTCGCAATATAGATGTTATATGATAGAAATGATTATGTTCTTATGGATTAGTTATGGGACATCAGGGGTCTATCATGGTGTCTCACCAGAAGTCTAGATGTTATTACCACAATCATTCATTGCAGGGTTGACCATAAGTATACAGAAATCTAGTTGTTATTGGAATATATTATTAGTGAACCCAGGTGTTGGATCAGTTTCAACCAATGGTGATAAAGCTTGCTTAGATATATAATTATGGATTTGGGAGAAGCAGGTACATATCGATTAGATCATAGACCCAGAGATTGACATAACAATACATAGCTTTAGTGGCACGCCGTCCAACTCAATTCCCTTTCACAGGAAGTCCAAATGATTTAGATTATCGACCCAAGGATTGAATGCTGATGTGGTTTCTTGTTATTGGATTCACATACTCATGAATATTAATATTTTTTAATATGTTAACAAGTACGAGACTCTACATGTATACTTTTATAGATATGGACATCCATGTTGGCACATTCCCTGTTGACAGGGATTACATGCCCTAGGTTCAACTATGGTTACATGTTTGGTTTCTTCTATTTGTTGTGTTCTAGCAAGTGTGGGCATGTTGCTATTGCATACACATTTAGTGTCATAGTATTATGTTTCTTATCGGGGTTCCCTAATGAGATTTTTTCTCGCCCTTGCATGTTATCTTCGGTGTACGTGTAGAACTTATGTCTGCATTACAGGTTAAGAACGAGTTTCATGATGGCTTGGGATCAAGCCCAGTGTTTCATGATCGAGTGCAGAAGCTCGACTGGTTATACTAATTAGGATGGTACAGTTCGATAGTGTCTTATGAACGTGTACGTGTATTTTATTGGAGTTAGTGTTATATCCCTGTAATTTTAATTTTAGCCTTTTTTCTACATTTATCTATTTTTTCGGCCCAATGGGTGACAAATTTTTTATTTTATTTCTTGTCTGTTTGGATTTTTTGTAGATTTATAATGTTACAACATGTTCTATTTCATTCATTTATGTCTTTTGAACTCTGTTTACATTCTGTTTCTTATGGTACATATTTATTTCTATTGTTTTCTAACTCGAGTATGAGGGCATAGTCTCCCCACAATCACACCATAGGCCCCCACTAATAGTCGACAGCCTCTCGCGTATGGGGAGGTGCACTTGAGGCCTTGTGGACAAATCTCTAGGAACACCGGTTTAGTGGCATATGGGATGGGATGTTACACACATGATGTTAGAGATACATCCCAATAGTGTTTACATTTTTATATTTCAAATAATGTTACACCCCGTCTACTATAGAATGAAATTATCCCTCCCCACTTATTCAAACCTTGCTGTCGCTTTGGGTCATCCATAACCTAATTAATTAATATACTAAAATCCCTCCCCACATCATTGAATCATCACATTGGGAATATATGAAACCATTTATGTCTTTTGGGGAAAGCCGAAGGATATTACCCTAAAAATTTAGGTAACAATCTTCAACGAGTACTTCTATATAGTTTCTTTCTCCACATATTAAATTATTCTTAATACATGAATTATAATAACCATATTATACTTAATATAATAATATGTTGTTAATGTAATGTATTTACCTACAAATTCTAACACTCCCATCAATGGGGTAACGTAATCACCTATTATGATTACAACGAACTACTACCTCGTAAAAGGAAATCATTTTTACCCCATTATCCACTCATATGGGATTTAATTATGATTTAATGAATATCTTTATATGATATATTTTATATTTATAATATATTAGTACTATTGAAATTATTATATAACAAATTCCATCATATATTTTATTTTTTGGAAGTATGATATCATCATTTTTGGAAGTGTGGACTACCGCCCCCTTAAAAAAATATGATATTTTCACCCTTTACATGGAATTTTTTCAAGATAGGTGTCATAAAAATACATGATATTAATGATATATTAATGATATTATGTATGTAATTATATTTCTTCACATATAACATATCATTATCTTCTTTCCATTTCACATAATAAGACAGTTATAACATTTTTCGTGGACTACCTCCTCCAAAAGGTGATGTGATTTTTACTTTTTCATCATGAAATTAGAATAATGATAAATATAACTATATATACATAATTAATATTTTATTTATGAAATAATAATCATTCATTAAATATAAATATTAATTACCTTTTTCCCATAATGTTCATTTGAAAATGGCAATGATACTCATGCGTACATATCACCTACCTTCTCCATGATCATAACGTTGTTTGAATTTACAAAAACATAGTTCCTGTATAATATTAAAACAATAATTAATGTAATAAATTGAATTTTAATTCATGAATATTATTATGGACAGGTTTAAATAATTTCCTCATTGACCATAGTCCACTAATCAAAGTCATTTTTGACACATGAGCGAAATATGGTCAAAAAAACTTACTTATACATTATTGTTTAATTAATTAAATATAACATGTTTATAATTGAAATAAAATTAATAATAAAACTGGAAACATATCTTTTGATGGAATATTTTTATCATAATTTAATTTTTCATGAAGATATAGAATAATCCTGACAAGTAGGACTCATGGTAAGAGCTTTTTGTCTCATTTTTACTCTCATGAGGCAACCACTATAATAACCTCTTATATATATTTGTTTCTGTATAAAATTAAACAATTTTATTTTATATAATGAATAAATTTATGTTATTATTATTTAATTTCCCATTTTCTATTATTTCTTTCATGTGGCTTATGACTCAATAAGTACCATGTAGAAAGGTATTTCTACACACAATTCTGATTCATTAGGTTAAACATCTATTTCATTTGTATGGTTATTCAATGAATATGATATAAATGGAATCTATTTATAATACTAAATATTGAAAATATTATTTTTTGTATTTATATTTTTATCACCTATATATCTCATAGATTTATTATCACACCATTGATACGATATTTGTAAAGGACTTCCTCATCTCCCTTTTATTTTAATAAGATATATTCAATGATCACCAATTTCTCTTGTTCTGTGATGTATATAAATCACAGGAAAATATTTTAATATTATTAAAATTAAATTTAAATAATTTTAAATATCAATTTTTTTATATATATTTCTTGGAGTTTATAGTATCAATGTTAACAAAGAAGTTAAAATATTTTGCCTCAATTTTATTTATTTCGAGAGTTTGTTATATTATACACCTATATTCTATTATGAGGTGTATATACTACTACATTGACATGATATATCATAAATATCCTTATTCTCATGATATTATATATTTTCTTTTAATTTTACTAATTTATGGGGAATAATTATTCAAATGTTTCAAAGTGGTTTGGGATGATTTTGAATGTTTTAAGATTATTTTCATCAAGAATGTTTTTCTATTATTTTAAGGTCATTTACATTCATAAATACCAATAATTAATTATGTTTCATATCCTCTAATATGGGTACTAATTATTGATACCATCCATATTCATTTTGTGGATGCATTTTGTTTGTTTCGAATATATTGTTATATACATCATTTTTTCCATATATTGACTAGATACTAAATAGATTGCTAAAAACCCCATTTTGTCTCCAAAAGTTTATTATGAAAAAAAATATATTATCATAATACCAATTTCTTCCATGGTATAATCATATATTGAATGATTTTTTTAGAACACATATCACTACCATTGTAATCATGTTTTAGTGATATTTTTTCTAACCCAATTATTTCCCATGTTTTAATCATATTTCAAAAATATTTTTAGTGATAATATCCTAAATAAATTTGTTTAACATGTTTTAGAGATATATATAAGTAATATATTTCCATTCCATGTGTTAAACATATTTTGAAAATAACAAATATTCATTTAATAAGTTTTTTGGAATTCTTTTTGTGTTCGTTTCATGGATGTTATAAATTATTGGTTTGACCAGATGTTGTATGGAGATCCAGTAATATATAATATGTTGGATGGTACCTAATACAACCCTAAATCATCAGGTAATCTATAGATGTAAGATGAGCATATTTTTTATTCCATTTCTAAGGGATCTATAAGGGTTCAACATGGGCTCTCTAATATGGAGTTCTATGACATTAGTATGTTTATCTAGATTTGGTATGGGTTTACAATGTTAATATTTATCATTATTGATATCACATGGATCATGATTATATATTCTTATAACTATCTCCATTTTTAATTCATTATGAAATATAATTTATAATCTATGATTTGATGGATATGATTTCCTTTATGATTCTCTCTTACACTTTTATTATTTCATCATACAATTTTGAAATCATATGATCATTAATGAAATTCATTTCCCAATTATTACATTTTAACTTATTAAATATTTGATCTCACCCAACATAAATTTTCTTTTTACACCTATTTGAAATAATTATTTTTTTAAAATTTATTTCTAAATTGGATTTATCAATGATGGTGTTTATGACATTATATGAAATAAGAAAATACTAGAAAAACAGGAAATGATGCTCAATTTTATGAACTAGTTATTTATGTGTCCTTGTTGGTGTGAATTTTTATTTTAGGAGATTTACCTATTTATATAAATATCTAATCCTAAATTTCACTCTAATATGTAAGTGATTAATGATTTGATTATGATGTTGTATTATTTAGATAAAAAAATTGGGTCACAATTATTAATATCAATGATGGAAATGTAATGTAATCAATTATATCATATGTTATTGGAATTCCAATTCAGTGATATTAAATAGATAATTTATAGGATGTCATGTCCTGTAGAATCCCAAATAATTTTTTCAATATAAGGAGTATTATAGTTTTTTCATGATATTATCAATGGTTAATCCATAATGTATCCTAAAAATTGGAACCCAATACAACACTAGATGGGAGGATGTTAAATAATAGGGGTTGGACCATTGAAAGTAGTAATTACATATTATAATTAGAAGGATAAAGGCATACCCAATGTTATGACTCCCTAATCCAGTGATTGGTTATGAATTATACTATGATACAGCAGGAATAGTTCTATGAATATTACCAGTGTAGCAAGAAAAGGTAGAAGAATATGGGTCTTTCCATATATGAACCCATGAGTAGAAATTACATATACATGGAATTGAGTTAGTTATTTTGGTAAACACATTGAGGTTTTGTAAGAAATATTTCATCAGTGGATGATTTATTTTCAACATGTAATCATATGATATTTCACTATATCTTCACAAACAAGGACTTGGGCCTAAGACAAAGACACAAAGAAGAGTATCTATATATATTCAACTATAATATATAATATGAAACTAAAAAAGCAAATTTATTTGGGTATTATAATATATTTATGATATATTTTGAGTAAGAGCTTGACGAGAAATCTTCAGATGAGAATTGATATTCGATGATCTTTTTGCTGATTAAGGGATAGATACTTTCGATGACCTAGGAAAAATCACCTATAATACACTCATGATCAAATCCTTACTTGTGGATTGGGTAAAGTATATAATACAGTTAATCCTAGAGTTCTTTTCAATGATGGAACGACTTGATAATGGTGATGTGACACTTGGATGGTCGATGGATAATTATGATGACATCCAATAGTATGGGGTAGTAGAAGAATAGTCATACATAATAGATTAATAGATGATATATTAACATAACTCAATACTAATAATATATCATAATATAAACAATATTAGTCACACCATTATTTGTTAATTATTTTTCCAAAGGAGTAAGAGAAACACTGATGAATATTTTTTATGATTTCATACATGTCAAATGGTGAAGGCCCATAATTAACAACCTAATTGTTTGATCCAACCAATTCTAGTGGCTATATGGATGTTAGAGGACTTCATGATAGACATTTTGATTGGATTGCACTAGACTATGATGATTCATATCATTGTATGGGTGATTTTCCATTAGCTATGGATGTTTGTTAAAATATTATTAATCTAAGAGACCCACTTAGGGATCGATCAAGGAATTCTATATTTTTGTGAGATCATATTCTTAGATAGGGTTACTGTGAGAATTTTATCGCAAAAAGAGACATGATTTACATACCAATTTTTATAGGGATTGTATAAAACCCTGGGTAATAGTATGTGGATGATTACATCATACCTACCATCCTAAAATGTTCATTCCATGTTTAATATATTAATATTAAAAGATATGATTTTTACCTATTTTTATGTCTTCAGTAAAAAATGTTATGATAATTCTATCTTAGTTTAGTTTGTAAATAATTGTATTTAAAAGGATGCAATTAAAATGGATCATTAAGAGGCTCTATATGGGAGTCCATTTCATTAAAAACTAAATTGGATTGTTGTAAGTGATATGGATTTTATGTGACTAAATATTGTTCATGATAACCTTGAGATAATACGTCTAATATAGAGTGGGATTTTCAACATATATAGTAGACATATATCTTATACCAAACATATGAGGAGATCATTAGTGTTTGATATGTGTGAGTGGTATTTTGAGAGAGTCACTCCTCGGTATGGGAACCATCATCTAAAGAATAAGGTAATTATAGTATCCCATTTTTTGTACCATTTTTAGTCACTGATTATATAGGGGATGTTTCATACATTCATGATCATACTTATTTATATGGAGAGATGTAGTATATGTTTCATGTATTATATCTATGGAGGTACTTTGTTTAAATAATTGAAGTTATTAACTATGAGGAATTCAAGGTGGATAATAATATATATTATTAGGACCACAAAATGTATATTATATAATGGAGTGATAATGACTTTTAAGGGAATATGGTACCACTTTTATAAATTTGTTCATATTATGGGTTAATCCATAAAGACACATGATAATTTTGAGGTTTATACTTAGTCTTAGTGGCATTTGTTGTTAGAGAAAGAACCATATAGATGAATCATGATGAATAGAGTTATCCTCGGGGGATAATAGTAAAGGAATTAATTATTTTTCCATTAATGAAAAATAATGTTAAACTTTTCATTTTGAGTTAAGTCATGTTTTTAGAAAAAACATTGGTGGTTAGATAAACAAAGGAAGAATAATGAGGATTTCTTGAAATATTTTATAAAAATTAGGTTTGATCATTTTAGTGAACAAGAACACACCAATGATTTGTATTCTATTTCATATTATATGATTTTATCATAATATTGTTTTGAGGAATTGATGTCATGAAATATTATGTAATGAATGTTCTATAATCAGGATGTCTGAGTCATATTGTGTCACAGCCTTTCCATAGGTGATATGGACCAAGATTTTTGTTCTATAGTATCGTAGAACACTCTAAAAATACTATTCACCGAATTATTTTAGTTTTTTGGAGGTTAGATGTTTTCATGAGTAACAAATCTAACATATATTGTTATGAATTGAATATGGGGGTTCCATTACAAATTATCTTGATCCATCATTTCTGAATAACAAATGTAAATTAATGAGGCTTTATGGGGGTAATCATTTGGATTAAACCAAAAAATACAACACCAAATATGATAATTCTATAACCTATTTATTCTTGTGTTATAGAGATTCAAAGGGATTCAATGAATACTCCACAACATAGTCAACCAACGTTATGATGACATGCTGCACACCCAAACCAGATTATTTTCCATAGTGGCGCATTATGAACCATAGTGATATAACTGTAGATTTTCCAAATCCCACAACTTCTATTTCTATGTAATGATGTATTATTGAGTCACACCTCAACATATTAAAGAATATTCATACTATGTAATACTGTTTTCATATATAGTAATATACCATAATGCAATTCTTTCACTGAGGTGCCTCTAAATTCATCAAAACCATCATTTTTCATCCACTATTATCATCAGGTTTGTTTTATCTCCACCCATTATATAAGGCCCCAACTTTAAACATTACATAATCTTGGGTTATTTCAAGAATACACATTGAGGATCTTTTCAGGTATAGAGTTTTAGAGAATTAGATAAAAAATCATGCATTACATTCCACATTTAAACAAGGTGGTTACATTAAAGAAATCATTCATTTTTTCCATCAAAGGACACATATTTAAAATAAAACATGGATTCTATCCTGACACATCCTCAACACTATAATCACATCATGTACCTTTCCCTTGACCAGTGAAAAACATTTAAAAAACATGGGATGAGAATAAAAATCTCAGTAATGGATATAAAAGTACAGAAAGTCATCATTAGTCCATTTATACATAAGAATCCATGAAATCATACATTTTTCATAAAATATAAGCACTTTAAAATACCTCATGAAATCATAAGATTTATGAATAACTCATTGAAAGCCTAAGACATAAAGGTATCTTGAGGAATTCATAACATTCTTATCTAGGGAGTAACCCTCGTGGTTACGTTTGGAATACCCAGTACAGTATATTCCCTAAATCTCTCCAGTGAAACCTTAGAGTTTAACCCCTTCGTGTTACCCAATGCATTGGAGAGCTATCTCGGGATCACCTACCCATAGATTATACCGTAACCACCCATCTTCATTAACAATTCCCAAGAACCATAACATAATCGTATCACATAAAACATGCATAAAGGAAACATAAAATTTCTATATTTCAATAACAAGATAGCAAAAACACATATAACAAAAAAATTTATCAAAACCATTTTCAATTCCAAAATAAAATTAGAACATGGTATTTATTTTTCATTTAAAAAAATTTTATGGCTTGTAGAGGAAGCTGAAACTCAAATAATGGTCACGGCGGTGGAGAAGTCATTGTCGCTGCATACATAAGACAAAAACATTCCATTTTTTAGTTTAGTAAAATGCTTTGTGAAAAAATATTTCTTTTGTAATAAAAGGTAAAATGGTTTATTATACAACTAATAAAATAACGCCGTATATAAATTGAAGTATGCCTCAATGAAAGTAGATTGAGATGAAGTCTCTTACGACATGTCCGACTTGACTCGATCATTCTTTAATATCGTAAATAATAAACTAGGGTTAATATCTACCTTATTAAGAACCTTTTTCAAGTTCATTATTCCTTTTATATCACTTATTACCATGTTATGAAGATTATGTAATCATTTATGTTAATAATGATCATTTTGTCGGTCTTTCGTACTTGAGTCAAAAATAAACATCTTATAATCACAAGTTGTTCATGTGGTAAAATATCCATTATCACCATAATTATATTAATTATGTAGATATCATATATATCATGTATATACATTATATACATGCATTTATAATATTACATAACATTTAGATGTAAAAAATGAAATACACCATTCATGGAGACGTCAAGTCGTACGTACGCTTAAACGCTACAGTAATTTCTATTTCGTATTTAATGGAATAAAATCATAATTATATAAAGGTATATTATAATTCCATTATAATATCATATATAATATCCTTAACTCCATCCTTTTTATGTCCCACATATGGCATTAATGATTCAAATAACTTTGAGTGGGCGGTAGTCCGCATTTCCTAAAATGAAATTATCGCGTTTATCCAATATAGAAAACATAATGGTATTCCATAAATAAAAAATAAAGAAGAATAAGGAAAACATAAAAATAATATATATCATATATATATACAATGACATCTTAATTTCCACCATGAAAGGTGTTAAAAAAGATTAAACAATCATCATTTCGAGAGGTAGTAATTCGCCACCCATAGAAACAGTATGTTCCTTAACCATTATATGGAGGTTTGTGTATGTGTAGCTCGAATACTTCTCATAAAAATATCCTAGTATACTAAAGATACTTTTTTTGTTACAAAAAAAAGGAATAAAAATATTTTACATAGTTGGAGAAGCAAAAAAAATAAAAGAACATAAGAGAAGACATTACCTTTAAATCAGGTAACTCCCCTTGGTTTGAATCAAATGGGTTTCTTGAAGATCTTTCATTATATGGTAGGGCTTCTATGACTAATATAGGGATCATGGGAGATTATTTTTGTAGAGTTTGGACGAGCCAAAGGGCTTGAGATGTGTGAGAGATTGGTAGGAAGTGATGTCTTTTTATAAGGAAGAGGAGGTTCTCTTTTGGAAAGTATAAAACTATTATTTTATTATATAATGTTTTACGGTTTATAAAGGTCCCAAAATCAGTAAAGTAGAATATAAGGTGGACCATATTCGAAATAAAATCATTCAATAAGAATTGGACATGTTTTGGATATTATTTAAAACATTGTCTTCTTATTTATTTAAATCATTCATTAATGACGTAAACACTGCATCATCATTATTTCGTAAATAATATTATTTATTTGATGTCTAGAAATTATATTAAAATTACCATGTTGTAGGAAATATTTTTAGAATTAAAATTAATATTTATTTTCAAAAAGATAACTTGTATAACCCCTTATAAAAATTGTTTTAGTAAAACAAAACATGTTTGCGATATTTTTATTTTTACATTAAATAAAAGGTATTAATGTCATTATCCTACCCAAGTGACCCAATGGGGTCCCACAAAAAGACCCAAGGATTTTCATGGTCGGACATGACTTATCCAATAAGAGTAGGACATGTTTTAAGGTAATTTCATATTATTATAACATTATTTGTACCTTAAATTAGCCAAATTACAACTAATCGCAGTTAATAAAACTCAAAAGTTACTATTCACCAAAAAATATTTGCATCCCATTGAACCAAATTTTACATCCTAATGACAACCATGTATGATGTATTTTTTAAATTAAATTCTCATAAGTGGTAAAATTTCATTTAATAGAAAAATCAGTTTTTTTACTACCACTTAGTGGTTTCACTATTCATCAAAAATTGATGTTTTTTATAACAATGCCAAAAATTTACCCTAATATATATTTGATATTAAAAATTAAAAAATGATGTTCATTTTACCAAATAAAAAATATAGAAGTTTCCTTAATTAATTTTATAATTAATTCCCACTTTGAAAACAAGTAACGTGTTTTTAAGAAACAATACCTATAAAAAGATCGACAATAGTTTATGTCCAATTTAAAAGTTAAAATAATTATAATGCCCACAATTGGATTAAGTGGTACAAAAATATTCGAATTTCACGTTAAAACCAATTAAATGGAAAATCTAGAAATATAAAAAAATTATATTAAAATGATTTTTTTAAATAAAATAGAACATTTTTCACTATTCGTTAAAAAATGAACATTATCAGAAAAATACCAAACATTTATACAAAGTAAATTTAAATGTCCCAATTCTAAATAATAAGTTTATTTTTGAAAAATAGTGCTTATAAAATTGTCAATAGTTATATTTAAAAATGGTTTTCCATCAAAAGGAAGTAAAACAATCTTTTAAAAATATTAGTGTATTATATGCTTAAGATTTGATTTATTCCCATTGTATGCCTCTAAAACAATATATGATTCATAAATAGAAAAAGATATGAAAATATATTACTCTTTTCTTACTTGGGATGTTACATCCTTCCCCCCTTTAGAAAATTGCATCACAGAAATTTATTTACTTATCGAATAAGTGGGGGTATTTATCCATCATTGCATTTTCAGAATCCCATGTTTCCTATAAAATCTCATGGTTTTTTTTTCAGAAAACCTTTAATTGGTGAATAACCTTGTTCCACAACACATGCTACCTGTGGTCAAGAATCTGAACCGGTTGTTCCTCATAAGATATATTCTGTTCCAGCTGAACTACCACTGGACTCAAAACATGAGATGGATCTGGCATGTACTTCCTTAACATTGAAACATGAAAAACATTATGTACCTGAGATAAATTCAGAGGTAAATCCACTAGGTATGCAACTGATCCAACTCTCTCAAGAATTTCATATGATCCAATGAACCTTGGACTCATATTTCCATTCTTACCAAATCACATCACACTTTTCCATGGTAAAACATTGAGGAAGACATGATCACCTACCTCAAAAGGGAGATCCTTCCTCTTGTTGTCCGCATAACTTTTCTGCCTGCTCTGAGATGTTCTCATGTGTTTCTGTATCAGCTGAACTTTTTCTACCAACTCTTCTACAAATTCTAGTCCCATAAACATCCTTTATCCCACTTCATCCCAAAGAAGCCAGAGTTCGACACCGCTTACCATATAATGCCTCAAATGGTGAAATCTGTATACTGGAATGAAAACTGTTATTATAAGAAGACACAACCGAAGAAAGATGTTGGTCCCAACATCCCTGATAATCCATTAAACAAGCATGTAGCATATCCTCCAATGTCTGAATTATTCGTTCTGACTACCCATCTGATTGAGGATGAAAAGATGTACTAAAATTTAATTCAGTGCCCAACGACTTCTGCAGGCCTTTCCAAAAGTTAGAAGTAAACCTAGGGTCACGATCAGATACAATGGAGAAGGGAACACAATGTTACCTGACTATCTCTTTAAGATTCAAATGATAAAGTTGATCTTGGGAAAAAGTATCTCTTATAGAAAGGAAATGAGAAGATTTAGTCAAGCGATCAACAATAACTCAGATTGCATTATTTCCTCAAGGTGTCTTTGGAAATCCCACAACGAAGTCCAAGGATATATTATTCTATGTCCACTCCGGAACTGGTAAAGACTGAAGCATCAATTTTGGTAACTTCCGCTTTGCTTTAACATGTTGACATGTCAAACACTTCACAGTAAAATCAGAAATATCTCTTTTCATTCCATCCCATCAGTAATACTCCCGAAGATCTCAATACATATTAGTACTACCGGGATGAACCGAAAATGGAGAACTATGAGCTTCACATAACAAATATCTATTCAACTATTAATAAAAAGTCACATAAAATATCTTACCAAATCTCGAAACACAATCATTATCAATGTTTAATGCATGTAACATTCCTTTTTGAACCCCCTCTACCTTTTTTTGCAACTCACTATCTTGCTTCTGAGCTTCGTTAATTCTGTCTGTTAGAGAAGATCTAACAAATACCTGAAACAAAACACAAGAGCATCATGAAACAACAACCTCAATGAAAAATTTCATCAAATCCTTAACTAAAGGATCACGTTAAAAACATAACATGGTTAATGAAGCATTAATTTTTCAACTCAGAGCATCATCCACTTTATTTTCTTTTATCGGATGGTAATGAATTGTACAATCATAATCCTTGATTAATTCCAGCCATCTCTCATGTCTCATTTTCAATTCCTTATTAGTGAATATATACTTTAAACTTATGTAATCAGTATATATTTCACACTTTACACCATACAAATGATGCCTCTAAATTTATAAAGTGAAAACCACAGAAGCTAATTCCAAATCGTGTGTAGGGTAATTTATCTCATGATTTTTTAACTGACGTGAAGCATAAGCAATTACGTAATCATTTTGCATTAGGAATCAACCATTCACTTTTAATGAAGCATCACTATAGATAACAAACACACTATTCCTGGAAGGTAGTTCGAAAACTAGATCATTCACCAATCTTATTTTCAATTACTGAAAACAATCATCACATTTTTTTGTCCAGATAAACTTAACACCCTTATGAGTTAGCATAGTCAATAGGCTGAAAAACCATGATATTTTTTAACATACATCCAGTAATAGCTTGCCAAACCAAGAAAACTATGAATCTCAGTTAAATTTGTGGGTCTTGGCCATTCTCCAAATACTTTTCCTTACAGGATCAACAGTTATTCCATCTTTAGAAACAATGTGACCAAGGAAAGAAATTTCTTGTTTGGACCAATAGGGGCCTATATAACCTGAGAGGGGGGGGGGGGGTTAATCAGGGTATGGATATTCTTTTTCAAAGTTCTTCCTACCCCACTAGATATTGACCTCTTTATTTCAAGGGTCACTTTGTTTTCTCTTGTGTGTAAACTATGATCACTTATATACTTCTTTATCTAATAATTATGCTTTGAATGCAATGCAGTGAATAAAACAGGCAGGCACAGAGATTTTTACTTGGTTCACCCTCACTGGGCTATGTCCATGGAGAATACGCCGACAAGTTTCCGGTCGTACCAAATTCCAGTATTCTTCACTAGATTTGGATACAATGTTCGGGCTAGATCACTTATATTACTAGGATCACTTCCTATACAATGTTTAGGGTCAACTCACTGCTTTCCCAAGGGTAACTCCCTGCTTCTCTCTCTGGCTCACTGCCAGTGGAGAGGATCACCTTCTTCTTCTTCCTTCACTCACTGCTCTTGAAAGGATCCACTCACAGTTTATAGACATGTATGTCACTTCATTCTCATGAAAGAATGCATCTTACTCTATATGTAGATTCTCTATTGAAGTAAATCTTTCACCCGTAGATGAATATCTCTTTGCACTGAAGGTATCGGGCAATCTTCCAGCTTCCACGTAGCCCGAAAATCACTACTGGAAATAATCCTTACTTGGCGCGCAAGTATTGGCACGCAAGTCACAACTGGCGCACAAGTCAAAACTGGCATGCAAGTCCACCTCACACACTTGCGCGACACAAGCTTATTCAACTCCAAACTTGCACGCCACACTTCATTTTAATCCCAATCCAATATTGGCATGCAACTCCACACCAGCACACAACTTCAAACACTGGCGCGCAACTATCACCCTAGCGCACAGGTCCCACCTGTGCGACCACACACCACTTGCGCGACCACCACACCTACGCGACGGGAGCTCTGATTTCTCAATGTGTTGAAATCCAGTGAAGAATATAGAGGGGTGGTCCAGTATTTATAGGCAATCTAACCACCCTGCGCGACGACACGTAAGTCAAACCCTCGGCGCGCAAGTCTCGACATGCAGGTCTCTTCCCCTGCAAGTCACTTGCGCGACCTACTTCCAATATTGCACGAACCTCTTTCCATTTCCATATTTTGATCTTATGATCTTGAAAAACCATAAGCATGCAAGTTCTCAAACTTCCAAGGCATGGACGTGCAAGTATCTTTCACGGTGCGCAAGTCACCAGCGCGACCTCACCAAAACATTCACAAACCTTATCCCTTTTCCATATTTTGATGATATTATCTTGAAAAACATATGGTGTGCAAGTTTCCAATCCATCATGTACACGACGCGCAAGCCCCTTTTCCAAAAATCACTTTTCTTCATTTGTCGATTTTCAGGCCCAAAAATTTGGGAAACACTAGAAAACGGCGCCACCTTGTATCTGTTATTTTGTACTGCCTCCAGATCATCCATTCCTTTTGTCGATGTTCTTTAATCAAACATGGATCATTGAACTCATCTATTGAACTCGACATTCCATCATGAAATCCTCTTTATAAAAAAATTTGTATGTCATTGTTTTTCTTTTTCAACAATCACCACTCTGATGTCCACTTTGTCAACAAACACAGTCACCTCAAAAATGCTTCAATGATTCCTTGAGGGATTTTTGCCCAACAATCTACCACTTTGGGTTTGTTGACAATTATTCCATAAAAAGATAAATCGTTGATTCTTCATCCACCATTCACTTTTTTAGATTTTGATAGAGATCAAGGATTTTCTAAACGCATACTCTAAGCCCACATGAGCAATGATCGGCGTGAGAAACAAGAGGAAATGAAAATTTCATCAATGAATCAATTCATCTCTGAAATCCACTGTTGACACCAAACTGATACCAATTTGTACTAAACTGATACCAATTGTTGAAGGACCAGTTGGAAGACCAATTTTTGTTTGGAAATAATTTTACCACATTCCAACACTACTCTTCTGCTTTTATCACGATCCACAGCTATCGTGATAACTATTCTTTGATCGATCACTTCTAGCATCATCAGATTTTATACGCTCCCCCTGTCTGCTCAAAGCTTCGACACCACTTTAGCCCTATTTCCTATGTTGTCCAAGCTAGGATCTGGCTAAGCACATTCAACTAGCTTTAACTCCCCCTATCTAGATTCTCCACTTGTTAGCTTCTCCCCATATCATTCACGGTTTATCAAATCTCCACATTGTCTCCCTATTGAACAATAACTATTTTCTCCCCCTTTGTCAACGAACCCAAAGGGCACTCATTTTTAGTCTATAATAGAGTAGACAACAAATTAGCACATTTAGGAAAAACACATCATTCCTTAGGGAGAGGGGGGATTCCACATCAAAAGTATTTCAAGTGCAGGGAATCGACTGAACTCCCAGAGCCAGTTGATGCCTTTCGAATGATTCCTTGGGTAAGGCCTTTGTCAGAATATCTGCAACCTGTAACTCTATAGGCACATACTTTAACTTCACAATCCCTTGCTCCACTTTCTCCCTGATAAAATTATAATTGATCTCAATGTGCTTTGTCCTTGAGTGATGAACTATATTTTTTCTAATATTGATAGCACTTGTGTTATCACACTGGATTCAGATCGGAGACTTCACTTCAACTCCCAAATCGTCAAGATGATGCTTCATCCATAGTAAATGTGTGCATGCTTGAGTGGCCGCAATATACTCTACTTCTGCGGTGCATAATGAAATTCAATCATTATTCTTGCTTAACCACTCAATACAATGTCCGCCAAGATAAAACGCACCTCCAGATGTCGATTTCCTATCATCCGCTGAACCGGCCCTGTCTACATCAATATATCATAACTCTGTCTGAGATTTTTCGTTATATGTCAATCCGAAGTCCACCGTTCCCTATATATACCGAAGTATTATTTTCCCTGCGAGCATGTGACTTTACTTGGGATTAATCTGATATCTCGCTGCTTGGCATGTGGCGAAAACAATATCAGGCCTTGTCACGGTCAAGTACAACAAACATCCAATAATTTTCCTGTATTATGTGATATTAACTTCCTTTCCATCCAAATATTTTGATAATTTCATTAGGGTAGCAACCGAAGTTTTCCTCTCCTTGGAATTTTCCATGCCAAACCTTCTTAACACGTCTTTGAAATATTTGAATTGATAAATGAATGTTACATTCCTTATTTGTGTCACCTGTAGAACAAGGAAAAACATTAGCTCTCTAATCATTGACATTTCATACTCATTTTACATGAATTCAGAAAACATTCTGCACTAATCTTTATCTGATCCACCAAATATTATGTCCTCGACATAGATCAGCACCATAATCCTTTGATTACTATTTTTGTTTAAATATAGATTATAATCAACTCTACCTTACTGGAATCCAAGCATCCTCAAGTACTGATCAAGCCTTGAGTACCATGCTCTTGGTGCTTGTTTCAGCCCATACAATGCCTTCTTCAGCCTGCAAACTTTGTTCTCATCCTCATGAATGAGAAAACCATCTGGCTTCTCAATGTACACCTCTTCTTCTAGAACCCCATTCAAGAATGTGTATTTTACATCCATCTAGAACACTTTGAACTTTCTTTGAACTGCTATGGCCAAAAATATTCTGATTGTCTCCAGCCTTGCAACTAGTGCAAATGTCTCATCAACATCTATTCCCTATATTTGGGAGTATCCCTTGCACTCTAGTCGTGATGTGTTCTGAATCACTATGTCATCATCATTCATCATGTTGCGAATGGCCCATTTAATCCAAATAACATTCTTATCTGCTGGCCTCAAAACAATCTCCCACATCTGATTTTTTTCAGTCTAATTTAGATCTTCATTCACAGTCAAAACCTAGTTTTCATCTTCATCTGCATCAGCAAAGAATTTAAACTCAACCTTAAATAGAAAAGATGCCAGCTGTAGTGATTTCACATTCCTTGTTTGAACTGGAGCTGACTAATCATTGTTGATATTATGCCTGTCAATTTCAGCTTAACTCTTTGGCTTCTGTGCAAATAAGGATTTTACTTCCTCGTACTCACCATCAGTATCTTCTTCTGAATAATCGTCAGCAACTTATTCTCTCCCTAAGTCTCTTACCACTTCATTTCTCTTACCAGAAAACTTCTCACTGGGCCATTGTCAATGAAATCTTTTCATTGAACTTCTTATCTCTGATTTTTACTAACACTCCTTTGATTTTCTCTCGCAGCATCTTGGCATCTTTAAAGCAGTCAGCTGATACCACATTGTTAGAACGGAATAGATAATCATCAAATCATGTGTGTTACTGCTTGGCCCCCAATCATTATTCATGATAATAAACATTCATCCTTCATATCGCATTGTGATCTTGCATCTGATTAGGATATAGAATTCTCCCCCTGTGTTATGCAACTCTTCCATCTTTTAGGACCAACTGTATAGACCCAAAACCATTCTTGACCTCATCCATAATTTATTATCATATTCATATCAGAATTGAGCCATTAAAAAAATCTCTAAGCCTACTGAGTTGGCACTCGGTGTAGGAAATAAGAGACAAATTCAATAACACAATCACTTACTATTGTGCTCTATTGTTCCCTTTCTTCATCAAATTTGATACATGATTTGAGTCAATCAAAAAACTGAATCATATCACATCTACACTTTTCATCTTTAGATGCCAGTTCCCCTTGGATTGTATCTCTCTAAAACATGAAACACATGAATCATAAGTTAATAGAATTTATATACATAGGGAGAGGGGATTTTTATTAAATCCTCAAGATGAGGATAGTGGTTGTTCCTGATGGGTCAACCCTTTGATTCTTACTTGGAGCGCATCACATTCCTTTCTTGCTTCCTCCAACTTCCTGGCCAACATCAACTGCTCTGTCCATATGACTAAGCATTCATTACCTGGATGCTGAGTCTTTTTCTAATTTAAAGATTCTGTAGGCCTGGACATTCTCACCATTTGGGGTTTAAATGCACTAGTACACATTTCCATCTTTGATTTTCTACTAAAATTCTATTTCCCTTGATTCATACTCTGAGTAGGAATATCTTTTCATTCCATCTTCCCATGATTCTTCCACCATTGCATGGATCTTGAATCTTTTTCCTGTTTATGCTGTGGAACACAACCTGTGAATTTTTCATTACATTCTTTGTTCTTCATTCATTTATCAGATTTCTGAATCACCACACTCTTTTTCACTAGTGGTGAGTCCTCTATTGAGCATTTATACTTCTTTATCACTACTGGAGTAGATCTCCCCTTAATCTTCGAGGTTTGTTCACAATCTCTCCATGAGAGCTGTTTTGAGTATGACTAATGAGGTGATTGATACAACTTTCGTTCAGCTTCATGTGGTTCCCTTGATGCTCTAAGCCTATTATTCTCCTTGACACTTTGTCTCTCAATGTAGAATTTCTCATTATGCATCATTAGAGTCGAGAATCTCTTTTCGAGTTCCCTTTCCCTTCTTGTGTTTATCTTGCTGTAATTTCTTGCCAAATGCCCATAATCTGAACATATGAAACATTTTCCATCAAAGGTATACCTAATTTCGTCACTTCTATGTCAAGATGCTGATACACATTGAGTTCTTCTTCTTACACAGGGCTCTTGAGCTTCCTGACACATAATCATGGTGTGTCCCATTCTTCCACAGTAATAGCATCTAATGGATGCATTCCACTAAGAGACTCTTCTCTATGTTTTCTCATGATGCTTCTTCTTATTCTCAGATTTAGTAATGTTTCTTTTTTCACAGCCTGAGATGTATTCCAGAGCTACTGAACAAATGCTTGACTTGTGGCCATGAGTCCCACATAAAAATTACATGTCATCACTTCATTTTTTAATTGTCCTCTTAGGCCTATCTTCAGCACATATATGTCTTTTTCCACTCCTGGAACTATTCATGGCTCGCATTCTATCATGCACGGGAGGGGATTCATCAAATCTAATTCCATGTTTTCCTAAACTATACGGTCTTTGAGCTGAGAAAATATTTAGTTGTTTCTCCTTAGAAATATCATACTTCCTTTTCACTTAATAATCACCTTCCAAAGGACAATAAAATAGTATGTTTAGTGCATCCTTCAACTTAGGTTTTCATTTGTACCTTGATATCTCCATTTCTTTCTTGGTTTTCTCTATTACTTCATCCAATTGTTGAATCTTCTTATTTCTTGATTCAAGTTGAGCATTGAGTTATTTTCTGAGATTCTTCCCTCTACTCAACTCGTCTTCTAGATCCCGTGTGATCTTTTCTACCATGTCACCATGCTTAATTCCATGCAATTTTTCCTCAGAAACAGATTCAGTGACAGATTCGTTCTCTTGTTGTAGCCTTTGATTCTTCTGAACTTCTTCAGACAATTGTGTTGCTAGATCATAATTTCTAGCATTAAAATTTTGAACTTCATATGACTTTTAATTTTCTCATAATCACCAGCCTTTTGTTTTCCTTTCATTTTAGCCACCTTTTTTAGTTCTTCACCTTGAGAATCATTCATCTCATTTAGGTCAGTAGCCACATCAATAAACATTTGATTTAAGCCTCTTAGAATTTTGACTTCAATCTCCAATAATTTTATCCTGATATCTTTAGATTTGACTTCTTCATCCAATTTCCGGTCAAATTTCTTTGTCATGTTGACAACATGTACTGGTGGCTTCCTTCTCAAAACTTCTTCATCGTCAGTTGTTTTGGTATCAATTTGATGTTCATGTACTTCACTCATTCCAACATCTTGATTGAGTGAATAAATCTTTTCTCTATCAGATTCATCCATGCCTTTTTTTAGTAAGTTGGTTGATTATTTTAATTGAATCACACTATTTCCATACACACTTTCACACTGAAGAACACCACCTGACTTCTGATTCTTCTTTGATGTTTTTTCCTTTTCCATGGCAAATCGAGATAAGAGAAGACTGATTCTTTATCCACACAGACCGACTACACCAAGTCCAAGCATACAAATCTGATAAAATCAACCGTCCCTATAATAAAAATTGTTAGGACCAATAGGGGCATATATGCCCTGAGAGGGGGGGGGGGGGTGAATCAGGGTATGGAAATTCTTTTTCAAAGTTCTTCCTACCCCACTGGATCTTGAACTCTTTATTAAAAGGGTCACATTGTTTTCTCTTTTGTTTAAACTATGATCAATTATTTACTTCTTTATGTAATAATGATTCTTTGAATACAATACAGGGAACAAATAGGCAGACACAGAGAGTTTTACTTGGTTCACCCTCATTGGCTACATCCAAGGAGCATACACTGACAAGTTTCCAGTCGTACCAAATTCCACTATTCTTCACTAGATGTGGATAAAATGTTCGGGCTAGATCACTTCTATGCCTAGGATCACTGCCTTTATAATTTTTAGGGTCCGCTCACTGCTTTCCCAATTGTCACTCCCTACTTCTCTCTCTCTGGCTCACTGCCGGTGGAGAGGATCACCTTCTTCCTCTTCCTTCACTCACTGCTCTGGGAAGGATCCACTCACAGTTTATAGACATGTAGGTCTCTTAATTTGCATGAATGAATGCATCTTCCTCTGTATGTAGATGCTCTGCTGAATTAAAACTTTCACCCATAGATGAATATCTCTTTGCACCGAAGGTATCGGGAAAACTTCCAGCTTCCACGGAGCCCGAAATTCACTGTTGGAAATAAACCTTACATGGCGTGCATGTCAATATCGGCGCACAAGTATTGGCGCGTAAGTCACAACTGGGGCGCAAGTCACAACTAGCACGCAAGTCCACCTCACACACTTGCACGGCACAAGCTTCTTCAACTCCAAACTTGCGCAACACACTTCATTTTATGCCCAATCCAATATTGGCGCGCAACTCCACACTAGCACGCAGCTTCAAACACTGGCCTGCAACTATCACCATGGCCTGCGAGTCCCACCTGCGTGACCACACACCACTTGCACGACCACCACACCTGTGTGACTGGAGATCTGATTTCTCAAAGTGTTGAACTCCGGTGAAGAATGAAGAGGGTTGTTCCAGTATTTATAGGCAATCTGACCACCCTACGCGACGGCGCGCAAGTCAACCCTCAGCACGCAAGTCTCGACGCGCATGTCTCTTCCCCTAAAAGTCACTTGCGCGACCTACTTCCAAACTTGCGAGAACCTATTTCCTTTCCATATTTTGATCTTCTGATCTTGAAAACCATAATCACACAAGTTCTCAAACTTCCAAGGCATCGACGCGCAAGTATCATTCATGGCGTGCAAGTCACCGGCGCGACCTCACCAAAACTTGCGTGAACCTTATCCCATTGCCATATTTTGATGATATGATCTTGAAAAACATATGGAATGAATGTTTCCAAGCCTTCATGTACACAGCGTGCAAGTCCCACTGCCAAAAAGCACTTTTCATCATTTGTTGATTTTCAGGCCCAAAAATTTGGAAAACACTAGAAAATGGCGCCACCTTGTATTTGTTCTTTTGTACCGCCTCCAGATCATCCATTCCTTTTGTAGATGGTCTATAATCAAATATGGATCGTTGACCTCAACTATTGAACTCGACATTCCATCATGAAATCATCTTTGTCATCAAATTTGAATGTCATTGTTTTTCTTTGTCAACAATCACCACTCAGATGTCCACTTTGTCAACAATCACAATCACCTAAAAAATGATTCAATGAATCCTTGAGGGATTTTTACCAACATTTGTTGCAACCAAAATTAACACTTGCTGAATTTTCCATACAATTTATTTTCTTTTATGGTTTTCAAAATAACACTTTAATGAATTTCATGCTCCTCTTTACTTTTAGAAAACACCAAAATATCATCAATGAAAACAACCACAAACTTATCCAAGAACTCATGGAAAATTCTATTCATAAGGTCCATGAATATAGCAAGTGCATTGTTTAACCCAAAAGGAATAAATACAAATTCATAATTGTTATATATTGTACTAAACGTTGCCTTTAGAATATCTGCTTCCTCTACCTTCAACTAATGGTACCCCAATCTCAGGTCAATATTTGAAAAATACTAAGCTCCCTAGAGCAGATCAAATAAATCATCGATATGAGGAAATGGATATTTGTTCTTAATAGTGATGTTATTAAAGTCTTTATAATCATTTCAATGTCTCATTGAACCATATTTCTTTTTAACAAATAATACAGGATCACCCCTTGGTGATGTGCTAGGCCGAATGAAACCTTTCTCTAATATGTCTATAAATGTCTCCTTCAACTCTAAAAGTTAAATTTGAGTCTTTAGATAAGGGGGTTTTGAAATTGTCTTAACATCCAGAACTATGTCAACAGTAAATTCAACTTCTCGATTTTTTATTATGCAAGGCAACTCATCAGGAAAAAATTCAGGATACTCATTTACCACAGGAATATCATTAATCTGAACGGTTCCATTGTTTTAACCAATATGTGCAAGGTAACAATCATTTCCATATTTTATAAGTTTCATAGCATCTTGATATGTTATCAACAGTAAGGGTTCATTATTTTACACAAACTGAATGTATTTCTAAAAAGAAACATCTTTTGTAGTACAATCAATATTAGTATGGTAAACAGAGAGCCAATCCATAACCATGATAACATCAATCTCTACTAGAGGTAAAACAATAAGGTTTTCAAGTAGGTTCTGTCCACGGATAAGGATGAGAAGATTCTTATAATTTTTTTTCCTCAAAATTTCTCCCAGGTGTTTTTACCCCAAGTTCAACAATAATTTCTTGAGATGGTATTCCCAATTTACTAGAAACTATTTCAGAGATGAAAGAATGTTTAGATGATGAATCAAACAAAACATTGGCATAATTTAAAAAAAACAAAAGAAGTACCTGATACCACTTCATTTGATGGCCCAATATCTGCTAAAGTAGTTGAAAAGGATTTCACCACACCTTTCTGCTTGTATTTGGACTGATTCCCATCATTTGTGCTCCTTTTCGGACACTCGTTTTCATAATGACCCATCTCATTGCAATTGAAACATTTCACTAACTGTAAATAAAATTTGTTCTTACCATCACCCTGATATTTTCTAGTGCAATCACGAGAATTATATCACATCTTACCACATCAGTATAAATTTATAAAATTCAAAAGACATTCCCCATCATGATTTTTACCACATTTATCACAAACTTCAAACTCAGTCTTCTTACCATCAAACCTTTTTGAAGGAATCTTCCCTTTCTCCTGCCACCTTGTCCTCTTCTTTTGTTTGTTGTCATAGAACACTTGATCATTGGAAAAATCCATTTCTACCTTCTCAACACCTCGAACAAGCTTTCCATGACTTTTGAACTCACCTGAAGCTAATGCCCGTTAATATTTTTGATTTAATCCTAAGTAAAAACGATTAATTTTACTATCAAGGTCTCATATAATATTTGGAGCATACCTTTCCAATTGAGTGAACTTTTCTTCATTAGTGGCCACTATGTCGTCCTCTTGCCTCAATTCAAAGAATTTTTTTCCATCCTATGTCGAACAGCCTTAGGAAAATATTTCTCAAAGAAACATACCTTTTAATTCATCCTAGTAAAGAGCATCAATCTCATCAATGTCCCTAATATTTTTAACCATAAACCACCACTGATCTGCTTCACCATCCAAATGGTAAACAACAAGACTAACCTTTTGATTGTCTGAACACCTCATGACATCGAAAATATTCTCCAGTGATTCAACACACCCTTCAGCTAGCACATGGTTAGATGATCCTATCAATGATGGGGGATGTTGCCTCATGAAATGTTCCACCACTAAAATGTTCCTCTATGGTTGATCTGGCTGATCTCATGCATGGATACCACCACCATTTATCGCTTGAGTCAATTGTGTCATTGCTTCCACAAACTAATAAGTTCCAATTCTGACCATCTAAGGATGCTGATTCGATAAGACATTTGCTTTTGTATTCCTTCCTTACACTGCATCTCTGTTTCCTCTGCGGAAAACCATTCTTAACAAACATGTCTTAGATGAAAAAAATATGTTAATCATCAAATGCTATATCATTTTCAATTTGACCATAAAAAAATATATTTTTGAATAATCATTTAATCGAATTCCAACTCCTAATGTTATCTAATCCTACCTTTGATGATGACTATAAGGGACCAACATTAAACATTACATAATCATGAGTTATTTCAAGAATACACATTGAGGATATTTTCAGGTTTAGAGTTTTAGATAATTAGATCAAAAATCATGCATTACATTCAACATTAAAAAAAGGTGGTTACATCAAAGACATTATTCATTTTTTTCCATCAAAGGAATCATATTTACAAAAACATGGATTCCTTCTTGACACATCCTCGACAATATCATCACATCTTGTACATTTCGCTTGACCTGTGAAAAACATTTCAAAAATATGGGATGAGCATAAAAAGCTCAGAAATGGATATAAATGTACGGAAAGTAAACATTAGACCATGTATACATAAGAATCTATGAAATCATTCATTATTCATAATATATAATCACTTTAACATACCTCCTTAAACCATAAGATTTATGAATAACTCATAGAAAACATAAGACAAAAAGGTAACTTGAGGCATTCATAACATTCTTACGTAGGGAGTAACTCTCACAGTAACGTTTAGAATACCCATTACACTATATTCCTTAAATCTATTCGGAGAAACCTTTAATTTTAACCCATTCGCATTACCCAATTCATTAGAGAGCTATCTCGGGCTCACCTGCCCTTAGTTTATCATGGAACCACCCTTCTTCATAATCAATGCCTAAGAACCATAACATAATCGTATCACATAAAACATGAATAAAGGAATAATAAAATTTACACATTTCAATAATAGGATTCCAAAAACACATATAATCAAAACATTATCAGAACCATTTTCAATATCAAAATAAATTAAAACAATTTATTTATTTTTCATTTAAAAGAATGTTATGGCTTGTATAGGAAGCTGAAACTCAAATAATGGTCACGACGGCAGAGAAGTCATTATTGCCCCATATGTAAGACAAAAACATTACCTTTTTTTCCTTTAGTAAAATGCTTCTTGTAAAAATATTCCTTTTTAATTAAAATAAAAAATGGTTTATTATACAATTAATAAAAGAAGTTCGTATATAAATTGAATTCTGCCTCAACGAAAAAAGATTGAGACGAAGTCCCTTACCTCGTGTCTGACTTGACTCGATAGTTCTTTAATATCCTGAATAAAAAATAGAGTTAATTTATAATTTCTTAAGAACCTTTTTAAAGTTCATTATTCCGTTTATATCACTTATTACCATGTTATAAACATTTTGTAATCATTTAAGTTAATAACGGTCGTTTTGTCGGTCTTTGGTACTTGAGTCAAAAATAAACATCTTATAATCACAAGTTGTTCATGTGGTAAAATATCCATTATCTCCAGAATTATATTCATAATGTAGATATAATATATATCACATATATCCAGTATATACATGAATTTATAATATTACATAACATTTAGAGGTAAGAAATGAAATGAACCGTTCATGGAGACGGTAAGTCGTACGAACGCATGAATGCATCATTCATTTCTATTTTGTATTTAATGGAATGAAATTATAATGATATAAAAGTATATTATAATTCTAGTATAATATCATATATAATATCATTAACTATATCCTCTATACATCTAGCGTATGGAATTAACGATTCAAATCTCTTTGAAGGGGTGGTAGTCCACGCTTCCTAAAATGAAATTATCGCATTTATCCATTATGGAAACCATAAAGGTATTCCATAAATGAAAAATACATAAGAATAAAGAAAACATAAACATAATATATATCATATATAAATACAGTGAAATATTAATGGCCACCATGAAAGGTGTTAAAATAAGATTGAACAATTATCGTTTCGTAAGGTAGTAAGTCGCCACCCACAGAAATAGTATGTTCTTTAACCATTAGATGGAGGTGTGTGTAAGTGTAGCTTGAATACTTCTCATAAAAAAAACTAGTATAATAAATATACTAGTTTTGTTACAACAGAAAGTAATAAAAAGGGTTTAGGTGGTTGGAGAAACAAAATAAATCAAAATAACATAGGAGAAGACATTACCTATATATCGGGTAACTCCCCTTCGTTTGAACCAAACAGGTTTCTTAAAGAGATTTCTTATTAATGTAAGGCTTCTAGGATGAAGATAGGGATATTGGGAGCTTATTTGAGTAGAGTTTTTAAGAGCTTATGGGGATTATAAGTGTGAGATATGGGTAGAAAGTTGGGTTATTTTATAAACGAGAGGAGGGGATCTTTTGGAAAGCATGGAACTATTATTTTATTATATAATGATTTTCAGTTTCTAAAGTACCCAGAATCATTAAAGACGATGATATGGTGGACCATGTTCGAAAAAAAATCATCAAATAATAATTGGCCCGATGTTGGATATTATTTTAAACATTATCTTCTTATTTATTTAAATCATTCGTTAATGACGTAAACACTGCATCATCATTGTGTCATAAATAAATTTTTATATTTGATGTATAATAATTATATTAAAATTACAATGTTGTAGGAAATATTTTCATAATTATAATTAATAATTGTAGTTGAAATTATAACTTGTATAATCCATTATAAAAGTTGTTTTAGTAAAACAAAACATGTTTGTGATATTTTTATTTTTACTTTAAATAAAAAGTATTAATGTCATCATCATACCCAAGTGGCTCCATGGGGTCCCAAAATTTGACCAATGTATTTTCTTGGTCAGCCATGACTCATCCAATAAGATCGGGACATATGTCAAGGTAATTTCATATTATTATAACATTATTTTTACATTAATTTACCCTAATTACCTCTAATCACGGTTAATAAAACTCAAAAGTTACTATTCACGAAAAATTATTTTCATCCCATTAAATCACATTTTAATTCCTAATGACAACCATGTATGTTAGATTTTTGAAATTGAATTCACAGAAGCAGTATAATTTTATTTAAACGAAAAATCAATTTTTTTAACTACCACTTAGTGGTTTCCCTATTCATCAAAAATTGATGGTTTTCAAAACAATAGAAATAATTTACCCTAAGATATATTTGATATTCCAAATTCAAAAATGATGTTAATTTTACCAAATTAAAAAACTAGAAGTTTCATTAATAAATTTTATAATTAATTCCCAATGTTAAAATAAATAACGTGTTTTTATGAAACAATACCTATCAAAAGATCGACAATTGTTTATATCCAATTTCAATGATAAATTAATTCTAATGTCCACAATTGGATTAAATTGTAAAAACATATTATAATTGGACATTAAAAACAATTAAATGGATAATCTAACCATATAAAAATATTAGATTAAAATGATGATTTGAATTAAAATACATCATTTTTCAATATTCGTTAAAAAATGACCATTATCAAAAAAATAAAAAAAACTATCCAAAGTAAATTTCAATGACCCAATTCTAAATAATTATTTTATTTTGAAAAATAGAACTTATAAAATTTTCAATATTTAGATTTAAAAATGGTTTTCAATCAAAAGGCAGTAAAACAATATTTTAAAAATATTAGTGTATTCTATGCTTATGATTGGATTTATTATCCTTTTAAGCCTCTAAAACACTATATAATTCATAAATTGACATAGATATAAAAATATGTTACACTTTAATTACATGGGATGTTACACATTATTCTTTCTTCTACTCTACAAATATTAATCAATTTTCACATTGGATTAGATCCAGTTCAGTGAGTTCATGTCTAGTATTCCATTTTGAATTGTTATGAGAGTGTGGTATTTATGAAAAAACATTCTATGAGACTTTACATTGAAATTGAAATCCAAGAGGTAGAATTTCCATTAAATCATAGACACCTGTAATACATATTTTTTATTATATGATTATTGTTTTGTGAATAATTAATATTTATGGATCACTTTTGATCACAATTGGTTGTGTTTGTATACCCTGATACCGTTATGACATTGCTTCCATGAATATTATTATGATATATATATTCCATGGGTCATGTTGATACAAATGTTAGATTTATAATGTTGATACATTTATCATGATTTATTTTTTATTATATTCATTCCATGTTTTATTATTTATTGTCTTGAATTTGGATGTTTGAAACATGTTTCATGTGACCGGAGACCGTCATGGTATGTTACCACTTGAGGGAGGTGTTCATAGTGTGTGAAAATGAAGATGATGTATAATGATATTCTTGTGTCATTGTAATAACTCTAAACCTTTGGAAATTTATGTATAAATGTTTATATGTTCTTCCTATTGGATTCATATGTATCCTAATAACACAATTCCAGGTTAATTCCATAGTGGAATGTCAGTCGGTTCCCAGTGGATTCCCACGTACCATGGTGATGAACTTGTGGAAATCCAGTATGAACACATGATGCAATGTTAATTTTGAATGTCATAAATATGTTCAGGGGGATACCATATAATATTATGAATCATGATCTTCATTCCATAATGGAGATTAAGAAAGTAAAACATGAGGTTTTTGGGGGATTGGTTGTCACACATCCACTTGGTTTTGGATTGTCTGTTTATTCTCATAAAATATTTATTATGTTTATAGAATGAACATGATATACATGGGAATTCAATGTTAATTATGAATTAGTGGTGTCCTAATATTTTTTATAAATGTACCATAATTGTAAAATTTTAGTAGACATATATATTTCAGAGAGAATCAATTGAAGGGTATGAGACATATAGTGGGAAGTTGTGTAATAGAGAATGGAGAAGGTTGTTTACTAGGATATACATTAGTGGACACCGACATTTCATTTCCCTAATTATGTTCTGGTATCATATTTTCAAAGTTACATCTCATTACTTGTGTTATGTGTTTTGATCTTTTTATTTTATTTCCCAATGATTGGTAATCATCATAGATCGTTTTTGTAGTCATTACATGATTTTTTGAAGGTCTCATGGCCTATGGTCATTTTGCAAATAGTTTGATAACGATTTTCAAAGTATACAACCTAAAATGTTTGGGGTGAAACAATTTGAACTTGGTTTGACAATGTGTGCATCCAGACAGTGCAACACATCCACTGGCTCTGTTATGGGAACCCTGTTTTCAAATAGTTATTGAAATCCATGTGACGTAACCCATGAAACATTACATAAGTTAATTAAAGTTATATAAATTGTAATAAAACTCCAAAACCCCCTATGTAAACCCCAATATTCTACCACTCAGTCATAATATGATCCTTTGGGTTTTGGGAGGCCTCCAGATCCATTTTGGTTCCCAAACATCAGCTTTATGTAGATCATATAGGCAATAGTTTTGGTGATCAAAATTGGGTGTGTAATATTCATATTGATCATGGATGTCCCTTCTCCTCCTAATTTATTCTAACTAAAGACTATGAATGCCTTGTTTTTTGTGATATATTTATTCAATGGTGGGGAAATTTAGATCAAGGATCTTCACTCTCTTTATTCATGATCAATCTTCTTAGATATGTTGATCATCATCGAAGGTGACACGTGTAAGATGTATTTTGGTTGGATTCCTTTATTTAAATGTAGTTGTTTTTGTGGTTTTTAACTTTTTTTGATTCATTAATTTTAAATAAATCATAGATAAATGTGTCATAATTTCCAACACATTTTCTATGATTTTTTCCCAGTTAATTCATCACGAAATCTAATTTTACCAATTTCCATCATTAGTAGACATGAAATGAATTTAATGTCATTGACATTGATTTCTCACAAAATTTTGTGAATTGATAAATGACATGATTTTTTGTATTTACATTTTTGTATTTTTTTTGAAGGATTTTTTGGTGAAATTGGGGGATTTTCTGAATTTTGAATTTTTAAAAGAGTTTTGGAACAGGTTTTTATTTATAAAATAATCATCCATTATTTAAATTAATAGAATTGAACTATTTAATGTTTTATAAATAGTTTTAATTTAATTGATTTAATACATTACCGTGACCATCCATTTAATGATTTTTTCAATGATTTAGAATTAGTGTTCTTGGGTTTTTTAAATAAATTATATTTTATCATTGAATGAGGGTGCAAACAAATGTTTTCAAATTTATTCAATCCTATTTAAATTGTAATAAAACCTTATAATCAATAGTCATTAATTTAAATCAATAATTTATTTAATGAATAATTATGAATTTTAATTATTATGTCTGAATTGAATTAGTTTTTATTACCCTTTTAAATTTTGAATTGTTTAAAAGTATTTGGAATGAATTGATTATTATTTTAATGGATAATTTGTAATTTTAATGATGAATTGTGAAAGTAATAAGGTTTGTTTACCCTTTTATAATATTGGAATTATTTATATGCTATTGAAATGGAATTTTGGGTTTTTATTGAAATTATATCAATTACAATTTTCAATTTAATTTAATAAATTTATTTCATTCAAAATTTTTTAAAAACAACAATTCCATTGAAATGAGGTATTATTATGAAATGGATAGAACATGTTTTAAAATTAAATTATTGTATTTAATTGTGAAAATAGATTGTGAAATTGAATAGTGAATTAATTTCAAATGCCTTTTTGAGAAAAATAGATTTAAAATGATTGTGTTGGTAACCCGAACGATTAATTATGAAATGTCATGGTTTTTATTGGTAAATTATAATATTGAAATCGATTATTGGATGTAATTTTTGTAAGTATTCATAATATAAAATTCATGTAATGGTTTTTTATTGAAGGACCGTCAAGACATAGGATGTTAGTGAGTTATTTTGGGTGACACTTGTTGATTAACCACATTTTAAAACATTATAACAACACATCTCATTCCTTTGGAGATGGTGATGAGTCCTCTTGGATTTGGATCAATATACCAATGTACATAAATTTTAGTATTCATATTGTCGGGTTATTTTGGCCTATAAATGGTGTACCTATTTGGATCATGACCATGTTTCTTAGTTGTTTATATTTGTAATGTATATATAGTCCACTATTGTAAACGGTTTTAAATTACTTCTGAATTTTGGAAAAAAATGTTTATATAAATTTTTTTATTAATTCATTTGATAATAAATATTCCATCATTAGTATAGTAAATAATAATTTTATTAAATATTCTTTTAATATGATAAACCTTTTTTAAATTGGAATGCTCTTTACATGGATGTTAAACCATCTAGAATGTGAGTTCCCCTGCTTACTTCATTTAATATTATTTTTTACCTTGAATATAATCTATCAATTCCTATTCATCATTACATTTCAGGTGAATAGTCCCATTTTTTATATTACCACACTTTAGCTTGTCAAAATCTTCACAAGAAAAATTTTATTTTTGTTTTTACGGTGAAATAGAATGTTATATATGTTTAATTTAAGAAATTTTTTCTATGTGTTTAAAATTACATTTTTAAACGAATCCTCAGTTTCTATCACTAGTACTCATATTTTATCATAATTGAATTACCTTATGATTTAATTTTATAGAATATCTGGTAAAATCCTAGTGGGATTTTTAGCTCACATGCTGTTTATATCATTCGGTGTTTGCAAAAATTTATTATCATATAGATGGTTTTGTTTTCTTACCTTACATTTAGTGTATACTCATTATGAACAATGGTGGGTGACATGTGACATGTTGGGTGGTCATGGAACACTTGGAGATGGGTTTTAGTGGTTATGTTCCACATTCAGTTTTTATAGTGTCTCCATGTACATAATATGTATGTATTGTTTGATATATATATATATATACATATATATATATATATATGATGATGATGTCTCCTCATTGTACTCTTTTATTTTAATATTTTGGGGGAGAAATCATTCCTAATTGTCATTTGTTAAATCCTTGGTGCTTTTCGTCAGCCCATGGAGATTGGGAATGTATTCAGGTAAGTGGTGAATCGTCTTAGGTATCAGTTTGGATGGTATCTAATGTTTTTTCGTCACATTCTAGAAATTATTTCCAATTACAAATCCAATTTTAATTTTTAACATGACTTCCATTTTTTATTCATCCACATTTTTACTCTAATTATTCGTTATATTTTTTTATTTATTAAAACTGACCCTATGACATGATACTGAGTGTATCATATCCCCATAGAGGAACATAGATCCTCATTTCTAGTCTACAACCATTGGAATATGTGGATGAACACATGAGTTATTGTATCATTTCTAAGGGGTGTGGTTGTTTACACAAGGATGTTACATTATTTCACAATAAAAATATGAATTTTATTCGTGTCTCACAACTCTCATGTCTTGGATTGTTTCATGACTTTTTAAATGCCTATAGAGAAACAAATTGGTCTTTTAAAAAAAGGTTTATATCTTATTATGATACTAGTGGACCTCACTACGATGTTAAATTATTTCATGAAAATGATATTCATCCTAATCATGTATCCCAAATATAATGTTTTATAAGATTCATAGAGAGGGAAACATGTTTTTTTTAAATAATATTGATCTCTATGAATTTTATTGATTGTGACAACCCATGTAATTCAGAAAATAAATAAATATTATGATTTATTATTATTAATGTTCTTGTATTATTAGTCATCATATTATTAAAAATTGACATTTTATAATAAAAAATTATTATTTTATTTGATGAAATTACATTTCCCTTTATTACATGGTTTTTTATAGATAAATTTACAAACATGGAAATTTGAATTTGATTAAAATAAATAATGTAATATTTTTCTAAAATCAAAATACATTTTGGGAAATTTTTTCATTTTTTTTGAAATGTTGGTTTTTTCCAAAAATTGGAAAATATCAATTTCAATTAATGATTTCATTTAATTTCACATATTAAAAATGAACCGTTAAATTTTTTGAACAGATTTAAATTTTAATTATCCACCTTTCACTAATATTATCCCAATTAATGACATAATAATAATCATTATAACAACTTTTCTAAAGAAATTTTTTATTATTAATAAAGCAGATATTTTATAAATATAGTTTTATCCATAGCATGTGTAATTATATTAAATTAATTTTTACCAACTATATAAACTATATATAATAAAAGGATACTAATAGTTGAAAGGGATAAGGAGGGGGGTAAATTATAAAAATTATTTATAAAATATCATAAATAATATTATATATTTTTTGAATACCATTTTTAGTATAAAACTCAGTTTAAATTTTAAATATTTTAATTATTTCAAATTTCCATTGATAAAGATATAATAAATTTTGTATTTTTTCACAATTAGTATTTCCACACTCCCATCCAATCTTTTTTTTATTGTTTTGATAAACCACTTTTTGTATATGTTAGAACCTACAGAGTCATTAACCACACATAAATTTCAATAACCAGATACAAAATTCCAAAAACATAATCCAACATCAAAATTCAAAAATCATTTAAAATCACCATCGACTAGAAATAATATATAGAAAGCATTGAAAATAAAAAATCACACCTGAATAGTTCCTACTAGTCGCATCACCAAAATGAAGGGCCGTAAAAACCAGATCACCACCATCCCTGATTTGTGCCCTAATGAGACATCACAACGTAGACCTTAGGACACACCCCTGAAACCTGCATCATCTAAAACAAATAAAAATTTATGAACCTGGTGAAAGACTTACATCGATTAAAAAAGCACCATAATGGAACCAAACAAATTTAAAAACAACGACGACACCATGATAATAGCATGAATCACCATATGAGAACCACTATGGATGCGATCAAAGAAAATAATGGTGGATCTCATAGAAATCTTGTGACCAATTAACCATCATATTCGAAATCCTCCACGAACCCACTACAGCGGGTCTACCTGGAGATCAGTGAATAAAAACGAATCCTGTGTAGAGATTAATGTTGTAGGGCCTCCACAATCAAAAACTCACTCGAAACACAAACCCTAACCATAGAAACCACCACCATAAGAGAAAAATTCCGTAAGACCATAAAATAATATACATATCCATAATGGAGAAAACAATGCGTGGATGAAACTAAATGTAGGTCGGGATACTGGGACACTGAAATATCCCCCCGCACCTCCCAAACCTCCCTGGAAAGACAAGCATGCCAAACCATATGGGGTCGAAAACAAGGTATCTAGGAGGAATGTGTATATGAAGAGCTAAGGGGCTTCAACAGGTATCTGAGACTGCAAGTGGAACTGAGTATGTCCACTAGATGAGGAAATACATGAACAATGGAAGACCAGTAAAAGAAATAGAGAGGGAAGAAGGAGTGGGGGGAAATGAGGGTAAAGAAAGGGTAAGAATATGGGTTGAGGGAAGGGGGAGATGATTTTGGGAGTATTGTAGGCCATCCCCTCAAAAATACAATTTCCCCACTCAATTTATGTATAAAATAGGACAATATATCGTCATATATTCAAACACATTTTTCACTCAATATCATCCAATACACGAAAAAACCATTCCAAAATATCCTTCCCATTTCCTTGGGGGCTTGTTCATACAAAAATACCAACATAGGAATGTTGGTGTTGCATGCCATGAGATGTTATTCCTAGAAGAGGAATTATTATTAACTATAGGATTCCTTTTTTAGGTCAGCATCTACCTTGAACAAATTTTCTTTAACCTTCATGATATAAAAACATCAGTATCTCAAATATACATACATTTTAATATATTTATGGTAAAATCAATTTTTATCACTTTTTTATTTATTTTGAAAAGAATAATGTCGCCTAGGGTATGTAGAGACTACCACGTCAATGATGTTATTTGATTTTTAGAAGATCACGTGATTAGAGAACATGATATAAGAAATAAATATATATGTTCTTTATTAAACAAATATTATTATTTAATGATTAGATATTATCTACCTTCATGCCTTCCCATCTATTATGAATAATAATGTCACAATTGTATTCATGTGGAAAACCATTTACACAATGAAATTAGTTTCATTTATCATTTTCACCATACAAGGATGGTGACACGAATGAAAATAATCAATAAATATGAAATTTTTGAAATTTTTTTTATTCAATAACTAATATTATCTAATTTATTTTTTTCTAATCAATAGTAAAATGAAAATGTTGTTCATGTATACATATAGACTGTCATGTACATGAAACCTTGTGATTAAATTTTCATGAAAGCCAAACACGGATGGTTTATAAAGATGAATTAATAAAAAATGATTATTTTAATATTTTTTTGGTCTTTTAGATAATGGAATAATATCCCATTTGAATAAAGTCAACACACCGATGAATTTTTCATGTTATAACCCAAACAAATCAAAATTTTCTATTATGAACTAAATAATTTTAGTATCTAAATACAATAATCTAATAAATGAAATAAAGAAAATAATGATAATGAAATCCAATTTAAAATGGTTAATAAGAAATTAAATAACTAATAATGTTTTTTTATTTAGCAGTAAAAGAATATATGAATCTAGATTAGAGATAAGGTAATAGCCTTTTTTTTGAAAATATTGTTATACATATTTCCTTCCATATAATTTTATAAAGTAGTAAGATACATTAAAATTATTCAATAATAATATTATTTAATCTTATTTGGATTATATATATTTTTTGAAATGTAATTTATTTTAGTTTAAATTACATTAATAGAAATCATATAATTTTTTCTATATATTTTATTTTTTTCTTCTAAAAAATGATTTTAAATTTTTTATCACATAATCCATGAATGAATATTGAGACCCCAAAATCAATTTTTAATTATCAAGATTATTTTAAAAGGTAAAATGTTATTTAAATTTTTATCCAATTAAATTTATCATTGAATTATGCTTTTTTTCTGAATTTTAAAGGATGATGAATATTTCTCCATTTGATTATGTTATAATTCAAAGTGTTTTACTTATGGTTTCAAATATATTTTTATTGTTTTTATGATGAGAAAGTGAAAGAATACAAATTTCTTTCAAGATATTTTAATTTTGAAATATAGGTAATCAAGGATGTGATCGATACAACTCTTGATGATGGGTGAAATCAATATAGAACTCAAATTAGTTAGGTAATGATTTATTTTTTTGAAGTTAAAAAACTAAGGAGGCAATATGGTTGGTTACCCATAGAGAATTAATAGGGATTCAATTATTCTCCCATGGTGTAGTCATCAGATAAAATTATTTATTAATATTAGTCTACAAGATTCCACTTCTATGCTTACAAAAGGGTTTTTTATTGAATTAATCATTTTACAAGCGGGTAGAAATATTCATTAACATAAAAATGCGAATTTTTTTTAAAAAAATCATAATATACCTTATTATAAATATCTATTTATGATTTTTATATTATATATAATGTGTTATCAAATGATTTATTTTTGAAAAAATTGATTTTAAAATATTTATTTTTTATTTATGTTCTCAATTTTTTTTTTCAGATAATGGTAAACATATTCATGGGTTTTAATGTCTTATCTACACTAACTATAATTATTTAATTATATGTATGATACTAAAAATTTTGTTCACTTACCATGTTTTAAAATGCTTCTCATTAGATATGAAGACTAGTATATTGTATAGAAATTTCAAAATATATTCTTTGTGGTCATCATAATTGAATAAGATGTTTTTAAGGAATGAGGTGTATAGGATTCAAGCCATGTTTTTTTGAAAAAAACAGTTACACTATATCGACTATCACACAATGTTTAGAAATTATATATGCAAATTATCAAATAAAATTAATCTTGAATATCCAGATAATGTTAAATATGTCATATCCTTTCTACTAAGTTCATATATCCTAGGTTTTAAATTTACATGTTCATAGAGTTGGTATTAGAGGTTGGTTGAAATTCCTAAATAGTTTTAGAGATTGTAAATATTTAATCTTAAATAATTCCTATTTTGATATATTATCTTGAATACTATTTTGAATATTAACATTTTTCTATATCTAATCCATGTCCATTATAATTGATTTTATATAGCTAAAATAAGAAAGCTAAACTTGGAAGAAATTTTGTTTATAATAACATTCTGAATAAAAAAATTTAAATAGATTGAATAGAGTGATTGTTTTCATTTTTATGTCACTTAATGTATTCTATTAATGGTGAAAACCATGAATCAGATCAAAAATTTCCTACAGATGAACATGAATATAGTGGGACATTTAATGAAAAATCACTTTTTTAATATGGTTAATATTTTAAATTGGTTAAGGTGGAATGATTGTATTAATTAATTGGTTAAGATATTACATATTTAGGGATTTACAACACATAATAGTTAATTTCTTCTATTTATTGAGTGAATGGAAAAGTTGACTGATCATGGTTTTTGATTTATAAAACTAAATTAAATTATGATATTGATGCAATGTAGTGTAATTAAAATGGTGTTATTTTATTTGTAAAAATTATTATAAATCTATTCAACATAGATTGGAAAGTCATTTTTTGGAGTTAAATAACAAGGAAGAACACATGGTGTTCATTTATAAATAAAATTTTACCAAACTATGAAGGTATACCCAAAATTGATTTATAGATGATATGAGTAAAATTGGTATATTTTTAAAAGGGTTGATTCTATGATAATGAATAGAATTACTATTATTTAATAATTTATGAAGGCATTTTTAAACTAATAATATTTAGATGGAGTCTTTAATACCATATGAAGATTATGATATCAAGAGAAAGAAGTGATCTGGGTGAGATTTTATAGTGAATTTGTCAACTATTTAAACTGTAGTAATGAAAAAAATTCCCGATGTGTTAAAATAAAACATAATGAATGTTTGATTGCATCCTATAAGTGTTTATAAAGTAGAAAGAATAGAAATTTACTTCGTTAGTTCAAGGAAAATTCTCTCTATTATAAATTAAATTCCTAAATAGAAATTATATATTCCATGAAATCTATCATTTAAAATGATTTCAATCATTATGCTATTGAATGCCTAAAATTAGTAACTCATGATTGGAATCATGAATATTGGAAACAATGTGGTATAAAAATTATTTTTTGACTACTAAAAAAGATGTTGGACTGAAAGGTGATGATTTGATAAGTATATTACATATTTATTAAGACAATTCCATTTACATGATTCATTCATGTTCAAAATATTCATCTATATCCAGGAAACTAAAAAGTAAAATGGAAATACAATATCTAGAAATGAAATAATTTTTTTTATAAAATCTAATATAGGTTGTATTAATATGATACTAATTTATCTAACTCATCATTAAATATAATGTGGAATGATTCCCCCCTCCCCAAATTTTTTTTATCCCATTATAGAGTTTGTTGATATTATTGATGTAAATTTTGATTTATTTAATCATGCTCATATGGATTATAGGGATAAAGAGGTTATTTTTTTATAATTAGTTTTTTTATATATGAAATAAATCATATGATTGGTAACATATCATTAATCTATGAAACTAATAAAATATAGAAATAAATGTTATGCTTAACATCTAGTAGAAAATAAAATTTTCAAATTTTGGATGTTTCATTAGATATTAAATATCAGAATGCATTGAATAATTATTCAAAATATGTAATTCTTATTTGGGAGGTTGAAATTAGGATTTACATTTTTTGGCTATGTAAGTTTTAAAAACACATTATTGAAAAGATTTAGTAAAATTATTATAATTTAAAAATTATATACAAGAGTTATTTATAGGGGTATCATTTATCCAACTGATTTACACTATGGTGGTCTGTTTTTTTATTAAATAGATGTAATTTTTATTTGAAATTTCATTGAATATATCACACATAACTACATCACAATTCTAAGGATTTATAATTTTCCTTATATTGATGAGTTGTTTGATCAATTCCTGATTACTCAGTATTCTTTGAATATTTATAAAAGGCCCATATATCAATAACTAGTGGTGGAGGTGAAAGAAATTATGAGGATGGAATTCTATCATTCGAATGAGAATTAATTGTTTTTTTGGTTATTTTGATCTAGCAGGGTAATTGCTAATCTATATTTTTTGATATTATGTGTATAGGTGAATATTATTATATAGAAATATTTGAATGGTATTCATTAATAATATTCTTATTTAACCTAAAAAATATTATTTTCAAGGGAATCTATGTATTATATTTTATTATATAAAAAGTATAATGTAAAAATAATTTAAAGAATGTCAATTTTGTTTTTGAACAATTACATTCCATGGGTATATTTTTTCTAAAAATTTAATAACTATCATTCCATATAAAACTAATGTGTAATTAATGTTTCCATGATCATAAAATATTACTAAGACTCAATTATTTATGGAATATACTAGTGACTAACTTTAAATTTTAAAACCAATATATGGATCTATATCATACTAATTACACTCAAATAAGAGATAAATTAATTTTTAAAATAGATTGTTACAAATTATTTTGTTCAATAAAAATATAATTTGATAGTTATCTTTTATTATCCAATCTGTTAATAGATGTGAAATTTTTTATTTTCTACAAGGCTTCATTAAACAATCTTAATTGTGTCTTGATTAAATAAGATTTTTTAATTTAATATTTTTTATTTCAAATAATAATCCATGATAAATGTATATGAAACGTGGTCAAGATATTGTTGATTTCTTATTTTCAATAGTTATTTTATGGAATATTTTATGGTGAAACAATGTGAAATATATACCCACCATAAATTATTACTTGTTATATTTACTTGAAAAGAGTTGATAATTAGTTTGGGAATTTTTTGGAAGATAGAATTGATTATTATTGTATGATTCGTATTATCAGGTTAACGAGGATATTTTAGTAAATTACATGAGTTGAAAAGATAATATATCCTAAAATCTATTACTCTTATATCATTATCATTTTTGTACTGATTTAATGAGTGTTGGTCATGAAATTATAAACATAGGAAATTGAATTATTTTTATTTTTGTGATGTATTAGTCATAATTGAAAGATGATTTTTATGTCTTTGAGATGAAAGATCATGTTTTTCAAGAACTTATGTCATTGGAAAAGAAGAGTCATTTATGAATGTTTATCGTTCAATAAGAAGGAGTTTTTATATTTTTGAAGTGGTTGTGTGTTCCGACTGATTATCAATAAAAAAAATTAATTTTTACTTTAAGTTCATAAAACTAAATTTTAAATTGATCATGGAGGTAATAATATCTATAGATACCTTTAGTATTTTAAATTATTATAAGGAATGAGTAATTAAATTTCCTAATTCACCATCAAATTATTAACAAATCAAGATGTTAAAGGTAAATAAAAACTATAAATAATGATGAAATCACAATTTCCAAATAATGAATGGATGTGGAATCGTATATTAACTTATTGTTTCATTGGATTACTAAAGTCACCAAATTTAATAGTGGAATTAGGATTATTATTAATATCCATCCTATTTTAGATATAATGACTTTTTATCATCTGTATATAAATTATAATATATAGGTATTCATATTTCATAGAGCCCCTATCATTATTCTATCTGACATTGACCCCATATTTAAATAATTTTTATATATATTACATAAAATTTAAATAGGTGAATTTTTTTTTCAGTATAATATTTCTTCAACAATATGATAATTTGATTCAATGAACCATTTATACTTTGGATAATATAATTCAAGAATTATCTTTGTGTTGTCTTGTATTTTGGGATAAACATCATTTATTAATTGAATTTTCAAAAATTATTATATATATTTTTCCAATAAATAATCAATATATTTTTTTTGGAAATTATTTGTAAAATAGTTTCAAACAAAAACATTTTGGGATAATATTATTGAAAAAAATTTCATTGGATGAAATTATGTAAAATTGATATATTAAAATTTGATAACGATTTACCAAAATATGAAGGAATCATAGAGTATAGAGAATGCTTATGTATTTAACCAAATGATATATCTATAAAATGATGTATGAGAACATATATTTCATTAATTATACCAATAGATAAGTGTTATATATTTTCTAAAAATTTATTTTTATGTTAAATATTTATTTGGACATTATTTTCAACGATAATGTAGAAACCATTGTGTACAGAGTAGCCTTGCGAACGAGTTTCTCCACGGTACATTATTTTTTTCATGTATCTATGCAAATAAAAAACATTCCTATGGAATATTATGTTCTAGGTAGAGAGGTACTATTATTGGAATATAATATTTCATTTGGAAAATATCATTTTTTTACTTTTTATCATTGTTAGAAAGAAATAAAATATAACTTGATTCCCTCAGTTTGGATTTCATGTCTGAATCAGATGTTTGAAGAATAAACAAGGGAATAAGAAAAATTATTTAGGGGAAAATACCATCATTTATTTATGTAATTAAGAAAAATTAATGACATAGTTTTTTAAATGGGAAATAATTTAAATATTTAGTCAATCCTTTAAATAAAAAAATCTAATAATATATAGGTATTAATATTTATATATTTCAATTCATTATAGACTTATAAATAAAATTATGTAATTAAAAAGTGTATAGTTTTATTTTTAAATTTTTTCGATATACTACATGTTATAAATTGATGTTAAATATTTTAAATTTTTTTAATTTTACTTTACAAAAATTATTATTGTGTTTGTATTTGAAATATTGACTTTTTCATAGTGTAAATGTTTGGTATTTTCAAAAAATATTTATTCTTAGGTATGTAATAAAGAAATCACATCTTTATTAATGAAATAGTTTCATTAAAATTATTTTTATGTTATCACAATATTTTTAATGTTTTTAAATTGAAATAATTTACCATTTAAAAAGAATATTCCAATCAATGATATTTCAATAAATTTTATTAATGAATATGGGAAGAAATAATTTTAAAAATAAGGAAATAAATATTATGACTATTTCCATTTCTCTTTGATTATTTTTTATAATAGTAACATACTCATTTATAAAGAATTAATATGTTTAAATGGAATAAAAATATATAATTAAAAGGTTAAAATATTGTAATTTAGTTCATTTGACTTGTTTATTTGATGAATAGTATACATGGAAAAAATTCACTCCAATAATGGATAAAAGAAAATTTTTGGTGATAACACTATGTGAAAAGAATTATAATATCATTAATAGGGTTTACTATTTTATTAGATAAAATTATTTCAACAGATATATATAATATCGTCACAATATATCTATTTGGTTCCACATTCCTTAGTGAAATATATATAATATATTTGTAATGAGATATATATATATATATATATAACTATGTGACTCCCCAAGCGTATAACAATGAACCAATTGTAATCACGTATTCAATGTCACTGATAACTCAATATAATAAAATCCACACTGAAATCACTTCCAAAATATCCTCCACACATATATGAAGTAGTGTTATAAAAAAAGTCCAACCTTTAAAAGATTAAGGTGGATTCCAAGAGAGGTTTTCCTAAGAATGGTATAATTCATAACCAATTGCGTCATGTTTTTAATTATTCTACAACATTTAATTAGTATGTAAAATTTAAAATATAGTAAAATTAAATAATATGTTTATGTAAAACCATTTTTAAAGTCATTTTACATCCTTTTGAAATAATATAATCACTTCCCCTTATGCATAGAGAACCACCGCTATGATGAAATGTGTTTCAATTTTCATCAAAAAATCATATGGTTATAAATTATTATGTATAAAATAATTATATATGATATTTTTAAAATAATATTAAATTTATAATAATATAATATTAAACAAATCTAACCATTCGATCAGATGGAAAATGATAATGATTATTCTAAGTATATGTATACTTCCACCACAACCATGTGATGTGAGATATTTTTCATTTCTAATGTAATAAAAAAAATTAAGTATGTAAATAATTTAAAATTTAAAATTTATAACATATTTACTATTTTATAAAAGTAAAATATTATAAAACCTTTATTCTTTTCTTGCCAGTATAATACAAATATTCATTTAATGTGTAAATATGGAATCCAATATCCATAAAATGCCATAACTAATCTTTTCTTAACAACCTGAGATAGTTGAGTTTAATAGGGTATTTAATGTACAAATATAATAATTATAACACCCTTATGATTTGTGAGGAAATATAATCAAAACTTATTTGACCATAGACAATGTTTTGATATATTTAGGTTTAATACAATCTACCCCAAAATGACCAACTTTAATTAACCATTTCTATAACTAAACAAAAAATTATAATAAAAAATATAATGAAAAAATTTATAATTTAATAAACATGAATTTTTTTCGGGTAAATAATTAAAATAAATATCTTATTATTTAGATTGAAAGTTAAAAAATATTTATTAAAGAAATGGTAAGAGGATTTTATATGAAAATATATTTTTGTTTTTTCTCATCCATCTATTTCTCTTCCATAATGTGGTTCATTTAAAAGTATAAGTATTGTTGTAATTTTTTAAAAAATGTTTCTAAAGGCCTTTTGCATAGTTTTTTTCTTTTAAAAATATTTTAAAAATATATATTATAACATATACATCTTAACCTCATGTACCCACAAGCATATCTATTATTAGTTATAAATATTAAATTATAATTTATCATTTTATTTAAATGTAAAACTAATTGTAACAAATTTTGTAATTTTTTTAATTTTCAAGGAAAAATGATAATTCTCATTATGATTTAGTGATAATTGAATGTGTATTGATAATTGATTTGAAATATTTTTTTAGGGGTTATATAATAAAAAAGTAACAGTTTTATTTATTTTCATGATACACTATTTTATTATTATCTATAGTGAATGTTTGCCCCGATATATCTCTCCACTTTAATGGAATATGATTTAGATTTTGATGGTGAAAAATTTGGAGATTGTTGAGAGGGGTGGTCCTTTATAAATAACGAAGAATCAATAATATTGAAAAATATTAAGAATTAATGAAAGTGAATTAATAATATAATGGTCTAAGAAACCTTAATGTTTATTTAAATGTGTTTATTTTTTGAAATATTTTGATTTCATGAGCAAAGGAATGATTGTAGAATAATAATAAAAATTTAAATATATTCATGAGTTTCCACATGCCTAAATATAAAATATCGATTTTTGCCTTTTTAATAATGGTATATAATATTACTAATTTGTTATAAAGTTAAATTTAATATATGTAAATGGTTTATTAATTTGATTAATGTTTGATTTTGAAAAAATGTATAAATTATTTTGTGTTTTTATATTTTCAATTTCTAGATGATATTCCTTTATTTCTATGTCCAATACTAAAATATTGAAGATCATCACATATTTTCAATTGTTTTTCATTAGATATAAGGATTATTAGGATCTATATTAAGGTAAAATGTTCTATATTGGGAACATAATAAATTAAACCAAATTGTCTTCACCAAAACATGGGTTTAAATATAATGACAAATTTCTGAGGAAAAAATATACCATGTGTGAAAGTGTCAATATTGTTGGGTAATATTATCCCATGTCCGTTAAATTATATAAAAAAAATATCATGGGAAAGTAAATAGGTGAAATCTGTTAAATTAAATATATATTTACGAGTTTATAAATTAATGAGTTTTTATGTAGAGTATTAACATAAATAGTTATCTAAATATATTTATATCCATGGTGGTAGAGATTTGTTGAGTACTATATATACATCATATTATAGTGTGGTGTTTGAAATGAATAAAAAATAATAGTCTATCATATTTTAACAATACATGTATATATTTACACATGATATTTTTTTAACCATTAAATTACTACAATACAAATCATCAAGAAGAGATGTCTCTAATTTCCAAAATCACACACGAATCCTTAGGATATGCTGTTTTCAATTAATCCAAATGTTATACGTCTAATAAAACTTTTAATCCCATGCATTTTTAATATAAATGAATGAATTTATGGGAATGTATGACGATAAAGATGATGTAGGTACATTACTTGGCTATAGGCCAACTTGATAATAATATAGATTCTACAATAACAAGATCAAGATAATTGTTTAAAGGGAAGATCTAAAAATTATGGAAAATGATAAAAAGAGAAAAAAAAAAATTTTAGATGATAAGGATAATTATTTCATAATTATTTTATGTAAATATATAAACCCATATATTTATATTGAGGATGATTATTTTTCTTACAACAATGCTGATGTTGTTGATTAAAAGTACCAATATGTACATTCTGAAATATGATGGCATGTTGATGTTGAAAATCAATTTGGGTATAAAAATTATGTAGTTGGAACTAAAATAATAAAAATGAAAATACTCAATTTATTTTAATATAATGAATTGAAACCCTCATAAATAATAAATCATTTATACACATAGAATAGATCCAATCTATAAATGAACTATTAGATAAAATTATGAGAATTGTACATTGCATATTTTTATAATAACCAAGAAGAAAAAACATCATTGGGGTACAATTGGACTTTAGAAATATGTTATATGAGAAATGTGATGATAATATCAATAATGAAAGTATCATATTTGAAATATATTAAAAGTAATGGATAAAACATTGATGGAACATTTTCACTAATTTCAAGTCTTTAACTTCTAAGAGTTTTTCTTTTAATATCAACTCATAGATTATTAATTATGATTAAAATTGTAGTGGAATTATAGTTTATGGAATAGTGAGCTAGATAATTATCTATTCACGTGGAAACAAAAGGGTCATATATTAGACTCATATTAATATATGGTATGTATGTTGAACAATTGTAATTTTTGGATTGAAATAAGCTCCAAAGTATAAGTATATAAAGATTATTGATTATTTTAGCTAAATTGAATTCAGAATATTGTAGGATGATATTAATTTATCTCAAACTCGTACCAACACCCCATAACTCTTCATGATTGTGTATACTGATGGTATTATTTTTTTAGTAATGAATATATGTTGTGTGAGGAAATTTCGATGTGGATAATGATGAAATTTTGATTATATAACATGGGGAAAGGAAATTATTTTTTAGATTATATATAAACAAAAATAATTGTCACATATTTATTACCTAGTATAAATTTGGTATGGGGAAATTGAAATAGTATGGCATTGAGTATTCTAGATGGGACTAATTAAAATATAATTAGAGATAAAACTAAAATAGTTGATGGTGGGTGAAATTTTATGGAATAGAATATCTAATGATTAATTATGTTTCAAAAAAATCCCTCAAGGAATCATTGAAGCATTTTTGAGGTGACTCTGTTTGTTGAAAAATTGGAAAACTGTGTGATGATTGTTGACAAAGAAAAACAATGACATACAAAATTTTTGACAAAGGTGATTTCACAGTGGAATGTCGAGTTCAAGATCTGTGACCAACTATCCATGTTTGATTAAAGAAGGTCAACAAATGAATGATCTGGAGGCGGTACAAGAAGAACATATATGAAGGTGGTGCCGTTTTCTAGTGTTTACCAAATTTTTTGGCCTGAAAATTAACAAATGAAGAAATGTGGTTTTTGGCAAAGGGACTTGCCTACCATGTACTTGAAGGAGAGTAAACCTATGCGCTTAACGTTTTTCAAGATCAGATGTCAAAATATGGAAAAGGAAAGAGGGTCCTGCAGGTATTGGTGTGGTCACGCAGGTGACTTGCGCGCCGTGAAAGGACCTTCGTGATGGGGTCTAGGAGGGTTGGAATGTTGATCACAATATTTTTTTCAAGATCAGATCTTCAAAATATGGAAAAGGGAATAGGGGCGTGCATGTGTCTTGCAGTGGATGAAACCTGCGTACCGGGACTTGCGCGCCAATGGGAGACTTGTGTGCCACTGCGTAGGTTGACCAAATTCCGATAAATATAGGACAACCCCTCCTCTTTTTTAACAGAGTTCAACACTTTGAAAAATCATAGCTCCAGTGGTGCTAGTGTGGTGGTCGCTCAAGTTGTGTGTGGTCGTGCAGGTGCACTTGGGCACCAGTGTTTAATGTTTCGTGCCGGTTGGTTCTTGCATGACAATATTGGTTTGGGCATAAAAGGGGTTGAGTGGTGCAGGTTTGGATTTTCAGAAGATTGTGTGCAGGTGTTTGAAGTGACTTGCATGCCAGTTGTGACTTGTGCGCCAATACTTGCGCATTGGATGTGACCTGCACACCAAGTAATGTTGATTCATGGTGGTTATTCAGGGCTCCGTGAAGGCTATAAGATTTCCTGATACCTTCGGTGTAAAGGGAAATTCATCTACAAATGAAATTTTGACTTCAACAGAGCATCTGCATACAGAGGAAGACGCATTCCTACATACATATTAAGATACATACAGGTCTATAAACTGTGAGTGTATCCTCTCTAGAGCAGTGAGTGAAGGAAGAGGTAAAAGATGATCCTCTCCACTAGCAGTGATCAAGAGAGAGAGAAATAGTGAGTGACCCTTCGGAAAGCTGTGATTTGGGCCTAAACCTTGTAAAGGCAGTGATCATGGGCATAGAAGTGATATAGCCCAAACCTTGTAAACAAAAATGTGCTTTATTGAATTTGGTACAGCATCACATCGCCGTTGTATAGTCCTTGGACATAGCCTAGTGAGGGTAAACCAAGTAAAAATTAATGTTTCATGTGCAATCTTTACATTCTGTTTATATTGTACAATGGGAAAGAGAGAGAAGAGAGCTTTTCTTAATAGTGATACAAGATCAGAACACGTTCTAATATTTAATTTGTCAAACCCTAATTCACCACCCTCTCAGAGTATTCATCTTTATTTACCTCACAAATTATATATCAATTATAATTCAATTCATTAGGAACATATATTTTCTAAATATAATAAATGTTGTAACTATAAGAACTAATAATATCATTATAATGGAATAAAAAATTAATTTAAATTACAATATTAATGAATTTAATGTACAGATAAAGTCAAAATAGTTTTCATTTGTTTTATAAAATTATTATTTTTGAAAATCATAATGTAAAAAGTTTCTAAGGGTGAATTGATTATATTTTTATAAAATAGTATCCTTTTTAAAAAAATATAAAATTAACAATTCTTTAAATACATAAAATTTTATTAAATTAGGTGATCTTAAGATGGAATAAAATTTTTATGTAAACTCTTTAGTAGAACATATATACATTATGTAATTACTAAAATTAATTATAAAAATATAATTTCATAATTAGAAATATATGTTTGACATTTTTTATTTCTATGAAATGCTATTTTCTAATAAAATAAAATTGTCATTCATGTATTATAATTATAATTTCACACAATGACATTATTGTTAGGTTTGGTTTAAAATAAAAATAATTCACCATATATATATACTAACAAAAGTAAACATATTTGAGTCAAAAATATTCATGATGTTGGTATAAAATCATTTTTATTTTTAATATAATCATTTTTATAAATTTGGGCTTTGGATTGTTTTTTTGATGTTATATTAAAAGTAAATCTTACCCCTTATGGAAAAGAAATCATGTAAAATTGTTTAAATATTTAAAATTAACATAATTAAAAGAAGGTAATAATATTAAAAAATTCATTGGTCATAATTAATAGTTTCCTTGGTTAATATATACCATCTTAGTTAAGTGGAAAATGAATAAAATGGTTAAAATATGATGATAAGGATTCTATATAATAAAAAAACTATTTATTATATACTATATTATGTTTCGACATCAACCATTACCTTTTAGAAATTAAATATAATTTAATTTTAATCAATATTACTTAAGGATTAAATATATTATATAATAACTTTTCTTCTGATTACAACTGTTCTAGCCTCCTCACTTTTAAAAGGGAAACTCTTCCCCTATATCCTCAAAACATAATGCACCAATTAGATAAACCAAATATATATAAATTACATTTCCAAATTTAAATTTCTTAATAAATAGATCCATGTTTCTCTAGAATAAATATTTAGGAAGTCTTAATGTGTATTCAAATGTTTATTACCAAATGAATAGGTATATAATATTCTTGATCTATGCCATGTTAATTTGATATTGATCATCCATGAAATCTCTTATAACCAAATTAAAAAATAAAAATTAGAACATAAAATATACCAAAATGTTTTAATCTAAATGGAACATCTATTTTCTATCCCCTTTATATCCATTAGAAAATGAAAACAACACTTTTTCAAGTGTATGTACATTGGCCTCGTCATAGTGGTATTTTTGGTTCATCATCCCTATATAACATGTTATATCATAATGTTATAAATAATATATATATATATATATTATGAAATAATTAATATTTATTAAATATAATGTACCTTTTACCTTCCTAACTAACCCTCCACAATAAAATGATAACATCACTAGTGTTTATGTGTATACTAGAACATTGACTATGATGGAAAACCGAACAATCTCATCATACTTCTCATAGTAACGCATTGCTAAGTATTTACATAGGCTAGGTTTTATCCTACCAAAGCAGAGGTAAACCTTTTATTCAAAGGTAAAGAAAAAACCAGAGTTGTATCATCCATTTTTGGTGATGTTTTCCTCATACTCCCAGCCATATTTATTATTATTTTTTTGAGTGCAAGGAAATATCATTCCATCATATGATAGGCGGTAAATGAAAAATATTTATTTAATTATTTTTCTGTAAATACTTCTAACCCATTGCCTAGATCAGTTCCTCATGCATTATATTTTTTATAAATTTTCACCATTTATCAGCTTCACCCTACATACAATAAGCATCCATATAAACCATCATTTTTTCAAAACATTGAAGTATGGGGAAGGACTTCTCAATAGATCTGATACACTGTTCGGATGTCGTGGGATTAAATGATCCATTTAAAGTATAAGGAATTTGTATCATGAAGCATTCGATTGTGACTTGTTTTTTATGGGGGGAGACCTTCATCTTGAACCGTGTTTATATTCGAAACTAGAGTTAACTATGAGAGTATCGTGACAACTATTGTGGTTCTCACTTCCATCAGATTGGAAATCTCATAGAAATAACATCACATTGATCTTCACATCAGTTTTTATCCCAATACCTCCTATTACCATTCATTGGCTACAATAAAATTTAAATTTGGGGTATGAATTTTAACTATTAGTCATATAAAGAGGAATCAAATAATAAATGGTTAACTTATAAATCACATTTATTTACTTAACATATTAATTTCAATTCGTTAATCCAGGTTATCTACGATCTATTTCCTAATATATAATTTTATGGAATTTTTTTGGTCACCTTTAAAATAGTTCATACTATGATTATGAATTTACCAATCCATATCCCTCGAGAGTGTCAAACCAATAGTGCATCAAGTCCTGTTTTCGTGCACAAGTTCTCATTTACTTCTAGATCAAAGTATTGTTTTCGAGTTTTACCCCAAGATACATATGAGACAAAGCCACCTCTCCTTGTTGGTAACTAGATAGGGATTCATTTTCTTGATAAACCACTTATTGAATATTCAAAAATATTTAGGGATTTTTTTTATAATACTTAATCTTATCCCAATGTATTTTAATAGGGATTTCTAATCAAAATCCCATAAATAACTAAAAAAACCTCTATTACCAACTATAACAACCCTGATCTTATTACACATTAGTACGTAACTTATTACATAAAATTGAACATAATACAACTCATACGATTGATATGACTAGTTTATTTGGGGCTTCGAAAAATTACATAATAACATAAAATATGAAATTAAACATATTTATTGATGAAATTATTAATATATTCATACTACTCCTTTATATATAAAACAAAACGGGATAACCTGATGATGTACATAAGAATGGGGTAAGCTATGAAGCCATGTATGGGAGTAAACAAAGATTAACATGAATAATACAATACATGTTTTTTAATAGTAATATCAATGGATCATAAGAGGATAATGAATATAAATTAATGATATATCATGATTATCATAACATGGAAATGTTGAACTAATTAAATAACTACATCATAAACAAAAAGAAACCTGGTAACCCCTATCCCAACATGGGAGAAAAATTTCCTAAAAATAATCTGGAAAATCCCTGTCACAACATCTAAAATAACTATACTAATCATTACTGAATGCATTGGGTCACTATATAATTTCGGACGCACTCATCACTTTCACTTCATTCTCAGGCTTAATTGTGCAACACATATCATAAAACATAGATTAATGTCATAATATTTCATTCCATGATCATGGAGTGATGTACACAATCATTTATGTCCTAAATAAATAATTTATATGTTCATAAAGTTTAATACCCTTGATAGATGAATGGGTATGGTACTCATTACACGATGATTTTCATAATGAAAAAATGGTGCAATTTTGGCAGCATCACGGTGAGAGATAAAAAATCATAAAAACAATTTATTAGGGATAAATAGGTATCTAATCATATATACATGGTATATGCAGTAATAGGGTCATATAAATAATTATTTAAAAATAATGAAATTTTAAATAGAAGGTGTTACATAATAAATACACTTGAAGAATGTGTAGGAATTAAATAACTCTTATGAAATTTCATCATGGTAATGGGTGTAGATGGGAGGGATAAATAATATATAAAGCGGTATATCATTATAAAAACTATAATTGAAGTACTGAGGTGGTTAGAAAACACACCCCATCATTTTTAACTAAAAAGGGTGTAATAATATTAGGAAAAAGAATAAAAATGTGAACAGAAGGAAACACTTACTCGGTTGTGTCCCTTCAAAAGAGTGATGATTGGATTTTTGAGATATTAGGGATCCCGGGATAGATTAAAGATAGGTTATGGAATATTAGGGATGTTCTACAAGGATTTTGATAGAAGATACTTGGGATCATGGGTGTGTTTATATAGGGAATGTTAGGGAAATTCATTAAGATTTATCAAATATAGGATTTGAAATCTATATAAATGAATATTCAAAATCGAAAACCATAAATTTGTTTTTTACAATGGTGTTTGACAATGAGTATTGTTAAAAATTATTTCATAAGTATATGGGGCGAACATATTGAAATATTATCATTTCTTATGTGGATGTGAGTCACATTTTCAATGAAATGAACATAATATCATAAAATGTGTAATACATTTTTGATGAATCACTAATACAGTATAAAATAAATTAAATAAATATAAAATCACATTATATTAAATTTAAAACATATATATTGTCTAATATATATTTTATTTTATCGATTACATCATTATTGGTTTATTATGATGTTAAAAAACATATTATATACTTATATATTTTTAATTCTTACCCAATAATTCGACTATCTGAATAAATTATGAAATATTTTCCGTAATATAATTTGGACATCCTAATTCCAAAAATAATATTCATTTTAAAGAACTAAATTTCAAAATATGATATTTTTAACTTTTAAAATAAGAATTAAAATTTATTTAAAATTGACTTGTTTTGGAAAAAATAAGTTTCTAAACCATAATTAAAAATTACATTTGACATCACATAAATTATATAATCATTTATTATTAATGATATTATTTTGATAATAATATTCTATTAAAATATTAATTATTTTAAAAATTCATTAATTTTTTAATATAAATTATTTCAAAATACACCTTTTTTATCGTATAAAAATATAACTATTGTAAAATTGATTAACTAAACATTTACAGAAAAGGAACTGATAAAATAAAAAATTCTAAGAATTTTTTTAATGTATTATTAAAAAAAATGTTTAATATAATAATGCATATATTTCTCAAATGTACCATTTTAACATAACAAATACATTTATCAAATTCATCATTTTTATTATAGAATACTGCAAAAAAAATTTATGGAATAATACTTTAATTTATTGAATTTTGTTACACATTATATAACAAATAACTTGTTACATAACCCCTTACAACACCCACATAAGACCTAAGCATAAGGTGTGAGATGTTGACTGGCTATTGGGGTGGCTCATATGAAATTCCTGGGTTGTAGTCTCTCTTAACATAAACATATCATGTTGGAGACTAAATTCAATATTAACACTTCATTGATTGTCTAGGGCTTCGTAAAGAGAGAAGCCTAATGATATAACTCCTTTTCGTGCTCTAAATAATGAGATTTATATATCCCATATCTGCTGGATGAGGGCATCATCTCATTTTTTCTTTGTCAAAATGAGTGGTTAAAGCCTTATATATTTTTTAGTTTTGTAACCACTATTCAAATGAAATATTACCAAAGGAATGATATTTAATAGTCATTTAAACCCAATAATAATAATAAAATGATTTCATGTGTTTTCTATATACATAAGAGATTTAAATAAAGGTAATTTTATTCATAAATTATTGGGTCGTTATAGTGTCCTTTAATAAAACCAAGGTAATATAATTTTCTAAATATGATGTACACACTATAAATATGGTTAATTAGTAAATAGATTTTTATCCAACGTTTTGAATAGAATATCACTACATAAATAATTTTCCAGAAGTATAACTTAAACAATTCATGAATGGATAACCTTATAACCCCTACAAATGATGAAAATCAAAAACCATTGAAATAAAGTCATGATACTATGTTAACATTGATCCCACATATATCACAATCTAGCTCTTTATTGTCACATTCCAAATATGTGAATACCCTCATAGTATATTCTCTTAAAAAGGTAATAACCACAACTAACATAAATCCTATTGTAGAACATTCATGCTTACTTAATACAATGATTAAATTATATATTATTTAAATTTATGTTTTTGTAAAAATCATCCTTGATGACATATAGGAAAATTTCAACATTAATTTCCATTGTAATTGGTATAATCCAATTTAATTATTCATATCTATAATATCTTTATACAATCATATTTATCTTAATTTTAGGAATTAAATAAGGGTTGCCTTCAATTAATAAAAATATCACTTTTTCATGTAATTTTTTTTCAATGTATTCATCACCATCCAAAATTACATTTTCAATCCTTAATGAGAAGATATACCTAAAATATTAATGTATTTCACTATTCAAAGAACATAATCATTGAATTCCATAACATAAATAATTAATTCCTCAAAATTTATTCATATACCATTACATAGGCCTCATGATCATATTCCATAATACATATTTCCTAGAATTTTAAATACAAATCATATATTAAGGTTGCTAAAAAACAATATATTCATGTTTTATTTGTTTAATGTAAAAAATTCTATACGAACATCACACACATTTCAAATGATTCTTGTGGTCATTTTATCTTAAGAGGTATTACAAACACAAGTACCACATTACTAATTATCCTTATGATATTTCCACTTGGGAAAATATTTTCATAATTCCTATACCTTCCAAATCAGAATAATTGAATATGAACTATTTTCCACCAAGTTATCTCCATTGACAAAACCAGAAGGAATAATGTGAGAATTATATATCAAATAATAAAACCACAAATTTATGAGATGAATTGCTTATATGATTTCTATATCATGAAAACTTCCTTAATATATGAATCCATATATTCATCCTATGTTATTCATAACAAAATTATATTAAAATTATTAATGATGGTCTACGAAGAGTTTTGGAATTCCCAACGCATAACCTCAAAGAGTATCAAACTATGTCTATAATAAGGCCCATTGTTGAGTATCAAATTACCCCATTTATATCCTAGAACATATTTCTAGAGTTTTTACCCCAAGGTACATCTATTCAAGAGTCACATTCACTTGTAGTATCTAAATAGGGATTTATTTCTAGGAAAACAGTCACTCTATCTATTACCAAAACTATAGGACATTATCCTAAATGATAACACATCCTTATATTTATCCACAGAGACATCCCAAGACATATACATATAAATATATATAGGAAATTAACAAAAAATCTTATCCTGGTTTCCTGATATTGAAAAAAATTCAAATGTTACCGAATATAGAATCCCAAATTAAAAAATATGGATATTATATCATTTTATATAAATATTATGCATATTAAAAAAATAAATGCATGAGGATCTTAATAGTTTACAATATTAGGGATCATAGAAAAAAATATTCTATCATGGTGAAAGATCTGCATCATCTCCCATATATATCTCCACCTTTAGTACATATACTTATAACCATTCTTCATAACATGGTGAAAATAAATATAAGGAAGGGGTGAGTATAGAATATTAGTAAGTTTAAATAATGTAAATTCCTATGAATAACATGAAACAAACAGTAGGGAACTTGATAATATCATTTGAAGATTAGATCCTGCATATTAGAGAAGACAAAAAATATTGGTAGTTCAAAAGACTATGGTAATATAAGGATTGATAGCATTATTCGTGAATGAATTAAATAGTAATAAGACATGTAATTTGTGTCGTGCACATCTTTTTATAATGTAGTTCACCTATATAAGTAGAAACATGTTCACTAATTTGGTTAAGACATAAAATTTGGTCCCCACATAAATATAGTGACATGCATCTCCATCCATGTATAACATCGTGAATTTGTAATGATTTTTATTCATAACCATATGGAAGTGAAACTAGGTACATTCTTAACATTGTGAATATGTAATAAATTTCATGCATAAACTTATGTACATTCAATATGTTCAAGGAATAACATTGTGGACATGTTGTAAGGTTAAATCACAACATATTTAACATGTAATTAAGTTCATGTAAAAGCTTTTGTAAATGAAATGAGGTCCTTGCATAACATTGTGAACTCATAATGACGTCCACTAATAACTTTTTTATTGAGTAATATGGTTCAACAATAATATTGTGGACATGAATCATGGTCCATGTATAATACTCTGAACATCTAATAAGGTTCACTAAAAAAATTGAACATGTAATCAGGTTCATGCATAAACATATAGACTTGAAAATATTTCCATGAATAACATTATGAACATGTAATCCGGTTCATGGATAAAATTTATACTCTTGAGGAATCCAACATACCCAATTCATCATAGGCATAGAGTGGTCCCACCCATAACATAATAAAATCATTTATACAAGTGCCATAAGGTAATAAAACATTCATCAAATTAATTCCCATAAAAAAGACATGTGTTCTATAAAAATCAAATCACAACCCATGAAATGAAATGGGTGTTATTAACATTTCATCACATCATAACCTATAGAAAAGTTATCAGTTTGGTAGTCATTTTTCAAAATCAAAACCCATGAAAATAAGTGGACTTCCAAAGAATATAACACATTAATGTGAAATGTCTTTCATAATAATCATTCCTTCAAATCACAAAAATAGAAATTTGTTTTACCGGAGTAGTGGGTAAATTAAGTAATTAATGGTTAAAAATAAAATAATATGAACTATTATATGAACCAAAAGATTTAATATAATTTATATAATGGTTAAATAAGGACCATAAGAATATAGGTTTTGAATTTATGTTCATTTGAGGTAACATTCAAGAGATTTTGACCTTTATATTATTTTATTTAATGAAAAATCAAACACATCATAGTCTTGTTTTTAATGAGTGAAATATTTTATCTATGTTGTTATCAATAGGATATATTAAACTATATATAGTACATATATACTTAAATTATTTATATTAATAATTTTAATTTATTTATTTTTATCATGAAAAAATAATTTCCACTAAATTATTCATAATGATGATGAAATAATTACTAAACTTATTGGAAAAACAAAAAAAGTTATATTAAAAAGACTAAAATAAATATAATTTGAGATAAATAAAGCGATCCATGATTTTTAGATGAATATTAAATATATGGATGTATTAAAAAATTAATTTTTATTATATTTGTTATATTTATATTATTAAAATCAACGTAATAAATAGTTCATAAAATGGCATTATTCTTATTTAATAATAAATAAAAAAATTTAAAATGTAATGTCTTGTCCAATGACCAAGACAAAATTTATTAAATAAGGAAACTACAAAAGTCTAAAATAAGGGGTTTTATTACAATCTCTTTCATAGAGAGACGTAATGTCAATCCGAAGATTTTCAATCCAAGTGACTCCTTGATTGATACCTTTGTTAGCGAGAGAATCAGCCACTATGTTTGCATCTTGATATTCATGAGTAGCAATATATCTAATATCCCGGAGAGAGTCTATACATCTCATTCAGCGGGATGTAAGAGTCCAGGTAATGAGGATCACACTATTCCAAATTTCTTGGATGACTGAGGTAGAATAGGTTTCAATAAAAATGTTTTTCCAGCCCTTCCTTTCCACAAAATCAATAGAATGGATAACTGCCATCATCTCAGCTTATAAGGAAGTGGTAATGGCACAACCACAAAATAAACACCCATGGCAGTGTCCCAGATAATCCCTATAGACAGCTCCAAATCTTGCTGGACCCGGGTTCCCTTTTGATGCTCCTTCCATGTTTATTTTGATCTTTCTCGGAATAGGGGCTTTCCAGAACACCACAATAGAGTAACACTATTTGTTTTAGGCCGATAACCAGGAGATATCTGAGAATCCTGAAATCTTCCACTGAATTGTTGCAGTAGTCTTTTTGAATCGAGGAAGCCTCCCTGATGGCAGTGTGAATTCTCATACGACCAAATAAACAATATTTTATTACATGATATAACATTAATTAAAATAAATGATCAGGACAATTGATTACTATAATGATTATATTATAAAACATGGGCTAATAATCTGTATTTTTTCATTTTATTTTTTCTATGTTAACTCTCAGTGAAAAGAAATTCATTTTATCTGGGTAGGTGATAATGTACATATATAAGGGTTAAAACCAAAACATTATCATCGAAGTATAGTTAAAACATGTCATGTGTTTATTTAATTAGTGTATTTATATATATATGAATGTTATATTTTAAATATCTCACTTTTAATACATTTATTATTGAAAATTAATTATTATTTATTAAATAATTTTGATAATCCCAAAAGTGAAAGTTCCATATATTATAAATGGGATCCAATAATTATCAATTATTTACACATATGAAAACTATTGATTCAAAAAAATTATTCCCAAAATACCATCCTAAAATAACTACACATGTTATATAGGTCTTATATAATGCATAATGAAAACCATTGTCATCTTAAGGCGTTAACAAATGTTAAATGTCCAATGAAGGGGAATCATTTTTAATCAAGCATGTCTGTTTTTATTCATCATCAACATCCATAAAAAGATTTCAACCATGAAAAAAATTTGAATTGAGTATAATACATAAATTAATATTTTTTTATGTTAGTTTAGTTACCAATATCAATATCGTATCACATCATATGGGGAAAGTATTCATTGTTCATGTGTACGATTGACTAATGCATCCTGACCTAATGTAATTCATTTTCCATCACTGTGTCTCTTCATTAGTTATAAATATAGATTAAAAATATGTATATGTTGTATAATTAAAATATTTATCATTACAAAATTATAATATATCATTTACATTCATACAAATCTATGGACGAAAAATGATAACGCTATTGGTGTATTTGAGTAGCTACCACCTCCATGATGCGAAGTGAATCATTTTTAATCACCATATCACATAGATTATAAATATATTTATACACTTATAATTAGTATGATAGTATGGTATTATTATAATTCAATATTTTTATAATAATTTTTACATTTTTTAATAATGATCATTTAAATATGAAAAGGTGATGCACGTGTATGTACGACCAAACGTCTTGATGGTAGTAACATAGTTCATTTTTCATAACAATATTTTGCGGTTGTATATTAAGGTATTATTCATTTATAAAATTATATAATTAATTTGTGAATATTATTCATATGATATTTTTTATGACAACTTTGACCACAGTCAACCTATATAAGTAATTTTTGATTTATCAACTAAATATAATTAAAATATCTATAGTGAACTTAATTAATTGAGTAATTGTATATAATAAGGTATAAAATCAAAGAAATGAATGATTAAAAATGAATAAGTTTCATAATGAATTATAAATTTACATAAATTTATTATTTATAAATATAAACAAATTACATGATGATTCAGAATATAAGTAATGCACTTTCTTTTAAAAACCTTCTTTTAAAGTCCTCTTTCAATAGATTTTACAAAAGTCCAATAGAGTGTTATATATTTACAAATATAGAATGAATATACTTTCACCCCATCATAAAGATTCAATTTTATAATCATTCATTTATATTATTTCATTGTTATATTCAATTATAATTGTTCCATTATTATCTTTATTTTTTATATTTTAAGAATGGTTTTTACAATAAAATGTTATTTTTATATCCAAAAGTCTTTTTCATAAGTGTGTTAATGTGTTTTAAAAGGGTTTTATTCATGATATGGTCTTGGAAAATATTTTAATTGGTTTTATCCCCATTATAGCTCGTGAGTGATCATGTCATAGCTTATAGGATTGGTGCACCTTGATAACACCCAAATGTATTGGGTTCTCCAGAGGGAAAATTCAACCATAAGGAAATTTCATTTGTAAGAGTGGTTATAAAAGTGATTATATAAGTGAAATGGAATTCATGTTCTAAGAAACCAACCAGAAATTTATATTCTTTCTAATTTATTTTAGGGGATAATTTTTATTTTAAATGGTATGATAATTATATTTTAAAAAGAATAAATGAACCCCTTTTTAGATAAAATAGTATATTTTGATGAATTTTTTTCAAGGGTTTTCATATTCTTTAATGGAAAAATATTTTCTTCTATTTTAATCCCCCTTATTAATATTTTTTTTTCTCATTCCACATTTTAATATTTTTATAGGGGTTATATATGGGGAAAAGTGTAAAATAATTCATAATGGAAGTTGTGATGATTTTTTCAATAAAACAAATGATGATTTATTTTTAAATGATTTAATATTAGAAATAATGGTTACTAATTTAGAATTTTCCACCTTGTATCTAAATGGTTCTATTATGTATGAGTTATGACTTAAGTATCTAACACACAAGACATAAATGATCCTTGAAAATTATTGAATGTGATTTCTAGTTTAATGTTACTAGATTATGTGATGCCTAAGGTAGAGTCCTTATTGTTTGTAATAGAGGTAGGGTTAAAAAAATGGATATAAAGATGTTTTAATGTAAGTTAAACATAAAAGTACTGGATATCATCATTGTTTTATATGTTTCTAGTTATTTATAAGTAAAATGGGTTTGAAACCCATTTTTTAGTTTCAAGTGATGGATTTTTAGGTGAATAGTGGTTTTTTGTAGAATGGATTTATAATGGTAATAAACTTAGGATTAAAGGATTTTAAGACTAATTAAATGAATAAATTATTTTGGTAATGTTTTAACAATTTAAAATATTCATTTTATCATGCCTTTAATGTTTTAATAATGTTTTTAACTAAATATTAAAGATCATTTATCAATATAGTAGGAAAATTACTCAAATTTTTTATACATAATAGAATATTTAATAATAATAGTCAAGTTAATGGATTATTAATATAATCTTTAATTATTATAGAGAATCCAAAACACATTAATGAAACATTTAATCCGTTAGATACTTCTAAATGGTTATGACATTTCTATTGATCTTGGTATATCTTTTATTTTATTTAAAGACATGAATCATACACCTCATTTGATAAGTGGAATAAAACCAAAGTTTTCAATATTTCTTTTATATTTATGTTGACCACATGATAGAACATATAGGGGGAATAAAAACATAAAAAATAACCTAGTTTCTACATTTAAGGATTGAATTATTTTCATATGTTTTATGTATGAAATAAGATTTAGTGATATATTAAATCCTATGATCATATTAGACATCTTGATTTTTAGGAATAATGTTCTATTTAAGAATTAAAAGTATGTGTTTATGATTATATAAATGATATATTGATATTTAGTCAATGTAATGAGAGTCCTATAACAAAAAATTAATATTCAATCTTAGGTTTTTTAAAAAATATGAAGAAAAAAACATACAGAATTGAATCCTCTGAAAGATGGTTTACTATGAATGTGATAATTTTGGGGAGACATTCATTGAGTTTTGATAAATGTTGTAGGTACACATTAAAATTAAAATTATTACAAGAAAACTGATAATTGAGGATGTGATTATTTATTTTTGGTAGTATTTTTTTGTTTATATGACCATTGTTTTAGAAGTAATTATTGGTTATTATAATATTTTAACAAATTATTTTTTTGATATTTATATTGTTGTTATGTAATTGCTTTAATATTATAATAATATTGATAAAATCATGGAGATCATTATTGGACTTTAAGTGATTTTATTTCTCTACATATTGATAAATTATCATTTACAACCATATAAGGTGTTGTGACAGAATTACAACAATTCAAGTTATTTATATATGTTGTTATCATATCTTGGATATTATATTTTTATGGAGTGCACATTTTTGTTATGAGACATAAAGATTAATGGATTTGTTTTTGGAAGAGAAATATTATATTTTTTATGTATTATTACCTTATTAAATATTATTTTTGGGTTTCAAAAATATTCTTGAAGTTTTTTTAAAATTTTATGGGTGGTTAATTAGTTATTGTTCTATCGTAAAGGATTATTATTATTGTTGAATTCTAGAGCTAATGTATCTTTCATAATATGATGGTTTACTAATTTTTTGGAATTATCTTACCTTGTTATTAATATTTTTTTGGTTAATTCATGCTGAAAGGATATATATATATATATTTGTTTTTTTAATTTTTTTTGGGATTCTAATAAGTTGTTATAGTGTTTTAGGAATTAAAATTTTATAAAAAAAACTTGAAGAAAAATATGATTTTGTTGATGAAATTTATAAGGGATGAAATTATACAGTCCATCTAAGTGTGTTTCCTTATTATATTACTCCACATAATGATATCATTACTAAAAATAGGAAATAGATTATGAAAATAATAACATTACATATATACTTTTTTACTATGAGGTCAATGGATTTTTATCCCCGCACATAGTTAATGTTTGGTGATGGTAAAATTTACCAATAACATATTCTTTATCACAATCAATCCGTATTTTGGAGTTATATTTAGCTTATAAAGAAATGTTTTCATATCTACCTTATGTTATGCTACATAAAAACCTAGTACGTGTGGCTATAATTTTTTTATACATTTCCATTCTATATATTTTCTGGTGGATGATTTATGTATTCTTTTTTTGATGTGAGATTTCAATAAATTTATTTTGAATAGTAGAATATGAGTTATTGAGACAGAGTTAATAATTATGAGGATTAAATTAATTAATGGGGGGATAAAGTAACAACATAAAAAATGAATGAATAATTTTTTTAATATTTATAATTTCTGTTTAATTATGTATTACTATTCATTATAAATATATAAACTGATTTTTAAAATTGGAAATCAAATTGTTTTATTAAATTTTTATTTATATGTATTTATTTAGAAGTTAAATTTATATATTTTAGTAGTTTAATTTTGAATAATTAATGAAAATTTTAAATTCATTTTATCAAATTATATAATGATTATTTTTTGATTATTTACTAAAATAGTTATCATTTTAATAAATAGTTAAAAACATATTTTCATTGGAAAATACATTTCATTGTAAAGTATTTACATGGTAAAATGATTTTATGGATTAATTTTTTTTATAATTAGTAATTTTTTATTTAAAATAATCCAGTTATGGTTTTAAAAGATACATAGTTACATTAACTTATTATATATAATTTTTATATTTAAAAGGGTATTTTTTTCTTAAAAAATGCTTTCTAATATGTTTTTCTGATTTATTTATAAATTAAAATCTTCAAATATGACATATTTAATATTGAAAATTAGATTTTATCTTTTGAATTTGTAGGTTTAGATTTTGTAAATAATCCACATCTATTTTTGGAAAAAATAAATGGTAAACATGGAAATTTTTTTCCATAGTAAAGGGAATAATGATTAATTAATGGTCAAAGATTCAAAGATAAGAACTATCCAATAGCCTATGAACATGAATAGTTTTTTTACTTGTATACCTAAATCATAATAATAAGAGGGTTTAATTTGTGATATTTTATGGCCACATTGAGGTGATTATGATGTTTGTAGGAATTTATTAAATTAAATGTCAAACTTATCCCACTTGGGTTTTTAATAAGTGTAATATTCTTGATATGGTGTTTTCCAATATATTGGATTAACTATAAATATTATATTTAAATATATATTATTTATATTAATCATTTTAATTTATGATAAATTTTTAATGAAGTAATACTTTTTTTAAAATTCATGAACATCCATAATGCAGTAATTATTAAAATATTAGAGAAATCAATAAATAATACTAAAAATAATGAAATAAATATTTTTTTTTGAATAATTAATGTTATCCATTATTTTTATAGATTTCGATATAATTATAACAATTTATTAAATAAATTTATTTTTATTATATATTTTATATTGATGTTATTAATTTCAACTTACTGATGAGTTCTTGAAATTGTCATCATTGATATTTTTTAATAAATAATATTTTATTAATTGATATAGTGTTCCTAAAATTTTCCAATTTCGTAATGTTTTTATGATAATGTTTAAAATATAATCCTTTCACCAATTTTGTATCTTTTTTATTTTATACTTACAATATTTACCCTTATGGAATAATAATCTATGATTTCAAGACAAGAGTTAAAATGTAAAATAAGGGTTAAAATAATAAAATTCTATATATATAAGAGAAAATATTATAATTCTTATTATATGAGGGAATTTAGACCCATAATATATTAAATTTTAAAAAATTCACTTTGTTTCCATTTGAAAATTAAAGTAAATTTATATTAATTTGTAATTTGGATAAATGTAAAGAGTGTCCCTCCCTTCCCTTATAAAAGGGAACAAATTTCCATCATATATCAACACATGAAAACATTTTTTCAATACATACCAAAATCCATTTTTATAATTCCACCCCACATTCGAGAAGGTGTTGGACAAGGATAAAAATCATCATTATTGGCCCAAAGGTGTAACGATGAATAGATTGTCTGAAGTAAATGTTTCATTTGTAATGAAAATTTTCTATTTTGTACTATTAATCACATCTCCAAAAACATATTTAATCATGATAAAATAATAAATAAAATATATTCCATATACGAATATTTAATTCAGTCAATGGAATAACCTAAATAAATTTCCTCATCTATATAATGGGAAATAATTCATAATTTGTGTTTAAGGTGGACTATGGGCTCGTGAACCGACAAAATTAAAATTCAATAACCATCTCACAATATTGGCTGTAATGAATGAATTAATAATTCATTTGTGATATTTATGACATATTTGTCACAATTAGTGGATTATATATCATTTATTTACGTACCTTTACATGCGTAGTAAAATAACAAGGTCATTCACGTGTACAGGTGGACTTCCTCCTCCAGGAAGGGATGCGAGTCGATTTTTATAACCATATCCCACGAAATATATATATATAATTATATTTAAATAATTAATTATATATATATATATATTATATTAGTGTACTTATTTAATTATAAACTAATATTTAAATTCTTTCATCAATTATGGTTGAAAATGAAATGTTACTCAGTTGTATGTGCGACCTCGCATCTCCATGATATTAACATAGATAAGATTTTTCATAATTGTCATTCATGGATATATTTAAATATATAATTGATGTATAAATAATTGATAATTATTTCATGAATAGTTTTCTTTAAATTATTTATTGTTGACCATTTTTACTATTGTTAACATTCTATCTTCTTTGTAGAAATATGAACATAAAATATTCAAAATATCTAAAAAGAAATAAAATACTAGAATAATGTATTGAAAATGTGTATTAAAGTTATATATATTGACATAAGTATATTATTTTGGAAAATAAAAAATGTACATAACATGTAATACACAATGCAAGATACTTTTCTTCAAACACCTCTTTTGAAGTTCCTCATTCAATTATTTTTTAAAATTTTAAAAGTAATGAAATTTTTTAATTTATAAGGAATTGCATATAATCTTGTAGTAATGAAATGTAAATGTTTTTAATAATATATGTTATCAATGTTACTCACATAGAAAATGGTTTCTTATAATGTTCATTGATATAATATTTTAATATTTATTAATACAAGAAACATGTATTTTGATATAAAAAAGTTTATTTCAAATTTTATTAAACGTTTTTTAAAGGGTTATATACATGGTATAGCCATTGGATACTATTTATAACATTTTGAGACCATTATATCTCATTTGTGATCTAGTTATAATATATACCATGGGGTTTCCCATATAGCACTCAAATTCATTGGGTTCTTAAGAGAGGGAAGTATATGGTACTATTATTACATTGGTAATATTGATTATAATAGTGATTGTAAGATTTATATTGAAATGATGTCCCAATGAACCTTCATGACTTTTCTATTCTTAATAATGAATATTCATGGAAATCATATTACTTGATATTTTTATATATTGATATTTAATATTTTAAAAATGATTCTCTTTCCGAATTAAAAGGTATGTTTACCAAGAAATAGTTTTCATGTGATTCCATGTCATTCACTAGAATATAAAGTTAATTTTTAATGTACTTTACTGATAATTTTTCCCTCAGTCCATGTTTTTATTTTTTAAAACGTTTTAAGGATGGGTAAGATAAAAAAATTATTACTTATTTTTTTGTTTAATATTATGTAAAAAATTAATTCTGAGTTAGATGTATCCATATTATATATATATTTGGAATTTTAATGATACATTTATGACCATAATATCAAAAAAGTAAAACCTAAATGTTCAAAGGGAACTAAATATTGTTAATTTTACAATATAAACACTATATCATTTTTTTCATGGTTGGGTCCTTAAAATAGCATACTTCAAAACCAATCAAAATACAAACCACTTTTATGTTCATTAGTGTAATACCTTCTTTGAATTCCTTTTTGATCATAAAATTAACCAAGATTCCATCCATATAGCCAATAATTCTAGGTATATAAACTTATTGAATTCAAAATACCTATTTAATAAATTTCCCATATAACTCATTCCATATAAGAGTCTGAAGAATGATCCTAAAGTTAATATCTAGGTAATTTAATCTATTGGAAGAAACCAAAAATCGTATTTTAATACCAAAAGTAAATAATAAATTTATTTCTTGAGTTATTTAATCACTAGTTCCCTAAAAATTAATGTTGAATTGGGAAATTGAAATGGACTTAGTGTAAAATTAGAATGTCCATAATTAATTCTAAAATATATCATTAGAAATTATTCCTCCATTACTAGCAACTGATAGTACCCAAAATGATGGTCAATCAATGAAACATATTTTGATCTCTAAAGATTATTCAATAATCCATCATTACAACGAAAATGATACTTTTCATTTATCTTAATAGAATTTAATTTAATATAAAAAAAATCTTAATCTCTTAGATCTATATTTAATCATTAGGATGATAAAAATCTATTCCAATGATGAAAAACTAGGGAAACCAAATTTCCTATCAATAAACACCTCTAGTTGTCTATTCATGTAATATAATTCCATAATGGAAATTATATAAGGATTCATTGATATTTTACATGCATTATGTTTTAAATCAATATAAATTTGAACAACATGTTATAGGGGATTCCTAGATAATTACTTGAAAAATAAAACACTATATTACTATATAACAGGAAAATATTAAATTTTATGATTAAATTCTCCCTCCCTATATATTTTTTATCTTATTCCCCATTAATCTCAATCATTTGGGCTTCTAGTGGTGGAACTAGTCATGTCTCAAATGAATATCTCTCTATTCTAAGGATATAAAACTCTAAATATTCATCAATAATCCTTATTTATATTTCTTTAATTAATTTCTTCCATAATATTATGATATTCATTCCATACTGATGATAATATCAAATTTAACCATTGTTATGATGACAATTTCATCTAATATATCATGTTTATGTGTCAAAATAGAGACTTCTTATAAAATCCTTATTATAGTGAGACTTCAACTAGAGTGTCTACTGAACACTCCTATCATAATGTGTTATGGGAATATCTAATTTTATTTAAAACATATAAGATATAATATATATTGATGATCTAAAATAAAATAAGTCATTTTAAAAACATTATAATATTATTAAATAATCAACGAATACATCATTAGGAACTTCCACCTCATATTTATTGATTGAATATGGTTGGACATTTTCCTTTGGCCACATCGGTGGCACATTCCCTTGATTCATAACTATTTTTTTTTCAAATTTCCCAATATATATTTAGTTATAAAATTGAATATATGAGGCTTACTTTTTCCCATTTTATTTTCTAGAATGATGAACCAAATCTCCAAACATATAGCATACTTCCATGTCAGTCAAGCATTTACTAGGATAATTCACTCTATAGTTCTCACAAGGTGTAAAAAACACCTTTCACTTCTACCTATTTGGATCATTACATTTTTCATAGTTCTCATTTGAGTACTATTATTTATTTACCTTTCCCATGTTGTATCTTGATATCTTCTTCATTATTTTGGACAAATCAAAATAGTATTTCATCAGAAGGATAAAATGTTTGGTAGACTAGTTCCCCTTGAATATGTTACATAATCCCTTCAACGAAATTTTCAATCATTCACTCTATGTAGTAAATATAATAATTATAATAAATGTATAACCTTAAAAGGGTAACTTCATAATCAAAAATACATTATTCTTACTCTCTCTTTATTTTGAGGAACATTTTCTTCATTTTATTTTGTCTTTCATGAGGGATGTATTTTTCAATGAATGCATCCTTATTACTTATATTATGGGGTTTCCCATATATCTCTCCAATTAATTGGGCTCTCAAGGGATGTAATTTAATGGTACTAATATTACATTTGGTATATTGATTATAAGAGTGATTGTAATAGTTATATTGAAATGATGTCCCAAGCCCCCATCAGGACTTTTCTATTCATAATAATTCATTATCATTGAAGTAATTTGAATTTATATGGTAATATACTTATATTTTAAATTGAAAAAATTATTATCCTTACAGATTAAATGTTATGTTTTCTTGAAATTATATTCATTTGATTCCATGTTATTCACTAGAATATAGAGTTAATTTTTTATATCCCATGCAGATATTGTTTCTCTCACTCCATGTATTAATTTTTTCCATACGTTTTAAGGATGTGTACGATAAAAAAATCATTATTTATTTATATTGTTTAATTTTATGTAAAAAATTAATTTTGATTTCTATGTATCCACATTTTATATATATACATTTGTTATGTTTCATTTATGACCTTACTATCTAAATAGTAAAACCTAAATGTTCATTGTGAATTAAAAAACGTAAATTCTAAAATAAATAGACTATATTATTTTGTGTTAAATGTTGGGTCCTTACCATAGTAACCTACCAAACTAATGAAACTACATACCTCTGTTATGTTAATTTGTGTAATTCCTTCTTTGAATCCCTTTTTGATCAGAGGATTTACTTTGATTCAATCTATGTTGACAATATGTAAATGTATATAATCTTATTGAATCCAAAATTCTTATTAAATAAATTTACCATATAACTCATTCTTTCAAAGTGTCTCAAGAATAATCCTAAAGTTATTATCCAAGTATTTTCATATTTTTGAAGACACCAAAAATCATATTTGAATACCACAAGTAAATAATAAATTTATATCTCAAATAATATAATCACTTGTTCCCTAAAAATTAATGTTTTATTGGGAAATTCAAAAATTCTTACCGTAAAATTGGAATGTCGATACTTCATTCTAAAATATATCATTCAAAATTTTTCCTCCATTACTCACAACAGATAATTCCCAAAATAATGGCCAATCAATGAATCATATTTGGATCTCTGAAGTTAGTTTAATCATCCATCACTATGATTAATATTATATTTTTTATTTATCATAATAGAATATATTTAAATATAAAATTTTCATTTTCCCATTGAGATATATTTAATATTTATGAAGATAAAAATGTATTCAAATGATTAAAAAATAATGAAAATAATTCTCTTATCACGCAACACCTCTAGTTTTATCATAGAGTAAAATAATTATATAATGTAAATTATATATGGATTCATTGATATTTTTCATTTATTCGGGTTTAAATCAATATAAATTTCAACAACATGTTCTAGGGGATGCCTAGATATATCCATGGAAATACATCAGTTTTTATTACCCAGTAGGTAAATATTAAATTTTATGACTAACATCTTCATCCCTAAAATTTTATTCTATTATACCTCAACAATCTCAGTCATGGGGGATACTTGTGGTGGATCTCATCAATCCTCAGATGAATATCTCTCTATTATAAAGATATAAAACTCTACTTCTTCATCAATAATCAAAATTTCATTTTCATGAAATAAAATTTTCTATTATATTTTGAAATCCATTCAAAAATGATGATAATATCCATGGAAACCATTATTATGATAAACATTTCTACTATCATATCATGTTTTTGAGTCAAAATAGAGACTTTTTAACAAATCCTTGTTGTATTTATACTTTAAATATGGTTTTGACTGTATATTCCCATATTAATGTGCTAGGGGATATCAAATTTTATATAAAACATATAAGATATAAATTATATTGATGATCTAGAAGAAAATAAATTACTTGAAAAAATTTATAATATTGTTAAATAATCTTATTGATAAAATAAAGTTGCATTTTCCCTTGGCCTCTTCTGTGGTAAATTCCCTTGATTCATAACATTTTTTCATATTTACCAGTATAGATATATTAATAACACTGAATATATGTGGTTTATTTTTTCCAAATTCATTATCTAGCACGATGAACCAAATCACCAAACACATTACAAACTACCTAGTCAGTCAATTATTTACTGGGATCATTCACTCTAGTTCTCACAAGGTGTAAATAATACTATTCACTTCTTCCTATTTGAAGAATTAAATTTTTCATGGTTCTTATTTGAACTCCATTTTTTATTTCCCATTCACAGGTTGGATCTAGATTTTTTCTTCTCCATTTTTTAGGATTCATAGTACTATTTCATCATAAGGAGTAAATGTTGGAGAGACCAGTGCCCTTTGAAGATGTTGCATAATCCCATCAATGAAATTTTCAATTATTAAATATATGTTTTGTATATAATCACTATCATACATGGATAACCATCAAAGGGTATCCTCATAATCAAATATACATTATTCTTACTCTCTCTCTATATGGCAAGGAACATTCTGTTAAATTCATTTTTTTCTCTCATGAGGGAAATATTTTTTAATTAAAGTATCCTTTTAGTCATTCCATTCCAACATTTTTATTTCCTCTTCATCTCTAGTATTATATAGTAGTGAAAACCAATGACCAACAACACACTTTATGAAATTCATTTCATATGTAACCATTTCATTTTTATTTAATCACAAGGCCATAAATATCTTATCCAGATACTTATTCTATTTCTCATATTCCATTGGATTTTTAGTCCCGCCAAATGATGGAGATTTGAGGGCATAAACTGATCCCCATAAAATAATTTCACTATGGAATAGGAATATCTATTTATTTAACGTTATTCGTGTAGATCTTTATTATGTTTCTATAATATAGCCATATTTTTCACATTTTAAATACTAGTTGTATTAGCTTCCTTAGCAAGGCTATCTCTATATTGGTCTCGATTATTTATACCCATAGTATATTTAAGGGCCATTTATAATCAATGGAATATAATTTATTATATCATAAAATGATAAATTATAAAAAATTATTTTTATAATTAAATATTTTTTAATAGTGTACATAAATTAAAATGTATTCCCTGTTAATATCATAATCATAAACTTGGTTTAGTTAGGATGTCCTTATTCTCAAATCCATAGTAATGGATTATAGAGAGAATGTAAATTATCCTAATCATATCCCCTATATGAATCAAACTAGGTTCATAGTAAATCCCTTTTATGTGCACTAGGTGATGATCAGTCTAGTCCCATTATACTATTTTCAAATCATTACCACTAGGTACCACTTTTCCCATTAAATGTCCACCTATATTATCCATAGTTAAATATATATTTAGAAATAACCATATACTATCTTTCTCAGCATAACATTAGGATGTTCTTCTATACTCATCCTCAATTTTTACAATTGGATTATATTCCATAATATATGTTTTCTGTAACGCCCCGACCCCAGCTACCCAGAGTCGGTGCATTACTTCGTAACATTGGCATGATCACAAAAGATCAAGTCTTGAATGACCGATTAGTTTAGTAGCCTTGGAAACACTAGATACATTCATATGTCTTACATTGCATCATAAAGTGAAAAACTAATAACAAAGTCTTCATAGTCCACACTCATATCCTCTTCTGACTATCCCTGCAGGTCATTCCTAAAATACTTCTTTCACATCCTGGAAAATATTAAAACATTGAAAGGGGTGAGCTCAGATGCTCAGTAAGGATAATAATATAGTGGAAGCTTTCATAAATAAACATTAACATTTAAGGCAATGTATAAATAAAACAAAAGCCTTTTAAACTTGAACTTTAGCATAATATGGCAAAAGTAAACTGAAATAATGCCATTTACTTACTCAGATGGATATTCTACTAGTCGAATAATCACATGAAATATCAATAACCACTTTCATAATGAGGGAATGTATAATTCCAGACATTCTGAAACATTTTGTCAAGGCCTCAGCCAAGACGTGTAAAATGATTAAGGCCTCAGCCAAAACCATAAATCAAATTGGGAAAGGGCCTCGGCCAATTCCACGTCTAGTTGTCTCATGAGACCTACCGATGAAATTTTTTTTAGAAGATACTTAGGTTTAAAATTGCTCAAATATACTCTAGTGTTTTTCTGAAAACATTATTGAAGCTTCTGAAAATAAAATAACTAATTCTAAGACTGCTCGACTAATTACATGTCATGATGGGTCCACGCCCAATCCCTTCCTGTCTACCACACTTGAGAGTCGGGTTTTCTGAAATCATTTTTAAGCTTGCGTTAAATACGTATACTTTTTTACTGGATTTTCATATATTAGAGAGAAATATCTTTTTTTTTTGAAATCTTTTAAAAATCACATAATTATAAAAGAATTCCTTTGGAATAAACGTAAAATTCAAAGGGATTTATACACCGTATAAAAGAATGTTGTGTATAAAACAAAATATGTCTCAATGAAAAGAGATTGAGACGAAGTCCTTACAAAGATCATTTTTAAAATAAAAAAGATCTATTATGTGAATTCACATTAAGTACACATAAATAAAGTACAATTACAATATAGGACCTAATAATATCACGACATAATTTGAAAGTATGAGATTAACCCAAAGAATGGAAATTGGGTTAAGAAATTCCCTTACAAATATCATTTTTTAATTAAAATAGATCTATTATGTGTATTAACTATAAGTACACATAAATAAAGTACAAATACAAGATTGGACATAATTGTATAATGACATAATTTGAAAGTAGGAGATTAACCCAAAGAATGGAAATTGGGTTAAGAAATTCCCTTACCTTGTACTTTTCCTTGGTTGGGGTAGGTTAACCTCCTGTATAATGGTGAAAGAATTTTTATTAAATTATACAAGAATCATATACATTCATATGATATCATATATGATCTTTTAACATTGCTTTGTTAACAATATCTTAGATTTATCGTTGTTTTGGGTGTCAACTTACTAATTTTCTTTTATATGTTTTGTTACGTAAGTCATGTTTTTCATGGATAGGTTGTATCTTATTCATATCCAGAATGATATAATGTCCTTAAACATTATTTTTAAATCATCAAATGATTATTATACTTGAATGGATACGACGGAGAATGAATCTCATCGCGTTCGCGGAGACGGTAGTCCGTACGTATGCACGAGCGACAATATCATTATTTTGATATTAAAATAATATATAATTGGATATTATATCATATATACAGAATCATTATCATGTTATATTTATTATTTACATGAATTACATATCATTTTTAAACCCATATAAATAATAAAAAATTGAATAACAATTACACCACGACGTGGAGACGGTAAGCCGTACGTACGCACGTATGGTGACATGTCATTAAAATGATGGGTAGAATACTGAATATGGTTGTTCCATATTTATAATAACATCACAGTATATAGAAGATACTGGAGTTATAATTTTCGAATTGAAATAATGAACAAAGAGGGAGTGGAAGAAGAAAGAAACTTGAAAGAGGGTGATGAAAACGTTACCTCTTCTTCGGGTTCTTCCTTTTGATTTGATCAAAAGGACTCTTTAGGATGGCTTTCTGACTAAAGTAACGCTTCTAGGATGAAGGGAGAGGAGTTGGTAGAGTATTTGGTCAGAGGTTGGCCGAACCAAAAGGCTTGAATGTGGGAATAAGGTGGTAGAGGTGGGGGCCTTTTATAAGAGGAGAGGAGGGGCTCTTTTGGAAAGATTGAAATGTTACATTATTACACAATGATTTTTGGATTATAAAGGTCCCACACTTATATAAGTCGTGGCTAAGGTGATAAGGGTTCTAAATCTACCCATAAAATAGTGTTTGGACAAGTGTAATCCTTGGATTTTACATTATCTTTCCATTTTATTTAAATCGTTAAATAATGAGGTCATCGCTGCATCATCATGATGTCATAAATAATTTAATTTATTTAATGTCTAAAAATTAAAAAAAAATACTATGATGTAGGAAATCTTTTTAGATTTCTAATGAATATTTATAATCAAAATTTGGACTTGTGTAACCCCACTTAAAAACTGTTTTAGTAAAACAACTCATGTTTGTGTCAATTTAATTTTAACATTAAATAAATATATATTAATGTCATTTTCCAACCAAAGTGGCTCCATGGGGTCCCTAAGCTGACCCATGGGTTTTCGTGGTCGGCCATGACTCATAAAATAGGAGTAGGACAAGTGTCAAGCTCATATCATATTATTAAAACATTGTTTTTACCTTAAACTACACTAATTACCTTTAATCGCAATTAAGAACTTAAAAGTTACTATTCACCAAAAAATTATTTTAATCTCATTGAAACAAATTTTACTTCTTAATGACAACCATGTATGTCGGATTTTTCAAAATCAAATCACAGAAGCGGTAATATTTCATTTAAACGAAAAATCAGTTATTTAACTACCACTTAGTGGTTTCACTATTCATCAAAAATTGAAGTTTTTTAGAACAATGCCAAAATTTCACCCTAAGCTATAATTGATATTCCTAATTCAAAAATGATGTCTATTTTATGAAATTACAAACATATAATTTTCATTAATTAATTTTATAATTAATTCCTGATGTCACAACAAATAGCGTGTTTTTAAGAAACAATTTATATCAAAAGGTTGGCAATTTTTTATGTCCAATTTCAAAGTGAAATTAATTCTAATGACCACCGTTGGATAAAATGGTAAAAATATATTCTAATTATACTTTAAAAACACTCAATAGTATAACTTATCACTATAAATTATTTTGATTAAAAAAGTTGTTTTAAGTATTTTTCACTATTCATAAAAATTTTGAAGTTCTCATAAAATTACAATAAATTCAACATAGGCTAATTTCAATATCAGGAATACAAAAATGAATTCCATTTTGTAATATAAAATTTCTACAAATTTAAAAAGTGGTTATTACTATTCATAATGGCTACTTTGATTAGTTTCAGTGTGTTAGAACTCGATGTTGCGTACAATGCAAGCTATTACATTATTGAATGAGAAGCGTATCATGGAAGCTCAGGGTGTTACATTCTCCCCTCCTTCAATAAATTCCGTCCTCGCAATTTGAAATTTTTCTTTGTAAATAAAAGGTTGAAAAGAGAAAATACCTTTGTGGAAAACCCACATCTGAAATATGATTAATAAAATTTATCCTTAATAAGAGGGAAAGGGAAATGCAAAAGTCACCACCCAATTATGATCTCGATTAGGAAAACATTGGTGGCAATTAAAGAAATATAATTGGAGGAAAAACGTAAATATTTGTAGGGAGTGATTGAGGTCATCAATCACAATCGACTGTCAAATTGAGGGCCTCAAAGCCTTCAATCTATGTTGATTTAAAATATCATCAGTTCAACAAGACATAAGTTATTAGGATAACACATTTTTTTGTTTTAATATCCCTTTACTAAAGTTTAAGAATTAATTTATTCATTGAATAAGAGATAAGTATATATATATTTATGCGTGACAATTAGAGTTTCAACCTTCAACTCATCTTTCACTCAAAAAGATAATGGAACTCAAAAATATTATACTTATCCTAATTGTATAAGGTTCCAAATGTTAACACATACCATTTAGATTAGTAAAATTATATTGTAATAACCAGGGACATCCTGTAGGCTAGTGGTAGGAAATAAAGGCCTGTCGCACTATGATTGTGGGTTCGATTCCTGCAGCTTTGTCCGACGCGACGGGTTATGCCCCACCCTGCAGGTTGTCCTTTTCCTAAAACTATAGTATTATAATATTCAGAAATAATCTTCATAAATTTTTAACCTTAAACAATACTATCCAAATATCAACTTAATCCACTCCAACCTTTATAGTTATCCAAACTACCTCTGTCCAAACTTTCTCAAAAAGGTCTCTTAATTCCAAAATCAGTTTATCAGATTCCCCAAACAAAGTAAAGTTTCTCTTATTATCACATACTAAAAATATAATTACCTTCATCATATTAAAACCTTACTAAAATCAACAAGTACTGCAGTACAATCCTTATATATATATCACATTATTCTTATAACCAGAATATAATCCATGAGTCAAAAAGCACCAATACATTAGTTATTCTGCTTCAACTGTAGTAACAGCATAAGATTGTCCTTGATCCCTTGGCCTTTTCTGAGGTAAGTTTTCCTGACGCTTAGGACATTCATTTGCATAATGACCCATTTCTCTACAATTGTAGCATTCAACTTTGATAGCCTCTTTCTTTCCCTTGCAATCACGAGCCTGGTGACCCTTTTCTCCACATTTATAACAAACTCCCATTCCTTTTAGGCAAGTAGCAGGGTGATTCTTCCCACAATTATCACATAATGGAAAATACTTCTTTCCCTTTTCCCTTTATTTGTCTCTTGTTCCACCATTCACTTCTTCTCTTGCTTTACTTTGTTGTCATAAGACTTAGAGAATTCGTTTTCTGTCTTGATAGCACACGAGACAATATCTTCGTATGATGAGAAGGCTTGCGATACTAAAGATCGACAGAGAAATGGTTTTAACCCATAAAATAAACGATCAATATTACTCCTTGTGTTACGTATATAATCGGCAGCATGTCTCGCTAACCTTGTAAAGTTAGCCTCATACTTTGCGACATTCTCATCCTCCTTCTGCCTCAGACTCAGAAATTGCCTTTCCATATCTGCTCAATGGTCACGAGGAAAGTATTTTTCTATGAAAAGCTCATTGAACTCCCTCCATTCCATATTCGATACGTCATCATCTTCCTTTGTGTTTTGAATCAGCGACCACCACTGATCGGCATCTCCAGTGAGGCAGTAAACTGCCATTACAACCTTCTCCCTTTCGCTACTCCCCAAGGCATGGAATATTTTCTCTAAGGAATTTATCCATTGCTCAGCTACTATAGGATTTTTACTCCCATTGAAGGTTGGTGGTTGTCGCCTCATGAAACGGTCTAGCATTGATACTCCACGTTGCGGATCAGGGTGCTCCATACGAGTAAGGTTATTATTCATAACCTGAGTGAGTTGTCCCAGTATGGTAATAAGTTGATCAGCACCAGTTGTATCTCCAGATCCACAATAATTATCTTGAGTAGGAGGGCAATCCGTACACGGAGTTCGTGAATTGATACGGTTTCCATTCCTTCCACTAGGCGCCATTTCTAAACAATGGCATAAACTAGATAAGTTTATGAATCAAAATACATAATTCCATACTTGTAAAACACTCTACATAAATTGAACTATTTATGGATATAATCCATAATCATAAAAAGAAATGTTTTCTTTGAGGAAGTATATAATCATAACCCTTCATAGTGGTTTGTAAATAAAATGAGAATTATCCTAAGCATATCCCCCGGGAGTGTCGTAACCAAGAGTGCAGCAAGGCCCGTTGTCATGCACCAGTTCCCGTTTGAGTCTAGCTCAAAGCGGTGTTTTCGGGTTTTACCCCTAGGTACATCTGTGCCAGAGCCGCCTCTACCTACTCGTATCCATACATGGATGTATTTCTCATAAAACTCACAAAATCTCTACAGTAACAAAATTTTAGGAAGTTCTTATATACTAATCCTCAAAGTTCATCTTAGGTCTACGTGCTCTAATCAGAGTTTGTCTAAATCTAGCTTCCAAGGTTTGTACTAAACTGCCTCTGATACCAATTGTAACGCCCCGACCCCAGCTACCCAGAGTCGGTGCATTACTTCGTAACATTGGCATGATCACAAAAGATCAAGTCTCGAAAGACCGATTAGTTTAGTAGCCTTGGAAACACTAGATACATTCATAAGTCTTACATTGCATCATAAAGTGACAAAATAATAACAAAGTCTTCATAGTCCACACTCATATCCTCTTCTGACTATCCCTGCAGGTCATTCCTAAAATACTTCTTTCACATCCTGGAAAATATTAAAACATTGAAAGGGGTGAGCTCAGATGCTCAGTAAGGATAATAATATAGCAGAAGCTTTCATAAATAAACATTAACATTTAAGGCAATGTATAACTAAAACAAAAGCCTTTTAAACTTGAACTTTAGCATAATATGGCAAAAGTAAACTGAAATAATTCCATTTACTTACTCACATGGATATTCTACTAGTCGAATAATCACATGAAATATCAATAACCACTTTCATAATGAGGGAATGTATAATGCCAGACATTTTGAAACATTTTGTCAAGGCCTCGTCCAAGACGTGTAAAATGATTAAGGCCTCGGAAAAAACCATAAATCAAATTGGGAAAGGGCCTCGGCCAATTCCACGTCTAGTTTTCTCATGAGACCTACCGATGCAATTTTTTTAGAAGATACTTATGTTTAAAATTGCTAAAATATACTCTAGTGTTTTTCTGAAAACATTATGCAAGCTTCTGAAAATAAAATAACTATTTCTGAGACTGCTTGACTAATTACAGGCCATGATGGGTCCACGCCCAATCCCTTCCTATCTACCACACTTGAGAGTCGGGTTTTCTGAAATCATTTTTAAGCTTGCGTTAAATATGTATACTTTTGCACTGGATTTTCATATATTAGAGAGAAATATATATTTTTTTGAAATCATTTAAAAATCACATAATTATAAATGAAATCTTTTTGAATAAACATAAAAGTCAAAAGGATTTATACACCGTATAAAAGAATGTTGTGTATAAAACAAAATATGCCTCAATGAAAGGAGATTAAGACGAAGTCCTTACAAAGATCATTTTTAAAATAAAAAAGATCTATTATGTGTATTCACTTTAAGTACACATAAATAAAGTACAATTACAAGATAGGACATAATAATATCACGACATAATTTGAAAGTATGAGATTAACCCAAAGAATGAAAATTGGGTTAAGAAATTCCCTTACAAAGATCATTTTTTAATTAAAATTGATCTATTATGTGTATTAACTATAAGTACACATAAAGAATGTACAAATACAAGATTAGACATAATAATATAATGACATAACTTGAAAGTAGGAGATTAACCCAAAGAATGGAAATTGGGTTAAGAAATTCCCTTACCTTGTACTTTTCCTTGGTTGGGGTAGGTTAACCTCCTGTATAATGGTGAAATAATTGTTATTAAATTATACAAGAATCATATACATTCATATAATATCATATATGATCTTTTAACATTGCTTTCTAAACAATATCTTAGATTTATCGTTGTTTCGGGTGTCAACTTAGTCATTTTCTTTTATATGTTTTGTTACGTAAGTCATGTTTTTCATGGATAGGTTGTATCTTATTCATATCCAGAATGATATCATGTCCTTAAACATTATTTTTAAATCATCAAATGATAATTATACTTGAATGGATACGACGGAGAATGAATCTCATCGCGTTCGTGGAGACGGTAGTCTGTACGTACGCACGAGCGACAATATCATTATTTTGATATTAAAATAATATATAATTGGATAGTATATCATATATACAGATTTATTATCATGTTATATTTATTATTTACATGAATTGTATTTCATTTTTATACCCATATAAATAATAAAAAATTGAATAACAATTACACCATGATGTGGAGACGGTAAGCCGTACGTACACGGGTATGGTGACATGTCATTCAAATGATGGGTAGAATACTTAATATGGTTGTTCCATATTTATAATAACATCACAGTATATAGAAGATACTGGATTTATAATTTTAGAATTTAAATAATGAACAAAGTGGGAGTGGAAGAAGAAAGAAACTTGAAGGAGGGTGATGAAAACGTTACCTCTTCTTCGGGTTCTTCCTTTTGATTTGATAAAAAGGACTCTTTAGAATGGATTTATGACTAATGTAAAGCTTCTAGAATTAAGGGAGAGTAGTTGGGAGAGTATTTGGGCAGAGGTTGGCCGATCCAAAAGGCTTGAAAGTGTGAATAAGGTGGTAGAGGTGGGGGGCTTTTATAAGAGGAGAGGAGGGGCTCTTTTGGAAAGATTGAAATGTTACATTATTACACAATGCTTTTCGGATTATAAAGGTCCCAAACTTATATAATTCGTGGATAAGGTTATAAGGGTTCTAAGTCTACCCATCCAATATTCTTTGGACAAGTGTAAGCCTTGGATTTTACATTATCTTTCCATTTTATTTAAATCGTTAAATATTGAGGTCATCGCTGCATCATCATGATGTCATACATAATTTAATTTATTTAATGTCTAAAAAATACAAAAACAAATACTATGATGTAGGAAATCTTTTTAGCTTTCTAATGAATATTTATAATCAAAATTTTGACTTGTGTATCCCCACTTAAAAACTGTTTTAGTAAAACAACTCATGTTTGTGTCAATTTAATTTTAACATTAAATAAATTTATATTAATGTCATTTTCCAACCAAATTGGCTCCATGGGGTCCCAAAGTTGACCCATGGGTTGTCTTTGTCGGCCATGACTCATCCAATAGGATTAGGACAAGTTTTAAGCTCATATAATATTATTAAAACATTGTTTTTACCTTAAACTATACTAATTACCTTTAATCGCGATTAAGAACTTAAAAGTTACTATTCACCAAAAAATTATTTTAATCTCATTGAACCACATTTTACTTCTTAATTACAACCATGTATATCGGATTTTTGAAAATCAAATCACAGAAGCGGTAATATTTCATTTAAACGAAAAATCAGTTATTTAACTACCACTTAGTGGTTTCACTATTCATCAAAAATTGATGTTTTTCAGAACAATGCCAAAATTTCACCCTAAGCTATAATTGATATTCCGAATTCAAAAATGATGTCTATTTTATGAAATTACAAACATATAATTTTCATTAATTAATTTTATAATTAATTCCCGCTATCACAACAAATAGCGTGTTTTTAAGAAACAATTTATATCAAAAGATTGACAATTGTTTATTTCCAATTTCAAAGTGAAATTAATTCTAATGACCACCGTTGGATAAAATGGTAAAAATATATTCTAATTATACTTTAAAACCACTCAATTGTATAACTTATCACTATAAATTATTTTGATTAAAAAAGTTGTTTTAAGTATTTTTCACTATTCATAAAATTTTTGAAGTTCTCATAAAATTACAAAAAAATCAACATAGGCTAATTTCAATATTAGGAATACAAAAATGAAGTCCATTTTGAAATATAAAATTTCTACAAATTTAAAAAGTGGTTATTACTATTCATAACGGCTACTTTGATTAGTTGTAGTGTGTTAGAACTCGATGTTGCGTATAATGCAAGCTATTACATTATTGAATGAGAAGCGTATCATGGAAGCTCGGGGTGTTACATTTTCTTTAATCTAATAACCAATGTTTCTACTAAACGTCCTCTTATACCAACTGTAATAAATAAAAATCTAGGTACCCATTACTAATGCATATTATTTTATATTTTTAATGATACAAGGGGTTAAATCCTAAATAATTGATCAATATTAGAGATTTTTTGAACTAGCTACATACATGATACCAGTTTTACATTAGAAATTTAAAATAAAAAATTTAAAAAATTATCAGAATCCATGAAACTCATTCAAGGGGAACATCTTCATAATGGGGGAATAACAAAATTATTTCAAATTCTCATTAAGTATTAAATAAAATGAAAGGTATAATGAATTAAAAAATACTAATAAGTTTATTTAGTTAAATAACATAACAAACATGGAATTTTATCAATAAAATGACTATCAAATTTGGCAAAGGGAATATCAATATTTCATGGTCTATAACATAACACAAATTCACTTTTATCAAGAATTGGATAATGTAATGAATCAATATATAGTATCATTATAAGAACCCAGATCGTCATTTCTAGTTTCGATCATGATTTCAAGAATTTCTTTAGAAAATTGTTCTTTTTGTAAAATTTCTATGGGCACACTTTGTATATTTGTGAACACACTGTGTGCCTAGTTGTCGTGGGTAGCCATGTACAAGCCATGTAATAACTATGTACATGGATTTCTGGACAACCTAATGTGGGGTCCAGTTGAGGCATGTACACGTCGTGTATATTTAATAAAAATTCTATGTAATTTTCTATATAATTGATTAATCAAACCATGGTCACATCTAATATACATAATGATCTTCTTCTAACCTCATTTTGTCCAGGATCGACCAAAAGAAATGATCAATTTTAAAGCCATGGTTTCTTCATCCAAGGTCTAATTCGAACTCTGAAAGGGGTGTTGGATTGCCCCTTGCGATTCCTTCCTTCCTCTAGAGCCTCACTTCATGATGTAACCTCCTTCTTGAGTTATCCAATGATTTATATTTTTTTTATCATTTTTTAGATCTATGATGTTCTAGACCAATTTAAGGTCCGACAATCAAGAGTTTTCATCGTACAATGTCTAGGTAGTTCATTTGTTTCCTTTTGGATATTGATATTGAGTTATATATGAATATGTTTTGATTACCCAGGATTCCAGTATTTCCTGTTATGGAATTCAAACCAATTATCATCTTCCTTAAATTTATTGATAGATTAAGGGTTTTTGTTGATATTTTATGATAAATTTCATGTTTAGGGGACACCCCAAGTGGTTTTCATCCTTGTTGATTGTTTTTGGCCATTTGGTATAGGTTGGATAAGAGGAGACCATGTATCCTTACCTTGATTGATATGTTGGAATTGATTTCTTAATCTTTTCTTGTTAAAATCAAATGTAATGCATTGTAGGATCTTATCCATTTAGTAGTTGAGATTAAATGGGATACTAGATATCATTTTTTTCACGATTGTATTACATAGGGAGGAGAGAACATTTTATAGTGAGACCATTGGGGGAATTGACATTGAGGTATTCCCTAGTGTTTCTGTTACATTTATATTGGGAGACTATGGGGGGATTGACAGTGAGTGCTCCCTCAGAGTGTCTATAGTTTAATGTTACGAGACCACATGGAAAATTAATGATAAATGATTCTTCAGAGAGTATTTGTTCATGAGACGAAAAAGGTTAGACTGTGTGAGCATCCCAAAATTGTAGTGATATCTTTATTTAATTTATGATATGTTGAACCATAAGGGTTAGAATATGGGTGTTTTACCAGAGGGTTGTTTGTGAATGATTGATTGATTATAATGAGTCTCTCAAGCCAGATCATAAGCATGGAGTTAGCCTTACTTGAATGCTTGATAGTCTTCTAATACATATATTTCATTTTCCATTACCTAGGGGACATATATCATTGGCTAGATCCTAGAATTTCATTATTCAAAATTTTGAAAAATCATTAAATGTAACATAATGTAATTAGAAACTATAGGATTTTTTATTTTAGAGTACATTCTTGTATATTCCTTCATTATTCATATATCATACTATATATATTCACTGCCAGTTTGGCACAAATATTTTGGTGGTTGCCTATCAGGATTCATCTCACACCATATTTGATTCAGGATTTTCAACCAAAATAAATTATATGATTGCAGGTATAGACAAGGGTAACTTACATTACTCGTCAGGTACATGATTATTATGGAGCTGGAGATCATGGGACTAAGCTGACACTTATGATGCTTCATTAGTTTACATGTTTTCATTTGTACATTGGTTTGTTAATATATTCTAGCATTATGAATTGTTTGGTTGCTTTCCTGGTCATATGTTACATGCATCATTTATATATGTATTTCAGTTATTTATTTACTATCATTCTTCTGCTATTACATTGTTTTATTGTATTATTGTTTCCTCTTTTCTTTATTATGGTTATTCTACTATGTTTCTTTCCAATTAGTGAATTGTATCCCCACTATAACACCCTATTTCCTTGTACCTAGTCGGTAGCCTTTGGTATTCAAGGAAATGCGCTTGAGTCCATGGGACCCACTAGGCACGGGGCACCTTTGGGTGGAATCCACACCCAGGACGTTACAAATTTGTATCAGTGGAGGGATGCCAATGAGTGATTGCTTGGGATGAGTTTACGAGGAACTTCAATGAATATTTATACCCAGAGAACTTGAGGGATGACTGATCCTGAGAGTTCATGGTTTAGGAATAAGGTACTCTTTCATTCATGGAGTATTCTTCTTGCTTTACAGATCTATAGTGGTACACACCCAATCAAAGGGGTGACGAGTTATTTGTGTCCAGGAAGACTGAAGATGGTCTTAGACAAGACATCTGATCCCAGGTGAACATCTTCAGGTTTAATTCAATATCTTTTATAGTCAAATAGGTTCTGATCACCGTGTATAATCTACGGGAGTCTATAGGTGTGAGCCAGGGTGGTTCAACATCCAGAAATTGAAATTCTATGACTCATAGTAGGAATCTTCGTAGGGAGTCTCTGCATGGATATCTATGTAGACGAGGTATTCCTTCATGTTACCAGGGTGTATGCTAAGAGAGTGTTTAGAGTGGGAATACGAGACCTTAGTGCCTGAGAGACCCCGTCGAGTGCCAATATTACAGCAAGATTGGCCATATTCAGTGTTTTTCTCATTTTTACACCAACAGCTTATGATATGGGTTCTGCTATGACTCCACATTCAAGGGAAGAACGACTTGTTTCATATCATTTTGGGAACTAGAGTTCATACGTCCTTTCAGGATGAAGATGAGGTTATAGCCATGTGATTCATGCTATAGGACTCTAGAAACAATAGGGTGGATCCACTCAGGGTAGTTAGGCAGGATTATAGGGCCACCGTACATGTCATACCTTGGTAGTGGAGAAGGCCCTGCAATAGCAGGATCTCGGACCCTCTATAGTTATAGGTAAGATTCTAGTTTCCTTAGTTTTAGCCTGTACTATTTTTTATATAGGGGATTCCTATAGTTTCTTATATATTGTCATTCTAGAAAATGTTGGGCACCGTATCATTATTTCTAATAATGTTATGAATCTAGACACTTCGTTAAGAATTATAATGGTTAGTGTACATCAGTTCGTGGAGTGACCTCTTGAGGTTGGTGGGTGTCACTTAGTATTGGACATATTTCTATTTGAGATGGAAGGCTTCAATATAATTCTTGGAATGGATTGGTTGGTCCCCTTTTAGGCCATTGTTGATTAATTTTTTTGTAGGGTGAGTTTCACATCACCCGAAGGTGATTATTTTTAAGACAAGGGTGAATGGGATGTTCTGGAAAGGAGAGAAGGACTTGAGAATCATGGTTTTGGAGGAATGACAGCCCATATTGCAAGTTAATATTTGTATGAATAGCGGACATCACAATTTGACATTCCTATACTCATGGATCATTTCAAAGGTGTCTTTACATATAACATTTCAGTTTTACCTCCGAAGAAAGTGGTAGATGTATCTATTAATCTTGTTCCAGGAGTGGCATCCATGTCAATTCCTCCTAATAATATGGCTATACTAGCATTACAATAGCTCAACAAGTAGTTAGAGGAGATGCTGAAAAAGTGTTTTTTTCCAAACCAGCACTTATCCCTTGGGTTTTACTATCTTATTTGTGAAGAAGGCCGATTATAATCTTTGACTATGCGTTGATTTTCAGATGCTGAACTAGTTCCCAACCAGGAACAGATATCATTTTCCAGGGATTTATGGTCTCTTTGATCTTCTTCGAGGAGTCGTGCTATTCTCGATGATTGAATTTTGATCCGGCTATCATCATATTCATGTTATACAATCAGATATAAATATTCCAGACTTTGGAGACAGTATGTCATATACGATTATGTGGTTATGCCATTAGGTCTTAGGAATGAACATTCACTTTTCATGGTACGGATAAATAGATTGTTCTATCCTTACTTAGATACTTTTGTGGTAGTCATTGTGGATGATATATTGGTGTACTCTCATACTCGACATGACCATTCCACCCATCTTTAGAACATTTTGCATAAACTGAGAGGGAATCATTTATATGACAAGCTCTCAAAATTACACATTTGTATGGACCAGATTCACTTCATGGGTCTTGTCATCTTAGAGACAAGAGAATCAGTAGACTGACAGAATGTGAGAATAGTATGTTCCATGCAGAAACAAAAGAACTTATTTGAGGTAATTCATTTTCCTGGCCAACTGGATACTAAATTTTTTTTATACAAGACTTTTCATGCCTAACAACTCCACTGATAGTCCTAAATAAGAATGGTGAAATGTACTTGTGGAAAAATTTATGTGATTAATCCTCTAAGAAGATGAAATAGAGATTTATTCCAAAACTGATACTGATTTTTCCAGATCTAGGAATGATTTACACCATTTACATTTATGCATTAGGTATTGGGATGTGAGCAGTGCTTATGTAGGGGGAAGGATTCCTTGTGTATGGGTCTAGGTAGTTTAGGATAGATGTGGGGAATTACCTGATTCTTGATCTCAAGATAGTTTTAGTTGAGAATTCTTTACGCTGGTGGAGACATTATCTATTGGGAGAGAATTTTTTGGGTTTCACAGACCAAAAAATTCACCAGTAAATATTTACTCAGTGTGATATTAATTTGATATAGTGAAGGTGGGTTGAGTACCTTCGTTCATTTGACATTGAGAATGCCTACATGCCTAGGAAAGGAAATGTAGTGGTTGATGCATTGGGAAAGAGGAATCACATATAGATAGTTCATGAGGCTAGCAATGAGTGGTATCCAATGGCTCTGTTCTCAGAGATGAATTTGCATGTTCATGAAAAATAGGGGAAAATTTTTCTTTCTTCTGTATCTGTTACCTCTACTCTTCAGTACCAAGTGCAAATGAAGAATCTAGCAGATTTGAAGGCCTCATCCTATGGGTGAGTGTGTCAGGAGAGGACCCTACTCCTAGGTGGACCATTGGCAAGGATGATATCTCTCATTTTCATGGGATTCTACATGTATTAGTAGATATATGCAAAAAGATTTGTGGAAGATTTTCATTCTTCAGTTATGGAAGTTCATCCTTGTGTCCCAAAGATGTATCAAGATCTACAGTGTCTGTATTGGTTTCCAGGTATGAAGAGATATATTGATGTTTTTTGTATGAGGTGTTCCACAAGTGATCAGGTGAAGGTTGAGCAATAACAGCCGAAAATGCCTATAAAACAGTTACCCATTCTCAAGTGGATGTGGAATGATGTTTTGATGGACGTCATGATAGTTTTACCAAGGTCGCCTCAAGGGAATGATGCAGCATGGGTTGACATTGATATACTTAAGAATGTTGAAAACATCATTTTTATAAAGGAGAGATATAGTTTTGATGAGATTAGAAGGTTTTATATCCGAGAGATTGTACGCTTTCATGGTTTTACTCACTATATCATTTCATACTAGGATATCTGGTTTACTTATCATGTATTCTATGGACAACGAAGGGCATTGCATACATAGGTACCTCCAAGTACAACATATCTTTCCTAGACAGATGGCCAATTTGAGTGCATGATTTAGGAGTTGGAGGAAAGGATTCAAGCATGTGTCCCCAATTAAGTGGGTTCTTGTGAGAAACACATACCCCTACTAGAGTATCATACAAAAAAGACATTAAATAGATGATTCAGATGCCAGCATATGATGCTTTGTATGGAAGGTCATTCTGACCACCCCTATGTTGGCTGCTGGAAAGAGAGGAATCTATGTTTGGATGTCGTCTTATCCAGGAGACTACTGAGTAGGTGGAGTTGATTTAGAATAGGATGGATACTGCACGGTCTCTCCATAAATCATGTTTTGATATATGGAGATGACCTAAAGAGTTTGAGGTCTTAGATCGGGTCTTCTTACATGTCGCACTAAGGTTGGGACACAAGAGTATTATGAGATAGAGAAAGCTTTCACTATGGAACGTCGGGTCATTTGAGGTTTTGGAGAGAGTCATTCTGGTTTCCTATCAATTGTAGTTACCTCAGGGTTACTGGGCTATGCATGACGACTTCCCCATATCACAACTACGATTATACTTTTCTTACCCATCTCAAATTTTTCAACCCGAGGACATTGAGTTGGAGGTGGATGCATCCTTCAAGGATCATTATATATGGATTTTGGATTGCAGTATGAAGGTTCTCCAAGGCCGGTTTGTTCCTGTGGTATGGGTGAAATGGAAGCACAAGAGAGTACATGATGAGAATTGGGAGAGGGTGGCCAACGTTCGGTCACTAGGGCCAATGTTGTTTGAAGTTTCTTATTCACAACCCTAGGAAGGGAATATCAAGAATGAATTTCATTAATGGGGATGTTTGTAAGAACTCAAATCATAATAATTTTTGGTGTGGATCTTGATTTCTGAAATGATATAGGAAAACTCATTTTTTGGAAATTTTATATGTACACAACATGTACCTAGTTGTTGTATGTAGTCGTGTACTGGCTTTGTAATAGCCGATTACAGGGTTGTGTGGACCGCCTAATTCTGGTGAAGGATGAGGCATGTACAAGGAATGTACATTAACAAAACATGCTAGGTAATTTAATTATAATTAGATTAAACTATCCTATCTCATTTATAATCTACAAAACAATATTCTTATAACTTCATTTTTTATAGGAATGACCAAGAGTAAATATCAAGGTATGAGCCACTGTTTCCCCATCCAAGGTCTGATTCAAACTTCAGTATGTGTTTTGGAATTCCACATGTGATTACATCCTACATCTAGAGCCTCAATTATTGATTTATCATCCTTCATAAATTATTGTAGGTTGAATGATTTTTAACTTTTTGAATATCTACAACATTCAATGCTAATTCAAGGTTTGACGTTCAAGAGTGTTATTCATACAATGTCGAGGTAGGTAGTTTGTTTCCTTTCCGAGCTTTTTATGGAGTTATATATTCCTAAGGGCTGGTTACCAATGATTTTCATATTCATTGTTAAGTAATTGGACCCTATTATCATATGCATGATATGTATTAATATATTAAGGGGTTTCATTGATATTTTATACTAATTTATTTAGGGGACACCCCATGGTTGCGTCTTCTTTATTGAATGTTTATAACCGTTTGGTCCAGGTTGCCTATGAGACATACCTTGTTTCCTTTCCTACCTTGTTAGGTTGGAATGGATTGCTTAATTTATTATTGTTAAACGCATGTGTTATGAATTTTATATTATTATCCTTGAAGTGGATGAGAATAATTTGGGCTACTGGATATCATTTGTGCCATATTTTATTACAAAGGGTTGTGAGAACTGGGAGTAGTGAGACCATAGGGGGAATTAATGTTGAGGGCTTCCCCGGAGTGTCTGTTATGTTAACATTGTGATACCATAGTTGGGATTCATATTGAGTTCTCTCTAAGAGTGTCTATAGTATATAGTTACAATACCACAGGGGGAATTGATATTGAGTTATTCCTCAGAGAGTCTGTAGTTAATCATTAAAAGACCATAGGGGGAATTGATAGTAATTGCTTCCTCAACGATTCTTTATTTGTGAGGCAAAGTTGTCTAGACTATCTGAGCTTCCCCAAAGGAACATGATATATTTATTTAATTTTTTATATTTTTAACCAGAGGGGATAGACTATCAAGGAATTATTATAGGGTTTCTTATGAACGACTGATTGATTGTGAGGAAACTGTCCAGTTAGAGTACAAGCTTGGACTTAGTCTTACTTGTTTGATATATTGTCCTCTGATACATCTTTATGTCTTCTATTACATAGGTGATACATAGCATATAATATATCCCAAGATTTCATTATATAACAGTTTTAATAATCAATAATTGTAATGGAATGTAATTGGATACTATATGATTGTTTACTTTTAAGTACTTTGTTATTTATTTCATCATTTTTCATATTGCTTGTTTTATATATTCACTGATAGTTAAGCAAACATCATTTGGTGGTTGCCTACGGTGATTATTCTCACAACCAAATTATTTCATTCATTTAGATCCAAGAATATTATATGATTTCAGGTATTGATAAGGGAAATCTCCCTCTATTGTCAGGTACTTGATTGTTGTGGATCTGGAAAGCATGTGACGAAACTGATGCATGGAATTTTGTTAGAGTTTACTTGTTTTATTTTTTACATTGGTTTTGTACTTTATTCCAACATTGTGACATTTGTTTATTCTTTCATTGACATATTTGACATGAATAATTTATATATGTACTCAAGTTATTTATTTACTATCATTATTCCCTTGATACATTGTTGTATGGTATTATTGATTCCGTTGTTGTTTATTATTGTTATTCCGCTATGTTACTCTGCCAATAAGTGTATTGTTTCCCCACCATCCCACCCTAGGCACTCGCTATTAAATAGAAAACTCTGGTGTTTGAGAAAATGGATTGAAGCCATGTGACCCAATTGGTGTGGGGGACCTTTCAGTGGCACCCAGACCCGGGACATTATGGTCATTACAAAAAAGTAAATAATAATAATAATAATAATTGAATTATCAATGAATAAAATTACAAATTTATTAACATCGTGATATTATTAATCATGAAAACCTCTACTATCAATAATATCCTCAGGATGGTTTAAATCAATTTGGTAAAAAAACATATGGCTTGTCCAACAGATTTAACACATGGGTTAACAAATACATGCAGGGGATATCTATAAATTAATACCACCCAAATCATCATCTAAAAATAATTTCTCAAATATATAATAATAAATATAATTCATAAAAATTACTCCATATAAAAAAAATTCATATTGGGTAAGGAAGAAATATTTATAAATGATTATTCAAATAACATTCAAACTAAATAAAATATGTAACAATGGAATATGGATTATGAAATATTTATGTCAATGACAAAAATCATATGGATAACCATAAAGTTAAACAATGACTATAATGGAAAAATTGATATTCATATTAAATACATTAAAGTAGTAGTATAAAATATAGAAGATACTGAACAGTGGTATATTATGAATAATGCATCAGTGAAATATGAAATCAAATTAAATCTCTTAAGATAAACATAGCTTTATGAAAATAAATGATGGAATAGATTATGTGAATCAAATGTAAATCAAAATAGATAAATCGGAAATAAAAATAATATAATAAATTTTAATTATATATATAATATTATAATATCAAATGGATATGAAGTAATTCTAAATCCCAAAGAAAAAATATTGAGTAATGAAATTCATTTACACTTGATTACATTCATGTAAAATACCCTTGGATAAAAATATTACAATATAAAACATAAATACCAAAAATTATTACATAATTACAATATTATATGTTAATGGGTCATCATATACCCAATATTTAATAAATTATGTGCATTACTTTAGAAGATGCATTAATGTAGAGAAATTGAGATAGACTATGTTACATTGAGTCAGGATCACCGGGTAAATATTTTATCTTCTAGAATAATAAAAATATGTCAATTATTTAAATACATAAAAACAATTTTCATGTTAATTAGTCTTTTTATTTAATTTTGTACCATATTTTAAATAGTTACTTAAAAAATTGTGTTTACCTCAATGTTTTCAACAATATTTGACATATGTGTCAAAAAATGACTTCTGTAAGTTAAATATTGGTCAAAGTGGTTATTATATCTATATATCCAAAATAATTATAATAAAATAATTATACTATTTTTTCATCAATTATTATGTTCATTTGAAACATTAATGATGGTTTTAAAAATTTAATTATGTTATGATCAAAAAGATGGATGGTCATATGTATGAATGAGTTACATTTCTATTTATCAATGATAATTATGAAATGGAGCTAAGTAGTATTTAATCATTATATAATATTCATAATATTATAAATACCATATGACATAATTAAATTTAATTATATATATCACCCATTGGGTGTGGTGATGAAAAGAGCATCACATCACTTCATAATGGTTTTAGACCACACATACATGAACAACATTATCATCTTCTAATATTTAATAATGGATGTATAAAAATTATATATAATATTTTCATAATGATAAATATTCCTTTAATAAAAAATAAATTTTCTAATATCACATATTTTTGTTAAATATATCCTTATTACCTTCTCTATAATGCGTTCTTGAAAATCTAATGACATCACTTTGTGAGGCGGTGGTCCGCCGTACACACGAGTGATGTTTACGTATATGCTATTGGGTGAGATTAAAATAGATATATATTACATAATGAAAAAGGATGTATAATTTTGTTATAAATTTCATATATAAAATATAAATTCAATATCATTTTAAATTGTGAGGGTTGTTAACAGAAAATGTGTCACATCTATTCATGGGGTAATAGTTTGTCACACATAAGAGTGACATTATCGTTTCCCATTTGAGGAAAGTGGAATTTAATATGGTTTAAAAAAATAAAGCAATAAAATTAAAGTATTTTCTATAATTTGGTTGTATAATATTTGAATAAATTATGAATACATGAAGGAGTTGGAAGAATAAATAAATCAAGAAGTCATATTTATGAGTTTTATCTTATCTCATACCATCTCTTTAGTATTATACCTAACATATTCCTAGAATAACATTCTGAGACAAAACTTATTGTAGGTTGAGGGGATGGAATTTTTAACTTATATACAAATGTATTTTCCAATGAAAAATAGTTCTATGATGTTATGAAAACATGAGGGTGGGAGGGATTTTATAAGTGAGATGAGTGGTATATATTTAATTTTGAAATGAAAAATGTGTTCCCATATTTTTCATATAAAAAATAGTAAAAAAAAGAGAATAATCAAGAAATAAATATAAAAATTTGGAAATATTTTCAACAAATTTAGTTTCTACAATGGTTTTAGTCATTTAAACCCATAATTATTTATTTTATCTCGTAGATAACCGTATTTTAATCTTATCCATTACAATTAATTTTAATTGTTTTCACTATTCATTTCCGTCTAAATTTAAGATATCATTTAAGAAATTAAAAATATATATAATTAAAAACACTAATTAAATTTTAAAAAATCCTATCCATTAAAGATTAATAGTTAAACTTAAATCAAAACCCATAGATTCATTGAAAAAAATGGTTTTCAAGAAGGAAATTCTAATAAGTATGGAATGTTTGAAGATCAAAATATAGTATGAAATTGATTCTAGTGAACTAATTAATTTTTATTACTATAATATTTACCTAATTTAATTTTCAAAAAAAATTTAAATATATTTTAAAATTGTAAATAATTTATATAAAAAGGATTTTTTGGACGAAAAAATCATATTTTTAACTATTCATCAAAAATTGAAACATTTCAACAAAATACAAACAATTCACCTTAAGATAATCATAAAATCGTTTTTGAGAAATGAATGTAATTATATATAATATGTATTCTAAAAAGATAAATATTTTATTTTATTTTATTAGTATAAGATGAATAAAGACATTTTAATTAATTCTTTTTTTAAAAATAATTGTTTTATTCTATCAAATAATATTTATTTTATTCATAATCAATATATAAAAATTAAATTTAGTTTATAGAAATATATATTTATATATATTATGATTCATATATATCAAAATAACAAATATTTTATAATGGTAATGATTAAATTTTATTTTAACAGAGTATATTCATTTAGATATTTTGTCACATGAGTCACATGATATCGAAATGAATTATTTAATATAAAAGAAAATAAATCAAAAATTATTATGGTGGAAAAATTTAAATACCCTAACCCATAATTAAATATTCCTGAAATTTTATTTATAAAAACATTTAATAAATAAATATCATCCATGTTTAATCCAATATAGTCTAAAGACCAAACCACCTATGCCAAACTAATGTCGCACATTATTGGAGATGGGATACAAACACACATGAAGGAAAGGGATGCAAGAAAAACAATTCTAAGACATCAATATTGTAAAATAATAAATCGTAAAACATGGGATCATTTCCTTGGATGAAAAGTAGGAAATGAGTTAAATTTTAAGAAACTAATTAAGATAGAGATAAAAGTGCCGAAAAGAGATTAAGAGAAGTGATCAATTCATCGGAAATGTATCATAGTATTCAAAGTGTTTGAGATAGGGAGAGTGAGATAGAGGGGAAAGTTGAATGGTAGAGGGTTTTGGTGTGAAAAAAATTGATCCGCTATGTTATGGATGATTCTATGACGAGTCATTTATTATTTATTTGAATCTATAAATTTTCTTGTACATCAGAAAATGTGTTGAATCTAATTAAAATCCCAAAAAAACAATTACATGATGTGAATATAAATCACATCCAAAACCCAATTGATATAATTAACCATTAATTCATGGAATATCCAGAGGGATAAGTCATTTTGTGAATAGAAAGTTCCCAGTGTGAAATAGCTCATATAGACAATGCATAGCCCAATTCCAGTAGGAAACACGTTGTCACATATAACAACCCACAAAACCAATGTCCAAACATTTAAACAATAAAATTATATTATTAAATAACCTAGAAGATACCATGTATGTTTTTTATTTAAATTATCATTGCTATATAATTTTAAAAATTCATTTCATGATGTTAGTCAAATTAATCCAAATTTTTTTTAATGACATAAACTCACCAATGTTTTGATTTTTTATAGATCATGAAATATCATGAAACTATGGTTTATAAATTATTCAATATAAAAATAAAGTACAATTAAATAACTACTCTATTATGTGAGAATTTTGTGATTAATTGTTTTTTATGAACTATAATTATGTAATGATTTTTTTCATTTATATGATCATTTATAAATAATTATGTGTTTTGGATGGAAATTTATCAGAGGTGAATATCATTAGTTCCAAGTTGTATTATATAATGATATTGACATGTATTTTAGTTATATTAAATGATATAAAATCTAGATAGATCATCAACTTGTTTTTATTAAAGAATATGTTCTTATACAAATAAAATAGGATTTGTGAACACAAGTATCGAAATATATTCATGGGAATGTTGATATAAATAAAATGATAATTCAATATATTTATGATTTCCTTCATTTTTAATGCTCTATAAGAGGGTATTTGTAAAATTATTGTGAGAATAGTTAATCCTCACTATTTGATGAAATAATAAATAAGAAAATGGTATTTATTTTTTAGGAAATGAGGAGGATCAAGATTATATTGTAGATCAAAAAAATAAATTTATTTTCTTAATTCTTATTTATTATGTTTTATGTGGTAATTTGAGACATGTTACAGATCCACATCTTTCCCATAATTACTTCATTATTATAAGTGGATTATTTTTTGGGCATGGAATTAAAACTAAAAGACATTAGGGATATAGTAATCCACTCAAGAGATGAACCCTATAAATATATTTTCCCGATTATGTAATTTCTTTGACCAGTGTGAGTATTCAAATAATTATGTTGAATAATAATTATAGTGATTGGTTTTAGAAGTGCTCTTGAAAATCGATATATCCAAAGTGTTTACCACCCTAAAAAGAATAATAACATATTCCTTTTACTTTATTCTTAAATTTAATTATATATAATAGAATATAATTTTATTTAGACAATAATATAATTGATTAAATGAAAATATGTTGTAATGACAAGGATTTTTATTTCCATCGCATTAAAAAAGTTTAATATTTATAATTTTTACTCATTTAGATATACATATAAATATCACTAAATTATTCCAATTGATACATAATTAAGAATGAATTTTAATCTAATAACTCCATATATCATTAACTATACATTTTTTCATATTAAATAAAACATCATTCTTATAATGAAAAACATGATTATTGATTATATGATTCATCTTTTGAAAATATGATTGTTTATATGTCATCAATATTCTCATTATTATTATTGATAATGAAAATTCAATTTTCTATACCTTTATCAATATCATATTCTTGGTATCTTTATCAAAACATTATCTAGGTACAACAAAATCCTTAATGGAAGATTCCATTATGATTAGATCATTGCAATATATACTGAGTACCTTGATAGGAATTTCTATCAATATTTTTTAATTATTAACTAAACCATAATATATATATTTGTAATATCATTTAATATGTCCACACTTGTAATAATTATAACACATACATTGAACAATATACACTCACAAGAATTATGTTTTCCACATTTAGGAAATTCATGAAATTACGATCACATACCAAAAGATTTTTTCATACCACATCATTCAATATATTACCAAATTTACTTCCACAAATCATCTACACTTATTGTATTAAATGACATAATAAAATACATTACCCCCTTTTACGAACACTGAAAAATCTCTATAATATTAAACTAATGGGTGAACAAATCCCTATGTAAAAACTATTTAAACCTACATTCAAATATATAAATATTTTATATACATATGAGAAAAACAAATGAATTTATAAATTTATATTAATGTACAATAGAATTCATAACAAGAAATTTATTCCTCTTCATTTTAATTCACCTTTATATATTTCATATAAATAAGAAGTTAATGCACGTATGAGAAATTTGTTTTAATATTTATTTTATAATAAAATCCACTCCATGATATCATTCTCATTGATTACCATGGTATTATCATCCAAAGACAATAATTGATTAAATTCACCTTAAATATGATAATCACAATGTTTTAACTAATAATTCTATAAAAATCCAAAAAATAAATTTTTATTTCTAAAAAATATATTCATCATTTAGATAACACATAATATATGGTTCCAAAAAATAATGGAGGATATAATATAATGAATCTCTCCAATAATAGCATATTATATTGTACCAGTACATGTTTTTCAGTTAAATATGTATCAAATTTTAAATCCTATGATTCATGAGTTATAATTACCATAAATTTATCATATCCTTGACCAAAATTTTGAGGTTATTTATTTGGTAGTGCATTATACAATTAAAATAGTTCAACATGATTCTCCTTGTTACAGCTACGAAAAACCATTGGAAATTATATATATACCTAAAAAAAATTCAGTAACTATAAATATTTACATATCAAATATATATCACATGTCAATATAAAGGGTTTATAATGATATAATAATATCATTTAGATTCTCTAACTATCATTATTAAGTCAGCTTTCCAATATCCAATGCCCTAAATTTATTAAAATCCTTATCAAATATGATATATGATTACCAGTACATCACCTTTCCATAATTACATGTTTTCTATACATAATATATCATAATCGATTCCATGACCATTATAAATGGTTCTTAGATATCTATGAAATTAATTATATAGTTATTTCCAAAAAACCAATTATTGTTGATTTTTTCATAAATAATTTCCTTTAAATGATTCACATATTTCACTAAAGAAAAATATGCACAACATGAATTTTTATATTTTAATTGTTTATTGTCACATTTATACACTTTAAAATCATTAAAAAGATTGGTTGTGCATAGAAATCAATGTATGGTTTATAAAATTGATTGAATCCAAATTTTCCTATAAATATATTAATATCCATTAAATAATTATATAATATTATCCTAATATGTAGTATTTAATCATGAAATCATCACATTTCATTATATGTTGGTAAATAATATTTACAATAATATTAGCTCATTGGAGCTCCAAATTGAAGTACAATATGTATTGACATGTTTTGTATCATTATATTTATATTACTTATATTAACTAATAATATTTTGTAGTAATTCATAAAAAGAAACCTAAAATTTAATTCTTGAAAAATATCCTTGGAGATTAAATAATTACCCAAAGCACTAGAGGAATATATCATACATCCAAGTATCATGGTACATGCTTTTAATGTATATCATCTGGAATTAATCGGATTGAATCATTCATATTCAAACCATATATATATCTATTAAATTTTTCGACAATAAATAAATATATTAGGTATAACTAGTCTATATTAAGTGGAGAATAAAATATAAAAAATTAAGATAAATAACAAAACATAATTATATAAGGGAAAATTTTTTATAACAATATAATATATATAGTTCATAATAAAACATATTAAAATGATGGATGATATGAATCACCTTACTTCCATCCATGATTCTTTTTTGGGCATTTATCACATAAGTATTTCGTAAAGTTTTATTTTTATTATATGCATAAAATAGATTTTATATCTAGTACCTTATCGCTATATTAATTCATTAATATCACTATTTATAAAATTCTAATCATATTTTAATTTACATGTATATATAATTTTTTGGATGTTTATAATATGAAATGGTACAAAATTAAATATATTTGAATTTTGATGTTATCATAGATAAAGAGTATGAAAATAATTTTGATATTTTTATTATAGTTAATTTAATATCTATATTAATTATGATTATAAATACTTTAGAATTTATGTCTCACATATATTTTTCATCATTTTTTGGGAATTTTAGAACATTTACATTTACTATAAAGATCATGTAAAAAATATTATGTCTCATTAATTGTAATGACACAACTATAGGGTGAAAATATAATTATATTAATGTGAAAATATTCTTGGTGAATGATTCCCCACACATTGAAATTTATGAAATAAAGAGTATATTGAATAGAAGTTAAATAAATAGTTAAATTTATATAGTGTAAACATATTCACACTTATATTATAATATTTCAATCACAATGATAATTATGATAAAATATTGATATAACACATTGTTAAATGAATATTAGTAATCTATATATGACCATTATAGTAATCCTGATAGTTTCTTTAAAATTATGAAGATAAAATAAAATAAAATGAAAAGGAAAATAGACTTGAAAATGAAATCATATTATAAGAAATGTATACTGGGATTTTTATTTTTATTGTCTATTATTTAAAATGGAATGTTTTTTGAATAATTAAAATATTAAGACATTATCATAATTCCACATATATAATAACCACACTAAAATATAGGATCATAAATAACAATACATCTTGAAAAATAGTGGAAACTTATTCCACAATTTTCCATTAAAATAGCAGTTTTAATCCATCATTTTGGGTGAGAAATTACTATAAATATACAACGGGAATTAGGTAAATGACATTCGATATTATATAGAGATATAAAATTATAGATATTATTTCATTAAATGAATGTTTTTTGAATAGACAATATAACCAATATTTATAAACATGATTTATTTTCTTTTTTCAATAATAATTATTCCGTTGGAGTAAAAATTGTAATTTTAATGTTAAATGTGGATAATATTTATAAATGAGATGATATAGAGGTGAAATTAGCATCCAAATGTAACCAAATACAAGTCATAATTTTATAATACATATATAATTTTATGAAAAACTCTCCTCAACATTGATTTCTTGTGTCGTTTTTAAAAATAATTGAGAACAAAAATATCATGGTAATTATGTAATTAAATTTAATGATTTTTTGTAATAGATTTATCATCATATATATCCATTAATATTGAGAAATGAATTACTATTTCAAAATATTATCCCTAAATAACTATTATTAACTTTTCATATATTTAAAATGCACCACGATAACATTGAAAATTATTTTCCTATTAATCATAACATAAAAATAACTGTTGTATAATAATTATATGATATATTAATTATATTATCATTTAACACATGATTAATATGAATATATAATTATTAATATGAGTTTTATAAAAATATTATAATTAAAATTGTAATATTATTTGAAAAACTAAATTACCTTAAAAAGAACTAAAACATTTAACCCACTTTTAATTTAATTCAAAATCACCTTTTCAACATAAAAATTTCTCTTTTTTTGTTTATTAATTATTTTAATTTTATTAAATTTTTTTAAAAAATAAAGATATTCACATAAGACTATAATAATAAGAAATATATTAATACTTATACTAGAAATCTTATTTTTTAAAAATATTAATTATGTTACTCAACAAATGGGAAATTTAATTTCATATATTAAAATTATATATTAAGTTTGTAATTAATTTTTTATTATTTTAATGTTACATAAAATTATTAGTCTTTATATATTGAATTTTATGAATATATTTAATAAAGGGTTGTAATGTTCCATTCAAAGATGAATAATTTTTAATATAATTTATCATTATTAATCGACTTTTCATAAAATTTATATTTTACATTTAAAATAAAAATAATATTAAATTATATATATAATTTCTAATGATATTTCATATATTTCAATAGATCATAAAAAATATTATGCTTTTTATAAATTAATATGTCTTACCATTTGATTTAGGTATAACGTATTATTTTTTAAAAAATAAATTTTAATTTTACTGTTCAATTCAACTAATAACGACCTTTAATATATATATTTAATTTGAAAATAAATACACTAATATATTATATAAAAATATCTGAAATATAAATTTTATTTATATTATTGTATCATAATAATTTTTAAAAGGGTATTTATACCACACATTTATTACATACAACAATATCATTCTTTTTATATTATATTTTACAAAATGATTTCAGTTTATTTTGGAAATTAAGGATAAAAATATGGAATTTGTAACAAAAAAATTCAATATATAGTTATTAAATGTAAATATTTTATATACAAAAAAAACATTTAAATTAATGTATGTTTTTAATGAATAAATGATAAATTTAAAATGATAATCTAGTTTTTGATTCATACACTGAAATAATTATTAATAAGACTTACCGATTATGAAAAAACCTTATATTTTTGAAATAAAATAAATTTTTATAATGTATATTAATTTTATAAATAGTTAAACATATTAATAAAAGTAATATAGATATTGAAATATACCAAACTAATAAGTATAAAATATATTTTGATTGGATAGATACAAAATTACATTCTAATATTAATTCAATATCTAATTGATGATTTTATATTGATCAAATCCTATAATTTTCATATTAACTATTATTTTATGGATCATATAATTATATCCTCTATGTTCATATAATGATTTCCCACAATTATTAACATAATGGATAAATCTATCCTGACAAAATATCTTCCTAAATATTTATATTTTACCTATATTTACTCTTACTATGTTCTCAAAAAATAATTAATCCCATTTTATAATTTAATCCACTAAATTACGATCTAAATTATATTATTATTTCATGTTTTAATAATTTAGTTTATAAAAAAGACACTCCATGGAGACCATGTGTAACACCCAATGGTTTTAAAGATATATTTAAATGTAGGATACATTGGTTTATGTATAAATTTATAAATATCCTTTAATCATAATTTTTTCACTTATATATTTTCAATTTCAAGAAATGGCCATCTACAATTGTGATCAGTAAGTTATTTAGAGTCTAATAGAACCCACTTGATTTTTTTGAATAGTAACATACCCTTATAAATAGTAATATGAATAGAAATATTACCCTAATGAATTGAAAATTTTATTTCCTTATTTATTTAAGATTATTACATCTTTATTAATTTTAATAGGTGTTAAAATATGAGTTATAGATTTAATATTATTATTATTTTACAAATTATGATTTTATTTAAAACTTAAATAAATAATAATTGGAAAATTATTTTCTAAAAAATTTATCTTAGTATTTAATTCTATATATCAAAAAAATGGTTAGGGTGAATTGTTTAGATTTATATGATATTATTTAATTTTTGATGAGTAGTGAAATACGGTAAAATATCGCATAATCAAATTATTAGTTAAATACACTATTTTTGACATCATCGCTGATGTAATCCACATTGTATAATCTCACATTCAATTATTACTCTTTGTGGTCACATGAATCATGAATATTCATAGTATTAAGCTAAAATATTATAATAATGATTACAATAATATAAAATCTATCAACCCTCAACTCTAAATAACACCACACATTCCCCTCTTCCTATCACACCTCAAAAGCCTTGAAAATTTTCTATGTTCTACCAAATTCCTACAACATCGATCTACCCCATGTAAAAGACCTATTGGTCTCACCAAAAGTCCAAAACCAATGGCAATAAAGAGGATGTCAAATTGAATTGATTTGGAGGTAAGAATCATCTTCTTTTTTTATGTGTTTTATTTCCAATTCCTTCTTTTTCATCTACTCTCTTTCCCTCCACATATCTATGAGGTATGAAATATCCATAATATTGTATATTATTTATGTTATCATGTTTATATAAAATATTTACCTTATTACTTCTTCTGCTATACATCTTTTTCTAAAAAAATACATTCCACAATGTGCTGATTTACCAAAATCTGGGAAGATGTGTTTGAAATATCCATTACATCATTAAAATATGATCATAAACCCATTTCAAAGGTTGAATTAGAATTTTATGTGTATATTTTGACGTATTTCATATTCTGGAATGCTGTTATATGCATGATATTAAAATAAATAATGAAACAAGGTCATGATTATCAAGGAACAACAAAAAATGATCTAAACTATCATCATTAACGTTTTATCAAATGATGAATCATCATGTTTGATAAAAAATAATTTATGGTGTCATTGTATATTATAGAAATAAAATAATTCCAATACATTACACTTCTAGAATTTAATTTCTATACTATAAGAGAATCAACTACAAACCGACCATGGAAATCATGTAAAGAACGCACCCAAAACATTGGACGGAAGAATATACTAACAATTAAAGGGTGAAATGATGTAATAAAATGATCATATTAGATTTTATAAACATGAAAATGTACCATTAAAATTCTAATAACATTATTTTAGGCTTATTAATATAGGTTTAAATAATTTATGTAAGACAAAGCTGAGGTAATGGAATTAATAACTTGATTTTCATTTATTGGGTAAATATTCTACTTCATTATTTATGTTGTATTAAAATTGTCTATAAGATGAATTATTATTATATTATGTATACTTATGTTTATTTATAGTTTATATAAATATTCATTCTACTCTATTAATTCTTACTTAAATTATATGATATTTATAACGGAATTTTATTTTAAAACCCTCTTTTAAAATTCAATATTATGAAATTCAATAGAAATGTTAATAAGCATTTAATAAGGTTGTATGATTGTGTACTAGTTATTAGGAATTTTATATGATGAAGGGTGTGACCTATATCTCCCTCCAATTCATTGGGTATGTTTAATTTGGAGGTCAACCATATGCTTAATCCAACTATAATTGTGATAGATACACAAATTGTAAGGTAGGAGTGAGAGATACAAATTATAAGGTAGTCGAGAAGGTTACAAGACTATGTAAGTGATTCCGCATCATAACATTATGGTTAAATTTATGTTCTATTTTTAAAAAAATCTCATGTAAATCTCATGTTTCACAATTTATGATTATATTAGTGACATGTATGTCTTTTTTTAAAATGATTTCATAAGTTACAAGTATTCATAGACTTATTTTTCTTTCCATATTATTATTTCCCTTACTGAGATTTTTTGTTCTCATACCACGTTTTTTAATTACATTCAATGGTTATAAGAATATTTAAGACAAATATGGATGCGATGTTATATTTCATGAAGATTTTACAAATAAAACATTTTTTTTGAAAAGTTTTATATTTTGAATGAAATGGATTCTATTTTTGTGGTATCTACTATATATGAATATTGTATTTAATGTATGTATTATATAAGATTCTCTAAAACTCTAAAACATTATATGATCCTCAATATTAATGGTGGAGAGTTCTTTACTGAAATTCATCAATATGTAATGTAATATGGTCGTGTCCTTATTATTGGTATTCGAAGATCGTTTAGATAACTTTAGTGGTTTGGATAATATTAATAGATATCTATAAATGATTTTTTTTCATTATTGGTAATTAGAAATTATATAGAATTTAATCATTACAATGTTTCTTTGGAAATGATATGTTTGTTTAGGATGGATTTCTAGAAAAAAAAATAGGGAGGGTGGAGAGAAGAGGCATAGAAAGAATGATATCCTACTGAATATGTAACCTAGAATGGTTGGGATTGTATCTGAGTAGTTTGTTATAGTAATGGCCTTGCATACATAATGATTTAATGGTGTTAGAATCCATGAAATGTAACAACCATATGTACCACAATGGAATATGATGATAGTGGAACATTTTAGGAGAAAACACCCACTCGCTTTAAATGGATATTCTGATTGAGTTGTATAAGAAGGTGGGATTAAAACCCGTGAAAATGTATTTAATGTTATCAAACATTCATATAATCATCATAAAAGTATTTAAATTTATCAATTTGATTGTGAACAACATCATTGGTGGTCAATGGTCAAAAATATTTTTGATAGAGACGATATTGATGTCGTAGATGGGGATGAATTTAAAATTCTATTCCATGAAAAATACTTTCCTACGGTGGTGTGACATTGGATGGATAAGAAATTCCTTCAATTGAAAAAATATGATGAATATTAAGTGGCTATGTATGAAAGAATCTTAACTCAATAGGTGAGTTATGATCAAGATCATATTTTGGATATTGATAGAAAAATAAACCACTTATACTCTAGATTAAATACAAGGTATCAAATGGGAATTGGTCTCTCGTGAATAAAAATGTTATGAGAAATTTTTATAATGTTATGAGAGGGTAGGGACATATTTTTCTGATGGTCACATTCACTTTTAAAACAAGGATACGAAGATATCCAAATAGAAAGTGATGGGTAAGAATAAACCAATCAAATCTGATGGTAAGAAATTCTAGTTTTCAGTTTTTGAGAAGTGTGGAAAAAAGAACCCATGAGGAATTCCTTACAATAACATGGAATTGTTTTTTATGTGGTAATTTTGGATATATGGCCCGAAATTGTAATAAAAATTAACTTAAGAATAATCATGAAAATCAAACTATATTGTGTTTTACATGACGACATATATGTAATTATGCAAATGTTTTCCCAAAGTGATAACCAAATTATGAAAGGACGATATAATTTAAGAAGAAAGGTGTATTGATATCCGTTGTGACAATGGTAGTAGATAGAGGGCCATCTGGTGAAGTTTTATTAGGTACCTTCCTTGTATACACATCTTTTTTTAATGTTTTTTTATACGGGGTCTACACATTACCTTGTTTTTTAGGAATATTATATTATATTGGAAATATCACCTCAACATATTAGACCAGAACTTAATGTTAAATCACTATGGGGAAATATTATAGTAAAGAGAAATTGATATAATCATTCTATTGTGGTATGTGGATGGATTTTATGTGAAAAAATTATTTTTTTTCCATTAGTAGATTTTTATGCCATTCTAGAAATGGATTGGTAATATGTATATCATGCTACGATTGACTGTAGATCTAAATATACTGTTTTTAGAACGAGTTTATGTTTTTATAAAAGAATTAAATAATAAAATTTATAACATATTAAGAAGATGAGAAACTGTTGAATGATGGAAAGAAAATTTATCTTTCACATATTATTGAATACAAGGGAACTATTCAGGTTAATGATTTTCATGTGGTAAATAAAAACCTTCCTGTATTTTTAGATTAGTAATCCTCTGTCATACTTGATCACGATGTCGAATTATCAATTAAATTAGTTCCTGATTCTAAAACTATTTCAAAAACACTAAATCAACTGTCTGATAAGGAAATTCTATAATTGAAAATTAATTTGTAGGATTTTCGTGTTAAAGAAATCATTCTTCCTAGTAATTCACTATGATGTGATCTTGTTTTTGTAGTTAAAAATAAATATGGTTCAATGAGTCTTTTAATTGATTATAGTGAATTATATAAAGTCACTTTTAAAAAATATATCCTTTACCTCATATAGATGACTTGTTTGATCAGGTCTAGGGAGATCAGTATTTTTCCATGATTTACTTGAGATCCGGATACAATCAGCCGAACATGATGGATGATGACATCCGAGAAATATTTTTCATAATATATGTGGGCATTATGAATTTTTTGGTTTTCCATTTAGATAAACAAATGCTATAATGCCCCAACATTAAACATTACATAATCATTAGTTAAATCATGAATTCTCATTGAGGAGATTTTTTGGTTTAGAGTTTTAGGGAATCAGGTCATAAATACTACATTAAATTTAAAAAATTACAAATTAGACACTTATGCTCAGTTTCCATTTTTTCATAAAATATAAACTCTTAAAAAAATAAACATTTCTAGTTCCATGTTTTAGTCAGCATGAATTTTCCTTGATCCTAACCTCGACCCAATTCATCTTTAAGTCCTGTGAAAAACATTCCAAAACATGGGATGAGCATAAATATCTCAGTAAGGGTGATAAAGTAAAGAGTGAAAACATTAGTCTATCTATGAATTAAAATCAATGAAATAAAACTTTTTAAATATTTAATACAACACACAAAATCATTGTTTTTATGAATAACACATGGAAATCAAAAATCATAAGGTAACTTATGGCTTCAATAATATACTTACGATGTTGCATTCACAACTTTATAGGGTGTAACATTTAGAATACCCATTGCAGTATATTTTATTAGTCTCTTAAAAGAAACATCAATGATTACCTATGTTGTGTTACCCATTTCATTGGAGAGATATCACGAGATCACCCACCCTATTATTATCATGGAACCACCCATATACGTAAATAATGCCCAAGAACCATAACATATCAAAAACACACAAAACAAACATAAAGGAAAGATAACATTTCCATATTTAAATCACAATATATCATTTCAAAATATTGAAAAAATCAATCCATTCTCGAAACCATTTCGAAATCCAAAATACATAAAAAGGAATATTCTGTTTAATTTCCTTTTAAAAACAATACATCTTTTAGAGGAAGCCAAATATCAAATAATGCTTGTGGCAGTAGAAAGGTCATTGTCACCAAATACGGTAGAACGAAACATTACCTTTGTAATTTATTAAAAGACTTCGTAGAAAATGATTACCTTTGAATAAAATGAAAATTCAGAGGGGTTTATATACCATATAAAAGAAAGTCATGTAGAAAATATAATATGCCTCAAAGAATGAAGATTGTGACGAAGTCCCATACCTCATGTCTAACTTGACTTGTTCATCCTTTAATCTCCTGAATAATAAACTAAAGCTAATTTATACTACCATACGAAACTTTATCAATTATACTATTCCATTTATAACACTTATAATGACGTTATAGAAATTAGACAATCAATTATTTTATTAATGGTCATTTTGTCGATATTTGGAACTTGTGTCAAAAATGAACTTCTTATAATTACATGTTGTCCATGTGGTCAAAATTCCATTATATATAGAATGATATTAAATATTTTGATATAATATATAACATATATATCCAGTATATATATTTATTTGTAATTTTATATAAAATTTGAAGAAATGAAATGAAATGCACCATTCATGGAGACTGTAAGTTGTATGTACGCATGAACACTACTTTCATTTCTATTTCATATTGAATGGAATGAAAACAAAATTATACATATGTGTATTATAATTCATTTATAATATCATATATAATTTCATTAAATTTATCCTTTATACATTACATATATGGAATGAATGAGTCATGTGACTTTGATGGGTTGTATTCTACACTTCCTCAAATGAAATTATCATGTTTACCCACTATCGAAACCATAAAGGTATGCTATAAATGAAAAATAAAGAATTATAGAGACAATATAAATATAATATATATCATATATAAAAATAATATACATCACATATAAATACAGTTCCATCATAATGGCCACCATAAGAGGTGGTAGGAGAAGATTGAACAATCATCGTTTCGTGAGGTAGTAGTTCGCTGTCCACAGAAACAATATCTTTATATATATTAAATGGAGGTGTATGGATGTGTAGTTATAATAATCATAATAAGAATTAATATTATATTGGGAATACTAGTTTTGTTATGTAAATAGTGAATAAGAATAGCATAGGGAGTGATGAAGTAAAATAAAAGAAGAGAACTGGAGGTAAGACGCTACCTTTAAATCGAGTAACTCCCTTTGGTTTGAACAAAAAGTCTTTATTGAAGTAACTTGTGCCTAAGGTATGGCTGCCCAAAATAATGGATTTATGTTGTTAGATTACTGGAGTAGATTATGGACGATCCAAGGGGATTGAGATGTGTGATTAATCAGTTAGAGGTGGTGGCCTTTCATAAGAGAGAGGAGGGGCTCTTTAAGAAATCTTGAAAGTGTTATTTTATTATAAAATTATTAACTCTATAAAAGGGTCCAAAAAATTTTTAATTTGAAGATAATTTACATATATGTTTAAATAAAATCTTACAATACATCTTGTTCAGGTATTTGATATTTTTTTAATACTTATCTTTTTTATTTAGCCCTTTGTCAACTAATTTAACTGTTACCTTGTCCTCATATATACTCATACATTATAGGTAATATATTTAAAATATGATTCCAAGAGTCCTAAAATAGATAATTTATGACATTTTCAATATTATTAATGTTATTTGTCCAAATCTCATATTTTTTGGATTATTTTATCATTTAATAAAATATGAATTATTTTAAAATCACTTTTATGTTAATTTCTAAATTATTAATATCATGACTTTTAAGAAATCTATAACAACTAGATTAATTATAAAAACATCATTAATCAAAAAATAGAAAGTCGTATTTATCCCTAACAAATTTTATTGGATTCAAAATTTAAAAATAAATTAATATTACAATTTATAATTTCATTTATTTGAGTCAATTATTAATGAGGAAATTAATGCAACACCATTGTGTAATAATTAAGTTTATTTATATAATGTATAAAAATAATAAATAAAATATCGTGATGTGTGAATTTTTTTTATTATCAAATAAATGTATGTAGTCGAAGATATAACTTATATAACCCCATATAAAAAATTGTTTTACTAAAAGAAATATGTTTATGCAATTTCTGTCATTACATTAAAGTAATTAATATAAAGTGCCATTATCATTATCTTATGGTTCCTTGGGGTCCCAAAATGGAAACGAAGATTCCAATGGTCGGAAATATATAATCCAATATGGTTATAACTAGTGTATGGGTAATTTAATATTATTATAACATTATTTTTCAGCTTTATTTACCAGATTTATCCATAAAAAATGGTAATTAAAATATTTACTAAAGTAAATATTCAAACGAAATAAATATAAAATGTACCTATTTACATAATTTGGACCTTATAATTAAAAATAAGGAATGCATTTTTCAAAATTCAAAACAAAAATCTGGCAGATATTAATTTAAAATTAATTTATGTTGTCAAAACAAAAAATCATGTTTTTTGAAAAAGAATACCTATCAAAACATTAACCATTGATTATGTCCAGTTTAAGATAGAAATTACTTCCAATGAACAACAATGAATTAAATGTCATAAATATAATCCAATAACACTTTAATACCAATTAAAACAACAAACTAACTATATATATAAATTGAATGAAAAGGAATTTTTAAATTAAAAAGTGTTTTTTTCACTAATCATTTAAGACATTAATTTTATAAGATAAATACCAAAATATTTAACCAAGTAAATTATAATGTCCTGATTATAAAAAAAATTTAGTTTTCCAAAATTATTTTATTAATGTGACAAAAACTATATTTAAAAATGGATTTCTATTAAAAGTCGTTAAATTTACCTTTTAACGAATATTAGATTATTTATGCATAAAATTCGATTCATTCACATTTTAAGCCAACTAATTTTATTCGATAAAAGTAATAAAAAATAAAAAACATTTGTAATCATATTGTAATTATTTATGTTCATTCCCATTAATACAATGACTATGCCTTAACTACCATTTAAAAACATATTATTATTATATTATTTTTTGGTAAAACTCAACGTTGTGTGCAATGTACGATATCAGAGAAATCTGTTATTGTGTGTTGAGTATGGTATGGAAAAATGGATCCCCTTTAACATAAAACTAATATCTTAATCATAATTATTAATAGAAATCAAAAGGTATTATTCTATAAATTCCTGGGTCATTATACCCATGGAGGTAGACATGGATATAGAAGAGAAAATAACCATCAAGTTATAATGGAGAGTGATAGAAAAAAATATTAAGAGAAATTAAACCACCCAAAAATCACAAACATCTGATGGGTTAAATAATCATTGATTCACTTGTAGGAAATGTAAATATTATAGTTATTTTAGGTTCCCTTTCATAATTTTTAGGAATTATTTTATGACATTGACTAGTAACATAATGAAATATACTTACCTTTCAAGTAGAGTTTTATCCTTTAATAATTTTCAACCACAAACTCACATTTTCTCCAAAATATGAGTATTCCAGAAGACATGGCCATACCTAATGTTCTAAAATCAACTTCCATTGTATCACATAATCTAAAAAAACATGAACTATATATTTCCCCTAACTTTAGACATCCACCAAAACCAAAATGGTTAGTACGAGATCAGAAAATACCCAAAAAGGATAATCCTTTAATAAAAGAAATACTACTCTTAATCTAAAAAATTCAACAATGAGTACCCAAAGATCAATAAAGACCATTGAATACCCAAGTGTCTTTAAAATTATTCAATATAATCCAAATTAATATTAAAACCCAAAACTCAGAATAATTTACTCACACATTATTCCATATCAAATCTTTATACTTATCTCCAAATAATATCAACTACTCGTAAGTATCAAACTCAATAGTAATTAACCTAATCAAATATTATATATATAAGGTTAATCATTTCCAAAAATAAACCAAATTTTAATATCTCCACAATAAGAACATAGATTCCTCCAAAATAAAATTTCACCCATTACTCCACAAATAAGATCCCATATTATTTTATTTTTTTGTACACATATAGTGTTTCCAAAAGAGAGAAATTCATCCAAAATAACCTTTATCACAAAATCACAGAATCATTTTACTATACTAAGGATATGCATTTGATAAAACATAAGTTCCCAAAATCAACATATTCATGATCGATAAAATAATTTAGAAAAAAAGAGTTATTCTTACTAACCAGGGACTTCACATAGGCCAATGGAAGGTGATGCACCCCTACCACCCTTCAATTTTGGGTTCAATTCTTGTTTCCATGCCAGAAATTGTGTTTTTTCACCCATCATATGGGTTATCCTTTTTATAAAAATCAAAAAACCCAAACATGTTTCAACGTCAACTTTTTTCTTATACCTTTCATTTTCATTCCAATACATTAATATCCCGTCATATTATATGTTTTTATTTTTTTCACCTCCATATGATAAAATAAAATTATTCCCAATAGAAAGAACATTATTACTTGATCATGGTGTGCATATGGTTTCATCATCATCCTATTTACATAGGTATATAGTCTATCATTTCAAAAAATATTTAGAGATCTATAAAAATCATTTTCTTCCTTCATCCAAATACACCATTTAAAACTTGGGTCATAAGGGTGTTCACATAAAAATAGTTTCATAAAATAATCATGTTTGATAAAGAATTTCAAAACCTTTGATAAAACATTATTTTTATAAAATAGTCGGACTAATTTTGAGATGAAACATTCAATCTATTGTCATTTTAAATAATGTAAGTATGTTCTGAGAGAATATATTGTAAAATAAAATATAAATTGGTTATGCAAGTGTCTCCTTCTTCAAAAACTTTTAAAAAATAATAATATTCTTCAAAAACATTTAAGAAGGTAAAATATTTGAGAATAATTTTATAATATTTTCCATTCATGAAAATATGTGAATATTGTGAAAATAGGATTTGATTAGATACTACCCATGATCCACGATGATATCAAGGTTTAGTGGTGGTGTTTGACATCTCAAATAAGTTCTTTCAAATGAGTTGTATTCTCTAAAAAGTTTTAAAATCATCTGAACATAACATTGAAATAATTATTGCAAACATGTCATTAGGAAAAGATAGGAATGTTGTTTGTGATCCTCCTCCTTCCATTTGTAACTGACTTCCCTTGATCTGAAAATGTTGTAAAACGAAGATTTAACAGAAATAATCGACATACGAACTAACCATGTGTAAAAAAACTAAAAACCCCTAAAGATGTCTAAAATGAGCTTTGATATCAACTATAAGGCTTCCACCTTAAACTTTACAAAATCTTCAGTTAAGTCCATATTTCACATTGAGGATCCTCACAGGTTTTATGTTTTAGAGAATTAGAGCATAAATATTACATTACATTTCAAAAATTACAAATTAGATACTTCTACTCAGTTTCCAATTTTTATAAAATATAACAATTCAAATAAAAACATGTCTAGTTACATGTTTTAAAAAACATGACTTTTCCTTGATCCAATCCTTGACCATATTCATCTTTATGTCCTATGGAAAACATTTAAAAACATGGGATGAGCATAAAAATATCTATAAGGGTTATAAAATAAGAAAATAAACCATTAGTCCTTAAATATATACAAATTAATGAAACCATATTTTTAAATTTTTAATATACCACCAAAAATCATATGTTTTATTAATAACTCATGGAAATCATAAATCATAAAGGTTACTTGTGGAATCCATAACATAGTTATGTTGTAGCATTCAAATATAGATAGAGAGTTACATTTAGAATAACCATACTGGTATATTCCATAAATCTCTTAGGACAAACATAAATGTTTACCATTTCCAAATTACCCAATTCATTAGAGAGCTATCTCAGACTCTCTCATCCAAGGTTTTTCATGTAACATCCCATATATGTAAACAATGCCAAAGAACCAAAACATATTCCTAACATTTAAAACAAACATTAATGTAAGATAACATTTCCACTTTTCATTAACAACATATCATTTAAAGATATTGAAATATTCAATCCATTCTAAAATGCATTTTCAATGAAAAAAATATGAAAAAGAGTATATTTTATTTATTTTCATTTTGAAAACACTACATCTTCTAGAGGAATCCAAATTTCAAATAATGCTCCCATTGGCAGAAAGGTGGACGTCACGGCGTATGTTAAAAATAAACATTCGCATTTTTATTTAGTAAAATGATAAGTTGAAAAAAATTACCTTTGAATGAAATGAAATGTTAAACGGGATTATACACCATATAAAAGAATGCTATGTCGAAAAAAAAGTATGCCTCAATGAAAGGAGATTGAGACAAAGTCCCTTATCTCGTGTCTAACATGATTCGTTCATTCTTTAATATCATGAATAATAAACCAAATTTAATTTATACATGCATAATAACCTTATTCAAGTTTATTATTAATTTTGTATCACTTATTACCACATTATAATCATTAAATAAATTTTTATGTTAATAACTTTCCTTTTGTCGATATTCGGTATTTGAATCAAAAATAACCTTCTTATAATTACAAGTTGTCCATGTGTTCAAAAATGTACATTATCTATAGAATTATATTCATGATTTAGATATCATATATATCATATATATCCTGTATATATATTTATTTTTATTAGTACAAATCATTTTGAGATAAGAAGTGAAATACACCATTCATGGAGATGGTAAGCTGTAGATACGTATGAACCCTACATTCATTTATATTTCATATTTAATGGAATAAAAACATAATGATACATAGGTATATTATTATTCAAGTATAATATCAGATATAATTTAATTAACTCTATCTTTTATACATTCCATGTATGGCATGAACGAATCATATCACTTTGATGGGGAGGTAGTCCATACTTCCTCAAATGAAATGATCGTGTTTACCCATTATGGAAACCATAAAAGTATGCTATGAATGAAACATAAGGTGGTATAGAGACAATATAAATATAATATATATCACATATAAATATTATATATATGACATATAAATATAGTTCGATCATAATGGCCACTATAAGATGTGGTTGAACCAAAAGGATTTATTGAAGTTCTTTTTACCTATGTTAAGTCTTCAAGGTGGAAGAGATGGACTTTAGGATATTATTGAAGAATAGGATGGATGATCCATAGAGATTTATAGTTGTGAGTAATTGGATAGAGGTGGTGGCATTTTATAAGGGGGTGTAGGATCTCCTTAGAAAAGTTTGAATGTATTATTTTATTATAAAATGATTTTAGGTTTGAATGTTTTCAAAACATAATTAATTTGACGATAAGGTACATATAAGTCTAATTAAAATCATCCAATAAGAATTGGAAAGGTTTTATATATTTTTTAATCCTTATTATTTTTATTTAACATTTTGTTAACTTATTTATCTATTACCATGTTCTCTTTTATATTCTTTCTATATAGTTATTATAATTATAATAAAATTTCAAGACATCAAAAATTGATCATTTATGACATTTTTAACATTATTTATGTTAATTGGCCTAATATTAGATTTTTAGGATTATATTATCATTTAATAAAATATTAATTGTTCTAAAAACTCATTTAAATAAATTTCTAAAATAATCATATCATGACATTTAAGAAAACTATAACAATGTGATAATTTTGAAAAAAATCATTCATTCAAAGATAAAAAGTCCATAGTGTCCCTAAAATTCATGGATGGTATAAAGAGATTCAAAATATATTTAGTTTAATATATATAATATCTTTTATTTCATTTCATTATTAAAGAAGCAATTACTACATAACCATTGTGTCATAATTATGTTTACTTTATTAATTTATAAAATTATAAATAAAACACCATGATGTAAGAAATTAATATAGATTTCAAATAAATTTTTATGGTTGAATATATCACTTTTATAACCCAAAATAAAATTTTTATTGCTAAAAGATATATGTTTATGTTACATTTGTCATTGCTTTAAATTATTTAATATAAAGTGTCTTTATAACTCCCATGTGGCTCCATGGGGTCCCAAAATTTACCCAAAGATTCCCATGGTTAGAAATATCTAATGAAATAGGGTTATAAAAAGTGTATGGGTAATTTTATATTATTATAATATTAATTTTCACCCTTATTTTCCATATTTAATCTTTAAGTGTGGAAACTAAAATATTTAATAAAATAAATATTCATAATTTATTAAAAAATTTAATTATTTACAAAATTTGGACCTCATGATTGAAAATATTGAGGTAATTTTTAAAAATTCAAAACATAGAAATGACAGAAATTAAATTAAAATTAATTCTCGTTGTCAAAACCAAAAATCGGGTTTTTAATAAATAATACCTATCAAAAGATTGACCTTTGTTTATGTCCAATATAAGTGTTAAATTACTTCCATTGAAAAAAATTGAAAAAAATTGTAAAAATAAAATCCAATTACAAATTTAAACCAAATAAAATAAAAATATACTATAAAAATAAATTAGATGAAAATACAGTTTTGAATTAAAATGGGGTGTTTTTTACTATTTATTAAAAAATTATATTTATGTAAAAACAAAAAAAATTACCCAAAGTGAATTTTGATGTCTTGATTATAAATAAAAATGTTATTTTGTCAAATAAAACATACTAATGTGAAAAAAACTAGATTTAAAAAGTGTTCTCCATCAAAATGAGGTAAATCAAACTTTTAAAAAATATTCGAGTTGTTATGCTTAAAATTAGATTCATTCACATTTTATTCCTATTAATTTTATTAGATAAATAAAAAAAATTTAATAAACATGTGGTCGCATATTCTAGTTTCTTATATTCATTCATGCCAATATAGCATCTATGTGATAACTACCAGTTACAATAATAATAATATTATATTATTTTTTGGTATAAATCAACATTATGTGAAATTTAATATTTTGGAGAAATATGTTATTGCGTGTTGTGTACGGTATCAGAAAAAGAGTCTCTTTTAACAAAAAATTATTATCTTATTCATAAGTATTAATATAAATCAAAAATTATTATTCTATAAAAAATTGGTCTTTACAAATGAACACGATGTATTCATGAATCATATGAATAAAATATTTCATGAGTTCTTAGATATGTTTTTAGTTGAATTTATTACGAAATTATGGTATTTTATATGAGAAAAAGGTATCTTGGAAAACACTTAATGGTTTATTTTAAAACATTAATGGAAATTAAATTATATGAAAATTTTAGGAAGTGCGATTTCTGGTTGCAACATATTTAATTTTTTGGGAACATTGTAAATAAGGATTGAATAACAGTTGATCCTTAAAAAACAAAAGTGTTCAATGAATGGACAAGACCTACAAATGATAAATACATACATAGTTTTTTTATTGTTATGTTATTACTGACAATATTTTAAAAAAAATCATGGATATATGTCGTGCAAACTATGTTAACATGAAAAGATATTAAATTTATTTGAATAAAAGAACGTGATGTTTGTTTTCAGGAACCAAAAAAGATATTGGTGAATGTTTTAGTTTTGTACTTTTCATTCCAAAATTTTTAGTTTTTTATCTACAATGATGCATAATTGAAGGGATATAAATGTGTTATGATGCAGAATGATTAGGTAATTTCCTATGCCTCAAGAAAACTAAAACTTTATGAGTTAAACTATCCCATAGTTTAATTGGAATTGATAGTTGTGGTTTTTTCATAGAAAATTTGGAGGCATAATTTATATGGTTCCAAATGTCAAACATATACATACCATAAAAGTCTGAAGTATATACTCAATTAGAGGGAATTGAACACAAGGAAAAGAAGATTGCATTAGCTGATAAAGGATTATTATTGAACGATCATTTACTATCCATATAATGAAAAAAATTATATGATGCCTTCAGTCAAAATCATCATGCATAATTAACCAATTTAGGTTTCGAATAAGATCACTTGATTAATTAATTTATTGAATTTTTTTTCGAAGTTGTTTTTGAAAGAAATAAATCTACTTGTTTTCGGTTTTAATGTAGTAATTATTATCATACATAATTAAGAAAGCACATAAGGAAGGATGTTAGCTATATAAAATGGTAGAACATGTTAAAATTGGTAACTTTCTAGAATTTATCCTTGATAAAGATTGGGTTTTATGATTTATTAAAAGGTTGTCTGTGCCTTGTGATTCCCATTTGAAGAACTATTTTCTATGTGAAGCTCATAGTTTTCCTTTTTTAGTGTATTCGGGCTGTAATAACATATACAGAGACCTTCAGGAATATTATTAGTGGTATGGAAAGAAAAGAGATATTGCAGATCTTACCATTAAATGTTTGAAATGTATACCGATTAAAGAACAGCAACCATACCCAAAGGGTATGTTTAATACTTTTATAGTCATACAATGAAAATTGGAGAATGTATCCCTGGATATTGTGTTAGGACTACCAATGGCTTATCAAGGTAAAAATGTGATTTTGGTTATTATTGACCAGCTCAAAAAAATTTAACAAATTCATTCTATTTATGATATAATGTCCTTGGATCTACTTATTTATTGGTACCTCAAAGGTATTATTAGGTCACATGGTGTTCCTGTTTCCATTGTATCTGACTAGGACCCCAGCTTGATTTTTAACTTTAGGAAGGTGCTTTAGAATCCATTGGGAATAAAATTAAATTTTAGTATATCTTTTCAACCTCAATCAGAGGCGAAGTCAGAATAAACGATTTTGACTTTGGAGGATATGATTAGACCATGTCCAATGGACTACTCGGGAATTTGGGATCAAAATATTTCTTCAGTTGAGTTTTTTTATAATAATAGGTTTCATTCCAGAATACAGATGGAACATTTTGAGGCAATGTATGGGAAGCAGTGTCAAAATCCAGCTTTTTGAGATGATGTCGGGGAAAGGAAGTTAATAGAACCAAAATTAGTATATTAATTGGATAATAAATTGAAGATGATCCAGCAACACGTGAGGATAGCTCATAACAGACTAAAATGTTTTGTAGACAATATAAGGAAATAATTTTATTTCAAGGTATGTGATAATTGTTTTCTTAGAATATCACCATGGAAGAATGTTATGCATTTTAGTAAGAACGAAATGCTAATTCCACAGTTCCATAGACCATATGAAATCCTAGAGAAGGTTGGACCAGTCACCTACCAAGTTACTTTGCCTCTGAGATTATCCCATGTATATAATGTTCTTCTTGTTTCTATGTTGAGAATGTATGTGTCAAATTAATCTCATTTTTTGAACCCAGAAGAAGTTCAGTTGGAAGAGAACATTTTTTTGATGACAAACCAATACAGATTATTGATTAAAGGTAACATGTATTGTGGATGAATTTAATCCCCAGCTAAAGGTTTTGTCGAGAAACCACATGGTTGAAGAAGAAACATGGGAATCTAAAAATGCTATGAGGGAAAGTTACCCTCAGTTGTTTAATAAGAAAATAAAATAGCAAGGGCACAATTTCTAGAAGGTGGGGATAATGTATAACCCCATGGTTTAAAAATTAAATTGAAATTCATGTTACTTTGTTTTATGTAGATATTAAAAACTATTTTATAATAATTCATTTTCAACTTCTATGTTTGGAATTTCAAAAAATAGTCATCTATAATTGGGATTAGTAAGTTATTTGGAGTCTAATGGAACCCATGTGAAAATTGTTGAATAAAAACACACACTTATGAATAGTAATATGAAAAGTAATATGACCCTAATGAATAGTAAAATGTGTTATTAATTTATTTTCAGATGGGTTTAATATAATAACAACTTCATCAATTTTTCAATGTGTTAAAAAAATTACCTATATATTATAAAATGTTATATTTTTAATAAATTATGATTTCATTTAAAAATTTAATTAATAATAATTAGAAAATTATTTTTCGAAAATGGATTTATTTTCTATATTCTACACATCAAAAAAATGATTATGGTTTACTATTGGGAATTTCTAAAATTCATTATTTTTTATGAATAGTGAAATACGGTAACATTTTGTATATTTCAATTATAAGTAAAATACACTATTTTTTACTTCATCGATGATGTTAGGCCATATGGTTCAAAATCACACACTTATTACTATATAGGGTCACATGAGTCAAGATTATTCTTTTTTTGATAATGAATATTATAATACTGATTATAATAATTTAATATCACTCCTCTCTTAGACTATAAATATGACCCTCATTTTCTGTCACGACCCGTCCTAGGGACCTATTTCATGACTACCCCAAGCCCGCCTTCCATAGGCCAGGGGCTTGCGACTAGCACCAAGGCGTAAATCCCAGTCAAAAGGGAAGACATTGCCTTTGTAAAGTAAACAAACACCACACAGAAAGCAAGCAGTAGAAGTAAACACTAAGTAAAAACGGAGTACAACAGTAAGTGCAGAAAATTGAGAGGGCACGTATACAAACCCAAACTGAAAGTAATGTACAACTGTAAAGGGAAAACATCAACTGAAAATTAAAGCCGCAACGTCAAGTTGTCCACTGGAAATCCCACCTGAAGGGTGGGTACAGATAGCCTCCACTAATCCTCGGGTCCAGCCGACCGCTCCGAGTACGTCCCGCCAAGTGGTCTACCTCCAGGTACTATCCTGCTCTGCAAGCCTCAACCACGATCTGCGATGTCTGTCGTCTGGAACCAACACAACGTAGTGCGGGAATAGCATGTGCAGGGGTGAGTATAAGCTACTCAATAGAGACCCCGAGACCTCCGAAGGTCTCCCAAAATCCACAAAGGATAATCCACAAATGAAAGATACAATCACGAAGTAACATCAGACACTGCTTACCTATATTCCCATACATATACCTAAGTCATCAATTCTTTTTCGACTCCAACATCCGAGCCCAAGTCAAACCCAGTCCACACAGTAAATCAAAACGTAAATCCACACCGGATAGCACAACAGAATCCACAAAGGAAAGCAAAACATGATTCAACTCACACAGGAATACTTTTTCATATGACGATAAAGATGACCAGATATTTCCACTGATCCATCTAAGCCGTCGGACCCACAAAGGATTGATAGGTAATAACCCCCGCAATGACCCACAAAGGATCTGACCTACAAAGGATCGATAGGTAACTAACCCCCGCGAAGACCCTCACAGGATCGGACCCACACAGGATCTGTAGGAGCTGGCCCACACAGGACCGCTGAGCACTGACCCACACAGGATCGGACCCAAATAGGATCGGTAACACTGACCCACAAAGGATCGCTGAGTGCTGTAGTCGTCACCGTCGAATCCACTGAGAATCTATGTACAGTCGTTGTCGTCACATTAGCAGTTGCAGCCAAATCTAGGATTCCCACACACAACAAGCTCGTTCGGGAGGGTCCGCTCCACGAGTTGAGAGGCTGATACATCAACTGAAACATAGTCCAGAGTTGATGTATCCAAAAGTTCAGTATCGTCAACAGGAACTCAACGTCGTAGACCGCGCATCAATCGGACGCCCGGTCTGAGAGTTATTGGCTTTTTCGTCCCAGGGGTCCGGTTGGTTTTTATGTCAAAACCAACTCGACCATACTCCACCTGCGTCCAAACCTCGGGCGGAGTAAGCCAAAAGATCTGTCTCACTTAGAGTAATACATCAAAGTCGACGGTACGTCAATCGGACGTCTGAAGCTTAAGATATGAGCGTTTCCGCTCCGAGGGCCCGGTTGATTTCGTGTACGAACCCTCCCGATCGAACCAAAAGTATTTTGAAACCTCAAGTGTGATATACCAAAACTACCGTCTCGATCCAAGGATCAAATCTCCAATGACGGCGTGTCGATCGGAGGCCGGTTGCTCAAGATACGGGCAAAAGTCCGAAAAGGTCCGAAAATGGGGGGTCTGGGCCCGGACCAACCAGGCCCAACCCCCCCTGGGTCGGCCCGAACCGGGTCGACCCGACCCGGGTCCGGGTTCGACCCGGCCGTTGCGACCCGGGTGGCCCGGCCGGCTGTTTGGCTCAGCTGTTACGGCCGAGCCGCAGGTGGGGGGGGGGGGGGGGGGCGCTGCCCCCGCGTGAAGAAGAGTCACGGCCCCGCGTGGGGCTTCCGCGGACCACCGGACGCGCTCCGGTTGTCCGATTTGCCCGCGGTCTTCGCCAGTGCTCGTCCCGGGACTCATTCGGACTTGTTCGTTGGTCCGCACACATTTGTAATCGCCCTCCAATCCACGCATAACAAACAAAAAGGGCGGTGGGTTCGGACTTGTTCGTTGGTCCGCACCCATCGCGTTAACGGTTTTTAAAGTCTCACAAAAATCATATTTAACAACTGGGGATATAAATCACAAAGATTTAAAAGGAACAACACCTACCTTGTCATGGTCATCGAATGAGAGTTCTTCACGGAAATCTTCATCGCGGGAGAAGAGGATCGTCGCGTCGCGGAAGGGGCGTCGCGTCGTCGCGGAACATGGCGTCGCATCGATGATCTCCAAGGGTTAAGGAAAACACACAGATTAATTTCACGAATTAAATCCATGTTAAGTATAAAAATCCACAAAGGAAATTTAAAATATTTGAAATCTCCTACCTCAAAATGTTGATTGAATATTTGTCACGGGGAAAGAATCATCGTGGAAGAAGGGTCACGGAAGGAGAATCGTCGGCGTTCATCATCACCTTTCATCGAAGGCCGGCGTTCTTCGCATTCTTCACGTTCATCACGTTCTTCACGTTCTTCGTGAAGAAAGATGAAGATCTTCTAGCTTCAGTGATTTCTCCAAATCCTCAAAACAAGACACCCCTCAAAAGACAAGTGTTGGTCTTATTTTTAATTACATGCCAAAAATTTATTTCAAAGATAAGTAACGAAAAAATTAATTCATAGAATTAATTGCAACGAATTAACCTCCCAATTAATAGGGGCGTTAAGAATTTAGAAAACGTGTTCGTTGTATTTCATAAAGAGAAGTTTTCGCGGGTGCGTTTCTTACGGGTAGAGAAACGGTGGGGCTCCTGCGGCCCCACCTCACAAATATCCTACCAAGAGGGTAGGATATTTTGGATTTCACCCTATCCGCTTCAACTTAGATTAAGTTTCTTTATGTGGCTTTAAGTGGATTTAAGTGAAATAAAATAGAGTTGTTGCTCCACATTATTTTATTTTCTTCACTTAACCCCCAAAAATTAAAAACCACACCCGAGAAAACGCAACTCCGGAAAAGTTGTTTCTAAGAAAATATCGGCGCTGCGATTCCATCGGTGCCCTTGGAATTTGATTCCGAACACCGGTTCAAAAGTTAGAAAAACCAACTCGTTTGTTTACTGAACATACCCGAGCCAAACTTCAGAAAAAGATTCCGGGCACACCGGGACTCGGAATCACGTGCCGTCAGAAACTGCGTTCTTGTAAAATTCTAAAGACAATTAAGAAAAAAATTTCCTTGAAATTTATGGGTCTTTAAATCACTCTCACCTCAGGGATTTACGTCCCCATAAAGATACATCATAAACTAGGGAAAAAAATGCAGGTACTGAGTACACATCTGAGCCTCCCGCTCCCAAGTGCTCTCCTGAAGGTTCCCGTGCTGCCATCTAATTCGCAGTAGAGGACTCGACCATCCATGTAGGACCTGCTCCTGTTGATTCTTGATCTCCATTGGGACCTCCGCAAAAGTCTCCCCATCATCAATGTCCAGCTCCCCATGGTCAATGATATGTGTCCGTTCATGAACGTATCTCCTCAGCTGGGATACGTGGAAGACGTCGTGCACCCGGTGCAACTGAGGTGGTAGAGCCAGGCGATAAGCAACCTCGCCAATCCTGCTGAGGACATGGAAGGGTCTGATGATGCACGGAGACAACTTGACGCCTCAGCCAAATCTCCGTAAACCACGTCGAGGTGAGACCCGCAAGAAGAAGTGGTCGCCATCCTCGAACTCTAGTGGCCTCCGCCTCCTGTTAGCATAAGACTTCTGATGGCTCTGAGCTGTCCTCATCCGCTCCCAGATGACCTGGACCTTCTCTTTCATGGCCTAAACCATCTTCGGTCCCATGAGTACTGACTCGCTAGTGTCTGTCCAGCATAATGGAGATTTGCAAGGTCGGCTGTACAACGCCTCGTATGGTGCCATCCCGATGGTGGAGTGGTAGCTGTTGTTTTACGCAAACTCCACCAAGGGGAGGTGGTCCTCCCAGTTGTGACCAAAGTTGAGGAAACATGTGCGGAGCATGTACTCAAGAGTCTGAATGGTCCTATCTGTCTGACCATCTTTCTGAGGGTGAAAGGCGGTTCTCAGACATAGCTGCGTTCCGAACACCTCATGAAACCCCTTCCAAAGCCAGGAAGTAAAGTGAGCATCTCGATCAGAGACGATAGATGATGGCACACCATGAAGCCGTACAATATCCTGAACATAGAGACACTCCAAGCTCTCCACTGAGCCCTGCTCTCTAATGGGTATGAAGTGAGCCGATTTGGGTGATTTGGAGTCGTGACCTCGGGATGTGTGTGGAAGTAGAGTCACGAAGTCCATAGATATCCCATACCACTTCCACTCCGGGACCTCCAAGGGCTGTACCGAGCCTGCTGGTACCTAATGCTCTGTCGTCACCTGCTGGCAGGTGAGGCATCGTGAAACGAACTCTTCCATAGCCTTCTTCATGTCAGGCCACCAGTTCTGTCGTTTGAGGTCCTGGTACATCTTCGCAACTCCAGGATGTACCGTCAAAGGAGAAGTGTGAAACTCTCTCATCACCTCCTCTCGTAAAGTGACTGGTACTAAGGTACGTCCTCTGAAAAGGATGTTGTGCTCTTCTCCAAAGGAGAAACTATCAGGTGCCTGTCCTGAGGATATCTCTGCACGCCGCGTCTCACAGTCAGCGTCCCCACACTGTGCCTCTCTGACCCACTGTAGTAGTGGAGGAGAGACTGTGAGAGACTGAAGGAAGGTTGTTCCATCTCTATCCACGAAGGATATCTACAAAGAGGCTAGCTGCTATGTCGCCTCCTCAAGTTGCTGGATGCATGTCCTCCTACTGAGGGAATCGGCTACGATGTTCCCCTTCACAGGAGTATAGAATATCTCAAAGTCATAGTCTTGGAGGAACTCGAGCCATCGCCGATGTCTTGGGTTCTGGTCCTTTTGAGAGAAGATGTACCTGAGACTCTGATGGACATAAAAGACTGTAAAGCGCTCTCCCATCAGATAGTGTCTCCATGTCTTCAGAGCGAAGACCAATGCTGCTAACTCCATGTCATGGGTAGCGTAGTTCTTCTCATGTAGCCTCAAATGACGTGATCCATAGGCGATCACTACCCGCTCTTGCATCAGGACACATCTGAGTCCAGTCCCTGATGCATCACAGTAGACTACGCACCCAACTCCCTCCTCTAGAAGCCTCGAGATATGGGCACTGGTCAATCTCTGTCTCAACTCTTGGAAGCTCAGCTGACATCTGTCTGACCACACAAAGGGTTTCCACTTCTTCGTAAGATCTGAGAGTGGTGCCACAACTCTGGAGAAGTCTGGCAGAAATCTCCAATAGTATCCAGCTAGTCCCAAGCCACTCTGCACCTCTATCACGCTTTTGGGTGGCTCCCAAGCTAGCACTACCTCGATCTTCACAGGATCCACTACAAATCTTGCCTCAGAGATGGCGTGTCCCATGAAATGGACCTCATGTATCCAAAACTGACACTTCGAGAGCATTCCATAAAGCTGGTACTCTCGGAGTGTGTCTAGTACAACCAGTAAGTGGTAGGTGTGCTCCTCCTCAGTCGTCGAGTATATCAAAATTTCTTCGATGAAGACTACGACAAATCGATCATGGTATGGCTGAAATATCATGTTCATGAGGCCCATGAACACTGATGGAGCATTGGTTACGCCAAATGGCATAACCAAGAACTCATAGTGGCCATATCGACATCTGAAGGCCATCTTCTGCACGTCCTCGTCTCGAACTCTGAGCTGATGATAGCCTGAACTGAGGTCTTTCTTCAAGAACCACCGTGCTCCCTTGAGTTGATCGATGAGGTCATCAATCCTTGGTAGCGGATACTTGTTCCTCACCATCTCCTGGTTCAGGAGACGATAGTCGAGACAATGTCGCAAGCTCCCGTCCGCCTTCTTGGAAAACAATATCAGGGAAGACTAGGGTGAAACACTGGGTTGGATGAATCCCTTGCCATGCAAGTCCTCCAACTGTACCTGTAGCTCTCGAAGCTCATCAGGGGCCATCCTATATGCTAGAGTGGATATCTGGGATGTCCCGGAGTACATATCAATATTATAGTCTACCCTTTTGGGAGGAGTTAGTCCTAGAACATCGTCGGGAAAGACGTCTGCATACTGCTCCACCACTGTAGGAAAACTAGGACTTCGCACGTCAACTACTCCTAGGATGAGGCTAGCCAACTGATGAGTGATGGGATGTCCTCTCCTCTACGGAATTCCATCTTTTGTTGTGAAGGCTCCCTTCTCGTCGGTGATGGGGAACCTGCTCCCGTCGGTGCATACACATCACACCATGCGCCTAAAATATTCGATCTGAGCATGGACTGTAGAAAACCAATACATGCCCAAGATGATGTCATAAGGCCTCGACGCCACTATAAGAAGATCCCAGACGAAGCACTCGCCTCCTAGAGTAAGCTCACACTGCGGGCACCAGTGCGTAATAGTCGAGTCTGCATCCGTAGGAGTCTATAGCCATAAGGATCGAGCCAAAGGCTCTGTCGGAATATCTGAGCTCTGAACAAGGGTAGTGGCTATGAAAGAGTGACTCGCTCCTGTGTCTATAAGAACTATATAAAGGGTGTAATAGACATAGAGAGTACCTCGAATCATCTTGGGTGCGCCGTGGTCGTAGGCCTCCGCTGCCTGGAGTTGTGCCTGTCTCTGCACGCCAACTCCCTGTGGTCGGGGTGGACCTCCTGGTGGTGGTGGTGGTAGAGCCTCAAGGCGTCTCCCACCACCTGCTGCTCGGCCAGCTCCTCTACCTCGTCCATCTCCTCCCTGCGGACCACCATGGTCAACCCTCTGCCACTGCCTGGGTGGCCCCTCAACCGTCTGCTGCTCCTCGGCACGGTGGGTCGGGCAGTCATGAGCCATGTGGCCCTGCCCGCCGCATGTGTAGCACTGCCTGCCTCTTGAAAGACTGGCTCCACACTGTGTGTCCCGCACTGCTGAGCCAGTGTCCTGATGTCGTCTGCGTGAGGGTCTGGTCTGCCTGGACCCCTGAGTCATTCGTCGTCTGCCTGCTGTAGAAGACTCTTCTACGTGCCGCCCCGCGGTAGGTCTCGCTGCTGATGTAGACTCAGCAGGAAAGCTCTCTATCAAAAGGGGTAAATCTAGTACTCCTGCCCGAGTCAGATTTCTTAGGGAGATCAGTGATGACCTGATCTCGTGTCTCAATACCTGCTCAAAGGTCCGGTCCCGGATGAATGGATCACGTACCATGTCTGTCGAGTAGCACGAGAGATCGGTAAATCTTGATGAGTACTGGGCGACCGTCAAATTTCCCTGCCGCAGCTGAAGAAGCTCCTGGATACGCACCACACGGATGGTGGCCGGGACGAACTCTGATCGGAAAAGGCCCTCAATTTATTTCCAGAGAAGAGATGCCCCATCGTGCACCTGGAGCATCAAGCTCCACCATCGTCCCGCTGCCTCGTACAGTAGGCTCACCGCGAGGATCACCATGAGGTCTGCTGGTGTCCTCACTAACCGGAAAACTCGTACCAAAGCCTCTAGCCAGTCCTCGGATGCCTGGGGGTTTGTCTCCCCATGGAACCTAGGCGGTCACTGGCACTGGAACTCATGTAGTGCACTAAGATGACGTGCATCGTTAGCGGCTAGGGCTAGAAGCATCGGTGGCTCGGCGGGTAGAGGTACCTCCGGTGCCTCAGCTGTCAAAGGGCCCTGCACCGAGGCCTCATCGCTCGGTGGGATGTCGTCACGCTCAAATCTCGGAACCCTAGCTGGCTGCCGTCATTGGGCCATCCAAAAAAGGAAACAGGTGCGCCATGGTCAGAACATTATACTTGGTGAGATGACACAAAGTAATCACAAAAAAAACTTGAAACACACATGCAATCAATGGTTCTATGCATTAAGACAAAATTCAGAAGTCATGGTCCTGGTGTACGGATATGTCGGCCGCCGCACCAACACTGGGCTCCCTGGACTGAAAACCACACTCAATACGCTTAACACTATTACTTCACATAGAATAAATATCAGAGTCTGTGGTAGAACTGAACTCCTCTGATACCAATTTGTCACAACCCTTCCTCGGGACCCGTGTCGTGACTACCCCAAGCCTCCCTTCCATAGGCCAGGGGTTGGCGACTAGCACCAAGGTGTAAATCCCAGTAAAAAGGGAAGGCATTGCCATTGTAAAGTAAACAAACACCACAGAGCAATCAAGCAGTAGAATTAAACACTAAGTAAAAACAGAGTACAACAGTAAGTGCGGAAAATTGAGAGGGCCAGTATACAAACCCAAACTGAAAGTAAAGTACAACTGGAAAGGGAAAACAGAAACTGAAAAGTAAAGCAGAAAAATCGAGCTTTCCACTGGAAATCCCACCTGAATGGTGGGTACAGATAGCCTCCACTACTCCTCGGGTCCAGCCGACCGCTCCGAATACGTCCCGCCCAGTGGTCCACCCCCAGGTATCATCCTGCTCCTCAAGCCTCAACCACGATCAGCGTTGTCCGTCGTCTGCAACCAACACGTCATTTTGTGGGAATATCCCATGTAGGGGTGAGTATAAGCTACTTATTAGGGACCCCGAGACCCCCGAAGGTCTCCCAAAATCCACAAAGGATAATCCACAAAGGAAAGATACAATCATGAAGTAACATCCGACACTGCTTAGGTATTTGCCCATACATATACCTAAGTCATCAATTATCATTCGACTCCAACATCCGAGCCCATGTAAAACCCAGTCCGCATAGGAAATCAAAACGTAAATCCACACCGGATAGCACAACACAATCCACAAAGGAAAGAAAAACATGATTCAGCTCACATAGGAATACTTCTTCATATGACAATAAAGATGACCATATATTTCCACTGATTCATCTAAGCCGTTGGACCCACATATGATCGATAGGTACTAACCCCCGAAATGACCCACAAAGGATCTGACCCACAAAGGATCGATAGGTAACTAACCCCCACAATGACCCACACAAGATCTGACCCACAAAGGATCGATAGGTAACTAACCCCCGCAAAGACCCACATAGGATCGGACCCACACATGATATGTAGACGCTGGACCACATAGGACCGCTGAGCGCTGACCCACACAGGATTGGACCCACACAGTATTAGTAGCACTGACCCAAAACGGATCGCTGAGTGCTGTATTCATCGTCGTCGAATCCACTGAGGATCTCTGTACAGTCGTCATCGTCAAAGTAGCAGTTTCAGCCACCTCTAGGGTTCCCACACATAGAAAGCTCATTCAGGAGGGTCCGATCCACGAGCCGACAGGCTGATACATCAACTGACACATAGTCTAGAGTTGATGTATCCAAAAGTTCTGTATCGTCAACAGGAACTCAACTTCGTAGACGGCGTGTCAATCGGACACCCGGTCTGAGAGTTATTGGCCTTTTCATCCCAGGGGCCAGGTTGGATTTTAAGTCAAAACCAACTTGACCGTACTCCACCTGTGTTCAAACCTCGGGCAGAGTAAGACAAAAGATCCGTCTCACTTAGAGGAATCCATCAAAGTCGATGGTACGTCAATCGGACGTCCGAAGCTCAAGATATGAGCGTTTCCGCTCCGAGGGACCGGTTTGTTTCGCGTACAAACCAACCTGGCTGATCACAAAGTATTCTGAAACCTCGAGTGAGATATACCAAAACGACGATCTCGATCCAAGGATCGCATCACCGCTGACGGCGCATCGATCGGAGGCCCGTAGCTCATGATACGGGAAAAAGTCCGAAAAGGTCCGAAAAAGGGGGGTCTGGGCCCGGGCCAACCCGCCCCAACCCCCCGGGGTCGGCCCGAACCGGGGAGACCCGACCTGGGTCCGGGTCCGACATGGCCGGTGCAGCCTGGCCCAGCCAGGGTGGTCCGGCTCGGCCTGGGCGTGACCCAGCCCGGCCGGCGGGTCGGCTCGGCTGTTACGGCCGAGCCGCGGGGGGGGGGGGGGGGGTGCCCCCGCGTGAAGAAGTGCCGCGGCCCCGTGTGGGGCTGCTCCATGACACCCGGACGAGGATTAAGCCGCGTCCCTCCTCCATAGTCCAGCGCGGCTGCGGGACCATCCAACGCCACCGTGGCTTCAGCCGCGGCGTGTCTTCCCGGCGGGGGCTTCCGCGGACCACCGGACGCGCTCCGGTGGTCCGATTTGCGCACGGTCTTCACCAGTGCTTGTCCTGGGACTCGTTCTTCACTGAAAAGCCTTAAAATTAACTTGCGGGCCCGTTTTTAATCGCCCTCCAATCCACACATAAAAAACAAAAAGGGCGATGGGTTCGGACTTGTTCGTTGGTCCGCACCCACCGCGTTAGCGGTTTTTAAGGTCTCACAACAATCATATTTAACAACCGGGGATATAAATCACAACGATTTAAAAGGAACAACCCCTACCTTTTCGTGGTCATCGAACAATAGTTATTCATGGAAATTATCGTCGCGGGGGAAGAGGATCATCGCGTCACGGAAGAGGCTTCGCGTCGTCGCGGAACACGGCGTCGCGTCGACGATCTTCGAGGGTTAAGGAAAACACATAGATTTAATTTCAAGAATTAAATCCATGTTAAGGATAAAAATCCACAAAGTAAATTTAAAATATTTGAAATCTCCTTCCTCAAGTAGTTGATCGAAGATTTGTCGCGGGGAACGAATCGTCGCGAAAGAAGCGTCACAGAAGGAGAATCGTCGGCGTTCTTCGTCGCCTTTCATCGAAGGCCGGCGTTCTTCGCATTCTTCGCGTTCTTCACGTTCTTCACGTTCTTTGTGAAGAAATATGAAGATCTTATAGCTTCAGATATTTCAACAAATCCTCAAAAACAAGACACCCCGCAAAAGACAAGTTTTGGTCTTATTTTTAATCTCATACCAACAATTGATTTCAAAGATAAGTAACGAACAAATTAATTCATAGAATTAATTGCAACGAATTAACCTCCCAATTAATAGGGGCGTTATGAATTTAGAAAATGTGTCAGTTGACTTTCATAAAAAGGAGTTTTCGCTGGTGCGTTTCTTAGGGGTAAAGAAACGGTGCGGCTCGTGCAGGCCCCAACTCACAAATATCCTACCAAGAGGGTAGGATATTTTGGATTGCACCATATCCACTTCAACTTAACATAAGTGGCATTAAGTGGCTTCAAGTGAAATAAAATAAAGTTGTCGCACCACTTTATTTTATTTTCTTCACTTAAACCCCAAAAATTAAAAACCACACCCGAGAAAACACAACTCCAGAAAAGGCGTTTCTAAGAAAATATCGGCGCTGCGATTCCATCGGTTCCCTCGGAATTCGATTCCGAGCACCGGTTCAAAAGTTAGAAAAACCCGCTCGTTCGTTTACTGAACGTACCTGAGCCAAACTTCAGATAATGATTCTGGGCACACCGGGCCTCGAAATCACGTGCCGTTAGAAACTAAATTCTTGTAAAATTCCAAAGAAAATTAAGAAAAGAATTTCCTTGAAATTTAAGGGTCTTTACATTTCCTTCTTCCACTAACACCCCTCATACATTAATAATTTTCTATGTTCTTATAAATTCTCTCTCCAAGCTTCATACCCCCATCCAGGACCTGTTGGTCTCACCAAAAGTCCAAAACCAAAGTCTTTAAGGAGGATCACAAGGAGAAAAGATCATGAAGTAAGAATCCAATTCCCTTTTCACGTATTTTCTTTCCAATTCCATTGTTTTATTATAATGCATTTCCCTCCAGTTATCAAAGAAGTAAGAAATTTATATAATATTATTTATTATTTATGTTATCATTTTCATGTAAATTATTAATATTCTTCCTTCCTCTCCTCTCCCTATTTTTCTAAAAATAAAAACACCATCCTCGATGTGCGGATTTACCAAAATCATGGACGATGTGTTTGCAATATCCATTAAATTTTTAAAATCATATCATAAAACCTATTTAATGGTTGAAACAAAATATTACTTTTATGTTGTAAAAACATTTATGTTCTGGAATGAACTTCTATTCATGAACTTAAATTATATAAAGATAAAATTTTATGATTATTAATGAACCACCAAAAATTATCTAGAAAAATATCATTAATGTTTTATTTAATGGTCCATCATCATGTTTGATAAAAATGATTTTTTGTATTACTATATATTCTGAAAATATATGAATACCATTTCCTTCAACATTTGAAATTTCATTTCGATGCTATAGGAAAATTAAATACAATTCGAGAATGAAAATCATGTAAATAATGCACCCAAAACAATGGAAGGAAAAAAATACTAACAATTAAAGGTTGAAATGATGTTATAAAATGTTGATATATTATTGTATAAACATGATCATTTTTATTTAAAATACTAATACAAACATTTAACCATTTTATAGTGGTTTTAATGAATTTTTTTAAGATGAACCCAAGGTAAGGTATTTCGTAACCTAATTTCCATTGTTTGGGTTAATATTCAACTTCATTATTTATGTGCTATAAAAATTGATTCTATGATGAATTTTTTTATATTATGTTGAATTGTAATTAATTATATTGTATATACACTTTTAATCCACTATCTTATGTCTCATTTCAATTATATGATATTATTAGAATCATTTCTTTTAATAACATCTTTTAAAATTATATTGTACAAAATTCAAATGCAGTGTTTTTAGGAAATTATTCTGGTTATATGATTGTGTACTAGTTCATGGAAATTTTTTACAGTGATGTTTTTGAAAAATATCTCACACAAATGAATTGGGTCTGTGTGAGTTTGAGGTCAGTCGTATGGTTACTCCCTGTGTAAATGCAATGGTTACACAAATTGTAAGTAGTCGCGATGATTACAAATTGTAAGGCACCTAAGAGGGTAAAAATATTATAAAATTAATGACCCAATATAAAATTATAGTTCTGTTTATGTTCTATATGTTTTATGGAAATATCTTGGAAATATAATGTTTCAAAAAGTAATTTTATATGGGTCACATGTATGTCTTTTTTTGAAAATGATTCCATATGTTACAGGTATTCAGGGACATGTGTTTTCTTTCCTTCTTCGTATATCTATTACTATTATTTTTGTACGCATACAAGGTTTTTAAATGATTTTCATATCTTATAAAGATGTTTAATTCATAAAATTATGACATGTTAAATTTACCGAAGATTTGTCACATAAAACATGGTTTATTTGAAATGTTTTATATTTTGAATGAAATGGAAACTATTTTTCTGGTATCTGATCTGTATAAATATGGAATGTAATGTAAGTATTTTATCCCAATTCTCTAAAAATATTATGTAGATATATCCCCAATATGAAAGTAAGTGAGTTCTTGACTAAAATTCCCAATTATGTAATTTAATATGGTCGGTTCCATATACCTTGAATGTGGATACTTCAAACATATAATTCTTTTATTTACTTATTTTCATTCAACAACACTAGTTCTATTAATCATATGTATAATATTAATTCTACATATATAACTCTATTTCATGAATAAAATAATTATCATTCCATTTATATTAATCTCATTATAAATTCTACATAATATAATTTAATTTTATATGAACAACATTTTATTAATTTGAAGTGACTATATAATAAAACCCTTGATTATAACATTGTACAACCATAATGAAATTTAATATAGTTAATGTTTCCTCATTAAAAATAATAAAATTTCCAGTACATCATAACTCTTTAATCATCATTATTCTAAAATTAAATATTATATATCAATTAAAAATATATTTCATTGATTGATTTAGTATTAAATAATACTTTCTTATTGAATTAATGAATAAATATTTTTTCTTTATATTCATGAATCTAAACAAAATGATGTTATATATTTTAATAAATATGAAAAACCTGCATAAAAATACATTCATACCTTTTGTATGAAATTCTTAGTGTCGTCATATTCATTAACAATAAAATAGTTATAAACAAAATGTTTGTTTTTATAATCTTGTTGATCTAAAAATTAAAAATAAATTTATATATATTTAATTGTATAATTACACATTTAATTTCAATTAAAACCTTTCACTAATGTTTGAGCACCTTGATAGGGATTTGATCTACCTTTTTTATTATTATTTTCCTAAAAATTATTTATTTTTTTAAATAACAAGCCATATGTCCATATTTATAATGTAACACCTAGATGTTTTCCATAATTTTTATTTTTCAGTTGCTTTCATTTCTTGTAATCATGAGTTTAAATGAACGAAAATATTTCCTTATTATAAAATTACTGCTTTGGACTTGTTGTTAGGATATCTGTAATAATTATAACTTACTTATGAAAATTCATTGTGAATTTGTTTTATATAAATTTTTTATAGAAAATATAAATCAAGTAGACATTTTTATTTTTGAGTGAATTAAATTTGGTAATAAAATTAATGAGATAGATATGTGTTATATACTTAATTAAATATTTCATTATATTTATCCAATTAATATTCTAGTAATAGAGTATGAATTAAACCTTACATGATGTATAACAACCTATTTCTTTACGTTTTATTTTACACCTTTGAATAGAGAACCCCTTTTAAATAATTCATTTAACACATTATCATTTATATATGTTAAAATAAACATTTTATTTTGAAGCCGGATATAATAATATACTCTGGTCAATTTTTTTTATTTCCCGAATAACCTCCATGTTTTAATGAATAGTAAAAAAGCTAAATTTTAATTTTAATTTTTTTTCACAGATACAATTTTTGGATAAATTATATTATTAATTTTTTTAAAAATTATAAATAGAATATATTTTTATAATTTCATTATATTTTATGTAATTTTCATAAATTTTACATAGAATTCTTAAGTAATAACATTTCAATATTTCACAATGATGAAACTTTTAAAATCGGCTTTCCCTTTTCAACAACGATATTAATTTAAAATTTATTACTACATATTATGTGTATTTAATTTTAAAAAATATATTCCATATTTATATTTAGTTGGTCTAAATTATGTTAATATACTAGTTTTATTTTTGGGCGTTATGGTTAGAAACAATGGTAATTATTTTTATTATCATAGTAAAATATAAATTAGGTAATTAAGGGTAAGTATAATATTATAAAATTACCTTAAATAATTTAAAAATTCTGTTTGATGACTAAATTAATCTCTCATCATCTATTGTTCAATATGGAACCACATAATGAGTATATAACTATGAATATGACATGAATGTAATAAAAACTAATGAATGTGACCAAATGACACTATCTCATTTTATATAAGTATATTAATATTAATATATTGATAAAAAGGACATAATATCTAATATATGTAGTATCTGGAAATATAAATGAATTTTTTACATCATAGAAATTTATTTATAATTTTTAGTGATTATATAATTATAATTACTGATGACACAATAGTGATAAGGAAATTATTTTATTAATAGAAATATCAAATAAATGAGTTTAAAAATATTAACATAAATATCATATTAATTAATAAATATAATCCATAAATTTTATAGATGACTATGAAATGTTATGATTTTACTAAAAACTTTCGTTCGAGTTTATCTTTTTTGAGGATGGTATTTAATGTCAAATAAATAAATAGTTTCAAAATTGACACTATTGATATTTTATGAAAATTACATATTTTTAAATTACTTATAAATCATAAAAACATTGAAAAATTACAAATTTATAGTTATATGATCTAAAACGTCCAAAAAATAATTATTTATGGTCAATTAACACAATATATGTAAATATTTATAAACATTAAATATTTATAATGTTATTACCACAGTTAAAATTAAATAAAATAATTAAGGGTCAATTAAACAGATTTGGTTTTAATTGAAAAAATTACTTATCTTGAAAAAATTTGATCATGAGATTACAACCGTATATCATCTCAACTTCAAAATTAGGACATTTTGGAGGTTTCTGGGATGAGTATAACTTTATTATAAATTTTAATTTATGGAGTTTTCAAATGTTCCCATCACCACAATTATAAAAGGGAACCTCCTCCCTCACCCAATCACTTCATTTTGAGACATAATTCATGTAAATACCCTTGTATTTTTACTTCTCAACTTCTCTATTTTAATTCCATAGATTTTAGTCATCTTCAATGACCAACTCTAGTGCTCTAAGAAGAGATTTAGAAGAAGCACGTCGAGGAAGAGTTAATCTCTTCAACCGATTCTTTCATACATCCTTCTTCTTCTACAACTACATCATTAATTGTTTCATTATAAATTAAAAACATCAATTCCCCTAATATACTGCTATGTTATTATAAATATGGATCAATCATTGTCTACATTTTATCTATCATATTAAAAATTAAATCACCAAGCGTGCGTGCATACAACTTACCATCGGCACACCGTGGTGTGATATGTTTTTCACCACCACATTACATGGATGTGTATAATAATATAAATAATAAATATATATGATTATTATAACATGATACTGATTTTTAAATATTATACCACATCCAATTTAATATTATTCAATAATTTTGGGAATGATATCATCAGTCTTACGTACGTGTAGCCTACCATTTTGACGATATAATGTGATTCATTCTACATTATCATCATTAACAAATGACTATATACATGAATTTAATGAATAAAAATGATATATATTATTTTGATATAACTATTTAAATGATATAATTATATCCTGAAAATATTTTTAAAAACATATCTTAAAAAACATGTATAAGAATATAAAGCAGTTATTACACAAATAATGACTGACAATGAAATTGTACTAACAAACAGATGAAACAATGATCATAAATGTTATCATAAAAATTATAATGAATTTATAATAAATCAGTAACATTATTTAAATAATTATAAATTAGATTTAGATATATATTAAGTATATTTATCTAAGTTAAGGGATAACTTTTCAAATCACTTTTTTATCAATAATTGTTTATTTGAATGTATTTACCGGGGTATATTCATAATTTCTACCTATGATTCCTAAATATGAATTTAAAAATATTCTTTATATCCCTCTATAATTTTAAAAAGTCTATTTTTCCATTGGAAAATATTTACTCCATTTCTTTAATGGAATCTTACATTTTTCAGTAGGAGATACTTTTGTCTTTTCCAGTGAATGTTCATGAAGAATGTTTTTTTATTTGAAGTAAATGAAGGGATTATTATGCTTCAATAATTAATTATTTCTCTGAAGCTTATACAACAATAATAAAAGTTTATTTTCTAATAAAATTATTTCTTCTAAAATTGTGTGGCATTTTGAGGAATGAAAATGTTTTTGAAGATGGAAGGATATTTTCCCTAGGAATTAATTTCAAGTGTTGTATCAAAATTATCTTCTATATAAGATGACACTCTTTATATATGGTTACATTGATATAGTAATATTTTTCTATTATGGGATGGAATTTAATAAATCTATTTGTTTTATATCTATTATCACAGAATGGTGTTTATGAACCCCATTTTATTTCATGGGTTCTGCTATGGTAAATGTTTTTATTTTATTTTGTTGGAACACATATGAATAGTTTAATTTTGAGATGAGTGGGACCAATGTCTCCAACCAATTCATTGGATAATGATTCATATCTTATGATATAGATATTATGGGAATGAAAACTAAATCCAGTTTAGTAATATAGGGCTGGAATGAGGAGTTAAATTGGTTCAGTAAGGAACTTTTTCTACTATGATGGTCTCGACAATTACAGTCGACTAATATGAAATGATTTTATATGCATATGTCTGTATGACACAAATTTTCATGTCTTATGTTATGAAAATTGAGATTACATTTCAATTTTTTTATTTTCCAATAGTATGGTATTATGATCTTTTATATGTACGATAAGACATTCAAATTTTCTGTTCTTATGATTATGATATGAATGATATTTCCCCAGTTTACCATTGCTGATCATTTGACCTCATCCTTTCATATGTTTCTTTTTCTCAGTTTATCAATAAGGTTATTGAGTAAGATATTTCTAAAGGAGTCTAGCTGTGAATGAATATGTTTAAGACAATGTGGATGTTTTGTGATCCTAGGGCTTATGTTTCCCAATATCTAAAGATAATAATCCTATATGGTCATGGCATGGTTTTATAAATAAATGAGCACACTTCATTGATATTGGAGAAGATTTCTCTCTTAATAAAATTTCTATGAAATATGTAATGGATGTGGTAAGATTTTTTAGAGTACCATGTTCCATTATATCTGATTGGGATTCGATGTTTACCTTGATGTTCTAGTGATGTCTTCATCATGCTATGAATATAGTGTTATTCTTCATCATTATTTATCATCCTCATACAGACAATCAGTCTTAGAGGACAAATCAAATATTGTATGAAAATTTAAAATATTTTTCTTTTTAATTTAACCGTTGTTAGACTCAACACCTACCATTTTTAAAATTTACATACAATAATCTCATTTACTCTACTATTCAGATGGATCCTTATAATTCCCTCAATATAAATAAGTGAATGACACTAGAACTTTCAGACAAATTTGGGTAAGGAAAGATTTTACGACCAGATATTGTTGTTGAAATAATAGAAAATGTATAATATATTCAAAATCACATAAGAGTAGATCATGGTTGAAAACATAGTTATGAAAAAAAACCAAATAAATGACCTAGAGTTTGTACTGGGTGATATATTGTTTATATAAAAATCTACTTGGAAGAGAGTAATGAGATTTAGAAAGAAGGGCAAGATGGGACCCAGGTATATTAGTCCATTTGAAATTCATGATCAGGTTGGAAGGTAGATTACTTACTAGAGCTTCCACTGAATCTCGGACATGATCATGATGTACTCCATGAATCTTTCATAGGAAAGTACATACATCATCCTTAACATGTACAAAGAACATAAGTTTTACCGCTGGAGAAAGATCTTTTTTACTAAAGAACAACCGATAGAGATTCGGTATTATAGAGAAACATTTCTATGAAACAAGACGACTCTATTGGTTAATGTTTTATCGAGTAATAACAAATTTGAAGAAGAAAATGGTAATTGAGTATATGATGAAAGAGTTGTATGCCTATTTTCTTGTTTCCATGTGACGAATTTTGAGGTAAAAAATTTTGTATAATGGGGGTAGAATGTATCACCCATATTTTTTTAATAATTTTTAATTTTCAATAGATTTCTTTGAATGAAATTAGGGGATTGAATTAACTAAAAGATACACTTAATATAAAATTTTATTTATAACTGAGATTTCATGACTGTAGGAATAATTATAAAAAAAATTTGACAATGAATTGTGAATTCACTGGCTTGGAATTATTTATAAAAATAATAAATCATTAGGTATTTTTGTTTTTTAGTGAATTACATTTGGTAATGAAATTAATGAGATATATATGTTTTATTTTATTAATAAAATATTTTTTCTGTATAGAACCAATGAATACATTAGTCATAAGATTTGTATAAAACCCTATGTGATGTATAAAAACAATGTTTTTTTATTTTTAATTTTACACCTTTGAATGAAGAAACCATTTTATATTAATATTTTGAAACACTAATAATTTAATATCAAAACATAAACAGGTTATTTTGATGTGGTAAATAGGAAATTTATTTGGATAAATTTCTAATATTTTTCAAGTAACTTTCATATATTGATGAATAGTTAAAATACGCTAAATTTTAATTAAAAATAAATTTTTTAATTTAGACAATTTATATGGTTAAATTATATTATTTAATTTATTAAAATATATATAGGATATATTTTTATCATTAAATATAATTTATGTCATTATCATGAATTTTATATTGAATTAATAGGTAAAAACACTTCAATCTTTTCAGTGTTTAACTTTTAAAACCCATTTTATCATTTCAACAATGATATTAATTTAAAACTAAATATTGAATCTTCTATGTTATGAATTTTTAAAAATAGATTTCATATTTGGAATCATTAGGAACATATTATGTTAATAGGATACTTTTATTTTTAGTCATTATGAATAGAAAAAATGGTAATTATTATTTATACCAAGTTTAATGATAAAATCGGTTAATTATGGGTAAAATTAATATTTTTATATTACCATAACACCTATAAAAACCATATTGGATGACTAAAATCGGCCCGTATCATCTATTTTTCTATATATAATCATTTAATTGACACATACCTATGAATATGAGATGACTGTAATAAAAACTAATGAATGTGAAAAAATGTTCCAATCTCATTTTATATTAGTATGTCAATTTTAATATATAGATATCTAGGAGATAATATTCCCTATATATAGTATCTATAAATATAAAAGTAAGACCTATATCTTGAAAATTAATTTTAAATTTTTAGTTACAAAATATTTACCATTAATGATGTCACAATTGTTATGTAAATATTATTTTATTAATAAAAATATCCAACAATTGATTTTTAAAAATATTAAAATAAATATCATATGATATAATTAATGTACTACAAGAATTTATATTTGGTTATAAAATTTTAATTGTATTAAATATTTTGGATCTAATTTATCTTTTGTGATGATTTTATTTAAAGTCTATGAAATAAATAGTGTCAAAATTGACACTAACGATATTTTATAAAAATAATATGTTATTAACTTATTTAAAAATTATAAAAATAATTAACAATTACAATGTGATAATTATAATATCTAAAATGTCATAACATACACATTTATGGTCAATTAACATGATATAAGTAAATATTTAAAACCATTAAATTTCTAGAATTTTATTACCACATTTAGAATTAAATTGAATAACTACCTGCCAATTAGAAGATATGGTTTAAATTGAAAAAATAACTTAAAAAAAATTGATGATGATAATATTACAACACTATATAATCTCATTATATAAATTATGGCATTTTGGTGGTTTTTTGGTAGGGTTCGATTTTATTATAAGCTTTTTTAGGGAGTTTCCGAAAGTGCCACTCACATAAATTATAAAAGGCAACCTCCTCCCTCACATATTCACTTCATTTTGATCCTTAAAGCTCATCCATACCATGAAATCTTTCCTTATCAAATTCCAAATTTTCATTATAGATGTTCTGGTCATCTTCGAAGACCAAACCTAGTGATCTATGAAGAGATTTAGTGGAAGCACATCGAGGAAGAGGTAATCTATTCTACTGATTCTTTCAAACCTCAATTTTCTTCTACTTACTCTTCATTAATTGTTTCATTTAAAGTAATAACATTAGTATAACTCATATAATGATATGTCATTATAAATATGAAACATCCATAGTCCACATTCTACTCATCCAATGAAAAATTAAATGACGACACATGCATATGTATGGTTTACTTTCTCCACATCATGGTGTAATATGTTGTTCACCACAACCTTACATTGATGGGTATAATGATATAAATAATAAATTTATATAATTTTTATAACATTATACTGATTTATAAATATTATACACCATCTACTACAATACTATTCAATAATTTGGGTAATGATATCATCCCTCGTATATACGTACGACCAACCGTCTCAAAGATGTGATGTGACAAATTCACATGATAATTGTTAAAACATGATTACATACAAGAATTGAATGAATAAATTTGATATATATTATAATAATATAATTTTTAAAATTATATAGCCGTAATATAAAAATAGGAATATGAAAATATGAAAAAAAAACATGCATAAGAACATAAAGCAGTAAATATTCGAATAGCGAGTAACAGACAAGTGTTACAAAAAATTGGACGAAACTATGATCATAAATGTTATCATAAAATTTATCATCTTTTTGGGAGAAATCAGTAACGTTATTTACATCATTATATAGCAGTTTCAGATACATATGAAGCATTTCAGACCAAAGGTAAGTGATAACTTTGAAAATTTTCTTTTTTTATATTTTTTAATTGTAAGTATTTACTAGGTAATATTCATCATCCACATCCCTATTAAATAAATATCTATTTAAAAATATTATTTATATAATTATATATATTTTATGATTTATTTTTAACCATTGATAAAATCTTTCTAAATGGTATGCATGTAATCGTTTTTTGTTTTCTGTATAAGGTATTGTTTGAATTTTCGGGAAAAAGAATGAGAAGAATGTGTTTTCAAATTGTGCACCGTGAATGGATTTTTATTCTTTTATAATGCCTTATTTTATTGAATGTTACCCTAAAATATTTAAATTTTATTTTAACAAAAAATTATTTATTCTAAAATTGTGTGTAATTTTGATTACGGAAACTGTTTTTAAGAAGAAATGATATTTTCCTCAAGATTTTATTCCATGTTTTTTTCACAAATTTATTTTGTATATAAGGTGACACACAATAAATAATGATATATTTCAAAGATTTAATTTTTATTATGATGTAATTATATTTAGTAAATTCATTTTTATAACAATAATGATGGAATTAAGTTTAACAAACCCATTTTATTTCATGGTTTATGTTATGGTAAATGTTTTTATTTTTCTATGGAATACATAAGAATGGTTTCATAATAAGATGTGTGGGGCCTATATCTCCCAGAAATTCAAAGGGTAATTATTTATATATCATGTTATAGACATGACTGGAATGAAAAGTAAATATGGTTCTATAATACTTGGCTGGAACGAGGAGTGAACTTGGTTCAATAATGGACTTTTTTCCACTATGGTGGTATCAGCAATGAACCTTAAAAAATATGAAAATATTTTCTATTATTATGTGTGTATTCCCTGAAATTTCATGTCTTATGTTATGACTATTTGGATTACAATTAAAGTTTATGATTTCTCGCATGACATGTTATTATGAAATTTTATATACAGGAAAATAATTTGAAATGTTATGTTCTATAATTATGATATGAATGACATTTCCCTTCATTACCATTATTAAGAATTTGATCTCACCCTTTCATATGTTTCATTTCCATAGGTCATGAAGAAGGGTATTATGTAATACATGTCCAAAATGAGTCTATCTATGAAAAAATATGTGGTAGACTCTGTAAATGTTTTACGAACCAGTTATTATGGTTTCTTAGTTTTTAAAGACACTAAACCTATACGATGTTTTCATGGGTTTATTATCATATGTAATAAATATTCTTAAAAATTGATGTAAAATATATATGTAAGGTATTAGCCATTATATACAACTTCTATAACACTTTCGAAAACCCATAATATATTCTCTTTTTAAATCAACTATCTTTAACACATTATAGAATTTATGTTTCCATCTACATATGTTTTATTCATACTAGAACATTATATATATTTTTTCAAATTATTCCCTTGTTATATTCAATATTTTTGGTCATAAATGAGACCATTAACTATATTTTCACATTCTCTGCAAATTGATCATTTTAATTCATTCTTAAATAGAAATGGGTAATAATGGTAATTTTTAAATATTCTTTAATAATGTGTAAATCTATAAATATTATAATTTATATGAATAAAAATATTATTTGTAGATATTGAAAACCTTATACATGTTATTTTTAATTAGATATATCATAGATCACTAATTAAATAACCCAAGTCTATTGGACCTACACAGATAAACATTGTGAATATAGAATGTGTATGATGTTTTTATTTACGTTGTTTCATAGTATGGTGGGATTTATATTGGATATACCTAGTCTCTTTTTAGAGAGGATACACTCAGTGGAGTATAACATACAATTGATTGTATTGTTTCGATATCACATTAAATTAAAAAAATTACTTTTTTATTGAATTATATATATTTTATCATTCATAATAAAATTTTTGATATGTGATTAATATTTAGGTCCTGGTATAATATTCAACACATGTTCTTATTCAAAATTCCATTCTTTATTAATATAATATTTACCATGACTAACATTAAAAAATAGTTCTTATACAAAAACATTGGCATATATCTCCACTATTTAAATCATTATTTAGTGATTTAAACCCAGTTACCCTATTTTTTATGTAGACATAAAACATTTACCCTAACATATTCATGATAGAGAGTTTTACGTAAGGTTTTATGGTAATTTCACTCTAGTGTTATTTGACTATTCGAGTATAGGACCCTAAAATTAATATAATAGATTGTAAGACATATTCACTATGGGACTATGACTATTATATATAATATCAATATCATGAATTATTATATTACACATAAAAAATATTTACTAATATAATTATGTTGGAAACCATAACCACATGGTGTATATTGAGGTTCATCTTTCCATTATTTTTTATTGCTAACCCAATAGTAAATTTATTAGTCTGCTGAGTCATACTAGGTTTATCAATGTAATAATGAGTAGTATATGGTTCCATGGAATGTTATTTTCTAGAATTATTGGAAAACACCTATTCATTTAAACATTATTAATAAATAAATGGTGTCCCCTCAAATATTCAAATTTAATGAGTGAGTGTTTACGAGTTAGCATCTTGTTCCTTTTATTGATGCATTCTTTACACAATAATGTTATAATGATTCATTCTTTTAATACCATAATTGTTTTCATCATTTTAGTTTATAGGACGGGTTAATAAATTTATATTATTTTAAAATTATTTATAAATTTCCTTTAATTTTTTTCACAATTCTTGTTAAAATAGAGGGTTGTTGTCATACATATCATATGGGATGTTTTAGTGAAATTATGTGTCACTGTTGGAAAAGAAATGGTATAAATTATTCTATAAATTATTATATAATAGGGATCTAAGTGACCCACTTCTATGTAATATGGAAGGACCCAATGCGATTTCAATATAAATGGATGATTATGTTCCAACAGCTTGAACTATTATCAACCATCACATTTTGGAGGGTCTAACCAAAATTATTTTGATTTCATGTGAAGAAGATAAATGAAATTATCATAACATATTTTAATTTTTTTGGATACATTAACATTTTGGCTTGATTTTCCTCCACAAAACGATTAGGTGTGGATTAAACATCTCATCCAAATATTCAAAACCATTGAGACACCTAAGGAAAAATGATTTTGAAATTCGCCTATAATTTTAGAAGTTAAGGAAAAATTATTTTGTGAAATGACCTATGAGGTGAATAAATACCAATACCTCACTAATGTATGGTTTTATGTTTTATTTATTAAAAATGTTATCTTAACACCACATATCGAGCGAAATTATAGGAGTTTCAGAACCTCAATTAATGTTTGATGATAGTTATGTAATACTCATGAAATTATATTTTACAATGTTATTTAAATACTTATATGATATCACATATTGAATTTAATATATGGAAGATCAATATAGGGTTATAGACCCAAGGGAATCTGACATTATTCTCTTCAATCTACTTTCTTTTATAGGGATAGTGAACATGGATATCCCTAAAAAGACATTATAAAAGTAATTTTAGAAAAATAATTAAAAAAATTATAAACCTATTTAAAAGCTCATTTGAATCATATAAGTGATGTAGAGAGGCTGAAAATTGAGGTGGTTCCATTGAGAAGTCTAGGGTGGTGATGTAACTTCATTACTATAGTTAAAAAGATTCGAAGTTCAGTTTCATCCATGTAAACAATATAGAAACATAATGCCTAATCATAAATTGGTTATTAGAGGTTCCAATCATATAGATGGTATGGTATCATTTACTTGTTTTTTATTATATAATTTATAGAGTGTTGAAATATAACTTTAGAAGAATATAACATGATTAGAATTTCTAATATCTTCTCATACTTAATTGTTTTTATAGAATTATTATGATACATGAAACATAAAAAAATAAATGAGTAAATATTTATTAAAATACTCAAATTATTAAAACATTACATTTTAAAATTAAATTAATAAAATAAATGAGATTGTGGAGAACAAAAAATTATCTTCCTAAAATACCAATAATTTTTTAGAAAATATGTTTGAAATACTATTTTTTGTATTTTTGATATTTTTACAATTTATTAAATATATGGGATAAAATAAATAATAATTATTAAATATAAATAAATAATTTTTTATAATATAAATTAATCATATCTATTAAATGGTTATATAATTACAAGGAGTAATAATCTTAAAGTAGTTTTCCAAATGTTAATGTTATTTTTGATTCATTTTTTTATTTAAATATAATTTTACTAAAATGATAATTTATTTTTTATTATTACAAATAATTAATTGAAATATATATATATTTATATAAATTATTATTTATATATTTTTTTGAATATTTTATAGAATTCAATATATAATCATTTGATTGTATAATGAGATATTTTAAAAAAAATTGTATACCCTGAATATTATTATCTTATTATGATAAATTAAGAAATATTGGTTAATGGATTCAATTAAATATGTATATAATATATTAAATAAGATAATTGGAAATTCATCTAGTTGTTAGAACTAAAAAATTAATCAGAATAAAATTATTTTTTCTTGAAGCTATTTATATTTTATTTTAAAATGGGGTTTATGTTTTTTTGTGAAACTAGTCGAAATAAATTCTCTAGAATATATGGATTGAATCATGTAAATTATATTCTATATTTTTAATAATTACTATTTATATTATGTAGTAATTTCAATTTTTTTATCTATAATGAATAATTACCATGGTTAATATTCTGTCACAGTGATCAAGGATAAAATTATTCAAAAGGAATTTTACTAATCAAAAAAAATTAAATATCACAAAAAAATACCTTTTTTTAAATTATTGAATTAATTTATACCTTCGATAGATTTACCTTCTAAATTTTTATAAATTTTATCAACATTTACTATATAATAAATTTATTATACTTAAATGTTCTTAATATATACAGGGTTCCCCTTGCCCTCGGTTCTAAAATGGAATATCCTCTTCTAAATTTTTGAAACCACATGACAACCACAGAGCACACAACTAGATACAAATCACTATTTAAACTTTATAACAAAATAGTGATGAAATTAAAAGGGTCTCAAATACAAGCCCAAGAGAAAAGTTACAAGTACAACTAAAAATAATACAACTAAAGAAAAATAATGAAAAAAGATATTGGGTCATCCTCTGGGATTCCTTCCTTAATGGTAGGTACAGATAGCCTCCTCATAACTTCACGTCCATCAGTCTCCTCTGTGTACCGAGTTGTCATAAGTTCCACCTCTAGGTACCATATAGTCCTAGTACTCTCATCCTCAGTCAGTGATGTCTATCGTCTGCATCCAACACAATAAGGTGCAGGCATAGCCTAGGCAGGGTTGAGTATAATGATACTCATTAGGGACCCCGAGACCCTCGAGGTGTCACAAAATCCAACAAGGATAAACCACAATGTATGAAATCAAAAGATAACCTTAGGTATATTCCCATACATATACCTATGGTATCATGTGATCCATCATAATCATGAGGAAGACAGAAAAATACTGACTTAGCTCAAAACATGATTTATTCTAGGGTAAAAAAAACTTCTGAACCCTGATCTGCTAGAGAACTCCTCCTCTATAGTGTATTGTGGGCTTGCTGCGTCCCATAGAGGTACTTCCCACTAACCTTGGATTGAATAGGTACTTATCCTGTTGAGTATCATGGATCTGATGTGTCACACAGAGGTTCTCCCCATTGTGGGTCTACTGCAACAACCAAACACTCCCCCTCATAGCCTGTAGAGGTAATCCTCTTGTCAAATACTGCAGGTCTGCCGCCACAACCAGGCGCTCCCCACCGGGCTAGTCGAGTCACTCTATGTCAATCGGTCAGCAATCATCAAGTCTCTGCTAGCTACTAGGTTCCCACACAAATGATCACTCATCTCTGAAAGATCCTCTCCACAAGCTACTGGGAGATTCTCTAATCACCATGAAGTACCACTAAGAAGTATCCAAATGGCCCACCACATCATAGGGTTCTCAACGCCACCGACGACGCGTCAATCAGACACCTGGTCTATGAGTTATTAGTCATTTAGATCTAGGGGCCCGGTTGGATTCCTCCATGTTCCAACCTGAACATATCTCAACTATACCCCAAACTCTAGTAGGGTATACTCAATGTGTCCGTCATTCTCCGAGATTAACAGCACTGGTGAAGGTTCGTCAAACGGACATCTGGTTCCAAGGATATGGCCAAAATAAAGTAAAGGGGTCGTAGTGGGCCCTGGTCCGGTCTGACACGGTCGGACAGACCGGCCAGAACCATTCTGGACTGACTCAGTCAGGATTGACCCGGCCTGACCCATTGGGTCGGGGACGACCCATTAGGTTCGGCCCAGCACGCAGGGCCCAGACCACCTAGCCACTAGGTGTCTCGGAGTGCCTGTAGGGAGCGGACAGTTCGCGAGGGTGCGTTCCAGTTGCGGGTCATCCCAAGGGCGGTTCGGCCTAGAGGGTTTCACGAGGTAACTCTCCAGTTCATACTAGGCACTGCGAGGGGCACACGGAGGCCGGCGCGATAGGTGCGCCGTGAGGCCATGTGGAGGCCGGCTCGGTCGGGGAAACGTGAAGGGCGCACGAAGGGCGACTCAGCTGGGGGGATGCGAGGGGTGGACGGAGGCCAGCTCGGTTAGGGCATCATGAGTGGTGTGTGGAGACCGGATCATCTAGTGCACCATGATGGGTGAATGGAGGCCGGCTCAAATAGGGTGTCGCGAGGGGCGTGGGGAGGCCTGCTCAACCGGGGCACTGCGAGGGGTGCGCGGAGGCCGACTCGGGAGGGCACTGTGAGGCCCGATTCAGCCAGGAGTGTGTGGGCAGCTGGAAGCCGGTTCGCTCTGGGCGCGGTGTGGCCGGGGCGAGGCTCGGCCAGGGTGTGGTGCGGCTCGGGCCAGTTCAGCCGGTAGGTGGTGCGTCCGGCGGGCGGTGCAGTTCAGCATAGGGTGGCAGAGCCGATTCGGCTGGGGTGTCGAAGTGTTGCGGGGGAGGGGGGGAGCACAGGTTCCCTTCGTAATCTTATCACCTCATCATCATGCCGAAGAACATCACAACGAGGAATGGCGGAGGGGTGTTGGGCCATGTTATTTTGGCCCGCACCCTCTACATTTTAGGGTGGTAGGAATCAGTTCATCAAAAACATAAACAAAGAATGATCATGGAATATATCATAAAAAAACAATTCCTATAATCAATCATTAACAATATATTCCCAACTCGCAATGATAAACATCCTCAGATCTACTGGATAATCAGTCGGTCCATTTTCATTGTTTTTGAAGGAAATAAATAAGGGAATAATATCATTCCAAAATAAAATCCCAACCATGTTCATTGTTCGTCTATGTTAGTGTGAGTAGGATGACGTCGATTCATTGTATAAGAACGCGTCCTACATCGAAGGAAGTTATGTGGATGAATGTAGAAGTAAAGGTCGACGTTCTTTGTTGGTGGTGCCTTCTTTTTGGAGGAAGCATTCTTCGTTTGAGAGTTTTATCCAAAGAGCTCTAATACTCATTTTCCAACCTTTTTCCAACAAATGAAGAGATAGCCACTCCAAATAATAGATTATCTATTATTTAGTTTTATGGGTTTAAAATTAAAATTGAAGTATTTAATTAAATTAGATGGCCCAATTAAATAAAAGGGGAGGGTTGACCCCATTAAAAGAGGGGATGGTGGCTCCATTAAGTTAAGGGAGGTCAAGAGACTATCCCTCTTTTATAAGGGAGTTGAGAGGTTTTCCTCAATTAAATGGGTGGTTTAGCCCCTGGAGGTCCGCACACTGTAACCTCTTGTAGGAGGTTAGGTTTTGGTGGGCCCCACAACCACAACCTATCATGAGAGGTTATGGTGTGTTGGTCCCCACCTTTAACTTCTACATGGGTTTTTATAATAGATAAAATAAAATAAAACATGTGTTTATTTTATTTTATTATTTCCATGGAAAAGCCAAAAACTAACATTCACTCACGACCAACATTGGTCGATGTGAAAGTCTTCTTAAGTGAATATCGGTGCTGCGAGTTCAATAGTGCCCCCAGGTTTCAATTCCGATTATTGATTCAAACGTTTGAAAAAACCCACTCATACGTTTACTGTTGGTACCCGAACAAAACTTCATAAATTTATTTTGGGAACACCGGGCCTCAAAATCACACATCATCAAATTTCACAGACATGTAAAATTCCCATATATATAAAAAAATTACATGGAAATTCTAGGTCTTTAAATTCTCCCCACCTTAGGGCTCTATGTCGACGTAATCCACAACACAACTAGGTAAAAAATTGGGGGTACTGAGCACACATTTGAGCCTCCCGCTCACATGTGCCCTCCTGGAGGTTCCCGTACTACCAGAAAATGTGCACTAGAGCTATCCACCATCCACGAAGGACCCGCCCTCTTTGATCCCCAATCTCTACTGGATCCTCCGTAAAAGTATCCCCATAGTCGATGTCCAGCTCGCCATGGTCGATGATGTGAGAAGGGTTGTGCACGTATCTCCTCAGCTCAGATACATGGAAGACGTCGTGCACGAGGGTCAACTTAGGTAGAAGAGCTAAGCAATATGACACCTTTCCAACTCTCTTGTGGACCTAGAAGGGTCCGATGAATGTCGGAGATAATTTTCTGCCTCGGCCAAATCTTCATATACCTCATTGGGGTGAGACCCGTAAGAAGACGTGGTCGCCATCCTCGAACTCCAGAGGTCTCTGTCTCCTATCGGCGTACGACTTGTGTCTACTCTGTGTAGTCTTAATCTGCTCCTGGATGATCTGCACCTTCTCTGTGGTAGCTCGTACCATCTCTGGTCCCACTAGTACTGACTCCCCTGGGTCAGTCCAGCACAAGGGTCATCTGTCGGGTCGCCCGTATAACGCCTCAAAAGGTGACATCCTAATGGTGGAGTGATATCTATTGTTGTATGACAACTCCACAAAAGGTAATTGATCCACCCAGCTACGAACAAAGTCAAGGACACGTTCACGGAGCATGTAATCGAGGATTTGAATGGTCCGCTCAGTCTGACCATCCGTCTGAGGATGGAAGGTGGTGCTCAGACAAAGCTGCATCCCAAAAGCCTCCTACAACCCCTTCTATAGCCAAGATGTAAAACGTGTGTCATGATTATAGAAAATCATCATGGTGACTCCATTTAGCCGCATAGTCTCTGGCTTATAGAGGCGTCCCAAGCTCTCTATTGACCCATACTCTCTGATCGGTAGGAAGTGGGTCCTCTTACGGAGTCAGTCGACGACCACCCAAATCGAGTCATGTCCCCCAGATTTACGTGGATGTCCTATCATGAATTCTATGGATATTCCATTCCACTTTCACTCTGGAACCTCTAAAGGCTGAACCAAGCCTACTAGTACCTGATGCTCTGCCTTCACTTGCTGACAAGTGAGGCATCGAGAGACAAACTCTGCAACTTCTTTCTTCATTCCTAGACATCAGTGTTGTTGTTGATGGTCCTTGTACATCTTCTCCACTACTATGTATACCTCTAGAGGGGATTCATGGAACACCCTCAACACTTCCTCCTGAACTGACACTAGTACAATAGTACATCATCCGAAGAGGATGACGTGCTCCCAACCTTCAGAAAATTCATCAGGTGGCTGCCCTATGGATATCTGAGCACATCGTGTCTCACAGTCAGGATCCTTATGTTGTGCTTCCCTGACTCTCTGAAGAATTGGGGGAGATACTATAAGAGTCTGTAGGAAGGTATCTCCATCTCTATCCACAAATGATATCTGTAAAGCATCCAGCTGCTCTGTCGCCTCACCTAGAAGCTATATACCAAAACTCATACTCAGTGCATCTACAACAATGTTCTCCTTCCCAGGATTATATACTATCTCAATGTTATAGTCCTGGTGGAACTCAAGATGGCATCGTTATCTCAGGTTCAGGTCCTTCTAAGAGAACATATACCTAAGACTCTTGTGATCAGAGTACACTATAAAATGTTCTCCCATCAGATAGTGCCACCACATCTTCAAGGTGAAGACCACTATTGCTAACACTAGGTCATGGGTAGCATAGTTATTCTCATGTTGTATTAGCATTCAAGAACCATTTGCGATCACTTCTCACTCCTATATCAGGACACATCCGATTATGGTTCTTGATGTGTCATAGTAGACTACGAACCCTATGCCTTCCTCTGGAAGACTCAAGATGGGGGTATTAGTCATCCTCTACCCCAACTCCTGAAATCTATACTGTAATCTCCCTGACCACAAAAATTGTATCCCCTTCTTCATTAAGCCTGATAGTGGTTCTGCCACTCTGGATAAGTCTGGTACAAATCTTTGATAGTATCCAGCCAAACCCAAGAAACTACATACTTCTCTCACACTCCTAGGTGGATCCCAAGCAAGAACCACCTCAATATTCGTTGGATCCACTATAACTCTAGCCTCCAAGATGAAATGTCCCAAAATGTGAACCTCTCAGATCCAGAACTGGAACTTAGAGAGCTTACCAAAAAGTTGGTGCTCTCGAAGTGTGTCCAGTACTACCCGCAAATGATAGGCACACTCCTCATCAGTATTCGGGTAGATCATAATTTCATTGATGAAGACTACGATAAAGTGATCAAGGTATGGCCGGAAGATCCTGTTTATGAGTACCATGAACAGTTCTGGAGAATTTTCTACACTGAATGGCATAACGAAGAACTCGTAGTGGCCATACCAACATCTGAAAGTCGTCTTATGAACATCCTCATCTCGAATTCATAGCTAGTGGTAACCAGACCTAAGGTATCTCTTCGAATACCACTGTGCTCGCTTCAGTTGATCAATGACGTTTTCAATCCTCAAGTGTGGGTACTTGTTCTTCACGGTCAATGGGTTCCGGTTCCGGTAGATGACACATAGCCTCATGCTCCCATCCATTTTCTTGGAGAACAGAATTGGGGATGCCCAAGGAGAAACAATAGGTCAGATGAATCCCTTCCCTTTCAGGTTCTATAACTGTACTCGTAGCTCGCGAAGCTCCCTAGGATCCATCCGATATACTGGAGTAGATATTAGTGTCGTCTCATGGTATGAGTCAATGTAAAAGTCCACCTCTCCATGAAGAGGTATACCTGGGACATCATCAGGGAAAACTTTTGTGCACTGATCCACTACTACAGGATTGCTTAGACTCTCCACATTAACTGCTTTTAGGGTAAGGCATGCCAAATGGTGAGTGATCGGCATCACCCTCTTCTCGGTAACTTTTTCCTATGCTACAAAGGCACCCTTGTCACCGGTGAAGGAAAACCGGGTCCCATCCGTGAAAACACACCACACTTTGTGCCTAATATATTCAATATGAGTATGGACTGTAGATAACTAGTCCATAACCAAGATGACGTCATAAGGCCACGATGCCGCTACTAGGAGATCCCAGCTGAAGGTCTCACATCCTAGAGTATTCTCGCACTACTGGCACTAGTGTGTAATCATATGATCTACTTTCGTAGGAATATCTAGTCATAAGGATTGAGTCAACAAATTTTTTAGAATCTCCAAGCTCCGAACAAGGGCAGTGGCAATGAAAGAGTGATTGGAACATGTGTCTATAAGTACTGAATCAATGGTGGAGTAGACACAGATCATAACTCGAATCTTCTCTAGAGTGCCCTGATCGAAGGCCTCAGCTGCCTGGAGCTGAGATCTCTCATATCCACCTTCTCCATGCAGTCGTGGTGGACCTCTTGGTGGTGGTGGAGGTAACACCTCAAAATGCCGTGAACCACAAGATGCACGACCAGCTCCTCTTCCACAACCACCTATTCCCTGTGGACCACCTTGATTGAATCTCTTCCTCTGTCTGGGTGGTCTTTCGACTATCTACTGATCATCTACATGGCATGTCTGAAATTCAAGAGACATATGAACCTGCTCATTGAATGATTAACACTACCCACTCCTGGCATGTCTGTCTCTACATCGGGTGCCCCACACAACTGATCCTGAGTCATGCAGTCATCCACTTGTAGGTCTAGTCCTCTTGGACCTCTATGACATATGTATGTGGATAGTTGTAGAAGACTCTACTATGTGTTGACTGGTGGTGGATCTCGCCGCTGGAGATTGCTCAGCAAGGAAACTCTCCACTAAGAGGGATCTCTCTAACACCCCTGCCAGCGTTGGGATGCTATGTGAGATCGTTGAAGCCCTGATATCTAACCTGAGTCCCTAATCAAATATCTGGGACCTAAGGAATGGTTACCAAACCATATCGTTGGTGTAGAGAGTGAGGTCTATGAATCTCGCTGAGTACTGAGCTACTATTATGCTACACTGCTACAAATGAAGTAGCTCTGAGATGTGCACTGCGTGAAGAGTAGCTGGAACAATCTCTACCTGAAATATACTCTCAATGTCTACCAAGAGAAGCATCACATTGTTGTGGACCTAGAGATTCAAGATCCACCAACATCCCGCTGCTTTCTATAGAAGGCTAGATGAAAGAATCACAATGAGGTCTGATGGTGTCCCTACAAGTCGGAAGACTCTCACCATAGCCTCAATCCAATCATCAAGAGCCTGTGGGTCTATCCCTCCCCTGAACCTGGGTGTCTTATGGAACTGGAACATATGAAACGTGCTCAAGCGGTGTGCATCATATACTGCTGGGGATGCTGGCATCGGTGGCCCAACGAAGAGTGGTACTGCTGGTGCATCCGCTGGAAAAGGGCCTTGAACCGAATCCTCATTGCTTGGTGGGATATCTGTGTTTATGACTCTCAAGACTCTAGATGTTCATCCACATGGAGGCTTCCTGAATGAAACAGATGTGACAAGGTCAAAATATTATACCTGGTGTGCTAACCTGGTTGAGCTGACTTAGAAAAAACTTTTGAAAATAGACACACAATCAGTGTTTTCGAGCACTGAGTCATAAATTAGAAGTCATGGACCTAGTGTGTGGATATGTCAGATGCTGCACCAACACTGGACTCCCTAAATTGATAACCACCCACACTACCCTTAATAGTATTTCTTTATAGAAAAAAAGATCAGAGTCCTATGTTTTCAGGTAGAACCGACTCATATGAAAAAAATTTGTCAGGACCCGTCCCCCAGGGCCCATTCCGTGACTACCCCAAGCCCGCCTTCCATAGGCCAGGGGCTGGCGACTAGCACCAAATGCGCAATTCCCTAAAACTAGGAAGGAATTGTCATTGTAACCATTAGACGCACACAACAGAGCACACAACTAGATAAAAAAACTATGTAAACTATATAACAAAAGAGTGCTAATAGTAAAAGGGGCCGAAATACAAGCCCAATAGTAAAGGTACAAGTAAAACTGAATACAATACAACTAAAGAAAAAGAATGAAAAGTAGCTACTAGGTCGTCCTTCAAGATTCCTACCAGAAGGGTAGGTACAGATAAACTCCTCATCACTCCACGTCTGTTAGTCTCCTACATTTACCGACTCATCATAATGTCCACCTTCGTGTACCGTCTAGTCCTGGTACTCTCAGACGTAGTCATCACAATCTATCGTCTGCATCCCACACAACAAGGTGGGGGCATATCCAATGTAGGGGTGAGTATAAAAATACTCAGTAGGGACCCCGAGACCCTTAAGGTGTCACAAAATCTAACAAGGATGAACCAAAAAGTATGAAATCAACATATAACCTGACTTAGGTATATGTCCATACATATACCTCAGTTACCTAGTGATCCATCTCACTGATGAGCAAAACAAAAAAGTACTGACTCATCTCAAACCATGATTTATTATAGGGTAAAAAAACACTATGAACCCTCGTCTACTGGATAAATCCTCCTCTATCGAGTACAGTGGGCCTACCGCGTCACCCAGAGGCACCTCCCCCTAACCACAGACTACTGAGGTACTCCACATGATGAGTATCATGGGTTTTCTATGTCACATAGATGCGCTCCCCCCTATGGATCTGCCACCACATCTAGGTGCTCCACCTTAGAGCCTGCAGAGGTACTCCTCCTATCGAGCACTATCGGTCCGCTGCCACTACTAGGTGCTCCCCACTGGGCTAGATGTGTTACTCTGAGTCAATCGGTCAGCAGTCATCAAGTCTCAGCCAGCTATTTGGTTCCCGCATAAACGCTCACTCATATCTAGAAGATCCACTCGACAAGATACTAGTAGACTCTCCATCTTCGACGAAGTCCCATGAATATGTATCCCAATGTTCTGCCAAAACATATGTGCATCAATGCAACTGACGGCGCGTCAATCTGACGCCCGGTTTGTGAGTTATTATCCATTAAGTCCTTGGGGCCTGGTTTGATTCATCCACGATCCAACCTAACTGTATCTAAACTATAACCTAGACACTAGTGGGGTATAGTCAAAGGGATTTTCATTCCCCAAGATTAACAGCATCATTGACGGTTCGTCAAACAGACATCTGGTGTGAAATATATCGCCAAAAGAAAGTAAAGGGGGTCATAGTGGGCATGGGTCCGGTCCGACCTGGACGGACTGACCCAGCCCGACCCCATCTAGGCCGACCCCTTGGGTCTGGCCTGGCCTATTTGGTAGGCCAACCAGTTACAGTTTCCTTGAGCTGCAAGGCCCCACCCAGTTGGCCGCAAGGGGTCACGGAGGGCCGTGAGGGCACAGACCAGTCGCGAGAGCATGGACAGGCCGTGGTTCAATGCAAGGGTGGTTTGGCCCGAAGTGCACCGCAAGGGCGCAGGCCGGTTCGGCTGGGGAACCACAAGGGGTGTGTATAGACTGGGTCGGCCGGGGAACCATGAGGGCACGTAGAGGCCGACCCAGCCAAGGCACCGCGAGGGGCGCACGGAGGTCGGCTCAGTCAGGGTGCCATGAGGGGTGTGCAGGGGTCGGCCCAGCCGGCACCCCGTGATGAGAGTGCGCGGACCAGCCTGGCCGGGGTGCCATAAGGGGCAAGCGGAGGTCGGCTCAATAGATCCCCACGAGGCCCAATTCGGTCAGGAGGGCACGGGTGGCCGGATGCCGGTTTGGTCGGGGCGCGACTTGACTGGGGTGCGGCTCTTCGGGGGTGCAGCACGACTCGTGCCAGTTCAGCCAGTGGGTGGTGTAACCAATGGGAAGCGTGGCTGGGGTGGCTCAGAAGCCGGAAGGCGGGGAAATTCGGCCAGTGATGGTGAAGCTGATTCAGTAGGGGTGCCAGAGCGTTGTGGGGGTGGCACATGTTTCCTTCATTGTCTCGTCGCCTCGTCACCATGCCAAAGAACATCACAAAGAGGAACAATGGAGGGGGGTCAGGCCATGTTAGTTTGGCCCACACCATCCACATTTTAGGGCGGTAGCAAAAGTTTCATCAAGAATGTAAACAAAGAATGAGCATGGAAGATATCTTAACTACATCAATTCCCATAATCCCTCGTTAACAATATATTCCCAACACGCAAGTATAAACATTCACGGATCAACATAGTAATAAGATGGTCCATGTTCATTGTTTTAGAAGTAAAGAAAAAGGGGAATAATATCATACATAAATATAATCCTTACATTGTTTTTTGTTCGTCGATGTTGGCGCGAGAAGACAGACTTCGATTCAATGTAGACGAACACGTCCAACATCGAAGGAGGTTCCAAGGAAGAATGTTGAAGTCGAGGTCGACGTTCTTCATTATTGCAGCATTCTTCGTGGAGGATGTTGTCTTTATTGGAGTGTCATCTCCCAAGACCTCTAATACTCCTTTGACAACCATTTTCCAACCAATGAATAGATAGCCCCTCCAAATAATAGATTATCTATTATTTAGTTTGATGGGTTTGAAATTCAAATTGTAGCATTTAATTAAATTAGATGGCTCAATTAATTAAAGGGGGAGGGTTGACACCATTAAAAGAGGGGGGGGGGATGGAACCATTATGTTAAGGGAGGTCAAGAGACTCTCCCCCATTTATGAGGGAGTTGAGAGGTTTTCCTCAATTAAATTGGTGGTTTAGTCCCGGGTGGTCCCCACACTATAACCTCTAGAGAGAGATTAGGTTCAGGTGGGCCCCTCACGATAACCTCTCATGGGAGGTTAAGGTGTGGTAGTCCCCACCTCCAACTTCCACATGTGTGGTTATAATACATAAAATAAAATAAAACGTGCATTTATTTTATTTTATTATTTCCATGAAAAACCTAAAACAATCTTTCACCCTTGACCAACTGCCATCTAGGTGAAAGTCTTCTTAAGAGAATATCGGCGCTACGAGTTCAACTGTGCTCACGATTTTCAATTTTGAGCACCGATTCATGAGATAGAAAAATTCACCAGTACGCTTACTGAACATACCCGAACAAAACATCATAAATTGATTTTGGGCACACTGGGCCTCAAAATCATGCACCGTCAAGTTTCATAGACTCATAAAATTCCAATATATTTAGAAAATATTACATAACAAATTTGGTTCTTTACATAGGAGGAGATATATTTTATTTTTCATTACAATACATAATTCACAGTTCAATGAATTAATATATATAATATTTAGTATATTTATGATATATATATGATTATTGAAAGATAAATTATTTTATAATTCTTTATATCTATCTTTTGAAAAATAGAAACATCGCTTATTTGTATGTAATGAATATTATCTATATAAAGCAACTTCATTCATACTTCAACACTACCTTTCATGGGAGTATATAAAAGTGTATTCAATTTATAAATATTATATTTCTGACATGATTCATACATAGGAGATTTGGAAACCATGGGAGATGCTCAGGTAATGGAATCTATAAAATCAGAACAAATTAAAAAAACAGAAAAATTGACAACTAAAAATTGTTTTAAATGAATAATTTTTACAAATGGTTAATTATACATAGAGGGAATAATAATAAATCATATAATTTCAAATATTATTTTCATAAAAATTTAAGATAGTTTTATTTTTTTTATATAGGATGATACTGTGGATTTAATGACATTTGTTACAAATGGTAATGGATTATTTTATAATTTCATGTTTAATAGGGATTTTTTATGTTTCAATTTATGTTGTGGAAAATTTTATATTTTTTTATTTTAAATATATAAAAAAATTTCTAATCTATTTATTTTTAATGTTTTTAGTCACTAGTAAATTTTTAATTTTCTTTGGTAGTTTAAATGATAGAAATATTGTTTTTATGGAAAACCAACAATGTCCATCCTCTTTTAGTTAAGAATATATCTATTTCATATCCATGTTTTTAAAATAATATAATGAAATTTGTAATGAATTATTAAAATATTTAAAAATATATTTTTTACTATATTTTAATTTATATTTATATATATATATTTAAAAAACTACTCTTCATTTCCATAATGAGTCATTTTTTACTTTTTATAGATAAGTGTGAGAATAATATTTTTAAAAATTTTATGATGTGAAAATATTTTCATACCAATATGTATTTTCTCCAATATTTTACATCCTTTAAAATTTCCAATGGTTTTCTGACGTATTTCATATTTTCCTTTTTTTATTATTTTTATATTAAAATTTATAAAAAAGTATGTTCCAGTTGATTTTAAAAATAATCTTCTATGGAATTTGTGAAATATTTTTTCATTAATTCCCATCTAAATTATGAGTATTCATGATTCACTAGGTGTAAAATATTTTTTTATCATCCATATAATTTATTTATATATTTTATTGTGATTAATTTTTTATAATAACATTTAATTTTCATTTGATAATTAAAATTTTAAGGAAAGATTAATAGTCATATGTGCATCTGTCATATATGTTAATTGTTTATTTTTATCCCTCGTGTGGGTATGATATACACCTACATTGTGTTAGGTATTGTATGAAATATATTGATCTCAAAGGTTATATGAAAGGTTTTCCAAATCTCATGACACAACATAGGTGACTAGCCCAATCCAATGAGGGTACATGATTGATTATCCCAATATTATGGTGGTATATATGTGATTAAACCAGTCTAAGAAAGGTACATTGGTTGTTAGACCAACCCTATGTTTCAAATCATTACGATTAATTTGTGCTCAATTGTGATCATCGATTGATATATCACATTATTATCTTTATACCACCATTTCTTATAGTTATTTTCATGACCTGTCAATGTGGGGCTCATTCCATTACTCCCTAAGCTCACCTCGAATAGGCCTGGTTCTGGTGATGATTACCGAGTAGGCATATCACTAACATGTGGGGAATTACCTATGTACTTGTACACATTCACACATATTTAAGACCACAAATGATGAAAAGTAAAAACCAATAATGAACAAAATGCATGCATACCACTGAACCAAACCAATAGAGTACAACAAGGAAGGTAAAGTGCATTAATGTTAACCGGTCTAGAATACAAGCCCATCAAAATAAATAGTCTATAAACTACAATGTCCATCCTGTAAAAAAGGTACTGGAACTACATTCTAAATCCATAAGAACGCCTCTGCCTCTATGAACACAACAAGAACCACCAAGTCCATGTCAATTCTTGGTCCCCTTAGGATTATTTCAAAAAGCTCGAATGTCTAAACAAAACCAGACATGTGTGGGTAAATCTTTTGCTGTGGTGAGTATAAAAATACTATGAATGACACCCAAAAACCCAAAAATATTACACAAAGTAAAGTTATAGTCATTTCAACACAAGTATTTTTCTACAAAACATATAATAATGATATTAATATATACTTGAACCCAGACCTATAGTCTAGAGGTATGTCACATCTATCGTATACCAACCCTAGAGATTCAGTCTGAAGACTCCATGAAGTTCTCATCCAGGACCATGAACTCATGAGTTTGATATTACTAATGAAATTCTTCTAAGAGGGGATGCTCAATAGGAAGCATTATGAGAGGGATACATTGATATATCTTAATATAGATACAATACACTCAATCCGATATAAATCACTCCACGAGTGGGGAAGATCACGATATAGAGATGGGCATCACCACTAGGTCGTTGGAAGGATACAAAAAATCATCCAGATTAAACTACTATGTTGAATAACTATGTCAAGTAGGATTTGAAACATTGATAGTAAGACACCATATAGGTCACAAGAATGGATAGAGGATCCTTCTTCAGGACTCCGAGAGTAGATTCCAACTACTATATCATGAATTTCCTACTAAAGGGATAATTATCCTATGAGTTGGAAATGGTAAAAAATAACTTACATGTGATGGGTTAAGGGCACCAACCCTAATGAAAAATGTCCAAAATGTGATTGACAAGGATATACATCCATGAATAATTATATATGTAACATATAGTAGAGTAACATGTCTTGTCCCTTCACCATGGGTACTACCAATGTACAACGACCCGTGTCAAAAGTATATATTGTGTGAAACCTATTTACATGTTCTATAGAAGGGTCACACGCAGTGTCCTCCTATCCTAGTTATGCTCATGTACTCTGGATGTGTGCTAGTACACGATTTCAACTTGTGTCCTCCGTCGTGTGTACCAACACATGGGCTAACCAACATATCAGGTCTGTTTCTAGCTATGTGGTGGGTTAAACACCATGTAGGTATGCCTTCAATTCCACCCCATTTCCATGTAACTCCTATTATACATTCTGGGTATTGAAGAAGTTCTCACACATCATGTGATAGTGGTCACATGTCGTTTGAAGCATTACAACCTCCTAGAACACTGGTCACCACTAAGTGGGGGCCACATTCCATGTAACCCCATGTTACATTACATGTTGATCAAAAAAATTCAAAACTTATGTTCTTTATCTAGGAACCTTATCTTATGAACTATTACTCAATCTATTGGTTCGTTCAACTAGGGTATTTTTTTGAAGGTTGTGTTTCCATTTCAAAACCAAGTCGGTGGGTTTTAGGCCTTTGATTGGATCTAAAAACAGATTTTGATCATCAACATAAATGATACCCAAAGAAAAATATTTCTTGAAAAACGTTGATCCATCCTTAACCATCGTTTTCTCGCCTCCTCTATGTCATCGAAATGTCAGATCTTCGAATTTGGATCACCACATGAATAAACAGAGGCACAACGATCATCCATTAATATCCCTTGAAGAACATGATGAACATGAAGAACATTGAGGGGGACGGTTTAACAAACAATCCAAAGAATATACCACAACCATTTTTCATTTTGGAATCAATCCATTCTGTAATAATGATCATTAATAAAAAATAGTATAATTATCACAAAATGATTACAATAAAACCCTCCCCTAAAAATGATCAAACCACGCGTCAACCTATTCATGGTTTGATTAACAATATTCATTAATTATATCAAAAATTATAGAAATAATATATATACAATTCCCTTATATGAGGTAGGATCGGTCTATGAAGGAGACAAAATTTTGTCTCATCGCTATTGGAATGTTTTCCAAAAAATGACTCCCTTCAATCTAAGATACAACATCACATCACCATTTGTCGCTGAGAGAATCCTCCAGGTTCATATCTACACATACTCTAGGGAATTCAAAGGTTATGAGTCTAAAATGGGACCCCTAACACTAGGTTCATTAAAAAAATAATCAATGTTAAATATCTGAATTAAAGAAACATTAAAATAAAAAAATCACCATTTAATTAATTTCTTAAAACACAAAAAATAAATTCCACATCTAACATATGCCAGCTAAAGCTAGGTCATGACCAGGGTAAACATACAATGGTGAAAAATATGATGCCATTGTATTTTGACACTATCACCCATTTAGAATTTATTTAACTTTTTCCAAAAACAGCTCACTCATGCTATTTAATATTTTGAAAATATTTCAAATATTTCATCCAGCCACACCGAGCCTCAGAATCACCTTCCCTCTCAACACCTCTTCTATAATTAATCGTATATGATATTTATAAATTAATTCATGTAAAATCCTGGAAATTAATTCCTCCCAACCTTTTGTGTTTTATGTCTCGATAAAATAAAAACCATGGATACACAAAAAGATGTGGTTATTTCACCTGAATTTGTGCCTCTCACTCCCACATTTTGTCTAGGGGATTCTTGTGCTACCCATGGATACACACCAAGGATAATTCTATCCAAATAAGGATTCAATCTTACCAATCATCTTCCACCGCGGGGTTCTCCACAAAGGTTTCTTCGTCATCATTTTCCAGCTCCATCCATTCGATGACATGTGATGGATCATGCACGTAACTCCGTAGCTATAAAACATTGAAGTCATCATGTACCCCATACAACTGTATGGGTAGATCCAAGAGGTGTTACACCTCACCAACTCTAGGAAGTATCATAAAATGGTTGATGAACATCGAAGATAACTTGTCACCCCAGCCAAAATTCTGCAACCCACATCGAGGTAAGACCCGAAGGAACACATGGTCTCCTCCCTAAAACTCTAAAGGCCTACAATATATATTATAATATTATTTCTGATGTATTTTAGTGGTCATCATCCACTCCAGGATGATCTAATAATTTTCAAATGTATCTCACACCAACTCTATGGCCATGAGTGCTGACTCTCATTGGACAGTCCAATAATGTGGTGACCGGAAGGTTCACCTATACAATACCTCGACTGGTGCCATAATAATGGTGGAGTAGTATATGTTTCTGTATTTAAACATAAATAGTGGTAGGTGGTCATTCCAACTACATATGAAGTCCAACATGAAATCACATATCATTTCCTCCATTAAAATAATTGTCTTCCCCATCAGGACTTCTATTTGTGTGTGAAATGTTGTGATCAAACAAAATCGAGTCCCAAATGCCTCCTGTAATGCCTTCGACAACTCATATGTTCATCTTGTATCATGAACTAAAACTATCAATGATTAGACACCACATAATCAATCTATCTCCTACACATAGAGGCTTCGCAAGTGCTCTACTTAGCTCTTCTCTTGGTTAGCTTGGAATTTATCCAACCCGGTGAGTCAATCAACAATCTTCCAGATGGAATTGTTTCCCCTGGATTTAAATTGTAATACCATCTGGAATTCCATCTATATTTCATATAAAATTCCTTAAAACGCCTAAAAAGGATGAGCTAATACCACTGGAACCTATTTCTCATAATTCCCCTACTAGAACATAAGGCATCGAAAAATAAATCTACCACTTCCATCTTTATCCTTGTCATCTGAAACATGAATTGGAGGTCCTGTTAAATTTTCTCCACTTCAGGTTATACCACCAAATGGGGTGTACGAATCTCCCTCATAACCTCATCCCACAATGCCACTGGTATTACATTGTGTCCTCTACACAAAATAATGTTTTTCATGCATTGGGAATATCCCTCAGAGGAATGCCTTATGGGTATCTATGAACCTAAGGCCTTGTAGTCAGTATCCCCAATTCCCCCCTGACTCACTAAAATAGTGGATTAGTGAAAAAAATCTACTAGAGATAGGTTTCATCATCTACATCCATAAAGGTTAACTATAAGGTGGAAAACATCTCTGATGCCTCAATCCACAGCGGTGAACTAGATCTCCTACAAGAAGCACCATCCACAATGTTCCCCTTCCCTTGAGTATAGTCAATCTCAATGTCATGGTCATAAAGGATATATTTCCATAACCTCTATCTCATGTTCGTATCCTTCTGAATGTAGATATACATAAGACTCATGTGATTGCAGTAGATGATTAACTGCTCACCCATCATGTAGTGTCTTCACATCTTCAATGTCAAGAATTCCATGGACAACCCAAGATCCGGGGTGGAAATATTCTACTAATGTTTTCCTAACTAGAGTGAACCATAATAAGTCACCACATTCCACATAATCTTCAAACAACTAATTTTTTCCCTGGATGAATCACAGAAAACTAAGTCCTCGACAACCTTCTCCAAAAATTTCATGATTGGGACACTCATCAATCTATGACTCATCTTCTAAAAGCATTGACCATGGTTCAACATTTGAGAATCAGAGTGACCCTCTCAACCACTCCAGGAGGACATCGATCCTTTGTAGATGATACAAATTCTCTATTTTAATTTGTATTAATGGCCGAAAATCAGCACACAACCATATTCTCTCATATAACATTTTTCTAGTTAAAACCTAGGGCTACTTAGTGTGAAGCACTGGTCCATAATAAAACCATTCTCTATAAGTACTATAACATCACACTCATATTTGAAACCATTTAGGGAGCTATTAGTCATGTTGGTGAGGATATCGGTTTCATCCTGAGGTGTAAAATATGTTGGATTCTAAATCACGATGATAATTTAATCCTAGAACATATTTAGGAAATACCTCCTCGTATTCTTTTATTACGTCACGGAACTGACAACACAAAACAAGTCCGTATCTATGGGTCAAGCTATCCAACTCATGAGTGAGCGTATTCAACCTCCTTTTCATGATTCCATCCCATGTTCCTGGGTTTCCTTTCCTCCTGCCAAGGAAAACCACATTCCATCACTACATATGTACCTTACCCTTCACCTAAAATAGTCTTTCTGGGAAAAGACAAAAGATAACAAATCTATACAAGGAATGACATCATGAGGCCTCAATGCTGCTACAAAAAGTTCCAACTGAAACTCTCACCTCCATGGTTCAGGTCAAACATTCATCATTAGTGTGATCATAGAATCTCCACCAGTACATGTCACCATGTGTTAGGGTTGATTCAGTGGATTAACCAGAATATCAAGGTCACATACTAGATTTCTATTTGGAAAATAATGACTATCATAGGTTTATATGAATATAGAATATAATCCATAAAATACACATATCATAACTTGAATCATTCTTGGAGCCTATGAGACATGTGCATTGATTGCACACAGCTATCCAAGACCCTATCCTCCAACTCCTTGATCTTAGCATGGACTACCTAGGTGGTGGGGGTAATATGTTGAAATGTATGTCACATCATATTACTATCAATTCTCATTTACCATGTCTACCACACTATGGATCTTCCATATCCTATTTCATCCTCTTCCGTGGATTCCCAAACATTGTCTCCTTATCAGTATCTTGATGAGTTTGAAAATACCTAGGGGGATGTCCCATTCTACCACAAGAATAGAATCACTTTTTTCTAGGATGATTGGACCCACCATGTGAGCCCTAAATAGTAGACGCCAAGTTTGTGTGTCTTCTTCTAGTGATATATAACAAGTATATGATTATAAGGATGACGTAGGTTTTATGTTATCGAGGTCTCTACTAATTCATTCCTACTTCTAACTACCACAAATTGTATCTACCCAGAAAATGAACTCTCAACAGCCAAAGACTATGCTAGGACTTAAATATAGGTAGATATACAAGGAGGGGATACACTTGTTCAGATGTATCTACACTAATCTCACTCAGATGTCAAAGAATTGTATATTTGATCATCTGTCCTATCTATTGAGTACATGCAGTGGTTGGTTTGCCTCATCGAATACTCAGACACCGACATTCCATCCTGATGGATTTATAGAAGCTCGTGGATATGAATAACTCTCAACATAAAAGGTGATAACTCTTCTCTAAGAATGTCCTCAAACTCTTCCCATGGAAGGGTTGCCTTGTTATATGATCATGTAACTGATAACCAACATCTCCCCACAAGGACATGGAAAAAGTTCACGTATAGAATGACCATATGATCTGTTAGAGTCCTAACTAGATGGAAAACATACTTCACAGACTCAACCATGTCCTCATCCACCTATGTATCAGTTACTCTATGAAACCTAAGGGGTGGTTGCTGATAAAATACATGAAGCATATTCATCATTCACTCATAATCAGCTATTACTATGTGTACCATGTTTTTCTCTATAGCTGTTTGTATGAATTATGCACCACCTAGAAGTTACATCTTAGAATCTATTCACTATATCGAATCCTTTTCCCAAAATGGGTCATCATGATGATCATGTTGCTGAATCCAACTAGTATATATTGCAATGAAATCATATAAAAATTATTTTCTATGTTCAATGAATATATATAGAGACGTAACTCAAGAACGAAATAAAACCAAAATGCAATCTTATATTATGCATGTATCATTGTTGTTTCCATAAAACTAGTGTTATCATATACCAAGTAGAAATTTAGGCTATTAGAGTCATGGCGTATGGATACATTTATCATTTCACCAACACAGGAAGAGTTTCCCTAAATAGAAAACATGAAACACTTAACATTGTTTCCCCGAAACAAATCACACAAAATCTTGGTCCAATGGTATAACTGACCACTCAAATACAAATCAACCATGACCCATCCCAATGGGGTGTGTGCTGTGACTCCCTAATCCCACCTCTGATGGGATAGCAGCTAGTGACTAGAATAGAGGAGAAATGTCACTACCATGGGAGCCATTTAATATGTACCTTTACACAGGAACACATCTCCATGACCATAAATGCTAAAATATAAAAAACATTATAGAAAAAAATGCATGAATTCCACTAAACCAAAATGGAAAAACATGAAACATGGTCTCTTAGACATTGGTATTACATTTATTCCCATCCCTACTATGTGTGACAACACTATTGTGGTCAATATCTACAAAAATCGTATACAATACTCTCAAAATAATAACATTGATGTAATAACTCATTTTCATCAAGATCACATTAAAAATGTAACATCATACATAAATTAGTTTTCAAATACCATAAAATTTTTTATTTCTTCAATAAAATACCTTCCATTGATCATTTTAAAATTATTAATGGTGTGTCCTTTATTATTATTCTACAATAATTATATTTAAAAATGGAAATAATGATAGTTTTTTATATTTATTGAATAAATATAATATATTTTTCGAAATAAATGTAATTTTTCTTTTTAGAAATTTTTTTTGAAACTTTTGATATTTTTTGGAAATTCAATGGAGTGTGATAGTATAAGAAAAAACATTTATTTCATGATACAAAATAGTAGATGTTGTTTTGATGTAGATTAACCTAGAGGTTAAAATCTCAAAAAAAGGATAGTTTTATTTTTAATTTGATATTCAGAGATGGAACTGGTAGTAGGTTTTGGTAATATACCAACCTGGGCCAACCAGACTGGTCACCCAAGTCAACTCATTATGGGGTGGGGTAAAATAAAGAAAACAAAAAATAGTCTTGTATATCAAAATTAAAAAAAACAACCAGAGTATGAAGTGAAGATTATAGATGATATAACTGATCAAAATAAGATAAAAATAATTAAATGTCTGGAAACATAAGTTTTAGGTGACCAAATATCACATCTAAGACATCCCAAAATAAATTCGATATGTAAAGAGGAGCCTTCATTCTAAAAGATTCAATTCCCATTACCTGTGTTGTAAAAATGTTTTGAAGCTGTTAAAAGGTATAAGTAGGGTGTAAAAAATACACCCTAGTAGGATAGCACAAAAAATAAGGAAAAGATCTTCTATCAAGAATTCACATTTTCTATCTTCAAAACAATATTTTTTAATAATAATAAAACAATTTAAAATCATTCCTCAATAATTATTTTCTTTTTATAAATATTTCATAAATTTTATTCCAAACATAGAATCATTCCATTCTTATAAAAAATTAGGTAAACCTACCGAATATGAATACACATGTGAGACAAAATCCTTGAAATAATAAATCACGTAATAAACGAAAAAAACAACAATGAACCTCCCAGTTTTTCTCTAGCTTATTAGAAAATTAAAACTGGACACTCACAAGATAGAAATGAATAAATATGGATCTTAATAATAATTATTCTTTCAAAAATCCATTGATATACAAAATCTTACCTCCTAGTGGTGTCACACACATTAAGGCCACCCGTGTCTCTTTACCACCATACCCAAGGTTCATTTTGTGAAATGTTTTTTAATTTTTTTAATGAATTCTTCTCTAATTTTTTATAAAAATATTTTGAGGCCAAGATAATCTGTTTTTAGTTATGAAAATCCATTTCATTCCAAATCAATAGAAATTCCATTTTCCTATAAAATTCCTTTTAAAAATTAAACTAGGCCTCTTTTAATTTCAATACATTAAATCACATTTCAAATCTCAATGAATCAATAAGAAAAACATGAAATTAAATAAATTGAAATACATGAAAAAATACACCTACCTCAAGGAGATATAAAATCTATCCATATTTAACAATGGAAATTTGAACCCATAATATCCACATTAGGAAGGAAATTAATGAAAAGAAACTGAAAAATATTTATATAATGCGTTATCCATTTACAAAACCAAAGCCAAAACAAAGCTACAATGGAATCTTAAGAAGAACCAGAAGGAACTCGTATCTTGTTTGATGGAATACAACCATAACATTGATCAACAATTGAATGAAGTGATTTATATGAGAAGAAGTCAACCAAAATCACCTTGGGAAAACTACAGGTCGAGAGAGGTTCAATTCACTAAAAATTAATGAAACATATCACCAGTAAGACATAATAAAAACAAACACCATGAAATTTGTAAGGTGTGTAACCCATTTACAAGGAATATAATCCTTGAGGTCCATATAGGCTCAAAATTGTACCACCATTTAAATTAAAAAATAGATTTTTATACATGAAAAATGTGAAATAGTTACACATAATGAAAACCATTATTTTTATTTACCTAGTTCATAGATTCTATGTATAATTAATTACAAATTTTGTAGATCACTTAAAATTGTGTAATTTCCCTATAAGCAACATCAACTAGAGGAGTGGATGCTAAAAAATTCCAACACTCCCTAACTTCACAATTATAGGTATCCTCCAAATTTCATGGTTAGAAATACGTTACCATAGAAAAAAACCCAAATCAAGGATTGGAACCTAACTAACATAAATGTAATGAGGTATTACACTCTTCGCAGTATAAAGGAATTATATCTCCATAAAGAGTTCATGATCCCAAATCTGTAAAAACAGGACACTTCTATATCATCAAAGGATCTTAATCCCACATCTGATGGTGATCAGGTCCAAATATTAACATTACCTAGACTAGGTGGATTGTTTTACCATAATGTTTATTATCCCAATGATCTAAAATATGAACTCACTATTAATCCAATGTGCTATCAAGATCAAGACATAAAAATTCCTATATAATATCATGGGAAAGATATGGTATATAGCTCATAATCGTGGAAACCTGAAACATGTTGTGTATAGAAGTAAATATAGACACAAAAAAAAAACAAATAAGACACCCTCTCCAGTCACTCAATGATATCAAAGGGACCCCCACACAATAATTCCAATATACCCTACTTACATAACTGATGATTCCCTAAGAAAGGTAGAAATTTGAGACAGACATGATTCCCAAAATCAAACTCCATTTTTCAACAATTTCTGTCTGCATAATATTTCTTCTGACTCTATGACTTGATAAAATACCTTTGGATCAACAACAACATCTCTGTAATCTCCTAAACATCACTCGGTCCAAGCAAGGACCTCTCTCCCAACTCTACCCAACACAGGGGATATCAACATGGTTACCCAAGAAAATCCTCAAAGTTCTACATCCTTAATAATGAATGATAACTATTTTTATAGGAATACGTGGCCAAAAGAAAATTCTGATCCCAATATCCTCTAAAATAATTTACACAAACATAGAGAATATATTCATGAACATGGATTACCCTCTCTATTTATCCATTTATCTACATATGTTAATATGTGATCAATTTAAAATGGTATCCCATTTCCTCTGGAAATCCTATCTATAATATAGATGTGTACATTGAGCACATATCATAAACCCAAATAAAGGGTACCCAATGAATCCTCACAATCTCCCAGACATACAAATCCCCAAATAGTTCAACATTCATCTTTTACATTAATGGTATTAAAATAGATGATTTAGTGATCTTTTCAATAATCACTGAAATAAAATCATTCCCACTGTGATTATATGTTAAAATAATGATGAAGTGCCTTGAAATTTCATCACATTTTCATACCATAATTGGTAAATCCTGAATAAATCTTTCTGGTCTCTTTTTTTATTTCTTGACACTTTGAAAAGCGAGTCACCAAAATAAAATGTATGAAACTAACCACATATCTCCCCCAACACTAACACTGATATAAAAAATCAATGTACATATTTTTATACTCATCATTCATGGGCCTACATGACTGACTTCCACTAGCTAATGAATCCCCACCTGAGGAAAATAGAACAACTAATCTATTAGGAAATAAAAAAATATCTACTCTGAGAAAGATACCACTCACCAAAGGTCTCACCACCAATTAGTATTTCACAAATGTTTTCGATATTGGTGTCTATAATTTGATCAAGTCGAACATAATCATGAAAATATGAGAAAACAATTTATGGATCTAATAACACTTAACAACCAAACTCATTAACTCCCAAGATCATCTTGGTAAAAAAAACTCATCAGGGCCCACTAATCAATTAAATCCTTAACTATATGGATCAGTACTCTTCTTCTCAATGCATTAGTAACCACATTTCCATTCCTGGGTGTATATAAGATATCAAAATCATAGGTACGAATATACTCAACCCAACATATCTTTCTCTTGTTTAGAACCCTCTAATTGAAAACATACATCAGGTTTTGGTGATTGTATTATTGTATAAAAATCTCTCTAAATAGATAGTTTTTCACAATCTTGTGTGTTCTCATAAAATCATCCAACACAAGATCAATGGTAGGGTAGTTATTCTCGCGAGGGTGTAATTGGAATGAGCTAGAAGCAGTAACCTATATCCCTTACATCATGAATCATCCCAAACCCATACGTGTGGAATTTTATAAGACACAATAACCTAAACCTGGTTCTAGGAGGTTCAACACTGGTGTTGAAGTCAACATCACGTTTATCTCCTCAAAAGTGATATAACATTTCTCATCCCCCTGAAACATTACACCGTTATGGGTCAATACTGTCGTTATAGATGAAAACATAGAGATGAATCAAACATAGAGTTTATAGTATCCATCCAACACCAAGAAGCATCAGATATAAAACATGTTTCTAGGTTTTTTCCAAGACATAACTTTCCGTAACATTTCAATTACCACTATGATTCCCATATCATAAATCACATTCCCCAGAAACATCTCCTCTAATATTCAAAACATGCACATGAAAATTTTACCATAAAAACGATGTTTCATCGTGGTTTGAATAATGATATCTAAATTCTCCATGTGATCATTCTTTAATGTATATAACATGAATATATCACCCATGAACACAATAGAAAAATATTCTTAGAACTGATGAAATATTATTTCATCAAATCCCTAAATACTATAAGAGCATTAGCATGTCCGAATTGAATAATCCAAAACATGAAATTACCATATCTATTCCAATATGATGTCTTATTTATGACCTCTACTCTAAATATAAAAGAATGGAACCCTAGACAAATATAAATCATATAGAAATATAGATACCCTCTATGCTGATCAAAGGTTTCATCAATTCTAGGGAAATGATACTTGATCTTAAGATTTACCTGATTTAACATTTGATAGTTATGAAAAATTATTCTAATTATATCCACTTTCTATGAATATTGTATCGTTTATTCTCACGATGACATGCTATGTATAATAACTCCTTTCAGCTGTATGTATTCAATCTGGACTATGATTTCCACCAACATATAAGGTTTAATTGGATATGGTGCATATAAATGGGAATTATTCAAGGAATCAAGTTAATACTAAAATCTAACCTCTTTTGGTGGTAAACAATTTAAGTCATTTAAAAATTCATCAGGGTATGAACATACAACAAAAATTAATCATCCACAAAAGAAATCGTAATCTTCATCATGAAAAATCCTTGAGAAATGACATGATATTATAATAGAATTATGAACAACATACCCTTCCGTTCTCTATCATATGTCCCACTCATCCTTGAAAGCAATAGTGGCCCCATCGACAGATAATAAAAGTAGATAACCTTGATTTTAGTTTATCTGGCCCTTAACACTAATCATCTAATCTATAATTATAATCAATTTGAATATGTGAATATTAATCACTATGAAATCCCTAACCACATGAATGTCAGATATCATCACCCGACACATGGAGCACTTCAAACCTTGTTTGGACCTATTGACTAAAGGGTATGAAAATCCAACAATAACAACATAAGATAAAAAAGTAAACCCAAAATGACTACTAAAATTAAAGATATAAAAGAATGAGTGGAACCTATATAAAAAAATATGGTACCATATAATATTAAATAAACAATGTAACTCTAATAGTATCTTTCCCTGCTTCAAATCCATATGTCACACACTCCACCATATAAATTAACCGAGACATATCCACTTTTATATTCCGCTTGGGCGGAAAATGAGACACAACACCCTTGGGAGAATCAAAGTGAACATGTGATCCCTTTGATAATGTGTATCCCACCATACTACCTTGGTAAATATTATCATAGAATCTTTTTAGATGGATTGATCACCCACAAAGAATAAATTTTTGTATGCCATAGAAAATGTGGCCCGGTTTGAATACTCCCCCCAAACCTACAGAAGAATACCCCGTGATTCCCTGAATAATTTACTAGAACTGGTCTTATAGAAAACTACCAACTCTTATGCTTACATTTCTGACCAGAAGAAGAACCCTACCTAATAACTGCTAAACCTAAAGCTCCTCCCACCGTTTTCCTGCCAACTAGGTTTTCCTTATCAAAATCTACATTATCAATTACCTCCAAAAAGTTTTTAAGGATGAAAATAACTAGAATAAACTTAATATCAACCATAATCTATTTAATTTTTCCCTGAGCCTTTTAGAAATAATGAGTGACAAGCCCTAGGTCTCGATGTAGTGACTCTGAACAAATGGCTGCAGTGCTCAAAAAGGGTAACTCTTTTTTCTCCAAGATAAAATCTCCGAGTTCTTGGTCTCATATGAATCCAAAGAATAAAATAAGAGATTAATAATTTTCTTCAAAAAAAACTATATCATACCATCATGAAACTTATCATACACTAAAGACTCCCACCATCTTATTTCTATCCCCTAGAGAATATATGTGTCAAAACCCACCTGCAAATCTTTGAGAGAATTCACAGTGTTAAAGATCCTCCCAATCTGTTCAAGCTACTCCACCGACTCTTGGGCCCCCTTGTCACCTGGAAAGATAGATGAATGCTTCTTTGTAAATTACATGTCAATATCCACTACTCATGTCGGGTTCATTGTGGCCACTAACCCTAAAGTCTGAATGGTATGAATCACAACATCAAAAAAAGAAGGGTCCACTGGAGGATCCTTCTACAGAACCTACCCCCAGCTTTACCTATTGATCTTTAAGATCTATTCTATGAGGTATGGTATACTATACACAAAATAATAACAATTTATTCATGAGAAAATGAAAAAAAAAACATTTAACACACTTCTATAGTCCAAAATGATTCATTTAAATGATATTTATTTAAAGAATCTAGGAATTACACAACAAAATACAAAACTTTTTTGAAATTAAATGGTCCTCCGAAATAAAATCCCCATGTAGTTTATTAAAAATAACATACACACACCATGTCCCCAAACTCAGTAGATTGTTCAATTTTAAAACTATATAGTTTTACAATATTTTTTATAATGAAATAATTTAAATTTTTTTATCAAACATTAATTAGGTTTTCTAAAAATTTAATTTCTTTTCATTGAAATCCATCCTCATTCTAATCATTTAATAATGTGGGTAAAAATACCATTTATAAATACTCAAGTGAACCTACATAAATGAATTAATATATCATTAAATAGACAACCATAAAAAATAACACACATTCCATTCATGATCTAACCAATTAGAGGTTACATACTAGACACTCATGATCCAAAATAGATAATGTCATATCCAAATTATATCACGTCCTTCCATAGTCCATCGATATACAATTTTTTAACCCCTAATGGTCTCACACACACTAAGGATAACGATTTCAATATCCTGAAACAACATAGGTTCACACTATTCAATGTTTTTCAAAATATTATTTTAAAACCTTGATCACATTTTTATATTACCATTGGAAATTCCAGAAAATATTATTCAGGGATTGAATAACTATTTCTTTTCAAATTAATGAAAATTCTATTTTAAATGAAAACCCCTTTAAAACATGAATTCATGACCATTTTAATTTCAAAACATGAAATTAAATATCTAACATCAAGGAATCAATAATAAAAATAATAAATTTAATGAATTTGAACACCGAAAAAAAATCACTAACTGAAATGATGTAGAAAACCAACCCTTCATTAACAATGTGTTTTTGAAACCACCAGAACTACCGACAGAAGATAATATCTGAAAAGAGACTTAAAGGGATTGATAGAAAACACTATCCAATCATAAAAACAAATCCACAACAAAGTTTTAATGAAAAACTAAAAATAACTACATGGAATTCAAATGTTGTGTGAAAGAATCCAACCATAAGGGTGATCAATCATTGAATGAAGTGATTTTGAAAGGAATGAGTTGCAAAAAAATTTCCTTGGGAGAACTCCGGGTCGATAGGGGAAGTACGAACCACAAATGAATAGAACATATCATTATTACCCTCAAATTAATTACCAAATCACTGGTACAGTGTTATAAAAACAAACACCATGGAATTTATATGGTGTGTAACCCAATTACATGTCTTATAATCCTTAGGTTCTATATACACCAAAAACTGTATCAACCATTTAATTAAAAACCATATTTCTATATTTACAAGATTATTACCTATTACATGGTGAGAATATGATTTATATAATGTACTCAATTCTTTGATTCTACACAACTGTCATTAAATGTCATGTACTCCACATACATGGTGTGAATGTTTCCAATGAGTAGCTGACACAATAGTTTTTGATGTAGCAAAGTTCTAACAAATACCTGACATCCCCAATATTGGTATCCTTCTAATTAAATAGTTGGATATACTAACCAAATGAAAATTGACAACAAAAAAATTATTGGATCATACGTAATAGAAAGGTAACGGGGCATTACAGTTCTTACTACACACCTTTTTCAAAACATAAAGGAAATTTTCTATCATTTATTGATAATATCATTCATAATATTTAGTGATGTAATGGATTTTAAATGCCAGGATATTTTTAAAATTGTAAAATTTTTATATGTTCTCAAAATTATATAATATGTCATTATTTTTTGTTTATTTATTTATTTATTTAATAGCTTACCATGTTGATGGTGCATTGTTTGAGGGGGATTTAGTCCTATTAACACTGACATGATCCCATATGTGAAATACATTCACTAAATTATTTTTTAAAATTTTATTTAACTCTTGAATTTTGTAATGACCTTGTTCTATTTGTTTCACTATTTTTTTATTTTAAAAAACGTTATATTTATATTAACCTGATCATTTTTGAAAATTTCACTTTCTAAATTTTTTTTTCAAATTTTTTAAGATGAATGTATCTCTTTCAAATGAACATAGATGATTATAAAAGTATTTCTAAATTTTTTTGTTCATTTAAACTAAACCCATAAATTTTATTTTTTATAATCTAAATGGAAGAGAAATATCAATATTTATATAAATCAGTTGATATTAGTTAATTATAAAAATATATTGTAAATTTTTTTTTCTCTATGTATATATGAATTTTTGTTTTGGGGGAGAAATGAATTATATTATGCTGTAAAATGTTTTTCTTGTACATTTAAAAAAAAATTTCTATAAAAATTTTATTTTTGTTATATTGTTTTTTACTATATTTATAAAAGATCTTTCCATCCTAAAAGAATATATTTTTGTGATTATAAAATTATTAAAAATTTAATAGTCATATAATACTTCTAACATTATATAACAATATGATTTTAGATATTGGATGCTAAATATTTCTTATGTTAATTTTAGTTATTATGTTTTTATGATAAAACCTTATTATAATCATCAAATAATCATTGAATAAGTGTTTATGGATGTATTAAAATCATGGAGTGAATTTATTAGGTCTTTAAAAGGAGAGGAATCAATCATGATAAGACATAGTGTGTTTGAAAATTAGTTGGTAGCACCGACTCATAGGAGAATAAGCACCGGCCAACCAAAGGTGAAGGAAAAAAACTCCAATTGCAGTAGAAGTCCACTTTATAATATATAGAGTAGAACTAACCTTCCATTGGAGTAGCCAAAACCTCATCCATACTCTTGGTGAATATCTTACATCCTATGGAGGGGAACTGGTTACTCCATGGTAGAAGGAAGTGTGTAGGGAGTTCTAGGTAATCCAATAGCTTACTAGTTAAGCCTACCACAAAAACAGTGGCATGTGGATTGTTGCTATAAAAGTTAATTTAATAGTGTTAAAAATTATATTAATTTGTTATTTATCATATTCATTCACACATGTGAATTATTAATGGTTTTATAATCATTTAGAGGTAATATATAATCCCCTTAGGGGCTTGGAAATCCACCATCACGTTCAATTAACAACACCAACATGCTATGATCATTTTGTTTATCCTATGTTCACACTCTTCCAAATTAAAGAGTGTTAAATTATTATAATATACCTATCTCTACCATTTATTTATCATTATATCCTCCCATTTATTCTTTTATATTTTGAGAGAATAAATATCATTCCAATATTCTGATTTCTTTTAGATTTCCTCTCCCCATCTTATTCTATTTCAGTGCTCAATCATTTTTAATTTGAGAGACTAGAGTCTCCATCTAAAAGAACTAAAAGGAAGTGGATTTCTTATTTTTGAGGTTTCTAGATACATCCACAAATAATTTAGGGTTGATTGTATTCTAATTTTTTATTATAACTTTTAAAAATCATTGTTTTTTTGTATATTAGCTACCACAAAACTAAAGGCACTAATATAATAAACCCTCAAGAAACAATATAGGACACTTAGGGGATAATCAAGGAACATTATCTAAACTACGTTATCAAATAATGTTTTTTATTTTAATAAATCTCTCTTTATATTTTAATAATATTTCACTCTTACTTTCAAATACTTAATCATTAAATTTTTGAATCAGTCATTCTTTAATTCTTCTACATTTTTAAACATATATAATTATTCTATTTCAATTTTTATTTGGTTTCTCTTATATCGATTTTTCATTCTAATGACTTCAAAATTATTTAATTATCATCAATATCATAAAATAGGTCATTGTATTTAACACATTATTTATTTATTTTTAATGTAAATTCTCCACCACATTTCAATATTACCCTACACTATACTAATACTTTTTCCTTAACACTAATAGTAAATTGACAATGGTTTATGCACTATATCATCAGAAAAACCAATTATATTATTTTTCCCTTATTATAGAAATGGTATCCTTTTCCACTTTGAGGATTAACAATTTAAAATTCTTAAAAAATTAATTCTTAAAAATTTTCAAGCTTCCTTCATTTTTTTCTGATTGTATTACCACTACTAAAAATTTGGGATTATCCAACACTGGACTTTATTAGTGCTAGCTAGATGAACTAATAAATGGCCCCTTTTTCCATGCTATAAAAATCAATGATAAATGGGTCCTTAAACAACAGTGGAAAAATTATAACTGATAAAGGAGTCCATTTATCATCACTACTAAAATAGCACTGGAAAAGCGGGGCCTTCAATAGTGCTAGTAAAATAGGGTGGCTAAATGGATGCCTTTATCAATGATTTTTTACAACCGTGGATAAAGGGAATATTTCATAAAAATTTATAATAAATTGACAACATTAAATTAATATTTAAATATATCTATATTGACATACATATAATATTTATGTTTTAAAATTTGATTTTGATAAGGCTAAATAATAATTTACACAAAATATATGAGATATGTTTTATTAATGGATTATAAAATAATAATAATAATATTAATTAATAATTTTTTAATGACGTGTATTTTCATTGTATTGTATTTTAATATTATATAGATTATGTTTGAGACCAAGCACTGAGGTGGCGTGCAATTACATGTCTTGGTGTGCTCGGCATAAATGATTGATATATTAAATAAATTAAATAGCACATATGTGATTTAAATTTTTTGTTCATAATTATATATTTCTATGAGGAACTTGATTCAATTTATGAACGAATTGATTGATGGATCATTGGTATTTAGGGATTGGATTATATTTGTGGGGTTTTTTATGGGATAATTATCCTTAAGATTAATGATTTCTTCATTCCATGTTTTAATAGAAATTGATCATGATATGCCTAAACATCGACCGAGATCTATTCCTTTAGATTAATCTGTCCTATTTCTCCCCTTGTGCATCATTAATCACAAGTATTTCTTTTCCTAGAATGTGGCTCCGAAAATCTCGATCATTGGATCATTTCACACAGATATATTAGTGAAAAAATATGAAATCATAGATCCAGGATTAGCATGACATTATTGAGGTTCAATGATGGAGATGGAGTAATTTAGATGACGAATGATTCCCAATATCATGTTCTTTAGTGTTTTTAGGCAGGAAATGAAGAAAAATGAATGATCTATTTTTCTGAGTGGATTGAACGACCAAAACTCATTGTTTTGGTGTTGGCATGAATCCTCAAGGATCGATCTATAGCTGTTTGGAAAAGAAATAGATAGATCAGTGGCTGAAGGATCCATTAAAGTGTGTGGAGGAAGAACCAATGATTCTGGAAAATCCTATTGAACACAATTTGTAAACCAGATCTCCACACCATGTCATAACCCTTGTGGTATCTTGGGTTTTCATGAGAAACATAAAAAACACACATCGCATGACCCGGTCACATGTTGTGTAGTTTTTACTAAGTAACTCAGCAAGTTTCAAGGTAATTTAAAAGTAATTGAGGGATTAACCAGGTTTCAAACATGTCATGTACTCCCCCACATGACACGTCCTAGACAAGGTACACAGAACAATATTTTTAATGGTACATGGGCATATGCACATGGGCTTAATACATGTAATGATACATGGGTAGACTACAAAACAAATCTACTTGTCATGTAGTACATCACATATATTGTTTAGATGACATAGGCCCTTTAAAAAAATAAGAACTCACTATCATTGTTCATGACGTGTAACCCTTCTACACATTGTGTTCTCTTTCTTAAACATCTTAGACATCTTGTTAATGGTATATTGGACATGTTTCATTAGGGTTTGTTTCCATTATACATTCCCTTAATGTTGGTATGAATAATTCCAAATTAATAGAACAATGACCCCATTTTTAGGGCATCCTAGATAGAATTTTTTCAATACCCTCACCCTTGAGAGGCCTGAATTGGGATCCTCTATTCATATTTTTGACTAGGTAGTTTCCTAGGTACTAACCTGACCATTACTAATGGGAACCAATCCTATACCTTGTGGGTTAATCCAAATTCAGTAGTTGGTATCACCACATAGATTGAATATGATCCTCAACTACGTATGATATTCTCTTTAGATAAATCATCATATCTTTCACATGATGTGACCTGGAGAGTACTACCTCTTAAGTAGACATCATTAGTGCTATCAGACTCAGGAGTGTGTTCTACCTTGTGAGTATTTCTTGGAATCTTCTAGTTTCATAGGATTGGTATGCTATAGTTGTGGCTTATTCCGAGATTATGTGTGTTTAATGAGTATATTTGGATATTCATGTTATTTTTATTGTATAGATATACCTTTTTAGAGATTATTTTATTTCCTTTTTTAAGCTTTGTGGCCTTAGAGTGTCAAGCTAAGTGTTGTTATAATCAAACCTATATGAATTTTTTTAGTATGTGTCATTTCTGGTGCATGTGATTGACCTATTGGTGGATTTATTGGTGGAAAAGGACCAGATGGATCTTAGTGAGAACGAACAGACCAAGGTGTTTTCATATGGCTTTCAGATAGTAGTCCCAGTACCTTTACATTCAAGTTGGACTTGTGTTACACACTCCATAAAGGTGGGATTATATTTTCTCATGTTTACTTTATTTACTTCATGTTGTACTCTAGTTGTTACATATATAATTTTCATGCAAAATATATGCATTTGTTTTAATTTCCATCATTTTTTGGGATTTTATGTATGTGTGTGTGTGTAAAAGTACATTAGAAATGACTCCCGTGTTAGTAATTTTCTAACTCGATGCCAATTACCTACCCCTTGTCTATTATAGAAGTGATTGGGGAGACAATTCATGGTCCCCACAAGAATGGGACATAATGGATTGATATCAGACTAGTCTGGTCAAATTTAATACCATGAGTATATGAAATTGGTTTTGAGAAAGAGTTTTTTGAGTTTCGAGTTTGGCTTTCAGGCCAGGGACTCTAGGGTTGGTGTGGTAAAAAATGTACCCATATGCCATGACTCTGATCACCTAGTTTTATTCTATGTACATGAGAACATTTGTTGAATGGAAAAAATGGTATATGCATCATATAAGAAAGGGTTGTCTTTTACACTTACATATTGAACCATCACTCCAGATATACTCATTCTCCATGGAACATCTTGTTTACTTTCAGGATGACTCTATGAAGTATAACTATTAATAATTCCACATGCTGAACATGAGGATGATCCCTTTAGTTTTTAGGATTTTATAAAGGGACCAATTTATAATATGTTATTTTTAGGTGGTGCACCATCCATACCACCACCTGAATAAATGAATGTGGTACCCACAGTTCTAGTAGATGAGGAGCACATGCTGAGGAAACATAAAAAGTTTTAATGATAATGACCCCTTAGGTTCTGAGGATAGCCTAACCCATAGTCAACTATGGACTAGCTTCAGGAAGTTACCCATGTTTCACATCTATCCAGGACACTGAAAAATCATATGGATGTCATTTCATCGATCCTACTTCAAGGATCAGTATAGATATGGTGGGGTTTTTTTACATTGTCTAACAACGAGGTGACTCTTTCATGGACTGACATTGGGCATCTCTTATGAGATTATATTTAACTAGTTATGTTGAATGATATTCATATATAGGAACAAATATATCTATAAGAGGAAATCACGATAATGGTTGAGTATTCATCACGGTTTAACAACCTTTCTTGGAACTCGATGGATATGGTTCGAGATCAACTATCCATGGCCCATAACATTGAGAATGGTATACATGGAGACATCTAATCATGTTTTATTCCTATATCCAATCTTAATAATGTTGGGGAGATATAGAGAGGTTGGATGATTTATAGATTCGTGACTGAGCAGTTACATCATATGGTTGTAAGAAGTGGGAAGGCAGAAGTAGAGACCTCTTCAACAGGTAACTAACATCAGTTTTAGAGGCCTAAATGTGGGATACCTTTTTTGATGAGGTCTTTAGTTAGAGTATTTACAGTTCATGGCTTAAAGGATGGGTTTGGTAATACTAGATTGAGGTGTTTCTAAACATGTGATGGTTAGGGACATCGCGCCCAAGATTGTCGAACCCACTGTACACCTGACACAAAACTGGGGATGGGCCACTGAGGTAGGGATAGTGGAAGGAATAGGAAGTTCCATAGGATGGAATATGTGGATGAAAATTATGTAGAGATGTAGGAGGTGATTTTTGTATAGACATGTTACCCCCACCACCCCCAAGTGGTCCATACATGGCATAGGGAGCTCATGGATTGGGGTCGGGACTACTCGAGGTGTTCAAGGATTATGCCCTAGGGTCTCTAAGAATGATTCCAGGCATAATATGTTTCTTTTCTACATTATCTAAAATACTGATAGACAAATGTTCTAATCATTTCTTTCTCTCCAATTATCTATTTTGAGTCTTAGAGATTTTGGTTTAACTGTTGACTTGACCCTAACGCTTGGATACCCCTACTAGATAAAATTGGGTGATCCAACACCTTTGTCGATTGTGTGACCTGACTATTATTGGAGATACCTTCTATTGGTATCTCTTTTCCATAGTACTGAGGACGTATTACATAGTTATTTGTATAGAATGGTTTCAACAATCCCATATTGACTGTTTTAGGTGAATGGTGTGGGGTGTCTGTAGTGATGGAACCAGGTTCTCCTTTTCTTGTTAAAAGGAAACCCAGGTAGCGTAGTATAGACTTGTGAATAGGAGGGTGTAGCCAATTACACGTCATTTGGATATCCTGATCCTTGGAACACTGGATGTTATGATTTTCTAGTTTCTTACAGTAGTGGTAGAGTATTAAGACTTATTCCTTGAAGATGTTTCAGGTTTACCTCTCCACTGAGAGATATGCTTCTTCACTGATCTACACCTCAGGATAACACCAATGACATATACATTTTATTGGATGGCTCCCATACAGCTTATCGAGCTGAGGGTATGGTCATAGGACTTAAATAATGGCTTCTCAAGACCCATTGTTTTAGCCTCGCCAATCCCATTATTGTTTTCCAAGAACGCAGATGGTATCTTAAGGTTGTCTGTGGAGTATCATCACTTGACTCAGGTGGCCATGAAGAACAAATATCAACCAATGAGGATCTATAACTGCTTTGGTCATTTAAAATTGGACCAATGGTTCATGAATATTTACCACATATCAGGCTATCACAAAATGTGAGTATGGGACAAGTATATAGAGAATATGGAATTCATATGTCTCTACTGTCACTATGAGTACATGGTGATGACCATTGGCATGATTAATACCCCAATTGTTTCCCTTAGACTCATGAACCAGATCTTTCATCCTATATTAGACTAATTATTAGTAGACTTCATCGATGATATCCTTATGGACTCAGTGTCTGAGGAGGAGCATGTGATACATTTAAATATTGTTCTTAATGTACTCCGGGAGAACCATAATGTAGAATTATCTCAATGTGATTATTCTAGATTCATGTGGTCCACTTTTTAGGATTTTTTGTCTTAATTGATTGAGTGGCAGTAGACCAGACCATGATCGAGATAGTGTTATCTGGGGATCCACCTAAGAGCATGATGGAGGTGTGTAGCATCCATGTGTTGGAAGAATATTAGCAAAAATTCATACCTAATTTCCCTAGGATATTAGTTCTAATAAAATTTTTTACTAAATTGGGGCCTCCTTTCATGTGGATAAAGAAGATGAAAAAGGCTTTTGTGCAGTTGAGGAATACTTTGATGAGTGCTCTAGTCATGGTATTTCTGGAGGAGGGTGTCTAATACGTAGTGTTCTGTGATGAATCCGGACCCGGGCTTGGTTTTTTCCTCATACATAGGAATTTTTTGATTGTCTATATTTCACACTAGTTGAGACCACATGAGAATAACTATGTGATCCATGATCTTGAGTTAGTAGTGTCTGTCTTCACTTTGATGATGTGTCGACACAACTGGATTGGAGAGTAGTTTATAATCTATTGTGATGACAAGAGTATCAAGTATATAGTTTCATTGAAATATCCTATCTTAAGGTAGAGATATTGGATAAGGTTCCTCAAGTATGATGTATTTGAAATTTTCTACACATATCGGAAGGGGAATGTGGTAGCGTTTTCTCTTAGTAGAAGATCTTATTTATAGTTACTGAGCTAGGAATTAGAGTAGTTGGCCTTATTGTAAAAACCCTTTATGGATAGAGATGGAGTACCTAACCTTTAGTATATTATTTTCACCCATCCACTCGTACAATGATTCGGGGAGGAATAGATTGTGGAAGTCAAATGTGAAACACTACATTCTCATATATGAATAGAGCATGCTTTAGATAGATCTTCAAAAGGTGGGGAGAATGTCAATCTATTCAGAGGGTGTATGATGGCTCCAGTGATGTTGTGGAAAGAGGTTCTGATATAGATTCACAAATCACATTTGGTGGTAAATCTGGGTGTGGGAATGATATACCAGGACTTGTGACATCAATTTTAATGGCCTGGGATGGAGAAAAGAGTTTCATTGTTTATCTCTTGATGCATTACTTGTCAACAACTGAAGGCTGATCACCATGTTCTAGTGGGTTTAAATCAACCCCTCCAGGTACTATAATGGAAGTTGGTTTGGATATATATATATATACCTCAATATGGGATTACCACGTTGTTATAGGGGATATTATACCATCTAAATGATCATAGACTTACTCCCCAAGTTGTCCCACATCCTAGAAAAACAAGAGCAGTGATCAGTTGAGAGAATGGAATGATTTTATGTTTAGGAGATAGTTTGACTCCATGGAGTTCAATAGATGATTTTTTCTGATCATGATTCAATATTAACATCCCAATTATGGAAGAGAATACATGAGTGTTTTGGGACTCAATTACATTTGGTCACAAAATTTCACCCACAAACCGACGGCCAAACTAAGAAAACCAACCATTTTCTAGAGGGTATACTACAAGCATGCATATTGGATTTTGGCCTTCGTGGGGAGTATCACCTACAAAAATTTTTGTTCAAATAAAACAACATATATCATTCCACCACCAGTACAAAACCATTCATGGCCTTGTTTGGTTGACCATGTAAGTCACCACATTATTCAATTGACTGAAGAATGTATGCAATCATGGTCTCATTGATGGAGCAGGATACAATATATAAGTTTTAAATCATTAAGGATAATATGGAGACTACACAGAACCATCAAAAGTCTTATGAGGATAGGTGATGAGGTCCCTTGGAGTTCGATCAAGGAGACCATGTGTTCTCATGGATTTCACATCGATCTGGATTACATATATTTGGCCGACATAACATGCTACCTTTGAGTTTCATATGTCCTTTATAGATACAACATATAGTTGGTGCAGTGGTGTACCACTTATATCTACATATATAGTTAGATTAGGTATGTGATGTCTTCCGTATGTCACAACTAAGGAGGTACATACTTGATGCATCACACATTATCGAATGCGTTGAGTTGGACATTGAGGATTGAGTGACCATTGTTGAGTACCCAATGGATAACGAGGATCGGTAAGAGATGGTCATTTGTTAGTTATTGATTACATTGTCTTAGGATCAATGGAAGCATGAAAATCGTCAAGATATAAAATGAGAGATGGTGCCTCAGATTCATGCTCAGTTCCCTAATCTTTTTTAGTATCCCTTGTATTTTTTTTTGAGGTCAACCTCCAAAGTGGGGAGAATGTAATGACTCATATTTTACATATATTAATTTTTAATTTCATAAAGATTATTTCCATGAAAAGGCATTGAGATTAAGTTCAATTCTGGGGCCCGATGAGCCCGGAAAAAATATTTGAAATATTTGAAATAGATTTTGAATGCGTACTTTTCCAAAAAATGTTGAAGACAATATAAAAATATTCTTGGATCATAAATATGAGGACACCATTGGACTTAGAAGACATGGTTTTCCCTAGGCATGACATAACATTAGTCTATGTGGTTTAATTGTGGAAAATTCATCAAGGGCGCAAACATGAATAAAATAATTAAAATAATTTATTTTATTATTTTAAAATATTAATTGGTTAACTCATATTTAAATAGAATTTTATGAAGAACCCATGGAGATAGATTCATAACATAGGAGAATCAGGTGGACCATTGGAGAGAGATCTAAAGAATCCTCTCAAACAAATGACTGTGGATCATGGACCGATGATCAATGCATATCAATTTTGAACGATCTCACCAGTGAACGAAATTCATCAAATAATGATCCAATTTGAAGAAGGTCATTTGATAGAAATTTTTATTTCCCTTTTTCTCAATTAATATGGAAAATTTGAATCAATAAATGAATGGATTGATTTAGGGATCATGTGTATTGCGTGATGGGATTATATTTGTTCATTTCTCGATGGGAGAATCATCATTATGATTATTGATTTTTTTAGTTCCCCATTATAATTGAAATGGATAAAATTTGGCATAGAAATTGACTAAGGAATATTCGACCATGTTGATTTGTGAGTTTTTTCCCTTTATTCATCATTTGATGTGGGAGATTCATTGCTCGGACCATAACTCGACAAATATCGATCAATCGAATGTAGTACACCTACTTCTTTGAACAATGATCTATAAACATAGATTTTTTATTGTAATTACATGAAGAAAGTGTGATGAAGGATGTGAAGTTACTAGGATGATGAATTATTCTCGATATCATGTCCTTTAGTGTTCTTCGGTTCACCATGAATAACAATGTGTGATCTCATCTTTTGAGCAGATCAATGGGCCGAAACTCATTGATTTTTTTGTTTTAATGACTCACTGATGCTCAATTTGTAGTTTTTTGGCCATGAAATATCCAGATTAGTGGCTTGAGGTTCATCCTATGAATGAGTAGGAAGAACTAGAGATTATGGGAAATCCCATAGAACATGGTCTGTAAACCATATCAACACACCCTGTGGGGTCCATTGCGGTAGCAAGGGTTTCTAAGAGAAATTTATGAATCACAAGGTGTGTGACCCTATCACAACGCATCTGGATTAACACAGGTACTCATTATAACGTCCCATACTTTACATACATTTTTATTACTTTAGAATTAAAGCATACTTATTTCAACATATAACAAAACCATTATAGGACCGTATAGGTATAGTGTCTTTAGAAACTGGGAAACATAAACAACTGGTTCCTAAAGCATCTATATTGTCTCCCATTTATTTCATCATATCTAGAGTCCCTTTTGGAATATACAACTTAATACCCTTCTTCCTGACCTGGGGAAAATAAAACATATAAAAGGGTGAGATCAAATTCTCTATAAGGGTAAACAAATGAAATATCAATCATATCATATTCAGAAGAACATAACATTTTGAAAATATTAACCTGCTAAAGAGATCATGGGACAATTCTTAGTAGTAAAATGTAATCCCAATAATCATAACATAAAACATGAAACATTGTTCCATACACACATAATCATAGAAAATCATTTCTTATTAGTCAAGACTCATTTTAAATACTATCATAGTGGACAAAGTCCATTTCTGAAACGATTTCACTCCTCGTCCCAGTCCTGTATCACTGAACTAGATTAACTTGTCATTCCATCCATGACTACCTCATGAGATAAAAATCTTTACCCAAGGCATTGGAGGGAGGTATATGTCCCACCCATCTCATAATGATACCATTCTTATGTGTATCTCAAAATCATAAATCATACGTCATATCATAACCCATGTAATAAAAATTGGATTCTTAAACATCATGTCATCATAACATAATACATATAAGATAAAATGACTTCATAAAAATAATTTCGTAACAACATGATCAAATCAATGTAATAATATTGATAGAAATAGAACCCTATATTATCTTAGAGGGAATATAATTTTGATAAAACACTTGGACTCCATTCTTGAGGAAAATATCCTTTCTATTTTAAAAACATTTTTTCATTTATTAACATGTCATACAATTTCAAACTAAAAGAAGTGAATTAAAAATAAACTTGAAAACATTTAAAGTAAGATTCATGAAAATAATGTTCTATGAAATCATAAAAATCCATTCATGTCTTATAAGTTAAAAAACATTCTTCTCATACTTTTGCTGGAAAAGTAAAAAATTATCTCATACAGGAAACGAAAAAATATTCCTTTCATCTATTTTACTAAAATTCACCAATAAATAAAATTGGATTTAAAAAAATTTAGGAGGATAGAAATTAATATCACATATTGAGGAAACATGGATGGGGATGATAAATATTACTTAGTAAATTCTGACGTATAAATAATCTCAGATAAAAATGAGATTGTGAGATTTTCCCTTACCTTAGCTCAGATATAATTGGTACATGTCTGAACCTCCTGTATAATGATTTAAATAATTTTATTTACTTATTCCAGAATCATATTCATTGTTATTGTATCATATATGGTCATATTCTTAGATTCTTTTTAGTAATATTTCATTTCCACTTGTTATTCGGGTGTTCATTGATTTTTGTTCATATGTGTGTTTTGTCGAATAAATTATTATTCATATTGTTATGTTATAGCTACATCATTTACATAATTTTAGTAGTATAATGTATATCATATTTATTCATTAAATTCTTTTATATAATCATGGTTTAATGAAGATCATGCAGAATGAATCACATCAGATCGTGGAGACGGTAAGTTGTACGTACGCACAAGCGACGATATCGTTTCCTTAATTTTTTAATGATCTTGGTGTGGATGATAGAATATCTCATAATTATTATCATGTTATAATAATATATATTTATTCTTTTCAACATTATAACCATCCATGTAAGGTGGTGGTGGAAAAAAGATTACACCATGGTGTGAAGATTGTATTCTGTACGTACGCACGCTCGGTGATTTCGTTTTACATTGGATGGATAGAAGGTGAAATAGGGTTGTTTCATATTTATAATAACATATATATATATATGAGTGATAATGATGTTATTACTTTATAATGAAACAAATAAATAAGAGGAAGTAGAAGAAGAAATAAACTTGAAAGAATCGGTAGAAGAGAATACCTCTTCCTCGACGTGCCTCTTTTAAACCACCTCATAGGGAACTAGAGACGGTCTTTTGAGAATACCATAACTTATATGATATAACATAAAAATGTTTAGAAGAGAAATGGGTAGGTTTTGGCCATGGATGAAGGCTCAAAACTATGTGAATAGGAGAGGGAGGAGGTGCCCTTTTATAAGAGGGGTGAGGGGTATCTTAGGAAAAGCTTAAAATATTATTTTATAATAAATTCATATTCGGTTTATAATGGATATAAAGTGAATTATTTCGAGGATAGGGTGGAGATGAGTCGAAATACTCTCAACCAATGGTTTTTAGAAAAGTTTAGTTTACCATTTTAACCTTATCATTTATATTTAACTCTAAGTTAAATAATTTAACTTTTAACCTGTCTTCTTGTATTCTTACAATATATGGTAAATAAACATACTATAAACTACCAATAGAAACCCAATTGGTTAATTAATTTCATATATATTAATATATAAGTCTTTTGGAAAAACATTATATTTTGTAGGAATATAATATCAACTATTAATTTATTATTTTTTTTTAAAATTTTTTTTGTCAATATTGACGCTATTTGGTATTTTGTATTTTTTATATTCATAACAGCATTATTTATTTGAAAAACGTTAATCTAACCAACCCTGATATGTTATATTAACCAATAACATTATTATAATCCATAAAAAGTATAAAATAACATTTATTTGGGTATTTAAAATATCAATTAGGTTAATATTTCACTAATAACGTAATTATTGCATCATCATTGTGTCATAAATAAATTAACTAATTTAATGTCTAAAAATTATAAATAAAATACCATTATGTAGGAAATATTTTTAAATCTATAATGATTATTTATTGTTGAATTTATCTTATTTATTACCCAATATTAAAAATGTTTTACTAATTAAACATTGATTTTAACTCTTTTAACTCTTCTTTGAATTAAATAATAATAAATGTCCTAATCTAATCCATGTAGACATAAATGGTCATATATTATTCCTAAGGTTGTTTTTGGTCGATTTAAACTTATCTAATAGAATTAGGACATGTGTTAGTGTAATAATAATATCATTTTTACCCTTAATTATCCTATTTACTTTTAACTATGGTAAATAAAAGTAAAAAGTTACTATTCACCAAAAATTATTTTTATCTTATTGAACCAAAGTTTACTTACTCATATCAACCATGTCTCTTTGATTTTTAAAATTCCACTCACAGAAGCTGTAAAATTATGTTCTATGTATATTTGAAAATTCTCCTATGAGGTGGGTAAAAGATGGTAAAAAGTTAAATAAAATTTTATATATCTAAAATTATTATAAAAGGACTCCAATGAATTACATTGAACTTATATAGGTATTATGTATCTATTTATACTTAAAATAAATTTAAAAAAATAAATTATTATTTAAATAAAAATTCGGTTTTAACAAATAACTCAGTGTTTTCACTATTCATCAAAAATTGAATGTTTTCAGAAAAATACCAAAAATTAACCGTAGGATAATTTCGATATTTTGAATCCAAAAATGAATTCCATTTTGGAAGATAAAATTTATAAAATTTCAAAAACTAGGTATTACTATTCATAATGGCTAGTTTATATAATATTTTAATAACATATCGCTGATTAGCGAAACTCGGTATTGCGTATAACACACGCTATCGATGAAGGTTGCTCTTGTGTGTAACGCAAGACAAGACAATGTTGTGGGTAGTGAAAGATTCATTTGGTGTTGCGTATAACATAATACACAAAATACAAATATTTCTCATAAAATATCAGCGTGTTACATTCTACACCCCTTAAAAAGAATTTCTCCCTCGAAATTCGTCACTTTGTAACAAACAGATGAGGATACCTATCCCTCATCATATCCTCAATTTACAATGATGCTTCTTCTAATTAGAGGTTCCTACATTAAACATTAACCAAGCGAGTGGGTTTTTTTCATAGAACTTTTCACTATGATCTAGAATCTCTATCGGTTGTTCTTCATAAGACTGCTAATCATTTTTTTTCATTTTCAAAAAGCCGATTTTTGGTATTCTGGTACCCATATATAGAAATTAAAACATCCAAATACCATAAAACATATCCAAAATCCAAATTCAAAATTCAAAAACAACCAACATCATACCAAATCTCAAACAGGTATGATGTATTCCACGCCCCTCAGGATGCACTGCCTCCTCGAGCTTTGCATCTATCCATCAAGCATCCCACCAGAACAGAGATCTGGTGAAACCAACCACCATGGATTCATCACCTTCCCATGCTAGAAATCACCAGAAGCAAAATGTCCAAAAAAAAACTTCAAACAGGACATTAAAACCACAAACACAACAACACCACACTACCACACATCCAAGAAATTATGGAACATACTAAACAAAAGTTCACAAATCAACAAAACCAGTAAATTCAAATCCAAAAAAAAAGATTGAAAATCGCCAAAAAACCCATGATGAAAGCCTAACTTGCAGCTTTGGATCAATGTCATCCATCAGAAAATCATTGTGATTCTCAACATCATAGAATGAAATGAAATGGAGAATAAAGGAAAAAAGACCACAATTCAAAGTAATGAAGACCAGAAGGTCTCTTCGCCAGCGAGCAGAATGAACACAATGGACATGGCGAAACCCCAACATGCTTACTAGAGAATAGGCGGACCCACAGACTGCAGGGAGATATTTGTAAGAACACTTTATCACACACTTCAAACTCTACGGCTTTTCTTCAGTTGTCGGCATAACTTTTTTGTCAACTCTGAGCTGCTCTTATGTGTTGTTGAATAGATCAGACCTTTTCTTCCATATCATCAACAAGATCAGGTCCTAATATCCTTCTTTTCCCAACATCATCCTATCATGTTGGAGTTCTGCATTTCTATCTATAGAGTGCTTCATAAGGAGCAATCTGATTACCGGAGTGAAAGATATTATTATAAGAAAATTCCCCCTAAGGTAGGTGTTGATACCAACCTCCTTTGAAATCCATATAGAAAGCTCTAGACATGTCTTCTAGAGTTTGAATTGTCCTCTCAGACTGAATATTTGTATGAGGATGATAAGCAGTGATGAAACTCAACTATGTATCTAGATTAAACTGAAGACTTCACCAGAACATCGAGGTAAACCTTAGATCCCGATCAGATATAATGGAAATCGGTACTCCATGCAATCTTACCACCTCCTTCACATATATCCTGGCTAGCTGATTAAGAGAGAAATCTTTTCTAATAGAAATGAAGTGTGCCGACTTTATAAGATGATCAACTATATCCAGATAGCATTATTACCTTTGTATGTTTTGGAAAGTCTAATAAAAATGTCCATAGTGATGTTTCCCTATTTCTATTCCGGTATGGGTAATGGTTGTAACATCCCCTTAGACTTCTGTCTCTCATCTTTAACATGCTGACAAACCAAGCATCGAGATATATTTTCAGCAACATCTCTTTTCATGCCATCCCACCAGAAATACTCCTTCAGGTCCCTATAAATCTTCGTGATTCCAGGGTGAATTGAGAATGAAGAACTATGAGCTTTATCCAACATTTCCTTCTTTAATTCTGGTATGGGAGGAACACAAAACCGATTCTTAAACCTTAGTATTTCATCACAATCAATGTGGAATTCAGGAATATTTCTCACCTTCTTTTGTTACTCTACTTCTTTTTTCTGTGCCTCTTTAATCATCACATTTATAGATGGTTGAAGATTCATTTGATAAAGATATGATTTTTCCCCTTCCATTATAATTCCATGATCCATCCATTATAAATCCATAAATATTGGCTCTTTTGTGATCCTCATCATAGATAAGATATCATGGTCTTGTCAACTTAATGCGTCTACCATCTTGTTTTCTTTCCCAGGGTGGTAATGAATTGAGCAGTCATAATCCTTAATCTTATACAACCATATTCTTTTTCACATATTCAGCTCCATTTGTTTGAAAATATAATTTCATCTTTTATGATCAGTATTAATATCACACCCTTCACCATAAAGATAATGCCTCCAAATCTTTAATTCAAATATTAACGCAGCTGACTCCTAATCATGAGTTGGGTAATTTTTCTCATGGATTTTCAACTTTTGTGAGGCATAACCTATCACTATATAATATTGAATGAGAACACACACCAATACCTTATTGGATGCAGAATTTTAGATCACAAACCTTTATCCACTACAAGGAAGTGTTATCACGGGTGCACTAGATAACATTCCTTTTAACTCCTTGAAATTCTCTTCACACTACTTTGTCCAAATGAACTTAACTCCTTTTCAAGAAAACATGGTGAGTGGATTAGATAATTGTGAAAATTCATTCACAAATCGTCGATAATATCCAACCAAACCAAGAAAACATCGTATCTCAGTTACAGTTGTTGGTTGTGACCATCTTTCGATAACCTCTGTTTTTTTCTGGATCCACATATATCCCCTCTTTTGAGATTATGTGACCCATAATTGAAACTTTTTGAAGACAAAATTCACACTTGGTAAATTTGGTATAAAGCTTCTCCTTTCTTAGGGTCTTTAATACAAATCTCATGTTATATTCTTGTGTTTCTTTACTCTTTGAAGAGAAAAGAATATCGTCTATAAAGACTACCACAAACTGATGGAGATAGTCTCTAAAGACTCTATTCATTGCATCCATGATGATAGTAGGGGCATTAGTAAGGCCTAATGGAATCACTATAAATTCCAAGTGTCCATACCTTGTACGGAAATCCGTCTTTGGTATATCCACCCTTTTGACCTTTAATTGATGATACCCTGAATGAAGATTAGTCTTGGAAAAGTACTGACCTCTGCATAGTTGGTTAAATATGTCATCAATGCGTGGGAGAGGGTTTTTTTCTTGATAGTGATCTTGTTATGTTCTTGATAATCAATGTAGAGTCTCATTGATCCAAATTGTTTCTTAACAAATAGAATAGGTGATCCACAAGGTGATTCACTAGGGAGAAATAATCCCTTATCAAGATTCTCTTAGAGTTTCCTTTTCAATTCATTCAACTCAATTGGGGGCATTTTATAAGGTGTCTTTGAAATGGGCATAGCACCTGGTATGAGTTCTATTGAAAAATCAACTTCACGATTTGGTGGACGACCTAGAAATTCATCTGGAAAGACATCATCAAACTCACGTACAATGGGTGTATTATTAATCGTGAGTTTCTCTCCAGCCATTTGAGATAAATAACCATCATTTATTTGAATCAAGACTCACAATATAGATGAAATTTCCACTGGAAGGTTATATTCATCCTTGCATCGATAAATGATCATTGATATATCTGTAATATGAAATGTGACTTCCCTTCTTTGGAAATTGATATGAGCTCTATATAAAGAAATCCAATACATGCTAGGAATAACATATAATTACACTATAGGAAGGATCACAAGATTAGAAGGAGGCATTTTTACACAATCTTCAATCAGAGAAGAATTGTAAACTTTTGATGCGACTGTTGTGCCATTAGGGTTTTTCACAGCTTACTCAACATCTAATTATTGAGGTAATACGGTGATACCCTTAGAAAATTATTCAGAAATAAAAGAGTGGGTGGATCCAGATTCAAATAAAACATTTTCTACTTTAGAGTGGATGGTATGTGTACCTTTCAACACTTCTTTATTGTACTCCACATTGCCGAAAGAAATTTCACGTGACTTTCCTTTTTTCTTTAGCCTTAAGAGTTTTTTGACGTCGATCATCAGCAACAAACCTTGGATAAGGGCGTTGATTAGCATAACTCCCCATTTCCTTACACTTGTAACATTGATGTGTAGGAGGTGCATTCTGTGAAGCCTTTTCTTTGTTCTCATCACTAGACGTCTTTTTCCCATCATTGCGGCATTCAAATGCCCGATGACCTTCTTTTCCACATTTAAAACTTTTACTTGTCCCTTAAAGACAATTTCCTCGCTGTTTCTTTCCACACATTGAGCATAAGGGAAACCTCATCTCATTTTCAGTGTGCTCTTTATATTTACCTTTGAATTCCATTTTCCACTTCTTATCAAACCCATATGACTGATGGGTTACTCCAATATCCATCTCAACCTAGAGAGAACATCTAACAATTACCTCGTAGCTATTGAAGTCCCTTATGGATAACACCCTTCGAAGACCTGGTTTTAAGCCACTAAAGAATTGATCAATCTTACTCTGAGGTTGGATAATATTCCCAAAAGTGTACCTTGCAAGCCTTGTAAAATATTCTTCATAGGTACCCACCGATTCATCATCCTTTTGCTTTAGTTCAAGAAATTCCTTCTCCATATTTGTTGGAAGAATACGAGGGAAGTACTTATTGAAAAATATGTTCCTAAACTTGTCCCATTCCATGGACTGAATTTCATCTCTTTGCCTCGTATTCTTGATAATATTCCACCATTGATCAGCTTCACCTTCCAAATGATATACTGCTAAAATGGCCTTATCATGTTCAGAACATTGAAGAACGAAAATATCGTTTCAATGGTACTGATTCATTGTTCAACCACTAATGGATCAGTAGATCCATTAAATGAGGGTGGACGCTGCCTCATGAAGGATTCAACATAATTTTTCTCTTCCCTTTGCACGTTTAGAAGACCTGCATGATTCAAAGCTTGAGAAAGTTGTGTGAGCATGGCTTCATGATTTTTCATTCCATCTCCCATAATGATTGGTTTCTCAGGGGGACAATCATTGCATTGTCCATCGCATTCAGCATTAAAACGGTTCCTTCAGGTTCCAGCCATTGACTAAAACCAATAAGCATAGTGTGAGGAACACTAATAATAATAGGAAAACTACATAATCAGGAATAAAATTTCACACTTTAGTTCTTATCATAGCTTATTAATGGCCATTTATAAAATAATAATATTGTGTTCTATGCTTAGACAAATAATTAGGGTTCTTACTAAGCCTTTCACATTCTAGTTTCCAAAGGATGACAATACCGTTCCTTTGAAACCAACTATAACGACCCATACTTTACAAACATTGTTATTACTTCAGAATTGAAGCATACATATTAAAACATATAAATGAACCATGATAGGACCGTATAGGTATAGTGTCTTTAGAAACTGGTAAACATAAAAAACTGGTTCATAAAGCATCTACATTATCCCCCTTTTATTTAATCATATCTAGAGTCCCTTTTGGAATATATTTCTTAATACCCTTATTCCTAACCTTGGAAAAATAAATCATATAAAAGGGAAAACTCAAATGCTCAGTAAGGGTAAACAAAGTAAATATCAATCATATCATATTCATAAGAACATAACATTTTATATATCTTAACCCTCAAAAGATATCATAGGATAAACCATTGTAGTGAAATGTTATCCTAATAATCATTACATAAAACATGAAACATTTTGGTATACACACATAATCATAGAAATTCATTTCTTTTTAGTCAACACTCATTTCCAAGACTATCATAGTGTATAATGTCCATTTCTGAAATGAGTTCACTCCTTCTTCTAGTCATGTATCACTGAACCGGATTAACTTGTCGATCCATTCATGTCTATCTCATGAGATAAAAATCATTACCCAATTCATTGGAGAGAGATATATGACCCACCCATCTCATAATAATACCATACTTATGTGTGCCAAAAAAATCTTAAATCATACATCATAGCATAACCCATGTAATAAATACGGGATTCTTAAACACCATGTCATCATAACATAATCCATATAAGATAAAAGGAATTCATAAAAATAATTCCATCATAACATGGTCAAATAAATGTTATGATAGAAATATAAATAGAACCCTATATTATCATAGATGGAAAATAATTTGGATAAAACACTTGAACTCCATTCTTGAGGAAAATATCCTTTCTATTTCAAAAATAGTTTTCCTTTCTTAACATGTCATACAATTTTAAAATAAATAAATTTAATTAAAAATAAACATGAAAAATTTTAAAGGAAGCTTCATGTAAATAATGTTCTATTAAATCATAAAAATCCATTCATGCCGTATATGTTAAAAAAACATTCTTCTCATACTTTGGACAGAAAAGTCAAAAAGTATATCGTACTGAAAACAAAAAATTATTCCATTAATATATTTTACTAAAATTATAAAATAGGTAAAATTGGATTTAAAAAATTTCAGGAGGACAGAAAATAATATTTCATATTGAGGAAACATGGATGTGGATGATAAATATTACCTAGTAAATTCTGAAGTATAAACAATCTCTGATAAAAATGTGATTGCGAGATTCACCATTACATTAGATCTGATATGCTTTGTATGTGTCTGAACCACCTGAATAATGATTTATATAATGTTATTGACTTAGTCTAGAATCATAATCATTGTTATGATAACATATATGGTCATATTCTTAGCTTCTTATTAGTATCATTTCATTCCCACTTGTTATTCGGGTGTTCATTACTTTATGTTCTTATGCGTGTTTTTTCGAACAAATTCTTATTCCTATTTTTAGGTTATAGCTACCTAAATTACATAATGGTTCTAGTATAATATATATAATATTTATTCATTAAATTCATATATATAATCATGGTTTAATGAAGATCATGTAGAACGAATCACATAGCATCGTGGTGACGGTAAGCCGTACGTACGCACAAGCGACGATATAATTTCCATAATTATTGAATGGTCTTTGAGTGGATGATAGAATATCTCAGAATTATTATCATGTTAAAATAATCATATATAGTTATTATTTTCACCATTATACCCATCGATGAATGTTGGTGGTGGAAAACACATTACACCACGGTGTGGAGACGGTATTCCGTACGTACGCACGCGCGATGATTTCATTTTCCATAGGATGGATAGAATATGAAATAGGGTTGTTTCATATTTATAATGAAATATAATTATTTTATTAATATTTATGTTATTACATTATAATGAAAATAATAAATAAGAGGATGTATAAGAACAAATAAACTTGAAAGAATCGGTAGAAGAGAATACCTCTTCCTCGACAGGCCTCTTCGAAACTTCATCTTAGGGAACTAGAGTTGGTCTTTTGGGAAGACCATAACCTCCATGATATAACTAGAGATTTTTAGAATAGAAATGTTCAGGGGTTTTCCGAGCTTGAAGACACAAAATTGTGTGAAGTGGAGAGGGGGGAGTTTCCCTTTTATAAGAGGGGTGAGGGGCACCTTAGGAAAAACTTAAAATATTATTTTATAATAAATTCATATTCGGATTATAATGGCTTCAATGTGACATAATTCGATGCTAGAGTGGGTATGGGTCGAAATAATCTCACCCAATAGGTTTTAGAAAATTTTAGGTTACCATTTTAACCATTTCATTTAAATTTAAATCTATGTTAAATAATTTAACTTCTACCTTGTCTTCTTGTATTATTACACTATATGGTTAATAAACATACTATAAACATTAACTAGAAACCCAATTGGGTCATTAATGTTATATATATTATTATATAAGTCTTTTGGCCGAACCATATATTTTTAGTAATAGAATATACACTAATAATTTAATATATTTTTTAAACTCTTTTATGCCAATTTTGACACTATTTGGTAATTTTTTCGAAATTTATACCAGCATTATAACTTCTAAAAAAATTCATCTAACAAAACATAATATGTTATATTAACATATAAAATTATATTAATTCATAAAATGTTCCAAATTACATTTATTTGGGTATTTATAATATCAATTATGTTAATATTTCAATAATAATGTAATTACTACATCATCATTGTGTTACCAATAAATTAAATAATTTATTTTCTAAAAAGTATAAATAAAATACAATTATGTAGTAAATATTTTTATATTTCTAATGAATTTTTATAGTCTAATTTATCTTATGTATAACCCAATATTAAAAAGGTTTTACTTATTAAACTTTGATTTTAATACTTTTCACTTTTCTTTGAATTAAATAATAATAAATGTCCTAATCTAATACCAGTTGACCTAAATGGTCATATTTAATTCTTATGGTTGTTTTTGTTCGAATAAAACTTATCCAATAGAATTAGGACATGTGTTATGGTAATAATAATATCATTTTTACAATTAATTTCTCTATTTACTTTTAACCGTGGTAAATAAAAGTAAAAATTTACTATTAACCAAAAATTATTTTTATCTTATTGAACCACATTTTACATACTGATATTTACCATGTCTCCTGTATTTTTGAAATTCCACTCCCAGAAGTAGTAAAATTATGTTTTTTTGTAAATTTTCAAATTCCATTAAGAGGTGGGTAAAAGACGGTAAAAAGTTCCATAAAATTTTATATATCTAAAATTATAAAAAAATGACTCCAATAAATTACATAGAACTTATATATGTATTATGTATCTATTTTGACCGAAAATAAATTTAAATAAAATTTATGATTATATAAATAAAATGTCATTTTTAACCAATAACTCAGTGTTTTCACTATTCATCAAAAATTGAATGTTTTCAGGGAAATACCAAAAATTCACCCTGGGCTAATTTTGGTATTCCGAATCCAAAAATGATGTCCATTTTGAAAGATAAAATTTAGAAAATTTCAAAAAGTGGGTATTACTATTCATAATGGCAAGTTTATATAATATTTTAATAATATATCGTTGTTTCGAGAAACTCAGTATTGTGTATAACACAAGCTATTGAGGATGGTTTCTCTTGCGTGTATCGCAGGCCAAGATATTTTGTGTGTAGTGAATGATTCTTTTGGTGTTTCATATAAAATAATACCTAAAAACAAAATATTTCTCATAAAATCTCAGGGTCTTACACTCATGATGTATCTTAGGGACTACACGCACATGGGGTGGAGTACATGGGTTGCCGACATGACTTGTACTCCCCTACCAAACACATCCGGAACCAGGTACTAGGGGGAAGCCTAGTACTAGTACATGATAACACGTACATGGGATAGATCCATGTACTAATACATGGGTAGACTACATAGGTAGTCTAAACATCACATAGTACCACACATACATGGTTTAAATGACATGGTCCATTTATATGATCCAAACCCATGGTCAACGGCCATAAAATGTTACCCTTATACACATCATCTACTTTTTCCTGCATAGATTATATATATTTTAATATATATATATTGAAAGATTTTATTGAAGGACTGTTTCTCCTATCCATTCGCTGTTGGTCGATACGAATCATTTGAAAATCCTAGGATAATGATCCCATTAGTGGGACATCCAAGATAAATTAGTTGGGTCCCCCCCAGAGGCACATATTTTGATTATATTTTCATCTATATGACCTAGGTAGATTTATAGGTATCAACATGACCAATACACTAAGCACTAATCCTTTACATAGTGGGTTTATCCAGATTGAGTTTTTGATATCACTCCATATATCCAGATATGATCCTCCTCTGGATATTGTATTATCTTCAGATCCATCAGCGTATCATTCTCATGATGAGGCAGGATGAGTAGTTCCTCTTGGATACATGTCATCTATGCTATCAGACTCTGGAGTGTGTTCTCCTGGATGAGTGCTTCATGTAATATTTTACCTAGAGTCTTAGGCGTGGTATAATATGGTTGTGGATTAATCATAAATTGAGTGTATTTATTGGGTATATCTAGATATTATTTTTATATGGGTTATAGAAAGAAACCTAAGATGATATGACTCTATTTCCATTTTATATTCTCTATGATGTCAGGGTGTCCTCTTAAATATTGTTTTACTCACCAATGCACTGGCTTTGTTCACATGTGTCATGCCTTTTGAATAGGATCTCAGTTTTAGCAGTGTCCTAGGTGGAGCAGGATGAGTCCTTGATTACTGATCTCAGATAGAAATATGTGTGTTCCTACAACCTTCAGATAGCATTCTCAATTCCATTACATTCAGGTTTGACATGTGTTATACGTTCATTTATGGCAGGATTGTAGGTGGAGCTGTTTACTTTCTTCATTTCCTGTTATAATCTGTTTATGGGAAATAGATATATTCATGCATTGATTGTTCATTTATTTTTACATTTCATCATTTCGTGGGATTGGAATTGTGTTTGTGTGTACACATACTTAGGCAATGCCTCCCATGTTAGTGATATTCTAACTCATGCTAGTCACCAGCCCCTGGCATGTTGGAGTTGGTCCTTGGGAGCCACAACATAGGTCTCACTAGGATGGTCCATGACAAAATTTCTAATTATTATCTTGTAATATTAATTTAAAAATATTTTTATGACATAGGATTTAAATGATTTAATGAACGAGGTAATATAAGTTGAAAACATGATGTGAAATTCAAACGGCCTAAACTATTGATCCAATAGTTTTTTAGGCTCTAACATAAATAAAATTAAATTTTGAGATGAGATATATACACTGATGAACCAAGAGAATCGTAAATCATATTAATAAGAAAAAATAGTTCATAAGTCCTCTAAAATTGAGATTTTAGTCACAATAACCCAATTTTTTTTATAGTGGAAGGAATTTCAGCTTCATTTAAGGGGGATGTTTTTCAAATTTTTATTAAGGAATGATTTTACTCTTAGGTATTAAATTCATATTAATATTATGGTTTCAAGAATTTCTCATTTTTCATAATTTAGTTTTATTTATAATTAAATATATATATATTATTACATTTACTTATAAAAAATAAGTTGTATAAATATTTATATTCACATATTTACATAAAAACATTTATTTCAATATAGAAATTATTAATTTTTCTTATTATTTATTTAAATTAAAAATAAATTATCCATTTCATTTACCATATACAAATGCATTAATATTTATATATATACTTATACAAGTAATGTTTATATAAAAACATATGTATGTCAATAAACAAATTTAAATGTATATGTATATTATAATATATATAAATAAATACATATTATATAAATGTATTCAAAACAATATATAACCATTTTTTACATTATATAAATATATTAATATATATATACTTATACATATAAATAAATATATATAAATATATATTGTTTATATATATTAATATGTGTGAATTAATAAATGAATATATATTTATACTAACAGTAATATATTTAAATGAATGAAATATAAAATATAAAATATAAAATATACAATATGTAATATATAAAATATAATATATTTAAATAAATATAAGTATATATATCAGACACACACAAACAATTATTTTATAGTTGTATTTTAAAATATGTTATATATATATATATATGAATTATTTCTATATTTATATATTTAAATATATATTTGTGTATAAATAAAAAAAATATTATTAAATAGAATGTAAAACATATTGGTTTAGTGGTAAAGGCATATCATTTCTAATAGAGAGGTACATGGATCAAATCTAGGTGTGTGCATAATGTTGGAATTGCACAAAGCACTGATAAAGGGGGAGGGTAAGAACAGATAAGGGGGGTAAGGGGAAGTTCTGATGGAGGTGGAAGTGAGAAGTCTAAAAATACTTCCCATTTATCATAACTTTATTTATCAGTTCTTTTTTAGTGATGAGGAAGGCCCCCTTTTTCATCACTTTTTGTGAACATTGATGACGCATGCCATTTAATAGTTCATTGGTTGTCAACACTTTATAAGAACAGATAATGAGCCTTTACTAATGCTGTCAAAATATATTTTTTCAGTGTAAATTTATTCCAAAAAACTATTCTGTACAACAGTCTAGGAGTATTATTTTTAAAAGATTTATAACAAGACATGTTATAATTTTGATAACCAAAGATTCATTTTTTGTATGTGTCATCATCCACATTACTAATATCAATAAAAATAATAAATTATCATTTTATAATATCATTTTCCAAGACTTATTCTCTATGATTATATTATTTCTCCCAGTTAAACAAAATTTAATATTGTATATGATGTCCTAATCTCATCGTAGATACCTTGATTTTATAGATAAGATCCAATCATTTAACTTATATACTGACCTCTTAGTTCCCTTATAATTATATTAAAATAGAAACCAAAAATATTTTTTCACATATCCAAAAACACTTAAACATCTCATAGGACTCTTACATATATTTAATAAAAATATTATATATAATTTGAGTAAATTCATCAATTGAAGACATATTATACTAATCACTAAGAAAAAATATCCAATATATATGTGTAAAACCCAATCCTCAAATATATAAATTGAACATTATATTTTAATATAAATATAATATAATGAAATTTTTTGTATTAAATGTTGAAAAAATTTCAATTTGATAGGATGAATATCGATTTTGAACTAACATGGTAAAAATAATCCTAGAATGAATTTGTAAAATTTCCTTTAGAAATCTGGATTTATGATTAATAAAATATGTATTATTTATTTATTTATATTATTACATATTATAAAAGAATTTAATATTTCCAATTAAAATTTTTTTTCTAAAAATTTTCATTGAAATAAGAATAATAACATTCGGAGCTAAAAAGGGATAGTTTAAAAAACCATTTTTGTTTAAAATTCCATAATGTCTATCAACATTTATTAATTTAAATAATAATTAATGATGAAAGATTTAAATTAAATTTATTGATAATATGTATAAATATATTGATTTAAATCCACATTATTATTATGATTATACATATATTAAATATGCTATCATGTAATGCTTCAAAAAAAGCATCTCTTGAAAACCACATTTTCTACATGATATGCATGTTTATTTTAATATTACATTATTCCACTTCTATGAATTGAATTTTATAAAATAATTTCTATATTTTTAATAATATTTAGTAATATTATATAATAATTTCAAATAAATATTGTTCATAATGACTATTAATAATTGTAAAAATTAATTTTTAAGGATATGGTTAAAAATAGTTTTTTCTAGTTACATGGACTTGTTTCAAAATTAATTTTTCATGTGAAAAGAATGTTTTATTTGATAAATTTAATATCATATTAAAGATATAATGGTCTAAATTTTCTAAAGATTTGATTTTTATTTTATGCATAATGGAAGAATAAACATGGTTCAAAAGGTACCTACAATGGTGGAAACATAAATAATAAAAATGAGTAACTATGGACGTAAATGGAATACCTATTCAAATGTTGTTTTTTAGTATTTTAGTTATGGAAGAACCATAAAATACATACACACCCTTATTCATTTATTTTATTTCACTTCAGTTGATGGTGAATTCCCATTATATAATAGTTTTGGGTAATTAAAAAAATGTCTATCCACTTCAATTATAAAAGGGAAACCACTCCACTAACTTATTCACACCTATAAATCGATTTTTTACCTCTAACTTATTTTTATCAACCAAAACAAATAAAATCCATCCCATAATACTTATTCAGGTTCTATATATTTTTTTATTTCTAAAATACCAACTGCATTGTCTTTAATAAAGGATCCAAAGGATATTTATCAATGTGAAGGTAATTATCCTCACTACGATCTTTCTTTTTTATTTTATTTTTTCGACCATATATTATTCCATAAAAATTATAATATTATAAAAAAATTATATCCCATATAATTTTATTTTATTATATTTATTGAATAATATTTATCCATCTTCTTCTCCATCAAATGTGAAAAAAAATCATCGCTCGTGTGTTTGGCGGACCACCGCCTCACGAACCAGTGTAATTTGTTTTCAATCACCGAATCACATGGATAGTCATAATGATTGAATTAAAAAAAATTAAAATGTTTATGTATATTTATTTTTTAAATATTAATATATCATCCAATTCCTTACCCATTCACTCGTTACTCGAAGGATATCTCATGTTTTGTGTATGTATGGTCTATCATCTCCACAAACCAATGTTATTCACTTCCCTTATTAAAAATTCAATAATGGTTATAAAATGGTATATAATGCACATATATGATATAACTAACATTAATAAAAAAATTTATTATAGATCTATATCCTATGCATAAGAACTTTAACATTCAAGAGAATACATGTGCGAGAAAAATGAAGTTGTTAACACCCAAAACATTTGTAATAATAAATTTCTATTAATTAAACGGTGGTAAGATGTTATAATTAGATCATATTTTATATTATAATGAGGAATTTTGTGGTGTTATAAATTAATAATATCCTTAAACTCATTATATAGGGTGTTAAATCTTTCTCAACTAATGTAAATTGTGAGGTTCTGGATTTTGTCTCAATTTACACTCCATTGAGAAATATTTTTTTTATTATGAACCTATTCAATTTTATGTTGTGTATATACCACAAATTTTATGTTTTTAACATGGATAAAAATTTATTCTAGTTCATTAATGTGAAAATTCTTGTCTATTATTTCAAGGGTTTATAGATGAGTATTTACCAATGAGGTAAAAAACTATTTTACAATCATACTTTATTTAGGGATTCCTATTATTTTTTCGATGGAATATAATTATTTATCCTTCATAAGATATAATAATTTTATAATACAGTATATATTGAAAGATATTATATATTTTATTCCAAATTTTAATATCTTTTCAACTTGAATCAATAAAATAAATTTTGAAAATAAAAACTTGTTTTCGTTCTACATTAATCTGATATATTTTACTTCGATGGATAAGTTTTTCAAAATTATTTTACATAGGTCTGTTTATTTAATAAAATGATTTATTAAGGAAATTTATATACATTATTTAAATTTAATAAGGGTTTTCAATTAACAATTTTATTGTTTTATGAAAGGTCCTTTGTTGTCATTATTTATAAAAAATCAAAAGGAATGTTTTTTAAAGTAAATAGTGATAAAAGAATTCCCCACTAACTAAATGGTTACTTAAATTTAGCTTCTTCTCCATGTCTCCAGTGGTTTTACAAAGAAAAATAATTTATGTACATTTATTTTATTATTTTACTATGGTTTTATTTACTCTTTCAAAATACATGATTTTATTTCAAGAACCTATATTCATAATGAACCTATAGTTACCTCGCATTTGTTCATTAATATTTTGATTTTTAACTTTCTCTTGAGATAATCACTTTCTTGTGATAATTTTTTATTATAAATTACATATATCATGGATAATAATATAATTTATATCAACGATTTGACTACTTATTAAATTATATATCATTTTTACATACATTTTTATATTGAATGTCATTTGAATAACTTGGGAATTATTAATAAATATTTATTCTTAACTCTATATATATATATATTGAAAAAGAATTTTATTTATTAATTAAATTGATAAATGAATATATGAGGATTTTTAACACCCTAATATTTTATGAAATATATTGCTCTTAATTTACTAGATTTCTTGTGTTGTACACTACACCAAGATTAGATTGCGCTATATGCAACACCGTATAAGCTTCTAGTATATGCTACATTATTTTTGGCTTGTGTTGCACACAATATAAAGTTCTTTTGATAGAATTAATTTCGCAAAAAATTGAGAATTGATTTTTTTCAGTTAATAAATTTAATATGTTTGGATTATGTTATATGCAGAACCAAAGGAATCATACACTACATGCAACACTGACTTGTCTTGTGTTACATGCATGACAAACCTTCCTCGACAGCTTGTGTTGTATATGATAACAAATTTCACTAAACAACGATTTATTATTAAAATATTATTAATTAATGGGATATAAACTAACTTTTTTGAATATTATTAACCACATTTTAAATTTTATTTAACATTATCATTCATATAAAACATTTTCTAGAACATGATATTAAAAAAATCTTTTTCTAAAAAAATTATGTTTGACATATATGTGATGGCAAACCAATTTTAAATAAATATTTTTTTGAATATTAAATGTTTTATTTGAAAAATTATATTTATTCATTAGAAGAGAGACATAAAAATTTACTTTGGATTAAATTTTGGTATTTTTATTATAAAATTTTTATTTTTATAAATAGTGAAAAATATTGTATTTTAATTCAAAAATTTATTTTTATCTAATTTATTTATCCATTTAGATAATACATTTAACTGTTTTTAATGTATAATATGGTAATATTTTTATCATTTAATACAATTTTGTCATTGTATGTAATTTCACTTTGAAATTGGAAACAAACATATGCCAATCTTTTGATAGTTTTAATTTATTAAAAACCCACTATTTGGTTTGGAAAACAAAAAATAATTTTATATTAATTACTAAAAATTCTGGGTTTTTAATTTGAAATAATGGATTCCATATTTGGAATCAAGAGGTGTAAATTGTGTAAATAGGAACCTTTTATTTTTATACATTATGAATAGTAACTTCAGTAATTATTTTATTTCTCATTGTTAAAGGGTAAATCTGGTAAATAAGGGTAAAAATAATATTAAACTACCCTAACACATGTATTAATATTATTTTATTATATATTTCCGACCATTGGAATCCTTTGGTTGTTTTTGAGACCCCATAGATTCACTTGGATGTGCAAATGACAATTTATAAAAATTAATTTAAAGTAAAGGAAATTATAACCTAAAAATATATCATTTACTAAATTGATTTTAATGTGGGGTTATATAAATTATCTTTTTGTATATAAGTAGTCATTATATATGTTGTAACCATGGTATTCTATGCATGATTTGGAGCGTGGTTTGTGTTTTTTGTCCATCATCAATGGAAGTTCGGATCGTGTACCAGCAAAGAGATCATACCGTTCAAGCAGACAACAGTTTTGAAGGTGGCGCCGTTTCCCAGTGTTTGCCAAATTTTGGGGGTCCAAAATCTGGATGTTGCTGAGCATCGCGAAAAGTGGATTTCCAGGGAGATCTTCATCTAATATGGCAAGGTCATGAGTTTCGCGAAGATGGGATGCATGGACTGGATTTTGCGAAGACCAGAAGAATGGAGGCGATGAGGCTTCGCGATTACGTCAAGCTTCGCGAACGGCAGAAGCTGGCGAGCTTCGCGGCGATGAAGGGCTTCGCGAGGGAGCTTAGCGGCGAAGGCACGAAGGTATGTTGACGGTGATTCTTCGTGACTACGTCATGCTTCGCGAACGACAAAATGCAGTGGTGCTTCGCAATTTGGACAGAATTCCGGCTGAACTTCGGAGCTTCGCGATAGGTGCTGACGTGGCATTGAATTCGCGCGAAAAGTTCGAGGGTCGGTGGAATCGCCTATAAATTGAGGCCGACCCCCTCAAGCGAAACAGAGAGAATTTCAGAGAAAGTCCTTTTCTCTCGGTTCGCAAAGGTCTCTCGTGAAGGCAGTGTGCTTCACAAAAGAGGAGCTTCGCGGCGGCTATTCTAGCTCCGCGAATGACGTGCGCCCCGCGTTGGCTCAGTGAGCATCGCGAAGAGGCAAGAGCTTCACGATAGCCATGCATTGCGAAGGCCGGAGCATCGCAAGAGTGATTCGCGATTGAGCTTCGCGATTGAGCTTCGCGAAATGGCAGGGGCTCTGCGAAGTCTTGTTTGAGCTTTGCAAAATTGGGAACCTCGCGAAGTAGGGTACTTTGCAAAGGACATTTACAAAGGTTGTTTTCCCTGTGGACAAGGGAAAAGGGGTTTTTCCTCAGTGGTTGGAATTTGGATCTTAACAGAGAATTAAACTCAGGACTCTGATGCAAGCAGAGTCTCATGCTGAACAGGAGACAATGAACTTCAAGACTTTCAATTGAAGAGACCTTCATGTCTATAGACTGAGTGGGACTTCACCAACGGCAGTGAGCCAGGGGGAGTCAACGTGAGTGACCCAAGGGGAGCAGTGGGCTATCCCTGAACCTTTTTAAAGGCAGTGAGCCTAGGATAGAGTGACTGTACCCGAACTTGTGCAATCTACAGCTAGTGAAGCATAGTGGTTTTTGGTACGACCGACAACCTGTCGGCGTATGCTCCTTGGATGTAGCCCTTAGTGGTGAACCAAGTAAAAAGGGATGTGTCTTCTCTATGAATGTGAATGTTTTCTTTCTAATCATAATCTTCAAACAGGTTCAACAAGTTCCTACCAACGTGGGAACAAGATCCATCACTTTAAAAAGAAAAAGTGGTCACCCTGATTCACCCCTCCCCTCTCACGGTGTCCCGGGTTCCTTCAAGTTGTATCAGAGGGAGGTTGCGGGTGTTGAATCAGACCTTTGTTTTCGTTATGGAAAACGCGGTCAATGTTAGGGGAGTCCCTCCCTTCGATGGAAGCAATTTCCAGATCTGGAAGAACAGAATGAGATCTCATCTAAGCTCTCTTGGAATGGAAGTTCTCTATTCTACTGTGCAAGGAATACAAGTCACCGATCCAACATGCCTAGCTATGACTGAAACAGACAGGAAACTTCTTGATGCAGATGCTAAAGCACAGAATGCACTCACTATAGCCCTTTCTGATCAGATCTACCTAAAGGTGATGAATTGCACCTCAGCAAAATCTACGTGGGATAAACTTGATAATATTTATGAAGGAGATAGCAAAGTGAAGGAGGCGAAACTACATGTTCTGCACAACCGGTTTGATGATTTGAAGATGAATCCAGACGAGAATGAAGCCTCATTCTTCAATCGAATTACCGAAGTAGTTGGAGCAATTCGGGGTCTAGGTGAAGAAATCAAAGACATTGATATTGTAATGAAAATATTGAGAAGACATCCACCTCTGTATAATGCAAAGGTGTCAGCCCTTGAGGAAAGGGATCTTTCCAAACTTTCTCTTGATGATCTACTGAGCAGCTTGGTAGCATATGAAATGAGGGTCAAACCAGAAGATGCTACGACTCGGGTGAGCAAGGAAATGGAATTCAAGGCCATGTACAAACTGAAAATCTCAAAGGATAGTAGCGGTGAAGATGACGAAGAAAAAGAAATTCTTTCTCTCATTTCAAAGAAGTTCCAGAAGGGGAAAGGGAAATTCAAAGGGAAGTTACCTCTCGCATGTTTCTGTTGTGGAAAAGTAGGGCACATTTCCACTCAGTGCTTAAAAATGATCAATGATGAAGACAGTGAGGATGAATGCCTCAAGAAGCCTCAGAGAAGGTTCTTCCAAAAGGGAGACTTCAAAATTGGTAAGAAAATGCAAAGGAAGAGGTTTTTCTATGAAGAGGAAGAAGATGATAATGAATTCTGTGACGAAAAAGAACCAGAATTCAAAACTGGGAACCATGCTTCTATGACGGCCACTGTTGAAATGCCAGAAGATACTGAAGGAGAAAAGCAACTGAGAACTTGTGCAGATCCTGAGATACAACTTAAGGATGCGGTTAGTAAGCTCAAGATTAAATGTAAGAGCTGCAATAAGTGGAAATCTATTGTAGAAGAATCAACTGAATACGTTGATCAACTTGAAGCTGAAATTGAAAGACTGGAAGAATTTGTGAAGGTACAGTCTAAAATAATCGAAAGTAATGATGATGTAGTAGATCTGAAGCTGAGAATTAAAGAGCAGGCTAAGGTCATCAATGACCTCACCTCCAAACTGGATGAAAAATCCAAGACTACTGATGGTCTTGATGAGAAAGTAGTTACTCTAAGAAGCAAACTGGAGACTGAATCAGTTTCAAAAGAATCGAAGAATAAAATACAGTTTGGACGATTCTCAGATGCAGAATTACTAGCAAGGGCCAAGTATGGTTCAGATGGGGTTGAAATAATCTTGAGTAATCAAAGACCTGCTTGCATGGGAAAGAGTGGAATTGGCTGTGAGTCTGAGACATCAACTGCTGAAAGTGAAAAGACCCAAAAGAAAGATAAGATGAAATTTGAACATGCTGAAACGTTGCCTAGAATTCCGAAAAATGAACCCTCAATCCAAACTAAAAGGGGACCTACAAATTATCCTCAAACATTCAGAAATGACAGACAGTCTTACTACTCTCCCAAGGAAGAAGGTATGAGGAGAAATTCAAGTGAGAAGACATTTCCTCTCATGAAGTGTCAGTTCTGTGGCTATCTGGGCCATACCATGTCATATTGTGAAGAGGCAAGAAGCAATCTGAATGGAGAAGATATAGAAGCTAAACAAAGGAGAACAATTTCATATCCTAATTCTTATAGAAGAAATAATTTCTATGGATATTGTTTTTTTGTTTTAACTTTGGTCATAAGGCCGCTAATTGCAGGCAGAGAAGGGACATAGACACCTCATACCGAAGTTCAAGACAAGTGAAGTCTCGTCAGCATGATAGTGTTTCTCTTTGAAACAGGTTTTCACAACTCAAAGAAGACTTTGACTATGAAGAACCTGGGTATGCAGAAGAGATAATTGAAAGACTATCAGATCTTTATACTCGATCTAATGTCTCATGGAAGGAAAGGAAGAAGATTGAGAAATCCAACCTTGCAGAGGTGGCTTTCAAAGCTACAAAGAACAACAGTACCTGGATTCTGGATAGAGGTTGTTCATCTCATATGACAGGTAATGCCGGCCTACTAACGAATATCATAAGGAATGTCGATGGTACAGTATGATTTGGTAATGATGGGGCTCTAAAAATCAAAGGGAGTGGAAGTACCGAATTAGCTAATGGAGAGATAAAGAAGACTGAAGTCCTTTATGTAGATGGCCTACGTCATAATCTCCTCAGCGTGAGTCAACTCTGTGACTCAGGACATATAGTCACATTTAATCAGAAAGGCTGCACTATCAAAGGAAAGACTGGAAATTCTCTTATGAAGGGATGCAGAACAGAAGGTAACTTGTATCAGGTTGATAGTGAAGAAAATGTATGTTACATGACTATTGAAGAAGAAAACAATTTGTGGCATCGGAGAATGGGACACATCAATCAACAAGACATGGAGAAAATATCAAAATTGAGAATTGTCATGGACAATCCCAACCTGAAGCGTGAGCGTGAAAAATCTTGTGATGCCTGTATGCGTGGGAAGCTGGTCTGCAGTTCATATCGGCCAAAGAAGAAAAGAGTGTCTCACCTTCTTGATCTGATTCATACAGATGTTTGTGGGCCAATAAATGTTGCCGGAACTCATGGAGAAAGGTACTTTGTCCTTTTCATAGATGATTACAGTAGAATGGCATGTGTGATGGTCATTCACAGGAAATGACAAGTCCTTGACTTCATGAAAACATATCGGCGAATCGCCGAGAATAATACTGGACGAACAATCAAAGTGTTGCGATCTGACAATGGAGGAGAATACACGTCCATTGAATTTGAGAATTATCTGGAGAAGCATGGGTTATAGCATGAGGTAGCTGCAGTGAGAACTCCACAACAAAATGGAGTTGTTGAACGTAGGAATCGACAGGTGAACAACGTGGCACAAACAATGCTGATTGAGAGTCGTATTCCACGACATTACTGGAAAGAGGCTGTTCAAGCTGCATTGTAAATTCATAATCGAACAGGACTATATATGGGTTAGACGAAGACACCATATGAATTGTGGCATGGAAGGAAGCCTTCTCTAAAATACTTTCGTGTCTTTGGAAGTAAATGCTTTATCAGGAACAATGAAGGAAATCAAGGGATGTACGGTAACAATGCAGATGAAGGAGTTTTCCTCGGTTACTCAATGAACAACAAAGCCTACAAATGTTTCAACAAGCGTTTGGGAAGGATTGTGGAAATCAGTGATGTTAAGATAATTGAAGAGAAAACCACAAATGCTTCAAGGAAGCCATATGCTGATGTGATAGAAAGTCAGGAAGAATGTAAACGTGAAGAAAATACAAATGTAGAAATAGAGGAATCTGTTCAAAACACTCAGCAGTCACATCAAGATATTGACTCAGAAGAAGAATATGAAGATGAAACAATGGATGAAGAGAATACTACTGAACCTCGCAGGAGAAATCGAAGATATGAGATTGATCCATCCAACATAATTGGGGACAGGAACGCACCCACTCAAACAAGAAGGATGAGGAATACCATGCAATATGCATTTCTATCAGTTGTAGAGCCATCCTCATTCGAAGAAGCTGCAAAAGATAAATCTTGGGTGAAAGCCATGAATGATGAATTAGATCAGATTGACAAGAATCAGACATGGGATCTTGTCCAGAGACCCGAAGGTTACAATGTTATTGGTACAAAATGGATCTTCAAAAATAAGTTTCATGAGCATGGAAGTGTCATCAGAAACAAGGCACGACTGGTATGTAAAGGATACTCCCAGATTGAAGGCATTGATGTTGAAGAAACCTTTGCTCCAGTGGCTAGACTGGAGTCAATCAGGCTTTTCCTTGCAATGGCACTCCAAAGAGGATATAAAGTATATCAAATGGATATCAAGACAACATTCTTGAATGGTGTACTCGAAGAAGAAGTATACATTGAACAACCAGTGGTCTTTGTTTTGGGTACTGATGAAACAAAGGTCTGTAAACTGAAGAAAGCTCTATATGGTTTGAATCAGGCACCACGGGCTTGGTACTCACGGCTGGACTCATATCTCAAAAAGATGGAATTCAAAAGAGGAGGAGTTGATCACAATCTCTATGTGAAGAATTATCCAAAAGAACAATTCATGGTTCTTGTCTACGTTGATGATATCATATTTGGTGGCAGTAGGCAGAAATCAGTGGATGAATTTTCCAACCACATGAAATCAGAATTTGAAATGTCTATGATTGGGGAGCTCACATATTTCTTGGGGCTGCAAGTGATTCAAAAGAAGGAATACACTTTCATTTCTAAGGAAAAATATGCAAGAGAGTTGCTGAAGAAGTTAAATATGCAAGACTCCAAACCAATGTCAACTCCGATTGCAGTTAGAACTAAACTTGGAAAACATGAGAATGGGAACTCTGTTGATCCCACCATGTATAAGAGGATCATTGGAAGCCTACTGTACCTGACAGTGACAAGGCCAGATATTGTCTTTGCAACATGCCTTGCGGCCCGCTTTCAGAGTAATCCAAAGGAGGAACATATGGCAGCAGTAAAAAGAATCATGAGGTACATTCAAGGTACACATAACTTCGGGTTATTTTTTTCTGCAGGCATGGACAGTGAATGATCAATGTTTTCTGATGATGACTGTGCTGGTGATGTAGTAGATAGAAAGTCCACTAGTGGTGGAGCTTTCTATATTGGGCAGAAATGTGTTGGCTGGTTGAGAAAGAAACAAGAAAGTACTTCTCTTAGTACTGCTGAAGCCGAGTATATCTCTGCCACAAAGGCATGCACTCAACTGATATGGATGAAGCAGCAATTAACTGACATTGGTGATGAGGTGACGCAACCAATGGTGATTTACTGTGACAATAAGAGCGCAATTGATCTTACGAATAATCCTGTTCAACATTCTCGTACAAAACACATTGAAATCAGGTATCACTTTATCAAAGAGAAAGTTGAGCAAAGCGTGATTAGATTGGATCATGTGGGGATAGATGAACAAGTGGCTGATATCCTGACAAAGCCACTGTCAGCGGCTGTGTTTGAGAAGCATCGGTTGAACCTCGGTGTTCGACCACCTGCCAGGGCATAAGGAGGATATAGAGTACACCTCTCCCCATTTGTTTTAAATGTTTTAATCTATTTATGGATATAATGTTGGTTTCTGGGGGAGATACTATCCAGGGGAAGTATGGTTTGAGCTGAACGTGAAACATTTTACTGGTCTTTGGATTTATTTTCAATGGGGGAGAAAGGAGAAGGAATAAATTCAGGCGACTTATGAGAAGAATGAGAAGGAAAACCATGGAACCCAATTTAACCCTCCTCTCTTGTTTTCTACACCGATCATTGCTCACGTAGACTTAGAGTGGTGGCTGGGTTGATTCCTGCATTTTTTTTGGTTCTCACATTGATGGAGATCTATTGAATTTTTCTTCTGATTTCCAACAAACCCAAAGGGGGAGATTGTTGGAACCATGGTCTTCTATGCATGATTTGGAGTGTGGTTTGTGTTTGTTTTCAATAATCAATGGAAGTTCAGATCGTGTACCAGCAAAGAGATCATATCGTTCAAGAAGACAATAGTTTTGATGGTGGCGCCGTTTCCCAGTGTTTGCCAAATTTTGGGGGTCCAAAATCTGGATGTTGCTGAGCATCGCGAAAAGTGGATTTCCAGGGAGATCTTCATCTAATATGTCAAGGGAATGAGTTTCGTGAATATGGGATTCATGGACTGGATTTCGCGAAGACCAGAAGAATGGAGGCGGTGAGGCTTCTCGATTACGTCAAGCTTCGCGAATGGCAGAGGCTGGCGAGCTTTGCGGCAATGAAGGGCTTCACGAGGGAGCTTCGCGGCGAAGGCGCGAAGGTATGTTGACGGTGATTCTTCGCGACTACGTCATGCTTCGCGAACGAAAAAATGTAGTGGTGCTTCGCGATTTGGACAGAATTCCGGCGGAACTTCGGAGCTTCGCGATAGGTGCTGACGTGGCATTGACTTCGCGCGAAAAGTTTGAGGGTCGGTGGTATCGCCTATAAATTGAGGTCGACCCCCTCAAGCGAAACAGCAAGAATTTCAGAGAAAGTCCTTTGCTCTCGGTTCGAAAGGTCTCTCGCGAAGGCAGCGTGCTTCGCGAAAGAGGAGCTTCGCGGCGGCTATTCTAGCTCCGCGAAAGACGTGCGCCCTGCGTTGGCTCAGTGAGAATCGCGAAGAGGCAGGAGCTTCGTGATAGCCATGCATTGTGAAGGCTGGAGCATCGCAAGAGTGCTTCGTGATTGAACTTCGCGATTGAGCTTCGCGATTGAGCTTCGCGAAATGGCAGGGGCTCTGCGAAGTCTTGTTTGAGCTTTGCAAAATTGGGAGCCTCGCGAAGTAGGGTACTTTGCGAAGGCCTTTTCCAAAGGTTGTTTGCCTTTTGGACAAGGAAAAAGGGGCTTTCCCTCAGTGGTTGGAATTTGGATCTTAACAGAGCATTAAACTCGGGACTCCGATGCAAGCAAAGTCTCATGCTGAACAGGAGACAATGAACTTCCTGACTTTCAATTGAAGAGAGCTTCACGTATATAAACTGAGTGGGACTTCACCAACGGCAGTGAGCCAGGGGGAGTCAATGGGAGTGACCCGAGGGGAGCAGTGGGCTATCCCTGAACCTTTGTAAAGGCAGTGAGCCTGGGACAGAGTGACTGTACCGGAACTTGTGCAATCTACAGCTAGTGAAGCATAGTGGTTTTTGGTACGACCGACAACCTGTCGGCGTATGCTCCTTGGATGTAGCCCTTAGTGGTGAACCAAGTAAAAAAGGGTTGTGTCTTCTCTGTGAATGTAAATGTTTTCATTCTAATCATAATCTTCATACAGGTTCAACAAGTTCCTACCAACACGGGAACAAGATCCATCACTTTAAAAAGAAAAAGTGGTCACCCTGATTCACCCCTCCCCTCTCAGGGTGTCCCGGGGTCCTTCAATATATATATATATAATATTATAACATTATTTTATTTTATTTTTAATTTTTATACATTAGATAAATATATTTATTTATGAAAAAATTATGATGTAGTGATTACTTCATTAATGAAAGATTCAAATATATAAATATATAAATATTAAAATAAATTTTATTTCAATATTTAATTCCATCCACGACGTTTTTGGATGTAATTTACATGTTAGGGAAGATTTATTGCCTTTTTTATGGAATAATGTTGTAATGAATTTATTTAAAAGTCAAGTATGAATAGAATCAAAATTTTACATAATTCATAACATAAAAAATAAAATAGTTTATTAAATGATCTTAAATTCCTAAAAATATAATATTCATAAAAAATGTTAATATACATCCAAATATGTGATAAATTACTTTTTTGGGTCGTTTTACATTATATAGTAATTAAATTAACCCAGAATTTGTAAATAGCATGATATCGCGGTAAGATTAAAAAAGGTAAATAATGGTTTAAATAAATAGATAAGGCTAAAAAATATTCAAAACCTGCCAAAAAATTGTTATGATTGGTATTAATACCATAATCATATTATCTTCTAATTAAATATGTTTATGATAATTTTATTTTTTAATTGAATTTATAATTAATTAATATTTTACGGCTTTCCTAATGTTCCCCTCTCCTCTCTTATAAATAGGTACCCCCTCCCTCTCCTCTTCAATCCATTTTGTAACTTCAAGCTAGTTCAACCCCTACCTTTTTCACATCTCAAATTCCCTAGTCACATTCTAGAGGTTTTGTTGTTCTTAAAATACCAACTATAGGGCCCTAAGAGTAAATTTAAAGGAGGCACTTCGAGGAAGAGGTAATCTCTTCTACCGATTCATTCAAATTTATTTCCTCTTATACATCCAATTATTTAGTTTATTCACTATAAAGTAATGAAATATGTATAAATAATATACTTATATGAAATTATAAATATTAAATAACCTTATTTCAACTTCTATCCATCCTACTAAATAACTAAAACATCGTGCGTGCATACGTACGACTTATTGTCTCCATGCCATGGTGTAATGTATTTTTTCACCACCACCATACATTGATAATTATAATGTTTTAAATAATAATTATATATTATTATTATTATAAAATTATAATAATTTTTAGATATTATATACCATTTACTTCAATACTATTCAAAATTAAGGGAATAATATCGTTGATCATGTGTACGTATGGCTTACCGTCTCCACAATGCAATGTGATTAGATCTACAAAATCTTCATTAAAACATGATTACATAAATGAATTGAAAGAATAAATATGATATATATTATACTAATATTATTCTATAATTGATATAACTATAAACATTAAATATTAATAAGAACATATTTTAAAAAACAATCATAAGAACATAAAGAATTTAATATGTGAATATCGACTAACAATGAAATGTTTCTAACAAACGGATGCAAATATGGTCATAAATGTAATAATAAATTTTATTATGATTCTAGAATAAATCAGAAACATTATTCAAATCATTATATAAGAGTATTGGATACATATTAAGCATATCATACCAATGGTAAGGGATAACTATTCAAATATCATTTTATCCGATATTGTTTATTTGTATGTATCTATTGGGGATATAATTATCACTCATGAACATTTTATTCTAAAAATATTGTCATCAAATGTATAATATTACCCTATTTGTATTTAAATTAATTTTTACCCATTTTCACTTTTACTACATGGTTGATAAAAAATATTTCTTCTATTTTCCAAATGTGTTACTTTTTGACCTTTTCAGCAATAGTATGATGATAATGTTTTTAAACATATAAGGAATGAAAAGATTTTCACATTTTCATAATTCCTTATTTACATGAATCCTTATCTAATACTTTTCAATTGTATTTTCAAATCAATTATTTTCATTTATAATTGCATGAAATTTTGAGAAAATAAAATTTTTTAAAGAAGAAAGGATATTTTCCTTTGTAATGAAGCTCAAATGGTTTATCAGAATTGTTTCCCATCAATGTATACATAGGATTATGTTTTCATCCCTATTATTACTATGATTTTATTTTCTTCATAATGAAATTTAATTTAGGGAATCCGTTTCTTTTATATCATTTACAATGGAATGATGTTTAAGAATTCCATTTTATTTCATGAGTTATGCTATGAAAATTGATTTAGGTTTTTGTGGAACATATAAGAATGGTTGCATTATGAGATGGGTGAGACCTATATCTCCCTCCAATTAATTAGGTAATTATTTATTTCTAATTAGATATACATGACTATAATGGAATGTAAACATGGTTAATTGATACAGGGTTGGAACGACAAGTAAATCAAGTTGAGTAATACATGGGCGGAGTAGCAAGTTAACCTGGTTCCATAATGAAAATTGTCCACTATGATGGTCTTTAAAGAAATTCCTTAGATACTATGTATATAATATAATATGCATAATGGTTTTAATCAATTCCATGTTTTATTCCCAATATAGTTTATCATGGTTAATGTTCCTTTATGATCTATTCCTTATGTACTGCCAGTATTTGTATCATGACTCTCGTTTTTTATATTCAAAATTTTCTTTTCATGTTTTCACATTATTATGTCTATGTTTGGTATTAGGATGTTAATGTTTAACCTTAATTATAATATGATCTCACCCTTTTTATGTTTTCTTTTCCCTTGGATATAAAAAAAGGTTTTAGGTATGAAAAACAAAAGGGGATGATCTTTATGGGATATGTTGAAGAACTTTCTCTAAGATAGATAATTATGTTCCCTGTTTCCAAAGGCACTAATCGAATATAGTATATGGGCGTCAATTTTTTCATTTATTAATTATTCTAAAAAATTAATTAAATTTCCATGTTTGTCATTATTTGGTATCTACAGTTGGTATCCGAGTGAATGTTTAGTTAACCATTAGAATCATGGATACAAACACTTTAGTGAGATCCCTAGTGATATTTCTAAGATATGTCTTGGAATTTCCCTAAGGATAAGTTTATGTATAGGTTACAGTCCTAGAATTACGATAATGATCATTAATTACATAGGATTAAACCTATGATGATATAGATTAAAAGTACTCCAAATTGACTATGTTGTTTTCCAAGTATGACTTTTTCCCCTCACAATAATTTTTCTTTGGTTTTACATGATGGCTTGAACCCCAAAGAACCATGTTAATGATAAATTCAATGGTCAATGCAAAGAGTGTCCTCTTGAACAACAAAATATGTGGGATATGGAATGAAAAATATTATTTCTATACTAACACAAGATATAAATAATTCCTGACTCCAAAATGAGAAGATAAGGGAACAGTAATCTATTGAGTCCTTCATGAGGAAATGAACACCTTCTTTCAATGGGTCTTATTATCCACTTGTTGCTAAAAAAATGGATTAGTACCATTGAAGATATATTTTCCACCATTCCCTGTTAAAAACATGAAATTTTTATTTCTATTTTCCATCATTATAAGGTGAATCAGACCAGTGTTGGAAATTAATTAAAAATACAAGGTAGCAAGATGAAATAATTGGATGATTTCATGAACTAATTTTTCAATATGTACATCCCTCATATTCTTTGAACATATATTGAAAACAAGTTCCTTAAGCTTAAGTAAAAGGATGATTAATCTTTTAGAACATATGAGGTGAATTTTCCAAGACATTCAATGTATGATTCTGGATTTATCATCCAACCTGAAAGAAATTTTGTCGATTCTTTAGTGGTATAAAACCACGCCTTCGAAGGTCATTAGTTGTAGGAGACATTTGTAGCTATAAAGAGATTGGGAATTTTGTTATCATTGAATACCTGGTCATTTGTGTTACATATCCATCTCATGTTTTGGAGATGAAATGAAAGAAGGAGTTCAAGGAAAAATCTCAGAACAATGGTGAAAAGAAGATAAATGTTTCTTTATGCTCAAATTGTGGAAAGAAGCATGGTGTATATTATCTTAAAGGGACTAGAAATTTTTTTATGTGTGTAAAATAATTTCATTGACCAATTGAGTAATATATTAATGGAAAAAATATTACCAATGATGTGAATGGAGAAAATACTACAATGAATGCACCACCAACACTTCAATGATATAAGTGAAAGTAAATAGGGCGTTATTCTAACAAATTCCCTAATATAAGGGTTAATTATGATCGAAATCAACCACCCCTTTAGCAGAAAAGATAAAGACAAGTCACATGTGATAACTTTTAGAGATGTTGAGTATGAAAAAAATGTGGTGGAATGATTTAATAATTATGTAATTGGACTTCAAAATAGTGTTATGGAATCTCATTTATAGTATTATTTAATGTTAGAATATCTATATATTGGTCTATTATGGTTTTCCATAAATATATGGTACTAGTAACCATGAAAAGTGATTGAAATATTTTTGGAAAAAAGATGATGTGTGCATAATGCTGGGATAAGGATAAAATAAGATGTTTGATAGTATTAATGAGCTCATGAATGATATAAGGCCATAGTGATTTCATGGTTTCAGTATATATAATTTTGGTTATATTTTGTGTGTGGAAATAGATAATTTGCATAGAATTCATGTCGTCACTACGGGTCTGTTATAAATCATGTTATTATCATACATTAAGAGAATTCATTATTAAGGTATTCATATGTTTGGAATATGACAACCACAAACTGCCAAATGAGACATGGGAGAAATTTTTTTGTCGATGTCAATTACCTCTTTCTAAAGTTTTTATTTTTAGTTTTAGGAAGGATTTTAATGTTACCATTTATGGATAGTATAATTTATATTGTGGTTGATGTTTATCAGATTAATTTATTATCTTACTATAGGTAGACTTATATATATTTAATAATAAGTTCTATCCTTTTTTTGAGACACATGAAATGAAGTATCATTATATCGTATGATTTTATAACACATCAAGAATGAAAATTTTAACATCATTTCTATAAATAAAAGATGAATTGGAAATTTTTCCAGGGACTACAAACAATTATATTACACTAAAATCAAGTATGTATTTCTACTTATAAAAATATTCATCATGTTTAGGGAAATGATCTTGAAAATCCAAAATGTTATCGTAGAACTCTCTTATCTGATGAATCAGATGGTCCCTTAAATCATCGCATATTTATGGCTTTCTGATAGTTAACTTTCGCAAACCTTATTCTTTATTAATATCCATCATAACATGATGGTTATATTTCTCTCCCATATCCATGTTTTAACATCCCACCTTTGTTCTCCTATGTGGGAACTCCGTGATGAGTTACTTTTGTTAATCATTACATTTCTAACTTTTCTTTTTAAAATTTTGTCAAAAAATCTAATTTCAAAATGTGGGTTTCCATGAAGGAAAATTTCAAGTAGAAAACCATTTATAACCCTGACGAATATCGAGGTTGAAATTCACTTTAATTGGGGTAGAATGTAACACCCCAAAATTTTATGAGAGGTATTCTTTTAATTTTATTTTATTAAATGTGTTGTATGCGAAAAGAAGATTATATTTCACTATATGCAAGATCGTATTAGCTTGAAGTATATGCAACTATATTCTTAGCTTGTATTGCACACTATTTAAGGTTTTCTTGATAGAATAAATTTCACACAACACTGAGTATAGATTTTTTTAATATATAAATGAAATAATTTTGAATTCTGTTGTATTCTTCACGGAAGGATGTATAGATTACATGCAACACTTTTTTGGCTTATGTTATATGCAAGAGAGACCATACATAACAACTTGGTTTGTATGTGATGCCGAGTTTCATAAAACAACAATATATTTTTTTAAAATTATTATTTAAAGAGATATAAACTAGAATTTATGATTATTATTAACCACGTGATAAGTTTTATTTAACCTTATAATTCATCTTAAACATTTTCTAGAACATGATATTATCAAAAAATCATATTATAAAAAAAATGTGGTTTTACTGCCTTTTGATGGCGCACACATTTTAAATCTACAATTTGTCTCTTTTAAAAATTAAATTTTACAAAATAAATTTCTTATTTAGAATAGGAACATAAAAATTTACCTTGGATGAATTTTTTGTATTTTTTTGATAAAATTCATATTTTTATGAAAAGTGAACAATATTATATTTTAAATCAAAAATGCATTTTAATATAAATGATTTATATAGTTAGATTGTAATTTATATTGATTTTAAAGTATAATTGGATTATATTATTATTTAACGTTTTTTTCCATTGTATGTAATTTACCTTTGTAATTTAAGATAAATAGATGTTAGTGTTTTGGTAGTTATTACTTCTTAAAAACATGTTTTTTGGTTTTGAAAATGGGGATTAATTTTGAATTCAGAAAAATGGATTCCATAATTGGAACCACGATTTCTATATTTCTTAAATAGGTTCCTTTTAATTTTATACATTATCAATAATAACTTAAATAATTATTTTATTTTCCATGGGTAAGGGGTAAATGTTGTAAATATGGGTAAAAGTAATATTTTAATAATATTAAACAACCCTAACACATATCCTAATAATATTGGATGATATATTTCTATCCATGGGACTTCATGGTTTTATTTTTGGACCCCCTAGATTCACATGGATTTAAAAAGGACTTTTTATAAGAATTAATTTAATGCAAAGAAAATTATAACCTAAACATATATATTTTACAAAATCAATTATAACGTGGTGTTATATAACTGATATATATGAATACAAATAGTAATTATAAATCTAAAAATATTTCCTACATCATGATATTTTATTTATTAGTTTTATACATTAGATAAATATATTTATTTATGACACATTTATGATGTAGTGATGAACTCATTAATTAAATATTCAAAAAAAATGAACATATAAATATTAGATTAAATTTAATTTGAATATTTTGATGTCGTAAACAAATTTTCATAATGAAATTGACATATTAAATATGATTTAATTCCTTTAGTTCGAAGGAATAATGTTTTTATGAATTTATTTAAATGATAAATTTGCATAGTATCCAAAATTTCCATAATTTAGGACAAAAAACATAAATTAGTATATTAAGTGATATTAAATTCATAAAAATAAATTATTTGGTGAAATGGTTTATATAAGTCTAAATATTTCATAAATAACTTTTTTCATGTTTTTTGAACATTATATCGTAATTACATTAACCCACAATGTGTAAATAACAAGATATCACTGGGTAAAATAAGGTTTAATTCTAAATGATAAGGATAAAAAAATATACAAAACAAGTCAAAACATTATTTTTTGATGGGTATTTGGACCAAAATCATGTTATATTATAATTCAATAACTTTTATACCAGTTTAAATGTAAATTTTATTTATAATAAATTAATATTTTAGGACATTATTAAAGTGCCCCTATCCTCTCTAATAAAAGAGAACCTCCTCCCTCTTTTATTCACTCCATTTTGATCCTTAAATCTCGGCCAAACCTAGAACATTTTTCTTATCAACTTACATAGTTAAATTCTAGAGGTTCTGGTCTTTTTAAAAGACCAACTCTAATTCCCTATGTGTAAATTTAATGGAGGCACGTCGAGTAATAGGCAATCTCTTCTACAGTTTCATTAAAATTTATTTATTCTTCTACTTACTCTTATTTAGGTGTCTCATTATAATGTAATAACAAAAATATCCCCCATATAATTATATGTTATTGTAAATATGAAATAACCCTATTTGACATTCTATCCATATTATGAAAAAATGAAAACACCGCGCTTGCGTATGTACGGCTTACCGTCTCCAAGACATGGTGTAATCTGTTTTTCACCACCACATTACTAAGATGGTTACAATGGTAGGAATAAGTTGTATATAAAATTATTATAACATTATACTAAGTCTGGAACACTATAAACCATCCACTTCAATACCATTCAATAGTTATGGGAATGATGTCATCGCTCGTGCGTGCGTACGGTTTACCGTCTCCACGATGTAATGTGATTTATTCTACATTATAATTATTAAACCGTGATTATATAAATGAATAGAATTATTAAATATGTTCTTTATTATACTAATATAATGATTTAAATGACATAACTATAACCTAAAAAGAGTAATAAGAACTTATTCGGCAAAACATACAAATGAACATAATGTTGTTGAGACCCAAAAAACGAGTAACAATGAAATGTTACTAAAAAACATATGAAAATATGGTCATAAATGTAATCATAAAAATGATTATGAATTTTGAATTAATTAGTAACATTATTTAAATCAATATACAAGATGTTCACCCACATATGAAACATATCATACCTAAGGTAAGGGATAACATTTTTAATCTTGTTTTATCTATGATTATTTATTTGTAAGTATCTACTTGGGATATATTTACTATCCATGTCCATGTTTCCGAAAAATATTCTCATAAAATGTGCAATATTATTCTATTTATGTTTAATGTTCATTTTATCCATCTTGACTATTACTACATGTATGGGAAGGAATCTTTCTTTTGTTTACCATGCGAGGTACCTATTGATTTTTATAGAAAGAGTACAAGGAGAATGTTTTTTTATATTATATGACATGGATGGGTTTTTAAATTTTCATGACTCCTTATTTCAATTAAGCATAAACTATACATTTATAAGTGCATATTCTACTCAATTATTTTCTTTTAAAATTTCATGCAATTTTGGAAAATGAAAACATCTTTTTAAGAAGAAAGGATATTTTCTTCAGGAATAAAGAACAAGTGTTCAGTAAAAATTATTTTCCATATAATATTTCATATGTTTATTTTTTTATCCATGTTATTACAATGATTTTAATGTGTTTATGATGAAATTTTATTTTGTAAATTCATTTTTTTATATTAATTATGATGGAAAGATATTTAAGAAAACCATTTTATTTAATGGGTAATTCCATGATGAATGATTTATATTTTTTAAGGAACATGTATGAATAATTTCATTAAGACATCAGTGGGACCTATATCTCAATCCAATTAATTGGGTAAATCTTTATATCTTATGACATAAACATGACTAGAATGGAAAAAAATCCAATCCAGTAATATGGGCTGGAATGGAAAGTAAATCTAGTTTTATAATACAAGGTTGGAATAGAAAGATAACTCATTTCGGTAATGGACATTGTCCACTATGATGGTATTTACAGTAAAGCCTTGGATACTATTGAAATCATATTATGTGTATAATGGTTATACACAATTCCATTTTGTATTCCCATACTATTTTATCATTGTTAATGTTCATTTATAATATATGTCTTATGAACTGCTAAGATTTATTTCATGACACACTATAATTGTATTCAAAATTTTATGTTCAGGATTTCATGTTATTATGATTATGTATTTTCTGATTTTGTTAATGATTACCCATAAAGAGAATTTAAGCTCACTCTTTTGATTTTTTATTTTCCCCAAGATATAAAGAAATGTTTCAGGTTGTAAAAATGGTAAAGATCCTTATAGGATATGATAAAGATCATTCACCATGTTATAATATAATATTCCATGATTCCAAAGGAACTAAACAAATACGGGCTTTGGGTGTCTGTTTATGTCATGTATTAATTATCCCTCAAAAATTAATTTAATGTCCATGTACATCAATCGTCAGTCTCTAAAAGAATTTTCTGTACATGTATTGATGGGTAGGGTCTATATTTGTATAGCCCCTTGATGCATAGATAGACCTCATTATGTAAATAATATGGCCAAATTAAATAGTTTCTACCCATATTTTTAAAAACAATTAGTGCATGGTCTTGGTGGTATAGATATTCTCTGTTTGTGATAATGGAAACTGACAATAATAATTTCATCAATTTATAATTATGTATTTATTTTCCATGAGATAACAATATTGATATTATCTATGGATCAAATTCATTGTCATTCTAAATTTTACATGGAATTATTTTATCAACATTTATTCTTACAATATTAATCATAATTAATATTTTATTATTTAAATGGAATTTTGTTTTACTTATTAACAATTTCATATTGATTATTACTTATCTGTTCATTATAGGTTCCTATGTATGCATACGTTATTAATAATTTATCTCAACCTTTTTTATCTACCACTGATTATGAAGAATAATTATTTGAATGAGTTGAAGGTTGTGAAGTGTTTTCCATTAATATGTTCTATATTTTATCCCCAATGAAAAATGGGTATCATGTATATATATGGATCTCTACAAATACTATAAAAATTCCCTTCCTTATTTTAACCATTATATCAATGAAAATGAAATAAAGTAATGGAAATCTCTGGGTTTCTGGAGTTAGGGATGTTATATTTAGTATTTGGGGTTATTTAATAGAATCTTTGGAGGATATATTTAATAAAACATATATTAAGGAACATAGCCCTATAACGTACTTTGTGGATATGTCAAATTCTATATTCATATCCTGAATGTTTTCTATGTAGATATTGTGTAGTTTTACCAAGAAAACATCCCTATCTGAATACTACTAGTGGAAATCGTTTTAGCACAATTGTACCTAGGGATAATAAAACTGAAAAAGTTCATTAGGATTTGACTCAATTGTAAATTAGTGCATAGTAATGGCCCATATATCACATCTATCATTTTAAACATGGGGATATTCGTTGGAAAAATCAAATATTATTTACAAAACATTATAATGTATTCGAATTATTTTAGTATTTAATTATATTTCCAAAGAAACCATGACTATGATACCGAGATTAATAATGCATATATTTTTAATTTATGTTAGGTGTTATAAAATTTTCATAATTATAAGATATGATTTAAAATTAATAATTTCTTCAATTAATCTAGTATATTATTCTATCTATAAATTGTTCCTAAAAAGAATAATTATATCAATACTCATGGTAAATATAGAAATTTCTCTACTGAGTAGGCCAATGTAGAAAGTATTGGAACTGAGAAGATCATGGTTATGTTAGGAAATATTAAATATGTTATTAAAAATATCCTAACATGAATGGAGAATCATGTTGTTCCATAATGGGTCTATCCTATATTATATCACATAATGTGATAGAATCCCCCATAATTTAATGGTACTATTAATCCTATGATAGATGGGAAATATATTGTGTCTTTTAAAATGATTTTACTGGCCATTGGGTGTGCTGAGAATGAATAGGAAATACTTGAAGTATATTGTATCAAATTCGATGTCAGTCAATAGTGTTTTTTGATCTAGAACACTAGGATGGAAGAGATGATATAACAAATGGAATGAAGATATTTGACAGAAAAATTCCATGGAAAATATTTTTCTCATGAGAAATTAACTGAAATGAAGATAAAGATCCTCCACCTAAAGGAATAGGAGGAATAAAGTGTTGTTATGTATGAGGGTGCCATTAATAGACAATATAGTTATTAAATATAAAAAAATATATAATAAAAATAAAAAATGGCCATTTATTTAATTGGATTATGAAAATTCTCTAAAGGGAGTTGGATTCCAAAAAAATACATCATATGATGAAATTGTTTAATTCACTATCAAAATAGAAAATTAAATATCTTGACAATATCTATTCAACAAGAATAATGAGAATAATGTAATAGTTGAATACCCTAAAATGGGAAACTATCAAAGAAAAATAAGAATATGAATCAATTTCCATCATGTGTAAATTTATGGTAGAAAGATTATGGAAATTATTTGAAGGATATAAGTGTTTATTACAAGTGTGGTAATAAGTGTTATCTAGATAATGAATGCCAGGGGATTAAACAAATAAATTTCTTACCGTTATTCAACAATAAAAATCGATCATTATTGAAACTAATTCCCCTAGATTCAATGGAACATACTATATATTATTTTTTACGGAGAATTCCATGCTTATGGAATCCTTACAACTAAGGTGGAAGTTCATAATGATATAGTGGTAGGTACAGAAACCATATACTCAAATTTGTAAAATGATTTCTTCCATTATGGACTTTTCACTATTTTATATCTTCTGTATTTTTTTTGAAAATTGGATATTTCCTTAGGACATTAATAATAGAGCGGTCACTTAATATTCATTGTGTAAATTTCAATGTGAAAAGTAAAAGTTAGGCAGTACCCATTATGAAACATAAATGGGATCTATTTTTAGCAATTATTTTCACACATATTGTTGTATTTATTATATTACTTTGTATGTAATGTATTTCAATATGTGATGAAAATATTAATGGTAAGTAGTAGTAAATTAGGATTATTTATGTAGATGTGTAATTCACTATCAATAGAGTATATACATCATCTTCTAGGTCATGCCTATATCCAGTTTTAGAATACCATAAATATTTAATTATTAGGGAATAAGTGAAACAAAAATATATATATAGAAAAGGTAATATAATAATTTAGTATTCAATTTTATAGTAATTTATTAATATTTTTATGGTGGAATTATCTTGATAACCACTGGAGGGTGAAGCCAGGTTTTCTTTGGATTTAATCCTTTTTAGAAGACCTATATAAAATACACCATATAGAATTAAAACTGTAGAGTTATTACATCTGAATGAATAACTAGACAAGTTGTGTGAAAATGGATTTATTCACCGTACTATTTTACCTTGGTCATCCTATATTATTTTTATTAATATGGAATATGGATTACTGATATTGTGAAAATATTAATGGGAAATAAATGATTTCATGAAAAACAAATTGTATGCTCTCTGTCACATTGATGACTTATTTAATCAAATATATAGTGATCAATATTTTTCAATGATTCAGCCTCATTCATGGAATCAATAGTTTCAATAAAAGAAGGAAATTTATTGAAGATAATATTCCAAATTAGGTATGAAAATTTCAATGTAATTCTATTTGGATTAACTAATGCACCCTCAACTATTAATGATCTAATGAGATGAGAATTCAAGGGATATATTTTTTATTTTATTTTGGTATTCATTAATGAAATATTAGTGTATTATAAGATCTATGACAATAATGAGAATCATTTTTTGATCATACATGAGACTAACAAAATAATGGAGGAAATTGTAAATTTATCACGTTTGAATTTTGGATTTAATATTTGTCTTTTCATGGCCATATATTCTCCAAGGATGGAATCCTTGTCAATACTATGATGAAATTTTTTTTAGAGAATATACTACAGTAATGAAGATAACATAGGTATGTAGTTTAATTGTTTAGTAAATCTATGATCGATTAATCATCTAAAACCTTTCTTGATTGGCTAACCCATTAGGAACCATAGACATAAAGGGGTTAAATTCATATAAAAAACATGAATAAGTTTTTCAATATTTTAATAGGATACTACTTAATGGAATTATTTGGACTATACCATTTGGAAAATAACTATTTTTTATATATATTGATTCATTTAAGAATAAAATTACATATGTCCTTTGGAAAAATGATAAATTTATTTTATATGAATCAATTATGTTAAATAATCAGGAATAGAACTGTCAAACCTATAATATTGAGTTTATATTCAAAATATTGTCTTTGAATATATGGATTCATTATCACATTGGTGAAATATGTCAGATATAAATAGACTGTAACAGCATAAAATATATCCTTTCACTGAATTATATCAACATGAGATAAAAGATATGGCTTGAGCTACTCAAGGATTATGATTTCTCAATAAAATACCACCTAGTGAAGGAAAATAGATAATGGATTCATTGAGTAGGAAAGAACATGTAGTTATGAACCAAATGAGGTTTTATATGTATTTTATGTTTAAAATTCTATTAAGGAGGGATATGGTAATTTTTATGTAATGGGAGACCTCAGTAATATTTCAAATGGTTGTGAAAAAATAATTATTAGAAATGATAAAATATTTCCCAATATAATAATTAGATTTATATATGAAAATTATACCTATTAATTATACGGATTTGACAAAAAAACTGTGACAATGGAGTTCAAAATTTTTGAATGATTTTCTTCGATAACTGAGCTAAAAAGGGAATTGTTTGATGATTATCGTATAAAAAATATCTCTAAAAACCCTAGTAGCACAATGATATGTATATATTTGAGGGAACCTATTTTGAGGGATATCATCAAGTTATAAAATAATTATTATGTTTCCAGATGATTGGTTTTTAAGAAAGGGATGGTTGAGAGACAGTATTTAAAAGAATTCATGAATCATCATCTTATTAATATATGGAAATGGTATGACATTACTGTGATCCTTGTCACTGTTCTACCAACATTTCTTCGAAATAATGACTCAATATGTGTAAATATTAACTGAGATACCAATTATTCGCATTTATTAATTCTATATGAAAATCTACCCAATGGGACCCATAAAAGGATCTCTATAATGAAGTTGTAATAAATCATGAAAACAAATTGCAGTATTGTCAGGTCATGATAACTATTTGACATCAAAATTAGGGATACACCTTCAAAATTTTAAATATACTGACCACTATTTGGGAACTGGGTATGATCCTCAAACTAATGGACAGTCCAAACATACTATTCAAACATTATAAGTCATGTTTAGGACATTATAACATGACTTTCAGGGTATGGTGGAAAAATATTTACCATTGGTAGGTTTTTTCTACAACAATATATTCTTGTAAAGTATTAAAATAGTATCTTATGAACCAGTATATAGTAATAGAAATCATAGTCCAACTTACTGGGATGAATATTGTGAAAGAATATTGTCAGACCATAACATGTAAAAGAGAAAATAAAAAAATTTCAATTTAGACTCGTATTAAAGTGTCAAAAATAAGTTAAAAGATTTATACCAATAACTGGTGAAATTTTTTGATATTTCAAGTTGGATTTCAAGATTTTATGAACATATATAAATGGAAGGGTGTTATAAGTTTCAGTAAGAAAGAGAAGCATAGACCCAGATACATCAAAGTATTTAATTTTTTTGAAATGATTGGATTTTTGTCCTTCCAATTGGAAATAATGGCAATCCTCTCTAAAGTACATGTTGTGCTCAATATATCATTTTATATAAGTATATACCACACCTAACTCCTTTTCTCACCTTAGAAGAAAACGAATTTGAACGTGATCTATCATCTAATAAATATCCTAACCATATTTAAGATTCTAATAATTGTTGATGAATCAGATTAATCCACTAAAAATGGTATATTGGAAAAATAAAATATTGGAATAAGCCATATGGGAAGCAAAATTTGGTATGAATATGGACCACCATCTTTTTTTATAATGTAACATCCATTAAAAGTTTTATGTTTGAAATTTTTTTTAAGAGGGAAGAATATTTCACCAGAGAATAAATTATAGTAGGTGAGTAGTGTATTTTGATAAAACAATAATATAATGTCCTCTTTAATATTTCAGGGAACAAAACAACCAATTATATAAGATGAATATCAATTTTCAACTTGGTCAAAATAATAAAATAATTATTTTTTAAATTTTATCTAATCATTTAGGTATATTAAATAAAAATTAATGTATATATTTATAATTTCATTTTTAATTTTTTATAGTTTTTTTACATAATAATTTATTGAATTTATATATATAGAAATAAGGATAAGATGATTTTGAGTTAAAAAACTTATATTATTTTGTCATGTTTTTTATTTTAAAATAACTAATGTTTATCAACATTTGTTAACTAAAATAGAATTTAATGACGAATGATTGTAATGGAACATATATACTATTTTTAAAACTATTTGAATATATATCCATATAATAAGGATTTCTAGAAATATTGTAAATTTAATATCATATTATGTTTGAAAACTGGATTTCATAAAAACCCATTTTTCGACATGATTTATGGGTTTATATTTTAATTAAATTATGGAACACATACTAATTTAATTTGATAAAATGGATTCCATATTTCGAATCAAAATTATTAATATTTATATAAAATATTAATATAATTTTGTTCATAACAAGTAGAAAAAACAGAAAAAACTAATAACCTTAGTTATGGTTGAAATGTGATTTTACACATTACATGGGCTTTTGTAAAAAATTAATCTTCCACACAAATAGAATTTTTTTGATGAATTTAATTTCATATTTATAATTATTAGGCCCAAATTTTCTATTACCATTTTTTAATTAGTATTAATGGATAAATTACATATGTTAAAGAACTAGTTACCCCAGTGAAAACTAAAATGGTTAAATTGAGTACCCATAGAGCTTAAGGGAATAACATGTTTAAAACAAAATTATTTTTTGGATTTTGAGGTCTTTATAAAAATTATATTCTATATAATACATTATTCATCAATTTTTGAGGCACAAGGGTTGAGTGAAAGTTTTTATTATTGAATAGTTTTGGGGATTTAAAAAATATTATACTTCCCCTGAATTATAAATGGGAACCCCCTACCCTCACATTTTCATGAATCTCGGGACAATTTGATACCAAACCCTACAAAAATATTTCATGAACATACTTATTCACATTATCGAGGTTTTATTTCCAAAAATACCAAACATAAGGTCATTAATAAGTGATCCAAAGGAGGTTCATCTAAATGAACAAACAAGTCTTTACTAAGCTCTTCTATTTTTACTTCTTTCTACACCATAAATTATGTATTAAAAATTATAAAATAATAAAAAATGTACCTCACATATAGTGATATGTTATTATTTTAATTTAATTTTACTTATCCATCTCTTTATCAATCAAATTGAATATAAATATATCGCATGTGTTTATCACAGACAACCACCAAGTAAACCTATGTCATTTTTTCCATCCCTGAATCAAATGTATACTAATATTTATTGAAATAATGAATAAACATGACACATATAATATGAAATTAATTCATTAAAATTAATGTATCAATAACTTCTTTACCCATTAAACCTCTAGTGGAATTATATAATCGATGGTGTATACATAAGACCTACCATCTCTATGAAGCGATGTGATTAATTTTCAATTTCATTATTTTATGAATTTTTATAAAATGGAAAATAATGAAAAATTATAATATTTATAAAAATAGTATAATTATATATATTATGGATCAATATATTATGAACACGAACAATAACTTTCATGAAAAAACATGCATGAGAAAATGAAGAAGTTATAACCCAAAACGTAGTTAATAATGAAATATTATTAACTAAAAAGAGGTAACATGTTTTAAGAGGGTAGTATATGATATTATAAATATGAATATTGTTATGTTATAAATTAGTAACAATGTTAAAATAATTATTTGTTAGGATAATGAAATTTTAACAAAATAAAAGTGTATAGTATGGGATTTTGTTTTAATTTACACTCCATTGAGATATATTTGTTTTTATCCACGTATTAACATTTATGTGGGCATATAATTCCCCATTGATGTATTAAAAATGAGTAGATATTTATTTATGATGATTAATATTTTAATTAAATTCAATATTTTCCTAGGGATATACATTAAATGTTTCTTGAGAGGTAAGAATTAATTTTACAATATCACTTTCTTTTGGTATCACATTTATTTTAATATAAGGAATATTATCATTGATCCTTCATATGATCCCATAATTTTATTATATAAATACATTTTAATCAATTTCTATAATTTCATTCATTTTTTACTCTCTTTGCCACTTGAATCAAGAATGTAAGTGTTTACAATAGAAATTGATATTATTTCTCTTTTAATCTTATATATTTTTATTCAACTTTCTGGTTTTTTAAAATTCATTTAATAAATTCATTTTATTAATTAAAAATATTTATTAAATACATTTTTTTAATAATAAAATATTATAAAGGTTTTTAATGGAATATTTTGAATTTTTGGTAAATGGGTTGTTTTATAATTTTTTACAAAAAGTTAAAAGGATTATATATAAGGTATAATGTGATAAAGGACTTACCCACAACCATAAATGATTTTTTGAAATTGACTTTATTCTACACACTTTCTATGGTAATAAAAATAAAAATATTTTCTGATAAATATTTTTTATATTTCACTTCTATTTCCTTTATTAGTAAATATGATATGATATTTTTGCAGAAACAGATATTCTAAATTAACCAGTGATCACCTCTCATCTATTGATTATTTTTATATTGTTAACTATATATATATAAATCGTCTTTATTGTTATATTTTTTCATTATAATTTAAATTTTTATTAAATATAAATATTATTTTTATCATAGATATTATCATTTCCTATATTCTATATCATATTTACATACAATGTTTACTTTGAAATTTCTTTGATTAACTGGGGAAATATTGATAAATTTGTATTATTTAATCAATATTGGTAATTAATAATAAGTTGTATTTATTATAAATTAAATTAGTCATTCAATATAAGAGTAATTACATAAAAAAGATGATTCTGATGTGTCAAGAAATTTTATATCCCCTTGATATGACAACCTGTCTCATCAGAAACATCAGGTGGGCAAATTAAATAGGGATTTCCACGTAGTTGTAAACCATCATTGAACAAGGTCCTAATAGTATTTATGAAATGTTGTCTGACATCATAAGGTATAATATTAATCATATGTTTAATTTAGAATTTATTAATTATTATCCATGATATTACTATACTGATATTATCCCAAGATTGGTTTCAAGATCATGTGGTTATATACAAGGAATTATTTGATAATTATTTATTACATCCATATTACACATGGGGATCAATTAGTTTGATAAATTTCATGTGTTTTTAGTTATTTATATTTACTTATAAACTTTTTTCTATTTATTCATTATATATTCTATTGTGAGTAACCCATATTAAATATTTGAGCTCCCCCTTTTTTTGTTTCCATACCATGGGATATAGAGATGAATTTTTTGAATTAGTTCAATGATGTTGAATGTTTTCCATTACTATGATTTATATATTATATCTACTATAAATGTCTAAGATGTGTGTGTATAGATATCCAACAATACTAAATTGATCAGTACATAATGATTTTACACATTGTAAATATTTCAACATAATAAAGCATACACCGACACTGGGTTACATGATTCAGGTTTTTTGCATTTATTATTAATGGATTTTAAAAATAATGGTTTAAAATAATATTTAGGTAAAATTTTATTATAGAATAAAACCATATTCTAGAATTTTATTATATTTAATATTTCAAAAAAATGTCATGAATTTTTGGTAAGATAGATATTATGTAGTTTCCAAAAGAAATTCATCCATGTTAGGATACTAAAATTGAACATTATTCACGAATAGTTGTACTAAGGTGTAGTTACTCTGAAAAGGGTGCATTAGTATTTGTCTCTATTATCATCTAGAGCATGAAAAAGGGCTTACTATGAACCTGTTTTGACACTGATATGGGATATTATTATGATAATTCACATTTTATTTACAAAACACTATCATGGATTTCAAAATAAATTTAGGATTTAAATATATTCCCTACAGAACAATTTTTATGATTTTGGGATTAACAATGCATAAATTTTCTATTTATGTTATGTGTCTCATTGGATTTTCAATTATATATTATGATTTAAACTTAATAATTTCATCAGTTATTCTAGTATATTTCTTTTTTTAATTGATCCTAGAATGAATACTGTCATCAACACATATGGTCAATGTGGATGTTTCCTGATATAGAAATCCAAAATAGCTCATATTGGAATTGAGATGATAGTGTCTATATTAGTGAAGGTTAATCACATTATGAAAAAAATACATTTCTTCATTGGATCAAACATTTTTTACATATTATTATTATATTTTGATGGAAAATGTTATCCCATAGAAGCCCCCATCATTAGGGGGACTATTAAGCATGTAGTTGATGGGTAATGGATTATGTCTCATGAAAGGAAATTTATGACCATGGGATGTTATAGGATGGAAATGTTTATACCTATATTACATTTTATCAGATGTGAAAATTATAAATTTAGTTCATTGATGAAAATTAATAATTAGTATTAAGGATTAGAATACATAGAATGGAAGTATTTTAAAGAAATATACTTTGAAAATTATTTTTATCATGAGAAATAAACTAAAACAAAGAGAATATTCCTGAACAAAAATAAAAAGGACGAAGATTCATTTTTTGGATTAAAAGGATACTTGTACATTGCTATCCAATTATTCCCTAGATTATATACTCAACACAGAATTCATTATCAACCATTTCATTTATGTAAATACGTTAAGTCTCCAAAGGTAGCTAGTTTCTCCAAAATAATCATCATATGAATAAATAATTTTAAAAACCATACGAATAGGGAAATAAATTTATAGATCATATATATTAGAGGGGATTAAATATAATATGATAGAGGTTGACCACTGCTAAAAAAGAAATTAATTAATTTTTAAGAAGATAAAGAATAAATTACCAGAATTTGAAAATTGTGTAGAGAAACATCTATGAAAATTTTTAAAGGGTATTAAAGTCTACTGTAAATATAGAAAAATAGTTCATCTATATAATTAATGTATGTCAAGAAATAAATTATTTCTAATGATTCAAATGTCAAGAAATCAGCCATTATTCCAAAAAATTCCCAATAAATCATGGGAGTATACTACAGAAGAGTTCGAGGGGAGAAGGTAAAAATTATGTGATCACTAAAGCTGAGGTGTATGTTCACAATGATAAATTGGAAGTTAATATAATAATATACTCTAATTTAACCAACACATTATTTTATTATGGTTTTTTCCCTCTTTAATATCTTTTATGTTTTCTATTATAGTTATATATTTCCCTCTAACTATAATAAGGTATTATACAGTCAGAAATCATAGTGGAAATACCATTATGATAAGGATGTATTAGAAAATTCCCATTATATTACATAAACATGATCTGTTGGAAGATTATATTATTATACCTATGTCTACCTTGATATATCCCCAATTTTGGACTATCGTTCAAAATATGATGCAAAAAAATATTGTAAGGAGAATAAAATTATAATTTGTGATATATATATGGAATTAAATATATTAAAACTAGAGACATAATCATATTAGTCATGTATGGATCCACCCCACATATATCTTCTAATTGAGATTCTTGGGGAATAAGAAAAAAAAATTCTATTGTTGGAAAAGTTAATCTTTTAATTGAGTATGTGGATATTTTAAATGAATAGAATGATGTATTTCATGAGTAATTACCTTGACATCCACTATATAATCAAGATTATTATTCCATTGACTAAATCTTAAATGCAAGACCGCTATCAAAGATTTCATATGTAATTGGAATTGAGGAGCTATTGGAGTTGAAGAAAAAACATGTATGTTTTTCGATAAGGGGTTTACTAACCATATTGATTAACCATTTGGACACCTTGTTATTTTCATTACTGAGAAATATGGGCCCATGATTTAATGCAATGATTATAGGTAAATCATTGATATTACTATAAGGAACAAGTATTGTATTCTTTGAATTGGTGAAATATTCAATCAACTTAATGGTGGTCAATATTTTTCAATGGCTTACCTTTTTTTGGGTATCATAAATTATTATTGAATAATGAATATATTCAGAATATATAATTATTAACAAGTAATAGACATTATGATATATTGTAATTCAATTTTTATTGTCTAATGAAGCCTCTATTTTTATGGTTCTAATGAACAAATTATTCACAGAAAATATTGATGAATTTTTTATGATATTCATTGATGATATCATAGTTTATTATATGAGATATATTGACCATAAGAATCACATGAGAAACACACATGATACTTTTATAAAAATATAGTTGTATGGAAAATTTATATAATGAAAACACTAAATTTAAGAAGTTTTATTTATTGGATATATTGTCTCCAATTAAAAGAACATGGTTGTTTTTATGATGTCAATTGCATCTTGAGAATAACATGCACCAACAAACATAACTATTTTATGGTGTTTCATTGGATTTATAGGATACTATCTATGTTTATTCAATAATTTTTCCTAATTGGATAACCTATTAGCCAAGCATACATATAAAAGGATTAGAATTACATGGACAAATTAATGTGAACAATGTTTTGATTAATTTAATAAGGGACTATTCAATGCCCCTCTTTTGACTTTATAATCATGAAATGACATAATTTTGATATATAGTGATTCATCTAAGAAGATTCATGGTTTTTTCCATATGAATAACTATAATGTTACATCATATGTATAAATAATGATAATGAAACATTAAAATAACTATCCAACCAATGGTCATGAGTAGTACGGGGTAATATTTTATTTAAATATATGGAGACATTATATATAATAGAACGATACATGTACTCATTAATCTGGTGCTAATAACATAAGCATTACATTTATTTCATTAATACCACAAAATGTACCCAATTATTTCTATCCAAAACATAAAACATCAAATGGAAATGTTGTATTACATATACATCCAAAGACAATTTAGGTTTAATGATATATAGAATTCAGAAAAACTCTACATAAAATGGGTTCATAAAAACCAGTTTATAAATATCAATATCATGTTACTTTATAGACACATTTTTATATTCCATGTTATGAATTAAATATCTAGAATCAAATTTCTCTCATATTAAATCCTTCTAATCAAAAATAATTTTGAATCATCCATCATAACCTTGGGAAATGAAACTTATGAAAATGGTGAGCTTAGATGCTCAGTAAGGGTAAACATGCTAGATATAAAGTGACGATCATACAAAACAATAAGGTAATAATAGGCTATAAGTTCCTGAATATAACCTAAATATTTCCTAACCACTGTATAAAATGTAATAAACGTGAGTTAAGGCATAAAACATAACCATTTCAAAATACATTAATAATAAGAATGAAAATTCACCATAACTCATTATGAACAATAAGTATATTTCATAAATCTTTTTGGGATAAACATAAGTATAGAATCAATTTCATATTACATGTTTAAATACCAATACAATTAGATCAATAATCAATAATGGTTTACCCTAGTTTATAATGAATACTAACTTGACTTCCATAATAGATCAAGAATATTTACTGGATTCCCATAATGGATGAAGCATATCAACTTGTTTCCCAAAACTATATAATGAGATATAATGTTTTATCCAATAAATTGGAGGGTGATATATATCCCAAAAGACATGTAATTAAAATCATACATATATTTGGGACAGTATAAAAATTTCATCATATCATAACCCCTGAAAATAAATGGGTTTTATAAACATTTCATAATAACATCACTCATGGAAATGAAATAGGATTCATAAACATCATGAAATAACATACATAAATCATATAGATAAAGAATAATGATATTATCCTTGGAAAATATCTCAATAAAATTATAATTAACGTCAAAGTATTTAATCTTAGATGGAAAATTATTTGGTAAAATCACTTAGATTAATTCATAAAGAAAATAAATTTCCCAACCCAAAATAACATCACTATTTAAAATATATGCGCACATATAAATGAAAAAATTTTCTTTGAAAATAATCTAATAAGGTTTTAAATTAATCATTAAATAGTAAATCATAATGATAATGGGAAGGGACTCTCATGCTGTATAAGTTGAAAAACTTTTCTTCTATATTTTTATAGGAGAAGTCAAAAAATTATACATTTGGGAAAAGAGAATAAGATTCCTTACAAAATATTTAGTTTAAAATTATACATGGGTAATAATTATTTTAAACAATTATATTATAGTAGTAAAAAAAATTAAAAACATTTTTATAAAATATAGAAATGGGATATAAATATTCATTAGTAGAGACTAAAACGTAAACAAACATCAAAAATGATGATACTGAAAAATAAACCATTACAACATTGGTTTCATTTGAAAATTATTTTCTATGAAAGAAATAACTTCAAATGAATTTCTATGTCAAATAATTTTATTAAAAATATTAATAAAATACATTCATGGGTATTATATACACCACATAAAATAAATAATTATTGTATAGGGCATGTGTCCTATAAAATTAAAAGTGAGATGAAAACCTCATACATTGAGTCTGACTCATCACACACATTCATTATCATCAAAAATAGTAAACATAATATAATTTTTTACATGATTAAGAAAAAATTTATTATTTATTTTTTTTCTCACTTATTACAATGATATAAAAATTACATAATCATTTATGTAGACATTTGACTTTGTAGAATATTTGGTAGATAGGTGTAATATGAATTTTTTTGGTTGAATATGGTCAAAGAGGTCATTATTCCATAATATACAGAGTCAAAATAAGTAAACAATTGTATTTTATAGAAATAAATTATAATTTTAAATCAATCAACGAAATATGGTAATGAAAATGAGCTACGTTACCATTCGAGAGATGGTAGGTCGTAAGTAGGAACGTGTAACATTTCCATTTTTCATCAATTATTATAGAAAAAATTAAAGCATTATTTTATATGTACATTGTAATTATAATATAATATATATGACATTAATTATTTTAATACTTATATATCATTCATGTGATGTGGTGATGACAAAAAAATTACATTGATTTATGGAGATGGTTGTTCGCACGTACACATGAAAAAGATTATCAATTTTCAGAGCATAAAATGGTAAGAAGGTACATGATATAATAAATTTTTATAATTATGAATATTTAATTAATATTACATATTGACATTAATTTTATAATTAAATCTATACATGAGATATGGTGATCGAAAATGAATTACCTCGGTTTATGTGGTGTTTAAAATATGTATACATGAATAATGAATTCCATTACAATTTGAAGGATGTTAGAGATGGATATTGGTTATTAAATTAATATAATATTATACATATATGTGTTGGATACTTTTGTTATTATTTTATTATTTTTTAATAATATTTAAATGAGTTATAAGTATTAATAAAATAGAAATATGCGATTAAAAAAGTATATATTATTTGGAAAACATCCTTTTTCTCACCATAAAATCATTAAGGATGGTGTGATGGCTATGAAATAACTTCTATAAATTGGTTATTTAATGAGAATAATAGGTACCCTTTTATAAGATAGGGGGAGTCACCCTTTGAATTTATCATAATATTAAATTCATGTAAATTATTATTCAATTAAAAATTGTTATAAACTCATTTACATAAAATATATGATGATTCTAGATAAAAATATCTTCATCCAATAAAATTTGAAAAATTTTATGTCACATTTTTACAATTATCATTTGATTTTAACCCCTTATTAGGACCTTTTAAAAATTTCATGACAACATGGATTTCAACCATTTTAAGGTCAATTAAGTTACTATAAATGGAAAAAGGCCCATAAATATACAAAATTTGAAATTATAAACAATAACCTAATCAAATTTTTGAATATAAGTTACTTTTTTATTTTTATATCATTTTAAAAAATATTATTTATTACAAAATTTCAATAATTTAAATTTTAGCACAATTCTTTACTTTGACTAGGATAATATTAGTACAACACTTCTAATTAAAAATTATTCAATTATACATATAACATGTCGTGATCATCTATAACCCTAGTGTATGAACTTATTTATCTAAAATTATATTACTTTTCAAATTTTTAATATCATTTATTTGATTTTACTAATAATTAAATAATCATCGCCTCAAGGTAATGTAAGAATTTAAGTTATTATATCATCACTGGAAATTAAAATTTAATTACCATTATGAATAAAATTAATTTATATTTCAAAATAATATTCATAGTCAAATATATCCACTAAACAACCCGATTTTTAAAATATTATAGTTATCAAAAACAAGGGAATGATATGTTTTCCATCTAATGAAATAAAATACTATAAAGGTAATAATCACATCCAAATGGCAAAAAATATCATATAATCATATCATGGATGACTTTTTAAGGAATTGTATCATCCATTTAATTAATTTACTTTTTTTGTTATTTTATAGTCTCCATCATTGTATTTTTTTTCTTCATTTACCTTATTTACCCTTTAGCATGATAATAAAAATTATTAATGTTACTATTCATTTAGACAAATATATAAAAGGGGACTATGTTATAAATTTACATATTTTGATTCCAAATATATAATATATTTTCAAAATTACATATATTTTACTTAAATAATTTAAATTGAAATTAATCATGAAACGTGTGATAAGATATAGTTTTTCATAAAATTCCTATTTAAAATATAAATTTTTTATGCTAAATTCAAGTATAAAATCTATTTGAAACACAAAAGAAGATTCCTTTTAAATAAACTATGACTAATTAAATTTTAATTCTAATCCAAAATATAATTCTAGTTTGTAAATACATTGAAATATAAATATAATTTCAAATAAGAATCATTATTTTTAACTATTCATTGAACAATAAATGTTTTATTAAAATTCCCAAATATTCATTTTAAGATAATCATTAAATGATGAATTTAAAAATGAAATTTATTTTTTAAAATAAATTTTCTATATCAATAGTATACAAATTATAATATTAACTCATAAAAATAAAGAAAACTTGTTTTTTAAGAGAACATATTTTTCTAAGAATAAAAGGACTTTACTAGAAAATGGGTCATGATTTTCTATGAATATGTCAATAGATTTCTATTGAGTTGGACATTTATTGTTATTTCATATTACATTTGTTCATATTCATACCTTTTAATTTAATTTGTAGGTAATAATGGTAATATTTAAATAATAATATTTCATTGAAAATTGCCTTTCCATTTAAAGTATCAGGATATTCTATTGCACCCCTTTAATAAATTTTTTATATGCAATTTGAGCATGGTATTAGTAACAAGATATTTACCTTTTAAAATACCTTAATTGAAATCCCACATCATAAAATGCGTAAATTAATCTTCAATTTAAAAATAGAAGAAGGGAACTGTGAAGGTCATATAGAATAAAACATACTTGGTTTCCATATATGAAAACATTTGTGTAATGTAAAAACATGGTTGTGGGAGAGAAAAATATTTCAAAAGGACTAATAGATATTAATAGATAACATGGTCAAGTGTAATTTAACATTCAAAATACTATAAATCTTTTAAAGGTTAAAATTCCATTGATTTATCAATAAGATAATAAATATATAATATTTTTCTTTCAAGATTCATTTTATAGAGATACGGAATCACATTATTAGTTGGTCTAAGAACGTCAATAAATATACTTACAGGACAAGTAGTGTTTCATATTTTAAACAATTTTCAAAAAAATATTAAATCTTTCTCAAAAAATGGGAATTTGTGATGAAGTTTTTCATTCCCGAACCAATAAAAACAACGTAAAATAGATCTCATAATCCAAAAAATAAATTATATCTATTCTTATTTTCATTAAGAACTAAAAAATACCATAATTATTATTACATGATATAATTATTCCCAAATATAATAAAACATCATGTGAGGAAAACTACTTTAACTACTAAATTTTAATGTTATACTCAATGATAAAAATGAATCATTCAATATATATATATCAGTTAAATTCAACAAAATATTCCAAAATAAAATTGGAACCAATAAAATCAAAAGTATTTGATCACATAGTCTAAAAAAATTAATTTAATATTTATCCCTGAAAATATATAATCCCTAAACATATAATTTCCAATACATGCTAACCATTTCCATAAATAACCTGAATTATAATAAATCCATAATAAAATCATATTTTCTCCAAAAACAAGATTCAAACTTTATTCAAATATGTAAATTTCATAAAATTCGTTTTACTTTAATAAATTTTGATTCCCATAATCGTGAACATTTTCATAAATAACATTATTCACTTAACACAAAATCAGTTTCAAATCTCATAGTTATCTATAAAATAAAAAACAATTCAAAAAATAAACATAACTATTATCTATCAGATATTATAAATAATGATTCAAAATTAATACTAACTAGAACATCATGTTGTCTTGGGGTAGGTGACACACCCTTGTCACCCTTTCATTTTTGGTTCATGCATTGCGTCGTTACCCGAAGTAATGCGATGTTGATTGGAATGAGGGATGTACTTTTTATAAAATATTAATAATATAATCCATATAAAATTACCATAATTGGGATAAAAATTCCAAAAAATAAGCTTACCATATTAAATGAATATTTTTAGCCATAAATGATATCTCATACATTTCATTTTGCATCAAAAAAATGAAATATCTCGGACATAAATCAAAATCAAAGATCATTTAAACCGTAAAGGTTATCCATAAAATTAAACATATCTACCTAAAATATATATTATTTCTTCCTCATATAATAAATCATGTTATTCATAATGGATACATATATCTATTCTAAACTATTTTTAGCCACCTTAAACTTCTATCACTTAAAACCACATAATGGGATTTTGTGACTTTGAAATTATGGTCAAACTAAAACATACATACCCATTAGGGTATCCATAACTCTTAAAATAACATACATTTAAAACAACCAGAAATCCAAATTTTTCAAAACCTCTATTTGATACCACATTTATCAACATGAGACTTGAAATCCCATATTTTCCCCAAGAATATGAACATTACATATATGAAATATATCCTTTATTCAACACTTAATTATATTATGTGGTGTATATATTTCATGTTTATTATATTATTTTATTAATTATTTATTATTCATGCTATTTAATTATTCATTTGAATTTATTTATTCCCGGTGGAATACGACTCAAAAAAAATCCCAAGTGGTATGGTTGTATTTAAAAATAAAATCATTATTCATGTATTTTTATGTTTACATATCTATTTGGGAATATTTCTATTTCATGTACATGTTTTATAAAAATATTTTACAAAAACTATTACTTATATTCCCCTAAAATTGTTTAAAATTATTTTTTTCTAGTTTGAATTTTACAAAATCGTTTGGGAGGAATATTTGAGTCATTTTCTTAATGTGTTACTTTTTGAATTATATGAAAAAAATATGGAAGTATTTTTTTTAACTTATACATAATGAACATATTTTCTAACCCTCATGATTTCACAATTATTTGAGTATTTCTTTATAAGTTTAAAAGTTTATTTTCAAACAATATATTTTCAATTATAAGTAAATTTATTTTAAAAAAATTAATTTTAAATTGTAAAGGTTATTTTTCTCAAGATTTATTCCAAGTTCAATAATACCATTTGGACATGAATCAATACACATTTACCCAATTTGATCAAGCAGAACAAATGTTTTCCTATAAAAGATCAGGAAAATAAACTTGTGTCCCTTAACTGATCAATCACTTAAACAAGTTTCTCTAAAAAATCTCTTGAGATATAATACTATACCCAATTAATTGGAGGGATATTGAGGTCCCAATTTCATTAAATTAAAATCATAAATATTTTTGAAAAAATATAAAGCATTAATAATAACATAACCCCCAAATGTTAATTTAGTTTCATAAAAATTTCATCATAACATAACTCATGGAAAATAAATGGTATTCATAACCATCATTCAATCATAAACATAAAAAATCCAAAAAAAATTGTTAGCCTTGTGCAATATACCCATTAATTTATATGTAAAATCGGATGATATTTTCTTAAATGGAATATGATTTTTATAGATCACATGTAATAATTCATTAAAAAAATAACATTACTATTTTAAAATCACTTCTATTTTAAAAAATATATGCAGATATAAATGAAAAAATATTCAGTAAAATAAACTCTTGAAATTTAATAAGGAGTTTAAAAGAATTGTTGTTTCATGATGGTGGGAAAATACACTCATTCCATATAAGTAACAAAAACATTACATCCATAATTCTATGAGAATAGCCACAATGTACCTTGAATGAAAAATGAAAACAATATTATTTCTAAACTATTCAATAAAAATTAAAACATATGTAAAAATAATTATAAATTTTTTTCTGAGAATATAAAATATCATTTTTTAAACATTTTATTAAAAAATGGATATGGAAGAGAAATATTATCCAAGGTAGAATTAAACCAAAAAAACCTGAATAATGTTGAGATTGTGATGTAATCCATTACCATAATATTTTTTAAATTGTATTACCCATGAAATAAATAAAATCAAATGAATTTGTAAACCCAATAATTTTTATTATAATAATAATAAGTTACTTACATGAGATGTATATACCCCACAAAAAAACATATATTGTATAGGGCATGTATCCCATAAAAATAAAAGTTACATGAAAATCATGTACTTTGAGTGTTTTTAATCATGTACATTCACTTTCATCAAGAATAATAATAAGAAATAAATAATTTACATTATTGAGATCCTTTTTTATGACTATTATTTCCATTATCTCACTTATTACCATGTTATAACAATTACTTAATCATTTATGTTCATGTCAGACATTTTATTGATATTTGAATCAATAGTTTAGAAAGACTTCAATGGGTTGAATATGATCAAAGTGTTATTTACCCTATCTTATATATATTAATTAAAACAACAGAAATATATTTTTTATATAAATATTATACTTCTAAATATAACCATAAATTTTTTCATGAAAAATTTAATGTGTTACAATCATAGAGATGGTAGGTTATACATAGACATAACTATCATTTACATTTTTCCATGATCATTATGGAAATTATGTAATTATTATGTTTTATTTACCAAATTATTGTCATATAATATATATAATATACCTCTTTATAGATACTTATAGTTATCATTGATTTTATATGGTGATGAAAAATGAATATCATCACTTCATGGAGGTGGTAGTCAACACATACTTAGGAATGAGGCTATGATTTTTCAGTGCATTGAATTTTAAGAATATAAATAATATATTAATTTTTTAGAATGAAAAATATGTCAGTACTATATTATATAAAACTCTTTTGGATAATTATAACTACTAAATAGAGATCGTGATGGAAATTGAATTATGTCAGTTTGCGAGTTGGTAGTCCATCACACACATGAACGATGAATTCATTTCTCATTTTATTGATTTTGTAGATGGATATAGTTTATTTCATTGAAATAATAACATATAATTTTATGTAGTATAAGAGTGTTATTATTTAATATTAGTTGAATATTATTTTAAGGAGGTGGGAGAAGAAATAAAATAGTAATGATCATTTTATAATGATACATCTTATTTGGACAACATCCTTTGTTTATCACCTTAAGGCCACTTGGTTTTTTATGACTATAAATAACTATATAAGGATTGGAGGAATTATATTATGGGATTTTTTAGGGATTATATGAACCAAATGGGGTTTAAATTGTGGATTAATGGTAAGAATAAGTTACTTTATATAAGAGAGGGTAGGGGTAACCTTATAATTTATCCAAATATTACATTGTTATAAATTAATATTCAATCAAAAATGGATCCAAACACATATGTTTAAAATATAGGATTATTATGGGTAAATTAATTGTAATATAATTATTTTTGGACAATTTTATGTCACATTTTTACCATTATCATTTAGTTGAAACCATCGTTCACCTTTTCTAAGCATACAAATACAACAATGATTTTTAATCAATGATGGTGAATAAAGTTACTATAAATGGATTAAAGGACCACCAATAGAAAATTAGTGACATTATAAACCATATCATAATCCATTATATGAATATAATTGTAATGTATCAAAAATTCTATGTAATTATTTTAATTATATCGAATTATTCTGAGACCACACACTCTTACGGAATGTCATTTCGAGGCTCAGAGATCTCAGAATAAAATTTTAGACTTTTTTTAATGTATGTTTAGTAAAAATGTGGGTGGGTTTTTCTAAAAATTGAACCACTACTCGGATCGAAAATATGAGGGCACCGTTTAACTTTTAATGCCATGATTCACCTAGAAATGACATAACATTGGCCGTAAAGGGCCGAGAAGAAAAGTTATTTTTTGGACATTTCGAGAAAAATAATTAAATAATTTAAAAGAATTATTTTATTTATTTTTTCATAATTGAGTGGTGGATGGAAATTTTGTGGTGCAGTGATAAGGTGGTGATGAGGCACATTAATTGATGGTCAATAATGGCACGTTTCAAAATGTAACGTTGTTATCTTAATAACTCATTAAATGTATCTCATTTAATGAGCATCATTAATGGGAATAATGTTGCTGCACTTTTTATTTATTTTATTAATAAGAAGTGTTGGAGTTGGGGAATTAAAAAATGTGAGGAATATCAAACGAACCACTAGCGGGATCCCTCTCTAATAAAGAACTAAGAGACAAAAGTTATAGGACTAGATCTAATGGTTGGCAAGAATTGATGAATGCCAACAACCGTGGATCCACGATGATGTTAATTTCATCATTAATCATCAGCAGATCCAATGAATATATTTAATGGATTATGTGTTCTAACTATTTTGATGATTTCTTCCTCATTCTAGAAATTTTTTTGATAAACGCGGAATAACTGACTAATGGGTTGATCAGCAAATCGCTAGTTCTTACAAGTGGATATTGTGTAGGGGATTGATTCGGGTTTTTTCATGCTATGTGTTTACCATCATTTCATCCCCATGATTAATATATAACATGGAGCACGTGAAACAACTAACTAAGGGGTTGATACGCGAATCACTCATTCTTGGGGGTAGATATTTTTCGGGGGTTTGATTTGGGGTTTTCCAAGCTGTATGGTTATCATCATGTTTATCCCCATGATTAAACTCTAATGCGGAGGGATCAGGCCAACATGAACAAGTATAGGTCCCTCTGCCATATTTTTTCTTGTTTCATTCTTCAAATTCCAGATGTCAACTTTTTAGTGAGAAGAATTCGAAGGTTTTACAGTAATGGTGGTGCCCTACGTAGACCGATGGCCCGAATGACTCAAAAAACAGACTATCAGATCAACTCGGGTGGCTCGTTGAATGCAGCAATGGAAGTAGAAGCCATATGAAGAGGGTGGTAGTGTGACCATCACTATGTTTTCAGTGTGAAGAGATGTGGCACAGGGCATTGCATGGAGGGACTTACTACATCCAATCCATACTGTTGATGGAAATCCGCTGTCCGTTGACCGTAGCTGGAGGACAACCCACATCCACGGGGCTAGCGGGGGGTGGACACTGCAAGACTACCATGTCCTGATTGGATGGCGCACCACTGGCCTCCCTTGGAATCTGTCTTAGGGTTGGCGAGTTGCGTCCCTAGCCACAGGGCCATTCCCTCACAGGTAGGCCACACCCCTAGCTAGCAGGCCAGACCCGCACTGGCGGGCCAAAATCATGTCCCTACGGGCCGGTTTGGTGCCAAGCAGGCCAGACCCGCACTGGTAGGGAAAAACCATCCTACCTAGCTGGACCTGCGGCTCGAAAAGGATGGTTGGGATAGACCCATGCCGGACCCACACCATACACCTAGATAGGGTCGGGTCTGGATGGTCTGACTGAATCAGACTGGACCTAAACATGACCAGCCCCATTTCACTGAAAGCATCATAACATTCACACTAGGCGTCTTATTGACTCCCTGTCTATGGAAATAGGACCCTTGCAAAGGGGTGGTAATTTTGATATAGTCCGCTTGAGTTTTGATAGAATTTAGAGTATGGCCAAGTTGGATTAGACTTGAATCCAATCAAGACCTTTTTTCCTAAAATCATATAACTTACTGACCATGCGTCTAACTGAAACGTCGTCTATTTCATTGGTACCCTTACGATAAGACAGATCTTTGGGTTACTTCTATGGGAGCCTTTCTGGTGGTTGGAATGTGACTGATATCTTGAGGAGAATAACCATTGAAACTCTTACGTACAAGGTGCAAGAATCAAGTGGTTGGCTCTCAAGTAAAGAGTGGCCCTTTATGGTTCTTCTAGAGAGTTACCCTCTGTTTAATGGAAATGATGAAACTCCCCATAGATCAACAAGAGAGTGACCCTCTGTGGATCCCCAATGGTAGTACACTCAGTGGATAATCATGAGAGAGACCATCCATGGATCAGTAGTAGAGAGACCCTCTTTGGATTAGTCATAGCGCGACTTGTCATGGATCACCCTGAGAGAAACCCATTGTGGATCAGTGGTAGAGAGACCCTTTCTAGATCAGAAAATGATAAACCCTTATCAGCTAAGAATAAAATCCTCTCAACATAATAATATTATCTATCTTATGACTAATCATCTTTATTCATCTTCTTTACATTGTATACATGTTGTGAGTTTTCATTTAATTTGTGCTTTGTGATTTAGATATTGATTTTTGGTATACCATTGTGGATTTATGAGAGACCATCAATGGTCTTGGGGTCCCTAATGAGTATCATTATACTCACCCCTGCACAGGATTCATCTACACCTATTGTTTTTTTGGAAAATGACATACAGCTTAACTGAGACTTCAGGATCCAATTATAGACATTTCTAGGAAATGATCGACAGATTTGGTGAGTTGTTATGATGTTACAAAGTGACTTTTACCTACTCTTCATGTAGGATCATAGTTAGATGATATCTAGAGCATATTTTTTATTCTTTTTATTGCACATTTTTTATTTGGGCTTGTATACTGGCCCCTTTACTTTCAGTATCTACATTTACTCTCAGGAGTTGTTCCTTGTGTTCTTCGTTGTGTTTTTACTCTATCTATGTGTGTACAAGTATAAAGGAAACACCTTACCTTTTTGGATTATGCCTCCCTGTGGCTATTCACCAACCTCTGGCCTATGGAAATATGGCTTGGGTTAGTTACAGTAAGGGCCCCATCGGATGATTTTTCAGAAAGTGGTATTAGAGGATGGTCGGTTCTACCAGAAGAATTAAAAGTATACAATTTTTCAATAGAGAAATAGTTTTTAGTGTCTCAATTTTGGATTTCTATTCATGGAGTCCAATGTTGGTGAGGATTCCAATGTATCTTTAGAATAGAACCATGAGTTCCATTTTCAGCCATGGTTCACAAAAACTATGGTTGCGTGTATTTCAAAAAACAATTCTTAATCTTTTTTGAGTTAACTCACCAGGTATAACTTATTAACTATGAGGCATATTTTTCAATATAGGATGACTCCAAGAAGACAACCAGACAGGAAATTCCTATGATAGATCATGATTATGTCCCACTAAGGGATGAGGCATTGATACAGGGGCCACTTGCGGTTGTAGCACCTATGAGTGGTGTACCATAACCACTACCACCAGTAGATGAGAAGATGATACCATCCCCCCTAGCATTTAGTGAATTCCAACTGAGCGTGTTGCATGAGTGCCAAAGGCAGAGGCATCTGAGGTTTTGTGGCAAGACAGATCCTTATGTAGGAGAGGACTGGCTGTAGGCTGTGGAATGTGTTTTTTCCATGGTAGAGACATCATCAAATCAAAAGGTGATCCTAGAATCTATCCTTTTTTAGGTCACAGGAGGGAGACGGTGAAGCTTGATGATCCTGACCCATGAGGATGCTACCCTTTCCTGGTTGGACATTGAGAGCGTATTCTGGGAAGAGTTCTTACCAGAAACATTGCTCTCTTTGTGTATTAATGAGATACTGCACATACAGAAGAGAATTTTGACTATGGAATAGTAATCTACGAGGTTTACCAACCTCTCCTACTACTCAACCGACATAGTGTATGACTATGTATTCAGGACCCAGGCCATTTAGCAGGGACTCCGATGGGAGATCAAGGCATCATTGATTTAGTTCAACATCATGACGCATGCTGGAGTGCTAGAGTGAGCACTACTAGTAGAGATTTTTGTTTCCTCACAAACACTAACAGTGAGAGCCACCACTGAATGATAGGTAGATGACTCATCTTTAGTAGGTGGTAGACAAAAAAATAAGAGTCTTTAATGGTGAAGAACTTAAGGAGGATTACCCTAGGATGTAGGGTTATAGGTGTGGAGGTCGTGATGTAGATGAGGTCAGTAGAGGAGAATATTGTGTAATTCGTGCAGTGGGTAGGGTCACATGGATCCCGAATGCCTATCCAGATATACTAATGATCAACACCTGGTCGAGGGAACGTCGAGGTTGAGGTAGCGGTTCAAGTGAGTAGGTCCAAATGGATGTGGAAGTGGTAAGGGAGTAGGTCGAGCAGCGGGTGGTGGGCGATGGTTTGAGGTGTTATAGCCACCACCCCTAGGTGGCCCACCCTCACCTCAGGGGGTAGGAGAACTGGGATAAGAAAAGCTACATGGAGTGGAGTCTTATGACGATGACACTCGAGATATGATCCAAGGTATGATATGTGTCTTCTCCGCCCTAGATTTAGTTCTTATAGACTCAAGTTCTAGTCACACATTTTATTCCATGGCTCTTTTTTAGAGATCTGAGATTCAGGTGGAGCCTTAGTCTCAATCCTTATGTATAGAGACTCCTACAAGAGGGGATTTGATAATTACACACAATTTTTGACAGTGTGAGATTACTCTAGGAGGAAAAATCATCGACTGGGATCTCCTAGTAGTAGTGTCGAGGCCTTACGACTACATATTGGATATAGACTTGTTATACTTAGTCTATGCTTATAATGACTATTTTAGTCATACCGTGTGGTGTGTCCACAGAGATGGGACCTTTGTTTCCATCATCGGTGAGAAAGAATCCCTTTTAGCATATGACAGATAGTGAAGGGTGTAGCCCATCACTCACTAGTTGAATAGCCTCACCCTCTGTACAAAGGTTGAGAGGAGTCCAAGATTTCTTGTAGTGGTGGATGAGTATGGGGTTGTTTTTTCATAGGATTATCTAAGAGTTAATCCTCATAGGGATGTAGACTTCTGCATCGACCTGTACCCTAGGAAAACACTGATATTCGCACCGGAAAATCAGATGGCTCATATAAAGCTTCTCGAGTAGAGGGTATAACTATAGGACTTGCAAGAGAAGGGGATCGTAAAGACCATCGTTTCACCATTGGAAGGCCTAGTGATTTCTTCCAAGAATTCATATGGGAGTATGAGTTTGTGTGTGAGATTATGACACATCAACTAGGTAACTATGAAGAACTTGTATCAACTGCTAAGGATCGATAACCTCTTCAACCTACTAAAGGGAGCACAGTAGTTCCCAACGATAGAACATAGATCTAGATATCACCAGCTTTAGGTACATGATGAGGAGGTGTTGAGGACCTATTTCAGGTGCCAATACAACCACTACAATTTCTTGGTGATTCCTTTCTTCCTGACCAACACCGCAAAAGTGTTCATGAGACTCATGAGCAAGATCTTCAAGCATTACCATGAATGATTTGTTCTGGTATTCATTGATGACATCTATGTTTACTCATAGTCAAAGGAGGAGCATTCTACACACCTATAGATAGTACTAGATACACTCCAAGAGCACTAACATTGTGGAAAGCTCTCAAAGATTTAGTTTTGGATTCAGTAAGTCCTCTTTCTACGACACATAATCTTAGAGTGTGTATTTTCAATGGATCCTGCAAATATAGTGGTGGTGATTTCTTGGGAGCTACCCAAGAGGATGACTAAGGTGCGGAACTTCCTAGGGTTGGTTGGTTACTATCTGACAGTCGTTCTAGACTTCTCCGGAGTAGCATCACCCTTATCGTCTTTGAAATAGATTGGAAATCCCTTCATGTGGATGGAAAATGTTTGTAGTGTTTCCAGGAGATGAGGTAGAGACTGACCAATTCCCCTATATTGAGACTACTAGAGGAGGGATTTGGGTATATAGTTTACAACGATGCAGCACGTACAAAAATGAGTTGTTTCCTGATGAATTAGTGAGCTGTAATCACCTACTACTCATAGAGGTTGAGATTTTGTGAGTAGAACTATGCGACCCGTGACCTGGAGTTAGCAGTAGTGGTCTTTGCCTTGAAGATGTGGTTGCACTACTTGATAGGTGAATAGTTTATAGTTTACTCTGACCATAAGGGTCGCAGGTATAACTTATCCCATGAAGGCTTGAACATATTATAGGAGCGATGGGTAGAGTTCCTCTAGGACTATTAATTTGATATATTCTATACTCTTGTAAAGGGGAACAATGTGGTAAACATGCATATCAGGAGGACCAATTTGAAGCTGCTGAGTGAGAAGACTGAGTAGTTTGACATGATGCAGGTATCCTTCATGGATTTTGGCGTAGTTTCTTACCTTCAGTTGAGGACTGTTACTCTCCCACTCATATAGTGAGTCTATGAGGAATAGATTATGGATTTTTACTACGAGGCCTCATGTTCTCACTTATCCTCAAGATGGGATCTTGATGGATTTTTTATATGTGGGGAGAATTTCATCCGTTTCAGAGGGTGCACTATTGTGTCAGTGACATTGCATGAGGAGTTATTGAAAGAGATCCATACATCCCCTTTGGTTGTACATCTTGGAGAGGAAAATATGTATCAGGACCTCTAACGCTAGTACTCATGCCAAGGAATAAAGAAAGTAGTGGCTATATTTTTTTTCATGATGCTTCTCTTTTTCACTGGTGAAGGCTGAGCATCTGGTTCAATTGGGTTTGGCTCCACCACTAGATGTACCAGAGTCAAAATGGGATCATATCTTGATGGACTTTGTGAGGGGGTTACCACATACATCTAGGGGTTATGACTATATCTAGGTAACCGTTGACCGACTCACCATGTCATCCCACTTTCTAACCATCCAAGAGCAGGGACTTGTGGAGGGCGTTGGATGCCTCTACATCCAGGAGATAGTGTGGCTTCAAGGGGTTCCATCAATGATATTCTCAGATCATGATTCTCTCTTTACATCTTGGTTGTGTAATGGATTACAGGAGGCATTCGTGATGCTTCTGTGCTTGAGCATGGATTTTCATCCCCAATGGAATGGTCAGACACGGTGGAACATACAAACCATGGTGGACATGCTACGTGCTTGTGTCCTAGATTTTGGTTGTAGTTATGCATACCACCTTCCTCTAGTGGAGTTTAAAAACAGAAACATATATCAATCCACCATTGGAATGACACCATTATAGGCTTTGTACGGGCGACCTTGTGGATCTCTTCTATGGTGGAAATACCCAGGGGAGTCTGCACTCATGGGTCTGAAGTAGATAAAGGCTACCACTGAGAAGGTTCATATCATCTAGGAGTCGATGAGGACTGCACAGAGTATGTGGATGTCTTATGAAGATAGAAGATAGAGACCCTTGGAGTTTGAGAAGGGTGAAAATGGGTTCCTTCAGGTCTCACGTTGATGATGATGGTGGAGATTTGGCTGGGGTGGCAAGCTATCTCTATGGTGCATTGGAACATTTTAAATCTGGAGCATATTTGGCGAGGCGGGGTACTTCCTAGGTTCTCCCCCACAGATGAATTGGGTGCATGTTTTTTTCCATGTGTCACAACTGAAGTGGTAAGTGCATGATCCATCACATTTCATCGACTGGGGAGAGCTGGACATTGATGATGGGGTGGAATTTGTGGAGTTATCATTAGAGATAGTGGATCAACAGGAGTGGGTCTTATGGGGGTGGTCGATTCCGCATGTGCAATCTTGGTGGCAGCACTGGAATGTCTAGGAGATCACATGGGAGCGGGAGGATTAGATTCTTGCTCAGTACCCCCATATGTTGTATTAGTTTATTGCTTTAGATTTTGGGGATGTAAATGCATGTAGTGGGGAGAATATAATTTCATAAAAATTCCATGTAATTTATATAAATTATATTGAATTTTTATGAGACTGTGCACTCTGACAGTAGATGATTATGAGGCCAAAAGACCCTAAATCCGAAGTTTGATAATTTTTAAGTTATGTTTAGTTAATGTGGAGGCGGGTTTTTCTAGGTTTTGAACCGATTTTTTCAAAAAATATTGGAGGGAACCATTAAAATCGGAATGCCAAGATTTTCATTGAAATTACTTAACATCAGACACCATGAGTTGATTGAAAATGTTTTTTTGGAAATTTCAATAAAAATAATAAAATAATTTAAAATAATTGTTTTATTTCTTGTCTCACTATTGATTGGAGGATGGAAACTCATTGGTGAAGTGATGAGGTGGTGATGAGGTGCATTAATGGATGGTTAATAATGGATCTTTTGAAACAATGATATTGTTATATTAATGATTCATTAAATGTGGATCATTTAATGTGCATAATTAATGGTTGGAACATCACCATGTTTTTTATTCCTTTTAATAATCCAACATTTTGGATTTCTAAAATTAACAAATGTAGGAAATCTCTGAGGAATCATCGGTAGAATTCCTCTCCCACGAAGAATGAAGAACGAAGTGAAAAATGTTGGAGGATCAGATATGGAGGTTTGGAAGCTGCGACAAATGCCAATGACTGTGGATCAAAGATGATGGGAATAAAATCTTTTATCATCACCAGATCCAAAGAATATAGGAAGTGGGTTATGGGTTCTAAATATTTTGATGATTTTGTCCTCATTCATGAAAATTTATGATGAATGTTAATTCTTCCCGGTGATTCTCGCACCCTATGGAGAACGTCGGTACAAACTGCTCCAAAAATGGACCCCTGGATTGACTCTGGGTGCCTATCGAATTCACCGATGACGGCTGGGGATGGCGGCTGCGGGGAAAGGGTGGTAGCGCAACCGTCCGTGCCTCACGGTATATGTAATCCATGCTCAGACAGCTACAACGACAAGGAGATGTAGCACTGGGTGGAACATAGAGGGATGACCCATGTCCTGTCCATCCGAGGGATGGTGAACCGCATTCTGTTGACCATAGCATGGGGAGGCCCCACGTCCACAGAGCCAGTGGGGTCCGGGATGGGCTTCCACGTCCCAACTGGACAGCACACCCACATCCACCCTTGTGACCATGCCTTGGGATAGCGGGCCGCACCCCTAGAATGTTTTTCCAACCCGCACTAGTGTGTCGGACCTGCATTAGTGTTCCAAACCTGCACCCAATGTGTGAGACCGGCACTGGCATGCCAGACCCATCATACTGAGCTGGTCTTATGGGCCCTATGGACCGGCAAGGCTGGACACATGACAGACCCATACCGAACCCCCAGAGAATGTTGGGTTGGGATGGTTCGACTAGGTTTGGATGTACCTAGACCCAAACAACCTCGTTTAATTGAACGAATCATAACTTGTAGACCGTGAGTCTGATTGTTTCAGCGCCTATATCACGAGGTCACTTGCAACTAGGAATTCCTTTTGAGATTATTCTCATTGGGTTTGGCAGATGGTAGAGTATGAATGGGTTGGATGAAACTCGAATCCAACAGGGTCTTATTTTCTAAAACCCTATAACTTACAGATTGGGCTTTCGATTGACACATAGTCTATTGTGTTGAGACCCTTACTATATAACGGATCCTTAGGTTACTTCTAAGTGATTCTTTGTGGATTTTTGAAATATGACCGATGGATTGGGGCATAAATCCTTTGAAACACATACATACAAGATGCAAGAATCTTGTGTCTAGATTTTATGTGAAGAGAGACCTTCAATGGATCGGCAATGGGGTGACCCTATGTGGATCCGCAAGAGGGAGAACCTCTGTGGGTCCAGAATGGTGAAACCTTCCATGGATCGGCATATAAGAGACCCTCCCTGGAATGACAGTAGAGAAACCCTATGGGGATCAGTAGCAGTGTGACCCTTTATGGATCTACCATAGAGAGACATGTCATGGAACAATGCTAGAACAACCCTTTGTGAATCGGAAGCAGAGCAACCCTTCTCAGATTAGTAGTTGACCCTATCAATGGAATAATATGATCCATCTTATGACTAAAAATTTTAATTCTTATTATTTAGGATCTATATGTAGTGTGAGTAGTAATTTATTTTATTTTTTGTGATTGAAATATGTCTTTGGGGTATACCTTTGTGTTTTTACAAGATACCTTAGGGGTTCTCGGGGTTCCTACTGAGTATTGTAATAGTCACCCCTAAATGGGCTATGCTCGCACCTATTGTGTCTTGTGATGACATCAGACAACATAAATGAGACTTGGGGAGATAAAGCTAGATGGTTCTCAGTGGTGAATGATAGATGTCGTGATATGGAGTAACGTTAGATAGTGAGTTGTACCTACTCTTTAGGTAGGATCCTCGGTAGGAGATCTCTAGAGATTTTTTTCCTTTACATTTTTGAATGTTTCATTTGGTTGGGCATGTATTCTGAAATTTGATTTTTATTCAAATATAAAAAGAACCTTATACACAAAAAAAGATCAAGGTTTTCTATAATGATGAAGCCCTAAAGCATCCCTCAGAACAATATCAACACATTCCTATGGTAATAATCCCACTATATCAAAAATCATCAAAAAATCTTCTAGAAAACTACCGTGAGAATGAGAATCAGTAGCGATGTTATCCTCTTTGGAGATATGTCGGACCACACATCCCTGAGCAATTTCTAAAGCACATCGATGAACCTGGTAGGTCAAACCCTAAGGTATCACAACATCCACCCGTAATACCCGAACCAGCACCTTAGAGACTAACTCCCCCTCTGAAGTCATCAATCCAAACATTTTACAATGCATAAGGCCCGAATACGGTGCCCACACCTCAACACCCAATGAACTCCCCGGTCCATAAAAATTACTAAAATCCACCAAAATAGATCCATTTTTATGTTTTTATTTTTCTTTCTACTTTTTCAGTCTCTATACAGGTTTAAAGTCAATGTATTTACTTTTTGGGTAATGCCTTTCCGGTGTTAGTAATCAACCCCTAGCCTATGGAAGGTGGGCTTCGGGTAGTCACGACATAGGCCCCGAGGGACGAGTAGTGACAAATATACTTTTATGAATTTTATATAATTGAATAAAATATTATTTTTCTAAATTATTTATAATGCCAATTAATCCAATAAAAAACATACAACATCAAAAAAATATTGGATCACTTACAAAACTATTGACCATTTAGGTATAATGGTTTTTGTAATTAGTAAAAACTATTTACAATTTAATTTCATAAAAAAAGGTTTTATAAAGAACAAATTCATCACCCACTATACCCTTCTTTTCATATTATGTGTCATGTATTCAAAATCTACTTTAAAATTATTCACATATATAACATTTCTAAACATAGACCTTTTAACATCAATCTTCATAACTAGGGAATGCATGACATAAGAAAATGGGGGTCTTAGATTATCAATAAGGGTAAACAAGGGATTTATTAATTTATAGTAACATAAAATCATAATATAAGAATAACTATATATGATCAGGAACATAACATACAATGTTTATACTCAATATGAATAATATAGTAAAAATATTTATGGCATAAAATTTTTTATATAAAAATTCATAAATCATAATAATGAAAATTCATCATAATTCAATCATGAACAAGAAGTTTTTTTATTAAATTTTGGTGTTATAATCATAAGAGTAGAAATAATTTAATATTTCAATGTTAAATACAAATACCATTGGATATGATATATGCACATGGTTACCATGTTGTATTAATCACATCGAATTTATCCCAAAAACATATCAAGAACATCGAATTATTTCCCATAACAGATCATGAACTTTGATTTTTTCCCCATAACTATCCCATGATATTAAATATTTTTCCCAATTAATTGGATGGAGATATATTTCCCATATTTAAAGTAATGAAAATCAAACTTCTGTATTCCATATTATAAAAAATCACCATATTAGAAACCATGAAAAGAATTCAGTTTCCTAAACATTTTAACCTAACATAACTCATGGAAAAAAATGGGATTCATAAACCTCATCTCACAAAAAATATAAACCATAGAGAGAATGAAAAATGATGGTATCATTGGGTCATATCCCCAATAAATTATATTTAACATTAAATTATTACATATTTGGTGGAAAATGATTTTTAAAATATCATTTAGAATAATTCTTGAGGAAAATAACTATTTAATTTTTAAATAACATATCCTTTAAAAAATATTCCAACATATTAATGATGTCATTTTATTAAAAAATAATATTTTAAACATTTAATGGAATTTTCAAATCATTTAGTGTTATGATATAATGAAATTACACCCATGTTCTATATGTTAATAGAACATTCCTTTCGAATTTTTGTTAGAAAAGTCATAAAGTGCCTCATTTGGAACATGGAGAAAAGATTCCATCGAAACTGCTTTGTAAAAAGTATAAATTTGGTCCATGTAATTTTAAACAATTTTACTTGGGTAATAAAAAAACATTTTTACAATTTTTTAGAAATCATAGTCATGGAATATAAATATCTATTAGTATATATATAAATAAAAACAATCAAGGATAATGAAGAGTTTGTGAAATAAACCCTTAACACTTGGGTTTCTTCTGAATCATAATAACCATGAAATAAATATCTTAAAATAATATATAAATCTCACAATTTAGATGATAATAATAAGAAACATCATTGGTATTATGTACACCACATGAATAAAATGTGTAGTGTACATGGCATGTGACCCATAGACATAAAAGTGAGTTGAAAATCCCTTACCATGAGTTTGAATCATCTCATACATACTTCAAATTCATTAATAATATAGAAAGGATACTTATTTAATTTTTACAGAACTTTTTTTATGGTTATTATTTATTTTATCTCAGTTATTACAATGTTAAAACAACTACTTAATCATTTAGGTTCAGGTTGAACATTTTAGCGTTATTTTGTACTTAAATCCACAATTACATCGATAGGTTGACTATAGTCATAAATGAAATTATTCCATTATATATAAAAAACTAATAATCAAATAATTATAATTTTTATGAATTAATTGCAATTTTAAATCAACCTATTAAATATGGTTTTGAAAAATGAAATATGTTACAATCATCGAGAATGTAGGTCGTATGTACGAATGATTGACATTCATTTTTTTCAACTATCAATATGAAAATAAGGTATGTATAATATTTTCCTTTTATAATAATTATAATATATATATATATCATATTATGTATTTAAATATACATATATATATATATCATACATCAGATGTGGTGATGAAAAATAAATCACATCCCATTGTAGAGGTGGTGGACAACAGATATGCCTGAAAGACATTATCCTTTTTCAAGGAATCAAATTTTAAGAAGTTAAATGGTAAATTAAATATTATAAAATAAATTATTCATTAATAGAATATATTATCATTAATTTCATAATTTTAACCATTCATCAGAGATGGTGATGGATGATGAATTACATTGGTTCGTGTGGTGGTAGTCCCTCATACATATGAAAGATGAATTCTTTTCCAATTTAATGGATGTTAGAGATGGATATAGGTTATTCCATTAACATAATAACATATTTATTTATGTATTATTTTATTAATCATGGTTGAAGATAATTTTAACAATTTTAAAGAATAAGTAAAACAGAAATGCTAGATTAAATATTATACATTTTTTTTGTACTACCTCTTCTTTTATTATCTTATGATCAATGAGGTTAGTGTTATGCAGAATAAAATAACTCTATATTTAGTAGAAAAATTATTTTAAGGTATTTTAGAATTGAATAACTAATAAAAGATGGTTTTTAGGTGTGATGTAATGATAAGAGGAGTTTCCCTTTTAGGAGAGAGGGGAGTGGAACTCATGAATTTCTCAAATATATTTATTTAATATAAATTACTATTCTATAAAAAACTGATGAAAAATGAGATGTTTTTAAGAAAGGATGAGTATGGATCGCAATAATCCCATACAAAAATATTTGAACAAATTTTGGTAAAAATTTTACCCTTACCATTAGTTTTTAACTCCTCATTATCCATTTTTAAACATATCATAGTTATAGGGAATTTTACTCTTTAATGGTCAATATAGTTATTATTAAGGGAAAAAGGTCCAATAAATGGATGATGGTTGATATTATAGAAAAAATCATAATAACATGGCAGAATATGATATGTTTATGAATTTTATATCATTTAATAAAATATTGATTATTATAAAATGTCAATAACATAAATATTTAAAACTATTCATTACATTTACTTTAATAATATCAAAAATAACAAGATGAATTTGAAATAAATAGTGTATTTTATCCCTAAAGTGTAATGAAGATCTATAAATTTCATAGATCATAATATTGATATCAAATTTTATTACTTTTACTATTTTAATAACATTTATTTTATTTTTCCATTAACAAAATAGGCATTGCATTAACGATGTCCATGCTTCTATAGAAATTATTTTTTTCTCTAAAAATTTCAATTAATTCCCATTATGAATATAAATTATTTATATTTCAAAATAATATTTATACGAAAATGTAATATCAAAATAAAAGCCTATTAAAAATATTTTATTTATTAAAATTAAGAGTATTACATGTTTTAATTTTCTTCAAATAAAGTACAATAAAGTTCATAACCTCATACAAAATGACCAAACAATTCCATATAATAGAATCATGGATAAATATAGATTAAATTTACTCATATAAAAAAATTAATTCTAGTTTTGGGGTTTTATTATATTCATTATCATTTTATTTTTTGAATTAACTGCCCAATGAACCATTTACCGTGGGAATAACAACTTATAAGATTACGAATCATATTAACTAGTAATAAAAATGATATATTTAATAAATTTAAACCTCTGAATTCAATTTATAGAACTGATTTTTCAAAATTTAAAATACAAATGTAGAAAATTTTTAACAAAAAATAAAACTAGAAATTGTGATGAGAAATAGTCTTTTAAAAAAACTCCCTTTTATGAAAAATTGTTTATTTAAAAAATTACATTATAAAATCCATTTATAAATTTTATTACTTTCAATAAAATATAAAGAAATAAAATTTAAAACTAATCCAAAATATAATTTTTTTTAAATATGTTAAATTAAAAATACAGTTTTTATTAAGATCCATTATTTTTCACTACTGATTAAAAAAACAATGTTTTCAAAAAATTCTACAAAATTAATTTAATGATAATATTTTCATTGTGAATTAAAAAACTAAATTTTAATTTTCAAAATATATTTCTATAAATTTTATAAATTAATTATAATATTCACTCATAAAAAGTAAAAAATATATTTTTTAAGAAAAAAAATTTCTGGGAAAATAAAATGACTTTTAAAAAGATTGTGTAATTATTTTATAAGAATTTTAATATATATTAATATTTTGTTTAGAAATGTATATTTACTTCATAAATCAGTTAATAATTATCATATCTAGCAATTTAAGATCTTGGTTATGATAGTCAAATTTAAATAATAATATTTTTTAATTTAATATCATTGTTGTGTGTCAGTTACGCTATAGAACATTGTCTATACATTTAAAATATTATGTTATTAGATTCTCCCCTATCCCCTATAATAAATTGTGTCCATGTAATTTTAACATTGTCTTAGTAACTAGCATATGAATTTTCAAAATACCTTTTCTAAAACCCCACATATTAAAAAGGATCAATAAAACATCCAATTGAAAAGAGAGAAATGAGAGAGAAAGGCTATCTATAATAACACCTACTTAGTTTACATGAAGGAGAAAATTTGTGGTAAGTGAAAACTTGGATATAAAAGGTAAGAATAATGCTCATAGACAGATAACGTGTTATAGAGTATATGATCATGATAAATATTACCATAATAATTTAGTAAATCTGTGATGGGATAAAGGGACATTGATTTCTTATTATGAAGTGTAAACAGATAAATGTTTTATTTCACGATAATTTCGCAATAGATTAAAAATAAATTTAGTTAATTTTCTATGAACATGTGTAAATATAATTAACTGACTAGTATAGTTTCTTCCTTATATCAATTTCCTCCATAATCTTATCTTTTTATCCAAATAATTAGTAAGATTAACTTCTCGTGTATGAATCAGTAAATTCAATATCTAATAGATCTCATAATCTACAGATGAAGAAAAAAATATTTATCCTATCTTTAGGCATTAATAAAAACTATTTTTTAGCACATGATAAGATGATTCCAAGTATTAATAAACCATCATATTAGGATAACTACTTCAATATCAAAAATTCAACAGTAATACCAAAACATCAACATGGAATGTTCAATAAGTTTTTATAGTTAAAATTACTTTAAATGTTCCATAATAAAATTCAAACCCAAAAATAAGAAGGATTTTATCAAATAGTTTTAAAAAAATAATTCAGTATTTTTCTACAAATATTTACACGCATTGAACATTTAATCTCTAAGATACTCTATCCATTTTCATAAATAAATTGAACAAACAGAAATCCATAAAAAAAATATAAACCTAGAAAAAACTAAAAAATTATTACTGAAATGAAACTTTCAATGTATTTTATTTATGTTAATTAAATAGGATTCGAAAAATTGTGAACATTTTCTAAAATAATATTAATCACTTAACTCCAAATCAATTTTCAATCACATGGATATCTATATAATATATCATAGTTCCTCAAAATGAAAATTAATTTTATATAAAAAATATTTTAAATAAATAACAACAATTTCATTCTAAGCAGTACATCACAGAGTTCTGTAGTAGGTGTTGCAGCCATATCTCCCTTAGGTTGTGGCTTCAACCCTCATAGACAGATCAGATGAGATGGGATTTTTCCAAAAGATCAGTTTATATATTTTAAAAACTCTATGAATATAATACATATAACATTCCAATAAATGCAATGAATATCATACAAAATAATCATAACATATTCAACATTAAAGAAAAGTTATATCCTTAAAGGCTTTCTCATACAATTCATTTTTCATCCCAAAAATGTAATAACCGATACGTACATCAAAATCAAGGATCATATAAACCCTAATAGTTACCCATACCATTAAACTTTTTCTCATAAAATATAAGCTCATTATTACACAAATAGTACTTTATGTTAATCCTATGGGTTATATATACCTATCCCAAAATATCATTATCCTCCTTAAATTTCCATCTCTTAAAACCCCAAAAGGGGTGTCTTCAACTCTAAAATTATTGTCAACATCAAAAATATACACCAATGATAGTATCCATAACACTTAAAATAACATCTCATGAAAATATCATTACCACCAAGGTTTTCTAAATCTTCATCTGATATGAACTGTAATAGCCCAAGTCCCTCACTCTCAAAATCAGTTCTATGAAACTAAAATTTTCATCTATAAGAAATATTCCATATTCTCTAGTTATTTTTTGTGGTGTAATTATTTCTTCTCTCAAATAATATATCATGAATCATTTTTTCTTCATATTGTTTAAGGATTCGTTTGATTTTATTTCTTCTATTGGGTTACGATTCAAAAGAGACCCAGGTGGAAACAATATACTTCACAATCACATCATTATTCTAGATTGTTTATGTTTATGTCTATGTTGGGGATAAATTATCTTCCATAGATATTTATTAGAAAAAAATTAAAAAAATGTTTTACTATTCTCCTATATTTATTTAAAATAATTTTTACTGACATTTTACATTTTACAAAATGGTTTAGAAGGAATATTTTTTCACTTTTATGATGACATATATTGAGATTTAAAAAAAAAATACAGATGGAATGTTTTCATTACCTTATACGATAGGATAGGACTTTCCCACTATCATAAAGCATTAATGCATTGGTTCTTCCTTTAGATGGTAGAATTTTTATTTTAAAGAAAATGTATTCCTTTATAAGTGGACATATTTTCATAAAAATTATTCAAAATTTAATGTCTATTTTCCACAAGAATAATTCTTTGTGGATCAATAACATTAGATCTGGAAGAAACACATTTTCCCCAAATGGATAAAGAACATAAAATTTTTTCCATAACGGATCAAGAACATTAGTATGTTTCCCATAACAAATAAATCAGGTCAACTTGATTCACATAACTATCTCAGAAGATATAATAAATTACCCAATGAATTGGAAGAATATATAGGTCAAAACCAAAACATTATGAAAATTATACATATGTATAAGAAAATATAAAACAATCATCATATCAAAATCTATTAAAAGAAATGGGATGAAAAATCATTTCATCATAACATAACTCTTGGAAAACAAATGGGTTTCATTAAAATCTAATTATCAAAAACATAAATCTTTAAGATAAAGAACAAGGATGGTATCCTCATATAATATTCCCAGTAAATTATAAGCATCATCAAAATAATTAATCTTTTATGGAGAATGATTTTGAATGATAACATCTAATAGTTCTAGAGGAGAGAAATTTCAATTATATAATCACTTATGTTTTTAAAAAGTTGAGCAGATATAGTTGAAAACATTCATATATAAACACGTAAAAATTTCAATAAAAAATTTTATAATTTAGACATAATAAAGGTAGGAAATTTTTCTCATTAAATATAAGTAAAAAACATTCTTTCTGTATTATTGTTAGAAAATTCACAAACTACCCTATTTGGAAAACAAAATATTGATGCCTTCCAACACATTTTTTAAAAACAAGATATTAACTAATAATGATTTAAAAAAATTATAGTATAATTATAAAAAACCCTATTAAAATATCATTATAAAAGATTTATATGGAAAATAAATATATTTCACTGGATGGTTAAATATAAACAATCCTGATTAATGATGATATTGTGAAATAAACCCTCATCATATGGATTTATTTTGAATATTAACCCACATTAAAGAGATAAATTAAAATTAATTTTTAAATCACATAATAATCATGAAATTAATCATAAAATACATTCATGGGTAGAATATACACAACCGAAAAAAACAAGTATTTTATAGGGCATGTATCCCATAAAAAAAAGTGAGATGAAAATATCTTATCATGAGTCGAATTCATCATGTACATTTATTATCATCCTAAATAAAATTTGGAAAATTATTTACTTTAGTAATTTACTTTTCAATTTTATTATTTATTTTATCTCACCTATTATCATGTTATAACAATTAATTAATCAGATATGTTCATGTGGGATGTTTTAGAAATATTTAGTACATAAGCCAAAAATTACTTTAGTTGGTTGTGAATATTAAAATTTTTTTTTTATATAAAATTTGAAAATATACGTCACTAAATAATTTATTTTTTATAATTAAATTATACTATTAAATAAAACCAATAAATATTAATATGAAAAATGATCTATGTTACAATAATGTAGACAATATGTCGTATGTATGTATCTGTAACATTTCCATTTTTCCAAAACCATTATGAAATGAAGTTAACTATTATTATGTCATTAAAAAATATTTTAATGTCATATATATCATATTAGTTCATTAAATATACTTATATATGTTTTCCAGGTAATGTGGTGAAGAAATATAAATCACACCGCTCTTTGGAGGTGGTAGTCCCCACAGACCCATGAACGACGGTATCAATTTTTAGGGCATGGAATGGTAAGATGGTAAATGATATATTAAATTTTTGTGATGATAAATATGTAATTAATGTCATATATAAACAATAATTCCATAATTAAAACCATTCATGAGAAATGGTGATAGAAAATGAATTACATCGGTTCGCAATGATGTAAACCACTATACACACTAACGATGAATTACTTTCCAATTTGGTGGATTTTTCATATAGATATTAGTTATTAAATTAAAATAGTAATATAATATTATACTGGATTCATTATTTATTGTTTTATAACGGTTGAGGAATATTTTTAGGAGGTGGATGAAAAAATAAAATAGAAACACCTGATTAAAAACGATACCTCTTCTTTGGAAAAATTCTATTGTTTGTCACCTTAATGTTTATATAGTTGATGTTATTCCTACAAATATACATCTAGAATTTTGGGATGGATTTTTCATGGGATTTGGGTTGGTATTGGATATCTATAATGTGTTTTTAAGTGTTAATTTATGACAATAAGAGGTTCCCTCTTAAAACAGATTAGAGAGGCTCTAATAGAATTTCTCGAAGATATTAAATTAATATAAATTGATATTAAATTAACAATAACCCCTTAATCATTTATTTTGTATATATGATGATTTTTGGTCGAAATAATCTCATCTAAAATTTTATGTACATGTATAGGTCATATTTTTTGACTTAACATTTGGTTTTAACTAATCATTAGCACTCTTTAAACTTATCGTGACTACAAGGATTTTCAACCATTAATGGTCAATATAGTTACTATAGAGGGACAACATGACCATAAATGCACCATTATTGAAATTATAAACAATATACTATTCTCTTGTCTAAATCAATGTTTTTATGAATTTTATTTCATTTAATTAAATATTATTCATAATCAAATATCAGCAATACCAATTTTAGAATTATTCATTACATTGACTTTACTATGATCAATATAAAACAAATAATTAAAAAAATATCTCATTATACCACTAAAATATAATTTTCATCTATATAATTCATTTATTATATTATTTATCTAAACATATAATAATTTTTATATTTTTAATATAATTTATTTGATTTTTCCATTACTAAAATAATTATTACATCAACATTGGAAAAGAATTTAAGATAATGATTTCTTAACTAAAAAATTAAATTAAATTACCATGATGAACATAAATATTTAATATCTCAATTTAATATTTTCTTAATAATAATTCTCCTATATAACCGTTTATTAAAAATTTTATATTTATTCAAAACAAGAGTATGGAATGTGTTAATTTTCATGAAATAAAATACTATAAAGGTCATAACCCAAAAAAATGTCCAAAAACATCCATATAACCAAAAAATGGATGACTATGAAAGAAGTAGACTCAAAAAATAAAATTAATTAATGATTTGACGTTATCTTATACTTTTTATCAACTATTTTTAATTTTAATTATATAATTTTACCTTTTCCATGGAAAAAAATTACTTAGGTTACAATTCATATTAACAAAAAATAAAATGGTCCTATTTAGTAAATTTTTTCTACAAAATAAAAAATACAAAATAAATTTTTCAACATTCAAAACATTTATGTAGGGTAATTTAATTTAAAAGTAAACTGGAAAAACATGATGTGAACATGTTTTTCAGAAACATGCTCTTTTAAACAATAAAATGATTTATTCAAAATTAAACTGTAAAAACCCTTACAAAATTAAAAACTTGAATAATTTAAAACAAAAAATTACTATTTAAATTTTAATATTTATTCAAAATATAATGTTATTTATTAATAACCTTAAAAGAAAAATAAAATTTTTAACAAAAATCATAATTTTTACTCAATATTGAAAAATCAATCATTTAAGAAAATATTTAAAATATTATTTAATATAATATTAAAAATCAGAATTAAAAAATGAAATTTATTTTCTCACATACATTTTATAGATCTTATAAAATTTAATTATTCTATTTACTCAAAAAAAATTACGAATAAAATTATTAAAAAAATATTTTTAAAGATTGAAATGACTATTAAAAATTGTATGATTATTTTATAATAGTTTTTCAAATAAATATATATTGAGTTAGAACTTTATATTTATTTTTTTAATTTATTCAATTTAATTTCTACATACAGGTTTAATGGATAGGTTATAACATTAACATATAAAAAAAATATTTCGTTGTTTGTTAAAGCTCGATGTTGTATATCATGTAAAATATCTAACATATAATTTCATTTAAAAACCTTAGGATATTTAATTCAACCACATCCCATTTTATAAATTATTTCCATATAATTTTATCTTCCTCTCATTATGTAGTGTTTAAATTTTCAAAATACCGTTATTGAAATATAACATCATAAAAAGGGTCAGTAAAATAACCACCTAAAAAGAGACAAATTGAAGTGAAATGCTCATATAAATTAACACATACATGGTTTACATGTATTAAAAAAAATTTGAAAGAAAAAAAATTTACGGAATAGAATACCAATGCATAAGGACTAATAGAGATTTATAGATACAAGGACATGATAAATTTAATAATCACAAAACTGTAAATATTTGGTGCTCTAAAAGTCCATTGATTTCTCATTATGAATAGTAAATGGATAATAGTTTAATTTCATGATAATTTTCCAAGATATGATGAAATATATTTATACTTAATCTATCAAAATGAGGAAATATACATAATTGAAATGTATAAATTCATCTGGTAATCAATTTCCACCAAAATCTCATCACTTACACCAAATGAGGAGTAAAAAATGAGTTTTTCATGCCTAAATGTCTAAAATAATGATTTAATGGATCTCAGAAACCAATATATAATAAAAATATATTAGTCCTATATTTTGGAATTAATAAAAATGAAAATGGGATGCACATGATAAGATGATTCCCAAAAAGTATAATCATTTATATGTAGAAAACAACTTTTATATCCAAAATAAAAAATTAATACCAAAGTATGAACTACGATATTTTAAAAAATAAATAATCATCAAATTACACAAAATATTTAACACTAAAATTGAATACCAAAAATTATTAATATTTGATCACAAAGTCTTCTAAGATAAATTTAGAATTTATCTATGAAAATTTACACTCCCCAAACATATAATTTCTATGATATACTAACCATTTCCATAAATAATCTGAAACGCCATAAATACATAACAAATTCTTATATTCCTATAAAATATAATTCAACCTTTATTACTCATATATTTTTTTTGAATATTCTGTTTCATTTAATCAAATTGGATTCCCAAAATAGTGATTTAAACAAACATTAATCAAATAATACCAAATCAATTTTCCATTCTTGAGGTCATATATAAAATAATACATATATTTGAAAAGTGAAATTTAAATAAATATTTTATATATTTTAAATAACAAAAAAAAAACAGTTTCATACTAACTTAGGCATTACATTGGACAATGCAAGGCAATGTGCCTTGATCACCCTTTAGTTTTGGGTTCAATCCTTATGACATTGATGGATGTGGTGGGTTGTTTCCCAAACTACAATGAAATTTTTTTATAATAATATATTAATATGATCAATATAAAATTACAATATTTTTGAAAATAATCCTAAAAAATTACCTTCAAATATTTTAAATAAATAAAAGTTTTAACCTCAAATGTTTTCACATGCCATTCATTTTAGATCCCTAACAGGAAATAACCCATTGATACCTAATAGTAAAAGATCATATAAAACCTAAAAATTATCCAATCCTTTAAACTTAGGACCACAAAATATAAATACATTATTCCCTAAATAATACATCATGTTAAAATGAGGGTTATATATACCTATACAAAATATAATTAGCTTCATTAAACTTCCATCACATATAACCTAAAAAGGGGTGTCTAAGACTATAAAATTATGGTAATCCTATAACTTATAAATATGTAATATTATTCATAACTATTAAAAAAACTCATAAAAGAACATCATAAGATTTAATTTTTTTAAACTTTCCTCAAACACAAAATGTAAATTCCATAAAACCACACACTAATATCTGATGCAAAAAATATAAACATCACCCCTATTAGAAAGATTCATTATTAACAACTTATTTCTTATGTATGGTGTATATATTTACCATTTTATAAATTATATCATTAATCTATTTATATTCTTTGTTTTTAAACATTGATTTTAACTTATTTCTTCTATGGGACTTATGATTCCAAAGAAAACCAAACTGTAAGTATTTATTTCAATGTATCATCATTTTTAGGGATTTATTACGAAAAAGTCCCAAATAAGGAATATTTATATTACATTAAAAAGATTCCTAAAAAAATAAAAAGGTTTTCAATGTTCTCCTACATTTATTAAAAAACTTTCTTACTGATGATTGAATTTTTTTAAAAAAATCATTTAGAAGGAATCTTTTTTCTGTTTTCCAAATTAGGTACATTATGAATTTTTGGGAGAAAATATGGAGGGATTGTTTTCTTAGACATTTAAAAAAATGATCGTCTTTTCTAACCATAATGACACCTAAATTATTTAAATCTTCTTTTATAAGTTTTAAGGGTCATTTTTAAATGATATTTTTTCTTTATAAGTGAAAGAATTGTTTTTAAAAAAGTGCTTTATAAATGTAAAGATTATTTTTCTCAATATTTATTCAAAGTGAGTTAAAACCATTGGATCATGATTCAACAACTATTTCCTCTAGTGGTTCAATAACATCTACTAGTTTCCCATAATAGATCAATCACATCAAATTGCATCCCATAACAGAACAATCACATCAACATGTTTCCCAGGAATATATCAATATGTATATCACATTACTTAATGCATTGGAGGGAGATATAGGTCCCGACCATCACATAATTAAAATCATAAATATGCAGTCCATAACATATAACATTCATCATATAATTACCCTTAAAAAATGGGCATCATAAACATTTCATTGTAATATAATTCATATAAAAGTAATTGGTTTTATAAATATCATACTGTTATAAAAGTAAACCATCCATAGAAAGAAAAATGATGGTATACATTGATTATATGACCATTAAATTATATGTATCATAAAAATGTTTCATCATATATGTAAAATAATTTTGAAATAACCTGGGATTAATTATTTGGGAAAACAATTTTACCTTTTTAAAATCACTTCTCTTTTTAAAAATTTATGCATAAATAAATGAAAAAAATCATTGAAAATAAACATCTAATATTATATAGGAATCTTAAAATTATTGAGCCACCATTATGGTGGGAAAATATTCTCATTCCGTATAAGTAAAAAAATAATCCTTCTATATTTTCTTTCTAAAATATCATGAATTACCTGATTTCAAAATTATAAAAAGACTCATTCCAAATAGTTTTTTTAAAAAGAAAATATCTGGTAAAATTATTTTAAGAAATTATATGAGAATAGTAAATAAAATAATTTTTTTATAATACATGGACATTGAATTAAAATATTATACATTGTATACCTAAGAATAAATAATCCGGAATAATTATGAGATTATAGAATAAAAAAATACCACATGGGTTTCTTTTGAATCACAGTGAAATGAAATATATTTCATCAAATTAAGAATTAAATCCTATAAATTTCATTAAAAAAATTAAAAATATATATTCCTGGTAATTATATTCTCTACACAAAAGAAATATATATTGTATAGGGAATATTTCCCATAGAAATAAAAGTTGGATGAAATTTCCTTGATTCTGACTGATCAAGTACATTCCTTTTCATCTTAAATAATAAATTTTGGTAAATTATTTACAATTTTACGAACATTTTTATTGTTTAATATATCATTAATATCCCTTATTATCATGTTATGATAAATACTTAATCATTTATATTCACATTGGATGTTTTTGTAATATTTGGTACATAATTCCAAAAGGACTTCGTTCAGATGATTTGGGTAAAAGTTCTCATTATTCCATAATACCCAATATAATAATAATGAAATTATTATAATTTTTATAAATATATTAACATTTTAAATTTAACCATTAATTATGTTAATGAAAAATGAACTATGTTACAGTCATAAGACAGTGGGTCGTATGTACGTGCGACTAATGTTTCTATTTTTCAACGATCTTTATAAATAGAGCATAAGTATTATTTTTAAATTCTATAATGATTATCCAAAAATATAAAACATTTTAATTTGTTAAATATAATTATAAATATTATCCATGCGAGGTGTTTATTAAAAATTCCTCACATCACTTCAGGAAGGTGGTGGTCTACATGTACCCATGAATGACATTGTCATTTTTAATGTATGGAATTTTAATAAGGTAAATGATGTTTTATATTTTTTTATTGATAAATATGAAATTATTATCATATATAAACATTAATTATATCATTTATATATTTGTTAAATATGGTGATGGAAAAATAATTATAATGGTTATTAAGGAAATAGTCCAATGTACACATGAAAGATTAATTACGTTCCCATTTGATGGATGTTGGAGATATATATAGGTGATTCCATTTACATTATAACATATTAGTATATATCAGTTACTTGTGTTATTATTTTTTAATGGTTGAGTAATAATTTAAGGAGGTTGAAGAAAAAATAAAACAAAACTGCCTAATTAAAAATGACAACTCTCATTTAGACAACATTTTTTTATCACCTTAGGACTACAGAGGTAGTTTTTCTACCAAAAAATACCACTACAATTAGGGGAAGTATTTTAGGAAGTAATTTTAGTAGGTATTTTCCCAAATAATGTTTTCTTATGAGTTAATTAATGTGATGAAGAGGTTCTATTTTATGAGAGAGTGGAGGGGAACATTTGGAATTTATCAAAATACTAAATTTATATAAATTAATATTCAATAAAAATGGATCTAAACTCATTTATTTAGAAAATTGGATTAATATAGGTAAAAATAATCTAATAAAAGTAATTTTTAACATATTTCAGTTACATATTTACCCTTATCATTTATTTTTAACCACTTTTTAACTCTTTTTAAACTTATCATAACAACAAGGATTTTTATACTTTGATGGAGAATATAATTACTATAAATGGAAAAAATAATATAAATGGACAATTATTGAAATTTTTGAGCAAAAAAAAAATATTAATGATTACAATATTTTTATGTATTTTATATCATTTAATAAAATATTAGTTATTATAAAATATTAATAATGTCAATTTTTAGAACTTTTTATTACCTTTACTTTTAAAAATATCAAGATAACACATATAATTCTAACCAAATATTTTATTATATCCATACCATGTCATGGTTATATATAATTTTCCTGGATTTTAGCATTTATCTCATATTATATCACTTTTAATATTTATAATATCATAAATTTTATTCTTAATTCATTTAAATAATAATTTCATCAACCATGTGTGGATATTTAGAGCAATTACATATTCACTAAAAATTAAATTTAATTATTCTTAGGAATATGAATCTTTTATTTTTTAGGATATCATTTTTATTCAAACTTATTCACTAGATAACATGACAACAAAAATATTATATTTATTAAAAATAAGAGTGTGACGCATTCTACTTTTTTTAAAATAAAATAATATAAATGTCATAATCTAATCCAATTTTCCTTAAAATTACATAAAACTAAATAATGGATGAATATATATTTAATTTACACTTCTTTATAAAATTAATGCATGTTTTAGGGTTATTTTATAATCCTTATCATTTTATTTTTATCTTTATTTACGTGATATACCCTTTATCGTGGTAATACAAATTACTATTATTAGTATTCATATTGAATAGAAAAATAATACTAGTTTCTAAATATGGAACTCATAATTAATTAAAATAAATCAATTTTAAAAAATGAAAATCATAGAAGTGGAGTACTTAATTTAAAATAAAACTCGAAAAATGTGGTAGGAACAATTTTCCATGAAAACGACATTTATTAGATATAAAATGTTTTCAACTAAATACAAGTATAAAATCCATTACAAAAACCAAAATAGAATTTATTTAAATAAAATTTAACTAAATAATTGTTAAAAATAATCCAACATTTAATTTTACTCTTTAAATAAATTAATATAATGGTAATGTTTATAAATAAATAAGTATTTTTTAAAATTCATTAAAAAATAAATCTTTTCAAAAAATCACAAAAATTCATTTTAAGATAATTATAACATGATTAATTTATACATGAAATTTATTTTATCCGATAAGTTTTCAATAAAATATAAAAATGTATTATAATATCCACTCACATATAGGTAAAACACATTTTTTAAGAAAACCTATTTTCTAGAATATAAAATTACCTCACTAAAATTATGAGATTATTTTATAAGAAATATTCAATAAAATTAAATTGATTTGGACATTTATAATTATTTCATAAATATTATAATCCTATTAAAACCATCCAATTTAATAGTTAGGCTATAATGGAAGCATTTAAATAATAAATTTCGTTGTTCGTTTATGCTCTATGTTACATATCTTGTACACTATCTTACATAATATTTAATTTTAAAATAATGGGATTTTAAATTATCTACTCATTTATAAATTGTGTTCATGAAATTTTAAATCAGTCTTGATAACCAGGTGTTGACATTTGGAAGTTTCATTTTTGAAATCCCACTTCATAAAAAGATTCAATAAAACTTCCACTTAATAATACAGAAATGGAACAGTGATGGTCATTTGGAATAACATGTAATTGGTTTACATTTAATAAAACATTATTGGAAAGTGAAAACAAGTATTGAAGAGAAATATAATTCTCATGTACTGATAGATTGTAACAGAGAACATGGTCATGAAAAATTTATACATTATGAAACTATAATTCTCTGATGTGTAAAAAGGTTATTCATTTCTCATTAAAAATTTTAAATGAAAATAAACCATTCAAGATCATTTTCTTATAAATTATAAAAAGTTTAAGTATATATTCTAAAAAAACAAGAAATATAAATACATGATAATTATAGCTTCATCCTTTAATAAATTTCCACTACAATGTTATATTTTTCACCAAACAATGAGTATTTAAGATGAATTTTTCATTCTCAATGAACGAAAAAAATTTAATGGATCTCATAATACAAAAAAGTATAAAAATACATTCCTACTAAATTTATGTGTTATAAAAATTAAAAAGAACTATGACATTATCAGATAATTCCAAAAAATAATAAACCTTTATACGAGGAATACTAATTCAATCTCCAAAATTCCACAGTAATACCAATAGATCCTAATAGATCATTCAATAAATAACTATCCTCAAAATTACTCATAATGTTCTAGAGTAAAATAAAAACCCAATAATTAAACCGTTTTTATCAAAATGTCCTCCAATATTAATTTTAAATTTATCACGAAATATGTACAAGCTAAAAACATATAATCTCCAAGATACAATAAACATTTATATAAGAAACCTGATTAACCATAATTCCAAAATAAAGACATATATTCCACTAAAATATAATTCATAATTTATTCTTCAAATAATAATTCTAAATATTTTATTTACTATAATCAAATAGGATTCCTAAAATAGATAACTTTTTTAAAAATAAAATTAATCACTTTACATAAAATCAATTTCCACTAACATGGTTATCAATATAATAAAACATTTTTAAACAAAATTAATCCAACATTTATCTATCAAATATTTTAAAAAATAAAAATAATTTCATTATAATCAGTAAATCATATAGGCCAATGGTTGGTGATGCACCATTTTCACCCTTCAGCTATTGATTGAAGCCTTGTAGCCTTGCTGGATGTGATGAGTTGTTTCACGAACAACAGATTTTCATTTTTGTAAAAAATTATTAAAATATTCCTTAAACAATTTATTTAAATTTGATAAACATACTAAAATAAATCTTAATACATTCAATATGGAAGAAAATTTTAAGTTATAATGGTTATCTCATACATGTCATTGTGATTCCCAAAAAAATAATTACCCATAATTACCTAAAAATCAAAGAACATATGAACCCTATAGGGTATACATACATTTAAAAATATTTCCACAAAATATAAATACAATCTTACTTAACTAATAATTCATGTTAAACCTAAGGGTTACATATTCCTCTCTTAAAATATCATTATCCTTGTTAAATTTCCATCACTTAAAACCTCAAATGGGGTGTCTAAGACTATAAAAAAATGGTTAACCTAAAACTCATATACCTGTGATGGTATGTATAAATATTTAAAAAAATCTTCATGAAAACACAATAATATCTAATTTTTTCTAAACATTTCTCTGATACTAATTGTAACAACATGATACCGGCACTATCAGATTTAATGCTAAAAATCTAAAATATGATTCTTTGAAACATATTATATATTAATAAATTATTTTTTTGTGTATATTTCAACATTGATATATTATATATGAAATATCTTTTTATTCATGATATCCAAATTTTCATTTTTGATTATTTCTTCCATGTGGATAATGATTCAAAATAACCCCATGTTGTGTGGTATTATTTCACAATCTCAACATCATTTTGGATTTTTTATGCTTAAGTACCTCCTTTAGAATATTTGTCTTCTATTTCCATATTTTATAAAAAATATTTTAAAAATAGTTTTAACTACTCTTGTAAAATTTATTAAAATAATTTTCACCGATGTCTGAATTTTTTAAAAATACTTCAGAAGGATTCTTGTTGAAATTTTCCAAATGAGAAACATTGTTGAATTTCAAAAAAAAATAAGGTAGTAATTTTTTCTTTAACTTATACAGAATGAGTGAATTTTCCCACTTTCATGACACCTCAATGCTTTGATACATACTTTGTATATTTATAAGGTTATTTTCAATGAAAATGTATTCATATATAATTGCACAAATTTTAAAAAAAAAATTATTTTATAATGGAATGGTTATTTTCCTCAAGAATTATTTCAAGTGGATTATGACCATTGGATTATGCTCCAAATTTTTTTTCCAATAGTGGATGAATCACATTGACATTTATTCCATAATAAATAAATCACATCATCTTGTGTCCCATAATGGATCTATCATAATGACTAGTTTCCCATAACTATATCATGAGATATGATAATTTATCTAATGAATTGGAGGGAGATATAAGTTACAGTCATAAAATAATGAAACTCGTACATATGTGTTCCATAATATAATACATTAATCATATGAGAAATAAGGAAAATAAATGTATTTCATAAACATTTAATCACAACTTATCTCATAGAGAATATTTCATTAAACATAATTCCATTATAAACATGAACCATACATGGAAATAAACAACATGGAATATTAGGATCATTTCCCATATAAATTATAAATAACATTAAAGGATCTCAATAAAGATGGAATTTTTTTTGAAAGATAACATGGAATATTTCATGAGGAAATAAAATATCTATTTGAAAATCAATTCTATTTTTACTATGATGTGCACATGTAAGAAAAATTATTTCAAAATAAACATTTAATATTTTAATGGTAGATTAAAATTGGTTACGTTCCATGATGGTGGAAAACTAATCTCATGATGTATACTTGAAAAAACATTCCCTCCATTTTTTTTCTAACAATTTTACAAAGTGCATAATTTGGAAAAATATATATATATATTTCATCTAAATGGTTTAGTAAAAAGAGAAAATGAGGTAAAATTGATTCTTAAAATTATTGGATAATAATAAAAAACCATATTTTGAAATATTTTTTGGGAAAATAGAAATGGAATATAAATATTCCACCATGGAGACATAACCATAATAAATCTAAAACAATGATGAGATTATGAAATAATCTCTTACCTCATGGGTTTATTTTGAATTGTAAACCCTTGAAATAAATAACCTTAAATTAATACATAAATATCATATTTTTAATGATGATATTCATAAATACATTCATGTGATGTAAATTCACCACAAAAAAGAAACATTCCGTGTTTAGGGAATATGTCCCACAAAAATAATAGCAAGATGAAAATCTCAATCCTTGGAGTATGAATCATAACATATGTTCCATATATTTTTGAATAATAATATTATTTCAATTATTTACTTGATTAAAAATATTTTCTTGTTTATTATCTCTTTTAACTCACTTAATATCATGTTATAAAAATTACTTAATCTTTTATGTCCACATCAGATTATTTTAGATATATTTGGTCCATAAGTAAAAAATGACATATGTAGGTTAATTATGGTAAAATAGGTCATTATTTCAACCTAAAAAACTAATAATAAATACATAATTACCCTTTTCATTAAGAAATTATAAATTTTAATCTATCCATTATATGTGGTTATAAAACCTTAACTATGATAAAATAATGGAGATGGTAGGTCGTACGTATGCATGAGTAATGCTTCAATTTTTTGACGATCAATATAGGAGGAATGTAATAATTATTTCATACTTATAGAATAATTATCATACAATATATATAATATTAATTATTTAAAATTCCTATATATATCACCCAAGAGATGTGGTGATGAAAAATGAATCACATTGCTTCATAGAGGTGTTAATCCAAATATACACACGAACAACGTTATTATTTCTCAGTGCATGGAATCATTAGAAGGTAAATAAAATATTATCTTTTTTAATAATAAATTTTTTAGTTAAAATCATATGTAAAATTTTTTTAAATCATTTTTACCATTCGTGAGATACAGTGATGAAGAATGATTTACACTGATTCACAAGGCGGTAGTCTGTCGTACACATAAATAATGAATTACTATACCATTTAAAGGATGTTGGAGATGGTTATAGTTTATTCCATTAACATAATTACATATAATTATATATAGGATGTTATTATTTATATATTAGAGTTGTGGAATAATATTTTAAAGTGGTGGAAGAATAAATAAAATGGAGCCGCTCAATTAAAAATGATAGCACTTCTTTTGAAAACAACCATGGATTGTCACATTAATACAAATAATTATAGTGTTATGGCTAAAAATACCAATAAAATAATTTCATGGATCCTATTAGGGTAATTTTTAAGGTATTTTCTGAAGAAAGTGTGTTTTTTAGTGTGTTTTAATCAAAACAGGTTCTCTTTTATAAGAGAGGGGAGGGGTAGTCTTAAAATTTCTCAAACTATTAAATTAATATTGAATTCCAAATGATCCTAAAATTATTTATTTTAAATATATGGAGTTTATGGTTATAAAACCTCTCATAATGAAATTTTGGACAATTTTAGGTCATATTTTTTCCCTTTCAATTTGGTTTTAGCCCCTCGTTAACACTTTTTTACTTACTTTTACAACAAGTATTTTTACTAATTATTAGTCAATATAGTGTCTATAAATGTAAAAAATGACACTAATTATAACCTAGAAAAAATTAAAAAACTATATCCTAATAAATTTCAGGAATGAAATATTTTATGAAATTATATATCATTTCAAAAAATATTATTTGATATAAAATATCTATAATAACCATTTTTAGAACTATTCATTACATGGACTTTACTAATACCTAGATAAGACATATATTTTGAACAAAATATTCTATAGTAATCGATAAATTAAATAGTAACAACATTTATCTCAAATTATATTGACTTTAATACTTTTAATATTATTTATTTGTTTCCCCATTAATTAAATAATTATAGCACCAATGTAGTGTATGATTTTAAGGTAACTATTTAATAGCTAAAAATTAAAAATAAATTATTATGATAAATATTGATCCATGAGATATCATATAGACATTTATATTTGAACATACCCTCTAGATATCCCCCATATTAAAAATATTAAAGTTATTTAAAACAAGTTTATGATATGTTTGAAATTTCATAAAAAAATACTGTAAAGGTAAAAATATAATCCGTAGGGGAAAAAATTACAATATAAATGAATAATGAATTAATATTTATGATATTTTGTTAAAAAATATTATTAGAAAAACTTTTCAGTCATTCTATAATCTGTTTAATTTTATTTTTAACATTAATTACCTGATTTACCCTTTACCATGGTAACTTAAATTAATAAAGATACACTTAATATTAACCAAAAATAAAAGTGTGATATTTAATAAACATATATATAATTACTTAAAATATTTAATAAAACAATACAAATTCAAATCATTTAATTTGTATAATTTAATTTAAATTTTAACTAGAAAATATGATCAGAAATATTTTTTCCAAAAAATTCAATTTTTAAAATTAAAATTTGTTAGATGCTAAATTCAAGTATAAAATCCATTTAAAATATAAATATTAAATTATATAAAATTAAAATGAATGAATTTAATTTTAATAATAATTATTATTTAATAAAGTTTTCTTTTTATGTACTTTAAAAAAAATACAGTTTTCAATAAAAAATTTTTTTTTCCACTCTTCATTGAAAAATACATCTTTTTCAGAGAAGTATCATTAATTAATTTTAAGATAATTTAGGGATTTTGAATTAAAAAATGAAATTAATTTTTTCAATTAAATTTTCAATAACATATATATATTAACTGTACTATTCACTCATAAAAGCAAAGAAAAATTATTTTTGATCATAACATATTTTTTGAAGAATAAAATGGATTTACTAAAAATTATTAGATTATTTTATAATCATTTCACGATACATTTTTATTGTGTTGACCTTTATATTATTTTCCAAAATCAATTATTCTCATTCATACCCAAAAAATCTAGTGTATAGGTTATAGTTTTTGCATTTAAATAATAATATTTCATGTTTCATTTAAGCTCGATGTTACATATCATGTATGATGTCAAATGTAGCCTTTCATTTTAAAATATCAGGATATTATATTATATGTATTGTTAAATATGTGACATTTACACATACCATAAGATCTAAAAATATATCTTTTCATAAAATATATCATATTATGGAAAATGATATATCTCAAGATACTCAGGGATCAGGATCTCCAAATAGTGTAACACTTGAGTAGGAAAAATATGGTAGTTGATGTAGTATGAAATAAATATCCTTGATTTATGACCTAAATGATGATTGAGATAGATTAAATGTTAAAATAGATCTACTAAAGATAGATATTGTAATTATTACCTAAGGTAAGACATCACTAATTTTTGTTAAAATTTTTGAACACATCTTTTTGGAAGGGATAAATAGTTCTTGGTCTGATGATTCTGATTTTTAAAACAAAATTAAACTTTTTAATGATGGGATGTTAGTAGACTAATATTCTGAATATAGTGTTATGAAATTTTTAAATAGAATCATTTTACAATCTATAAATTATATGACAATTATTTTTTAGGAAAATTTCTAAATATAGAATTCTTCTATACACCATGGTAGCAATAATATGAGTTGGTATTTTGGTGAACATTATTGGTGAGAATAAATCATGTTCAAAAATGTTTATTATGTTTCAATATGTTTGGTTTGTAAAAAATTGATAGCTAAGATAAATCATCCTATAGTTCTTATTCCACATATTCAAATTCATAATGGAAATTTGATGACATTACTATGGAAATTGTCATAGGAATACCAAGGACTCCTAGAAATAACGATCCATTACATGTTATTGTTAATTTCCTTAACAAATAAGAAAATTACACCACTATAAGAGATGATTTACCACATAAATTCTTTTTGTGGATCTATATTAATGGATTTTTAAGAATTTATTATTTGCATAATTGATTTTTTATTACCAGGATCCAAGTTTTATATCAAAATTATGGATGAGTCATCATAAGTATCTTAGCACATAGCGTCCAATGAGAACAACCTACCATCCTCAAACTGATGAATTTTCCAAAATAAATATTCAAACATTAGATTTGATATTAATATTGATCTCAAATGGCCTTCACTATAATGACCTTAAATTTATATGAAAGTTTTTTTTTCTAAAATACATGGGAATTTTACGAGTCTGTAGTTTCTGACGGTGCTTGATTCTGAGGCCCGGTGTGGCCGAACTCAGTTTCTGAAGTTTTTATAGGGTATGTTTAGTAAACCTACGAGAGAAATTCTATAACATTTAAACTGGTGCTCGAAATTGAAATCTGAGGGCACTGTTGAGCTTGCAGCATCGATGATTTCTTAGTGAGACCTTCACCGTAGTTCTCTTCTTGTGAGAATGGAAGTTAGTTTTTGGAGTTTTTACTTATTTTTATTTTGGCAGTTAAAATCTCCAAGTGGAGGTTAAAGGTGGGGTGCACCACACCATACCCTCTCATGAGAGGTTATGGTGGTGGGGCCCACCCGCACATAACCTCCCTTTGGAGGATAATTAACGTGGGTACCACACGGGCTTTAACCCATAGTAACTCTTGGACTTCCCCCATAATTGTGCCAACCCTCTCTTCATTTATTTATAACTCTCCCCCTCCCCTTTTCAAATTTTTAATCCATTCCACCACAATTAATTAAATGAGTTTTCTCATTTAATTAAACACGACTCTTTGGGTTGTTGTGCTATCCAATAATAGAATTTTCCCCTATTATTTTTTGATGGAAACTTGGTAGAGCTTGGAGAACCCTTGGAGAAAGCTCTCAACAGAGAATCATTCTTCCAACGAAGAATGCGAAGAACATGAAAAGTGTCATCGAACATCTTCTTCCTTCTTCGACCAGATCAATGGAAGGATCCGACCAAAAAAGAATGGTGATGATGATTCTTCCTCGATCTCCTTCCCCGTACGCTTCCCAACGTTGACGAATCGACGCCGCTATCCTGCGACTTCATCTACGATCAATGACAAGAGAGGTAGGGGTTCGTGTTGTTTTGTGTCCATTATATGTCATAAAATATTTTGGAATAAGTTATTTCTATTGTTAACAACATAACATCGAGGGTTAGGACTATTCGAACATGGCCCGACCCTCCCCCCTTTGATCTTGTTTGTTTTGATGATGGTAGTGGAGAACGGATTCCGGCGTCGGGCCGACCGCGAAGAAACCAGCGGTGCAAGATCATTAGGTCACTGGAAAGATGCAGCACCGTCGTTCCGCATGGATGAAAGCCGATTCGAGGCGAGGGCGGGATGTGGTGGAGGTAGCGTAGCACCGTCACGCCACGCGGTGGAGATGAGTCGCAGCCAGGGTGGGTCGTGGCAGAGAAGCTGGGTGTGGCGCCGTCACTCCGCGACGGAGATGGACCACGATCTGAAGCCGCGGCGGACAGGGGGGGAGACCGGCTGAGCCGGTCGCCGGTGTGCGATACAGGAAGGTCCTGAAGGGTCCCGTGGTTACCTGAACTGGTGCTAGGAACCGGTTCCGTTACGGAAAACAGGGGGCGTGGCACCCTCCCCCCCCCCCCCCACGGCGTGGCTAGCTGGGCCACACGACTCTCCACCATGCGGCCCTCCGGATGGGCCACACGGCCCGCCAGCTGGGACACACAGCCCAGCCACACGTCACTAGCCAACAGGGACACATGACCGGCCGACACGCGCCCTGCCGGCCGGGCCATGCTGCAAGTCTATCGGGCCGCCCCACTGGCTGGGTCGCGCCTTCGGGTCAGACCTCACCTTTGTGTTAGTCCATCCCTTCAGGTCAGTCCACCCCTTTGGTCTGGGCCGCCCCTTTGGACGGGGTCAGACTCGCAGACCAGTTCAGACCCTGGTCCAGAACCGGGTCAGGTCGGACTAGACCCAGACCAGTCAGACCCAAATACACCAATTCGCCCATAACTCGGGCTACGGGTGTCCTATTGACAATCCGTCTACGTCGATGGAATTTTTAGAGTGAGATGTTTCTTTTGGAGTTCCCCACATGAGGTTTGGATACAGTTGGGGTATGGTCAGGTTGGTCTGAACCTAAAATCCAATCGGGCCCCTGAATGAAAATACCAATAACTAACAGACCGAGCATCCGAACGACGCACTGTCTGTTGTGTTAAGAACCTATTGATGATAGTTGCTGAATGATATGAGGACTACTTGACCGATTCGACTAGCCCAGTGGGGAGTGACTAAATGTTGGTGGCAGACCCACGGTGGAGGAGTGACTGGTAGTTGACGGCAGACCCACAATACTCAATAGGAGGAGTACCTCTATAGTCTATTAGGGAGAGCTCTTGGTAGTTAGCGGAAGACCCACAACGGAGGCGCTCCTGGTAGTTTGCAGCAGACCCACAGTACGCGATAAGAGGAGACAGACGGACATGGAGTGCTGTGGAGGCTATCTGTTCCTACCCTTCATGTAGGATCCATGGTGGACGATCCATGAGCTACTATACGCCTTCCAGATTTTTTTTTATTATTGCCTATTTTTTCTGTTTCCTTGTACATTACTATTGGACTTGTATTTTCGGCCCCTTTTACCTTACATCAGATCTTCTGTATTCAGTTTTTCTTAGTGTTTTGCTTCCAGTTGTGTACTCTGATTCAGTTTGTTTACTTTTTATAAAGGAAATGCCTTCCCAACTTAGTGAATTATGCCTTTGGTGCTAGTCACCTGCCCCTGGACTATGGAAGGTGGGTTTGGGGTAGTCACGACACACGCCCCAATGACGGACCGTGACAAATTGGTATCAAAGGAGTCGGTTTGACTGTAGAACATAGGACTATAATATTTCTTTTCTATGAAGAAATAGGGTTAAGGGTACCGAGTGTGGTTTTTAGTTCCGGGAGTCCAGTGTTGGTGCAGTGGCCAACGTATCTGTACACCAGGACCCTAAATTCTCATTTCTGACTCAGTGCACGAAAACAATGATTGCATGTGTGTTTAAATTTTTTTTAAGCCAACTCAACCAGGTCAGATCACAAGGTATAATCGTTTGATCATGTCGCATCTGTTTCATTCAGGATGCCTCCCCACAAATGACCAGTTAGAGCCCCTATAGTTGTATTCTCTGACAGCCCACCGAGTGATGAGGCCTCAGAGCAGGGCCCATTTCTAGCGGTGGCAACAGTGGTACCCCCACCTGTTGGGCTACCGACGCCACCATCCCCAGAAGAAGAAGATGCACGCCGCATGAGCATGTTTCATGGATTCCAATGCCAGATTCCACCCATGTATCTGGGAGAGACAGACCCAGAGGCGGCTGATGAATGGTTGAAGGCCGTGGTGAGAGTTTCCAAGCTAGTAGGGACACCAGCAGACTTCATGGTGATCCTTGCTACCAGCCTCCTTCAGGCTGCAGCAGACAGATGGTGGAGCCTGATGCTCCATGTACACAACGAGGTGACGCTACTATAGGTAGATTTCGAGAGCCTGTTCCAGGCGGAGTTGGTCCCAACCACCCTTCGAGCTGTGTAGATACTTGAGATACTTCATCTGTAGTAGGGAAGCATGACAGTAGCGCATTACTCAGTGAGGTTCACTAACCTCTCGCGCTACTCTATGGATATGAAATGGGACCCATTCGTTATAGCTCAGACCTTCAATCAGGGAATCGGGCGAGATATCAGAGGGTTGATGATCTTTCATAGCATCAGGATGCAAGTTGGGGTGATAGAGAGAGCCATCCTAGTAGAGAGTTCCCTTGCTGAGTAGTCACTAGCAGTGGGACCTACTACTAGTTGACACGCAGTAGTGTCTTCTGTAGCTGGCAGTAGACAGTTGTCGTAGAGGTCCAAGAGGACCAGACTTACAGGTGGATGGCCATGTGACTCGGGATCGGTTGTGTGGGTCTCCCAGAGTGGAGACAGAGACAGGCCTACCAGGAGCGGTCAGTGCTACTCTTGCGGTGGGCAGGGTCACATGGTTCGTGACTGTCTGACCCGCTATTTTGACGATCAACAGTCAGTTGAGGGACCTACCATATAGAGACATAGGTTTGATCGAGGCGTTCCGCAGGGAGTAGGAGGACATGATAGAGGATCTGGTCGAGCAGCTGGCAGCGGTTGATGTTACGAGGTGCTACCACCACCACCACCACCAGGAGGTCCACCCCAACTGCAAGGAGTGGGTGGATAGGGGAGAGCTCAGCTTCAGGAGGCTGAGGCATGTGACCATGGTGCGCAGAAGCTGATTTGAGGTATGATCTATGTCTACTGCACCTTAGCTGTAGTTCTTATAGACAAAGGTTCTAGTCACTCATTCATTGCCACTCCCCTCATTCGGATCTCGGAGATTCCTACAGATCCATTAGCTCGATCATTATGGCTAGAGACTCTTGTGGCAGCAGACTCGACGATTACACACCGGATCCGGCAGTGTGATATTAATCTAGGAGGCGAGAGCTTCGGTTGGGATCTACTCGTAGCAGCATCTAGGCCTTGCAATGTCATCTTGTGTATGGACTGGTTATCTATATTCCATGCTCAGATCGACTATATTAGGTGCCAAGTGCAGTGTGTCTGCACAGATGGGTCCAATTTCACCTTCACTGGTGAGAAGTGAACCTTTGCAGCGCAGGATGAACTCACTCAGAGGATAGTGCAGCCGATCTCTCACCAGTTGGCCTGTCTTATCCTCAGATTAGTATATGTGGAGAGTCCAACTTATCCTGTAGTGGTGGACTAGTATATGGATGTTTTCCCTGATGAGGTCCCAAGACTACCTCCTCATATAGAGGAGGACTTTTATATAGACTTATTCCCCGGGAAGGCACCGATATCTACACCATCATATCGGAAGGCTCCTGATGATCTTCGTGAGCTGAGGGTACAACTTGAGGAATTGCAAGGGAAGGGATTCATCCAGACCTGTGTTTCTCCCAGGGAAGCCCCAATTTTGTTCACCGAGAAGGTGAATGAGAGCTTGAGTCTCTGTGTTTACTACAGTCACCTGAACCAGGTAACCGTAACGAACAAGTCCCCACTACTGACGATAGATGATCTCTTTGATCATCTCAAGGGAGCTTGATGGTTCTCGAATATAGACCTCAAATAAGGCTATCACCAGCTCAGAGTTCGAGATGAGGATGTGTAGAAGATGGACTTAAGGTGTCGGTACTGACATTATGAGTTCTTGGTTATGCCCTTAGGTGTATCCAATGCTCCAGCAGTGTTCAACAGTCTCATGAATAGGTTCTTCCAGACTTACCTCGATCGCTTTATCGTATTATTAATCTATCAAATTATGATCTACTCAACTACTGAGGAGGAGCAAGCCAACAATATTCAGGTAGTACTGGTTACACTTCGAGAGATCTAGCTTTATGGTAATCTCTCAAAGTGCCAGTTTTGCATTCGAGAGGTTCACATCATGGGACATGTCATCTTAGAAGTTGGAATTGCAGTGGATCCAGCAAAGATTTAGGTGGTACTTTCTTAGGATCCACCCAGGAGTGTGATAGTGGTTCGTAGTTTCCTGGGATTTGAGGGATACTATTGGAGGTTCGTACCAAACTTCTCTAGAGTTACAAAACCACTTTTATCCTTGACGAAGAAGGGGAAAACATTCATGTGGTCGGAGAGACGTGAGTAGATCTTTCAAGAGCAGAGGAGAGGCTGACTAGTGCCCCATCTTGTGGATTCCAGAAGAAGGAGTAGGTTATGTAGTTTATTGTGATACATCAGAGACCAGACTCGGGTGTGTCCTGATATAGTAGCGAGCAGTGATCGTGTATGGTTCTCGGGAGTTGAGACAACATGAGCAGAACTATGCTACCCATGATCTGGGTTTAGAAGCTGTGGTCTTCTCCTTGAACATGAGGAGGCACTATCTGATGGGTGAACATTTTACCGTGTACTCGGATCACAAGAGTCTCAAGTATATATTCTCTCAGAAGGAACTGAAACTGAGACAACAGTGTTGGCTTGAGATCATCTAGGAATTTTACTTCGAGATAGTCTATACTTCTAGGAAAGGGAACATTGTTGTGGATGCTCTCATCAGGAGATCATGAATTCAGCTTCTAGGAGAGGCGATAGATCAGCTAGATGCCTTATAGATATCCTTTGTGGATAGGGATGGATCAGCCAATATTCAGCCTCTTACAGTCACTCATCCACTTCTTCAGCAAGTTTGGGATGCACAGCATGGAGACACTGATTGTGAGACGTGACGTGATCAGATAATCCAAGGGCAGGCACCTGATGAATTTTCTGATGGTGGGGAGCACGTCATCCTCTTCAGAGGACGTACCATTGTACCAGTTTCACTTCAAGAGGAGGTGTTGATAGAGTTCCATAGTTCCTCTCCAGAGGTTCATCCAGGAGTGGTGAAGATATACTAGGACCTTCGACGATATCATTGGTGGCCAGGTATAAAGAAGGTAGTAGCGGAGTTTGTCTCACGGTGCCTCACTTGTCAGTAAGTGAAGGTAGAGCACCAGGTACCAGTAGGCATGGTTCAACCTTTATGGGTCCCAGAGTAGACCTGGGATGGGATATCCATAGAAATTGTAATGGGTCTTCAATGCACATCCAGGAGTGTCAACTCGATATGGGTGATCGTTGACCGACTCACCATGTCGGCCCACTTCCTTCTGATCAGAGATTAGGGATATGTTGAGAGCTTGGGATGCCTCTATATGCATGAGATATTTCATTCACTTGGAGTACCATCTTTTATTTTCTCCAACTATGATGCACGTTTTACTTCCCAGCTTTGAAAGCGGTTGCTGGAAGCTTTCCGGACACAACTTCATTTGGGCACCGCCTTCCATCATCAGATAAATGGTCAGACTGAGAGGACCATTTAGACCCTCGAGGACATGCTCCATGAATGTTTCCTAGACTATGGTCATAGCTGGGGGACCACATACCTTTGGTGGAGTTTTCCTACAACAATAGATATCACTCTACCATCGGTATGACACCCTTTGAGGCCTTGTATGGTCGACCTTGCAGATCGCTACTGTTCTAGATAGACCTAGGGGAGTCAACACTAGTGGGACTAGATATGGTACGGGGTACCTAAGAGAAGGTGTAGATCATCCAAGATTGGATGAAGACTTTACAGAGCAGGAAGAAGTCGTATGCTGATAGAAGATAGAGACCTCTGGAGTTTAAGGACAGAGAGCACGTTTTTCACCAGGTCTCACCGTGATGAAGTTTGTGGAGATTTGGCCGAGGTGGAATGTTATCTCCGTGCTTCATAGGACCTTTCTAGGTCCTCAGTAGAGTAGGTGAAGTGGCTTACCACTTATCTCTTCCAACTCTGTTGCACTGGGTGCATGATGTCTTCCACGTATCTCAGTTGAGGAAATTCATGCATGACCCATCTCACATCATCGATCATGGGGAACTGGAAATCGATGACAGGGAGACATTCATGGAGGTTCTAGTGGAGATTGAGGAGCGACAGTAGCGAGTCCTATGTGGATGGTCGATATCTCTGATGTGTTTTAACTAGTAGCATGAGAACCTCTACAAGAGCACATGGGAGCGGGAGGCTCAGATAAGTGCTCAGAACCACCATTTTGTTCCCATAGTGTGAGTTGTTGCTTATAGGGATGTAAATCCCTAGGGTGGGGAAAATGTAATGACCGAAATTTCCATGATTTGGTTTTTCATAAATACATGAGAATTTTAAGTGTCCTTAGTTTCTGATGGTGCTTTATTCCGAGGCCTGGTGTGCTCGGAATCAATTTATGAAGTTTTGATTGGGTGCGTTCAGTAAACGTGCGAGCAAAATTCTATAACTTTTGAACAGGTGAATGGAATTGAGATGTGATGGCACCATTGAGGTTGTAGCGTCGGTGACTGCTTAGTGAGACCTTTACTGTTATTGTGTTCTAGTGAGAATGGAAGTTAGTTTTTGGAGTTTTTAAGAATAAAGTCAATTAAAAATAAGTGTGGATTTTTTTTAGTTTGGTAGTTAAAATATCCAAGTAGAGGTTGGAGGTGGGGTCCACCGCACCATAACATCCCATGAGATGTTATGGTGGCGGGTCCCACCTGCACATAACCTTCCTTGGGAGTATAATTAACGTGGTTACCACACGGGCTTTAACCCCTTGTAACTCTTGGACTTCCCATATAAATGTGCCAACCCTCTCTTTATTTATTTATAACACCACTCCCCTTTTCTAATTTTGAATCCATTCCATCCTAATTAATTAAATTAGTTGTCTCATTTAATTAAACACAACTTTTTGTGTTTTCGTGCCAACAAATAATAGTCATTTCCTCTATTATTTTTGGTTGGAAACATGGAATAACTTGGAGAACACTTAGAGAATTCTCTCAATGGAGAATAATTCTTCCAATCAAGAATGCGAAAAATTTGAAAAACATCGTTGAAAATCTTCTTCCTTCTTCAACTGGATCAATGGAAGGAGATTACCATAATGAATGTTGATGACACTTCTTCCTCGGTCTCCTACCCAGGACACTTCCCGATGTTGATGAATCATCGCCTCCATCTCGTGACTTCGTCAACGATCAACAACAAGCGAGTTAGGGGTTTGTGTGGTTTTTTTTTCTATGTCATACATTATTTCGGAATAAGTAATGTAAAATGTTGAAAACAAAATATGGAGGGTTGGGATCGCTCGAACACGGCCCAAGCCTCCCCCTTTGATCTTGTTTGTTGTTGATTACGGAAGTGGAGAATGGCAGCCAGCTTGGGTCCGACTGAAAGAAACCAGCGGCGCAAGACCGCGGGGTCACCGGAAAGACATGGCACCGTTGTTCCACGCAGATGACAGTTGGGCTACGGCCAGTCCGGGCTACGACGGTGGTATCGTGGTGCCATCGCTCCTCGCGGTGGAGATGAGTCGATGCCAGGGTAGGCTGCAGTGGAGGAGCTGGGCACGGCGCCGTCACGCTGCACCAGAGAAGGACTGCGGCTTTAGGTCACGACAGATAGGGGTGGGTATCTAGCTAAGTCGAAAACCGGTGTATGGTATAGGCGGGACTCGAAGGGCAATGTGGTTACCTGAAACGGCGGGAGGCACCTGTTTTGTTACAGAAAAAAGAGGGCGTGACACCCCCCCCCCACGGCGTGACCGGTCGGGCCGACTGACCGGCCCGCACGCAAGCTGCCGGCCGGCCGGGACCCATGGCCATCCAGCACGCAGCCGCCGGCCGAGACACGTGGCCTTCCAGCTGGGCTGCCCCCTTGGACTGGGTCGGGCCGCACCTTTGGGTCGGACCGTGCCTTTGGGTCGGGCCGTCTGTTCAGGATGAACAGTGCCTTCAATCCGGGCCACCTCATCAGACCCAGTCGGACTCACGGACCAGGTCAGACCCTGGTCCAAACCCGGGTCAAGTTCGGTCGGTCTGACTGGGTCTGACCGGAACTGAACCCATCAGACCAAAATACACCTATTCTCCCATAACTCGAGTTACTAGTGTTCTATCGACAAACCGTCTACGGTGAAGGAAAGCTTAGGGAGGGATGGATCTTTTGGAATACCCCACTTGAGGTTTGGATACAGTTGGGGTACAGTCAGGTTGGTTTGATCCTAAAATCCATCTGGTCCTCTGGAAAAAATGCCAATAACTAACAGACCGAGCGTCCGAATAACGCATCGTCAGTTGCGTTGAGATCCATTGACAAGACGGACCTTTGAGATACTACTACGTGAGACTTCACGATAGTTGGTGTTTTTACCAGTAGATCGGGGATCATATCCTTCCAGTGATGAGATTATAGAGAGAAGAGACCTAGTAGCTGACAGACTGGATGACTGCTTGACTGATTTGACTAGCCCAGTGGGGAGCGCCTTGTAGTTTGCGGCAGACCCACGATGGGGGAGTGCCTGGTAGTTGGTTCCATACCCACGGTACTTGACAGGAGGAGTACCTCTACAGGCTATTAGTGGGAGTGCCTAGTAGTTGGAGGTAGACCCACAATGGAGAAGCATCTGGTTGTTGGCAGTAGACCCGCGATACTCGACAGGAGGAGTACCTCAGCAATCCATGGTTAGTGAGAAGCGCCTTGGTGTTGCGATAAGACTACTGTTCTCGACAGAGGAGGAGTTCTCCATCAGCCATGGTATCAATAATGAAATTCCTTGTTTGAGATGAGTCATTGACTTTTGTGTTTCCTCATGATTGACATGGGTCACTGGATAACTTAGGTATATGTATGGGCATATACCAAATTAATGGTTATCCATTGATTCATAATTTGTGGATTATACATGTTGGATTTTGTGAGACCATGAGGGTATCGGGATCCCTACTGAGTATTTTTATACTCACCCCTGCACGAGCTATACCCACACATCATTTTTTTTGGATGCAGACGACAGACAATACTGACCGAGGCGGAGTGTACGAGGACTGGATGGTACCTGGAGGTGAACCTCACGACGTGACAGTACCCAGAGGAGACGAATGGATGTGGAGCGCTGAGAAGGATACATGTACCTACCCATCAGGTAGGATCTATGGTGGATGATCCAAGAACTTCTATACACATTCCAGCTATTTTTCTTTTAGTTATACAAGTTTTATCTTTTCCTTGTACTTTACTGTTGGGATTGTATTTTCGGCCCCTTTTACTTTCCATCACCACTTATGTATTTAGTTTTGCATAGTTTTTTCTTCTAGTTGTGTACTATGATTGTGTTTGATTACTTTTTATAAAGGAAATGCCTTCCCAGCTTAAGGAGTTATGCCATTGGTGTTAGTTTCCATCCCCTGGGCTATGGAAGGCGGGCTTGGGGTAGTCATGGCACGGGCCCTGAGGATGGGATGTGACATTCACTGTATATGGGACAATTATTTACATTTTTTTATAGTTTTCCTAAACAATATTTTCTATTCAAGTATTAAAATGATTCTATATAAAGCATTAAATGGAAGGAGAAATCATACTCCAACCTATCGGGATAAATATTTTTAAATGATATTTGTGGTCCTATATCTTTTTGAAGACAATAAAAATTTAAATACTATATAATCACATTCTAATGTAGATCAAAGTATGAAAAAGAATTCTTCTGATAACCGAAGGAATGTTTTTAATTTCAATTAGTTGATCACTCTTTATTGAAATTATCTCAATGGAAGGTTTTCATACATTTTGGTATGCCTGTACAACTAAGGCCTAACTACCTTGGTTCCATTGATATTTTGGAATGTACTGGATATGTGTCTTTGTAATTTTGAAATGAAACCAAAAGATGTTATGAATAAAAAACACCCTCTTTTGATTTCAATGTAATATCCACAAAAATTACATGGTTGCAATTTTCGTATGGGAGAGGAATGCGAAACTAGAGCATCAATTATAGTAACTGAGAATCATATTGTTTAAAAATAATTCTACAATGTAAATTTTTAAATTTTATTGCACCTAATTCAATTGTTTTATGGATATGGATTTTGAACTTATTTTCCCAAAATAAATGTAGAAATAATTTGAGAAATTTTCTTTTAGAAATAAGATTTTTTAAACAATAGAAATTAAATATCAAAAAATTACACTTTTATTTATAATTATATATTTTAATATGATATATTTTCATATTATTTACTATCAATTTGAAAGAAATTAGATAATAATATTTAAGTCTAAAAGGGATGTTTTTCTGAATACTATTTTTATTTAAATATTTATAATATTAATCCATTTTAATAAAATAAAATAATATATATGGATGAATCTTTTTAAATAAATTAACAAATTATATATATATATATATATATATATATTAATTTATATTCATCTAATTCTTATTACTATCTATATATTAAATATAAGATGACATTATGTTGAAAATGATTTTTTCTGAAAAATGTTGTATCAACATGATGTGTGGGTTTTTTTAAATTAAATTATTCCTCTAATATGAATTAATTTACATAAAATGGTTTCTATATTTTTAATCAGAATTATAAATATTATTTAATAACTTCAACTTTATTTTTTTCGTAAGGACAAGTAAAAATTGTAAATATTGGTTACCTCGATTAAGGATAAAAAAGGTTTGTTCTTGTCACATTATTGAGTCAAGATTAATTTTACACAAAAAATGATTTTTTTATGATATATTGGATTTTATATTTTCTATTACTGTTTCCAAATTTTCTAATAAGGAAACATTTATTTTAGGATGGATTGATAAATTACCAAGGTTAATAAAATAGTTACCATGGGGAAAACTAAAATGGTAAAACTGATTAACCATAGTAATAAATGGAATAACAAGTTTATTGTTATTACTGTAGGTGTGTATTAAACTTATCATCCCTCCACCCCATTATTCATCAATTTTTGAGGCACTTTGGTTGAGAGAGACCTCTCATTATTTAATAGTTTATTTTATTTACAAAAACTCCATCCTTACTCAAGTGTAAATGGGAACACTCTCCCCACATTTCATCACACCTTTCAAAAAATTTAGCTCAAAAAAAACTATAACATCACATTATCAATCCCATAGGTACATCTTTATCCTTGATGGGGTTTTCCTTTTTTTATTGTCTGAATATGTTCATGAAATAATTGGGAGGATAAGAATAATGGTGAATCCACCACTTTATTTGATTCTAATCTTTAACAGGTAATTTTTTCTACTTTTCTGAGATTTACAAGACATTTAATAGGGGTATAGATCATGTAAATCCTAAAATGAAAATATTTTTTTTAAGAAAAAGGTGATGGGTTTTTTGGAGGATGTTAATTTTTTAAATTACACTACGTGTATCTAGGTTTCACATCATGTAAAACCCTGAGATTTGTTTTTAAAATAGGAATCCATACTAAAAATATTATTCCTACTCTATAAACCATATTCCTCTTATCATTATAGGATTTTTTTGGGCAACATTTGGGCCCTCAAACCCTTTCCGGTGGTTTCATTCAATATTTAGTAGTTGTTGCGGTTGCGGAGTAACCGACTGGGTATGATTTCTATCCATCTCCCTATATCTTTCCCTTTTCCTCCTTGGGGTTTGACAGATCAATGTGTAATTTATTAATCTAACTCATTTTTGTCAAATCATGTTTCAATATTGAGGTCTTTGAACTTATGCACCTTTTTCGGGTATGTCACAGGCTTTGTGTTTCTATGGGGAAAAGGTAGTTGTTTCCATCATGATGTCCAATTTATATTAACCTAAAATTTCTTTTTTAATATGAACTGTTTGATTTAAATTAAATGGTTGGTTTTTTTATTTTATTTTAATTGGTTTCTTTGAGATATACTATTTCCATTAGAGTGAGGTTTAGAAATGGTCTTTTGGGATGAAATTGGAAAAATGCCAATTCTAGTGAATTGGGGTGCCATTATGGAAATTGAAAAATATTTAATTATTTAATTTGAATTTTGAAATTAATTTGATGTAAATTTTTGAAAACCCTCAATTCTAGTGATTTGGGGGTTTGTTATTAAATTGGTGGAATTTAATTGAAAATTAAAATTTAATATTTAATTTTGATATTGGAGTGTGGAATTTCATGAATTAGTTTCAAATCCTTATTTATTAAAAATGGATTAAGATGATTTGATATAATCGATAGGTTATTATATTTGTTAAAAGGAACGCCTTTTTATTAAAAAACCCATTGTGGTTTATAAAGTGAATATTGGATTATTTGAAATGGAGAATGTGATTAATTGTATTTTAAGATGTCTATTAATAAATTTTCCATATTTATTTTTTACATGAGACCATGCAAGACTCTTAATGTTTATTGAGTTACCTAGATTGGACTTTACAATTTACAATACTCTAAAACATCATATCAGTGCATCACTTCTCTCAGGTGATGGTGATGAGTCCTTTTATTCCTGAGTTCAAAGGGGTGTAAGTACATATTTTTCATTCACTATTAGTGTAGAGACCTTATAACATGCAACTTCAATACATTATTTGGTTCATGACCATGTTTCTTGATTTTTCTATTTAAATGTAATATATTCTATTATTGTAAATTTTATTACATCTCAAGATTATTTATATATAGTGTAATATATAAAAGTGTTTATTTTATTTTTTTGGGGAAAATTTCATTTTTTGTAAAGATCCCTTTTGTTAAAGGTGAATTATCTATGTTGAAATATATTTAAATCATTTCAAATTTGAATCATGTGTTAATAAATTATTTACATATTTTAATTTGTAATGCATAATTTGTTTAAATACACTCTGGATATGCCTAAACTATTTTTTTTAAAACAAATTTCGCATTCCTAGTTAATTTGAAGTTAATATCCTATTATGGAATATTATTGTGAAATCCTACTGGAATATGGCTGACATCCTAATTGTTCTTTCGGGTGTTTGTAGATTATCTCATTCCAGGTTTGAGAAAGGGTTAATGATCTCTTAGAGGTGGATCTAGTTGTTGAACCTCAGACATGGTGAGTTGTGTATAATTTCGTACATAGGCTGTTTTCTTCGTTTTATTACATTGGTTATAGTAATTTCATATTTAATTCTAATTTTACATCTATTACATTACCCCAGTGGATTTTCCATAAATATTTATATTGTCTCATTTCTTTTACTTATTCAATGCTTTTGGAAAATATATTCCCACTTTCAGTTTGTATGATTCCAAGTCCTAATCATCAACCCGTGTGAATCATAAATGATCTTCATGCTAGGTCAGTGAAAAATTGCTTATCGGGTTACTAGGAACCTTGGATGGTTCATGGAAATGTATTATCATAGGACCAAGTTGAGATTTTTTCAATATTCATTACGCATTTTGGAAATATTTTCATGATGTATGTGGTATTTGTAATTGAATGATTTCTTATCCCTTACCACAATAAACTGTAAGTCACCAGGGGTGGTTAGGAAAGGTAGTCTTGGGGATTATTTATATTTTTTCCTTATATTGATATTTATATACTGAAATCCAAACCATAGTTATCAATATGTTGGGATTAATCTTGCTTGTTTCTCTATTTGAGTGTAATATGATGTCTTCATGTGTTTTACTGATGTTAGGTAGCATCATTCCTTAAATAAGGTGCATTAATCAGATCCATGAGGAGGTTTCTACTAAACGATATCAAGTGATTCCTACAGTATATATTCATCTTGTTCAAGAGATTGTGCACACTATCCATACTCTAGGATAGGCACCACCTCCAGTTTTCGTTCAGGCTCCAACTATGGAACCATAGAGGGATGTTCTCAAGCTTTTTTATCAGGGGATATTTCACTAGAAACCAACTTCATTCAAGGGATTGACCAATCCGTAAGAGGTTTGGGAATGATTTAGCATGATGGAGTGACTTTTTGTGTTCATAGAAACACATGATGTAATCAATGTAAAGTGTGCCACCATCATTCTAGATGTACATTGAAGGAAATGGTGGGACACTATAGTAACGGTGAATAATCATGAATTATTAGAGTATATGGACTTAAAAGATCATTTCACTCAACAATTATATCTATTTTGGTTACTATTAGCCAATGTAGTAGTTTTTTTTAATCCTGATCAAGATAAAAAGACCATGAAAGAGTATGAAAATAGTTTTGTTGAACTCATTCATTTCTCTTTTGATATTGTATCAAACGAGAATATGAATTCATAGAGGGTAGTTAGGACTTTTTTAGGATATTTTTTCTAAATTTTTTTTATTAAAAATGTCTTTTTATATGGATGTACTAGATAGAGCACAGATGGTTGATATGGACCTGGCTGGCATGTCAGTGTTATCTTGTATTTCTTTCATCCCAGTGGAAGTATGAGTTCCTTCAAAGGAATGTAGAAGTGGGATTATTTTCAATGAATTTCTCAATGGCATATTAATTGTAGACCTCCTACAATACTAGAAGTGAGATCTTTTATTTTTTAGTAGTATGGAAATCTACGAAATTATAAAAGTGGTTTCACTGTAGAACCCATTAACTATAGATCTTGCAGACATTAATGGAACGTACAAGGAGACTTCCATATATATTATACTATTCATAGTGTAATGGTAGAAACACATCCTCTCAAAACTGTGGGGAAATCATGTGATTTACATATAAAAGGGTTCCAAAAACAAGATTATGGAATGATGATTAATCACACAATAGAAGATTACCCAAAGGAAGAAGACACATGTCAAACAATTGTGATAGGTACCATTACTGTATATTTATCATTAGATACTTCTCTATTTGATACTGGAGCATCTCATTCATTTATTTCAACCAATATTGTTAATTTTTTTAATCTTACTATGGATATTTTATCTTTTCTTATGAATATTACAACAACCCTTGGAAGAAAGAGAGGGTAGGGAATCTATAGTCCCTCTAATGTCTTATTTTTATCAGATGTCAAACTTATTTTATGTTTTTTGGTTCACAACATTAAAACCTATTGACATCATTTTCATTTTGTATTAGATAATTCTTAATAAATGAAATATTGATCATTATCTTTGATGGATATACCTTAATGAACCCAATGGTGTGTCTCTTGTATTTTAAGGATAATATTACATACAGTCAAGTAGTTTTGGACCATCTTATCTAGAATTTTGGAATTTAATGTTGTTTTTTATTTTGATACAGAGCAGGAACCATTAAATGGTTATCTACCACCAGTTTTCATTGAGTTTCTCAAGTGTTTAATTCTAAATTCTCTAGTTTTATTTTGTTAATGGATGTTGAATTTTCCATTCAATTAACTACTAGTACTCAACAAGTTTCAATTCCCCATTACCTCATGGAACTATTTGAACTAAAAGAGATAATGTCACAATTGGATGATCTTCTACAAAAATTAATTATATGACCGCATGTGTACCCTTGTGTGGCACCACTTCTATTTGCTACCAAAATATGACAGTTCCCTTTTCTTATGGTTTGATTACGAGAATCTTAGTAAATTTATGGTGAAGAAACAATATATATTGAAAGGGATTGATGAATTTTTTGATTAGTTAAAATAGGAAACGTGGTTGTCAAAGATTGATCTTCTCTCTTATTACTATCAGTTAATAATAAAATAATTTTTCATTCAAAAACATACATTTTGGAGTAGTAGTGGCCATTATGAATACCTTGTTATTCCATTTTGTTTAAAAAATTCTCACGAAATATTTATGGAATTAGTGAATAGTATTTTCCTTGAGTATTTGTATACCTTAGTGGTGCACTTTGAAGATGACATTCATGTTTACTCTAAATCCAAGGAGGATCATGTACATCATCTAATAATAGTTCTTATTTTTCTATGAAATCATAAAAATTTTGAAAATATTTCTAATAGAATCTTTTAGATTTGTGAGGTGAAATTATTAAGACACATGGTGTAATAATATGGTATTTTAATTGATCATAAAATGTAATAACTATTATGACATACGAACAACCCAAAAAAAATTTGTGGTCTACAGATTCTTAGGTATATCATGTTATTATCGATGGTTTGTGGAGAACATATCAATATTGGATTCTATGAGAACATCCCTAATTCGAAAGGGAGTAAATTTTTATTGGAATTATAAATGTACTAATTCTTTTGTTGATATGAAAAATATTTGGACTAATGCTCTGATGTAGACACTTCTAGAGGTAGGGAATGGCATTATGGTCATCTATGATGCATCGAGTTCAGGCTTGGGTCGTGTTCTTAAAAAAGATAACCAATTAGTTGTCTTTGGATCTTGCCAACTCAGGCCACATGTGAAGAACTATCCAACCCATGATTTTGGACACGTACATTTGACACATTGGATTAAAAGATGGAGTTAATACCATCACAGAGAAAGTTTTACAATGATTTCATATTAAAATATCTTGAGTTACATCTTCTCTCAAAATGGTCCAAATCATTGCTAAATGTGTTGGGTGGAATACATACTGTCCTTTGATTTCAACTTCACCTACAACATGGGGAAAGGGAATGTACTTATAGATTATTTAAGTAGGATAAGTACTACCCAGGATGTCATTGAATTTCCATAAGATTGGTATTTCTTGGATCTCATTACATTGTTTCATATTGGAAACCATGAATCTGGTGCCTAGGTTTCATTGGATAGTATTTAGTTTACATATACTCTTCTAAAATTATTCTTCACTATTAGTGTACTGATAATGAGTTATGTAGCACTAGAGACTCTCAATATTGTGCAGAGATAGTTTCCCAGTTTTTTTCTCTGAAGAGGATAATCTATGCTATTGAAATTTATTTTTTGTTCTATTAGTTGTAAGGATAGTTGTGATGGGATATTTCTATAAATCCAAAGGGGCAGTGTACCCAATAACCACTAACATGTTCTATGAAATGCAGAAGAAGTTCTGTTTTCCATGTTTGAGATGATTTATTACTGAGTTTGTTTCACACTGCTATACATGAAAATATGTGATTAATGAGAACCAAAAACCTTCATGTTTTCTTAAACAACTTCATGTTCCTACTTGGAGGTGGGATGTCATCTTGATTGAATTTTCAGTTGGGTTTCTATATACATAGTGAAAGAATAATGTGATATTCACTGTGATTAATAGGCTGAACATGTTGGCTCACCTTATACCCATTCAAGATATAGTCAAATATGGGTAGATGGGAAATTGCTATGTGAAATACATTTTTTGGTTTCATGGAGTTCCATATGCTATAGTCTCTAAATAGGAACCTCATTTCACATCTCATTTTTGGAGAGACCTCTCAGAGCAACTGGAATCTCACTTCCATTTCAGTATGGAATACCATTCGCTGTTGGATGTCTAGATATAAATAGCTATACATATTGAAGAGTATATTCATTGCACTTGTGTTCTCGACATTGGTGGAGAATGGGATGACCATTTGGGGATGATTGAGTTTTCTTATAACAATAGTTTCTTCCCCATGAAAAAAATAGATCATATTGAGGCATGTTATGGATGACCTTATAGATATATATTGTGTTGGTTGGAGGTTTGTAAACTTCCTTGGTTTCACCAAGCTTGGTGCTAGCGATAGTGGAAATGATTTATTCAATTCGTCAGATAATATTGATTACATAGAGTTAATATAAATATTATTGTGGTCATTCTATTACATACTATAATTTGTTTTGAATTTTGGTTTCCTTCATTAAAACATACTATTTTTAAAATATAACTGACTAATTAATATGGAATTTTAAAAAAAATGTTTCAATTTTTTTATCCATTACTAAATTAATTAAATTCATTTTTAATCATTTAAAAAATAAAAAAAATATATAGTTTTAATGAATGGTTTTTGAGAATCCATTATTAAAATGAAATGGAATCCTCTTGAAATATTTAGAAAAATATATTAAATTACTCCGTAGAGGTCATTATGTAATATTATTTACAATATCAATTATATATATATAAAAATATTTTTGAGTATCTAATAGTATTTTATAATTTGAAAATCATTGGTGGTTTAGGTTCAGAATATTTCTCCCCACTTAAATAAGTAATCCATTAAATCCCTAATATATATTTTTAGAATGGTTAATGGAAAATAATTATATTCAAATATATTTGGAACGATTGATCTCACCTTGTAAAAAAATAAAAAAATAAAAAATGTTCTTCTAAACATTATAATAACCTCACAAGGGCTTTGTTCAATTATGTGGTTATATATTGTCTATTGGTCCACACATATGATAACAACTGTGACACATTTATCATTGTATTATACCTCATCAAGCCATATATTTCTATGGTACTATGTTGAAAAAATAAATTCATTATATATGTAACATATAAATGAAAATAATTAAAATAGTAAATCTAAAAACCTATTAGGAATGGTAATATTATCCAACTAATAAAAGGGATCTCTAAATTTTTTTACCAATACACATTCAAGGTGAAAATTAAAATAAATATATATGGGTTTGAAAAGAGTTTACATTAAACTGAACCATAAAAAAATACTTTCAATTTATATGTATAATTTAATACTATATCACAGTTCAATAAAAAATCATTTAGAATGATCATATTAATTAAATTAATTTTGAAATTAAGTACCATCCAATGTTACATTAAAATTTTATTTATCTCATTATTACTGCTATACAAAATAAATGTTGTACCCATGTTATAGGAAAAACCAAAAAATTCACCATAAGGGTTCATGCAACCAATAATATTAAAATATGGAATGATTAAAAATACAAGTTATCATCGGGGAGCCATTGAAATTAATAAAAAAATTTGAATAAAGGGAATCCAAAAAAAAGATCTAGGGAATTTTTGAGTGAGGATCAATGTGGGGGGATTACTTGAGAGTTGAGATATGAGAGATTCAAACTCAAAAAATAAATCTAGAAATACATGAAGATCTATGAAGATGGAAAACCAATTATTGTGGCCACAAAATTGAAGAAACAAGGTTAGTGCTTCATCATGATAGAAATGAGTTTTTATTCATGATATCAAATAACACCAAAATGATTCAAAATAAAAATTAATAAATCATTAAATTTTATATCAAATCAACTATATAATAACAGATATGATAATGAAATTTTTATTTTTTTATCATGTCGGTTATATATTAACTGATGTAGAAAAAGTTATTTATGACATTATTTTTCTTATAAAAGATGTGATAAATTAATGAAAATTTCTTTATGATCACTACAATAAATATATAATCTAAGGTAAATACCAGAGTATCATACAAGTTTTGATATAAATGATGTGAAAAGGTGGGATACATGTTTTTTTATTTTATTTATCATATAACCCATGTGAAAAAGAAATAAACATGGATTTTTTATGTTTGTTACAGATAACCGATGTGAAAGATCAAATGTGGTGAATACATTTTATACCAGTCTATTTTCATCATCAAATATATTATTTTAATAACTGAGTTACATAGATTACATTAGTCTTTATGGAATAAATTTTCTATTACATAATCATAAATTACATTGACATTACCGTTAAATTATATAGTCATTTGACATATCGATAAAATTATACACATATAGAGTTTGGTTAATGATGATTTCAAAAATCACTAAACATATTTGAGACTACATCATCATTGAAAATTTTATTCGTCCTTTCTAATACATCTTTGAAAAAATCATAAAAGGCATTATTTTTTATGTTCACATTATTTTCATTATCAAATATATTTTTTTGAAATTTTTTTGGATTATTTTCATTATTTCTAATCATTCATATTATATTTTCCATTAACTTATTTTTCTACGTTTTTATCACTTTAACCAATTAATTATTTTTTAATTACATTAATTCTTTTTCAAAAAGAATGGAATCATATATATTTATTTCAAAAGATAATTTATTAAAATTTTTATTCCCTTTTTAAAAGAATAAGGTTATTAAATAAATATCATTCAACCATTGCTTTATCATAATATCTATATCATATTCTTCTTCATTTTCATCACCATTATGACCATCAATAGATAACTCTTCTTTATTCACATTTTTTATAATATACTTCTCATCTAATTGTCTATATGCTTATATATTAATTTCAACTTCACAATATTCATCATCATCTAACCCAAACATGAAATTAAAATTATTTAGTTTAGAGAATTACATGCCTTATCTCTTCAATTGACCCTTATATTTATATAATATTGAGTTTTATTACTTGATGAACTTCATAATAACTCAGTTTCTTTATCATTTTCTTCATCCCCCAACATAATATGATTGAATAGGATAATATCCAATACATTTGAGACAATATTAATAATTTCACATTATAATTATCAGAAATTTTTTGAATAGTTTATGATATGACTGACATAATACTATGTAATGTATTATTTTTTTTAACTTTTATATATTTATTAATTGTCTCAAAAAATATATAATAGTACTCAATTAATTATTAACTCCAATAAATATTTTACAATTAGATTTTTTATCATTTATTTCAATGTATTTATACTAAAACCCTAAATCAATATTTTTGATTTTTTTAATTCAAATTTCATTTAATGATTTTATCTAATTTATCCAAAGTCCCATTCATTATTTCTGTCCCCATTACATTAGAAAATTTTTTCCTTCAACATTATGAAATTTTTTTAATACTACATAAATAATCATTCATAATATTATTTTTATTAACTATAATCATCCCAAAACATTTTTTCATGAAACAATTAACAATTTATTGATCCTCAGAAACATCCAATTTAATAATTAATGAATTACACTTAACCAAAATAAAAAATAATATATTGGTCATTGTTATGGAATCCATATACATATTGGGTTTATATGATTGTGAATTATTTATGTTATATCATCGAATGTCGATTTTGGTGTCTTCAGTTTTCTTTTTTTATTTACTTCAATGGCACCAACCACCCCACAAATATTTTTCTAATTAAACCAGTAAGACAAACCATAATTTGGCCTATTTTTTTATTTATCATAGTTATTTTATTCTTAGTATCTCGATATATCAATAGATTCATTATATTTTTATTTCACGGTGTATCGAGTTCTAAACCTATTAGATTTGGTTCTTTCAACATGATTGTGCATTTTATTTTTCTCCATATTTACATTTGTCTTATTGTGTTTTCAATATCCTAAATCATTTCTTCCCCTATATTGTGTTTTTATTCAAAAACATCAATAATATACATTTTAATATCATTAGAAGGTCAATAAATTGGTTTTTATTGTATGATAACATATAATACATAATGTTAACCATTTATTTGGAAATAGTGTTTCATTGGAGTAGTTAATTGGGAGATTATAGTGTTAGTAGTTCATTAGGTGGCCTTGTAATCTGTGAAGGAGAAGGTTTAAATCGCTTGTGATTCTTGCAGGTTTTCTTGTAGTGATGCTTGATGTTAGTTATGGCTCATCAAATTATGGAATTCCTTCCACATGGCATACTATGGGCATTTAGATTTCTCTTTTTTTATATTTTATCATGATGGTGACTCCATCTAAATATTATAGGCATGTATTTAATATGGTCTTTTGGTTTCTATGAAGTATCTAATAGATTGGTTATATCTATGAGAAATATATATGATAATGAGTGGTAGACTTTGGGTGATGTACGGTCTTTCTTATTGATTGTGGAACGTGGCTCAAGGATGATGTGATCATATCAAAATATACTTGGGGAGAATTATTGATTATCAAGCTACATTGGTTTAAATTATAAATCAATCTTGTTTTTATATTTTGTATCATCTTTTGTGGTTTTAAATTTTTTCATAGTGGTTTTGGTTAGTCCTCAACTATTAGTGTTCCGACTCAAACCAAAATATAGAGGTTATTCAAAAATAAAAAATAAATATTTGATTTTGAATATATGACTAATTATATATATAGTATATCATGGTATATTTATATAATTGGTTAAAATATATGATATTTTAGTTATAAATCCTTCCCTATTTTATTTATTTTAAAATTTGGATATTATAATTCATTTATTTTTATTAATTATCAGAATAAAAAACCTTGAAATAGTCACCTAAAATGTGTAGAACTCCAACGAACATCATCAGTCTAAGATGGAGAGTTATATGGCTTCACGAACTCCTAAATGTATGAAAGAGGGGGAATAAATGAAGAGAGGGAATAAATCAATTATTCAGGAGATATTTCCAATCAACAATAGTCATAAAACATTCTATATGACTAAATAATATCAAGATAAAACATTATGGTCTACATAATCAATAAAAATAAATGTTATAAAAAAATTCTCTTGTGGGTGCATCCAAGCATACATCACAGTGACCTCACAAAGGGATGATCACATATAAATAATAAAAAATGAAAAATACATAATATTCACACCTACCATTCCCAAGCCTCACATAATCATAGTATCCAAAAGCCATCAAATATTTATAGTTGTATGCACTACACATTCTATTCTCAATGTGAATACAGGGATAAGGTCTACACATGCACCAAGTGCATGTAGCTAAAAATATAAATCATATCCCTTATGAAACACATAATATTGAGTAAAAATATCAATTATAAAGGTAGAAAAAATAGAATTATCGTAATGATAGAGACCATGACATCACACTAGAAAATGTGTTTATGATACCAAAGTCTGAGATCCATCACATGCTCTTCCATATACAAATTCCCAAACTACTAAATCTGCAAACTATAAAACAAATGGAGAAGATTCTATAATACCACATATAACACCCACAACCACATTAGTTTCCTAATATAGTGTCACAACACCCACCCTCCAAAGATAAATTAATGAGGGGAGTGAGGTTGTAACCCCTAAGTCCTGCCTCTAGGAGCCACCTTGTTGGATACTAGAACGAAGGGTATAAAAATATCTCAAAATGAGAGGAATTAGCCTTTATAATGATAAAATTTCAGAAGATATGATGTATCAAGCATAATAATATATAAGAAATATATATAATAAAAACCCAAAAGAATCACAAAATGCAAGTGTAAATAAAATTTATAGAAATAAATTTCTCCAAAAGAAAGCCTATAAGAATAAAAACTATGTTTGCAATACATAAAAAGCTCCAATGGTCTAAACTAGTAATGTATAGCATGGCCCACAAAGACCTATGTGAATCCTAAAAATAGTATTATATATTTAGGGTGAGAATATAGGTATACACATTAGTAAAAGCGATGTCTGTCGTGCACATGTGAAAAGAGCATGCTAATAGACCCGTGTGAAAATAGACGAACCAAAATATTACCTGATAGGTACACTTTCCATAACACCAACCTCACCTAGGATCACTCAACAAATAACACATCTGTTAATGATAATATATAATATGAATGAACATTGATGATAGGGTAACTTGCACCATATTCCAACTAATTATCCACTCTCACACCCCAATGAAAAATATCCTTGCACTCCCAACACTTTTAAATATATCCAATCATATACTTACCACACAGACATGGGTCGCCACAACACACAAAATCCCACCTACACACACATGGCTCAAAACAACACATCATATCCCCCTCACACATACCTAGGCCATCGAAAAAAAATCTCATCACATCTAAAATACAATTGCGATGAAACAACACAACTCATCCCAATGACACTTGTGACCACACATCACAACTCATCCTAAAGACACAAAGTACCACACATCGAAACTCACCAAAAATAACTTGGGACACTATCTCATAGAAGAGGGAGTGGGAAAGAGTTTCTAATGAGTCATCCAACCTCCCACCAGGATGTTTGGGAAAGAAAACCCCCAACATGACTATGCAGGTGATGAATCATAGTTCTCAAAAATGTTGGGGTGTGTATAGAAATAATTATTATATATATTATATATAAAGAAATATTTGCATCACACAATCCCATCCAATATGATTACAATAAGAACTAACTATATCACATAATCCCCAAGACCATTTCCACCTCTAAAAGCATAAAGTCCCATAAACAAAACTGAAGACATAATTCATATTTTATCTTTTTAGAAATTTTCCAGAGAATATGTTTATCTAGAAATTCTACTCTAATTTCCTCTTTGATTTATGTAATCAATATTTTTTAGCATCCAATTTTATTTGGGATGACATCATGTTTGGTAATTTCATCCCATTAGTTTGTATATAAACATTAAACAGCTAATCAACAAAACCCATCATCAATTTACTCCTTAAACAAGACAATTGGAAATTATTAACAAGAATTGTAATGTCCATTAATACTAGGGTAAATATAACAGAACCAACCAGAGATCATAAGCACAACACCATATCCCAACTCCTATATCCACATCATTTTACAACCACATTTTGTTTCATGGCCCCTATATATAACCATAACACAACCACCATTATATCCCCAATGCACCACTAAACTATAAAAACATTCATGTCCCCACTAAAAAAACAACTCATCCACATACCCCATACTCATCACAAAATATCCACAGCCCATTACATTATTCCAATACACACAAACGAAATCCATTCCACAAATCAAAACACATACCATGAAAAATCCTATTTTTAGTTTTAAAAAAGAAAGTTCAATTATTTAATTTCACTTATTTTTTTATGGATGTTATCAAAAATTCCATGGAATCTTGGGGAATCTATTCTATTAAATTAATATAAATGATTACCTGATTATTTATGATGATAATCAAATAATCAGATAAATAGAGGTTTCTAGAGGATGTTTTGGCTGCATAATATTTCCACAAAGAGAAACAATTTTAATAAATTCATTACACCAATACAAAAATAATATCAAATCTAATAAAATCAATTCAATAAAAAACAATATGATCTTACTTCATAATCCCCTTCCCCTTTAAACTCAATATAAACTATTTCATTTAATTTCATAATTTGGTTTGACCATCAGCATAAATATAAAAATTATATATCCATCCCTCATGATACACAATGAAACAAATGAAAGAAATCCTATATGAAATAAAGATGATCATAATTTTCATTTTACACAAAAAATAAAGGTTTTCGTACAACATGAATAACTCTGAGGAAAACACGACTAAATGTTGTGACTGGGTTACATGAATCACTGAAAAAATGGTTTGGGATGTCCAATATCAAGAGAAATACATAAAGAAGGATAGATCATTTCTTTAGAAAGATTATATCATAAATGTTTTGGATTAGATGCAGTTTTGAATTTCCATTAATGATGATCTCATCGATACAACACATTTTAAACAATTAGAAGGATTTCATACATTTAGAAAATTAAAGATATGATTTTTCATATTTTAAACAACATTCAACCCTCGTAAATAATTCACTAAACCCATTTTTAGTCATAAAATATATCAAAATTGAAATTCGGTAATTTTTCAAGAAGACTAGAAAATTTTGAAAAAATGAAAAATTGTTGAAATGAGTCACTACCATGACGAATCACCACAAGATGAGTCAAATACAAAGAATCACCACCAAATGATTCATAGCTAGAGGAGTGACTACTTGATGATTCACTAGTAGATGAGTCACTACCATGTGAGTAACTACTAGATTAGTCACAGTATGATGAGTCACTACCAGATGAGTCACTTTTAGATGATTCCCCATCAAATAAGTCGTCGTGAGATGAGTCACCACCAGGATAATATATCATCGAAAAATTGGAAATTTGGAAAACTATTGAAATGAATAACTATTTGAATGAATCACATGTCCTAAAACACCCTATTCTACCCCAAACACCTCAAACATTGGTTTTATATCAATGTAATGGAAAAAAAGGCTCAGGATATTATGTTTAGATTGGTATTTGGACCCATGAACACCACCCCATATGATATGGGCATCCATATTGTATTGAGGGACTAAATCATTTTTTATGGATACTATGCCTGTAAATAAGTGACATACAACAATTTCATTGACCAAATAATCTCCAAATCAAATATTAGAGTATTAACAATTAATACAAAGCACTTGGAAAAAAATTTATCATGAAGAATAATATATTTATAAATGACATTGATCAATCTCTCTGTGTATTACATATAATGGATTAAAAAATGAAAAAAAATATTTGAGGTTATAAATTCGTCCTTAAGCCTCACCTCAGGGTAGTATTTGATACTCATTATTATACCACGTCCTAGTATACATCACATCATATAATCAAAATAATCATGGACATAATTTTAGTAATTGAACCAAATTTACCATGCATGGTGTGAGAAATACAACTCTTTTGGGTCTCATCAGGTTCCCTTAAAATTCACCATCATATATGTTTTTTCATGATGAATGTAAAGATGAAGTTAAATTTCAATAAAAAGTCTTTGTTTAGTAACCATTCTATAAATAAACATGAGGAAAAAAATTTCAGACTACACAATAAATCCACTTGATGCCACAACCACACACACAAACACGTTATGTCTCCATGTGCTAACCAGGCTAATAAGACACATGGTGATACCTACTCCATCCATTTCCAAAATCTTGTCACCTCATGACAAAAGTCTTGAAGTATACCTAAAGTCATAAACTAAATTTATTTTTAGGTACTAGATCCCATCCATATATGGAGGGACACACATAATATATCATAACATATTCCTTATTTGGTAAGGGCACACTGAATTGCACCCAAACCGATTCACTGTAGTTGAGGTGACAGATTATAGATCGTATCTCATTCCATCGTTAAGGAAGGGATAACTTCAATCACCAAACCCATTCCCTTGTCCAGAATTAAAGTACCAAAAGAAACCAACAATCCTCCTTATAAAATATTGGGGATACTAAATTTATCCCAACCAAGAACATTATGATTTATTTGGTTCACCTAAATAACCCAACAGATGTTCCTTAGGGAAGGATGAACTAATAAATTCGAAAAATAGTCCTCAATAGAAAATGGTTCAAATATAAAGTATCCCTTATTCTATAGGGATACTTTTATGTCACTATCCAATATCAACAAATCAATATCTTTTATACTACATTAAATAGGTATCATAAAATATCCAATAAACTCTCCAACTCATCCCAGGACACTAGTAAATATGGATCTATACCCATATCCCGCAGCTCTCCAAACCATCAATCATGCCTCATACTCTAATCACCTCAGACAATCCCAGTCACACAAACACATCTCACCAAACCTATTAGAATTCACTTCTCATTTATAAGGGGGCCTAATGGGCTCTTCTAGTTCATATCAATCTATAATCACAGGAACTAAGACACATCCATAGCAATTGTTATTCCCACACCCCTTGGGATATTTCAAACCCTAGTCTTATGATGCCGTTAAAAAAATTTCAAAATCCACCCAATATCCAAACCCCACCAACCATGGACGATCTTGATCATCTTAGTCCAGGTCCCATGGAATACTTTATGCCAAGCCCTCTAAAAACTCCATCAACCTATACGAGGTCCATCTCATATTTCCTCAAGGAGATACCTCAAGCACTTAACCTAGAGAAAACATATGTTTTTCACACTTTGAATAGTCCTTGAAGTATCCTCCCACTCATAGAATATTCCAAGAGTATACATTACAATGAAAATAACTCATATTGTCTTATGTGATATGTATGACCAGCTCACATATCCACACTTAGCCTAATCCTCTCTTAACTTACAAAATTTCCCTAGGTTTCACATATAAGTTATCCAAGACTCATTCAGAGACCCAAGACATACCTGATTCCTCTCTTCAAAAAAATTGTAACCTTATCTCCTTGGATATATAGTCACCATGTGATCCTAATTTACCCATGGTGATATAAATCACATGACCTAGATTTATCTAACATCCCAGGCATATAAAGAATATGAAATTTAAATATTTATTAATATTTGTGAAATTAATGTTTATTTAACATTAATGGGGATTCTATTTTCTATGGATTACCCGACGCAAAACAATGGGTTTCTCCAAAATCTAATGTTGCAAACAAGGCAGAGTCACACTGAAAAAATAATAATATAAATTTATTATTTCAAATGGTAGTTAACACTGTACCATTTTTGTTTTAGTAATGAATATAATGAACCATATTATGATTAAACATGTTTGTAATATGTTTTTACACTTATCCAATAAATTTTAGAGTCGTAAAATGATAATGAATCTAATTTTATGCATGAAATACCCTAACAATTTTAAAATGTTAGTTTACAGCATTTTGATGGAGAAACCCTTTTAAATATTTTATTATACACTTTTATATGTTCTTTTTGAAAAAATAATCTTCTACTTTATAATAGGAAAATAACAAATTTCTTTGTGTAATTTTTTTGGTATTCTTCGTATAATGTTTATTTTTAAATGAATAGTGAAAAATACAACATTTTAATTAAAAACATCCTTTAAATATGATATATATATATATTATACTTTTAATTAGTTTTAATGTTTAATTAGATTATATTTTTTTCATTTAATCCATTTTTGGTCTTTTAAAGTAATGTCACTTTTAAGTTGGACATAAACACATGTCAATTCTTTAGTAGTTTTTACTTCTTAAAAACACACTTTTTGGTATTGACAATAGGAATTGATTTTAAATTAATTTCTACAAAATCTTTGTTTGGAATTTGGAAAAATGAATCCCATATTTGGAATTAGTAATTCTATATTTTTTAAGTAGGTGCCTTTTATTTTTAGACTTCATGAATAGTATCTTTAGTAAATATTTAATATACCATTGATAAAATGTAAATGTAACGCCCCGACCCCAGCTACCCAGAGTCGGTGCATTACTTCGTAACATTGGCATGATCACAAAAGATCAAGTCTCGAAAGACCGATTAGTTTAGTAGCCTTGGAAACACTAGATACATTCATAAGTCTTACATTACATCAAAATTAAACAAACTACAAAAAAACATGGTCTTCATAGTCCACACTCATATCTTCACTGATTATTCTTGCAAGTCAGTCATAAAATACTTCTTCACAACCTGGAAAATTTTTAAACATTGAAAGGGGTGAGCTCAAATGCTCAGTAAGGATAACAATAATGCGGAAGCTTTCATAAATAAACATTAACATTTAAGGCAATGTATAACTAAAACAAAAGCCTCTTAAACATGAACTTCAACATAATATGGCAAAAGTAAAATGAGATAATGCCATTTACTTCTTCACATGGATATTCTACTGGTCGAATAATCACATGTAATATCAATAACCACTTTCATAATGAGGGAATGTATAATGCCGGACATTCTGAAACATTTTGTCAAGGCCTCGGCCAAGACATCTAAAATGATTAAGGCCTCGGCCAAAACCATAAATCAAATTGGGAAAGGGCCTCGGCCAATTCCACGTCTAGTTGTCTCATGAGACCTGCCGATGCATCGAGGAGCTATAGCGGGCTCCACCCGTCACTTATTAAGTCCAATACATTCCTCATATGAATAGGTTTAAACATATCATAAACCATAACATAATCATATCACATAAAACATGCATAAAGGAAACATAACATTTCCACATTCCAATCACAAGATATCAATACAACACATTGATATAATAAAAACGCTTTCAAAACCATTTTCAATACCAAAATAAAAGTAAGTTAAAACTTTGTATTTATTTTTCATTAAAAAAAGTGATGGCTTGTAGAGGAAGCCGAAACTCAAATAATGGTCACGGCGGCGGAGAAGTCGTTGTCGCCGCATAAGTACGGAAAGAAAAACATTCCCTTTTTGTCGTTTAGTAAAACGCTTCGTGTAAAAAGATTCCTTTTGAATAAATGTAAAAGTCAAAGGGGTTTATACACCGTATAAAAGAAAGTTGTGTATAAAATAAAATATGCCTCAACGAAAGGAGATTGAGACGAAGTCCCATACAAAGATCATTTTTAAAATAAAATAGATATATTATGTGTATTCACTATAGGTACACATAAATAACATAAAAATACAAAATAGGACATAATAATATCATGACATAATTTGAAAGTAGGAGATTAACCCAAAGAATGGAAGTTGGGTTAAGAAGTTCCCTTACCTTGTGTCCGACTTGACTCAACCGTTCTTTAACCTCCTGAATAATAAACTAGAGTTAATATCTACCTTATTAAGAACCATTTTAAATTTCATCATCCTTTTTATATCACTTATTACAATGTTATGAACATTATGTAATTATTTAAGTTAATAACGGTCGTTTTGTCGATCTTTGGTACATGAGTCAACAATAAACTTCTTATAATTATAAGTTGTTCATGTGGTGAAATATCCATTATATCCAGAATTATATTAATGATGTAGATATCATATATATCATATATATACAGTATATACATTCATTTATAATATTACGTAACATTTAGAGGTAAGAAATGAAATGCACCGTTCATGGAGACGGTAAGCCGTACGTACGCATGAACGCTACTTTCATTTCTATTTCGTATTTAATGGAACGAAGTCATAATGATATAAATGTATAATATAATTCCAGTATAATATAGTGTATAATACCATTTACTCCATCCTTTATACATCCCACATATGGCATTAACGATTCAAATCACTTTGAGGGGGCGGTAGTCCGCACTTCCTAAAATGAAATTATCGCGTTTTACCCATAATGGAAATCATAAAGTAAGCCATAAATGAGAAATACAGAAGCATAAGTAAAACATAAACACATTATATATCATATATAAATATAGTGACATCTTAATGGCCACCTTTGGAGGTGTTATATGAGTGTTGAACAATCATCGTTTCGTGAGGCAGAAATTCGCCATCCACAGAAACCGTATGTTCTTTAACCATTAGATGTAGGTGTGTGTAAGTGTAGCTCGAATCCTTATTATAACAACATCCTAGTATATTGAGGATACTGGTGTTGTTACAAAAGAAATGAATAAAAAGAGTTTAGGGGGTTGGAGAAGAAAAATAAAACAAAACAACATTAGAAAAGACATTACCTCAAAATCGGGTAACTCTTTTTGATTTGAGCTAAAGGCTTCCTTGGGAAGAGTTCTGCCCAAAGTGAGGTTTATAGGAGTAAGGGAGGAATGTTGGGAGAGTATTTGGGCAGAGGTTGGCCGAGCCAAATGGCTTGAAAGTGTAAATGAAGTGGGAGAGGTGGGGGCCTTTTATAAGTGGAGAGGAGGGGCACTTTTGGAAAGATTGAAATGTTACATTATTTCAAAATGCTTTTCGGATTCTAAAGGTCCCACACTTATATAATTCGAGGCTAAGGTGATAAGGTTTCGAAATCTCCTCATCCAATTGGCTTTGGACAAGTGTAAGCCTTGGATTTTACATTATCTATTCATTTTATTAAAATCGTTAAATAATGAGGTCATCGCTGCATCATAATGATGTCATAAATAATTTAATTTATTTAATGTCTAAAAATTATAAAAAAAATACTATGATGTAGGAACTCTTTTTAGCTTTCCAATGACTATTTATAATCAAAATTTGGACTTGTATAACCCCACTTAAAAATTGTTTTAGTAAAACAATTTATGTTAGTGTCATTTTCACTTTAACATTAAATAAAAAGTAATTTATGTTATTTCCCAACAAAAGTGGATCCATGGGGTCCCCAAGTTAGGCCATGGCTTGTCTTGGTCGGCCATGACTCAACCAATGAGGTTGGGACATGTGTCTAGGTCATTTCATATTATTAATGTATTATTTATACCTTAAACTACACTAATTACCACTAATCGCGATTAAGAACTTAAAAGTTACTATTCACCAAAAAATTATTTTGATCTCATTGAACCACATTTTACAACTTAATGACAACCATGTATGTAGGATTTTTGAAAATCAAATCACAGAAGTTGTAATATTTCATTTAAACAAAAAATCAGTTATTTAACTACCACTTAGTGGTTTCACTATTCATCAAAAATTGAAGTTTTTCAGAATAAGGCCAAAATTTCACCCTAAGCTATAATTGATATTCCGAATTCAAAAATGATGTCTATTTTACAAAATTCCAAACATATTAGTTGCATTAATTAATTTTATAATTAATTCCCGCTGTCACAACAAATAGCGTGTTTTTAAGAAACAATTTATATCAAAAGATTGGCAATTGTTTATGTCCAATTTCAATGTTAAATTAATTCTAATGACCACCATTGGATAAAATGGTAAAAATATATTCTAATTATACTCTAAAACCACTCAATAGTATAATTTATCACTATGAATTATTTTGATTAAAAAAGTTGTTTTAAGTATTTTTCACTATTCATAAAAATTTTGAAGTTCTCAGAAAATTACAAAAAATTCAACATAGGTTAATTTCAATATTAGGAATACAAAAATGAAGTCCATTTTGAAATATAAAATTTCTATAATTTTAAAAAGTGGTTATTACTATTCATAACGGCTACTTTGATTTGTCGCGATGTTTTAGAACTCGAAGTTGCGTACAATGCAAGCTATTGCATTATTGAAAGAGAGGTGTATCGTGGAAGCTCGGGGTGTTACAGTAAATATGGTAAATATGTGTTAAAACATACTATTTTAATATTTTAAATTATCCTAACACAAGTATAAACACTATTTGACGATATATTTGGGACCATGTAAAACATTGGTTCAATTTTAGGACCCCATGGAGCCACTTGTGTGTGAAAATGATATTTAGTTAATTCTAATTTATCGTTATTGAAGATATAACTGAACAATGTATCTTTTATAAAAACAATATGTATATGGGGTTATATAAGTGATATATCTGAATAAAAATATTCATTAGAAAGCTATAAAAATTTCTTATATCATGGTATTTTATTAATAATTTTTATACATCAAATACATAAATTTGATTATGACTTAATGGTGATGTATTGATTACTTTATTAATGAAAGATTTAAATAAATGAGATTATAAATATAAAATAAAGTTATTTTGAAACCATTTATGCCATCCAAAAATTTTATGTGTGAGTATGACTTTTTATCATTCCATTAATTATGTTCTTTCTAAATAATCATTTTTTAATGTTTTTTCAAAAAGTCATGATATGAAAAGTACAAAAATTGACATAAATGAGTTTTTATATGAAATACTATTTTATTAAATGATATAATTGTCCTAATAACTATGATTTAGCCAAATGACTTCTATATGGTTTTTAATGCCATTAGTGAACCACTATAGGTTCCATTGGAATTTTATAGTAATTATATTAACCATATAATATGAATATACATGAAGATATGGTAAAATTTAAATTATATAACTTAGGGTTAAAGATAAAGGATATGGTTAAATTTTTAACCTAGACTTGTCTAAACCCTATTGGTTGAGTGGTTTTAAACCCAATAGAATATTATCTATGAAATAAATAAATTTAGACCTTTTGAAAAGTAAAATCATTTTATAATATAATAATACTTTCAAAAATTCCTGATGTGCCCCTCCTCCCTCTTATAAAAGGAAACCTCATCTAACCCATTATTCAAACCTCTAAATACCTTTTGATCTTCCAAACTCTACTCCAATAAGATCCCAAAATCCCTATCTTCCACTTAAAATCATTCCCCTAGGCCAAAGGCAATGAAGGAAATTCATTTGTCTCAAATCAAAATAAGTTACCTAATTTTTGGTAATGTCTTCTCTCAAGTTATGTTCTATTATATTTTATTCTCCACTCCCTATGCTCTAAATATTCATTTTTTACATAAAAAATAGTATTCTAAATATATAATTTTGTTTTTTTGAGATTTTTTAGAAATACACTTACACACACCTTTTTCCAATGGGTATAGAACATAATGTTTTTGTGGACAGTGAACTACTGCCTCACGAATCGATGACTGTCCAATATTTTTCTACCACCAAATATGGTGTAAAATATGATGGTACTATAAATATATATTATATATATGAAATTTATTTTATCTCTATTATTCTTTAGTTACAATTTAGGACAAACCTTAATTCTTTTCATGTTGTATAAATTTGATAATTACATTTGAGGAGGTGCGGACATCCGCCCCTCAAAGTGATATGAACCATTCATGCCCTAAAAGGAATATATGAAGGGTAGAGTTAATTAACATATGTAACATATATACAGTATAATATTATACTAGAATTATAATATACATATGTATAATTTTGTTTTCATTTCTTTAAATATGAAATATAAATGAATGTAGCTTTCATGCGTACGTATGACATACCGTCTCCATGAACGGTGTATTTCATTTATTATCTCATAATTTTATGGAATATTATAAATAAATAAAAAAGGAATATATATGATATATATATATATAATATACTAGATATAAAGTACATTTGACCGCATGTACAATTTTTTAATTATAAGAAGATCATTTTTTTACTCAAGTTCTGAATATTGACAAAACGACCAATATTAACTTAAATAGTTATGTAATTTTTATAATATCATAATAGGTCATATAAAAGGAATAATAAACTTGAAAAATATTCTTAACAATGTTTAAATTTGCATAGGTTTATTATTCTGGAAAAACATGTAACCTACATGATGAGTTGGATGCAAGGTAAGGGACTTCATCACAATATCCTTTCATTGAGTTATATTTTGATAATATAACAATCCTTTTTTACATAGTGTATAATAAGCCCCTTTGACATTTAGTTTCACTCATTGGTAAACTTTTATCTACAAATAATTTTACTATATAACAAAAGGAATATTTTTATTGATTATGGTAATTATAGAATCTCTACCATCATAATCGTTATTTGGCATCCACTGTAGGCATTAATTTTTTTAAATGGAAAATAAACCCATTATTCCATTTTTGGTTGTTTTGGTATTGAAAAGGGTTTTTGAAATAGATTTAGTATTTCAATATTATTAAGGTATTTAATAGGACTGAAAATTAAATTTTATTAATGAAATGTTGATATTTGCAGTATTTTATGTGTTATAATTAGATAATGGTTCATGGAAATTTTATTGGTGGTTACGTGATAAACCAAATAACGGGTGGTTCCTTGATAAAACAAGGATGATTGGTTACATTATAACCTCCAACACATTGGGTATGGAAGTTGGACATATAGATATTCCATTTAGTGATATGTGTGTAAGTCTACCATATTGTTATTCTGTTTCTGTATGTTTATGACACCTATTACATTTATATGCTATATGTAGCTTTCTATGGGATTTTTTGTAATCTTTCGGTTTCAAAAAGGGTAAGAAGTTTGATTATATTCGGTGATGTTTTTTTTCAAATTCATTAAGGTTAAAATTATTACTTTATGATAAAGTAATCATGGTTTACTTATTTTTTTGAAAATTATACAGATTTCCTTTTTTATGTATCCATTATAGAGATTTTTATGCTCATACCATTTTTTTGAAAATTTTTTCATAGGGATAAAAGAAGAATAGGGTCAAGGATGGGATCATGGAATAGTTAGGCTGTTTAAATTACTAAACTAAACATGGGTATTTTTAAATAGTTACAGTTTAATGAAAAAATTAACAGTGAGTAGAAGTTTCTACATGTCATATTAATGTTTTTATGTATAATTTATGACCTAATAATCTAAAGAACTAAACCTAAAAATATCCTCAATGTGAATTATTAACTAAATTCAAGATTACATAATGTTTAACGTTACAACCATATATTTGGAATCAAATGGAGGTTTAGATAACTTTAATAGTTAGGATATGGTTAATATAATATACATAAATGATATTTACATTATGAAAAAATTGAAGTGATAGATAATTTTAATATTACCATGTTTCTTCGTCTAAGATATGTTTGTTCAGGATGGTATTCTATAGAGGAAACATGGAAGCTATGTTGGGAGGGAATACGGTGGAGAATAACCTTCCAAATCAGCATCCTGAGATGGTCATAATTGGAACTAAATAGTTTTTTTGTAGTGATGGAATAGTTAACTCAGGATATAAATTTTTATGATATCCACGCACAAGATCGAAAAGATTACCTGTAGAGGAACATGTCTGTAGTGGAGGATTTCAAGAGGATACATCCCCCATAATTCAAATAATAATATAACCCTATGAATTATGATGAGTGGATTAAAGAACTGTAAAATATTTTCAATGTCATGGGTTTTACAAGCAATCAAATGTTTAGTATTGATATTTATCATTTTGAAGGAGAAGAAAATAAGTGGTGGTATGTGGTTAAAAAATCAAGGACAGTGAGGAGATTTATGCTCTAGGTATGGATGAATTAGAAGGTATGATTCTTGAGAAATATTTTCCAAAGGCAGTTTGACTTCGGGTGGAAAGAAATTCTTGGAATTGAGGCAGGAGGATTACTTAGTGGATTCTTACAATGTAAAATTCACTCGACTGGCAAGGTATGCTCCAAATTTCATCTGATATTTTAATAGAAAGATAAATTGTTTTTACTCAGGATTAAAGATGTGATATCAAATATAATTAAACTCTCATGAATTCAAAAACTATGAGAAACATGTCAGATGTGCTGAGAATGTAGAAATGAAGGTTTATTATGATCAGGTGATTCATGAGAGGAAGTAAAATAATATGTCCAGTTGGCAGGAAAGAGGAAATCTTTCATCCAAAAAGTCTGAAGGAAAGAAAATTAAATTTATATCTTGTGAGAAGTTTGGTAAAAAGAATCATAGATAATTTCTCTCAAAATTGGGAAAGTGATTCCAATGTGGTAATACTAGTCATATTTCTCGTAATTTTAAGGAATATGATCATGTGGGAAATGAAAATCTAGTGAGAATATTTTTTAGTTGCAATGAATTTTTGAAATATGCCAATGTGTGTCGAAAGTTTATTACACAGGGTGGAAACTATTCAGATCAAAAGCAATAGCATGTGACAAAATCTACTACAACTACTACAGTTGATGTGGGACCGTCCAATGAAGTGGTATCTTGTAATTATTTTTCATATTACGCTAATGTGTTTTTTCATTCATGTTCTACACATTCATTCATTTTTTAGAAATTTTAATGTAAATTTGGAATTCCACCCTAAGAAATAAATCCAGATCTCATGGTAAAAACACATAGGAGAAATTTTAAGGAAAAATGGAATTATAATAATCTTTATATCCCTTTTTTAAAGCATTTTCCTAAAAACATTGATGTTTTTTTCTATAATAGTTCTATTTTTATTTTTTAATGGATTGGATTTTTATTTACCATGCTAAGATTTAATATAGAACTAATGAAGTTTCTTCTCAGAAATACTTTCAATTTGTGTAGAAGAATAATCCCTTATCTCTGATAACATATCAGGAAGCTAGAAAACTAGTAAAATATGGGAATGAATTTTACCTTGAAGGTATTTTTTAAAACAAATAAACTATTCAAATGAATGATGTTCTAGTAGTAAATGTGTATCTTTATGTTTTATCCTTGTTATTTGACTGCTATTATACCTGATTTGGATGTTGAATTTACTGTTTACATAGTTATTGATGCGAAGACAATTTAAATCCCCACTTATCTAATGGATCTAATAGAACATTTATATTAAAAGAAAAAATTGTCTTAGTTTTTATATAAAGGTATCATTTGACCTAGCACGTCACCATGGGGTGCTCCAGTCTTGTTTGTTAAAAAGAAATATAGTTCAATTATACATTTAATTGATTATAGAGCCTCTAATAATATCACTATTAAAAACATGTATCCTTTTCCTCATATTGATGAATTGTTTGATCAGATCCAAGGAGCATAGTATTTATCAAAAATTGGCTTTTGGGAAGGGTACCATCAGTTGAAAGTAAAGGAAGAACCCATTCCGAAGACCGTGTTTTGTACTAGATATTTCGATATTGAATTTGTAGTAATGCCTTTTAGGTTAACCAATTCTCATGTTGTATTCATGGAACTTATGAATTGAATTTCTATCATTTCTTAGCTATGTTTTTGGTTGAGTTTATTGATGATAATTTTGTATACTCCAAAATTAAAAAGGTTTATGAATATAATTTAATGGTTGTCTTGCAAACCTTAAAATAAAAAAAAATTGGGAAATCCAAAAGTGTGTGTTTTGTTTGCAGAGAATTTCATTCCTTGGTTATACGTCTTCTAAATATATAATAACTATTGACCCCTCTAAAATAAAATATGTTGTGGAGTGGTGAAGACATACTTATATCATAGAGATCGGTATTTTTCTTGGTATGGAAGGCTTTTACTGATTGTTTTTTTTGAAAAGTTTGTAAGGTTATATAGCCGGCTGACTAAGTTAACATGAAAAGGTGTTAAATTTATTTTTAAAACGAATTTAATGATTTTTTTAGTAATTGAAAAGAATATTGGTGAATGATCCAGTTTTTTCATTACATTTCAAAAATAGTGAATTTCTTTTCTAAGGAGATGGTTCATTTAATGGACCTGGTTGTGTTATTATATACTATGATCAGGTAATTTCTTATGTGTCACATCAGTTGAATCCTCATAAATTGAATTACCCTACAAATGATGTCAAATTAGTTGAAATTTTTTTTATCAAAATTTTGAGGCTTCAATTTTTGGAATAAAAAGTGAAATATATTCTCCCCACAAAAGTGTAAATTACATATTAGCTCAGAAAGAACTGAGCATGAGGTAGAGGAGATGGCTGAAATTAATAAAGTATTATATTTGTAAGATTCATTACAATCCAGAAAAATAAATTAAAGTTGATGATTCTTTGAGTCAAAAAAATAATACAATATTATCCATACTATGTTTGAAACGAGATCCTTCTATTTTTGATTTGATGAATTTTGGATTTCAAGTTGTTGGTGTAAGATATTCCTATATTTTGTTTTAGGTGGCAGTGAAATAGGCTCTACCAGATAGAATAAATCAAGCATAGAAAGTTGACAATGGGTTGTAGACAAACATAAATTGGTTTAGAAGGGTAGGTTACATGAATTTAACAACGATAAATATTGTGTTTTTAGGTGTAGAAAAAGATTATGTGTGCCTTATGATTCATAGTTAATGAAAAAAGTTTTTATGTAAATCTCGTAGTTCTCCATTTTCAGTTCTCCCAAGTAGCAATTTGATGTACAAAAATATTTGAAAGTATTATGGGTGGGATGGAATGAAAAGTGATATTTCTAACTTTACTGGGAATTATTTTAATCGTCAATAGGTTAAAGTAGAGTTACATTTACCGAATGGGTTTCTTCAACCTTTACCAATGCCATATTGGAAATGATAAAATATATCCATTGGCATCACTGTGGGATTAACAAAGACATCATGCAGTAATAATGCAATCTGGGTTATTGTTGATTGATTGACTAAATATACTCATTTCCTTCCTATTCTAGATACTTTGTCTCTAGATCAACTTTCCTGGTTGTATGGTAAATAGATAGTCATGTTTCATGAAGATCCCCTCTCCATTATATCTGATCATAATCCCGTGAATACTTCAATCTTTTGGAAAGGCCTTTAGAATTCATTGGGTACTGAATTAAATTTTAGTACAACATTTCATCCTCAATCAGATAGACAGTCAAAATAAACAATTGATACATTTGATGATATATTACATGCTTTCTCAATGGATTTCAAGAGATGTTGGGACCAACATTGTTCTTTGGTTGAGTTTTCTTATACTAATAGTTTTTATTTCTGTATACTGACGGCAACATTTGATGCATTAAATTTAAAGTGGTGTCGAACTCTAGATTTTTGGGATGAAGTAAATAAAAGGAAGTTAAAGGGACTAAAATTGGTAAAAGAGATGGTAGAAAAAGTTTTCTTGATTTAGAAACCCATGGGGACAACTCATAGTAGGAAGAGAAGTTATGCGGATAAACTAAGGAATGATATTTCTTTTGAGATAAGTGATCATGTCTTTCTCAATGATTCTCTATGGAAAACTGTGATGCAGTTGGGTAAGAATGGAATGTTGAGTCTCATTTTCATTTGACCCTATGTAATCTTGGAGAAAGTTTTATCAGTTTCCTTTAGTGTGTATTTAACTCTATTTCTATCCTTGGTAGAATATTTGTTTAAATCTTAAATGTTGAGAAAGTATATATTGGATATATCTCATGTTTTGAGTCTAGAGGTAGTTCAGTTGGAAGAGAATCTATCTTGTGAGGCACAACTAGTCAAAATTCTTTATTGAAGATAGAATGAGTTGAAAATTAAGGTAATTCATCAGGTAATGTTTTTATGAAAAAACAATATGGTTGAAGAGGTTACATGGATATCTGAAAATTCTAGGAGAGAAAAATACACCCACTTATTTGATAAGTGAATAAAATTGTGAGGATGCTATTTCCAAAATGGGGAGGATGTAACATCACAGATAAATAAAGAATATGAAATTTTCATATTTATTGACATTTTTGAACTAAATATTAATTTTACTTTAATGGCGATTCTATTTTCGTTGGCGTACCCAACATTCAACAATGTATTTCTCCAAAATCTAATGTTGAAAAAAAGACTAAGTAATACTGAACAAAATAATATAATATTATAATTTCAAATAGTACTCAACACCTAGAAGATGTATTGGTGGGAATGAAAAAAACTAACCATATTATGATTTAAAATGTTTGTTAACCGATTTTACATTTATTCGATAAATTTTATAGGGTTAAAATGAGAATGAATACTATTTTAAGAATGAAATACTCTAATAATTTTAAATGGTCGGTTTACCGCCTTTTGATGGAGAACCCATTTTAAATCTAGTTTTTTTACTTTTATATGTATCTTTTGACCAAATAAACTTCTTCTACATAATAATGACATAAAAATTTACTTTGGTTAAATTTTTTGTATTTTTCCGATAATATTCATTTTCTTAATGAATAGGGAAAAATGCTGCATTTTAATTCAAAACTACCTTTTAATATAATTTATTTAAATAGTTATATTATATTCTTAATTGGATTTAAAGTGTAATTAGATTATATTTTTATAATTAAATACAATTTAGGTCCATTTATGTAATTTCACTTTGAAATTGAACATTAACAAATGTCAATCTTTTGGTACTTTATACTTCTTAGAAACAAGCTTTTTCATTTTAACAACGAGAATTTATTATAAATTAATTTCTATAACATTTATTTCTTGAATTATGAAAAATAAATTCCATATTTTTAATTAGGATGTCCAAATTTCTTAAATATCTTCCTTTTATTTTTAGACATTTGAAATAGTAACATTAGAATATATTTTATTTACCAAGGTGAAAGGGTAAATCTGGTAAATAAGGGTAAAAAATAATATTATAATTATATTAAATTATCCTAACAGATGTACATACCCTATTTTATGAGATATGTCCAACCATGGTCATCCTTTTCTCGATTTTAGGACCCCATGGAACCACTTCTATGTGAGAAAAATATTTAATTACATTTAATTTAATGATAAGGTAAATATACTCTAAACATGTATCTTTTACGAAACAAATTTTTATATGGGGTTATATAATAGGTATCTTAAACTATAAATTGTCACTATGAATCTAAAAAAATTTCCTACATCATGGTATTTTATTTATAATTTTTAGACATCATATAAATAAATTTATTGATAACTGAATGGTTTTGTAGTGATTACTTTATTAATGAAATATTTACATAAATAAGATTATAAATATTAAAAAAAATTATTTTAAAACTTTTTATTCCATACACGAAATTTATGGATTATTATTATTTTTATATTTTATTTAATGAAATATTTTTAAAATAATCAAGTTTCTTTTTATTTTTAAAGTCATGATGTGAATAGTATAAAAATTGACATAAATGTGTTTTTAAAACAAATACTACTTTATTATATGATATAATTGTTCTAAAGATCTATGATTTGGACAAATAACATCTCTAATGTTGAATATTTTATTAATTTACTACTATATGTTTGATTGGAATTTTATAGTAACTATATTAACCATAAATAATGAATATAAAAGAAGACATGGTAAAATAATAATTAGTTAACTAAGGGTTAAACCTAAAAGATAAGGTTAAATTTGCGACCTAAACATGTATAAAACATATTGGTTGAGATTTTTTCTACCCAAATGCATCTTATCTCTTAAATAATTGACATTAGGACCTTTATAAATAGAAAATAACTTTATTATAAAATAATACATTCAAACTTTCTTAAAGTGCCCCCACTCCCTCTTATAAAAGGATAACACCTATAGCACATTACACACACCTCTAAAGCCCCTTTTATCTTAAAAACTATACTATAATAATATCACAACATCTCTATATTCTAATTAGAAGATATCTCTCTAGGAATAAGGAAATTAATGAAATCCCTTTCACTCAAATCGAAAGAAGTTACCCGTTTTGAGGTAACATCTTTTTTCAAGTTCCTTTCCATTATTTTTTCTTATACAATCCCTTTAGTATTTTAATTTTTTTATTGCTTTAAAAAATATTATCCTCAATATAATTGGTTGTTTTTATGATAAGGATTCAAAATAAACTTACACACACCTCATCCTAATTGGTTTTGAACGTTTATGTGGACGATGAACTACTTCCTCAAAAAATATTATTGTTCAATCTTCTCCTACCACCTCTTATGAGGGACATTATGATAGAACTATAATTATATATCATATTTATTTTATTAATTTTATTTATTTTATTTATTTCATCTCTATGCTTCTGTAATTATTATTTATAATGTACCTTTATTCATTTCATGTTGTATAAATACGAAAATTTCCTTGGAGGAATTGAGGACTACCACCTCCTCAATGTTATATGAGTCGTTCAGGCAATACACAGAACATATAAAGGATGGTTTTAATGAATGTTTGTAACATATTTAAAATATTATGTTAAACTAGAATTATAATATACTTATTCATCATTTAGTTTTCATTTCATTAAATATGAATTAGAAATGAAAGTAGCGTTCCTACGTACGTACAGTTTACCGTCTCTATGAATGGTGCATTTCATTTCTTATCTTCAAGTGATATAGAAAATTATAAATAAATATATAATGGATATATATGATATATTCATGAATAATATTCTATGGATAATGTACTTTTTACATCATGGAAGGTATGAAATTATAAAAAGTTCATTTTTTACTCAAGTATCGAATATCGAAAAAATGACCGATATTAACTTATATAATTATATAATGATTATACCTTGGTAATTAGGTATATAAAAGGAATAATATAATTGAAAAATTTTATGAAGTAATTATAAATTAACATATTTTTATTATATAGGAAGAACAAAAAACATTTGTGATGACTCAGATGCAAGGTAAGGGACTCCGTCTGAAGATCCATTTATTGATGCATATTTTGAAAATATACACCTATTTTTTTACATGGTGTATAATAAAACCCTTTGAAAATTACTTTCATTCAAAGGGAATATTTTATCTACATTTTGTTTCACAAAAAGATAGATGGATTGTATTAAACATTTGTAGTGGCAATTAACTTTCTGCCACCGTAACTGTTTTTTGGCTTCCTTTATAAGACTTAATGTTTTTAAATGGAAAATAAATCCCTTATTCCCTTTTTGGGTGTTTTGGTAATGAAAATGGTTTTTTAAATGGATTTAGTATTTCAATATTTTGAAATTATTTCTTCTGTTTGTATATGAAATTCGATTAGTGAAATTTTGATATTTTAAATATATTTTTTTTTATTATAATATAATGGTGCTTATATATTTGACGATTACTTTTGTGATAAAACAAATGTCGAGAGGTTCCACGATAAACCAAGGATGGGAGGTTACGTTATAACCTCCAATGCATTATGTATGGAAGTCGGTAGTATGGATTTTCCATTTAGTTATATGTGTGGAAGACGACTATATGGTTATTCCATTTCAGTATGTTTTTTTTCCCATGTTACCTTTATATGTTATTTGTTTCTCTCTATGGGATTTACGGTAATCATTCGGTTACAAAATGGGTTAGAAATGTGCTTATATTCAATGAAGTGTTTTTTCATCTTCTCAATGGTGAAAGGTGTTACTTTATGATAAATTATTCGTGGTTTACTTTTTGTTGTGAAAACCTTTCAGTTTTCCTTTATTATATTTCCATTGTTGAGATTTTTATGCTCATCCCATGTTTTAAAATGATTTTCATTGGACATATAAGTGAAAAGGGTCAATGATTGGATCAAGGAAAATTCATGTTGTTTAAATCAACAAACTAAACAGGTTTATTTTTTAAGTGTTTTTTTAATGAAAAATATGGATAGTGAGTAGAATTTTCTACTTATAATATTCAATATGTTATGTATATGTTATGCCCTAATTCTATAAATATCTAAACCAAAAATTATCCTTAATGTGAATTATTAACATATCTCATGATTACATATTGTTTATGGCTGGGGCCTTAGGAGGCTTAATTCTATGTTTTCACTTTCATAGGGAACTATTTTTTCCTAAACCCTTTACTATGTCCCATGTTAACTTGTAGTCTAGAACACTCATGTGGAAACCAACATTTTAAGTTATATTAATGGCTAAAACTACCTTTATCATTATGTTACCATATTGGTGATGGTTATCTTATACTTGGTATAACTCTTTCATTCCACATTAAATCTCACACCAAAACTCTAGATCCTATTTAAATCCATTACATCAAAATAATTAATTATAAGAAAATTTTTATTCACTATTAAAAAAATTTCGAGGAAATATTCACTAAAAACTAATAAGGATTGTAGATTCAATGAAACTACGATCTTCAATGATTAAATGTTTTTTGGTGTACCCCTGACACCATATTAAGAAAAATCCATATCTTTTGGAATATAAAATATTTATTTTGTTTATAATTTAGTAAAAAAAGTATTAGTAATTCATAACCACATCATAACTTTGTTGAAATAGATAAAAACAATGTTTTTTCTATATAAAGAGATTCCCTCTCTCCTATATGAGTAATAAACCAATCAAAATGAGATGATTCCACCAAATTCTAGTTGAATCCATAACAAAAACCAAGACAAATCACACAAATAAGATTCATAGAAATGGGGATTAAAAAGTAGATTATGGATATGAATTTTTCTTAATAAAAATAATGTGTAATTCCATAATACCACTCTGAATTTATATGCAATGATACATAGGAGGAAGAGTTGGAGGAGACAATGAAATGTCTATCCCATGTATCTTTATGACCTAAAACCAGAGGGTCTAGAGTAAAAATTTCTCGGTGGTCCCTTTTAAAAAAATATCATGGGTGTGTGGTCATAGTGTAAGAAGGAGGGTAATGGTTTGACACCTTGGTTCCTTTCATCTTCATGGAATGTTCTTACTAGGTTGTGGTGAAACCACCCAAGGTAGGGTCCATGACTCATAGCCTACATTTATTATAGTATGTATAATCCTTATTCATGGAATGACCACCCCTGTAAGAGGGGCCACCTCTCATCCCACCACCATCATGGTGTGGAATATATGGGTAATGGTAAAACAAACCCCAACCAAAATAGTAATAGACACATAAATACTAAACTCCAATAACATAGTATGATTCCCCATGAAACATTTCCTGGAACCCTTTATCGAAGGACATTGCTATATATCCAATTGAATATACTAAGTGCCATTAAATATTCATTTAAATTATACCCCACTATAACACTCACCCAATAATAGAATTAACCAAATCATCCTTAACCAATATCCATGAAAATATCAAATAGATATTATAACCCTCTGGTTTTTTGACTGAGTCCAAATTAATGAAGAAATCCTTATTTGAACCAAAAAGATGGATTTCATATGAATTTAAAAACTATGATGAAACATGTTGTTATACAATATATATTAGTAGTGTATCTTATAAGGAGTCATAATGTATTCAAATAAGTTATTATTGATCAACCAAGGGGCAAAAAATAATTTTATATCAACGTGAATTAACTTGAACACTTTTTAACATAAGAATTATTGAATGGTCACATGAGGATTTTTCATGAGTTCTTATAAAAAAGATGTTGTTCCATAAGAATATAAGGATTATCCCTTTCTAAACTAATGTTGATTCTTTTATTCTTGAGTTCAATCTTCCTTCTTCTATACTTTACAGTAGTATATAATATCAAATATTAAACATAATGAGTGTCCCACTCAATATATGGTTGATTAATATCATCCCATGGACACAGTATAGAGAAGTTGGTCATATGGATATATCCAAGGGATATTAATCAATAATATGGGATTGATACTATTATTGAGGTATCCTTAGTGTAAGTTAAAAAAACATCATATTCATCAATTTATTCTTACATGGTTCTAGTGTTTACGAATGGTGTTCTTGGGATTATGTGTTTCTATTTTTTCTACTACCTTGCTTAAGTGTTAATATATCCTAATAATCCCTTTAGTGGTATAAAAAAATTATCGTCCACTAAACTATAAAATGGTATTATAGGATATAATTGGTATTTTTCTTACCAAAATATATATACCTATTTTTCACTATAGATACATAGCTCAATTTTCAGTTTTAATGTCTCAATGGCTTCCTCGAGAAAATTTTTTAAATTTACGCTGGAAAAGGGATTTGAATTTTTTTATAGTTCTTTTGAGTAACGATTTTACTTTTTACACCCCATATGAGTTTAAAAGACATTTAAATAATTATGGGGAATTTTAAAAATATATTGAGTATAAAAATTTTAATTTTTACTAGAAATCTTTTTTGGAACTGTTAATATTTCACTGGTAGAATATGAGATGATAAAACTGAGACTCTGGTTGAGTCTATAATAGGGATTTTTCCCTTATTGTATAGTTAATTTCATTAACACATAACTCATCGTTTCTGTTTTATTGGGGGGAATGGATTAATTATTTTAATTAATTGAAAATAATTAATAATTTTATTATAAAATCTAATAAAACGATCTAAATAACCTCTATTATATTACCACCCTTAGGATATCATTATTATAAAATTTTTAAAACCCAATGGTGTGGGAATGATTGTGTAATAACCTTGGTAATTATAATATAAATTAAATTTATGTCTTACCAATATTAATTAAATTGATTTTATTGGGTTGAATTAATAATAATAATATTAAGAATTTTTTTAGTTAAATGAAAAAACACAATTTTTAACAATATAGGGTTATAATGAATTATATGGTTTTATTTAAAAGATTTATTTCCAAATTATGGTATCATTGTTTTATAAAATTTACATCATTTCTAAATTCCGAATTTTGAAATTATTTTAAGATAACTTTCTGAAAATTCTCTGAAAATTTTTATTTCTTGAGAAATAGTTGAAATATTTATTATTTAAACTTTATTTTCATTTCACATATTTATAATGTCAAATTATATTTTGTTTTAGTTTTATTATTTATTTAGTTCTCTTTAATAATCCATAATAAAATAATTTTTTTTGGAATCAACATTATACTTTAATTTGGAATAAAAACATTTTTTATATTTAAAAATGAATTTTTCGGAAAAATTATTTCTCATCAATCCTTATGGGTTTAATTTTATATAAAATTGTATCAAAATTGTGAAATTATTTTGGTAAAATTGATTTGATATTTGGAATCCTAATTACTAATATCCGTTAATTATTTTAACAAATTTTTTTCACAATGAATAGTAAAATAGTAAAAATATGTTACCACTTTTAATGTTAAAACTGATTTACCAAGATTTAAACTAACGATAGAAGGGTTAAAATGGTCTATAAACTTTTCTGAATTCTATTTTATTATAATATTTTGGTTTTATATCATCTTATATTTGTAATGCTCTATTTTGGATACTATTATCTTGTGTAAGATAAAAATATAATTTAATCCTTTAATATATACCATGTGTGACCTCTCCCTAACATATATAATGAAACCATCTCTCCTAAACAATACAATTTTTAGAGCCTTTTTCTTACCAAGTATTTACTATGTACCTTATTCATATATCTCTCCACATCCAAGACGATTCAATTAGATCAGAAAACTGACCTAGTAATTTTTTATGTATAAACCTAAAGAGCTTTCACAAAGAAGATATATAATACTTAACCAATTGTTTTTTATTACTTATTATTATAAATCCTAAAAATATTCTTCGGACATGATGAAATAATAATACTAGTATCTTCCATTTATCAATATATATTTTTATGTTAATTTTTTAACTTGTACCCATCTATTTATTTTATCAAATTGAAAACAAAGCCATCCTTCATGGGTACAGTAGACTACCCTCTCACGAACCAATAAAATTTGTTCTCTGTCATCACCTCTCATGACTATTTATAATGATTTATTTAATATATATATATATATTATTCATGAAATATTTATAATTCTCTAAGTATAATATTTCATTTTTTTTCTTACCATTACATTCCTTAAAAAATGATAATGTAATTCATACATAGAGGTGAATTACCACCTCTGGGAAGCGATGTGATTCATTTTTTATGACAATATCAAACAGATATTATATATATGTTTTTTAAATATATAATATTTTATTTATGATATAATAAACATTATGTAATGATAAACTGATGCATAACCTCTTTTTCTCGTTCTCATTGAAAAATGAAATCATTACACATGCATGTGTATGGCCTTCTATTTCCATAATTTTGACATAATTGATTTTTCATAACCATATTTATTATTATTTTTAATTAATAATTGATTTATAAAAATTATAAAAATTTCTTGATTATTTTTCTGTAAATGATGGAATAATTACCTCTTTGACCATAATAAACTAACCAAAGTCATTATTGATATGTGAGCCCAATATAGTCAGAACATCCGGTATGAATTGAATTGATTAACTAATTTAATATGACATTATAATAAATAAAATAAATGTGTTAATTGATTTAAAAATTACTTTTAATAATTATAATAGTTAATAAAAATTTTATATTATAGATGATAAATAATGTATGTCAGGTTTTAAACTCAAGGTAATGGACACTTTACTTGAAAAAATCATTTTAAATATTTTAAATATTAATTTTATCAACCTTTTTCATCCATGATAATATTTATAAAATTATGTTATTTATGTATTTACTTAGAAATAAATTATTTATAAATGAGACCTTATGTATGTTTTTAATTTTATAAAAAAAATTCAAAAGAAATGTTATTTATTATTTAATATTGAATAATTGTATAAGAAATAAAAAAAAGAATGTTCAATTTTAATATATATGTCATCAATAGTTTTTCCCTTCCCTATAAATGACAGTTTATGTTTGTATTCCATTGTTATATTACATTTATTAATCAAAAAAATCCCACATTAAATATGTTATTGGTATTTTAAAAAAAGGGTTCTAATTAGAATGAATATTTTAATATCCCAAAATGATTTTATTATGGGCGCAAAGAATATTTGTTTTAGTGTAATTATGAAAATGAACAAATTTATGTTTTATGATTATTTTATGGTTCTTATGAATTTTTTAGGATGACGGTTGAACCTGATATAGCTCATGATGATTGGTGAGCATGATATATCTCTCTACAAAATTGGGTAACAGGACAGAGTTAACCATTTATAGGTTTCTCAAAAGACATTATTAGAATTTGACTTGTAGGTTATTCCATTTTTATGAGTAATTATAAGATTTATATTAAGATGTATCCCCAAATTGTCTACATGATTTATCTATGATTTATAATATATTTATCTTTTGATTCCTCAATGTAATATATTTATTTTATTTCTAAATTGAATTTTACGTTATTTATTAAGGGTGAAATGTGTAACATTTTGTAAATTTTTCATGAATAAAAAGAAATATTTTTGTTTTTTAGTTTTCTTTTAAAATTTATTTTGAAATGTTTTTTCAATTTATTTGGGTATAGAAGCAGATTTATTAGAAACGAAAATGTTTATTTGGAGCTCATAGTATATTTTTAAAAATTAAAATTTTTATTATTATTCATAGATTAATTTGCTTCTTTATTTTTTTTATATGTCAGTTAATATTCATATTGTGAACATACCATGTTTTTAATGTTTTTCATAGATTTATGGTGCTTATTAATGATAAGGATGAAATAAATATGAAATCATTGAATACATTTCCTGAAAATAAAACTTTTTATGTCTAAAAAATATTATGCAGGAAAAAATTGATAGTGAGCATATGTGTCTACTTTTTTATATTATATATTTTTTTTAAGGTGGATGGACTAGTTCTATAAATCTCTAATCTGAAATGATCTCTTGGTATACAAGAATGTGAATTCATTTCAAAAATATATATTTTATAGTTTTTTTTTTTTAGTTTTTATCCTTATGGTTGACATCAAGAAAATGTTATAAATAATATTTGTGGTAGGGATAATGTGAGTAAATAGCCCTAAGAAATTTTAATTTAGTGTTATCATGATATATAATTTTTATATTACTATGTTTCATCCTAATAAATATTTCTATTCAAAACAATTTTCTATAGAGGAAATTGGAAAGATGAAGTATGAAGACACCAAGGGGACAATATTCATCCAAATCAATAACCTGAATAGTATGATTTAGTGGTAAAAGATTTATTACTATGATGTCTCAATTGAAAAAATCTATAAATTGTTGTTTAATTCATACTATAGAGAAACCAGATATAGAACCTAGTAACATTCTGATAGTAGGGGATTTTTTGAGCCAACACCCCCAACCATTCAATGGATCATTTGAATTAGAGGTAGTTGAGGGATAGATTAGATCATTGGGAAAGATATTCAAATTCATGGGTTGTTCAGGTCATTAGTAGGTTTATATTGTTATTTATTATTTTTATGTTGAATAATATTATTCTTGATCAATGATTAATAATAGTATAAAATGTAAATAGATTGATTCCATCTAATGGGGTAAATTTAATAATCATTTCCCTGAGAATAAATTTAATATGTTTTTTTAACATTGGATAGAAAAGAAGTTCAGGTAATTAATGAAAATCATGAAAATGTTTTGACTGTTTATGAATAAATCTACATCTGATTATAAATCTATTTGAAAAGTTGTATCTACTATGATGAAAATAAAATTTATTAGTTTTATTTAGGACTGAAACAATTATATTGAACAATATTATCATATCAGAAATTAAATAGTTATGAGAAACTTTTTCGATGGGTTGATAAGTAGGGTTTATATTTTTTTATGACCAAATATTCCCTGAAAAAAAAATTTCCAGGTTGTAGGAAAATAGGGATAATATATCAAATAAATCTAAATGTAATAAAGTTAAATTTTTAGTTTGTTATTATTCTGGTAAATAAAACATTTTAAGGGGTATTTTAATAAATTTGGGACATGTTTATTATTTTTATATTTGGGAACATGCCTCGTGATTTAAAATAAAATTATCCTTGTAGATTTAAGTCCTATTTTTATAAACATGTAGTATTTTATTTTAAATGTAATAAGATGAGATGTTATATTGATTTGTGTCCAAACTAGAGACCAAATTAAGGGAGGTGACTAAATTATTTGAAGATGAGTGTGTGAAATCCTTGGTTACTACTTTTGTATATTTTGGGCATTTTATTGAAGTGGTCAAAGTTAAATTTCTCATTTATTCATATTATTATAATTTCTAGTTTAATTTCTGGTTTAAAAATTCTTCCATTTATTGAACATTTTTTTAAAAATGAAAATTTCACCTCTTGAAATTAAGTTATAATGTTTGGTAAAAACACATGGGCATAGTATTGAGGCAACAATGATTTACTGAGAAATTCCATTATCTTATAGGGTTGAATTTTCCTATGGGCATTGTTTCCTATCCCATTTTAGAACCTGATGTTATTATGGGTATAAATTGGCTTTTAGTTTATCATTCATAGATATATTATATTGCCAAGGATGTTAGTTTCTGCATTGAGTTTCTATTTTTCTATGATAATAAATTAATATCTTTAATAACATATAAATAATCTAAGAAAATATAAAAATTTGAAAATGAAAGTTATCTTTGTCATATTGTTAAAAATAAGGGAAATTATTATATTATTGATATGTCATTACTAAAAGAATAAATGTATTTTTACCTAAGGAGTTACATTGTATTATTAACATTCCAAATAATATAAATGATATTTATTTTCATATGTTAATGTGGGTTATAATATACAATATAGTATAATATATATATAAGAATTGAAAATAATTTATTTTTTTCGTAAAAACTATTATATCAATTTGAAATGAAACCTATTAAAATTATGAACATTTAAATTGGAAGAAAAAAATATAAAACATAAAATCTAAAATGGGAATATTTGGATCCCCCCAATCTAATAGAATCATCACCCCTACTTCCACACAATAAAAAAGAACAAAAATTTTATTAAATCAATAAAGATTATAAAAAACATAAATATATAACCTTAAGGGGAATTGATATGAATAATTAATTAAGGTAATTATACGTAATTATAATTTGTAATATGACCTTTTGAATACTATTGTTACCATTGGAATAGTAACCTTACCATTGGGGATGGTAACCTGGCTGTTGTGAATATTAACAGGGTTATTGGAAGAGTAATTTTTCCTCAAAATGATTTATTATGATATAAATAATATTTATCAAAATTAATTTATTTAAATAAAAATATTATAATTAAAAAAAATAAATATAATGATTAAAAAACATGAAAAAATAAATGCACGTTTTTAATAAACTATATCTTAAAGTATTTCCCCAAACTCATAATTATTATAATAAAATTTAAAATTAACCATTTTAGAAATTTATTTTTATGAAATTAATATCATTTCTTAAATAATTATGTTAAAATTTTCCAAGTAGTGATTTTATGGTAATTTTTTGAAATACAACATTTATTGGGTGAATAGTAAAATTATTGTTTTTCACAGAACTATTGTATCTTAAATTATATCATTCATAGTGTAATATTCAAATATTATTTTCTAAACATGATATCATTCCATTTTATGTTTAATTTAATAAATGAGTCATTAAGATCATATAAACAAAAATTCTAAACGAAAACATTTTTCTAATGCCTAAAGTCAAAAGTGACCCTTTAAAATAAATTTCCTTCATTCCATTTTACTTTTTAATAAAATAATGATTTTGAAATATAAAGATTATAAAAGTATGAAACCTATTATATTAAATTTATATATTATTTATTTTTTCCAAAAATAAAAAATAATTGTTTTACCTTTGGTATATCATTTTATTTATTATTTTATTATAGAAATACCCATCCCTTTAAGTATAAATAACCCCAAAATCCCCCTTGGAAAACTAGTCACCCATACATCTAAAATCCTATCCTCTATCAAAATACATCAAATAAATATCCCTAAAATACATAGTTACATTCTTTATAAATCCATCTCTAAACATCAACGGACTTTTAGTATCACACTTGAGATGTTACATCGAGGATTGAGTAAGTATTGATTAACACTTCTCTTTTTCTTCATCTTGCTTTTCTATTTTATCCACCCACTATTCATCCAAAAAATATAATATTAAATAAAAATTAAATAAAAATTATATTAATGATTTTACCATAATATAAGTATCATATTTATGATATATATAAATTTCCATATTGTCTTCCTTGCTCCTTCAATAATGTCTCGTCAAAGGATGTTTAACCACCTTTGGAGACAATTACAAGTAATTTCTCATAAGCACCTTCAATTATGGAGATTATTAATTATATATAATATATAAATATTTAATTACTTTTATTCTGATCTTCTTTATTTAGTTATAATTATTTATAAATTACTTGTATCAAAATAATGAAATCAAAGAAAATGATAAATTTTTAAGAAAAAACATGATATCAAAATGACATCCCTATAAAAATGAAATTTATAAATTTAGTGAGATGAATATAATTTAAAAATAGTTTTAAAAATTATAATAATAAACATCTGGCACAATTTTTAAATGATTCTAATTTTATTATTCTGAAAGTATAAAATCAACTAAATAAAGTGAGCATTACGGTAAAGGGATTCTCAAATCCAACTCCCACTATTGGGGTCATTCTTATTTCAAATAAATTTCATTATGTATATTCCACTAATGTTCATTAATTATAAATTCATTATTATTCCATTTACATTCAATGATATACTGGTTTCCACCTTGATTTTTAATCCAAATACATTGATTTTTCAAAAAAGACATTTCATTCTGATACAAATCATCGACACCTTGTGTGTTGATTCTCATCAAAAGAAAAGTGATCTATTATTAAAAAAATTATCTTTATTTTTATTTTGGGAACCCCAACTTTTATTAATGAATTTATTTTTTTATGAATTCTTTATGAAACTCATTCCTTTCCCTGGGTTTTTTCATGACTACAACTGTTCTACTATCTATATAGAATGCCTGATTTTGTAAATATTATGATTGATGGGTGGGCCAAGAATTATATATCCCTCTAATTCATTGGGTATATTATTTATACCATGATATAATGTGTAATATTCTTGAATGTGATACAATATTTATTCACACCTCTATGTGGTGTTTTACCATTATGAAATGATGTTTCATTTATATGTATTGTTTCATTCCATGAATTTATCACACGTTTCCCTCATGATGTTGATAATAATTAGAGGATTATGATATGATGATAATAATTTTTCTAATCCTTGTTATATTGATTCATGTCCTGTATTCATCTATATATTATTCTTTTAGATCACCCCCTTTATTTATGTATATCATCAGATGATTATAAGTACTATAGAAAACACAAGATTTTAGAAGAATAATGAATAATCGTTTAAATAAATGTTTATGTTTTGTTATGTACTCATTATGTTCGAGTTTAATTTTTCCAATAAATTGTACATTTTTATCATATATTTTATCTCAATTATAGTATTTAACATAAAAATTATTTCATAGTTATGTAAGAATATTTAGGGTATTTATCATTTGTATCAGAGATATGGTTATTTTAATTTGGGAATTAGGATTATAAAACATTATTGAAAAACCTTATGATACGTCTAGGTATAAGTAAACATCCAAGAAACATTTTTTTAGGAATAGTTTAAACATGTGTATCTTATAAGATATTTCTTTTCAGTAATTTCCCTCAAATAATTAATTATTTACACGTGATTTGTTGACGTATCTTTTCTTCAGTGTTTTTCAATTTTAAAAAATGGTGGGAACCACGAAAATCATCCCAACAACCTTTGTGATGGTCAAATCAATGATTTCCAAAATGAAATACCCAATTCCACGTGATATAGAGTTAAAAACACTATATAAACACTTACTCAGTTGTTTCATGAAATAGATGACAACCTAACCAGTTTGGAGTGTCTCCCTTCTCCCAAACAGAATCAACTAGACATTGAGTCTTTTATGTTAGAATGATGAAAAAATATTTGGTGGATCTTCTTATACAATTGTCACATATTAGTGGGTTAACTCAATGGAGATAATACTCTCTTTGTTCCACTATTCTATGAAGTTAAAAGTGACTATTTCTATTTATCATTTATATGGATAATTATTTCAATGATGAGAGTTTATAAATAACACATTGTTGATGGATGAAATGGAAGAGATGGAGTGGGAATAATTTAAGAAGATGTTTATAATCAAGTATTTCCCTAAAATTCTTAAGAAAAATATGCAGAGAGAATGAATAGAGTAAAATCAAAAGGATGGTGAATCTTTCATGACATACATTAAATACTTCATAAATATTTCAAGATATGCCTCGTTTTGTGTTATCAATAGTGATAGAAAATAGATATATTAAGTAATGGTATAAAACTACACAATTAAAATCTTATGAATATCTAAAACATTAATAGTTTTGCATAATTGGTTTATGTTATCAAAAATTAGAGATTTATTTTTTGAGATTATATATTTGGAATTGGGGATATGATGAAAATGAAAAATATTCAAGAGGGTGGTTCAAATGAAAAATAATGAAATAGGATCCAACAACTCACATGTAAAAAGTGTGGGAATATATATATGGGAATTTCCTAAAAGGAGTGGGAAAATACTTTAAGTGCGGGATTGAATTCCACTATGCTTATGAATATTGATGAGGCATAATGAAGTAGGAAAATGTTATGGAAGAAAGGAAGGATCCTTCTAATTCACATCTCATGGTTCTATTATTCAACTATAGAGATAAAGGGTGTTATGAAATCCAATGAACTATACCCTAGGTCCTTATGAGTAATCAGTTTTAGCAACCACCAAAGCATACTGATAATGGGTAATCATATTCAATCACTACTACTAAAGTAGAGTGTGTAAATGAATTCCTACAAGGTACACTTTTTATTCACTTATTAAGAAATTTTTTTTGAATTAATATGAGTTCTATGATTTTCATTATATCCGACATATTTTCTAAAAATGTTGAATTGACATCCTCAAACCATGAGGTATATATCTATAAAAATAACTAGTCATGAAATCATTTCAACCTGAGTTTTGGTCTCATATCCAGTAATAATCGTTTTTAAGATTCTTCCAGCAAGTCTCTTAATACTTCAACTATTTGAATTCATCTCTATACAAGGCACGGATTGGATCTTAATATATATTGAACGCATAAACTCTCAGGAAAAGGAAATATATTTTTATATTTGGTACCATATAATGATCCTATACCTATTCCGGAAATATCATGAATTTCCTTTGGAAGATCCCTCAGTGATGTAGGTTTTGACACCATATAAAGCGAAATACCTTTCCAAAATGTATTAGTCAAACGAAGGTATCAACTCGGAGTGAATTACCATATTTAGGGAATATATTGATGTATTTTTGGATGATCTACCCAAGCTTCCCCTAGATTATGTTTTATATTTCTCAATATAACTCATACCTGAAGACACTCCTATATCATAACACGCCTATATGGTGTCCCTAATTGAATTTATAATGCTAAGGAAGAAAAACAACAGCATTTCGAATAAGGGTTCATATGCCTTGATACATCACCATTGCATGTTCCAGTGCTCTTTTTAATGAAAAAAGATGGATCATTGGAGCTATTTATCGATTACTAATATATCCACAAGATAACCATACAAATTATCCCCTAACAAAGATTTTGGATTTTTTTGATCAATTACAAAAAACATAATTGTAATACCCCGAGATTTTATGACATATATTCTATTTAATTTCTTTGATGTCTTCTATTGTACAGTACACCCCAATTAGCTTGTACTATACACAAAACCCAATTATCTTACAATATACAGAACACTATTCATGGATCGTGTTACACATAATTTCATGATCTCTTTGTGGAAATTATTATACCAAAAATTAAGTATAGATTTTGTTTAACGTATAAATGAAATAATTTTTGATTATTTTATATAAAACACCAAAGGGAGATTTCACTACACACAGCCCTGCCTTTTCTTGCATTACACGTAATAATGACCTTCCTCAATAGCATGTGTAGTACACAATACCGGGTTTCACTACAAAACGATATTTTATTAAAATATTATATAAACTAGCCATTATGGAGAGTAATATCCACTTTTTGAAATTTTATAAATTTTATCTTTCAAAATGGAATTTATTTTTAGATTCTGAATATTGAAATTAGCGTAGCGTTAATTTTTGGAATTTTTCTAAAAACATTCAATTTTTGATGAATAGTGAAAACACTGAGTTATTGGTTAAAATTGAATTTTTATTTCAATAATCATTTATTTTGTTTAGATTTATTTTAGGTCTAAATTGACACATAATATCTATCTATGTACAATGTTATTCATTGGAGACATTTTATAATAATTTTAGATATATAAAAAGTTTATTGAACTTTTCACCATCTTTTACCCACCTCCTAGAAGCATTTTAAAATTTACATAAAACATAATTTTACCGCTTTTGTTAGTTGAATTTAAAATTTTCAAGAGACATGGTTGATATCAGTATGTAAAATTTGGTTCAATGAGATGAAAATAATTTTTGATGAATAGTAACTTTTAACTTTTATTTACAATGGTTAAAAGTAAACATGGTAATTATGAGTAAAATGATATTATTATTACCCTAAAACATGTCCTAATTCTATTGGATAAGTGCAATTCGACCAAAAACAACCTTATGAATAAAATATTACCCTTTAGGTCTAATTGGATTAGATTAGGATATTTATTATTATTTTATTTAAGGAGTAGTTAAAATAGTTAAAATCAAAGTTTAATAATTAAAAAAAATTTAATATAGAGGTATTAATAAGATAAATCCAACTATAAATATTCATTAAAAAGCTAAATATATTTCCTACATAATTGTATTTTATTTAAATTTTTTCAAAATAAATATTTTTATTCATTTATGACACAATGATGATCTATTAATTACCTTATTAATGAAATATTGACATAATAGATACTATAAATACCAAAATAAATTTAATTTGAGAATTTTAATGAATTAAAATAATTTTTTAGGATAATATAACATATTATGGTCGGTTAGATGAATTTTTTTTGTAGTAATAATGCTGTTAAAAATTTAGGAAAAAAATACCAAATAGTGTCAAAATTGACAAAAAAGAGTTTTTAAAAAATATATTATATTATAAATTGATATAACGGTCCTAAAAATTTAATATTCCCCAAAAATATTTATATAATAATATATATTATATTAATGAACTAATAGGGGTCTTATTGGAAGTTTATAGTATGTTTATTAACAATATAGTGTAAGAATACAAGATTGCACGGTAAAAGTTAAATTATTTAACTTAGAGTTAAATCTAAATGATATGAGAAAAATGGTAACCAAAACGTGTATTAAACCTATTTTTTGAGATAATTTTGACCCATACCCACCCTATCCTCGAAACAAGTCACATTGGAACCATTATAAACTGAATATAAATTTATTATAAAATAATATTTTATATTTTTTCTAAGGTGCCCCTAACCCCTCTTATAAAAGGGCACTCCCCCTTCTCTCAAATTCACACCTCCAAATCCATTTGGCTCAGCCAAAACCTTCCCAAATACCCTCTAAATTGTCCTCCCTTCATCCTAGTGGCCTTTCATTAGTCATAATGCCATCATATGGATCCCATTTTATCAAATCAAAAGGAAGAACCCGAAGAAGATGTAAATATCTCACCACCTATTTCAAGTTTCTTTCTTCTTCCACTTCCTCCTTTTTGTTGTTTCCCTTATAAAATAATAACTCTAGTATATTATATATACTATAATTTTATTATAAAAATTTTACAACCATATTAGTTATTTTATACATCCTATGAATGAAAAAGTCATCACACGTGCAAACCTACGTCTTACCGTCTCCACGTCATGGTGTAGTTTGTTAGTCAAAAATTTCATCATTGGGATTGGTATGATAATGAGTATAAATAATATAAATAATAAATATAACAATATTATGATTCGGTATATGTGATATACCATCCAATTATATATTATTTTGATATCAAAATAATGATATTGTCGCTCGTGCGTACGTACGGACTACCGTCTCCACGATGCGATGAGATTCATTCTCCATGTTAACCATTCAAGAATGATTATAAAATATATATAATAATTAATCATGAATCGTATGAAATAATAATTCTATTGGAATTATGTATATATATTTCATTTACATCAATTCAATTTAATAAGGAAATGAAAATAGCGTTCATGCGTACGTACGGTCTAACGTCTCCATGAATAGTGTATTTCGTTCCATTTATTGATCTTTTATATATTTTTATATTATGAATATATATTATATATAAATCATGTTTTACATTTTTGATGTAATTAATCATGATATATGTAATCATATGAATAATTACAAGTCAAAACACGTATGACAAATGAAATGATTTTATCCAAAACGATGCATTAACATAGAATTGACAAATGTAAATGTAATATAAAGTTGTAAGTGAATCATATATGATATCATAAATATTATTATGGTTTTGTTAAAAGTTAATAATATGTATAAACCCACTATACAGGTGTCTCAGACACATACGGAAGAAATTGGACATAACGTAAGGGCTAATTTTGCAATCTCATTTTTATTCGAGATTTCTTATACGTAATTATTTACGAGGGTTATATTTTTCATCCATGTCTATAAAATGTATTTCATACAGTGTTTAATATTATTCAATGTATTTTTAAGGTCATGCTTAAACCTATTTGACTTTTACATTTTTTTATGGAAGGAATCTTTCTTCTGTTTACCATATGAAGAACTTTCTGACTTTTCCGACAAAAGTACAAAGAGAATGTTTTTTAACTTATAAGGAACGAAAAGTTCTTTACGGTTTCATAATGCCTAATTTTCATGAAGCTTCCTCTACAAGATTTCATGATTATTTTCAAAAAATATTTTTCTTTTAAAATTTAATGGAATTTTTTGAAAAGAAAATTATTTTGAAGAAGAAAAGATATTTTCCTCAAGAACTCATTTCATGTGTTTTGTCAAACTATTTTCATATAAGATGAAATTATATAGTATGATTATGTTTCAAGTATAATGTATCTATTATTTACGTGGTTTGATTCTTCTTATGATGAAATGATATCCATTTTTTTAAATGGATTATGTTATGATGGGATGATGTTTATGAGGCCCATTTTATTTTTTGGGTTATAATAATGATTTATGTTTATTTTTTGGCACAAGTAAGAATGATTTCATTTTGAGATGGGTAAGACCTATATCTCCCTCCAATTAATTGGGTAATGATTTATATCTCATGAGATAGACATGGCTGGAACGGTACGTAAACCTGGTTCAGTAATGGACTTTTTCCATTATGATGGTCTTGGAAACAATTCCTTGGATACTATGGAAATCATAACGTGTTCATAATGGTATCCAAAATTACATGTTTTATTCCCATTATATTTTATCATGATTAATGTTTCTTTATGATCTATGCCTTATGTAATGTAATTATTTATGTCATTACTCATGATTTTGATGTTTTATGATCATGTTATTACATTCAAATGATTATAGATTTTTTTATGTTACCTATGTTTACCCTTACTAAGAATTTGAGCTCACCATTTTTATGTTTTGTATTCCCCAGGATATAAAGAAACTTTTTAGGTAATAAAAATGGGGGAAGATCATTAAGGAGGATGTTTAAGATATTTCACCATGATTATAATATTTTATTCTATGTTTCCAAGGACAGAAAACTATTATGGTCCTTGGATGTTTTTTTGTTATTTATTAAGTACTCCGTAAAATAAATGTAATTTCCATGTACGTCAAGTGTGGGTCTCTACAGGTGGTATCAGAGGAAAGATTTAGTTATCCTTTAGAAACTATGATGCAAAAACATTATTGAGATCCCTGGAGATATTTCTAAGGTATTTCTAGAGATATCCTTAAGGTCAAGTATAATTATAGGTTACAATCCTAGAATTATTATAATGATCATGAACAACCTAGGATTAAATCTACGATGTTAGATATTGAAAGTACTCCCCCTGATTATGGTGTTTCCTAAGTGTGATTTTTACCTCTCACACAATTCATTTTGGGTTGTAGAAAATGGATAGAAACATGAAGATTCATATTACTGGAGAATTTTATGGACAATGGATTGATATTCTTCTTGATCAAGAAAATGAAATGAGATTTGGAAGGCAAAATATCGTTATTATGCCTAATAAACAATCTCATAATATGATCCATAATATCAACTTTGGTATGTTTCTTGACTCAACTAATAAGAGAAATATGGAGATTCATGATGATCTTTGAGGAAAGAAAGTTCAATTCTCCTCATGTAAATCATATGGGAAGAGACATCAAGGAGAATATTTCAAAGGAACTGGAATATTCATTGGGTGTGAAAAATAAGGACACAAAGCTCATAATGTCAAAAGAAAGGGTTCAGTTAACACTATAGAAAAGGATAATGGTATTCCTAAGACATCAACAATAGTTAAAGGTATTAAATATGGAAAGTAAGGGAATTATAAAAATCAATTTCATAAGGGAAAATATCATGAAGATAATCAACATGGTCGTATGGGTAGTATTTATGTTGATGATGATGAAGAGACTACAAATGATATATGAGATGAATGAAGTGATGAGGCATAAAATTATGAAGCTCGGGCAATGTATTAAGAAGGTAGTGGAATGATTTTATGTTTATCTAGAGTTATTTTAATGGTACTATGGAATAAAAAAACATCTAAGGATTGTTACACTACTATTTTTCCTAATGTATTTGAAGTTTATGTTAAATTGTACCAATAACCACGAATGGTTATTCAGATATTTTTTGAAGGAAGATGATTTGCACATAGTGAATGTATACGGAGAAAATAATATGTTTGATAGTATTAATGATCTTATGAATGATATATGGACGAAGTGATATCATGGTTTGAGTATATCGAATTTTTGGAATTTTGGTATGTGGAAAGAGATAACTTTTGACAACATTAATGTTTTCTCTAAAGTTCAATGGTTATTCATTTTTCAAGATAATACATGATTAAGGTATTCACATGTTTTTAATCTGACCAACAACAAGATTTATCTTATGATATATGGGGGATAAATAAAGGTAGTCACATGCTCAATAGATGACATTTCTAGTAATCAGACAGATGTATTTTCTATATGCCTAAAGGATGGAATAGATTAATTTAGAAATCAGATAGTATTGCTTAAGGCTATAACTTTTTGATTTTATTTCATAAATGTTATAATAGTATAGTTTTAGAGAATGGAAAACCTGTAGGATGGGCAAAAACCCATCGCGTCAAAAAGGATGCGGGAATCGAACCCACAACCGAAGTGTGACATGCCTTTATCACCTATCACTGGCCTACAGGAAGTCCCTGGTTAGTATAAATTATTTTTATTTTATTAAGTGGTATGATATATGAAGTATAAGGCCATTTTAGGAACCATATATGATTAATCTCATCATAGATGGACTTATGTGTATTTAATAACTTTTTCTAACCTTTTGTTTAAGATAGATGGAATGACATATAATTCTATAGCATGATCTAATAACACATCACAAATGACAAATTCAACTTCATTTATTTAAGAGATGAAGTGAAAATTTTTTAAGGAATGACCAATGGTGAGAATGTACCAAAATCAATTAAGGATTTCTTCTAATTCAATTTTTTTTCAACTTTAGGGAAATGATCTTGAAAACCAAAAACATTGTCCTATATGGTACCTTAGATCATCACAAATTTATGGCTTTGTGATTGCTGGATTTTTCATAGCCATGTTTCTACCACTCTCCATCAGAACATGATGGTTAGATTTCTCATCCATATCCATATCTTCACATGTGTTCTTCTATATGGAAACCCAGTGATGAGTTAATTTGGGTATCTGTTACGTTTCATACATTTGTTTTTTAATATTATTTTTTGGTATTCTTTTTTACGATGTGGGTTTATATGAATGAAACTTTCAAGTAGTAAATGATTTATATCCTCGATGAATTTCGAGGGTGAAATTCTTTTTAAGGGGGGTAGAATGTAACACCATGAGTTTTTATGAGATGTATTATTTTAAATTTTTTTATGTATTCTATTGTACACTAAACCATGATTCACTGGTACTATATGCAACACCCCATTAGTTTGCATAATACGTAACACAATTCTTTGCTCGTGTTACACACAATTCCAAGTTCGTTTTGTGGAAATTATTCTACGCAACATTAAGTATAAATTTTGTTTTATGTATAAATAAAAAAAAATTGATTATGTTATACGCAACAACAAAGGGAGATTTCACTACACGAAGCTCTATCTTGGCTTTCATTACACTCAATCACGACCTTCCCCGATAGCGTGTGTCGTACGCATTACCGGGTTTCACTAAACAATGATTTGTTATTAAAATATTATATAAACTAGCCGTTATGAATATTAATACCCACTTTTTGAAATTTTATAAATTTTATCTTTCAAGAAGGACATCATTTTTTAATTCGGAATACTAAAATTATCCTCGGGTGAAGTTTTGATATTTTTCTAAAAACATTCAAATTTTGATGAATAGTGAAAACAATGAGTTATTGGTTAAAACCATCATTTTCTTTAAATAATATTTTATTTTATTTAAATTTATTTTAAGTCAAATTAGATACATAATACCTATATAATTTCAATTTAATTCATTGGAGACATTTTATAATAATTTTAGATATATAAAAATTTTATTGAACTATTTACCGTCTTTTACCGACCTCCTAGGAGCATTTGTAGATTTACATAAAACATAATTTTACCGCTTCTGTGAGTTTAATTTCAATACTCTGAGAGACACTGTTGATATCAGTAAGTAAAATGTTGTTCAATGAGTGGAATATAAATTTTCTTGAATAGTAACTTTTATATTTTATTTACCACGTTTAAAAGTAAACAGGGTAATTATGGGTGAAAATGATATTTTTATTACCCTAAAACATGTTATAATTCTATTGGATAAGTGTAATTAGACCAAAAACGACCATAGGAATATAATATAACCCTTTAGGTACACTTGGATTAGATTATGACATTTATTATTATTTTATTTACAGAAGAGTTAAAATAGTTAAAATCAATGATTAATAACTAAAAAATTTATAATATAGGGTCATACAAAAGATAACTCTGACTATAAATTTTCATTAACAATATAAAACTATTTCCTACATAATGGTATTTTATTTATATTTTTAGGCATTAAATAATTTAATTCATTTATGGCATAATGATGTTGCAGTATTTAACTTATTAATGAAATATTAACATAGTTGATATTATAAGTATGCAAATAAATGTAATTTTAGACTTTTAAAGAATTAAACTAAATTTATAGGTTACTATAACATATTAGGATTTGTTATATGAATTTCTTTCAAAGCAATAATGCTATAATGAATTTAGAAAAAAACAAAATACCAAATAGTGTCAAAATTGACATAAAATAGTTTTTAAAACAAATATTATATTATTAATTTATATAATGGTCCTAAACATCTAAGGCTCGACCAAATAACTTATATAATAATATATATGAGTTTAATGAACCAATTGGGGTTCTATTGGAAGTTTATAGTAAGTTTATTACCATATAGTGTAAGAATACAAGAAGACACGGTAAAAGTTAAATTATATAACTTAGAGTTAAATCTAAATGATAATGTTAAAATGGTAACCTAAACTTGTCTAAAACCTATTGGTTGAGTGGAATTATACCCCTCCCCAACCTATCGTATAATTAAGTAACTTTTGAGCCATTATAAACAGAATATGAATTTATTATAAAATAATATTTTAAGTTTTTTCTAAGGTTCCCCTCACCCCTCATATAAAAGGGCACTCCACCTTCTCTCTAATTCACACCTCCAAAACCATTTGGCTCGGAACAACCCTGCCCAAATACACTTTAAACTATCCTACCTTAATTATAGAGGAATTAAATTAGTCACAAAGTCAACCTATGGAGCCATTTTGATCAAATCAAAAGGAAGAACCCAAAGAAGAGGTAAATATCTCACCACTTATTTCAAGTTCTTTTCTTCTTCCTCTTCCTCCTACTTTGTATTTTATATTCTAAAATAATAACTCTAGTATATTCTATATACTGTGATGATATTTTAAAAATTTTAAAACCATATTAGTTATTTTACCCATCTTATGAATGAAAAATTCACTACACGTGTGTACGTATGGCTTACCGTCTCCACGTCATGGTGTAGTTTGTTATTCAAAAATTTCATCATTTGGAAGGATATGATAACGAGTATAAATGATATAAATAATAAATATAACATTATCATGATTCTCTATATATGATAAACCATGCAATTATATATAATTTTAATATATAAAAAATGATATTATCACTCCTGTATACGTATAGACTACCGTCTCCACGATGCGATGAGATTCATTCTCCATTTTAACCATTAAAGATAATATATATATATAATAAGTAATCATGAAAAATATGACATAATAATGGTAATGGATTTATATATATATGTATTTCATGTAATTCTATTCAATTTAATAAGGGAACAGAAACAACGTTCATGCGTACGTATAGTCTACCGTCTCCCTGAATGGTGTATTTCGTTCCATTTATCGATCTATTATATATATTTATATTATGAATATATAATATATATAAATAATGTTTTACATTTTGGAAGTATTTAATCATGATCTATGTAATAATATGAATAATTAAAAGTCAAAACATGTATGAGAAATGAAATGATTTTATCCAAAACGATGCGTTAACATGGAATTGACAAATGAACGAGTAATATAAATTTGTAAGTGAATAATATATGATATCATAAATATTATTATTATTCTTTTACAAGTTAATATAATGTCTAAAACCACTATACAGGTGTCTCAAAAACATACAGATGAAATTGGACATAAGGTAATGGATAATTTTTCAATCTCATTTTTATCTGAGATTCCTTATATGTAAGTATTTACTAGAGTTATAATTTTCATCCATGTATATAAAATGAAATTCATAATGTGTTTAGTATTCTTCATTGTATTTTTAAAGGAATTTTTACCCCTATTTTACTTTTAAATTGTGTTATGTAAGGAATATTTCTTGTGTTTACCGTATGAGGAACTTTTTAACTTCTCTGGAAAAAGTACAAGGATAATGTTTTTTTATCTCATATAGAACGAACAGATTTTTATGGATTTATAATGCCTAATTTTCATGAATCTTCCTCTAAAATATTTCATGATTATTTTCAAAAAATTACATTTCTTTTAAAATTGAATGGCCTTTAGTGAAAAGAAAATGATTTCGAAGAAGAAAGGATATTTTCCTCAAGAATTCATTTCAAGTGTTTTGTCAAAACTATTTTCCATCTAAGATTAAATTATTTAGTATGATTATGTTTCAAGTATAATGTCTCCATTATTTACATTGTTTAATTCTTATTATGATTAAATGATATCCATTTGTTTTATATGGATTATGTTATGATGGGATGATGTTTATGAGACACATTTAATCCTTTGGGTTATGATGAATGATTTATGTTTATTTTGTGGCACAAGTAGGAATGGTTTCATTTTGAGATGGGTGGGACATATATATTCCTCCAATGAATTGGGTAAAGATTTATATCACATGATATATCCATGGATAGAACGACATGTAAACCCAGTTCAGTATGGGACTTTTTCCACCATGACAGTCTTGGCAACTATTCCTTAGATAATTTGGAAATCATAACATTTGATTAATGGTTTCCAAAATTATATATTTTATTCCCTTGCTATTTTATCATGGTTAATGTTTTATTATGATCTATACCTTACGTACTATCAAGATTTATGTCATAACTCATTATTTTGATGTTTTCTGTTCAGGTTATTACATTCAAATGTTTATGGATTGTTTTATGTTCTCTATTTTTACCCTTACTGAGCATTTGAGCTCACCCTTTTTATGTTTTCATTTACCTGGGATATAAAGAAAGGTTTTAGGAAGAAAAAAAAGGGGAAGATCTTTATGGGCGATGTTGAAGAACTTTAACCATTATTAGAAGATTATGTTTCGAGTATCCAAAGACAACTATTAATATACTTAGGTGTTTGTCTTTTTTTATGTATTAAGTATTCTGAAAATGTAATGTAATGTCCATGTACTTCATGTGTGGGTCTCTACAACAATACTTCTCAAAGGTGGATCTTCATTTTGGATATCATCAGCTGAAGGTGAAGATGGAATATATTCATAAAATAGCCTTCTATATAAGGTATTGGCACTATGTGTTCATAGTGATTCTATATTTACATACTAATTTACCAACTATATTCATGGATTTAATTAATAGTGTCTTTAGATACTACCTTGGAAATTTGGTGGTAGTATTTATCGATGATATTCTCCTTTACTCTAAGGGAATGTACAAACATGATGTGAATCTAAGTATTATTCTAAAGATATTAAGGAATTATAAAATTTATTCCATGTTCATAAGGTGTGTATTTTGGATGTGGAAGTTTGCTTTATTATGTAATTGATCATATGTGAGATAATATATGTAGACCCATTAAAAACAAAGGCAAATGAGGAATGGACCAGACCCACTGAAATCAGGGAAATTGTAGTTTTTTTCCATTAAATGGTAAAACATATTTTTTGTGTGATATTTACCATGAATCACTATCCCACTAACATTAAAAAAATAGAAAGGGGAAAAATATTTCTAGATAGAAGAATGTGGGAAACGATTTTAGGAGCTCATGAAGTGGCTAATCATTGCACATGTACTCACAGTAGAAACAATTGTGGAAGGTTTTGTGATATAGAGTAATGACTTAAAAAAGGATCTAGTTTCACACTTGTGTAGAATGATAAATTGATAACATATTCCTAATTATATTTGAATATCCGTGTGATGAACTACCCAAGACAGGATCCAGAGTTAACATCGTGGCCATTTCACTAATGGTTTGGATGCACAACCACTATCGTGAAAAGTGAGATATATATACTCATCAAAAGAATTTAAATTAAATATTTACATAGATGGATATCAACATGTGTTGAAGAATATGGTTATATCATATCAAATACTATAGTTTTACAATTCACATTCATTAAAAAAGGGAAAACAAGGTAGCTAATCTTCTCTGAAAAAATGAACCCGGTACGCTATCCATGTTATAGATTGTGAAAGACCCCATCACATGGATATACAAATAAGGATTTGGAAATCAAAATGGTAGGGAATAAATCCTAAATTTCCCAAATGATTGAATAAAAATCAATCAAAGAGATGATCAAGGAGGAATAAAGGAATAATATGGAGATAAAAAAGATGGTGAAAGATGTGATGTATGGAAATCTATATGAGTTACAAATCGATTATGATGGTGTTATTTGTTTTGGAATGAGGATTTTTTTCCTTCCTCACCTAAGATAAATATGGATCTATTCGATAATGCACATTTCTCAACATTCTTTATCAAGCCAGGAAGTATAAAGATGTATCATGATCTTCGATAGAACATCTAGTGGGAAATCATAATGAAGTATATTATGGAGTATATCTCATGATTTTTGGTAACTCATCAAGATAATGTCGAGTAAAAGAATTACAAAGGGATGATGAAACACATTCCTATACCATTGTGGAAATGTGAGAATTTCACTGTCAACATTTTTACCAGCCTCCTAAATAAATCCAAATGAAACAATGTTATGAGAGTTTTGGGGGATTTACTCACCAATACATCCAAATTCATCAGTATTAGAAAAAATTTCTCTCTTATACAAATTTCCATGATATATGTGAAAGAAGTGGCGAGGATACATGGGGATCCACTTTGGATAATCTCTTATGATGATCCATGGTTCACACATAAATTTTTTAGAAGTATTCAACATAATTTGAGTACTAAATTGAATTTAATATTGGAATATAACAACCAAACAAATATCCCATATGAAAGGACTATTTTATTGCTCTAGGATATGCTATAATCTAGCTCAATGGAATTCAAAGGTTGGTGGGATCAACATATCCCATTGATTGAGTTATCATATAACAATAGATTCAAATAATGTATTCAAATGTATCTATATTAAGCACACTATGGGAAGTGATGTATAACTCCAAATTTATTGGATGAGGTCGGGGATCTAAAAATACATAGACCTAACCTTGTGCAAGTGATGATGAATATTGTTCAAGCCATCAAACAAAATATAAAAACTACCTAGAGTCAACATTAAAGCTGTGCTAAAAACCATCAAAGGGGCTTGGAATTTGAAATTTTTTATAATTATTTCTTTCTAATATCACCATGAAAGAGAGTCTTGTGGTTTGTAATGACTGGTAAGCTTAGAACAAGGTATATTGGTCCCTTTGAGATCCTTGATCTCGTGGGAGTATGGGATTACTATCTTGCACTTCCACCATGTAAGGATAATGTCACTGAATTATTCCACATATCACTATTGATAATGTACTAAACCATCCCCTCACATGTACTAAATACAGTGGTTTTACAAATTGATAATGACCTCTCATACGAAAAGCATCTGTTAAAGATCTTAGAACATAGTGACAAAGTCCTACATACCAAGACGACCCACCTTGTTAAATTGTTGTGGAGGATAATAAGTATGAAGAGATGACATGGGAACCAGAGGAGGAAATGAAAAATAAGTAATCTCATATATTCTTAATCAAAAATATGATTTTAAATTTTGGGGATTACATTTCTAAATGGGAGAAGAATGTAAAAACATAGAGTTTCTAAAATATTTTTTTTCTTGAAATAGATGTTTGTTATAATGTAATATATTGTATTATACATGTAAATAAATAAAAATTAATTTATTTCATTTATAAATATCATTACATTAATCATTAGTGAATCCAATTTATATTCTGATCATTAAATTGTAAAAAAATATAAATATAATAGCTCAAATAGGAGTATTTGGATTGCCCCAATCAGTTAGAATCATCACTCCCACTTCCAAAACTCTTGAAGAGACACCAAAAATTAGTAAACTAATACCAAATATTGAAAATTGAAATATATAACCAATATTGTAATTTATTTTAATAATAAATGATAGAAATTAGAGTTATTTATAAGAGGTAAGGCGATAATTGGAATAGTAATGTGACCATTGGAAGAGTACCTCGATTATAGGGAATGGTAATATGACCCTTGGGGGTAGTAACCTGATCATTGTAATAGTAATTTTACTTCAAAATAATAAATTATATAATAAATAATATATAACATTGTTACATATAAATATTATACCGTCAAAAATTAAATACCATTATTAAAAAACTTGATGAAATTATAAGCACAGTTTTAATAACTATATATTAAAGTATTTTATAAAAGACATAATTTGTATATTAACAATTAAAATCACCTATTTTAGAAAAATATTTCGATTAAATTCATATCACTTTTCAAATCACCATGTTTAAATTGTATAAGGGTTATTTATTGTAATTTTCGGAAATTTATCATTTTTGAGTGAAGAGTAAAAATATTTTTTTTCACAGAACAGGTGAATCTTAAATTACATAATTTAAACCATAATAATGACATACTATAGTATAAAATATGGTATTATTGCAAGGTATATTTAATTTCATAACTAATTCATTAAAATAAAAAAACTTAAATTCCAAACCAAAATGTATTTTCCATAACCTAAAGTCAAAAGTGATCCCTGGTAATAAAACAATTTCTTTCTTCAGGGTTTATGTTTTAATAAAATAATTAATTAGAATTATAAATAAGAATAAAGACTCAATATAATTCTATTATATTTATATATGATTTTTATTTTTTAAAATTCACTATTATATGTTTTACCATGGAAAAACTATTTTATTTAATATTTTATTCTAAAATGCCCATATCATCAACTATAAATCACCCCACTCCCTCCCCTTAGAAAACCACTCATAACCAATATTAACAATAATATACTATTCAGAAATCATTCATCTAAATAAAAATATAATTCTATGATATGATTAGGGTTAATCCAACTTCAGACATCAAGGGAATTTTAGTGTCATACTAGAGACGCTCCACCAAGGATTAAGTATTGATCAACTCTTCTATTTTTCTTCTAATTCTATTTATTTTTTCACCACCAGTTTCAAAAAACAAATAAGATTAATTTTAATGTCATTTAACATATATTAATTATTTTACATTACTATAAGTATGATATTTATAATATATATAAATTTCAAAATTTTCTTTCCCTCTCTTTCAACAATGCCCCATCAAAGGTCAGTTTACACCCTATAGAGACACTCCCTAGATAATGATTATATATAACTTTATGGATGTACAATATGTATTATATATATTATATAAATTTTAAATGACATGTATTCTATTGTTTTATTTCCAATTACACTTATGTATAAATTTACTTGAATAAAATAGAGAAATCAAAGGAAAAAATAGGAAATTATTAAGTAAAACATGATATCAAAATTACTAGCCTATAATGAAGGAAATTATGAAATTTAATAAAGTGAATATATTTCATAAATATTTATAGAAATAATAATAATTCAATTTTGTATCAATTATTAAAGAAAACTGTTTTTATTATTCAGTAGGTACAATAGTGACAAAAATAAAGCTGGAATTAAGGTGAGGGGATTCTCGAACCCTACTCTATTTCATTGGTTCTTCCATATTTAAAATAAATTTTTATAATGGATATTATATTAATTTTCATTAAATATTACTTCATTATTATTCTGTTTTATTTTATGGATATACATGTTTCCACCAACATATTTAAGCTAAATAGAATGATTTTCAATAAATACATTTCTTCAAAAAAAAAATCTTCGACTCCTCATGTGTTATTTCTTATAAAAATATAAATGATCTCTTATTCCAATGTATGATCACACTTTATCATTTTTGAACCCAAATTTTTAGTCATGAATGTATTCTTTAGTAAATCCTAATGATTCTCATTCCCTTACATGGGTTAATTTATGACTATTATTGTTATACATTATATGTGGCATTCGAGATTATCTAAATATTATGATGTGATAGGTGTTCCAAGAATTATATATACCTTTACTTAAATTGGTAATTGTATGTATCTCATGAGATAATATGTGATATCAATGAACATTATGATATCTTTATTCATAATGATGATGTTATGATCATTCACATATGTTATTTGTGACCATGATACCAGATTTATTCAAAACTATTTGTGGTATTTCGAAACTATTACATGATGTTTCTTTTTTATGAATTACCACATTACATAACATTATTACATGCTTCCATAATGATTTGGATTATGATATAAATAATATTATATTATGAATGTTATTACTCTCTCCTCTATTATATTGATTCATGACCCTTATCCATTATCATATTGGGGTTTTAGATCACTCATTTATTTCATTTGTATCATCAACTGATTACATGTACTAAGTAGAATATAATATTTTAGAAGGAGAAATATATAATATTTAAATAAATTTTTGTGTTTTATTTTATTAATTTTACGTATGATACTAATATTCCAAATAAACTAAACCTTTTGATCCAAGATTTGTATCACTATTACATTATGTAGCTTATACATTTTTTAATAGTTATGTATAAAAATATGGTTCTCTATAGTATTATACCTGATTATGAATTTCAGTTCACTATGGACATCGATTTTGATGAAAACCCAATTTTAAAACCCCCTTATCCAATATTTCATGTTGATATTTTTGAATTGAATAATTATTTACAATTATTTCAGGAATAAAGATTAAATCGTCCAAACACTTCACCATGGCATGGAACTATCTTATTTGTTAAAAAGAAACATGGTTCTATGATTAATTAAATTTAATATAGAGAAGTGTGTAATATATCTTCAGAAAAATATAGTCATTGGCTTATATCGATGACTTTTTTTATTAGATGTGGGAGGTAAGTATTTTTGAAAGGTTTATCCTATGTTCAGGTACAATTAGTTGATGGTGAAGGGGGATGACATACCTATTACAATTTTTTCATACTATGTAAGGGAATTATTGGTTTTTGGTTACACTATTTGGGTTGATTAATGGTCTACCTATAATCATGAATCTTATAAAAATATTTTTCCATTACTATTTGGATACATGTATGGTTTTTTTAATAATAATATTTTTTTAAAAAAATTATGAGGATCATGAAAAACAAATAATTTTTTTTTAAAACACTATAATAAAAGATGTCATATTGAAAATTTATTAAATGTTATTTTTAGTTATAATAGATCCCATTCCATGGAAATAACATAAAAAACATTGTATAACTATTGATCCTGAAAAAACTAAATTAGTTGATCAATGACAAAGTCCAAAAAAAAATATTAATATTCATCGTTTTCTTAGAATATAAGGATATTACAGGTGGTTTTTTGAAAAAATTTTATGGTTATCAAGACCACTAATCAAGTTTACACAAAAACGAGTTATGTTTATATAAACAACAACATACTATTCCTTTAAAAGGAATCACAATGATTGATAGAATACATGGCATGCCACATCAAACTCACACAAAATATTAAATAATGTTATCTAAATGTGACCATTATAACCTACATGTTAGAATGACAGGAATGAACATTATTATATTAATTATGAAAATATTGTTTATAAATGTATATATAAATAATACTTTGTTGTCTAATTAAATATCAATGAAAATAAAACCCTTTTCAAAAAATAATCGAAATATTTTTAAGAAAAACTATTTAAATCCGAACAAGTGGGTTTTATACTAATTTATAAAAAAATCACACCTATTGGATTATATTATTTATATTAATATATAATATATTCAATAAAATATTTTTAATTGCATCCCGTATATTTGATATGCATAAGATAATAATTCATCAAATTTTAATCATTAAAATGATGTATTTTTATAATGGTATTTTTACCAACTAATGATGGAGTAGTTGTTTTCAATCTTGTTTTTGACACATTTGTAAATTTTATTTGCTAAAAATAAACTTCTTATTTAAAATAATAAAATAAAAAGTTTTATTGGTTAATTTTTTGGTATTTTTTTGATAATATTCATGTTTTGACGAATAGTAAAAGGTACTATATTTTACATGAAAAATAGATTTTTCATCAAGATTATTTAATGTGATATATAATATTTTTTTTTATTTTTAAATATAATTATATCAATTTTATATAATTTAGTATAATTTAGTTCATTTTAATAAATTTTACATTGAATTTGAATATAAATTTTTTTTATCTTTTGAATGTTTTCACTTTATAAACACGATTTTTAATTTCAACAATGGGTTTAATTTTTAAAAAATGGTATCCAATTATGTGTTGTTAATTTTGAAAATTGGATTCCATATTTGGAATAATAGCTTCAAAATTTTATTAAATTTGTACCTTTTATTTTTTCTAATATTAATATTAAACTTATTAATTTTATTACCACAGTTTTGGGTAAATTAGGTAAACGAGGGTAAAAATAATATTATAAATATTATCAAATGACCCTAAAACATATCCATTTTTACTATATTAGTTTTTTTATTCTATAATACATAATTTATCAATTATGTGACTATTTTTGAGAATATTTTTGGTTTTTTAATTTTTATAATTTTTTACTCAAAGAAGACTCAAACTTGTCATACTCATGCTTTAACAAGTGAAATATTTAGTAATATGGTTTATATATGAGATATTTTAGATTACAAATAGTATATAATAATATAAAATTTTTATACTCATCATTGAAATTAGTATTTCGTTTTTAGAGAACGAATAATTACTTTAAATAATTATACAACAATGATGAAGTAATTGTTTTACTACTAGAAATATCAAATAAATGATAATAAAAATTTTAATTTAATTTTATTTCTAATAATTAGTCTCCTTCATGAATATTTCAAATTAATTTAAAAATTAGGGATATTTTTAAGTGATTTTCAATGATATTATGTTTTTATAAAATTTTTAAAAAGTCAAGTAGAGAATGGTGCCAAAATTGACACTAATGATATTCAAAAATAAACTATATTTTATTATACGTTATAAAATTAATAATAAAAATAAACATCATAAAAATTATTTGGATAATGTTAGAATGAACCTACATTATTTATTTATCATTTTTCTTCATTTTATAGTAAAAATATGAACATTTAATGTTTAAAAAGACATTTTTTCACGATGAGAGTTAAAGATGTTAAATGAGGGTTAAAGACAAATGATGATAATTAAAAAAAAGTAAAACATTTTTAATAATCATTTTATAATTTTAATTTGACCCCAAATTATCCTATATTATATATAAATACATTTTGATCAATATGTATTAGAAATATTAATTAAATTAAATTAATATTTTGACGAATTCCATGATTTCCAACCACCTCTCTTCTAAATGGAACCTCTTATTACCTTTTCTCAAAACATAAATTCGTATTTTTAAAAAATATCTACAAAAATACCTTTATAGGATCTCTCCCAACATTGTAGAGTTATTATTTTAGTCTAGACTCCATCCTTAGTGGTTTTAAGTTGTTAACATACAAGATTGTCTGAAAAAGAGGATTCATTTTTAATCAATTCTTTCTATTTTATTCCTTCTTCTAGTTCTATCAGACCTTCTTAAATAGTGATAAAATAATAAATCCATAATAATACATATAATATGGTGTTATTATTTTAATACCATCACATAAATATATCTCCACTTATATCAAATAGGAAAAAAAGTTAGTGTTCATGTGTATGTTGTATTGTTGCCTTGCAAACCGATATAATTCATTTTCCATCACCATCTATTAAGAATGGTTATAATAATTTAATTAATATCAATAAATAATATTAATTAAATATTAATAATTATTAAAATTTAATATATCATTTTATTTCATACCTTTCTAGTGAAATAAAAACGATATTGTCGCTCATGCGTACGTGTGAATTATCAACTCCTTAAAGTGATTTGATTCATTTTTCATCACCACATCACATGGATGATATATATGAATATATTAAATTAAATAACATGATATTAATGATATTATAGTAATAATTTAAATATTAAATTATACTTACCTTCTTTTCACAATGATCCTGGAAAAATTGAATCCTTACTCAAGCATACGTACGGCTTACCATCTCTATGATTGTAACGAAGTTCATTTTTCATATCTATATGTAATGGATGGAATTAAAGGTATAATTAATTTTTAAAATTGATTTTAAATCCATGAATATATTTCTTTATATGATTTAACAATGACCAAATTGACTAGAGATATCATACCAAATTAATTTTTGACTTATGTATTGAATATCATCAAATCATTTGACATGAACTTGAGAAATTAAATAAATGATATAAAATAGTAATAAGTAATATAAAAGGAAAAATAAACATTAAAAAAGTTTAAAATTCACTAAATAATTTATATATTTTTATTATTAAAGATGATAAATAATTTAAATGATTATTCAAACACAATGTAAAGTATATTTTAACTAAAAACCTAGTTTTCAAATGATTTAAATATTTGTTCTTATAAATATTTCTTGTTCATGTGTATATTTTAAAAATGTATTTTATAAATTTATTTATATGGACAAGAATAAATTAAAATTTTAATTATCTAATTCCCCTAAAATTATTTCAAAATGGGATCTTTTTAGGTTTTATATAAAGGGGTTTCTTTTAAAAATCCCCATACAAACGTACTTTTTCAGATATTTTTACATCAGATTAACAGAATTTTTTTAACATATATGTCATTGTAAGAACTAGGATCTTCGTTTTCAGGTATGTCTTCCCCTTTTCTGGTGTTTTTCAGAAAATAGGGGTTTTGGGAAAAAAAATTTAGTACATGACGTGTACATTATAATTACACGTCATGTACTCCCTTTTTGCACCAAGCCGTTTGCTGGATGTGTCCGGGCCACACACATGGTGTGTAGGGGTGAAGTGGAGGCCTCTTAATGTGGAGTATGGAAAAGTAGAGTACACTCCGTGTACTCAAGAAGTACACACTGTATATTTTCTTTTTTGCATTAAATGGACATGGGTCACACCTAATCGACAGATCCATATTCTTCTAGGCCATGTTCGACCAAGGGACGTCGTACGGCCGCTGAACTTCTCTGAATCCCTGAGCCTTCATCCATTCACCGAATTTACCGCTGTCGATTGCGTTGGAACCACAGCGATGAGATCTTCCTTCTCCTAGATCCTAGTTTTCCAATTACTCATCTTACTTACGTTATCGTGGGTTGATATTTTTGTGCATTTTTGTAGATATATGCCATTATAAAGAGAATCAAGATGTGTGGATCAACTATATCAATCTCCTAGGATTGAGGTATGTGGTTTGTGCCTTAACCTTTGATGTCTTTTAATTTTATGGGAAAATTCCACCAATACCCCTGAACGGGGTATTGCGTGTTTACCTTTTTTCCCTTATGTTTATTCCTGCCTTTCTTGCATTCTTTTAGAGGTAAATTGATCATGCTTGTGGATAATTGTCATTCATGGATGTTTTTCCCATGCTTTGGTTCTTGTTACGACCTTTGGCTCTTGTAATCCTTTGGTCGTTGTACCTTTTTCCATGCCTTGTAATTATAGGAGGGAATGATGTTGTTAACATGGTTATTGCTCTGTAGACTGTTTAGCCAAGTAACTCTATAGATGTACTTTGGTTAGCCAAGTAGCTCTATAGGTGTACTCTGGCCGTATAGCATTAATATGCACAGACTGGCACGAGACATTGAGAACCCGGTGCTATAGAATATAAGGGATAAACTGAGAGAGCTTCCCAGATACTCTAAGACATTATGAACTATACAGGGATAGACAGAGTAAGCTACCTCAGAGAGTCTTGGAAATTATAGACTATAGTGGATAGATTGAGTGAGATTCCCAGAGAGTCTTAGTTATTATAGACTATATGAGGGTAGACCGAGTGAGGTTCCTTATAGAGTCTTTACCTTTTTTGAATGTCATTAATACATTCCCAGGCTGGAGGAGGAATTGACTGAGTGAGCTTCCTCAAAGAGTATGTGGTATACTTGAGGCTATAGTAGGATTTACTGAGTGAGCATCCTTAGAGAGTCTCTAGTCCATGGTTCCAAGAGGGTTAGACTGCGTGATCTCCCTCAGAGAGTCCGTAACTACCCTAGACAATAAGGGTAATTGACCAAGTGATCTTTCCCAAAGAGTATTAAAATTTCATATGACCAAACCTGAAGGGTTAGGCTGAGTGTACTTCCCAGAGGGTTGTGATACATCTTGGATAGGACACAAGGGGTTGGCTGTGAGGACTTCCTAGAGGGATTCCTTTTGTGTTTAGTTGTTTGTTTCCCTGACGCTTGTTGTTCTGTGGATTGATTACTGTTTTATAACATCTTGTTACTACTTACTGTGTATTGTCTGCTATTTACTTTTACTGTTTACTACTTACTGTACTATTACCTTTCATATGCTCACTGCCTGTTAGGCACATATTTTTGGGTGGTTTCCTACTAGGATTTTAGTCTCACACCCTATTTGGTCCAAGACTTTTGGCCTAATTAGACTATTTTGTTACACGTATAGACAATTTCATGTGCCCTTTGACATCTGGTACTTGATTGCTTGGAGAAGGCGAGCATGGGACCATGATTTGGCTTGCGATGCTGAGGAGAAGTTTACTTCTTTTGTACTTGTTTTGGTACTATTGTATTTTATTGGATTGTGACTTGTTTGGATGCTTTCCTAAATATGTATCATGCATCATTTAATATATATATATACATATGTACTCCAGTTGTTTGCTGATTTAGTTTTCCACTGTTTATTATTGTTGGTTATTTACTGCTTTCGCTCATCCATGTTTATTTTCTTCCACTGTGTACTCTGCCAATGAGGGAATAGATTCCCTATTGTACACCCTAGGGCACTCACTGCTAGTTAGAATCCTCTGGCATTTGGGGAAATGCAGTTGAGGCCATGTGACCAACTGGGTACGGGGCGCCTCTGGGTGGCTTCCGGAACCGGAACGTTACAAAGTGGTATCAGTAGAATACTTTTCTCTTGATTTAATGTTTTGAGCTTTAGCCAGGGATATGAAAAATTTGGTACTTGGTAATATGTTGTTCTTGGGAGTAGCTAACCCGTGTACAGGGAAAAGCCATACTAACCAAGTTATTGCAGTTTCTGGTTTTGAGATTTTACAGTTGATATGATTTCACCTAGAGTGATTCACATGACTTGTGTTGTTATTGTTGTTACTATTATGGTTCTATAACTATCGAAACCCTATGAGACGAGGTTACTCCATTTCATGCATCATATAGGCACATTTTAGAAATCACATTCCATGCATTCTTGACATGCCATCTAGGATGAATTACTGATTGCATGCTGTTGTGATAAAATTTGTGTAGATTATGCCTCATGTTGTGATAAATGCCTTGATAGAATCTATGATGATAGATAGAGGATTGTATGTATTGTACCTTGATTATATGAACACCAAATGTTGGTTCTTTTGGTGTTATGGGGCCACTTGAATCAGATATTTGTGAATCAATGACATGTTTTCCCATATATATGACTGTATTGGACACCAATATTTGATTTGTGGGGAGTATGGGCCCTCACAGATCAAATGTTGGCACCTTCATGCCTTGTTTTTCTATGTTTCTGGGCTTTGGTGTAGTTTCTGAGCTACTTCACAGAAAACCCCAGAATACACGGTGTGTACACTAGTATTACATGACGTATAGTTTTAGACCGTGTCACTAACTATGTGAGCAGGAACACAAGGTTGAGGAAATGTCATTAGGAATACGCCATGTAGTTCATATACACATAATGTAGTATAGAGTCATGTACCTGGCCATGTCATGAACAACACAGGTAAGGGGAACTCATGGAGGACACTCCGTGTTAATCAAGAACACACCGTGTAGTTTTGTTCCAGGTACCTGTCCGTGTCACGAACAACACGGGTCGGTGTCATCTTCTCCTATACATGTCGTGTTTGTCCGGAACACGCCGTATAAGGGTCACCCGTGTAGTCGGCCATGTAATAACAACATGGGTCGCCGAAACCTTGACCACTACACGCCGTTTCCATAGAGAACACGCCGTGTAGTCTCAGTTTAAGAAGACCATGCGGGTTAGCCTTGTAAAGAGACTCGGACGTGGGTTAGAGTTCAAGTACACGTCGTGTGTAGGCACAATACGCCGTGTAGTTTTGCGTGTTATAAGACCAGAGGTGGAAGGAGTACACGCCCATGTCTTTGGTTTTAAGTGAACACGTCGTGTAGTTTTTATACATTCCGTGTTGTGGCGTTTTGTAAACTCTAATGTTTACTTCTCATGTTCCCGTTTTGTACACTTGTATTATATGTCTTTGATAATCTTGATATGAGGTGTGCTTTTGGTCTTTTCAGAGCTATACCTCTGAGACATACTCTGGTTGTACGTTACCTACCAAATGGTGATCAGACACCAGATACGGTCGATCAAGGACCTCCTGCAGATCCTCCTACTATGCCAGCCTTCGCACCAGTAGTTATACTCGTTGCAAGAACAGATGCACAGTTCAAGGAGGATTTCCTGAGGATGATGCAGACCTTTCAGGGAGGGCCACCTCCTACCCCGTCGATGGCCGAATTGATGTGGGTCTTTAAGCCGCATCACCCTCCTACATTCTTAGGGGATGGAGGACCCCAGGCTACAAACTCGTGGTTAGATGCCACACTGACGATCATTTAACATCTGGAGATACCCAATAAAAAAGGGTAAAGCAGGCTACTTAAATGCTCCAAGACACCGCCAAGAGGTGGTGGGAGGTGATCTCGCAGTCGGGGCACCATCATAGTATGTCTTGGGATGAGTTCTGTCACACCATCTATGACTAAATTTACCCGGAGACCATGAGGGCCGACCGAGCCCGAGAGTTTATGAGTCTGCAGAAAGGTACTCATTCTTTTATGGAGTACTCGTCTCACATTACCGAGCTACAGTGCTTCACACTGATCCCAGCAGGTGATGAGTTATTCCTTTCTTGGAAGTTCGTGGACGGTCTCATGCAGGAGATCCATTCCCAGTTGAATATCATCAGGTTGAATTTGATATCCTCTATCGTCAACCAGGCGATGATCACTAAGCGCATCCAGAGGGACTCTGGAGCAGTGAGCCATGGCGGTTCGACATCCAGAGCTGGTGTTCCTCCTATAGATAGTAAGAATCATCACAAAGATTCTTTTTGAGGAGATCAGAGCAGGCGGAATGTATCATCGGGTAGCCAGGTCGTATGCTACTAGTGCGGTAGGAGTTGGAATACTAGGCCTCAATGCCCGAGGGACCCTATGGAGTGCTGATCTTGTGGAAAGATGGGATTTCTTCAGCACTTCTGTTAGATCTTCACACCTTTAGCTGGTGGTAGGGGTTCTTCTATGACCCCACATTTAGGAGATGCTTCATCAGTTTCTCACCAGTCTGGGAACTGGAGTTCTTCTGGCCATTCGAGCTGAGGTGGAGTTCGCAGCCGTGGTGGTTAGTCACCAGGTTACATGCGACAAAAATGTGGATCAGCTCAGTGTGGTCAGACAGGGGTACATGGCCACGGTATAGGCCAGACATTCATTGTGGAGTAGACCTACCAGGAGAAGGATCCTGGCCCTTCTATAGTTCGAGGTATGATTCTAGTAGCCTCAGTTTTATCTTCATCCCTTTTCTATACTGGTGCTTCGCATAGTTTTATATCTATTACTGTTGTGGAGAGCATTGGGCTCTGTATATATTCTTCAGCCCACATGTTGACCCTTGAAACACCGTTGAGAATGAGGAAATCTAGTGTACGTCAGTGCAGAGAGTTTCTTCTTGAGGTTGCAGGGTGTCATTTCTTATGGGACCTCTATGTCCTAGAGATGACGGGCTATGATGTCATTCTCCAGATGGACTAGTTGGTTCCATTACATGTAGTCGTCTATTTCTATCGTCGCAGGGTGAGTTTTGTATCACCATAGGGAAGATCTTTCCTTTATAGAGGTGACTGTGATGTCCAGGAGGGTAGACATGGACCAGAGCATCATGGTCTAGGAGGAGTTAGTGCCTAGATTGCTAGTCATTATTTGGATGAAAAGGTGACTTCACAGTTAGAATTTCCTCCAGTGGTGGATCATTTTAGGGATGCCTTTCCAGAGGAATTTTCAGGTTTTCTTCTAGAGCATGTGGTAGACTTCTCAATTGAGATCATTCCAGGTGCAGCACCAGTTTCTATTCATCCCAATAGGATGGCTACACCTGAGTTGCAAGATCTCAAGAAGCAGTTGGAAGAGTTGCAAGAAAAGGGCTTCATCCGACCCAGTACTTCTCCTTGGGTTTCACCTATCCTATTTTCAAAAAAGGCAGACAACACCCTCTGTCTTTGTGTGGATTATCGAAAGCAAAACCAGTTGATGGTCAAGAACCGATATCACTTATGAGGATCGATGACCTCTTTGATCAGCTTCGAGAATCCCTGGTGTTCTCGAAGATTTATTTGAGGTCTGGTTATCATCACTTGCGCATTAGACCATTCGATATACCTCAAACACCTTTCAAGAGAAGGTATGGTCTATACGAGTATACAGTCATGCCGTTCGGTCTCACGAACACGCCAGTAGTTTTTAGGGCACTGATGAACCGAGTGTTCCATACCTACTTAGATTCCTTTGTGGTGGTTTTCGTGGATGAAATCTTGGTGTACTCTCACACTCGACAAGACCATGCCACACATCTTGAGATCATTTTGAGTACACTGATAGAGCATCAATTATATGCTAAGATCTCGAAATGCAACTTTTGGATGGATCAGACTCACTTCTTAGGTCACATCATCTCAGGGAAAAGTGTATCAGTGGACCCAGAGAAAGTAAGAGTTGTAGATTCTAGGGATCAGCTGAATAATTTCATTGAGATGTGGAGTTTTCTAGGGCTGGCTGTACAGTACAAGCATTTCATATAGGACTTTTCATTCCTACCAGCACCACTGATAGGTCTGACCAAGAAGGGGGAGAAGTTTGTGTGGTCATATTCTTGTGAGTCAGCCTTTTAGGAGATGAAGGGGAGGTTGACATCAGCACCGATACTGGTCTTTCCTGAGATGGGAAAGGGATGTACTATTTACTTTGATGCTTCAGGTATTGGGATGGGAGCTATGCTTTTTCAGGGGGGGTGGAGTCGTTGCTTATGGGTCTCGGCAGTTGAGGCCACACTAGAAGAACTACCTGACCCACTATCTAGAGTTGGCAGCTGTTGTTCATGAATTATGCTATTAGAGGAACTTCCTTCTGGGAGAGCACTTTTTGGTTTTCACCGATCATAAGTGTCTCAAGAATATCTTCACTCAGTGAGATCTGAATCTGAGATAGCACGGGTGGGTGGAGTATCTTCAATCATTCGATTTTGAGGTCTCCTATACGCCGAGAAAGGGAAACTATGTGGATGATGCATTGAGCAAAAGAACATAGATTCAGGTTTTTTAGGAGGCCAGTAGTGAGTGGCAGTTTGTGGATCTATTCTATGAGATTCACTTGGAGGTGCACGAAAGACAAGGATAGATTTACCTATCTTCGGTAGTTGTTACCTCTTATCTTCATGATCGGGTACAGATGAGGAAACTATCAGACTCAGAAGGCATAGTCATGCGAGAGAGTGTTTCAGGATAGGACCCCCTTCTTGGGTGGATAGTGGGAAAGGATGAGATTTTTCATTTCTACGGGCGTGTATGGGTGCCATCCGATATACGAAAGGAGCTGATGTGGTATTTTCATTCCTCAGTTTGGGCAGTTCATCCTGGAGTCACCATGATGTATCGTGATCTACACTGCCAGTACTGATGGCCAGGTATGAAGAAATATGATGCTTGTTTTGTGCTGAGATGTTCTACTTGTCAGCAGTTGAAAGCAAGGCCTTAGTGACCATCATGGCTTTTACAGCAGTTACCCATTCCCGAGTGGAAGAGGAACGATGTCGCGATGGAATTCGTGACAGGATTACAGAGGCAACCTCGAGGAAGTGATGTTGTTTGGGTCGTCGTCGACAGGCTTATAATGGTTGCTCACTTCTTCCCAATCAATGATACCATCCGTGTTGATGAGTTGGGATGGTTGTACATTCGAGATATTGTACATCTACATGGTGTTCCACATTGCATTGTTTCAGACAGGGATGCATGCTTTACTTCTTGGTTCTGGAAGGGTCTTCTGAAAACATTGGGTACACAGGTACTTTTCAGTACAACATATCACCTCCAGACTGATGGCCAGTCCAAGTGTATGATCCAGGTTCTTGAGTATATGCTATGAGATTACATTCTAGACTTTGGCGGTTCTTTGGAGAAGAATATTCCTCTAGTGGAGTTTGCCTATATCAACGGTTTCTAGGGGACTATTCTGATGGCACCTTACAAGACTTTGTACGGTAGGCCATGTCAATCACCCTTATGCTGGCTGGAGACTAGAGAGGAATATTTTCTGGGACCTCATCTATTTCCGGAGACCTCATAGCAGATAGAGTTGATTCAGAAGAGGATGGATACCACACAATATCAGCAGAAGTCTTATGCTGATCAGCGTTGACGACCTCTGGAGTTCGATGTTGGGGATCCGGTTTTCTTGCGTGTCGCACCAAGGTTCAGACAAAAGAGGATTCATAGATTTGATAAGCTTTCACCATGGTACGTCGGGCTGTTTGAGTTGTTGGAGAGAGTTGGTCCGGTTGCCTATTAGTTTCGGTTACCTCAGAGGTATCGGGCAATGCACGACGTCTTCCACATTTCTCAGCTTTGAAGTTACTTTTCAGACCTGTCTCATGTCTCCCAACCCGAGGAGGTTGAGCATGAAACAGATGCATTGTTTGAGGAGCATCCCATTTGGATTTTCAATCGCAGTACAAAGGTTCTCCATGGTGGGTCTGTTCCTCTAGTACGGGTGCTATGATAGCACGAGCGAGTTCCATATGAGACTTGGGAGAGGGAGGCCGATGTATGATTGCAGTGGCTGGAGCAGTTCGGGATTTCTTATTCTGCACCTCTCTAGAGAAATTTGGGGATGAATTTATTTAAGGGGGGAAGTTTTTAAGAACCTAGATCTTCCTTTTTAGGTATTTCATCCAATGTTCTAGAGTTTTTGAGAAAATAGGGGTTTCCGGAAAAAAAAAATTAAGTACACACGATGTACTTTTTAGTACACGCCATGTACCCCCTTGTCGCACCAGGCCATGTGCTCGCCGTGTTCGGGCCACACACACAGTGTGTAGGGGTGTAGTGGAGGCTGCATAAGGTGGGGTACGGAAAAGTAGAGTACACTCCATCTACTCAAGAATTACACACTGTGTATTTTATTTTTTTCATTAAAAAGAATGGGGTCACTCCTAATCGACAAAACCATATTCTTCTTGGTCCCATTTGACCGAGAGATGTCGTACGACCGTGGAACATCTCCCAATCCCCGATACTTCATTTTTTCTATGAATAGACCCATGTCGATTGGGTTGGAACAGCAGTAGTGAGTTCTTCCTTCTCCAAGTGCCTTGTTTCCCAATTCCTCCTCTTTCTTATGTTATCTTTGGTTGTGTATTTTTTGCGTTTTCATAGATCTATGCCATTCTGAGGATAATGAAGCCTATTGGTTCAAGTATATCGATCTACTAGGATCGAGGTAGGTTTTTTGTGCCTTTCCTTTCGTTGACTTTGAGTTTTATGTGCAAATTTCACTAATACCCGTGGACGGGGTATTCTGTGTTTACCTTTTTTCCCTTATAGTTATTCCTTCCTTTCTTGCATGCTTATTAGAAGTAAATTGATCAATATTGAGGATAATTATCGTGCTTTTATGTTTTGTACATGCTTTGGTTCTTGTTATGACATTTGGGTCTTGTTAGCCTTTGGTCGTTGTACCTGTTTCCATGCCTTGAGATCATAAGACGGAATGATGTTGTCAACATGCTTGTTTCTCTGTAGACTGTTTTTCCATATAGCTATATAGGTGTACTTTGGATATCCAAGTATCTCTATAGGTGTACTCTGTCCGTATAGCATGAATATGCACTGACTGGGACAGGACTGTGAGAACCCGGTGCTATAGACTATAAGGGATTGACCAAGAGAGCATCCTAGAGAGACTTAGAGATTATGGACTATACAGGGATAGACCGAGTGAGCTTCCGCAGAGATTCGTGGACATTATAGAATACAATGGATAGACCGAGTGAGCTTCCCAGAGAGTCTCAGTTATTATAGACTACGGGAGGGTAGACCGAGTGAGCTTCCTTAGAAAGTCTATACCTTGATTGAATGTCTATAAAACCATCCCAAGCTAGAGGAGGAATTGACTGAGTGAGCTTCCTTAGGGATTCTATTGGATACCTAAGGCTATAAGAGGATTGGATGAGTGAGATTCTTCAGAGAGTCTTTAGACCCTAGGGCCAATAGGGTTAGACCACGTGATCTCCCACAGAGAGGCCCTGACATCCCTAGACTATAAGGAGAATTGACCGCGTGAGCTTCCCAGAGAGTCTTATAATTCCGTATGACCAAACCAGAGCAGTTAGGTTGAGTGCACTGCCTAGAGGGTTGTGATACATCTTGGATAGGACTAGAGGGGTTGGCTCCGAGTACTTCCCAGAGGGGTTTCTATTGTGTTTATCTGTTTTTCCCTACTTCTTGTTGTTCTGTGGATTGATTATTTTTTTTATATCAACTTTTTACAACTTACTGTGTACTGTATGCTGTTTAATGTTACTGTTTATTTCTTACTATACTATTACTTTCCATATGCTCACTGACTGTTAGGCACAGATCTTCTGGTGGTTGCCTACTAGGATTTTAGTCTCACACCCTATTTCCACCATGTTTTTCGGCCCAAGAAGACTATTTTGTTGCGGGTATAGACAAGGGAAAGCGCCCTTCGACTTCTGGTATGTGATTTCTTGGAGAAGGAGAGCATGGGACTATGTTTTGGCTTGCGATGCAGAATAGCTATTTTCTTATTTTGTACTTGTTTTGGTACTATTGTATTTTTCATCATTGTAACTTGTTTGGATTCTTTCCTAGATATGTATCACGCATAATTTAATATATATATACATATTTACTCTAGTTTTTGGGTGATTTATTTTTCTGATGTTTATTATTGTTGGTTATTTACTACTTCCGCTCTTGAACGTTTATTTTCTTCTACTGTGTACTCTGCCAATGAGGGAATAGTTTCCCCATTGTCACACCACAGGTCCCTCACTGCGATTCAGTAGCCTCTAGAATTTGGGGAAATACACTTGAGGCCATGTGACCAACTAGGTATGGGGTGCCTCTGTGTGGCTTCCGGAACCAGGACGTTATAGTCATGAAATTAATTTCTCAATTTAATGTCTATTTTAGGTTTTTTTATTCCATTACGATTCATAATTATATTTTCAAAATATTTTTTTCATTTATGAGTGCACAACATTGTAAAAATTAAAAGTGATTTCAAAATGGGAATTTAATTTCCTTTTATAAAAGAATTATGTGTTATGATTATGTTATGAGTCATTGGAAATAATTATTAGTATAGGTGGTAATCTGATAAACCAAGTAATTTTTTAGCCTATTAAATCTCTTTAATACATTGGGTAATTGAATGGATTAATCAGGTAGGGTTTCTCATCATAGATTAAGGGAATATATATTAGAGGTTATTCTATATGTCACCATAATGGTTTCACCATATGTAGTTGAGCGAACTATATTGATTATAGGATTGATATTTAAAATGATATACCAAGTTACCTATTTATATTTTATATTATTTATTATGAGTTTTCAAGAAAAAAATTATATTATCAAAATGTAAGATAATAATTTATTTGAAATGATGTTTTTTTGGGGTAAACATGTATGTTTGGAATAATTTTTTATGGATTTTCACAAGGCTAATGGTTTACTTTATTTTATGTACCATAATGATCATTTTCTTCAAATATCATGTTTTAATTGTTTTCATAGTTTATAATTATGGGTAAGAAAAAGTAAGAAGTTATGTTGAAAACTATAAAGACTTTTCATAAAGAGAAACCATGTTATATTTTAAATACCTTTGATTGGTGTGAAAATGGATAATGAGTATATGTTTACACTTTTAATATAAGGGTTTAATTTATAATAGTTTTTCCAAATTAATTAGAACACTAAATTTAAAATATCCTTGTAATTTTAAAAATATGAATTCTAGTTCGAAAACTCTAGAATATGTAATTTTTAAGGTCGATCCATTGTAGTTGGTATCCAATAATGGTTTAAACAACTATGGAAAATAGGATGTATTCATAAGAGTTATTGATATCATAATGTATTTATAATTTTAAGGTCAATCACTGTTTCAATGACTTAGAAACCCCTTTTTATTATTTCTGTTTTGAAATTTTTAGGTGACTACTGATATTTTGGAGACATTCAATTTTTACGAAATTATGGGTTATTACATTTGGTGATAAAAATGGAAGGTATTAGATAATCATTGACGTTACAACATATTATGTTATTTTTAAATATTTTTCTCAATTTTCATAGAATGTTATAGAAACTGTGATTAATATATGACAAACCATTTTTTGGGTGAAAACATGTTGCATCTAGAAAGGTTGTGAGAATCCAACCCACAACTGAATGATGATAAAGGTTCATCACCTTCCATTATCCTACATGATTTCATTCCTTTTATGAAAAGTTATTTTTTGTTAAAATATTTTCTAGATGAATAAGAAGTTTATATTTTTAAAATATGTTTTAGAAAATTTATTTATATGGTATTGGAAAATGATTAAGTGATTAAGAGATTAATGTTATTTCCAATGACGTTCACTATTTTGGGGATCCGATAAGATTAATGTAAATATAATACTATGGGATTTTATTTTTTGGGTAATTATTAATTATATATTGGAATAATATATGATTTTATTTTTGAAATATGGTGATTTAGGTTGTTTATTGAAAGAAACATCATGTCATACAGATTATATGATTTGGGAAAATAATTTATTGGTGTGAGACTTCGAGAGTCATTGAGGTTATTTGATGATAAAATACTATCTTGGAAGTTGATGTAATCAAATACATTGGATTTTTGGGTTTCAATATTATTCTAGAATATTTTCTAAGAATTTTAAGGAAAGTAAGTTATTGAATGGTCCATGCTGAACTTTGGGTTGTAATTTTAAATATAATGATTAAAAGTAGTTTTTATTCATAAAAAGGTGTATTAATTTTGGAATAATATCTTATATTTTACTAACAATTTTGTTTTTTTTTAATTCTGAAATATAGTTGGAATATGTAGTTATTATTTTTTGGATTTTTTTTATCCATAGATGGTAATTCTAATATATCAGGCATAAAAAATTACCTTAAATATTCATTATTGGGAGTGAAAAATGATTTTTTGCTAAGGGTGATATTATAATATTTCAAGTAAGTATATTTACTTATGTTCTAATACTAGGTATTTAATTAATTTTCCAAATCGATGAAAATGATCATCAAATAAAAATATCATCCATATACTTTTCTTAGTATGAAATCAATAATAATTTAACCCATCACATATTTACAATTTGGTGATGGATAAAATTATAATGACTATGTTCTCTATAAATCTCCATCATAAATTAACAGATTTTATTCTCTTCAATTCAATGTTTTTCTACATGAAACCCCATTATGTATTATCTTAGTTGAACTTTGAACTTCCCTTTCCTTCTTTTAAAGTGGAAGTTTTGTTAATTCTTTTTTGTTGATGTGACATTTAAATAATGGTAATTTGAATAGTCGAACCCCAGTTACAACATCAGACTTAAAATTATTAGGATTCAATTTGTTGAATTGAGTAGAATGTAAAACCTAGGGTTTTTAAAAGGAAACTGTAACACCCCTACCCCAGTTACCCAGAGTCGGTGCATTATTGTGTAACATTGGCATGATCACAAAAGATCAAGTCTCGAAAGACCAATTCGTTTAGTAGCCTTGGAAACACTAGATACATTCATAAATGTTACATTACATAATAATGTGAAAATCTACAATAACAAAGCCTCCATAGTCTACACTCATATCCTCTTCTGATTATCCCTGCAGGTCATTCATAATATACTTCTTCACATCCACGAAAATATTAAAACATTGAAAGGGGTGAGCTCAGATGTTCAGTAAGGATAACATTATAGCGGAGGCTTTCATCAATAAACATAACCATTTAAGGCATTTTATAACTAAAACAAAAGCCTTTTAAACATGAACTTCAACATAATATGGAAAATGTAAAATGAAATAATTCCATTTACATATTCACATGGATATTCTACTGGTCGAATAATCAAATTCAATATCAATAACCACTTTCATAGTGATGGAATGTATAATTCTAGACTATCATAACCATGTAGCCAAGGCCTCGTGCCAAGACTACAAATAAGATATTTTCAAGGCCTCGTGCCAAGACACTAGTATGGCTCATTAGACCTACCGATGCATCGAGGAGCTATAGCGGGCTCCACATGTCACTTATTAAGTCCAATGCATACCTCATATGAGAAGGTTTAAACATCTCATAAACCATAACATAATTGTATCACATAAAATATGCATAAAGGAAACATAAGATTTCCACACTTCAATCACAAGATATCAATACAACACCTTGATATAATAAAAACTTTATCAAAACCATTTTCAATACCAAAATAAAAGAAAAGTAAAACATGGTATTTATTTTTCATTAAAATAAGTTATGGCTTATAGAGGAAGCCAAAACTCAAATAATAGTCATTGTGGAGGAGAAGTCATTGTCGCCGAATACGTAAGAAAGAAAATTCCTTTTTTCGTTTAGTAAAAACGCTTTTTAAAAAAAGATTCCTTTTGAATAAAACTAAAAGTCAAAGGGGTTTATACACCGTATAAATGAAAGTTGTGTATAAAACCAAATATTCCTCAATGAAAGGAGAGTGAGACGAATTCTTTACAAAGATAATTTTTAAACTAAAATAGATCTATTATGTGTATTTACTATAGTTACACATAAATAAAGTTAAAAAAATACAGGATACGACATAATAATATCATGACATAATTTGAAAGTAGGAGATTAACCCAAAGAATGGAAATTGGCTTAAGAAGTTCCCTTACAAAGATCATTTTTAAAATAAAAGAGATCTATTATGTGTATTCACTATAAGTACACATAAATAAAGTAAAAAATACAAGATATGACATAATAATATCATGACATAATTTGAAAGTAGGAGATTAACCCAAAGAATGGAAATTGGGTTAAGAAATTACCTTACCTCGTGTCCGACATGACTCGACCGCTCTTTAACCTCCTGAATAATAAACTAGAGTTAATTTATAATTTCTTAAGAACCTATTTCAAGTTTATTATTCCTTTTATATCACTTAATATCATGTTGTGAGCATTATGTAATTATTTATGTTAATAACAGTCATTTTGTCGATCTTTGGTACTTGAGTCAAAAATAAATTTCTTATAATTACAAGTTGTTCATGTGGTGAAATATCCATTATATCCAGAATTATATTCATGATATAGATTTCATATATCTCATATATATCCAGTATATACATGCATTTATAATATTTCATAACGTTTTATAGGTAAGAAATGAAATGCACCGTTCATGGAGACGATAAGCTGTACGTACGCATAAACGCTACTTTCATTTCTATTTAGTATTTAATGGAATGAAGTTATAATTATATAAAGGTATATTATAATTCCAGTATAATATAATGTATAATACCATTTACTCCATCCTTTATACATTCCACATATGGAATTAACGATTCAAATCACTTTGAGGGGGAGGTAGTCCGCACTTTCTAAAATGAAATTATCGCGTTTACCCATAATAGAAATCATAATGTATTCCACAAATGAGAAATACAGAAGAATAAGGAAAACATAAACATAATATATATATCATATATGAAAATATTGTCATCAAAATGGCCACCATTAGAGGTGTTAAAAGAATATTGTACATTCATCGTTTCGTGAGGCAGTATTTCGCCACAAACAGAAACAGTATGTTATTTAACCATTAAACGAAGGTGTGTGTAAGTGTAATCCTAATCCTTATCATAAAAACATCCTAGTATATTTTATATACTGGTTTTGTTACAAAAGGAAGGAATATAATGTTTTTAAGGGGTTGGAGAAGCAAAATAAAACAAAACAATATTAGAGAAGACATTACATTAAAATCGGGTAACTCTTTTTGATTTGAGCCAAAGGCTTCCTTGGGAAGACTTCTGCCCAATGTGAGGCTTCATGGAATAAGGGAGGGAAGTATAGAGATTATTTGGGTAGAGGTTGGAGGAGCCAAAAAGATTTGATGGTGTGAGTAACGTGGTAGTGGTGGGGGCCTTTTATAAGAGGAGGGGAGGGGCACTCTTGGAATGATTGAAATGTTACATTATTATGAAATTCTTTTCGGATTATAAAGGTACCACAATGATATAATTCAAGGATAGGGTTATGAGGGTTCTAAATCTAATAATCCAATTGGTTTTTGAAAAGTGTAAGCCTACTATTTTACATTATCTTTTCATTTTATTTAAATCGTTAATTAATGAGGTAATCGTTGTATCAACATGGTGTCATAAATAATTTATTTTATTTAATGTCTAAAAATTATAAAAAAATATCATGATGTAGTAAATCTTTTTATATTTCTAAAGAATATTTATAGTCAAAAATATGACTTGTATAACCCCATTTAAAAATAGTTTTAGTAAAAAAACTCTTGTTTGTGACATTTTTATTTTAACATTAAATAAAAAGTTATTAATGTCATTTTCCTACCAATGTGGCTCCATGGGGTCCCCAACTTGACCCATGGAATGTCTTGGTAGGTCATGACTCATCCAATAGGGGTAGTACAAGTGTCAAAGTCATTTCATATTATTATAACATTATCATTACCTTAAATTACACTAATTACCTTTAATCGCGATTAATTAAACTTAAAAGTTACTATTCACTAAAAAATTATTTTAATCCCATTGAACCACATTTTACTTCCTAATGACAACCATGTATGTCGGATTTTTGAAAATCAAAACACAGAAGTGGTAATGTTTCATTTAAACAAAAAATCAGTTTTTTAACTACCACTTAGTGGTTTCACTATTCATCAAAAATTGAAGTTTTTCAGAACAATGCCAAAATTTCACACTAAGCTATAATTGATATTCCGAATTCAAAAATGATGTCTATTTTAAAAAATTCCAAACATATAAGTTTCATTAATTAATTTCACAATTAATTCCCGCTGTCACAACAAATAACGTGTTTTTTAGAAACAATATATATCAAAAGATTGGTAATTGTTTATGTCCAATTTCAAAGTGAAATTAATTTTAATGACCACCATTGGATATAATGGTAAAAATTATATTCCAATTATACATTAAAACCAACCAATAATATAATTTATCACAATAAGTTATTTTGATTAAAAAAGTTGTATTTAAGTATTTTTCACAATTCATAAAAAATTGGAAGTTCTTAGAAAAATACCAAAAATTCCACATAGGCTAATTTCGATATTCCGAATCCAAAAATGACGTCCATTTGGCAAGATAAAATTTATAAAAGTTCAAATATTAGGTATTACTATTCATAACAGCTACTTTGATTGGTTGTGGTGTGTGTTGGAATCTCAAACTTGCGTACAATGCAAGCTATTGAATTATTGAAAGAGAAGCGTATCGTGGAAGCTCGGGGTGATACATTCTCTCCTCCATCAATTAATTGTGTGCTCACAATTTGAAATTTTTCTTTGAAAATAAATGGTTGAAGATAGGATATACCTTTGTGGAAAACACACATCAGAAATATGGTTAATAAAAATATAACTTTAAAATATAGAAAGATATGTACAAAGGTCACCCGAGATAGCTCATACTAGGATTCTATGAAAATATGGATATGGAAGAAACAAAAACCATCAAGGTCTGATGGAGAGTTGTAGAAAGCAGGATTAGGAGAAAGTTAACAATAAGAAAATCACAAACTTGTGATTGGTTAAACGGCCATTGAATCCCCAGTTTGAAAAGTTAACCGACAATGTTTTTGTTTTAAGTTACCTTTCATAAAGTTGAGGAATTTATTTAAGAGATTTACTAAGAATGAAAGGAAATATACTTACATGTCATGTATAATTTCATAAATTTTTACCCCAAACCCATATTTCACTCCAAATGGTAACAGAACTAAAAAATATTCTATTTATCCTAATTGTATAAGGTTCTAAATATTACCAAATACCATATAGATTAGGAAAACTATTTTGTAATAACTAGGGACTTCCTATAGGATAGTGGTCAGTAATAAAGGCTTGTCGCACTATGGTTGTGGGTTCGATTCCTGCATCTTTGTCCGACGTGATGGGTTATGCCCCACCCTGCAGGTTATCCTTTTCCTAAAACTATAGTATTATAATATTCCAAAAATAATCTTCAGAAATGTTTTAACCTTAAACAATACTATCCAAAGTTCAACTTAATTCATTCCAACCGTTTTAGTTATCCAAAATACCTCTGTCCAGAATTTCTCTAAAAGGTCTCTAAATTTTGAAATCAACTGTATCATCAGATTCCTCAAACAATGTAAAGTTCCTCTTATTGTCACATACTAAAATATGATGACATTCATCATATTAAAAACTTAATGAAAACAAAAAGTAATGCAGTATAATCCTTATATATATCACATTATTCTTATAACTAGAATATATTCCATGAGTCCAAAAGCACCAATACATTAATTATTCCACTTCTAATGTAGTAGCAGCATAAGATTTTCCTTGATCCCTTGGCCTTTTCTGAGGTATGTTTCCCTAATGCTTAGGACATTCATTTGCATAATGCCTCATTTCCCTACAATTTTAGCATTCAACATTGATAGCCTCTTTCTTTCCCTGACAATTACTAGCCTGGTGACCTTTTTCTCCACATTTGTATCAAACTCACATTCCCTTTAGGCAAGTACCAGGGTGATTCTTCCCACAATTATCGCATAATGGAAAATCCTTCTTTCCCTTTTTCCCTTTATCTGTCTCTTGTTCCACCGTTGTATTCTTCTCTTGCTTTACTTTCATGTCATAATACATAGAGAATTCCTTTTCTGTCTTGATAGCACACGAGACTATATCTTCGTATGTTGAGAAATATTGTGATACTAAAGCTCGACAGAGAAATGGTTTTAACCCATCAAATAAACGATCAATCTTACTTCTTGGGTTACGTATATAATCTGTAGCATGCCTCGCTAACCTTGTAAAGATGGCTTCATACTTTGCGACATTCTCATCCTCCTTTTGTCTCAGACTCAGAAATTGCCTTTCCATATCTGCTCGATGGTCATGAGGAAAGTATTTTTCTAAGAAAAGCTCTTTGAACTCCCTCCATTCCATATTCGATACTTCATCATCTTCCATTATATTTTGATTCAATGACCACCATTGATCAGCATCTCTAGTGAGGCGGTAAACTCCCATGATATCCTTTTCCCTTTCACTACTCCCCAAGGCGTGGAATATTTTTTCTAAGGAATTTATCCATTGCTCAGATACTAATGGATTTGTACCCCCATTAAATTTTGGTGGTTGTTGCCTCATGAAGCGGTATAACATTGATCCTCCCTGTTGTGGATCAGGTTTCTACATACATGTAAGGTTATTATTCATAACCTGAGTGAGTTGTCCCAGAATTGTAGTAAGTTGATCAGCACCAGTTGTATCTCCAGCTCCACAATAATTACCTTGAGCAGGATGGAAATCGCTACACAGAGTGTGTGCATTGATACAGTTTCCATTCCTTCCACTAGGCACCATTTCTAAACAATGTCATAAACTATATTCGTTTATGAATCAAAATACATAATTCCATACGTGTAAAATACATAACATAAATTGAACTATTTATGGATATAATCCATAAAAATGATTTCTTTGAGGAATTATATACTCATAACCCTTCATAGTGGTTTGTAAAGAAAATGAAATTATCCTAAGCATATCCCCCAGGAGTGTCGTAACCAAGAGTGCAGCAAGGTCCGTTGTCGTGTACCAGTTCCTGTTCAAGTCTAGCTCAAAGCGGTGTTTTCGGGTTTTACCCCTAGGTACATCTGTGCCAGAGCCGCCTCTACCTGCTCTTATCCAGACAGGGATGTATTTCTTGGAAGACTCACAAAATCTCTATAATACCAAAATTCTAGGAAGTTCTTCTATACTAATCCTTAAAGTCTATCTTTGGGATATGTGCTCTAATCAGAGTTTATCTAAATCTAGCTTCCAAGGTTAGTACTAAACTACCTCAGATACCAACTGTAACGCCCCGACCCCAATTACCAAGAGTCGGTGCATTATTGCATAACATTGGAATGATCACAAAAGATTAGGTCTCGAAAGGCCGATTAGTTTAGTAGCCTTGGAAACACTAGATACATTCATAAATGTTACATTACATCATAAAGTGAAAAACTACAATAACAATTTATCCATAGTCCACACTCATATCCACTTTTGACTATCCCTGCAGGTCATTAATAAAATACTTCTTCACATCCAGGAAAATATTAAAACATTTAAAGGGGTGAGATTTGATGCTCAGTAAGGATAACAATATAGCAGAAGCATTCATCAATAAACATAAACATTTAAGGCATTGTATAACTAAAACAAAAGCCTTTTAAAATTGAACATCAACATAATATGGAAAAAGTAAAATGAAATAATTCCATTTACTTATTCACATGGATATTCTACTGGTCAAATAATCACATGAAATATCAATAACCACTTTCATAATGATGGAATGCATAATGCCAGACTATCATAACCACGTAGCCAAGGCCTCGTGCCAAGACTACAAATAATATTTCGTCAAGGCCTCGTGCCAAGACACTATTTTGTCTCATGATACCTACCGATGCATCGAGGAGCTATAGCGGGCTCCACCCATCACTTATTAAGTCCAATGCATTCCTCATATAAACAGGTTTAAACATATCATAAACCATAACATAATTGTATCACATAAAATATGCATAATGGAAACATAAGATTTCCACACTTCAATCACAAGATATCAATACAACACATTGATATAATAAAAACTTTATCAAAACCATTTTCAATACCAAAATAAAAGAAAAGTAAAACATGGTATTTATTTTTCTTTTAAAAAAAGTTATGGCTTATAGAGGAAGCCAAAAATAAAATAATAGTCACGGTGGCAGAGAAGTCGTTGTTGCCGCATACGTAAGAAAAAACAATCCTTTTTCCGTTTAGTAAAAATTCTTTGTATAAAAACCTTCCTTTTGAATAAAAGAAAAAGTCAAAGGTTTATACACCGTATAAATGAAAGTTGTGTATATAACCAAATATGCCTCAATGAAAGTAGATTGAGACGAAGTACTTACAAAGATCATATTTAAAATAAAATAGATCTATTATGTGTATTTACTATAAGTACACATAAAGAAAGTAAAAAAATACATGATAGGGCATAATAATATCGTGACATAATTTGAAAGTAGGAGATTAACCCAAAGAATGGAAATTGGGTTAAGAAGTTCCCTTACAAAGATCATTTTTAAAATAAAATAGATCTATTATGTGTATTCACTATAATTACACATAAAGAAAGTAAAAAAATACAAGATATGACATAATAATATCATGACATAATTTGAATGTAGGAGTTTACCCAAAGAATGGAAATTGGGTTAAGAAATTCCCTTACCTCGTGTCAGACTTGACTCGACCGCCCTTTAACCTCCTGAATAATAAACTAGAGTTAATTTATAATTTCTTAAGAACCTTATTCAAGTTTATTATTCCTTTTATATCACTTATTACCATGTTGTGAACATTATGTAATTATTTATGTTAATAACGGTCGTTTTGTAGATCATTGGTACTTCAGTCAAAAATAAACTTCTTATAATAACAAGTTGTTCATGTGATGAGATACCCATTATATCCATAATTATATTCACAATATAGATATCATATATCTCATATATATTCACTATATACATGAATTTATAATATTCCATAACGTTTAGAGTTAAGAAATGAAATGCATCGTTCATGGAGACGGTAAGACGTACTTACGCATGAACGCTACTTTCATTTCTATTTCATATTTAATGGAATGAAGTTATAATTATATAAAGGTATAATATAATACCAGTATAATATAATGTATAATACCATTTACTCCATCCTTTATATATTCCATATATGGCATTAACGATTCAAATCACTTTGATGGGGAGGTAGTCTGCACTTTCTAAAATAAAATTATCTCGTTTACCCATAATGAAAATCATAAAGTATGCAAAAAATGATAAATATAGAAGAATAAGGAAAACATAAACATAATATATATATATCTAATATGAAAATAGTGTCATCAAAATGTCCACCATTAGAGGTGTTAAAAGAATATTGAACAATCATCGTTTCGTGAGGCAGTATTTACCACCGACAGAAACAGTATGTTCTTTAACCATTAGATGAAGTTGTGTGTAAGTGTAAACCAAATACTTATCATAAAAACATCCTAGTATATTTTAGATACTGGTGTTGTTACAAAAGAAAGCAATATAATGTGTTTAAGGGGTTGGAGAAGCAAAATAAAACAAAACAACATTAGAGAAGACATTACCTTATAATCAGGTAACTCTTTTTGATTTGAGCCAAAGGCTTCCTTGGGAAGACTTCTGCCAAAAGTGAGGCTTCTATGAAAAAGGTAGGGAAGTTGAGATAGTATTTGGGTAGAGTTTGGCCGAGCCAAAAGGCTTTGATGGTGTGAGTAAGGTGGTAGTGTTGGGGGCCTTTTATAAGAGGAGAGGAGGGGCACTCTTGGAAAGATTGAAATGTTACATTATTATGAAATTATTTTCGGATTCTAAAGGTCCCACAATGATATAATTCGATGATAAGGTTATAAGGGTTCGAAATATACTAATACAATAGGTTTTTGACAAGTGTAATCCTTAGATTTTACATTATATTTTCATTTTATTTAAATCGTTAATTAATGAGGTAATCGCTGCATCACCATGGTGTCTTAAATATTTTATTTTATTTTATGTCTAAAAATTATAAAAAAATATCATGATGTAGTAAATATTTTTATATTTCTATTGAATATTTATAGTCAAAAATATGACTTGTATAACCCCATTTAAAAATTGTTTTAGTAAAACAACTCTTGTTTGTGACATTTTTATTTTAACATTAAATAAAAAGTTTTTAATGTCATTTTCCTACCAATGTGGCTCCATGGGGTCCCCAAGTTGACCTGTGGAATGTCTTGGTCGGTCATGACTAATCCAATAGGGGTAGGACAAGTGTAAAGGTCATTTCATATTATTATAACATTATCTTTACCTTAAATTACACTAATTACCTTTATTCGCGATTAATTAATCTTAAAAGTTACTATTCTACAAAAAAATTATTTTTATCCCATTGAACCACATTTTACTTCCTAATGACAACCATGTATTTTGGATTTTTGAAAATCAAAACACATAAGTGGTAATGTCTCATTTAAACGAAAAATCGGGTTTTAACTACCACTTAGTGGTTTCACTATTCATCAAAAATTGATGTTTTTTAAAACAATGAAAAAATTTCACCCTAAGCTATAATTGATATTCTGAATTCAAAAATGATGTCTATTTTAAAAAATTCCAAACATATAAGCTGAATTAATTAATTTCATAATTAATTCTCACAGTTACAACAAATAGAGTGTTTTTTAGAAACAATATATATCAACAGATTGACAATTGTTTATGTCCAATTTCAAAGTGAAATTAATTCTAATGACCACCATTGAATATAATGGTAAAAATAAATTCCAATTATAATTTAAAGCCACTCAATAGTATAATTTATCACTATAAATTATTTTGATTAAAAAACTTGTTTTTAAGTATTTTTCACTATTCATAAAAAATTGGACGTTCTTAGAAAAATACCAAAAATTCCACATAGGCTAATTTCGATATTCCGAATCCAAAAAACAAGTCCATTTTGCAAGATAAAATTTAAAAAATTTAAAAAATTAGGTATTATTATTCATAACGGCTACTTAGATTAGTTGTGGTGTGTGTTAGAATCTCGAACTTGCGTACAATGCAAGCTATTGCATTATTGAAAGAGAAGCGTATCGTGGAAGCTTGGGGTGCTATAGAAACACTATGTTGGATAGCATGCATGATACTCCAAATCAAGATAAAATGAAAAATTAAATATTGTTATTTAAATATTATCGGCAAAACCTACCTGTTAAAATGAAGGGTATGGACATAATTAAATAAATTATGAAAATAAGATTTACACATTTAGATATAACTAATTATTTTTTGACCAATTAATTAAAAATGAATATAAAACCATTTTAAAAATAAAAGGAAATTTTTTTCTGAAAAAATATTTGAATTATTACAAGTTAGTTTTATACCATGAAACAAACAAATCAATATAGTTATATTATATAAAAAATTATATATAATATATTCAATAATATAATTTCACCTTCATCTGATATATTTGATTGGAATAATATAAGAATAAATTATATTTTAAACATTCAAAACTGAATATTTATAAATGAATTTTTACATAATTTTGATGGAACAATTATTTGAAATATATTTTTTGATACATTTATAAATTATATATTAATAAATTAACCTATTTTTTGAAATATTGATATAATATTGTATTTGGTTTGTTTTTTTGTTTTTATAAAATGTTTAATGTTTTGATTAACAGTAAAATATATTGTATTTTAATTGGAAACATCATTTTTTTAAAAATTATAGTGGTAAATTATATTTTTTTATTGTTTATAATGTATAATTAGATTAATTTTATATCATTTAATCTAATTTAGGTCATTGAAATCAATTTCAAATTGATTTTCGATAAAAAAAACATTCCAAACTTGTAAATGTTTTCACATTAAAAACTTATTTTCTCATTTTGTCAATGGTATTAATTTTAAATTAATTTTGACCAATTATTTTTTACTTATATTAAACCGTATTAAAATATTTTGAAGTAGAAGTTAATTTTTTTAATTAATTTCATTTTAATTTTGGACAATATAAATAGTAATCATGTTACATTTACTAACTGTCAATTTTGAAATTGTATAATAACTATCTAAAATATATCTAAAGAATAATAAAAAAATAATTTTATAAAATTTTATATTTATTGAAAAGGGTTTCATATAGTTTATTAGGATATTTATTGTTACCACCTAAGATTTTAGTTCTTTTAAAAAAATCAATGACTAAAAACTTGTATTCTACTCCAAATACGACATAAAATAGTTAAAAGATATTATAATAACCTTTTTAATTAACCTAATTTGGTAAAAATGTATATAATATTACCTTAATAAGTTAAATATTTAATATTATTTACTTTCGAAAATGGGTGTTTCCAATAAAAGTTTGTTTTTATATTTTCCAATATTCCCTTAAAATCTAAATTTTATACTATTATAATTTTAATTACATATAATAAACCTCCTTTTTTATTTTATGATATAATAATTAATTTTTACTGGATTTTTTTTATAACTTTATAAAGTGATTGATTTTTATTTGAAATGTGGGATTCACAAAAATTATAATTTTCATTATTTTATCACTATATAAGCACACACATGTATCTTTAAAATAATTAAACTTCCAAAATATAAATTTAATGAATACATATTTTCTTTTTGAAGTATAATATATACGTAGAAAACTAATGCCAAATTTTTTTTAGAAATATAGAAAAATGTTTAATATAAAAATTGTTTTTTCCTTCTATTTAGATCATTTATTTTCATGGTTCCTTTAAAATAAGTAACGATTATAATTTTATCATATATATAAAATTAAAATCATAATAATTTTCATTTTAAACCAAACTGTTCTACATGTTTTAGTGTTTTTATATTGAAATTAACAATTCAAACTACTCGAAATTTTAATTGATAAATAAGATGTAAAAACTAAAATCCTTAAATTCAAATTATAAAATAATTTCAATTTTATTTTTATTCTATAAAATTAATTATGAGGGATAAAAATTAATTGTCATAGTAAATGTTAAAGTGGTATATTGAGTTTAACCTAGTGTAAAAATCCCAAGAGATTTAAAAATGTGCCTTTAAATGAATTATTCATATTTTTTTAATCCAATAAATTTTTCCCCTATAGATATTTCAATTTTTGACTAGTAATACCTTGAAAATTAAATTTCATTATTGGAAAACATAAATGTGATTTTAAAAGTACACTTAATTTCACTAATAAAAACTTAACACTTCTACCCGTATAATATACTCATAACCTTAAAATTACTACTTTAAACTCTATAATTTTATGAGTATTATTATTATCCTCTACCTTGAACATAATTCCATGGTCACCTATAGTTAACCAAAGACCTTCATTTTCAAGGACACTTGAAAAGAAAATCATGTCACTAATATAAGTACTATCTTTTTAAGTTTCATTATTAATCATATAATTACAAATATATTATCAAAATTATAATGTAAGGACTTATTTATAAAAATTATACTTATATTTAATTATATAAATATTAAAACCCTTATCTAATCATTTTATTCCACTAATAAAAACAAAGTAACATCAATTGTTCAGGTATGTGGACTACCATATCTATGAAGAATTATTTTATAGTTTTAAAAACATTATCTCAAAAACATTATATATGGCTAAAAATGATAAATAAATTTATATAATAACATAATTTGACTTTTATAATTATAATATGTCAAAAAACACCTACATAACCATACTCACCTATCGTGATAATTTTTTTTATGTTTTGGATTGTTTAACCACCAAAATCAAGGATGCATTAAAAATGACCTTGGACAATGAGAAACAAATAAATAATATTTTAATATCTTAATAAGAAAATAAAAATAATTTTATAGTTTTTTAAAGTTTTTCTCATCTGTAAAATATATTATTAATAAATCATCTTTGATAAACAAAATTTCTGAGATAATCCTATATAAATTCATTTTAAAAACAAATAAACCAAAACACATATGAAAATAAATAAGAAAATTTTAAATCAATATAATAGATATATTCAATAAAATTATATTATATATAATTAATTAAATTGGTATAAAATGATGACTAATCATACGAAAATTATTTAACACGCACAAAAAAGTAAAATTTATCAATACCCCATGGTCAGAATATGATATAACTAATTAATATACTCATAAAAAATTTATAATAATACTTATAAAAGGATAATATTTATTAATAATGTTATTATATATTATATTAATATATTTATGATTATTTTATAAGATTTTTTATTGTATTTTAATATGTATGGAAACAAGATTGGGGTTCCTTCTCAAAATTTCCTTCTTTGAGACACATTCTATTTTATGAACCTAATTTTATTTAAATTACACATCTACTGAGAATTGGATATATAATATCAAGAATTATATTTATTAATATTATTTTAACTTCAATTTATATTTATTTCACTTTAAAATTTGTTTAATTATAATGTTTCTCAGGTTGTAATGGTTTTTCATCTCAACGTGTCTTCATTGAGAATTTTTTTAATTTTATCTATAAATATCTTATTTATATTATGTATATATTTAAAAGGAATTAATTTTAGGATAATACATGATTCAATCCATGTGATCTATAGAACATTATGATTTTTAATCATTTTATTAATGTTTATTCAATAGTTACTTCATCCGTAAAGGACATGGTAAGTAAAACTCTATTATTTTAGATATATAAATTCTTATGAAACATAATTTTCCAATAATTTTTATTTTTAATGATGATTTATCATATTATTTCAAGGTATAATTGGTTTTTAAATAAATTAAATTTTTATGAACGATTCAATTTCATTTTCCCCCAAAAATAAATGACACTTTTCGAAAAGAGACTTATAACAATGGGTTTTACAATGATGAATAAAATATGGATTTAAAAAGTTCTGTTAAGGATTTGGTTTTTATTATTTCCAAATGACCTATCTACAACGTTGTTATATTTATTATTTCAACCTATATTAATTTCTAATATTTTATTATTATTTTTTATCTTTTTTTGAGTATCATAAAATATATTTCATGATTTTATATTATAACTTTTGGATGTTTTAGGAAACACATTTTATTTCCATGGGTTCCTTATGAAAATAAAAAAAAATTGTTTTTTTCGTTTTATGAAATCCATTTCAAATCCATAGTGACCTTACAATATGAAAAGTAAAATATTTTTAAGTAGAAAAAATATGTTGTGATGAGTGACAGTTTGTTCCACTATAAACAAAGGATTGGTGTATCCATTAAAACCAAGGATTGGTTGTTTCATTATAAACACCAGAGAAGGGGTTTTCTTTTAATCATATGATGGGTGGGTATATTATATCCATCAAATTATTTTTTTAATATTTTATATTATGGGTTATAGGTATGATTATTAAATTTTAGTTTCTCATAAACATGGGAACGTATGGTATGGCTCATAAATGTAATAATTCCCTTCGTTAATGTTTGTTCCACATTTAAAGAATAGAAATTAACAGGAAGGGGGAAAACAAATTTTTTATTTAATAAATAGATCATCATTTCTCTACTAGGTATAGGGTATCCCATTATATGTACCGTAATCCTATGTCCACTAATACCCATGACCTATAGGTATAAATACATGTTCGACTGACCCATAGCATGAAGTCCCAAACAACGCCCAATTGAGCACCCTAATTAGTGTCTTCTTAGCACCTACCATCACATTCCCTAATAATTCAAGGTTTAGGTTAATTTTTTATTAATTTTTATAGATATTGTGACTCTATATTTATAATTCATTTATTAATGTTTTCACGTCATGTACTTTGAATCTCACAGTTGTTTTATGGTTATATTTCATATTGTTATAATTTTTTCCTTTATGCTTATGAATTTAAATACATTGATGAACTCATCAATGAATAAATATTTATTTATCCCTTAAAAAGCATTTAATATCACCCCTTTTTAATTTTTTCCCTTCTTTAGGATTTAGATATGACTACGTGTTATGGAATTTCTAAGAGTGGATTTATTTTATGGAGAAATTTCCACACCATGTAAAATCTATTTTTGATATTTATAGTCTTCTAGACAAATACTTTTTAGGTCTTCTAGTTGTGATATTGTTAGTGAGATATATTATTTAAATCATTAGAATAATTTTTTTTATTAATTTTATCTTTCGTCATAATTGTAGGTTTTCGAGTACGTTTTAGTGATTTTTTGTAGATTATCTTAGCCACCTTTGTTATTGGGGTTAAAATACCATTGGGAAACCCCTATAGACGATTCTATGTATAAGATTATATCCTAAATTATAATTAAATGAATAAATAGATGTTTTTCCCTAGAAACATATCCATTTCTGGATATTTTAATTGGATGCAGGCAATGGACAAGATGTACATTGGGCTAATAACCCTAAAAAATGGTGCATTTTGTATTAGCTCAATAGTCACATGGTGCATAAAATAGTCCAACCTATACACCTGATATGATAGTTCTAGTAGATATTAATTGGTTTATTATTTTCAATATATAAACAAAAAAAAGGATTTAGTTATAAGTTACTTTGTGGGAGTACTTGTAAAAGTATATGATAACTCAACTCTGTGTATCCTAGTTTGGACCAAGAGAGTTATTAAACACTCCATGTGTGAACTAATTAAAAAGTAAGTATTGTAATCTAAAATGATGGTTTTATTGATAATAAATTTTATTATATGGATTTCATAATAATGTTTTCATTTAATATTATTCTATTAGTAATGAAAATATTCATTTTTTTAATATTATTTTCATCGAAAGGGTATCATGAAAATGATGCTATGAAAGGAATATCTCAAAGAACACTTAGGAAAAATACTTGGAAAAAATATTTTACTTCACATAACAAGGATAATGAGGTTTATAAATAATTTTAATACATATATTTTTTTCTCATGGATCCCATTCTTTGTCTCTTTAATAAATGATAATTAAAATTACAATGATATAATTTATTTAAGAGGAAGAATGCAATGACCTGAGATTTTATATCTTATAGAAAAATTAATTTATTTTTTTATAACATATATTTCACTGAACACCTAATTTAAACGAGCTTAAAAATATTTAAATAAAATTTAATTATTAACATAATATGGTAATAAATTAACATTCATTACATTTACACGATGAATAATTAATATTAGTTAATGTTGAAAAGGGTATTTTCAATAAAAGAAAATTTTTATATTATTTTTTTAATTAATATCTAAACATGAAATTTTTTGAGTTTTAATTTTATAAAATAAAAACATTTTTTATTCATCGTATCAAAAATTAATTATACTGTAATTTTTGTTTATTTTCTATAACGAATTATTTTTTGTCAAAAAATGTGGGATTTAACAAAATAATAATGTCCATGATTTTATCACCATGTAAGCATAGAATAAAATATTTAAATGAAATTAATGTAATTAAATAATTAAAATGGTTAATATTATGAATTGTTATATAGTATATCTACTAAAATATCCTTTACTAGAAACTTTTAGATCTAAGGTAAAATTTTTCTTTAATATAAAAATAATTTTTATTCTTCTCTATAAATTATTTATTTCCATGATGATATTCAATATTATTTTTCTTTGAAGACTTATAAATATTATTAAATTTATAATAAATAAATTTAGGGCATTAAAATCTGAAAACATTATAATATTATCATATATTTAATTTAAACTCATACTAACAATATTTAAAAAATTAGTTTTACATTTTTAAGTGTTTTTATTTTAGAATTAATTTTTGATTAATATAAAAACATTACATGATAATTTTATTTTTAAAATTGAAATAATAATATCTTAATTGTGTAACAATATCAATTTTAATTTATTTTCTTTTAAAATTATTTATGATGGTTAAAAATTATTTATTGCGGTCAAAGTAAAATGAAGAAATTGATTTTAATCAAGTCTAAAAGTTCTAAAACATTTAAATTTGTGACATGAATTTATTTTTCAACTTTTTATTAACCAATACATATTTCCCATATAGTTTAATACATTTTATATTCATGGGACCCTAAAACATACATTTCATTATTGAAAAATGTAACAGTGCTTCTAAAAGATCTCATACATTCTTGTACAAAAACATACATCTTCCATCCTTAAAATATAAAATTAACCTTAATATTAATAATTTTAACTATTCCATTTTACTCTTAAAATAATCATATTATTATAAAATTACCCCTTGTATTTTGATATTCATCTTAATACCTTAAATTTCTAGGAGACATCCAAGGAAATTCTAGATCTCCAACATTTGTTTTATCTCTTTTTAATGTTTTCCCCCAAAAAATACTTTTAAAAAAGTCTTATAAATTTAATAAATTTATTGATTATTTATTATTATTATACTAATATTATTTATATTAATGTTAAAACTTTTATTTCTTCATTTCAACTCAAGTATAAAAACAATGGAATTTCAATCGTGTGTGTGCACGAACTGCCACCTCTACGAAGAATCCTTTTTTCTAGTTTATAAAATTTTATAAAAACATTCTAAAACTTATTTAACATTGAGAAATAAATTTAAATAATACCATTAAACATTTTTATAATTATATTGTGTTAAAAAATAACACTTATGTGACCATACTCACACATCGAGATAATGCGTGTTCATGTTTTCGATAGTTTGTCCACCTATATAAATAATGCATCAAATTTGGATCATGGATAACTATGAGAAACTGAATAATGATATTATTATAGGTTAATAATAAAATATATATCATTTCTATGGTTTTTAGAATTTTATATAATATATATAATTTGTTATTATTAAATTATCCTTTACCCCCAAAATTTATGAAATAATCGATTATCAATTTGGTTTTCACATTACTTGACCAAAACCTATATGTAATGAAATAAGAAAATATTAAATAAATTTCTATGGTATATTAATGAAAATAAAATGATATATAATTAATTACATTCTATTTAAATGATGGTTTATGATATTAAAATTATTAAACACATGCAAAATTGTTAAATTTTTTAACACCCAAAGACAGTAATACACCATACCAAATTAATGAAACCATGATAAAAATTATAATAAAGACTATAAAATGTTAATATTTTGGGTAATTTTATAAAATATTATATAAATATATTTACATTTTTTAGAGGAGGTAAGAGTTCATTTGGCTAATCAGGGAAACAAGGTATGGGTTTCACCCCAAAATATCCTTCCATGAGAAAAATTTTATTTTATGTACCAAATTTAATTTAAATGATGTGTATAAGACCTATCCGATATATAATATAATGAATTATATTTATTCATCTAGTTTTAAATTAAATTTACTGATCTATTACTGTCAAGTGGTTTTTATTATAATGATTCTTATGTGGTAATGGGTTTTTATCAAAAAAATCCACTTTGTGACATGTTTTTATATTTTAAACCAATTACATATTTATGTTATGTATATTCTAACCAAGAATACATTTCTCCAAAAATAATGATTTAATTAAAGAAAATTATATAACCTAGTAATTTTAAAATATTTAATGACTTTTGAGTCAAAATTTTCTAAAGTTGTAAAGGACTTGGAAACTCAACATCATTTATTTTAGTTCTAAAATTTCTTACGAAACTTAATCGTACAATAAATTGTATTTTGAATGATTTTAAATCATTTTATTTATATTTAAAACTATTTTCTCAACAAATTAGATTTTCATGATCATTTATTTTTTCATTTTTTTAAAAGTAAAAAATAGACTCAAAACATTGGGATTTACAACAGCGAATACAAAATGATTTCAAAAAGGTCTTTTAATTATTTATTTGTCATCACTATAATATTATCTATCTCAAATAGAGTTATATTTCATGTTTCCACTAATATTATTATTTTATTAAATGATTATTTTGGGTGATCATACTTTTGGTATCAAACCATTTTGTTAATTATATTATTTGGCACCATTTGGATGTTTTATGAAACCAATATTATTTACAAGGATTTTTATAAAAATTAAATGATATACATTTTGTTATTTTATGGAACAGATTTTATTCCAATGAGTTATTTATGATTCTAAAAGTATAAAATTTTAAAGTAGAATATATACATATGGATGTGTTATCGGTGGTTGTGTTATAAATCTAGGATGGGTTGTTTCATTATAAACTCAGGATGGGTGGTTTTGTTATAAAACAAGGATATTTGGCTCCATTATAAATAATTTAATGGCTGTTATGTTATAAACCAGAGTCCTATGGGTTCATTATTTTCCTACAATGTATTTTTTATATGTTTTTATATAATGGGATAGTTATTCATGAGTATATTTTATTTTATCGTATTTGTAGAGACCCGAAGCTTATCGTACATGGACTTTACATTACTTTTGCGGAATACTTAGTTCATAACAAAACACACACACAAGGATCGTAATAGTTTAGTGTCTTTGGAAACTCGGAATATAATCTTCTAATCCTGGTGAAAGATCTTCAACATCTCCCATAAAGATCTTCTCTTTTTTTTAACCTAAAACCTTTCTTTATATCCTGGGGAAAATAAAACATAAAAGGGTGAGCTCAAATGCTCAGTAAGGGTAAACAAAAGAAATATCAATCACATAATTTTCATAAGAACATAACATTTTTGGAAATATTAACCTGCAAAAGAGAGAATAATTTCATAACATGGGATAAATCATAGAAGTGAAAATGAGATCATAACTTAAAACATTACTCATTGTGGAATACACACATAATCATAGAGAATCATTTCTTGTTAGTCAAGACTCATTGCCAAGACTATCTTAGTGGACAAAGTCCCTTTCTGAATCGAGTAATCCTCGTTTCAGTCCTGTTTCACTGAACCGGTATAACCTACCATTCCAGCCATGTCTATCTCATGAGATATGAAATCTTTACCCAATGCATTGGAGGGAGATATAGGTCCCACCCATCTTATAATGAATCCTTTCTTATCTGTGCCACAAAATCATAAATCATACATCATTTCATAACCCATGTAATAAAAATGGGATTCTTAAACAACATGACATCATAAAACCATTCTTATAAGATAAAGGAATTCATAAACATAATTCCATCACAACATAGTCAAATCAATGTAAAAATATGGATAGAAACATAACCCTTTATTATCTTAGATGGAAAATAATTTTGATAAAACACTTGAAATGAATTCTTGAGGAAAATATCCTTTCTTCTTCAAAATCAATTTCTTTTCACAAAACATCATGCAATTTTAAAAGAAAGAGATTTTATTGAAAATAGTAATGAAATCTTTTAGAGGAATCTTCATGAAAATAAGGCTTTATAAAACAGTATAAATCCGTTCGTGCCGTATAAGTTAAAAAAAACATTCTTCGTACTTTTGTCGGAAAAGTCAAAAAGTACCTCGTACGACAAAAGATTCCTTTCATACATATTACTAAAAACTCACCGAAGGGTAAAAATGGTTTTAAACAATTGTAGGTGGATGTAAATAATATTACATTTTGATGAAACATGGATGTGGATGATAAAATACACCCCAGTAAATACTTACGAATAAACAATCTCGGATAAAAATGAGATTGTGATATTTCCCTTACCTTAGGTCCGATTTGCTTTATTCGTGTCTGAAGCTCCTGTATAATGGTTTAAATAATGTTATTGACTTATTCCAGAATCATACATATTGATATGAGATCATATATGGTCATATTATTAGCTTCTTGTTAGTAATATTTCATTGTTACTTGTTACTCGGGTCTTTATAACTTTTTGTTCTTATGCGTGTTTTGTCGAATAAATTCTTATTCTTATATTTAGGTTATAGATAATTCATTTCCAGAATGGTATTAGTGTAGTATATACCATATTCATTCATTCAATTCATTTATATAATCATTATGAAATGAAGATCATGTAGAACGAGTCGCATCAGATCGTGGAGACGGTATTCTGTACGTACGCACGAGTGATGATATCGTTCCTATGATCGTGGAATTGTTTTGGAGTATATATATATTATTTCAGTATCAATATTACTTCATAGTAATCATATATAGTTACTCATTACACCATTATACCCATCCTTGTAAGGTGATGGTGGAAAATAGATTACACCACGGCGTGGAGACGGTATTCCGTACGCACGCACGCGCGGTGATTTCTTTTTCCGTAGGATGGATAGATGGTGAAATAGGGTTGTTTCATACTTATAATAACATATCAGTATATGAGTGATACTGATGTTATTACTTCATAATGAAACAACCTAAGAAGAAGAAGTGGAAGAAGAAATAAAGATGAAAGAATTGGTAACGGTAATTACCTCTTCTTTGAAGTGCCACTTTGAGACCTCCTCTTAGGGCACTAAAATTGGTCTTTGAGGAAGACCAGAACCTCTAGGATGTTTCTAGGGAAGTTGAGAGGAGAAATTGGCAGGGGTTGGCCGAGCTTGAGTGCTCAAATTGGTGTGAGGAGGAGGGGGAGGAGGTGTCCTTTTATAGGGGAGGAGAGGGGCACCTTAGGAATATCTCAAAATATTATTTTATATTAAAGTCAAAATCGGTTTATAATGGTTCCAAATGGTCTTATTTTGAAGCTAAAGTGGGGATGGGTCGAAATCCTATCAACCAATAGGATTTAGACAAGTTTAGGGTATTATTTTAACCTTATCAATTAGATTTAACTCTAAGTTAAGTAATTTAACTTTTACCGTGTCTTTTTGTTTTCTTTCACTATATGGTTAATAAACTTACTATAACATGCCAAACGAACCCCAAATTGTATATTATTAATACATATATCCTCATCTAAGTCATTTTACCGAACCTTAGATTTTTAGGAATAAAATATCAATTAATAATATAATATTTGATTTAAAAACTATTTTCTGTCAATTTTGACACTATTTGATATATGATTTTTGTGAAAGTCATAACATAATTATATGTTCGAACCAAGTTGATTAAATCAACAATAATATATCATAGTAACCTATAAAATTATTGTAATTCATAAAAAGTCTTAAATTACATTTATTTTGGTATTTATATTATCAATTATGTCAATATTTCATTAATAAGATAATTACTTCATCATCTTTGTGTCATAAATAAATTATATTATTTGATGTCTAAAAATTACAAATAAAATACCGTCATGTAGGAAATCTTTTTATCTTTCTAATGAATATTTATAGTCGAATTTATCTTATGTATAACCCCATATTAAAAATTATTTACTTATTAAACTTTGATTTTAACTATTTTAACCCTTCTTTAAATAAATTAATAATAAATGTCCTAATCTAATACAAGTGGGCCTAAATGGTCATATTTTATTCCTAAGTTTGTTTTTGGTCGAATTACACTTGTCCAATAGAATTAGGACATGTGTTAGGGTAATATTAATATCATATTTACCCTTAGTTACCCTATTTACTATTAACCGCGGTAAAAAAAAGTAAAAAGTTACTATTCACCAAAAATTATTTTCATCTCATTGAACCACATTTTAGTCCTTGATATTAACCGTGTCTCTCGGATTTTCGAAATTCCATTCACAGAAGCGGTAAAATTAAGTTTTATGCAAAATTCAGTTTTTAACCTACCACTTAGTGGTTTCACTATTCATCAAAAATTGATGTTTTTCAGAACAATGCCAAAATTTCATCCCAAGCTATATTTCATATTCCGAATTCAAAAATGAAGTCTATTTTACCAAATTCATAACATAAAAGTTGCATTAATTAATTTTATAATTAAATCCCGTTGTTAAAACAAATAGCGTGTTTTTAAGAAACAATATCTATCAAAAGATTGACACTTGTTTATGTCTAGTTTAAATGTGAAATTACATCCAATGACCAACATTGTATTAAATTGTAAAAATATATTCTAAATATACTTTAAAACCACTCAAATTAATGATTTATCACTATTAATTATTTCGATTAAAAAAGTTGTTTTTAATTATAATTTAGTAATTTTCACTATTCATCAGAATATGAAAGTTATCCGAAAAGTACCAAAATTTCACCTTAGGCTAAATTCGATACTCCGAATCCAAAAATAAAGTTCATTTTGAAAAATAAGATTTACTGGATTTCAAAAAGTGGTTATTACTATTCATAACGGCTAGTTTTAATAATATTTTTATAGCATATCGTTGTTTAGTGAAACTCGGTATTGCGTACTACACACGCTATCGAGGAAGGTCGCGATTGCGTGTAATGCAAGACAAGTCAAGGATGTGTGTTGTGCAAGCTCCTTTTGGTGTAGCGTACAACACAAGACATTAATAAAATTAAAAAGAATATTTTTTTATAAAATCTTGGGCTGTTACATTCTACCCCCCCTTAAAATGAATTTCGCCCTCGAAATTCGTCGGGGTTATAAATGGTTTACTATTTGAAAGTTTCTTTAATAGAAACCCACATAGTAAAAGGGAATACCAAAACATGGCTTTAAAAACTAAAGTATGAAATGTAACGATTACCCAAATAAACTAATCACTGGGTTTCCACATAAGTGAAAATATGGATATGGAAGAGAAATCTAAGCATCATGTTCTGATGGAGAGTGGTAGAGAACATGGCTATGGAAAAGCCAGTAATCACAAATCCATAGATTTGTGATGATATAAGGTACCATCTGATTCATCAGGTATAAGAGAACTAGGACAACATTTTTGGTTTTCAAGATCATTTCCCTAAAGTTAAAGAATTTGAATTAGAATAAATACTTACTTTATTTTGGTACAATCTCACTGTTGTTCGTGCCTTTAACAATTTCCACTTCATCTCTTAAATAAATGAAGTTGAATTTGTTATTCGTGAAGTGTTTGTAGATCATGTGATAGAATGACGGGTCATTCCATCTGTCTCAAACAAAAGGTAAGAAAAAGTTATTAAATATACATAAGTCATTCTATAGTGAGATTAATCATATATAGTTCCTAAAATGGACTTATACTTCATATATCATACTTCTTAATATAATAAAACTAGTTTCTACTAAACAGGGACTTCATGTAGGTCAGTGGTAGGCGATAAAGGCCAGTCGCACTTCGGTTGTGGGTTCGATTCCTACAGCCTTGTCCGAAGCGATGGGCTGTCGCCCGTCCTGCAGGTTGTCCCTTTTTCTAAAACTACGCTACTATAACATCCCATCAATAATATCGAAAATCTTCTATCCTTAAACAATACTAACTTATGTCCAACATAATCCAGTCTAATCTTTAGGCTTATACATAATAATGCAGTCCACTCTCATAATATAGTGACATCGATTACCAGAGATTTAATACCATCGTTGATCCCCACATATCATAAGATATGTCTTGTTGGTCACATTCCAAACATTCAAAGTCCTTAATCTTGTATTCTCTTGAATACCTTAGTGAAAACATGAGTGCAGTTAATAGTTAATACTTTCCATATACCAAAATCCTCAAAATTATATATACTCAAACCATGATATCACTTAGTCCTTATATCAATCATGAGCTCATGAATACTATTAAACATTTAATTTTCTCCTTATCCCTTCATTATGCACATATCATCTACATTCCTAAAATATCTGAATAACCTTTCATGGATACTGGTAACATTAATCATACACTTTCAAAACACAAGGAAAGACAACAGTGTAACAATCCATAGATGTCTCTTTATTCCAAAATTACACATGATAAACATGTAATCATTCCACTACATTCTCAAACCATTGACCGAGCTTCAAAAATTCTTTCATCTCACATATCATTTGTAGTCTCTTCATCATCATCCACATAAATACTACTCATATGACCATACTGATTCTCTTCATGAGTCTTTCCCTTAGGGCATTTGTTTGCATAATGCCCATACATTCCACATTTAAAACACTTAACCATTTTTGATGTCGTAGCAATACCATTATCCTCATCCATGGTGTTAACCGACCCTTTTCCTTTGCACTTACTTGCTTTGTGCCCTTCTTTTCCACACCCAAAGCATCTTCCAGTTCCTTTGAAACATTCTCCTTGATGCCTCTTCCCACATGAATTACATAGGGGAAATTGAACTTTCTTTCCTCTATGATCATCATGAAACTCCATCTTTCTCTTATTAGCCGAGTCAGGAAACTTACCAAATTTTACTTTATTGATCATATTATGAGATTGCTGATTCGGAATAATAATTATTTTTGGACTTCCAAATCCCATTTCATTATGAAGAATATCATTCCATTGTCCATCATATCCTCCATTATCGTGAATCATCTTGTTTCCAGCCATTTTCTAAAACCCAAACATAATAGTGTTAGATGCAAAAATCATGCTAAGGAAAACAACATAATAAAGGGGGAGTACCTTCAATATCCAACATCTTAGGTTTAATTCTATGATCGTTAGCGTAATTCTATTACTATAACCTATACGTATACTTAACCTTAGGGACATACCTAGACATACCTTAGAAATATCTCTAGGAATATCACTAACGTTTTCGCATCCTAGTTTCCAAAGGTTGACTAAACCTTTCCTCTGATACCAACTGTAGAGACCCGAAGCTTATCGTACATGGACTTTACATTACTTTTGCGGAATACTTAGTTCATAACAAAACACACACACAAGGATCGTAATAGTTTAGTGTCTTTGGAAACTCGGAATATAATCTTCTAATCCTGGTGAAAGATCTTCAACATCTCCCATAAAGATCTTCTCTTTTTTTTTACCTAAAACCTTTCTTTATATCCTGGGGAAAAGAAAACATAAAAGGGTGAGCTCAAATGCTCAGTAAGGGTAAACAAAAGAAATATCAATCACATAATTTTCATAAGAACATAACATTATTGGAAATCTTAACCTGCAAAAGAGAGAATAATTTCATAACATGGGATAAATCATAGAAGTGAAAATGAGATCATAACTTAAAACATTACTCATTGTGGCATACACACATAATCATAGAGAATCATTTCTTGCTAGTCAAGACTCATTGCCAAGACTATCTTAGTGGACAAAGTCCCTTTCTGAATCGAGTAATCCTCGTTTCAGTCCTGTTTCACTGAACCGGTATAACCTACCATTCCAGCCATGTCTATCTCATGAGATATGAAATCTTTACCCAATGCATTGGAGGGAGATATAGGTCCCACCCATCTTAAAATGAATCCTTTCTTATGTGTGCCACAAAATCATAAATCATACATCATTTCATAACCCATGTAATAAAAATGGGATTCTTAAACAACATGACATCATAAAACCATTCTTATAAGATAAAGGAATTCATAAACATAATTCCATCACAACATAGTCAAATCAATGTAAAAATATGGATAGAAACAGAACCCTTTATTATCTTAGATGGAAAATAATTTTAATAAAACACTTGAAATGAATTCATGAGGAAAATATCCTTTCTTCTTCAAAATCAATTTCTTTTCACAAAACATCATGCAATTTTAAAAGAAAGAGATTTTATTGAAAATAGTCATGAAATCTTTTAGAGGAATCTTCATGAAAATAAGGCTTTATAAAACAGTATAAATCCGTTCGTGCCGTATAAGTTAAAAAAACATTCTTCGTACTTTTGTCGGAAAAGTCAAAAAGTACCTCGTACGACAAAAGATTCCTTTCATACATATTACTAAAAACTCACCGAAGGGTAAAAATGGTTTTAAACAATTGTAGGTGGATGGAAATAATATTACATTTTGATGAAACATGGATGTGGATGATAAAATACACCCCAGTAAATACTTACGAATAAACAATCTCGGATAAAAATGAGATTGTGATATTTCCCTTACCTTAGGCCCGATTTGCTTTATTCGTGTCCGAAGCTCCTGTATAATGGTTTAAATAATGTTATTGACTTATTCCAGAATCATACATATTGATATGAGATCATATATGGTCATATTATTAGCTTCTTGTTAGTAATATTTCATTGTTACTTGTTACTCGGGTCTTTATAACTTTTTGTTCTTATGCGTGTTTTGTCGAATAAATTCTTATTCTTATCTTTAGGTTATAGATAATTCATTTCCAGAATGGTATTAGTGTAGTATATACCATATTCATTCATTCAATTCATTTATATAATCATTATGAAATGAAGATCATGTAGAACGAGTCGCATCACATCGTGGAGACGGTATTCTGTACGTACGCACGAGTGATGATATCGTTCCTATGATCGTGGAATTGTATTGGAGTATATATATATTATTTCAGTATCAATATTACTTCATAGTAATCATATATAGTTACTCATTACACCATTATACCCATCCTTGTAAGGTGATGGTGGAAAATAGATTACACCACGGCGTGGAGACGGTATTCTGTACGTACGCACGCGCGGTGATTTCTTTTTCCGTAGGATGGATAGATGGTGAAATAGGGTTGTTTCATACTTATAATAACATATCAGTATATGAGTGATACTGATTTTATTACTTCATAATGAAACAACCTAAGAAGAAGAAGTGGAAGAAGAAATAAAGATGAAAGAATTGGTAACGGTAATTACCTCTTCTTTGAAGTGCCTCTTTGAGACCTCCTCTTAGGGCACTAAAATTGGTCTTTGAGGAAGACCAGAACCTATAGGATGTTGCTAGGGAAGTGGAGAGGAGAAATTGTCAGGGGTTGGCCGAGCTTGAGTGCTCCAATTGGTGTGAGGAGGAGGGGGAGGAGGTGTCCTTTTATAGGGGAGGAGAGGGGCACCTTAGGAATATCTCAAAATATTATTTTATATTAAAGTCAAAATCGGTTTATAATGGTTCCAAAGGGTCTTATTTCGAAGCTAAAGTGGGGATGGGTCGAAATCCTATCAACCAATAGGATTTAGACAAGTTTAGGGTATTATTTTAACCTTATCAATTAGATTTAACTCTAAGTTAAGTAATTTAACTTTTACCGTGTCTTTTTGTTTTCTTTCACTATATGGTTAATAAACTTAATATAACATGCCAAACGAACCCCAAATTGTATATTATTAATACATATATCCTTATCTAAGTCATTTGGCCGAACCTTAGATTTTTAGGAATAAAATATCAATTAATAATATAATATTTGATTTAAAAACTATTTTGTTTCAATTTTGACACTATTTGATATATGATTTTTGTGAAAGTCATAACAGAATTATATGTTCGAACCAAGTTTATTAAATCAACACTAATATATCATAGTAACCTAGAAAATTAGTGGAATTCATAAAAAGTCTTAAATTACATTTAATTTGGTATTTATATTATCAATTATGTCAATATTTCATTAATAAGATAATTACTGCATCATCTTTGTGTCATAAATAAATTATATTATTTGATGTCTAAAAATTACAAATAAAATACCATCATGTAGGAAATCTTTTTAGCTTTCTAATGAATATTTATAGTCGAATTTAGCTTGTGTATAACCCCATATTAAAAATTATTTACTTATTAAACTTTGATTTTAACTATTTTAACCCTTCTTTAAATAAATTAATAATAAATGTCCTAATCTAATCCAAGTGGGCCTAAATGGTCATATTTTATTCCTAAGTTTGTTTTTGGTCGAATTAAACTTGTCCAATATAATTAGGACATGTGTTAGGGTAATATTAATATCATATTTACCCTTAGTTACCCTATTTACTATTAACCGCGGTAAAAAAAAGTAAAAAGTTACTATTCACCAAAAATTATTTTCATCTCATTGAACCACATTTTAGTCCTTGATATTAACCGTGTCTCTCGGATTTTCGAAATTCCATTCACAGAAGAGGTAAAATTAAGTTTTATGCAAAATTCAGTTTTTAACCTACCACATAGTGGTTTCACTATTCATCAAAAATTGATGTTTTTCAGAACAATGCCAAAATTTCATCCCAAGCTATATTTCATATTCCGAATTCAAAAATGAAGTCTATTTTACCAAATTCATAACATAAAAGTTGCATTAATTAATTTTATAATTAAATCCCGCTATTAAAACAAATAGCGTGTTTTTATGAAACAATATCTATCAAAAGATTGACACTTGTTTATGTCTAGTTTAAATGTGAAATTACATCCAATGACCAACATTGTATTAAATTGTAAAAATATATTCTAAATATACTTTAAAACCACTCAAATTAATGATTTATCACTATTAATTATTTCGATTAAAAAAGTTGTTTTTAATTATAATTTAGTAATTTTCACTATTCATCAGAATATGAAAGTTATCCGAAAAGTACCAAAATTTCACCTTAGGCTAAATTCGATACTCCGAATCCAAAAATAAAGTTCATTTTGAAAAATAAGATTTACTGGATTTCAAAAAGTGGTTATTACTATTCATAACGGCTAGTTTTAATAATATTTTTATAACATATCGTTGTTTAGTGAAACTCGGTATTGCGTACTACACACGCTATCGAGGAAGGTCGCGATTGCGTGTAATGCAAGACAAGTCAAGGATGTGTGTTGTGCAAGCTCCTTTTGGTGTAGCGTACAACACAAGACATTAATAAAATTAAAAAGAATATTTTTTTATAAAATCTTGGGCTGTTACAGTATTCTTGGGAACTGATGGCGTCACTCATGAATGTAATGATTCACTAATTCAATGTTCATGACATATTTAAATTATATTATTTATTATGATCTTATTCAATCATTATTCAAGGTTTTTGTTAAATACCTTCAATCCATGTTATAACTATTATCTTATATAATGGTCATTCTTGGATTTATGTTTTCATGATTTATACATTTATAATCACTCATGATTTATCTTTATCTCCCATATTGTCATGATATTTCACCTTTGATCATTATATTACATGTTCTTATAAACACATAAATTGAGAAATTAAATTAAACAATTATTGATAATTTGAGTTCACCACTTCTTATTTTTTCCCTTCCTCAATATTAGATAATTACTATTCCTCATGAAATGTCTAAAAGTGGATTTTTATAGAGAATTGATCATAGGATGTAAAATATGTGATTCTACATTTATACTCTTAAATAGACTAAAAAATTAGTTTCTTATGGTGTGTGACTATTTGTGACATTTACTATTAAAATTTGGATATTAATGTATATTTTTTTCAATTTTATCTTGGGTTTTAACATTTATATTTGTTATACTTGGCCTCGAAGTGCATTCAAATATACTATGAAACAAGTTAAGGGCCTCTTCTCTCAAACATCCACCCCATGTGACATAATTCCTTTTAAATACCATGTTATAATTATAAATTTTTATCAATTTGATATTGAATTTCTTTTCTTAATATTAATATAATTCATGGAGTTTGAATATCCATATCGTGTACTCTATTAAAATGGATTTCAATTAAAATGACATAAATTTTATAAGGGTTTATTTGTTTAAAATATAATTTCATTAGACATGTTTAATATTACGCACCATAATTTATTTTATATAGTCTAATCACTACCCTATTTCATTCATATATGAAATATCATCCATTTAATGAGAATGTAATATATATTTTATAACATTCCTCTCAAGATGCGTTGATTCATATGTTACCATTACCATGAGGGTCTCATCACCAATAAATTTTTTATATTGATATTTTTTTGACAGTTAATACATATATGGAATTTCATATTTTCCGCCTAAAACCCATATCATTTTATTCTTCCTCTAATCATTCTTGAGGTTTTATTAGTCTTCTCACTCTTACATTTCCCCCCATGGATTATTCTTTCCTCTTTATAATGAAATCATTCTTGTAATTTATTTTCATTAGAAACCTCTCTTTTATAGTTTCCATAGTCATTAAGTGATTTTTTAATGTTCTTATTTATCCCTTAATAATATATTAGGCTAATTTTCTACTAAATTACCTTCTTCTAAAAATGTAATTAAGTTTTTATCATTTTTCATACGGGTAATTTTCATCAAATTATGAAAACAATCCATTTTTAACATTTTTCACATGAATAAGTGTATTTTTAATCATTATTATTTTATTTTATAGTTAATATCGATGTTTTCTTGGTTTATTAAATGAAATATATTTTCCCTTAATCTATAAAATATTTTTAATAAAATTAGTTAAAAAAACATTGATGTTTCTTATTTCTAAAGTGATTTTATTTCTAAAACTCATTAAATTTATGTTTTATATCAGAGTCATTGATCATTGAAATATATTATACATGATTAAGTACATTATCCAAATAATACTATGGACCTTATTTTTTTAGGGAATATGTAATTTCTATCTCTTCTATTGGAATAATTCCTCAGTGCCTTTTCCTTTCCTAATCATGTTTTATGTATAACTATAAATTTTCTTCTAACATCTTTCATCTATGAATATCGTAATTTTTATTTCATTTATTGAAGTATATTCACCTATATTTAATAAATAAACTAATTGTGGGATATTATTGACTTAACTATATACCCTTTATGTATATGGGGAAAATATAATATGCCATATTATCTTGATTAAATAATATTTACCTATAGATTTATTCAATATATTTATGTACCTTCTTATGTCCTATGAGTATATCATGTTATGATTATTGATGGACTCTTTAGTATTTTCCTTATATGATTTCACATAAAAGATATATAATACCAATTTTAATTATATGGGTATATTATATCGAATGATACTCATTTTATTTCAATGGGTTCATTATGATTAGATATGTTAATGACATTAAAGTGGAACACTAATGTATTGATAATGGAGGGAGGGGTCCTATAACACTCTCTAATGCATTGGTTTTGAGATTGAATATCATGAGATATGTATACACATTCATTATTATGTTTTTCTCTTGAATGGGTGAAAGTGTAAGACTCGTGAAGGTGATGTATATGTGGATATAATTATTTTTTATTAAAATAATATTTTCAAGTGTATTACTAATTAAATTGATTTACAATACACTAATTGTTGTGCCATAATTATAAATTTTCATTTTTTATACTTATTCTCATTATTGTGTTATATTATCATCTCTAATGCTTATTGACTCATATTTTTACACTCTTATGATTCAATTATTATATTATAAATTTCTTATATCATGATTTATGATCTATTACTTTTTATGAATATCTTTCTTATATATATTCATTATACCAACATTCTCATATTATTCATACTAATTATATACAATTATTATTAGTTATTTTTATCGTTACAATGAATATAAGATCAAACCATTATTATGGTTTAATTTCCCAATGTTATAATGAAATATATTACATATTTCGTGCCTTTAAAACTATGTTTTATAAATAATTTATGAGAAATATTAAATACTTGATAAGGATTAAGCAGTTATAAATAGAGAAAAAAATTTACATTATTAGAAAAAAACATGTGTTTTTTTTATTTGATATTGTATCATACTTCTCTAAAGCTATATAAATAATATAACATTTCAATATTTTGAACTGGGATTTTTTCCAAACCCACATAATTGAAAAGGTAACATTTGTGGGGTTTCATGTTATTTCTCTCTCTATGGCTTTATAGTGTCTATTTATATCCTTTTTTAACAGCAATAACGATTATGGAAAGTGTTATAATTATATATTTATTAGAGAAGGTTTAGGGATAGAAAATATCCTCCAAGAACTTTCCAAATTTATAATTCATAGTTTACCCCGAATCCAATAATAATAATATTACTATTATTAATCACTTTATAAGAGTAACAATTTAAAAATATAAATATATATCATTTATTCCATTTCTAATCAGACCATTGATCTCAATCTGATTTTCATGGTTAGCATTTACCATTCCTTGAATAGTGAATATTTATTTAACATATAATTATCACTAAATTAATTTTTAATAAATAAAATAAATATTATACTATAAAAACATTGAAAAAAATATTTATTATTATTAAAAACACATATTGCTTTGAATGACTTACTATTAAACTATATCGATCAATCTAACATGAATAAAAATTATTTATTCTGAATTATTAAATTAAATGCATGAATTTTAATGACATTATGGATACACATAGATCGTAACCCTCTTTCCCTCTTTCAATGAGAAATTATGAATAACCACTTAAATTCCATGTTTAGAATTTTGAAACATGCCCTCAAACCAGTAGAGAAAGAAATTAATGTAACGATGATATCCAAACTCCTAAGAACCCTTAGAATTTAGTAAAATCCATGCATTAATATATCTAAAATCAAGCAGGTCATATGCTAACGCCAACAACATATATGCTTTATGTCTCTTTCATTGACATTATGAAATTAAACTCACCCACAATACATTATTATAATAGATTTGTACAGGTTTTTATTTCCCATAAAAGATCATGGGATATCAACTTCTGTCGGATGATATAAGTGACAAATCATCTCATTTATTATCCATTAATAAAATATCACTCATGACATAACCAATCCATAATTCCTCACCATGAGAATTTGTCATAACAGTTTTCATAAATACAACATAGTGCATTGGAAATCGTAGCCAATAATAATTAATAAAATATACAACAATCAATTAACATATCAACTAATGTGAACATCGAATGGAACGGGAAATGTTGGTTTTCATAACCTTATATCTTGGATATAAACCAGGGTGAAACCCATAAGATTTTATCCCAAATGTCTTATAATCCTAATACCCCTAATAGTAAGTATCTTATATGTCCCATTAGATAACATCATCTGGAAATATAATAGTTTTCAAGATTATAATCATGGATCATCTAGGTTCTCATCATGGTAGTTAAATTTCAGGACATCATAATGAACCTCATATTTTTAGGACATTATCATATATAAATATCATGAAAATTAATAATCATGGAGTGATAAAATACCATTAACATATAAAATTTTTTAATCAAGTACCTTGAATGTTGGTTCTAGGGAACTACCTTTAATAGGCTTCTACATGTACTTGAGATAATTGAAAACAATATCAATACAACTAGATACATTTTAAATTGGTTTACCTTGATTTTAGTTGTGGATAATACCATCATTGCATTTTAAAAGTTCCATCAATGATGAAACATTTAATGTCTGTTCTTTGTATTTTGTTGGGACCTAACATAAATAGAGGTTACCATCGCTGCAATGTTATCATGAAAAAATGTCATAGGGACTTTATTGGTAGTAACTACATCGTACCCATGGAAAACATGTCATATAAAATTGATTCCTCGGCTCTATCAGAAGCTAAAATATTCTCAAAATAAGTTATAAAATCATTGATAAAAAAATTCTTATAACACTTCTAGCTCACATCCCCACTATTGATACAAAAGGAATATTACGAATATGACTTCATTGCATTCTAATTTATATCAAAGTATTTATTTTTATAACATCTAATAACTAGTTATTAATCTCTTCTATAAAACATGAATATATCAGTAGTTTACATCAGATACATCAGGATAACCTTAATAGAAATACAATATTATTCACATGTATCTTCTTGATGTTTCCCTACCATTGTCAAAGAATATGCAGCATCAATCCTAGTATATATAAAAGAATACATGATAGATAAAATCATAGAAGCATAGGGTTTCATACTCATACTCTCTCTTTCCACCTATGACTGAGGAAAAATTTCCTTGTAAGGATGTACATTGTGTGGCTCCTAACCCAATACCCACTTTTATTTTTAAACACAAAACTACTTTAGTGTCTTTGAAATGTATAATCATTATCATAGTCAAAAAAAACCTCTTAGATATGTTACATATTATCTTAATCCCTATAATATAGGATGATTTATCCAATCCCATCATAGAGAATCACATGCTCAACCACGCTTTAACCACTTGTAAGATTGGTATCTTTTTTCCAATTACTTATATTTTTTCAACATGTACTTCTTTGAAAACAATTGTACTCCCACTAAACCACTTGTTAAAATGTTTCTCAGTTTCATTCATAATGACATAGAAAATATTTTATCTTCATAAAACCAAATATTCTATGACTCAGATGACTTCTTTAATCCATAAATAGATCACTATAATGTAAATACCATTTAGTATTTTCTTGGAGTCATAAACCCATCTAGTTGTGTAATACAAACATACTCTTCTAAATTCATGATGTAATTTCGGGGTATTTTTCTCTTTTAGTTTGGCCTTATCTTAAATATGTGTATGTTTTGGATTTTTTGAGATAAATTGAGGTTTTGGGAGAGACAGTATGAGTTGCATTGTTGGCGCAAAGTTAGTGCAAACCATGCGCTAACCCAGTGAAATATTTGTGCCCTATACTGAGACACTATTCATGTCGCACAACCTAGTGCACGAGTGTGTGTCCCTCCAATATTATTTCACAATATTGAGACATAGATTTGAGATATCATGATTAAAGGTCATGAATTACAGTATTGGTTTTTCCTTGGATCCTTGACTAGGATTGCCTCCTCCCACCAGGAAGCACTATATTTATATAAGATTTTACTCACATGTGACTGAGGGGATTCATTAGATTGGATAAAGGGAGGTTACATAGAAGAAACCTCATACACATAGGCCCTTATATAATTAGTAGGAGGGATGAAATTCAGGCCATCAATTTTCAATTTAACCACTATAAATTAACAGAACCCAATCTCATGAACAGGGTTGGTCTAATAAAATTATTCTCCACACAACATTCAATATGAATATATTTGAAACCTGATTGTAAATTTCTTTTATTCATTCAATAATTAATATAATGGATCGTGAATTAATCATATTAATTAAATTTAACTTAATATCATCCCATGAACCTCACCTCACCATCATCAATAATTTTTGTCAAAATTAATTTCATGTAAAACTAATGATTTACAAAAGTGTAATTGGAGGGAACTGCATATTCTTAACCATAATTTTAACATATAATTTTATTTAATATATAATTATCAATCTTATGACATATAGAATGATTTAAAACAAATTACACATGGGACACATGTGAATCGATTTGATTATATATTTAATTTTCTCCACGTAATATGGGGAAAACTATTTACAGAAAACAACACAGTGTGTACAATATTACACAGGGAGTACTATCTTTTTCTTATGTTCTAATCATGAACCTAGGGACAATTAATGTTTCATGTCATCGATGAGTTTCAGGTACACAATATGTTTTCTATATTACATGGTGTGTAGCCTCATATTTTCATTTTATGTTAGTCATTGTGTTATGTATCCAATTCACAACATGATGGGATACCACATGTAATCAATCTTGAGAATACGTGGACTACACCTCTGTTATATTGGTCACACAGTGTGTAATTATTAAAACCATGTGATAAACTATATGGATCTACACACTAATCCTCTTTTATCATATATTATATATAATTTTATTAGTTCTGACCTAATATGGTGAGATACATTATTCATTAAAAGTATTTAGGAAGTACATTCCATGGTATCTAGTATTGTCTATGTTGAACCTTTAGCTCTTGTAGATTTTTTTTCTTAATGTATATTTATTGTGACATTCATCGTTTACTAGTTATGTTAGTGATAATTAATATGGGGATAGAAAATGTTATTTATATATTAATGATAACTGATTTGAAGTAACAAAGTCTCAAACACATTCTAACAATAAATATATAACAAATAATAATAAATTTAACATGTAACCACTATGATACCACTTATATGATTTTGTTACATAGTAAGATCCAGAGTGCGCATGTAAAACACAACTTTTTGTATTATTTTATAGGTAATCATTGATTCACATGACAAATAATTTCACGTCCAATGAAAATTTCAGATTACCTTACTATGAAAAGCAAAAAAACCTAAAAACGAGCATCCTCACATGTCATTTATAAATAATTTATCAAAATATATAGAATTACTCAAACTTGTAATTATTATTTAATTTATGATATGGTTGACTAGATATCACCATACCCTTATTTTGTAGATAGATCCAAGTGTATAATCTCTATAGAGTTGCTCCATATATTCCCTATAATCTCTAATTTTCATCATAGAATAATTGAGTGCTACCATGTAGAATCCTAATCCCTTTCATTATTCATGGTGGATCATAGAAAAATTATTCCGAACATAGGAACAACGATTAATGTTATCTCTATTTCTTGAGAGAGGAGGAAGAGAGGGCACAATATTTATCTATAGATCTTTTTCTATGGATTAAACAATCCTCCATCTATCTCTTAATCCAAACAAGAGCGATTTTGGAAGGTTTTATAATTAGATACTTATTATGGATGGTTTAGGGTTTGATGAATTACACAAAATATATTTCTAAATTAATAAAAAAATGATCCCATGTTCATTAATAATAATAACAATATTTTTAATCACCTGGAATGATATACTCTTTAAGAATATAAATAAACATCAACTGTATGATTTCTAATCAGATCATCATTCTTAGTCATATTTCCCTCATCCACATTTACTGATCCTTGAATAATGTATATTCATTAATGAATTAAATATCATAGAATTACTCATCCATAAAATAAAAATATATTCTCCAAACCATTAAGAATATATTTATTACTATTTTACTCACTTATTAGTTTAATTAAATTGTGATTAGACCATGGAAATCAATAAGATATACAAGTATATTATTTATTATAACATAGTAAATTAAATACATGAATTTAAATGATATTTTAGATACACATAGTGTGTAAACCTCTTTGCCTGTTTCTGTGTAGTATTATTCATAACAACTTAATGTCCAAGGTTAGAATCTATCAACATGTCAAGGTACCCATAAAAGAAGTTGTTAGTGTAAAAATGGAAACAGACCTCCAATGATTTCTTACCATGTGAAACAATATGATTATTGTGAAATCTCAAATCAATAAGCTTGAAAGATGGTGAAATCAACTAATATGCTCGATGTCTCTTTATTTAAAAATACAAAATTTAACTCAACCACCATACACCTTGTTTATAGATTTATACAAGTGTTATCATTATCATCAAAGGGATTAGGTTATAAACATATTTCATGGAACATAAGTGAAAAATTCATTGAAATATTTTTAATTAATTCAATATCACTCATGAAATAACCAACACATCCTAAAACATCGAGAGGATATATCACAACATTTTATCATAATTAAATAAAAATATGTTATTCATGATAACCTTTTTGATAGTATTAATGTCTAATGACTAATACACACGTCCACTAATAAGAAAATCTGATGACCCATAGAAATGGGTATTTCCTATTGATGGGTATATTCTCAAAGCCTCTTATATTAGAGATAACCAAGAGATAACATCATGGGATTGTTTTTATATATCTTTTGAGCCTCCTTTCCCTGATATTTGGTTAATTAAATATCCCATTAGAAAATATCATCCATCCAAATGCAAATATTCAATATTATAGTCGTGATACCTCTAGGTTCTCATCATAGTGTGTTATTGTCATAACCTTTCAATGTGACACATATTATAAAGACATTATCACTCGAAAATTTCATGTAGAGTAAAATTCATGATGTGATAAAAAACATCATTTATAATGAGAATTTTTAATCTGGTAATAATAATATTTTCCCTATGAAACCAAGTCCAATATTCCTTATTTCCGGTTTGTTTTCAATGCTACAATGGAATAAGGGGTCCCACATTATGTTTATATGAATGGGGATTGAGTTTCTCTGATCGAGAATCATTAAAATTATATTACATTTAATCAAAAAGGAGTTTTGGTTGAGATTATCAGAAAGTATTCAATGTTATATAATACAAGATGAAGAAGATGATAAAATAAAAAAAGTGATTTAGAAGATATCAAAAATTAATGTTTGATATAGTTTCATTGATTATTGTATATGATGTAATATAAAAGGAAATTTCACAAATCAATTGAGGATTTTGTTTAAGTGGTTATTGAAAAATATATTCCATAAATCCTAAATTACAAATGTTGGGTTTTGGATATATCATATTGTATAATATAAGTGTCATTTGTTATGATATATGATATTTAATCTTTACTACCAATCCTAAAATATTTCATATAATATATTGATATCACAATGAATTGATATTCATGAATTATTTATTAAAATACATTTGAACATTCACCGACCATATTTATCATTAATATATCATTTATTGAATCATAATGCATTAATATGACAAATTCTTGATCGGTAGTGTATAAGAAAATTATTTTTTAACTAGATGAAATTACTAAAATATTTTCAGAAGTATATGTTAATTCTTGATCACTCAAGGATTGTATTAAAGGGATTTTAAAAATGTGTTTATTATAAGAAAATGTATTAATAATCCATGTTTAAGACAACAATGATACTCTCATGACTGAGTACTCTCCTCCATCTCCCATATGAGGACATGATAGATACTAGAATATGATGGATGGAAATATAATCCCTCTTAGGATATAATATAATTGTGACACCTATATATTTGAATATGTAATTTTTCATTAAATAAACAATCTGTTAAATAGATTATATCACACAAATCACTGGAGAAAAATGAACTGATATATATACATATATACAAATTAATATTTTCTTATAATTCAAGAAAAACAGAAAAAGTAACAACCCTGGTAATTATAAAATAATTTTATTCATTTTGGAATTAAATATATAAATTCATTATAAATTTATAATAAAATAATTGAAATGTATATAAATTAAAAAATTATACTAATGGAATAATAACTTGACTGTAGGAATAGTAAAATGACCATTACGAATACTAATTTCGACAATAGAATAATGACCTCACCTATGAGAATATAAATAAAATTCTTGTATCTTATAAGTATAATCATGGTATATTTATATCAAAGAATAATTAAATAATTTTTTTTGAAATGATAAATTAATTTTTGGTATTTTTGTAATACATAAATATTAAATTATAATTTTTTAATTAATTTAGTGATTTAAAAGAAATTTTATTTTCATAAAATAGATTCATAAATGATTATTTTGTTGTCTTATGATTTTAAGATAATTGTATAGTACTTTAATTAATTTTTCAAAGTGTTGTCAAATTAGTTTTAATTTTCAAAAATGTATTTTTCATATAAATTATGATTTTAATTAAAAATTAAATTAATGATTATTAGAAAAATATTTAAAAAAACAGATTTCAATTTTTAATTCTATATTTGGAAAAATAGTTCTGTTTAATTTTTGTGATTTCTCTATAATACATGAATTTTTGGTGAATAGTAAATTAGTGTAATTTATAAAACATATACATTTTAAGATAAAAACAGTATTAATTGAGTTATTAAAGATATAAGAAGAAAAATATTGAAATTAACTTCATTAATTTATTATATTTTAAGATAATTCTCAAACTATTCATAATCTTGAGCCAAACTAATAAACTAGTGAATATAATAATTAGAAAACACCCCTCTCCTCCATAATAAATACCACATCACACCACCTATTGTCCTCTTACCTCAATTCCTTTTAATTAGCTTAAATAATACCCAATTACCTTACCAATATTCTTTCCCATGTCCAATACCTTATGGTATCACCAAAAGGCCAAAACCATGGGCCTTAAGGGGGTTCTCAAAGAGGAGAATTCTAGAGGTAAAATGCTCTTTCATTTTCTTTGACTATCTTTTCAATTTATATTATTTTATTATTCTCTACTAATATCCCCTTATAAAAGTGTCATGCAAACTTCATTATCTTCTATATAATGAAATTTTTTCATGTTGGTGGAAAAATTCATCATCAAAATTCTTATCCTCTCCCATTTATTCTAAAAATAAGAACATTTTTTGTGAAGTATCGACTTACTACAATTGTGGAGGATACACATTATTTTCCCATTACCATATTAAAAGTTGGTAATAAAACCATGTATATGGTAAAATAATATTGTATTATAAATATTAAAAGTTATGTAATATTGAATAAAATCATATAAGTTTGTGATAGACATGAAAATCACCAAAATAAATTAAATCATTTTCATTAACGTTTTATCTAATGATTCATCTTTATAACATAAAAATGATATATGGAATAATTAAACAATTTTGAAACATATTAATACCAATTAATTTTACTTCTATAGTTTTTGCGTTTTGAAAAGTAATTCCATAATGAACCTACCATGGAAAATATGAATTAAATGCACCATAAATAATGAAAATAACAAAATATTACTAATAAATAGGTGGAATGATGTAATAAGAATATCATATAAGTAATTATATATATAAATATGGCTATTTAATGTATTAAAAACTCTATTTAAACCATTATAAAGTATGTTTTAACACATTGGTGTAATATGAACCCATGGTAAGGTAATTCTTAACACAATTTATGTTCTTCAGGTTAACATTCTACTTCATTCCTATGTTGTACTAAGATTATTTGTGTAATAAATTTTTTTATATTTGTTTTATTATGTGTATATAATGTGTATACACATATTCATTTTGCTCAATTAATTATAAAATGAATTAAAGGATATTTTTTAGGTACTTTTTCATTAGAATTATTTTATTAAATTTCTATTTTAAAAAAATCATGAAAAATATTTTCTTGATGAAAATATTCAAGTTTTATGATTATTTTCATGTTATTGGGAATTGTTTATGATGATTTTTTACCTATATCTCCTTCCAATGAATTGTGTATGTTTATGTTGGTGGTCGACAATATGGTTACTCTAGGTGTAACAATGGTTGATATACTATAAGGTACTCGTGAGAGTTACATTATATGGTAGTTGTGAGGGTTAAAAATCATAACGTAGCTATGTGGGTTAAAATTTTAGGTAAGTAATTCCCCATGTTACCTATATGGTTTGTTAATATTTTTCTATTTTTTATGAAATTATTATTATTTCACAAAGTAAATATAAGATACTAATTGGGTGAGAAGTATATCTTTATGAAAAAAAAATTATTATGTTTATAAGTATTCATGTACTAATTGTTTATTTCATTACTTTTATACCCCATACTATGATTTTTTTCTCATCCGAATTTGTAAAAAAGTCATAGTTATTACTGATGTGTAAGAAAAAAAGTGAAGACAATATGAATTCTTTGAATACTTTTAATGAAAAGATGTCATGTTTTTATTAAAAACTTTTATATTATGAAAAAATGTTTATTTTTTTAGTTTGACCAATTTTTATGAATGATAGTTGATATGTAGTAGTTATGTCAAAATTTTCTAAAACATCATACCAAAACATTCATTAGGAATTTAAAAGAAGATAATTATTATGGAATTTACTATATTATGTAATGTTTAAGGCCATGTCCTTATAGTTGGTATCAAATCAAAATTTGGATAACATTAGGGGTTATGATTATGATAAAATAATACCATAAATGATTTTTCCTTATTTTTTGGTTAATGGGATATATAATTGAATATTACCATGTTTTTTCATCAAATATATGTCTGTTTATAATGCTTTTTTGTAGAAAACACGAGGAAGTTGTAGTAGGAAAACATAGAAAGGATGATATCTTTCGAATCTGTAACAAAGAATGATGGGAATTATAACTTAACCATTTTTGATAGTAATGGCTCAGTAGAAATATTATATAAATGGAAGTGGAATATTTTCAATAGAACAACCATAAATAACATAAAATAACATGATTATAATGGATCATTTTATGAGGAAACACCCTCCTACATTCTACGGATCATGTGAACCTGTTGTGGTTGAAGGATGGATTAAATCCCCTCAAAAGTTATTTGATGTTATGAGGTGTTAATATAAAAAAATTATATTATTTTCAATAATCTTTTATAAGTTGAAGAAGACCAATGGTGGTGGTTGGTCAATATTATTAGAGATAGTGATGGCATTAATGACTTGGAATGGGATGAATTTATAAAACATTTCTGTGAATTTTTTTTACTTATGTGGTTCAAATTAGGATAGAAAATAAAATACTTTAATTGAAATAAAATAGGAAGATTATTTGGCCATGTAGAAAGTAAACATCACTTGATTGGGAAGGTTTACTCCAAATATTATTAAAAAAACATGACAATAAAATCATTCATTTTTACATAGGATTGAAGAAATTAAATCTATGTGAATTGGATTTTGATAATTTATTGAGTTCTGGGAGACCTTTCTAATGTGATGAGAGGGTATAAATTTAATTTTCTGATAATCATGTGTAATTTGAAAAAAAAATAACAAGAATATATCTAAATAGAAAGTGATATGTAAGAAGCAACCAATGATATCTAAAGTTAAGAAATTTCAATTTTCTACTTTGTAAAAAGTGTGGTTAAAATAGCCCTGGGGAATTCCTAATCAAAACTTGGAAGTGTTTTATATTGGGTAAGTATGGACACATTGCCTAATATTTTAATGAAAATGATCTTATTATAAATAATTATAAACAAACTCTTATGTTTTTTAAATGTGTTGAGATGGGTCAATTTGCAAATATAATCCCAAAAAAATGATCTGAATAATGGAAAATAGCCAGATTATAAGAAGAAAGTTGTCAGGATATTCTTTGCAACTACATCAACAGATGTTGGTCCATCAAATAAATTGATATCAAGTACATTTTTTACCATGATTTTTCTAATGTCCTGTTAGATACGAGGTATAGACATTCATTTATTTCTAAGAACATTTTTGGTAAATTGGAAATGTCACCTCAATAAAAGAGACCATAACATAGGGTTAAAATACCAGGGGAAATATTATATAAAAAAGTTATTGTAAGAATCTTTATGTTTTTTTCTATGGAAATACAATTCTAGAAAACCATTATATTTTCACAATGTATAGTTTGATGTTATTCTGGGTATGGATTGGATTTCTATTTATCATGACATGATTGATTATAGAGATAAATAATTTGGTTTTCAGAAATATTTTCTATTTTTATATAAGAATAAATGTCTACCATTAATATATGATCATGAATTTGAGAAACTATTAAAACATGGAGATGCATGTTATCCTGCTCATATTGTTGAAAACATTGAAAATATTCAGATTAAAGATATTCCAGTGGTAAATTAATACATTTATGTTTTTATTAATGAGTTACCTGATGTTATACCTCATCAGGAAGTCAAATTTTGTATTTTATTAGATCTTCATACTAATCCAATTTCAAAACACCCTTATCGAATAGAACAATTGAGACTTATTGAATTGAAAAAATCAGTTGCAGGAGATGGTTGATAATATATTCATTCAACATACCACTTCACCATGGGGTTCCCCAATTTTTTGATAAAAAAATATGGTTCCATGAGATTTTACATTGATTATAAAGATTTGAATAACCTTACTACTAAGAATAATTATCCTTGGAATCGTATTGATGACTTCTTAAATCAATTAAATAGAGATCAGTGTTTTTTCAAGATTAACATGAGATATTTCTACTATCAACTAATGGTGAAGGAGGATGACATCCTGAAAATATATTTTTATATTAGATATGTGCTTTATGGGTTTATTTTTATTACCTTTGGTTTGCAAAAATCACATACTATATTCACTGATCTTACAAATAGAATATTCCATGATTATTTGGATAATGTTGTTGTTGTTTTTATTGATGATAATTTGTCCTTTTCAAAAAGATATAAGGATGATGAATAACATTTATGGCTTATATTGTAAACTATCAAAGAAAATAATTTATATGGAAAATATTTATAATTTGATTTTTGGTTTCAACATATTTCTTTTCTTGGGAACATTATAAATATAGATGGAATAACAGTTTATTGTTCCTAAAAAAAGTGGTTGATGAACATCCATGTCCAATAAATATTATATACATTCATAGTTTTCTTGTATTATCATGTTATTACCAAGGGGTTGTAAAAATATTCACATCGTTATCTAGATTACTAATTTAGTTAAAAAGAAAAGTGTTTAAATTTAATTAAATAGTATACCATGATGTTTGTTTTTAGAAAATGAATAAGTGAATGGTGAATGCTCAAGTTTTGGACCTACTTTCTAGAAATGGTGAATTTTTTATTTAGAGCGATTCTACATTGAAGGTACATGGTTGTGTTTTGATGCAGAATAATCGGGTGATTTTTTACGCTTCAAGATAAATGATGCCTCAGGAGTTAAATCATCCCCCAAATGATTTGAAATTAGCAGTTATGCTTTTCTATTTGATTATTTAGAGGCATCACATGTAAAAATAAAAATGTGAAATATATACTGACCATAAAATTATAAATTATATATTCACTCAAATGAATTAAACATGATGTAGAGAAGATGGCTTCAACTGGTAAAGGATTATGATTTCACAATAATTTAACATACTAGAAAGGAAAAAAGTGGTTTATTCCTTGATTATAAAACATTATACATATTTAACCATGTTATGTCATGTACAAGAGTTCTGGATTAATTATTTGATGAATTTTTTCATAGAATTTGTTGGGTCTGTAAATTCCTTTGTTTGGTTTCATGTTTCAGTACATTCTTCTATGTTAGACAAAATTAAGCAATCACAGAAGGAAGATGAAAATTTAAAAAAATGTATAATTTGTGGAAAAGGGAAATTTTTTATAATATAATGTTGATAAATTTTGTGTTTTGATATTTTGGAAGAGATTATGTACTCCTTGTGATTCATAATTGTAGAAATATTTGTTAAGTGATGCTCATATTTCTCGATTTTCAGTTAATTCAAGTAACACAAAGATATACAATAGCCTTCGAGAGTATTAAAGGTGGGATAGAATAAAAAATAGATATTACTGATTTTACCTTCAAATGTTTGACTTTTCAACAGATTAATGAAGTGTGATAATTAGAAAATGGGGTTCCTTAGTCTTTTACCATGCTAGTATAGAAATGAGAAAATTTATCAATGGAAATCATGGTAGGACTACCAATGAAATCTGGATATAAAATGTGATGTGTGTTATTGTTCAATAACTAACATAATATGCATATTTTCCTCCTATACAGGATACTATTTAATTGTATTATATTTCCTAAATATACATAAAATATTTTTTCGGGTTGCATGGAGTTACAATTTTCGTTTTATCTGACTATGATCTCAGGTTTACTTCTAACTTATAAAAAGGCCTTCAGAATTTATTGGGCATAGAATTAACCTTCAGCACTTCATAATCATTAATATAATGGAAAATAGAGATACAATTTTATACATTAGAGGATATTCATCAAGATTTTTCATTGGAATACCAGGGAATTTTGGATCACCATCGTTCACCAGTTGAGTTTTCTTATAATAAAAGTTTTCATTCTAGTATACAGAAGATACCTCTTGATGGATTATATGGAAAGTGTTGTAAAACTCCAAATTTTAGGGATAATTTTGAGGAAATTAAGTTAATGGGTCTTGAATTAGTAAAGGATGCGGTTGAGAATGTGAACATGATTCAGAAACATAAAAGGATACCTTAGAGGAGTCAAAACAAATTATGAAAATAATATATGGAAAGACTTTTCTTTTGACGTAAGTGATCATGATTTTATTAGAATATCATCCTAGAAAAGAGTTGTGCATTTTTCTATGAAAGGAATCCAAATTCAATGATTTATTTTATTTCCTAAAATCCAATAAAATGTTGCACCATTCACCGATCGAATATCTTGCATTTGAGTTTATCTCTAGTACATAATGTTTTTCATCTTTCGATGTTGAGATAGTATGTTCTAGATTCTAAATAATGATTTGATCCAATAAGTATTTAAAATGGTTGAAATCATTTCTTATAAAGATAAACCTATTCATATTCTTGATTTTAGAGAGCAATTATTGCATAATAAGTTGATCCACCTTGTTAAGGTTTTGTGGAGAATGATTTGGTTTAAGATGAAACATAGGAATCCGAAAATATTGTTAGGGAAATCTATCCTCACTTATTTAATAAGTGAATAAAAATTATGAGGATGAAATTTCTAGAAGGCAGGGATAATGTAACAACCCAAAAACTTATAAAATAAATATTTCCATTATTTAATTAAATATAGAAGTTCATTATAACATTATATTGAAATAATTGATATTTATTGAAATAAATGAATTTATACTAATGTAAGAGTAAATTGATCTCATGAATACTAATATTATCTTTTTGAATAGTAATTTGGCCAATTGAATAGTAATATCACCTATGGGAATGTAACTAAATTTTATATATCTTATTAGTGTAATCATAGTATATTTATATCATGTAATAATTAAAAAAATGTTATGGAAATGATAAATTTTGTATTGGTGTTTTTCTATGTTATAAATATTTAATTATACTTTTTTATTTAATTTAATTATTTAATAGAAATTTTTTTTATTTAATATATTCATAAATTATTATTTTGATTTCTTTTTTATTAGAATTAATTATATGTGACTTTAGTTATTTTTTAAAAGTGATATATAATTTGTTATTATTTTCAAAAGGGTATTTTGGATGAAATTATGATCTCAATTAAAAAAATCACATATTTAAAAAATTATTTTCAAAAAATATTCTTCATTTTTTAATTAAATATATATAGGAATGGTTTTGGTTATTTTTTGGGGTTTTTTTAAAAATTCTTGGATTTTGTGAATTGTAAAATACGGTAATTTATGGTGTATAAAAATTATACGATAAGTACAACATTCCTTGATATATGAATGATGTAAGAAATATAATATCAAACTTCCCATAATTAATTAAATTATTTTTATGATAATTTTCAAACTATTCATATTCTATAGAAAAATTAATAAAATAATGGATATAATAATGAGAAAACTCTCTTCTCCTGCACTATAAATACCACCCCTCCCAACCTCTTCTCCTAAAACAAAGAATCCTTGTTGATTTCATAATTTACATCCATTCCCATTCCCAAGCCTCTTCCCCATGTCCAGGACCTATTGGTCTCACTAAATAGCCAAAACGATGGGCATTAAGGAGGTTTTGAGGGAGGATAATTCTAGAGATAAAATCCTCTTTTAATTTCCTTTACTTTCATTTCAATTTATTTACTTTATTTATAATCTCCTTGTATCCACTTCTCCAAGTCGAATTTAAAATTCATTATCATATATATACTATAATTTTATCTTCTTGTTGGAAAAATTAATCATCAAAATTATTCTCCTTTCCCTTTTATTATAGAAATTAGAATATCTTCTGTGATATGTCAATTTACCAACCTCATGGATAATACACATTCATTTTTAATTACCTCACTAATGGATTGTCCTAAAACAATTAATATGGTTGAATTATATTGTATTATAAATATTATAAGATTGGTAATATTGAATTAAATGAAATAAGTTCATGATGGACATGAAAACCACCAAAATAAACTAAATAATTTTCATTAATGTTTTATCTAATAATTCATCTTCATAGGATAAAACAATATGATATACGAAAAAATATAAAATTTTGAAAAAATATTAACAAAATTTTATTCCACTTCTGGTGTTTTTATTCTACTCGATAAGAAAATTATTAATGAACCTACCATGAAATAAACGAACTACAAATAATTAAAATTACAATATATTACTAAAAATAGGTGGAAAGATGTTATAAAACTATTATATAATTAATTATAAATATTAATAGAGTTATTTGATATATTAATTAATCACTTAAAATCATTTTACATGATTTTTGAACATGATTAAGTAAGATGAAACTGAGATAATGGTATTTCTTAACCCAATTTCAATTCTTTGGGTCATTCTTCTACTTCATTAATTATGTGGTACAAAGATTGTTTGGGTAATAAATTTTGTTTATATTATGTTTTATTATTTTTATTCATAGTGTATAAATATATTCCCTTAATTATATTAATTATCACATAAATTATATGGAATGTTTAAGGTAATTTTTTTTAAAATTCATCTTTTTAAATTTCGATTTTTTGAAATTCAAATGTAAAATTTTTCTGTGGTGAATGTATTCATGTTTTATGATTATTTTCTGGTTCTTGGGAATTGTGTATGATGAATGATGGGACCTATATCTCCCTATAATTCATTATGTATGTTTATGTTGGAGGTCATCTATATGGTTACTCCATGTGTAACTTCGATGGTTACACTATAAGGTAGCTTTTATGGTTACATTGTAAGGTTGTCCCGATGGTTACGATTCATAAGTTAGTCACAAGGTTTACAATATTAAGTGAGTAATTCCCCAAGTTACCTATGTGGTTTATTTATGTTTTTATATGTTTTATGGAAATATCATTTTTTACTATGTAATTATATGTTAATTATTATGTGAGAAGTATTTCGTTTTAATGAAGATTTCATATGTTTATAAGTATTCATATTCTAAGGGTTCATCCGTTTTTATATCCATTAATGAAATTTTTATTCTCATCCCAATTTTTAAAATGTTTTTCACATGGTTTAAGGATGGCTAAGAGATAAGATGAATCCAAGATAAATGTTTTGAAGGCTTTTCATGAAAATATTTCTTACTTGTATTGAAAAAACTGTATTATGAGGAAAATGGATATTGTTTTAGTTATACCCAATTTTTATCATTGTGGGTTGATATGTATGAATTATGTCATAATTTTCTAAAAAACTAAACCAAAAAGGTATTTGAGAATTTTAAAAAATGATGTCTAAATGAGTATACTATATTATTAAATTTTTAAGGGAAATTCAGTAGAATAATTCATTTTTAATAAATAATTTTTGACAATTAAAATTAAAAATAAATCTTAATTAATATGAAATATGGTAAAGAAATTTTAATGATTAAAATTTTCATTTTTCTATAAATTCTTTCAATATAATTTTTTATATTTTTTTTAATTAAATGTAAATTTTCATAATTATAATTTAATTAAACTGAATTTATTTTTTAATTTAGTTATTCAAAATTATCTTACTGTGAATTTTTTATATATTTATGAAATGATTGATTTCTTATGTATATAGTGAAAAATATTTCTTTTATAAATACTATTATATAATGAAATATTCATGACATTGATGTTTATAAAAAACCAATAGGAAAACAAATAAGTAAAAAGTAATATGATTTTTCTGAATATATTATAATGAACATTCAAATTTATATATCATATTTTGGAAATATCTGTAATGTTTTATATTATTAAAAGAACTATTTTTATCATTTTCTCAAAATTAGTAATTGAAAATTTACGTTCATATTTGAATTTATTTTAAATTTACCACATATTAATATATTTATTTATAAATCAATTAATTACATATGAATCAATTCCACCCATGATTTTTTTAATAATTTTTTATTGAAATTTTTTTTTTCTAATTTTTTTTTTCTTACATACTCATATTATATTTATTTTTTATCACCTATATAAATTGAATCATTTAAACTAGACTCCATAATTTTAATCGTCTTATTAAAATTATATAAAAAATATAATTCAATTTTCTACTATAATGAATAGTTAAAATAGAAGAAAAAAAATTGTCTTCGCGGTAAGTGTTAAAAGGGCTACGAGGGGTTAATCTTAGAGATAAGGATTTAAATATCAATAAACATGACTAGAATTTATTTTATAAGTGGAATTTGAAAATTAATTATCCTATATTCTAAAATTTGTGCATTGTTTTCACATTTATAGATTATAACATTGATTTTATATTATAAAATTACTTATTAAAAGAATTCGCTCTCTCTCTCTCTTAATACATAGTCATAATAATGTTAAGGATAAAAATACCTAATAGATGGTTAATGAAAATAAAATTAATGCTGAAAAAATTAAATTTATTTTATTATTTTATTTTTAAAATTATATAAAATTATAATTATATAAAATTATTATGCAGTGCCAACAATGGGAATGTACAATCAAGAGGAAAAAGAAGTTAATGATTTTAAAACCATTAAAATTTTCATGGATAGAAAAAATACCGAGTTTAATGTATTTTATATATTATTATGAATGATAAGTAGTTATTTAACTTTTTATATTCATCCAGTAGTTTTATATTGATGTTCTTTAAGTCAAATCATTGAATAGTGCCAAAAATCACTTTAAGGATATTTTATGTTAAAAAATATTTAATTATTTCATATAAAAATATTAAATATATTATAATCACACAAGTGGGTTTAAAATGATTAATCAAACCAATCATGTCCTATTTAGTTTTCACTTATTATTTTTAAAAATAAAATCATTACCAATAATGTCTTAATATTTTTTAAAACACAATTGATTTTTTCCTATAAATGGAAATTGAAACTAATATTCCCATAAACACATATGAGTTTGTTTCACTATCACATTTCTAACTAAATAACTCTTCAAACCTCACATACAATATTATTAATCACAAGGTGTTACCACAAACCTCTTCTCTAAAAGCCATAATTTTAATCCAAATGATGATATCAAAAGAAAAGGTAATAATCTAAATGGAATTAAATGACGTTTCATTCATCATAGAACACAACCAAAAAGTAAATAACCATATAAAAATAATTAAATTGTGGTAATTAGTATAATAATTTTTTTTATTAATTTTATAAAAAATATTTTCTCTTTTCCATCTAATGGAAAATTAAAATTTCATCCATTTAAACATGCTGACTACCACACAGATGATATACAGATAGATAAAATAACTTCATTATATATTTATAACATAATATATGTTAGATTATTTTAAATAATTATCCACATTTTTTCAACATACTTTTTCAAATGAAAATTTTATTAATGCACACTTGAAAAATACAACTTCCATGAATGACGTATTTCATTTCTCATAACTGTCACACATAAGTTGTTATTGAATATTATTTAATGTATAAATAAGATAATTATATATATAACATGAATAGAATTTTTGATGGTATAATACTATGACCAATGTGTTTGTACTGGAACTTCCAATGCAAAATATTCATGATAAACACACTAGTTAACAAATATATAGTTGAATTTAACAAATAATTATGCGTACATGAGTTAAATAAAGTTAATAATAATTGATATCTATGATTATAGATAAAAAAATATTTTATATATAGATTAATAAAAAAATTTAGTTTATAATACCAAAATTTGGAATGAATCTGGCCATGCATAAAATCAAGGTAAGGGTTTCTCATCTCCAACATCCATATTTAACTTATATATTTATAATATTTAACACTAAATTATATTACATTGGCAAATTTTGTTTTCAATATTCAATTTCTATAATTTATTTTCAATTAAAATTTTAAATGTCTCTTTGAGACATTATGATAATTCTTTTGGTAGTGATTTATAAAATCATTTTTATGACAAGAATATAATTATTTTCAGATTTTTTTTTGATATTTCACATATGTTTTTGCACTAAATACATAAAAGCGCATTAAATTACTTGAAAAAAATCATTTATTTTGAATGTAATTTATTATTTTATCTATAATGGACTTATAATTTATTCTTCATTTTTTTCAAAAAAAAAATATTCCCATTCCCTTAATATTATATTCCCTACCACTCATAATTTTTATATTGAAATTATAATAATATTCTTTTCTATGAAAGATATATTTTCATTTTAACATTAACAAAAAGATATACCATTGGTACATATGGTATCACTTTGTTGAAAATTACCAATGTGATAATATTAACTGGGGAATATTTATGTTCTAAATTTTTAATTCAATATAGATATTTATTTATTATTAAGATATATTTATTTCATATTATATTGATCACTCTATATATAAGGAATGAATTGGACATTTCCAAGTATTTATTGGGTCCCATAAATATATATCGTCTCAATATAATGATGGGTGTCATGATATAATTAGTCTTTCAAGCTTAATTACTACTTGAGTATTTATTTCCAACATATTAAGATTCTTCACTGAGGCCTTAACAAAAATATTTAAATGTTTGGAAATATACATTTCATTATTGAAATTTTATTTATTATTGAAAATGTCATTTTTTATATTTTTACCTGATAAATATTAATTTAATTTTCATATTATTGATCAAATTTTATAACTATTGGTTATTCACTAAGTCATATTATTAATGCATTACGTATTCAGGATATGTTCTTTTGTATGATTTCCTTTAATGAGCATCTGATTTGACCCTTATTATGATTATTTTATCTAGGTTATGTGTAATATAAATATATTTCATACATCTATATGTGTATCATGTGTGGGAAACATTATTGGAGATTTTTAAGACTTATTATATATTGTTAATATCTTTATATAATGGGAAAATTGCATATTTGATGGAAAAGACATCAGTTTTGTTAATAAAATGCTTTTCACAATTCTATATAGCTCTAACACTAAAATTTATTTGGTACGTGAGTGAGTAAATAATTTATTTATTTTTATAATTATGGATGTTACTGTAATGACACGCGTTTTGAATCCGTTAAAAAAGTGGCGAAAATTGAACTTTTTCAATTGCTGAACCAGTCGAATGTATGATCGGGCTTCATAATGATATTCTAAAGGCCTAGACCCTCTTTTTTAATGTTTCTTGGGCATGGTCGAATAACCGTTATGTTTCTCAGGTGGCCCGAGGGGTTTCTGATCCACCGGACCCTTATTTTTAAAGTGATGTAGAGGGCGCATGGTTGGCGCACGGTTTCGCAAACCGTGCGGCCCAAACCATGCGGCCTTATTAAAGGAGGCAGTGGCATGCACATGAGCTGCACACGATTTCCCCAATCCGTTCGCCTAGCCCGTGCGAGAGTTCTCTTGGAGGAAGAAGACACTGAACTGTTTGCGCACGGTTTGGAAAACCGTGTGGGTCAAACCGTGCGCTCGGGTGTGTTTTGGGTTTTTAATTAAAATTAAAATAAAATAATATAAAATAAAAAAAACCTAATCCCACATTCCATCACCCTTACTCATCTGATCTGCGCGACCTAGCACCCAGGGACCTCCCCCTTCGTCGCACGACATTCCTCTCTTATGGACTCCCTTCGACCAGTGATTCCTCCTCCGTTCTTGGCGATTTCGTCTTCAAATCACCATGGTAGGTCACTCCCCTTCTTCCCTCTCCATTATTGGCCGATTTGGGGCTTCTCCCTCACACTAATCTCATTCGGCCGAACCCTAGGTTGGGGATTGGTTTTTGATTTCACTTTCTCCTTTGTTTCTCTTGTTCTAGGTTGATGCGAAGGGTCCTTTGGGACTCCTTTAGGTGAGATTGAGGTCTGTCTCCATATGCGTAACAGTTTGTAGTGATTTCGAACATCCGGCTTGGGTTTGTGTGCATTAGATGTTTTTGTGTGGTTTTGGGTTGCCAAAGTTTGGGAAACTCGCCTGCGTAGGCATAGGTACATATTTATATGTATGTGGGTTCCCTAGATATGCGTATATTCATGCATGGAAGTGAATATACACGTAATGGGCTAGTTGTCCCCATTGCATATATAAATGTTCCTGTGTCGGTGAGCGGAGACAGGCTTATGTGTATAAGCATGTGTGTATGGATCATCTTGCACATGATCATGGCCATGAGGAGTGTGTGCGTAAGGGCTAGGTGTCCTTATATGCATGTGAAATCACATATGTCTTGTGGGGGAGTAGCAGCGGTAACTTTAGTTAGAAAGCGCCAAGATCCGGAGTGGACGGATGGATCCACCTTGAGGTAGGGTCCCTCTCCTGCCTTTATATTTAAATTGATGTTTAAATGGGTTAATTTATGCACTGCCTTAGTACATTAATTATACAAGTTAGTCTCGAGTAAATGCTTCGGTGAAAATCGTGTGAATTTCATGAACAATATAAAAAGGTTTTCCAGCTAACTAAACTAACGATTTAATAATAAAACCCTTCAATTAGAGGTGCTCTGTCTTCAAGATAAAAATTAGGAAGTAGACATTTATGCTTGCCTGCTTTGCATTACCTTTGTGATAATTATTGAATGGTATGTTTGGCTGCCTATTTCTTCTTTGTTGAATTTTCCCAAGTGGGCAAATGCTATGTTGCCTTAACGCCTCACTTTGCACGTGAACCCTTGGACTATAATTTCCCTTACGGTATGGGCGTTAAGTGAATTCGATTAGAACGGACTAAATGAGATTGGGGAAACTAAGTGAAATGGCTATGATGCTTGTATTATTAATCGTCCTACCAGGTTTAGGCAACTATATGGAATGACCCTCATGTGGAACACTTGCCCTTTTTTCCATGTTTAGGAAGATTGGATAAAATGACATAGAATAGGGAACGTGTGCTGAATGACATAGTTGATTGTGTTAGGTCGTGAATTTGATATGGTTGGTTGGAGCGCATAAGATGTAATGCCTTATGTGTTGTTTGATAAGTATGAATGATGGTTTATCTGAGTACCACACTAGAGAGGGGTTAGAGCATCACCCTAGTGTTTTTTGTTGTGATTGTGAATGAGTACCATAATTGATTATGGGTGTTTGTGAATGTGGAATGTCTGTTTGAAATACATAAGAGGTACTTTCTTATGAATTGTAATTAATGATGATAACGAATGTGTGTGGTTATGGGTGGGAGGAATTCATACCCCATTCCATCTACTTTGAACGGTTATGGATGGGAGGCATGCATACACCATGCCATCTTACTTGAGTATGGGTGGGAGGCATGTTTACCCCATGCCAGATGTGATCTCTATACGTTTATGGAAGGGAGGCATTTATACCCCTTGCCAGTTGACTTATAGGGATGAGATGATTTCTTACCTCGTGCCCCCTAATCACAAATGATGGAAGAGAGGCATTTATACCCCTTTCCAATTGACCGATATGGATTAGAGGCATTCTTACATCATGCCCACTGATCACGAATGATGGAAGGGAGGAATTTATACCCCTTTATAGTTGACTTATAGGGATGAGAGGCATTCATACCTCGTGTCCGCTATCTTTATTTGATGGGTGGGAGGAATGCTTACCCCACGCCATCTTCTATAAATATTTAGATATGTAACTGTAGTGGCATGATCATATTGATATCCTGGAAACAAGTCGAAGCTGGTATAGTATTGATTAACCACTAGAAGAGGCTAATATTCATTGTTAATTTATATATTTCTCAGGTGATTTGTTATTCATAAATACCATTTTAGTACATTTTACACTTTGAACATCATTTCACATCATGAATGCAATTCTTTCCTAATGTGCACTATTACATTGTACATTCTTGAACATATCATAAAACACAAAATGGTATTTATTTTATTTTTATATTATATTTTCAGGCCTCCCATGATATAAGGAACAATTCATTCTTTTGGAGCACTGGGAGATTCAATTTGGAAGACCACCAAAGTGGGCCTTGAACCAACCACATTATGGGCGAAGTGATTTGGAAAACATCCCAATAAAAGAACTGTGGGGACCACAATACAGTCCCAATGAAGCCCAAATTTCATGGGAGGATAGAAGAAATATAGAGGAACAAATAATTCTTCTGGATCTAGTGATAATTCGTCTTAAATTCTGCTTATTAAGGTGGCCCAAGTTGATGATTTAATTCTAGGCCAGATTCTGCGGCCCAGAAAAACATCCCAACATTTATATCATATCTCTCGAACGGATTATTATTTTCTAATGAAATTTTACAGGATACTAGGGGACATCCGGGGTTTCATTTACGTCTTCTATAGACCACTCAAAATCTGCCTTAGAGAAGGCCCTTTAGGAGCATCTTTCCCGTGTATGCAAGCTGGATGCGACATCCGGGCAAGAAGTGGAAAAGTATCTCTACATTAATGTTCCACCCACCTTTCCCCAACACAATTAATTAAAGAAACATGGAATGTTGGGGGGTATTCCAAGGCTTCATTTTTTCCTATTTAAGGTGGTATTGGTGTTGGATTTAGGGAGTTGGGGTGCTTTGTTTCATTATAATGTTATGTTGTCCATTTGATAGTGTAATCGTTCTTCATTCTCATGTAAGTTGTTTGAATAACATTAGTTTGTAATAAAAGTTCTTTATTTCCTATTTTACATTTATTCTTATTATAAATTTACTTCCTTTTCTTTATGATGTCAATTTATTCACACCAGCACTTGTGAATTTATTCACACAATGGTGGAGTGATCATTTTTGTTGTTGTTGTTTTTGTTTCTTCAATTCTACCCCTGTGAGTCTGCTTTCCGCTTCCTTTGAGATCATAGAATCAATGGAGTTCTAAACCGTTATGGGTTGGTCCTAGGGAGTTTCATAGGGAATATTGGATTTTATTTTATGATCTTAATTTCTATAATCATTTCATTATTTTATGATTTCTATTTGATGATTTATTTTTTTCTTCATATTCGCCAACTTTAACAATGACACACTTCGAGTACTAGTACGTTCCAATTCCATGGAGTGATCATTAAATTGATCCTCTAAGTGCATTGGTGATTAGCCTTGGAATAGTGTGGGGATTAAATTGGTGAATGATGTTGAGTAATTATATCATTTTTTTGGATACATCTTGAATTAGTGAAACAAATGTTATAAGAAAATAAATGCATCCAATCTAACCCTAGTAACAACTTAGGATCAACCCATATTCATTAATTGTTTTAGACTAAGTAATTGTATGTTTTAATTTATTTTTATTATATTATATCAGTACTTATTAAAATAAAATCAATTCAAATATTTGGCCACTCCATACCCAAATCCTTCCAAAATCAGAGTGTCTCTCGGTTTCTTCTTCAGTCCCTGTGGATTCGACCCCTACCTATACTACAACAACCGCATACCTGTAGGGTAAATTTGGGAGCAACCAAATTTTTGGCATAGTTTCAGGGGACCCAAATAAGTTACATTAGACAATATCATCCTTTTCTCACCCCACATTCTCTATTATCACCCCCATCTCTCTTGTCTTTTCCCTCTTTCTGTTTGTGTGTATCCTGAGAATCTAGAATCTAAAATTCTATCTTCTCTAATGGAGTATCTTCAAAATATCCATGTCACAAACTCATTTTGGAATCAAATGGAAATTCAATATTGGGAAGCCCTTAAATTAGATAATTTCATTGATCAACCCTTGAATTATTACCCAACACCTGATGAGATGTACAATCAATGGGATAATGAATGTTTAAATTATAAGTTTCATTCCCTCCCAAGGATGATTGATGAGTCTAATCTTAGTTAATTAAATAATGTTCATCATCACATCCTATCTGTTCCTCAATCAATTCTTGAAAAATTGTGTAATGAAATGGATATAATAATTTTTGAGGTATCATCTTTAGGATTAGAACTACAACACATTAATACTTTTGAGGATCTAATACCTACACCAATTGTACCTTCCAAAACATTATGTGGAGTTTCTAGTATCCCAAAAAACCTCTTATTATTAATTTAACAACCTACCTTTGGATTTTGGGGTAGGGGAAGTGAATCAAGAAATTTTTTATGGTTCTTTAAATAAGGAGGAAATTGATTTCATGTATTCACACGAGGGGAATTTGACATCATTGATTGAGTCTCCTATGTGTAACTCTATTGATGATTTTTCAAAAACACCAATCACTGAACCACTGAGAGAAATCAAAAACATTGAGTCCATGCCCATTCCTGACACTATTTTTTTCAATTTTTTTGGTTGAATATTCTATTCAAAATGAAACAATTTTGTAAGGAAAATTGGAAAACAAAAATGAGTTGGATTCAAATTCTCAACCTGTGTCTAAATGTCCTATCCAAATCGAGCTCAAAATCATTGTCCATCCTCCCCACTTAAGTACCCGATCATTTTTGGTTAAGAACATGCTTGGGGGTTTCATTTATTCATCTCATGAAACCCAAAAAGTGGGATTGATATTTGATTTATTAGAAAAGAATACATAAGAAAACATATCAACCATTTATGATATTCCTTGGATTTTCCCTTTCATTTTAGAAAATAGGATTATTCATGAATAAAATTCCAAATATTCTTACCAACCAGAAGGGATACGCATTCTCAATCATGTTGAAGTGGAGAAATATGAGGTCATTAAAATTTTTAATGTTGGAATTGGATATGTTGTGGGATCATGTCAAGCTAAAGACATTAAATTAAGTGCTGCACAGGATGCAACCTGTGCTTTTCATGTTTCCAATCATTTTTTTGTTTTAATCAACTTTATATTTCAAATAGGATTAGTGGATCATTTTGATATAATTTTATTATACCTTATATTTTTGACATGTTCATCTTTTATGAGTATATATGGATATGAAAGGGGATCACCCTATTCATCCATGTCACGTGGTGTGATCCCTGAATAATACCTTACCCAAAAATTATAAAGAAGACAATGTCTCATCCGTTTATTTTATTTTATTTTTTGATTTTTTAGGTTTTTAAAAAATTAGATTGTTGACCTATTATTCTTTTATGAGTAAAGATGCGTATGAAATGGGAGCACCGTATTCATCTGTGTCATGCATTGTGATCCCTGAGTAATAACTTACCCAAAAATTTAAGAGAAGATAATGTATCATCATTTTATGTTATTTTTATGTGTTTTTAGGTCGAAAAAAATACAAAAAAAATATTTATATAAAAAAATTTAAAGGCATGTCATAGGTCATTTGGAAAAGTTGGTCACAACTATCCAAGCCATTGGGAGACAAACCAGAACTGAAGGGAGACATGAGAATGCATTTTTAACATCAACCACCAGGTGACTTTGTCCCATAATTTTCATTTTCAATGTCTTTTTTGAACTCTTATCCTAACCCTTCTATGTTTCAATTCATTAAACACTGGGGACAATGTTACTCTAAGTTGGGGGGGAGATGAAAATATGTGGAAGGAAAATATGTCTTTAACCTTGAACATGATAACACACATTCCAAACTCTGAAATTGGATATCAAATAATTTTTCATTCCTTGATTCTGATTTTAATGTAAATTTATGTTCATGTTAATAGATATTGGAAAGTGTGGATGTACGATGTGATTTTTCACCATATATATTTTCATCCAATTATTTAAAAAGGGCACAAGCATATCCTCTAGACTGTGGGGTTTTAGTTTGAGTTCTTGGGGACCCAAAATAAATAGAATTGTATTGTAGATCATTTTAATTTTAACATGAGTATTCAAAAAAAATTAATTGTGCGTAGAGAAATGAATTGACCTAATGTGTGGCTTTCAGAATTTTGGAATCGTGACTCCATAGTTGTCTGGCCCAGAGTTTGGAATTTACTCTATTTTTGGTAATTTGAATTTGTTTTTGATTGAGTTAACTTGAGATTATTCCCATGTGTGTGAGCTTCACTTGGTGCCCTATGGACTTTGAGCCTAGGAGTCATCGGAAAAGCCTTTTTTACATGGGTTGACTGGATTGATTTCAATTTCAATTACCATTGGAAAATTGCAATAAAAAATCCAAAAAATACAAAAAAACAAATAAAATAATAAATGAGTACTCATATTATTATTAAAATTTGATTACTCATATCACTTCCATCTTTTCTCAAATTATTGAAAATGAACCTCCAAGTCTATTGTGATTCACAAAACTTCATCATGCTTAATTGAATTTGAATGAAATATATAGATGAATTTGAACAAAGTAATGGGATTGGGTTTGAGATATGCCTATGGAAATAGCTTATTTTAAATTATTTTGATGGGTTTCATAATTATTTGGTATGATATCTTCGGGTAAGAAATGTGTATTAAAATGTTTTTGGAAAAGGTCATTCAAATTTCATGTTTGTGATATATATTTTTCTCAGGGTTAGAAAAAATCAAGTTGGGGGGTGTGATTAACCACTGGAAGAGGATAATATTCATTGTTAATTTATTTAGTTTTCATGTGATTTGTTATTCATAAATACCATTTTAGTTCATTTTACACTTTGAACATCATTTCACATCATGATGGTAATTCTTTCCTAAAACGCACTATTACATGGTACATTCTTGAAGATATCATAAAACAGCAAATGGTTTTTATTTTATTTTTATATTCTATTTTCATGCCTCCCATGATAAAAGGAACAATTAATTATTTTGGAGCACTAGGATATTCAATTTGGAAGACCACCAAAGTGGGCCTTGAACCAACCACATTCTGGGCGATGTGATTTGGACAGAAGCCCAATACAAGAACTGTGGGGCCCACAAAATAGGCCCAATGAAGCCCAAATCTCATGGGAGGATAGAACAAATATGTAGAAACAAATAATCTTTCTGGAGCCAGTGCAAATTATTCTTAAATGGTGGTGATTAAGGCAGTCCAAGTTGAAAATTTAATTCTAGGGAAGATTCTGTGGCCCAGAAAAAAAGCCCACAATTTATATCATATCTCTCAAAAGGCTTATTATGGTGGGATTAAATTTTAAAGTATGTTAGAGGAAATACGAGGATTAATTTAAGTCTTCTATGGACTACTCAAAATTGGCCTTTTTGAAGGTCCGTTAGGCATGTCTTTCCGGTGGATGAAAGCGGGCAGCAACTTCAGGGCAAGAAGTGGAAAAGTCTCTCTACATTAATGTTCCACCCACCATTCCCCAAAACAATTAATTAAAGGCACATGGTATGTTGGGGGCTCGGCCAAGGCTTAAATTTTTCTTATTTAAGGTAGTATTTTTCGTGGATTTAGGGAGCTTGGGTACTTTGTTTCATTATAATGTTATGTTGTCCATTTGATGTTGTAATCGTTCTTCATTCTCATGTAAGTTCTTTGAATCACATTAGTTCATAATAAAAGTTCTTCATTTCCTCTTGTTCTTTTCTTCTTCTTATCACTTTGAAACCATTTCTTTATGGTTTGAATTTATTCACACCATCACTTTTGAATATATTCATATAACGGTGGAGTGATCATTTTTGTGGTTGTTGTTTTTGCATCTTCAATTCCTCCCCTATCAGTCTGCTTTACGCTTCCTTTGAGATCATAGAATCAATGGAGGGGTAAACCCTTATGGGTTGGTCCTAGGGAGTTTCATGGGGCATATTGGATGTTATTTTATATTCTTAATTTTTGTAATCATTTCATTATTTTAGGATTTCTGTTTGATGATTTATTTTATTCTTCTTCACCAACTTTAACAGTGGCACATTTCGAGTACAAGTATGATCAAATTCCTTGGAGTGATCATTAAATTGATCCTCTAAGTTAATTGGTGATTAGACTTGGAATGGTGTAAGGATTAAATTGGTGAATGATGTTGAGGAATTATATCTTTTTTTGGATACATCTTGAATTATTGAAATGAATGTTATAAAAAAAATAAATGCATCCAATCTATCCCTAATAACAACAAAGGATAAAAGCATCACCATTAATTGTTTTAGAATAAGTAATTGTATATTTTAAGTTATTTTCCTTAGATTATATCATTAGTTATTAAAATCAAATCAATCCCAATAGTTGGCCACTCCATATCCAAAATCCATCCAAAATCAGAGTGTCTCTCGGTTTCTTCTTCGGTCCCTGTGGATTCGACCCCTACCTGTAATACAACGACTGCATACGAGTAGGGTAAATTTGGGCCCAACCAAGCTGTCAGTTTTCCTTTGGGGAAACTTGGATGGGTGTTGTTATTCTATATTTTTCTGTTTATTGAATCCTGCTATACATGCTTCCTACTTAAATTAATATTACACCGTCTGGTTTGGGTTAGACACCGGTGGTGCCAGCCTACTAAGATTTATATCTCACACCCTACTCAGGCCGCCATTGCACTGGGGTACGTGAGTAGAACTTTCTTGTTTGTAGGACCTCGGTTGGTTGTTGTGTGCTTGTACCTGGGGATAGGAGCCAAGGACCGAGCAGGAGCTCGGGATGCTCAGAAGAACGGTCGTCGGGCCTTGCTATCTTTTCTTTATTCTTTTACATTGTATTGTAAGCATGATGTATTTTTTCCTATTTTCACATTTTATCATTCATCATCCCTATAACATGTAAACTGGATTTGGACACCTTTTATAAAAATGATCACCATTTGTCTCCCGCTGCTATTTTTTCATTGTTTATCTATTACTTCTTCCAATAATTTTATGGTTTACTCTGATACTACGGTTCTGAAACTCTGATAAGAGGGTATAGACTCCCCACTATCACCTCATAAAACCCTCGCTTCTAGTCGGCAGCCTCTGGCGTATGGGGAGACGCGCTTGAGGCCATGTGTCGACCGGTTCGACCACCAGTTTAATGGTGAGTCCGGCCTGGATGTTACAATGTGGTATCATAGAAGTTTTCTCTTCTAATTTTTTTTACTGTTTGGTGCCATTAGACAGGGATAGGAAGGAATTAGAATATGGTAATGAGCTGTGTCCAGGATTGGCCACCCCGTGCACTGGTAAATGCCAAATTTCCTTGAATGCAATTGTTATTTTAATGATTTTGATTATTATGGTTGATTTGATTTCACCGTTGGGTGAGGCACAAGTTTTATGTTGATATTGTTGATGAAATTTAGGATCGGTTTCATTTGCAACCTGATTATATGAGAGTATTCCATCTCATGCATCGTATAGGAACATTGTTAGAAATCGCATTCCATGCCATCTAGTATGCATTAGTAATGCATGCTGTTGTAATAGGTGTTGTGGTAATTCTTCTATGCTTCTGTGATATAGCATGTTCTGTGTTACTGATTACGATAACATGCACTTTTTTATCAAAAAATGAAATTGGATTCTTTTTCTAAATTAATTGATTGTGGTTACGATAGGAGCCAATTTTCAGTTATAAGGTGTATGGGTGCCTTATAGCTCGGAAAGGGTAACATGTGTAATCGGATTTCCGAAAAGGGATGGTAAAGTTTTAATTGTAAAATGGGATTGGTTTCGATTAAAGGGATCCAAATTCCAAATTGTAAAGTGTATGGGAACTTAACGGATTGGTAGGTGGCCACCTGTATGACTGGATGATTTATTGGAGCATGTTTAATTTTGTAATGTGATTTGTTTCGTCTATTGGGATCCAAATTTCAACCCATGGAGTGTATGGGCGCTTCATGAGTTGGAAAATGGCCACCCATAAGGAATGAAATGGCAGGATTCTTGGTGTAATGTTTATATTTGTAAAATCTATTTGATTTTGATATGAAATATTTTATCCCACTGGGACCCTCGTAGGCTTCCTAGGGGTTAAAATGAAGTTGGTTGAGACTTTCCTGTTATGCTTTGAGCTGTTTGATAAAATGATCAAATGCCTAGTGAATTTTTGTTTGAAAAGGGGTACATGATGTGTTGAATTTAATCTTTTAAAGTGATTAAATGATAAATTTGAATAATATAAAGGGATTAAAAAAGGAACCTATAGTGTTTTCCTCTGTTGAGACCTCATGTGTAGGTAGGTTAATTCTTTATTGTGAGTTCCTTGGAATGGAACCTTACACGTTTTCTGTAGGTTTTTTGCTTTTATCAATGACGTTAAATGACACGCTTTGAGTCTGGTGACTTTTGTTAGGCTTGACCAAGTGCTTGGGTCGACGCTTCTTTTCATGAGGGGCTAGCACCTGGTATGTAGCTCCCTTAGATCTTTTGTGCTTGGATTGTTCGGTGAGCTTTCTGAAGTTTGGTACTATTCGGGTACTGTTGTCCCGTGTAGGAATTCCATTTTTAATGGCACCCTTCAGACGGGTGGTCATGCTTCTTTTGATCTTGTTAAGGGATTGAGCATCGGGTAATGCTCTGTATCAGTTGGTTGGACATGCCAGGGGCATGGTCAGTTTCCTTGTTGGTCGTTTGACCCTTTCGTTTTGCGGGCTAATGGATGACTTGATATGGAATCATCCAAGTGAGTGGTCGTATGGGGAAATATGATGTTTGGCTATATCTCTTGCACTGCTGTGTATGGTCTCGGGTCATCTCCATGGTAGTGTGACCTGAGTGTTTTAGAATCAAGTTGTCCTAATGCTCATGATGATTTTCGGAAGGCTCGGGTGGTTGGCACGCCAGTCTTGTTGCTTTGGATTCCATGTATGTTTAACGTGGTGATCGTGGCTCGGAGGAGCGATGCATGTCCGTTCAGCAAATTATGAACAAGTCCGCTTATGAGAAGCTTTCATTTCTCCTTTTGATGATTCCAACCCTTCTAATGTGGAAAGAGTCATGCCAGTTGAGTAAAGTGTGTTCTTCTGGGTAGAAGGAACACGTCAACAAGGACCATGTGGGAATGGTCGGGTTTGGATGAATGCCTTTGAGGCTGGAAGGTGTCATTATGCGTCGATACTTGCTCAGAAACACAACTTTGATCTGGTTGGCAGTGTATGGAACCCCTTTAAGAAACAACATTGTTCGTGAAGGACTTCAGTAGTGAATCGTGAACGATCACGGAATTCCTTGTGCGAGAAAAAGGCATTGTGATCGGTTTAAAATTCTTGATGTGTCGGCTGGTGAAGGAGAGTTTCTTCTATAGAGTCGACCAGGGGTGGTTTGACATTTCTCCTTTCCATTTATTGGTTATAAATAACTGGGATCCATTTTAAATTCCTCTTAGTGTACTCTGCTACGTGACGAGATTATCCCCTATCTTGCTTTCGTCCTAGATGCGCTAAGAGAGCATCAGTCTTATGCCACCCTAATGATTTAAAGGTTGTTGGTCCTGTTTGGTTGTTCCCTTTCAGTGTTTCATGCAGGATTCATGGTTTCCCTTGTGGTTTGATCTTAGAGATGTCACCGAGAGTCGGGTATGAGCTTTTTGGTGAATGTCCTCATGGTGAATACGGGATGCATTGGGAGAAGGCATTGTTGTTCAGTTTGTAAAGTGTCGGCTGCTTAAGCCGTGTGTCTTCGTGAATAGTCAAACGGAGTTGATTGACCCTTTTTAACATGTGATTAGAGGTATATGGGGAAATCGACTGCTTTATCGTTTCAAAATCACACTAGGTTCGTCGTTAGAACGCTTAGAGCATGCTTTTGAAAGAAAGTTCAAATGGTGGTGGAGCTGTGGTTTCAGTCTGGGCCGTTTAACATAAAAAATCTGAGGTGGGAATTACCTTTGTTTGGTTTCATAACGAGATGACGATGTGATCATGTCTCTTGTGGAATGGGCTCAGGTAAGATCTTTCATGTTGGTTCGGTCGAAAAACGAGCGTTGGCTTAGGTGTTGACGACTTAAGTGTCCTGTGCTTAAGTGGATGATCATGGAGTGTTGAACATTTGGAAACGTAACGTGATCGTTGAATGGAGCTTCACAACCATTATAGGTCGAGTGAGGTGTGTTTTGTTTCCGATGACTTTTTGGGGATGAGAAGTTCTAAGGTGGGAAGGTTGTAAGGACCCGTGTTTTGAATCTGGTTAAAAAGTGTGGGAAATTGAACTTTTTCAATTGCTGAACCGGTCGAATGTATGATCGAGATTTGGAATGAGATTTTGAAGGTTTGGACCCTTCTTTTTAGTGTTTTTGGGGTATGGGATAATCCCTGTTAAGTTTCTAAGGTGGGTCGAGGGGTTTCAGAAGTGCCGGACCCTTGTTTTTAAAGTGCTGCAGAGGGTGCACAATTGGCACACGGTTTGGAAAACCATGCGGCCCAAACTGTGTGGCCTTATTAAAGGAGGTAAAAGCATGTGCACGAGCTACACAAGGTTTCCCCAAACAGGGTGCTTAGCCCGTGCAAGTGATATCATAGAGGCAGAAGACTTCGCGCGGTTTGCACATGGTTTGGAAAACCGTGTTGTCCTAACCGTGCGCTCAGGTGTGTTTTGGGTTTTTAATTAAAATTAAAATAAAATAAAATAAAATAAAAACCTATGTCTACACTTCCTCACCCTCACTCATCCGAGCCGCGCGACCCAATACATAGGGAGGTCCCCCTTCTTCGTGTGACATCCCCCTCCTATGTCCTCCCTTCGACCAGAGATTCCTCCTTCGATCTTTGCGATTTATTCTTCAAATCTCCATGTTAGGTCACTCCCCTCCTTCCATATCCATCCTTGGCCGATTTTGGGCATCTCCCTCGCCCTAATCCTATTTGGCTGAAACCTAGGTTGGGGATTGGTTTTTTATTTTGTGTTCTCCCTTGTTTCTATTATTATAGGTTGATGCGAAGGGTCTCTTAGGACTACTTTGGGTGAGATTCGAGGTCCGCCGCAGAAGGCGTATCGGTTTGTGGTGATTTTGAACTGCCAAATTGGGTTTGCATATGTTGGATGTTTTGGCATGGTTTCGGGTCACCAAAGTCTGGGTGAATCCCCTGCGTAGGCATAGGTATGTATTTATATGTACGTGGGTTCCCCAAATATTCGTATACTCGTGCATCGCAGTGAATATACACATACGAGGCTAGTTGTCCCCATTTTATATATAAAAGTTCATGTGCAGTTGAGCGAAGAAAGGCTTATGTGTATAAGCATGTGTGTAAGGATCCTCTTGCAAATGCCCATGGCCATGCGGAGCATGTGCATAGAGGATAGGTGTCCTTATATACATTTGAAATCACATATACCTCATGGGGGAGCAACAACGACAACTTTAGTTAGAAAGTTCCAAGAGCCAGAGTGGACGGATAGATCCACCATGAGGTAGGGTCCCTCTCCACCCTTTTTATTTAAAGTGAAGTTTTAATTGGTTAATTTATGCACTGCATTAGTACTTTAATTCAGCAGTTTAGTCTTGAGTAAATTCTTCGGTGAAAACCGTGTGAATTGTAGAAACAAGATAAAAAGGGTTGCCTACTAACTAAACTACCGATTTAATAATAAAACCTCTCGATCAGAGGTGCGATGTCATCAAGAAAAAATGTAAGAACTTGAAATTTTTGCTTTCCTGATTTTCCTTGCCTTTGTGATAATTAGTGAATGGTATGTTTGACTTCTCGTCTCATCTTTGTTGAATTTTCCCAAGTGGGAAAATTATATGTTGCCTTAACGCCTCACTTTGCACTTGAACCCTTGGACTACAATTTCCCTTAAGGTAAGGGGTTAAGTGAATTTGATTAGAATGGATTAAATGAGATGGGGGAAACTAATTGAAATGGATATGATGCTTGTATTACTAATCGTCCTACCAGGTTTAAGCAAATAGACGGAATGACCCTCATGTGGAACCCTTTCCCTTTTTTCCATGTTTAGGCAAATTGGATAAAATGACCTTGAATAGGGAACTTGTGCTAAATGACATAGTTGATTGGGTTGGGTCGTGAATTTTATATGGTTAGTTGGAGTCCATAAGAGGTAATGCCTTATGTTTTATTTGATAAGTATGAATGATGGTTTAACTAAATAGCACATTATAGAGGGTTAGAGAATGACCCTAGTGTTTTTTTGTGATTGTGAATAAGTACCATAATTTATTGTGGGTGTTTGTGAATGTGGAATGTCTGTTTGAAAGGCATAAGAGGTACTGCCTTATGCATTGTAATTAATGCTAATAACGAATGTGTGTGGTTATGGATGGGAGGAATTTATACCCCATGCCATCTACTCTGAATGGTAATGGATGGGAGGCATGCATACCACATCCCAGCATACTTGAGTATGGGTGGGAGGAATGTCTACCCCATGGCAGATGAGATCTCTATACGTGTATGGAAGGGAGGCATTTATACCCCTTGCCAGTTTACTAATAGGGACGAGAGGCATTCTTACCTCATGCCCACAAATCACGAATGATGGAAGGGAGGCATTTATAACCCTTTCTAGTTGACCAATAGGGACAAGAGGCATTCTTACATCGTGCCCAATAATCACGAATGATGGAAGGGAGGAATTTATACCCCTTTCCAGCTGAATTATTGGGATGAGAGGCATTCATACCTCGTGCCCGCTATATTCAGCTGATGGGTTGGAGGCATGCATACCCCACACCATCTTCTATAAATATTTAGATATGCAACTGTAGTGGCATGATCAAATTGATATTCTAGAAATGTGCCGAAGCTGGTATAGCCATCCGGTTTCCTTTAGGGAAACCTAGATGGGTGTTGTTATTCTATATTGTTCTGTTTATTGAATCCTTCTACACCTGCTTCCTGCTTAAATTAATATTACACTTTTTGGTTTTGTTTAGACACTGGTGGTGCCGACCTACTGAGATTTATATCTCACACCCTACTCGGGCCACTGTTGCACTGGGGTACCCAAGTAGACCTCTCTTGTTTGCAGGACCTAGGTTGGCTGCTATGTGCCTGTACCTGGGGATAGGAGAAAAGGACCGAGCGGGAGCTAAAGATGCTCAGGAGAACTCCCATCGGGCCTTGCTGTCTTTTATTTATTATTTTACATTGTATTGTAAGCATGGTGTATTGTTTCCTATTTTCAAATTGTATCATTCATCATCCCTATACTGTCTAAACTAGCTTTGGCCACCTTTTATAAAAATGATCATTATTTGTCTTCCACTATTGTTTGTTAATTGTTTATCTATTACTACTTCCGATACTTTTGAGTTTTACTCTGATAATACCATTGTGCATCTCTGATAAGAGGGTATAGTCTCCCCACTATCACCTCCTGAAACCCTCGCTGCTAGTCGGCAGCCTCTTCCATATGGGGAGAAGCACTTGAGGCCATTGGAGACTAGTCCGGCCATCAATTTAATGGTGAGTTGGGTCGGGACGTTACAGTTAAATATTTTTTCCCATTAGTTTGTATCAATTCCAATATTAAATATAATAATTTTTATCCCCGAATCTAGGTGGATCAGACTTGGATACTCTAGTTGATATCAGATAAAGGTTTATTAAAATTTTTATATTTGATAATTATAATTTAAAGATAATATGAGAGCTATAAATATCATTATCTGTTATTAATTTTAAGTTTGATAATAATTTTAATGGTATAGATGCCCATATGATGTCTTATGTGACATAATATTAAATGGATTGAAGATATTTTAGAGGACATTTGTTGGAATACAAGATCACGGTAAATTTAAACCTTAGTTCTAATATCTTATAAGTTTGAAGGATAGTTAATATTAATATAATTATATTTATATGGGAAACAATTTAAATATTAACGATAACCTCTATGGGATAACACATTTTTTGATGACGAGGTAATTATGGTTAATCAGGAAAAAATATTTTAAGGTAAATTAATTGATTAATGTTACATGATAATTATTCATTAATATTTGATATTCTTTCAAACTAGTTAACATTATTTAAGAAATAATTATCGATTTATATTTTGAAAGAATATATGATTTAATGGTGGTTATTTAGGATTTTTTGGGAAAGTATAAGTATATTTTGAATGATATATGATTAGTGTATACACATTTAGGTATGTGAATTTATGATAGGTTAATGTTGTTTTAGAGATAAAGGTTTAGTTTGTTAGGGAAGAATGTATGATTAAATATTTCTTATTTTTGTATTACAAAATTGGTCAAATATATTTCAAATATTTGTATGGTTACTAGTTTATTTAAATATATAGGTTAAAATTTGTGTGTTGTTATTGAGGCATTATAGATTACTGTATTATTTCATCATATAAAGGTATATTCCTGTTTCTTTTGAGTATTATCATTACTTTTCCTAACCAATTTTGGTTTTAGTAGATGTATAAACTTATAAGGAAAAACATTTTTTCTCTTATATCGATATTATGATCGGTTAAAAGATAATTTTGGAGATTTACTAATGAAAAAATTATCATTGTTATTCAAAATTTAGATAATAACATAGAGAAGAGGTGAAAACTTCTTGAAACAAAGTCAAAGGATGAAATTTTGTTTAATGAATGGAATAAAATAAAGAAATTATATTTTTCTTCTATTCTATATCACTGTAGTAAAATAATTACACAAATAAAAAAAAGACAAATCAATCGATTATTATATGGAAAATAATGCTCTACTATCAATGTATTCTTTTCAAAACCTCTTATAAGTATAATAATGGTATGTACACAATTTTGGAAATATTTAATTAATTTATAATAATATTTTTAGTAGTAAAATTAAAATTACTAATTTTTATAAGTTGTTATACAAATTTTATGGTAGATTAATTTTGATGAAAACTAATTCAATTTATGGAGATTAGATTTTTATAAGAGGGGAGAAAGTAACACCATGAGATTTAAATATGTAATTATTCTTTAAATAAACATTTTATTAAATAGACTTATCCAAAAAAACACAAAACATAAATGAATATATATATATATATACATATACATATATGTATATGTATAATTTATCACAATTAAAGGTAAACTATAATGAATTAAAAATATAAAATATAAAATAAAATCTATTAAAATTCATTAATAATTAATATAAAATATAGTTTTTATCCATTAATGTTTAAAAGGTTTATATTTTAATAGAATAAATTTTTATTTTTATATAATATCACAACAAAAAAGATATATTTGTATATTTTATAATTTAAATGTGATAAAATTAATTCTATCATGGAATTTAGAATTTTAAAATTATCATAGCATTAATGTTTGGGATTTTTCACAAAATATAAATTTTTTGGTAAATTCTAAAAAATGAAAAGTTTACAAATATTATAAATTATATAAAAATTATGATGAATTTAATGATTATGAGATAATTTTCATAGAAATAAACATGTTTAAGAAGTTTTATAAATCATATTATTATATAATATCCATCTTATAAATCTATATTTGGAATTTTCAAAATATATGCAATGTTCTAATTTTATAAAAGAAATATTTTTTTAATATAATTAATTAATTAATTATATTATTTCACTCATATTTTAATTTATTTAAAAGTAATATAAATTTAAATTTTTTAGATATATACAATCTATTACCATTAGAATCAATTTTATACATTATATTTTTAGGGAAGCATTTTTTTACTAAATTTATTTTCTAAAAATAGTTTACATAGTTTTTTGTGTACTTAAATTGAATATAATTTTTACCACCACTTGGAATTAAATAATTTAAAATGGATTCCATATTTATAATTAAATTGTTGTAATGATGTAATAAGGTCAATTTCATTTTTATCTATCATAAATAATGTCGATTGTAAAAATACTAAAACCACGATAAGGCTTAAATGACATAAAAATGGGATTAAACTAAGAGATAAGGCTTTAAAATCGCAAAAACATTTCCAAATATGGTTATATTAGTTTATTTATAGCCTAAATTATTTTATATTAGGAAATATGTCTATCTGGTTCTTCATTTTATCGAATATACCATTCCTTTTATAAAATAATTGTTATTATTAAAAAATCACTATCCCTCACATTATATTTTTTCATAATGTTGATAATGAAAAATAAATTGTGAATATTTATGGATAATAATATTTATAAATAATAAATTGATTTCTCTTTTTTATTTGTAAATTATACTATAACTATCAAAAAGTCTTCTGGTTCACTAACATAGCCCTTGTGGAAACTGTAGAAAAATCAAGTAAATAATTTTAAAGATAAAAAATAATAGGTTTTGAATTAATTATAGTGTTAGAAAGATTTTATAGATATATTTTATGGATAATTTATTATTAATGTGTCTATGGTATATCTCCATTGTTGTATTGATTTTTTATGCCAAATTAAGTGAATACTCTCAAAAATAATTTAAATGATAATTAATGTTAAATAATATTTTATTAACTAATTTTAAAATCCAAACACATTAATAAGAGGGAAATTTTAATGTGATAATGTTTATAATACAAAAAACGATTTTTTTATGTGACACATGTAATATTTTTTATTGCATTATTATCCCATAAATGATTTATATTTTTAAAGAAAAAATTTTATTTTTTCATATAATATCAGACTCAATACAACATTTCCATATAATTAAATGTGTTTTTTCTCAATAATATACCTATATAAAACTAAAAAATTCCTATACAATTTTCATATTCCACTAGTGTGAGTATAAACCGCTTCTCAACAAGATTTATGTTCAATCGAAATATAGATATCAAAAGAAGAGGTGATCATCTTATCCAAGATCATTAATGTTTAATTATTCATTATCCCACTCCAAATATTCCATAAACATATTAAAATAGGGGAATCAGTATATTTACCATACCAAAAAAATTATTTCAATGGTACAATTATTTTCTATATCCATTCAAACTGTTGTAAAATGAAAATATCACTTGTCTGTACATGTGAACTAATGTTGCTAGGAACTGATGTAATTATTAATTCATAATATTAACACATGGATGGTTATATAGAAATAATAAATTAATAAATATGTAATATTTTACATTTTTAAGGTTCTATGAATATATTTAATTTCTAACCTTCATTTCTTTCCATTTATCGAAATATGAAAAATCCACCTAAGAATAATTGAAAAATTTTACCTCTATGAACAACATATATCATTTTTTATAAATTAAATATATGGATAGTTCTATATGTGTATTTAATTAATAAATAATATATATATATATATATTTAACTAATAAAATTCAATATTTTATTTATCCATGAAGAGGGTACATGTACTGGAATCAACAAATCAAAAGATGTATGAGAAACAAAACTATTAACACCAAAATATTTGATTTTAAAAAATAATTATGAGTATATAATTTAAAAAAAGTTATTAATAAATGATAATATGAAAAATATAGAAAAATAAGTTCCTAATATATTAATAATAAATATAAATTTATTACACATGAGGTTGTATCATGTTCGACAAAACAGGATTCTATATTAATGATTTCTTATCTCAAACTACCTTCATTGAGACATGTTCTGAATTTCATACCAATTTCATAAATATTTAATGCAATATTATGATATTAAATATCATATAATAAAAAAATTTAATCATGGTATTTAATATTTCATTTCATTTTTGTTACATATAATAGCATTTTTACAATTTATATAAAATATGTGTGGGTTTTTTGTCACAATTTTGATTTTTTATGATATGTTTAATATTGAAAAAAATATTTTATATATAGTTTAATTACAATCACAAAAGTTTATTTTTGTTAAATAATTTATGTATTAAATTTGATTTTTTGAACCATATCATGTTTCGGCTTTTTATGGCATATGTCCTAGAACATTGTTGAAGTTATAAGGGTGAATGTGTCAATCTCACTTTTAATCATGGATTTTTTATAATTTTATCATAATATGGGTATATTTATGATCTATATCACATAAAACCCATATATTACCACATCCACTATTAATGTTTTCTTTTAAAATTATTCTTTTCATTGTTCATATCTTTGTCACTCAAAACTAACAAAATAATGTCTTTAAGAAAGTTATCCATATTCCTGCTTTTTGGTTGAGGACCCTTTCCCCATATATCCATATTATTTATTTTCTTTCAAAAAAAAAATTAAATACACAAATTAATTAATAAGTCAAATTTTGTTAAATATGAATTTTTAATCAATTATCTGGAGCAAATCAGACCATTGTTTTTAATAAGTGTCATTTTTAACTCTCCTTAGAAAATTAGTGAGTGGATTATTCTTGCTAATGTTTACAACTTTAATTCAATAAAAAACCATCCTAAATTTTATTATATATAAGGATTAAATTTCATTTTTAAATTTTTTTCAAAGAAAATACTAATACCATTATTTTATGAATATTTAATTTGTTAAAGTTACCAATAATAATTGGATATTTTTTAATGAAAATGACTAAAATAGGGGTTTCATTTTATTTATATACCATCTATATTCAACTCTATATTCAAATAATTAAGAATATTTTATTTGTAATATTATATTATTGTAAATAATTTAATAAAAAATATTTAAAATTTCATTCTGACAACTTTTTAAAAGAGTTTGGGAAGTGGTTTATAATATTAGTTTTACGATAAAATTATTTACATTATAAAAAAATTATTTTCAATTTTTCCTTCCATGTTACTCTATAATTATCAAAATTATTTCTTTTAAATGAAAATACTAATTTATAATGAATTTATTTTCATCCAAAATCAATTGATAATTTAAGGTGTATTCCACATTTGTTCACAAGGAATATTCTATGTATTTGGAAGTTATGCTCCCTATAACTCTTCAATATTCTATTAACATTATATCTAAATAACTTTGTATCATGGAAATATTTATCCTTCAAATATTGTCTTAAATATATAACTTTGATAAATATACTATTACATGGAGGAGACATACAAATAAATTTTATTAACTGTTAAATATTTAAAATTTATATTCTTGATTCAATGTGGATATTTATTTTTTGTTAATGCCTTTTGATTTTAAATTATATTGATCATTCAATGTATGAGAAAAGAATTGAACATTTTTTTGTTATGGGTGATTCAGATAATTATATAACCCCTTGATAAATCATTAGTTCTCATGATACATTTACCTAATCCTAAATTATGTGTTCCTTGGGTATTTATTTCCCAACTATTGATAGAATATTGGTTGAGGCCTTAACAATAATATTTTAATGATTGGAATTATGAGTTTCATCACTGGTAAATTAGTGATTATTTTCATTTTTTTACATTGATATATTTTTTGGATAAATTTCATTCTAATGGTTTTTATTAAATGGAATAAGTAGAGATTATTCTCTCTTCTATATTATTTATACATAATTTATTCATTGTATATTCTATTATACGCCTTCTCTTACTGAGCATGTGATCGCAATCTTCTTATGTTTCACTTCTCGAGGTTATTAATAAGGTTAATGCATATGATATATCTAAATGGTTATTATGTGCGCGAGATTTTCCTTAGATGGAAAAGTAATATTTAAGACTACAAAAATTTAGGTATACTGGGAAAAAAATGTATTTATTGGGAAATACATGGATTTGATTAAGTAGTTTTTTTCACAAATCTATATAACCTTGAATACAAAAATTTTCTGGTATGTAATTTACTCAATATAATAATAAATAATGTATAAATTTATGATTAAAGATGGGTTTATTTAGTTTGTAACATTATCAGTATGTAAATGTTTTGTTTTGAAATCAGGTCTGGGAGTGTTAGTCTTGTCTACTTCATGATTCATGGAAACTCTAAGTTACACCAAGGAAGGATGATTATTTAATATTCATCTAAGGGATATAAATTGAACTTATAATATAGATAATACTAAAAAAGAATCATTTATGTTAGGTAGAAATATACATTTTTCTTCATGTTACTCGTGTATGGTTTTAGGTTTTATTCTTGGTGTTCTTGTGTTTTGGGTTTCAGTTTGTTTTCACTACATTTGTTAAGTTTATATATGTCCTTATAAACCCATAAGATAATATATAAGGGAATATATTACCAATATAATATTTTAATTCATCTTAATAATCATAAAAATTATTTGTATATATAATAAACATTTTTTATCCATTATTGATATTATATTATGTACAAATTCATTTTTTTAAATTCATAATGCACCTCAATTATAATCTTTAAATTACTTATCATCTTCAAATGATACATTTAATAAATTTATTATTCCAATTTTAGATACCAAGATACTAATATTTATTAGAATATTATAGTAATAAATGATAGGGGTAAATTAGTTAATCAATTTTTTCAATGTTCCAAAACCAAATGACCATTTTAAAACTATTAATGTGTTCGAATTTCATAATATTTTTACTCACTTGATTTTTCTATAATGAATATTAATTGTTATAATAACATTATATTTAAAATCACACATCATTAACAATAAAAAATGTAGTAATATTTAAATTACATTCCTGTAAATTACAAACAAATGGTTATAACCTTCATATGATCAAGAAAAATTAAGTCCGTGTGATACATGAATCTTCATGGATACAAAGTGCATGGATTTTCCTGGAACACTTATTATATGAAATTTTTTTACTAAATAAAGTAACGTGATCCTACATAAATAAATATATTATAATCAACATATATAATAATTCTAGACTTAAAAATTCAAAACAAAATATAAATTAGTATATATTAAATATAGATTATCTTTACACTTTTATAGATTGAAATTGTTTTTCTACATTGAGTAAACAAATAATAAAAAACAAACCATAATTATCACTTATTAAATAATAAATCATGATTAAATAACAAAACATTGATTTTAATGGATAATAATATTTCCATGGAATCATTTTCAATTCAAAATTTGTCTTCACCTCTTCAATTGTACACCAATATTCATATCCAAGTGTTTCATATTTTGGGTATGGTTTGATGAAGATCACATACACTTACTCTATCTTTGAGATGTGTTTTATTTATTATTATCTACACATTTACCTTAATTTCTACAACTATCTCTCTAAAAATAATATATAAATTTATAGTATCTCTAATCTATCCCACTATCCTTTAAAATTTAAATTTGAGATTCAAATTTAATAAAAATAAACATAAAATTAAATGCCCTTTATTTTATTCCATTGGAATGATAATTCTCATTTAATCTCCCATAAAATTAATTAGTATCATCATAAGTTGATTTTATATATACAATGAGTCATTTGGCATCATCAAAATAACTCAAATTTGGAATTTCTAACAATTGAAAGTGTAAAATACATTAACAAATATGATATTTTTTAAATTTATCGAAAATAATATCCATCAAAATCATAAAAATTTGTAATCATTGTCAATTTTTTTCTGAGATAATGTCTATAACAAACTCCCAATTTCTATTATCCTTGTTGAAATCCTTAACTATTTCCTTATTCAGGACATGTAGAGTATCACATGGTTGCAACATAGTGGATCGCCATTTTAACGATGACCATAACCAATTTAACCAAACCAAGGGGTAATGAAAATTATTCACACTAAATATCCATTTTATTAAAATACTTTAGATAACACAACCTTTACAATTCCATTTTCATTGTAATCACCCCCATTATTACTTGAAGACGAAAACAATGATGTTGTCTTGTTAACACTATAGCATAATAGTTTTTTCCTTCACTCAAGTAGTTATGAACACCATATATCATCTTTAATAATCTTATAAACTCATCCAAACATCTAATTTACCAACATATGAATTCAATTATGATGACTCACCTATGGTTGATTGAAAGAGAACAAGATCAACAAACAATCTCTCCCTTTATCTAATAAACATTATATGGGTCATTTACACTCTTAATAAATTTTCTAATCACATTAGAGACTAAATTTATTCCTTTAATTTTTTTTTCTTATACAATAATAGTAAATACACATTATAAGAGTTCTCAACTATATTCCTCTTTAAAACATTACCAGTATAATTATTCTATCATAATATAAGAATTATTTTAAATATATCTCTATAATTGTTCTTAAACATTATGTAATATTTTTTGACCATTAATTTAATTTATATGAATTTTCCCAAATATATAATTATAGAATGTAAATATGTGATGACATTTATAATGAGTTGTTTTTCATCTACAAAACAAAAAAAATAAATGTCATAAGTCTCATAATAACTAGCTTGTGTACACAAAAAACATCCACATATATGTTGAAATAAAAAAACTATTCCATTAATAAATTAGATATTCTATATATGAGATGATTACATTAATATATAAGTAGATATTTGAACCATTTAAAAAACAATAAAAAATTATCAATGTAAAACCATGAGCCAAAATTGTATTCATGCCCTCAACTAAAATCCCATTATGGAATGAAGTTTTCAAATGTATTCAACCTGTTTCATATAATGTTGTGATAAAATGGAAATATATATATTTAAATACACTTTATGATTAAATATAATGAAATGTTTTCTTTATATTCTATAGTATTACATTTTTATGAACTATTTCCCCCAAGATGGAATTGTAGGTAGACACCCAACCATTATTACAAATTTTCATATTTAATATGCACTTTATCCCTAGTAAACACACCAGTTGAGGTGTATCCATCATGTTCCCATTTTTTACAATGTTCATGGAGTATATCTCATGTCATATGGACTATAAAATTTAAACAGATTTATAACTCTCAATGGTCTCTAGTTAGGCTATAGGTTTGTCAAAAATAAATGACGCCTCATAAATATTTTACATATAATGTTTATATGATTTATGATCTAAAAAATCAATATAGACCTTCTTGATTCTTGGGTAACCTATATCGATTTAAATTTCCTAACCACTTATGAAGAAATTTTTCTTTACAAGTCATTAATATTTCACCTTTTTTTATTCTGTTTTTATTTTGGATAAAATATCCTCCCAATTAAACATCTTTTTATATGTTATTCCTAATAAATATAATAAATTTAGACAAATTATCCTCATTCATAGTATAATTATAGAATTAATACATTATCATTTTCATGAGATAAAAAAACGTATATATGTAATTTAGTGCCAATTTTTTAGAATCCAAGTGTTGTGAATATAATTCCCAAACAAAAATACATATAAATTATAAATTGAGAGACACAATAATCCATATTTCTTAAGGATAATTCATGATATACATAGATACAATTTGTTTTTACTTTGAGGTCACATGTCGTGAATGGAACGAGAAGGTCATGTTAAATCATTATTGATTAACCCATATCCAAAATGGTTGGACTACCCCTAAAAAACACACTATTCCACTATGGTCTTTATAAAAGAGTGACTTGAGTAAAAATTCTCAAATCACTAATATGTCATTAAATTATTATCTTATGTATTCACCACCGTAATATTATTAATTAATATTATTAATTTTTTCCACTTGATTATATACATCATTTTTTAACTATTAAAACTTATCATAGACTTCAAACTTATGTATCAAAAGAATATCCTAGGAACCTCGTTAAATTTATCAGTAATGGTTAAGAAATATTAATACCCACCACATGTGGGAGTACTAAATTTTCTAAATACATGATTATGTACTACAAATAATCATCTAATATAGCTCTAATTAATTCCACTATACATATATTTATTAAATTTTTCCAAAAATAGGATTCACATTAGAGAATAATACATAATAAAATTATTACAATAATCGATATATTTGGAAGAATATGATATTATTCGTAATTATATGTGAATATAAATAAAAAACCAATAAGTATTAGTGGAATTAACTAACTTACCCTTCATATCATGAATTTTATAAATTAGGCTATTAGTTTTAGTTTATATAATCCATTTATCAGAATCCCAATGACATAAAATTTTTCATTCATATATATATTTATAATGTCGTTGTTATTCATGAATAAAATTTTTATTCTGAAAAAAGGATATTGAAAAAAAAACTATTTTATTTATTCCCATTACCTAATAGATGTTTTTTAATTCATAATTATTTCTCAAGGTATAGTCAAATCATAAGTGACCAATATAATTTCATAAAAAATTTCCCAATTTCCATTACAAATATAAACTATAAATTTATTAAGTCTATATTATTTTAGAGACATTGTTTTCCATCAGAAAGTTATAGTTTCTACATGGTATCCATTACCCTAAATTCATAATTATGAATATCGATTTTTATAACTTATAATTCATTATGTTCTAAATTCCTCTATGTGAGAAAAATAACTAAATTAACTACCAATAATAGAAAATATAGTTCTAATATATAACAGATCTCCTAGTTATTTTCATGATTCATAACATAATATATATTATTTCATATTATTTGTTCAGTATCATGCTATATATCATTTCAGAAATTGTTTATATTGAATTAATTACCACTAAAATTATAATACATACATAAAATCTATTAGTGGTTATAGACCCATATTTCACTATGATTTAGTTTAGAATTAACTTTTCTCCCATTTCATATAAATTTTAGTAATCCATAATTATAAAATTATCACATACGATTCATTGATAGTATAGTGAACAACCCTTTTCAAAAAATATTATATGTATAAACTAATCAATATCATTATGGAATTTTAACTCACTACGATTTCCATGTTTATGTAACCCAAATCCAAAAATAATACATGGTTACCTAACTCTTTAGGTTATCCATATCCATCATTGCTTAAAATAAGATAATTATTTATTATATAACATTTAGAGTTTCTTACACTAATATATTATGGTCTTAACCTGTGTTTTTTTGGAAGGAATATAATACTTAATATTTATACAAATTTAATAATATCTCTATTTTTAAATAAAATCAATTTATTTTATTAATTTTTATTTTATCTCTTGTAAAATTTAAATCACATGAGTTCCTTATATATTTATGGTTTAAATTATTATTATTTTAATAATATTCATTTCTCTAAATTAATATGTTCCAAACTTATTAACTTATAAAACATTAAAGAACTCAGGATTTTTGTGACATTCCATAAATATTTTAACTATAAATGGTTAGTATTTCTCCATAATTTTATAATTTTACTTATTTTTCAATGTAATTATCAATTGAAAGTGAGATTAAGTTTTTTTGTGAAGTTGATAGAAGATGAATTTAAAGGGAAAGTTTAAATTGGAATCAGTTATCTAGTGGTCTAGAAATAACCACCTAGTGGGGAATAACTTTTTCATGTCGTTCTATTTGAATGATTATATATGTAGTATCCTGATGTCGGTAATCTAAAAAAAATGGAAAAATAAAATTATGAAAAGGGTTATTTGGTCACTGAAATTCCTAAATTTAATTCTTATAATCTATCCTCTGTTGTCTTTTTATTTGATTCCATTGATAAAACTGATTAAGACCTTCACCTTTATCTATGTATCTTACCTAGTGATCCCCTTATTTAACATGGTTCAAATTTACAATATTTTTTCATCAACACTTATCTTTATAAAATTACAGCCATTAATATCATATGAATCCTTATTTCTTATTTTCTATTCATAAAATATATGAATAAATTACCTTTACTAAATTTTAGGGCATATAAAACATGGATGATCTGTTGGTATCAATCTAATAATGTTATTGTGGGGTCATAACCTAGATCAATTTTTACTGATCTTGTACTTTGAATTTCCTAATTCATTATATTTTAATTTCATTGATTTTACCCTATTTTTCTCATAATGATATGTGGTTTCACTAATCAGGTGGTCTCATGTTCACGTCTCATGCATATTGAAGGGTAGTTATGTATTTAATTATTAAGGTGAACCCCACCTATAATTCATATTCAAAAATTGTTTTCCTAGAAATGTTTTATGAATGAATTATCTCAACATTGATTAATTAATTTTAAATAATAATCATTTTAGAATGGTTTTTCATTTAATGGAATGATTATCTTTTTATATTTCAATTATTATCTCTTTATTAATATATATTTACTAAAAATAATTACTTATATTTCCTTATTTTATATGGTTCTTTCGTGTTTCTTATTTCCTTATGTATGATTATACATGTAGAGGGGAATAAATCCTAGTATTATTTTTGTCTATAGTGATATTATGTTTTCTCATGTGCTTTTTTAATGATTTTATTTTTAATCATGTATCATTATTTATTTATTAATCTTCAATACATGTTTGAAATATTATATTTTTTTTATATTTAAATATCTTTATTTTATTTGGTATCCATATGTTCAAAATAAGGTTCATGTTGTGGTATATTCTCACAACACCAAGAATTGGAAAATCCCTTCCTCTGTTCACAACATGGTGGCCTGTGAGAGTACCCAAACATAGTATAGACAATTAAAATTACTCAATATGGGTTATTAGGACCATAAATTACATGTAAACATATACATATATGTCTCTATGAATATTTTATCATAAGTGATGTACTTATAGTTTAGTGTTTTTCCCTTTTAGGGACGACATTGAGACCGTATCTCATATAATGGTATATGACTATAATAATCTATTTAATGTATGGATCATCATATTATATGGAGTTAATTTTATTATTGGGATCAATAAAATAATAATTTTTCAATCATGTTGTCTATTCTGAGAAATATTTTCTTTAGCCTTTTATAATATCTGTGAAATCTCATATATATAGCAGGTTTCTCAGTGTGGGTGGTTACTGCCTATTAGGTATGATAAACTCACACAATATATATGGAATATTAATATCATGTAGATGATTATTTCCATGATGTAGATAATTTAAAGGAACATTATTATCATAACTAGTTCTTTAGGGGTTCAAGAGCTCATGTTGAGTCTTTTAGTGTTTTTGTACAACACTCAAAATGAATAAAAAGATATTATCATAAAATTTTTTTATAGTTTTTACACATGAGAACAATCATTTATATTTTTCTTATACCTTATCTTGATTTGTCTTTATTTTTATATTATATTTCTCTCTATACACATATATTTATGGCTAGTAGGTTTATTTTTTATCTTGAGTGTGTGTGATTCAATTTAATATTCTGTTTTATCATGAATTTTACACTATAGTATGATTTAGAAAGTTATATAGTGTCATGAAGTAGACATTTAGTATACTAAATTCTTAAATAATTCATATTAATTTTATAAATATTTGGTTTTATAGTTAATTATTTTATAAATATAGGTAAGACCATGCCTCCCACATATTTCATTCATCATTATCTTTTTATAGAAGAATGTTGAGATAAATAGGTGTCACTGAGGTATTTTGGTTATATTTCTCTAGTGTTGTACAGGTATTCAGGTCATAGTTATCATAAAATTTAATCAAAGCACCCATTTTAGGTTAAATGTTATGACACTTAATAGAAAATAAAAGATATTTATTCTATGAATCAGGAAGTAACCCACAAGTATGGTTGTCCCGTATTATTATTGTGCTAGCTGGATTCAAAAATGGTTCTCCAAAGTTTATTCTGATTGATCATATATGAATGGATAATGTATAAAAGTATCATTTATCAGGATAGATATCATCATGTATGCATAGGTCACATGACTTGCCATGTTTTAGTCAGGCATTTATTTTTTATATTGGTATTTGAATCAATTAATGACTCATTTAAATTAAACAATCATGAATAAATAAATAGTGGTTTCCTATATATTGTTTTTCTAAAACATGGATAATGTCAATAATGAATTTATTCCTTTAGTTTATAGTTATCTATTTTAATATTTTTTTCTAGTTTCATTTTTATTGTACTAGTAGTAATACCCAATTGTACTAATTTTTTATCATATAAAACTATTTTAATGCGATACAAAATGGGGCTTCAAAAAATGACAAATGATTAATGAAAATGAAACTAATGGAGTGATTAAGGGGATTTGATATTTTATTTAAAATCTATTTCTAAAATTTTTTATCTATCCTTGTTAAATGATTTTATTATTAGTTTAATGTTTATTAAAATTTATGAATCCTAGAAGAACATTTCCCTAAATATAATTAGGGGTGGACCGAAATGCACATCCAACTCAAATAACATCTATCCTAAATTCCATTAAGGACCTGCTCATAATATTCAATATACATGTTATGGAGGTCCTCTAAGGGGTATATAATGACACGAGGATCTATAGTTTCATCATTTCAATATTTCTATTTGTATCTATAGATTTTTCCTCATATTCATCACTATGTTTGGGAGTCCTAGGACCCAAAAAATTAATATATTAAAAATATTAATATATATTAAAACAAAAGAATTCATATTTTTGGAATAAATGGTTTTCCCATTGGTCGAGGCCTTAGATAAGAAATATATGACCATGGTTATTTCTAAAACCTACGGTTTACCCAAGTTTCGACATATATTTGGATGATGTTGGGCATTTTGTTGAAAAAAACCATTAATGGGTACACTAAGTGATTAAAAATTTTAGTTATTTAATTTCATTTAATGATCTAAACCTAATTAAATCTCTATATATATGATTGTGAATAATTTTTAATGTTATCTGTAAAAACCTAGGAGATTAAAGATATAGAGTAGGATATATCTCTTTGTGTTGGCGAATTGAGAACATGGATCAGTAAAAAATGGTCGAGGTAAATCCTAAGAGTGATGATGAACAAATTGGGACCATCACCTTATTCACTGATTGATGTTTTATTCACAAATGGAAAATCTATTCTTGAGTTATGGCTCATTAGTTTTGTGGTTTTGAACCCTTTAATTAATTTGAGATCCATTTATTTGTGTATCCACTTAGTTGATGTGATTTATGTTCTACACAATAGCATGATTTCAAATTTTGTTCGTGAAATTACTTTTTAGTATCATATGTGTCAATGTTTCACACTCGGTTTCCACATTCTGCAATAAATTTATAGAATCACTCCATCCAATAATGGTTTCAACATTTGTCTTGTTTTTTTCCACCACTATTCTTATAATTGTTCATCATGATCCCATGGGGTTGTAATTCGACATCTTTGGGCTAGATTTGAGTGTTATCAAATCCCTACATTCATGGAATATGTTTTAATGACATACATATTGAGATTCCATGAATTAATCAAGGTGTATTGTGGGTTTTGGTTGTTTTTATCACAAATTGGGACCCCCATATGAAAACACGAGATGTAGAGGATAACCCTGCAGGATTTTATAATTAAATTTTATGTCTACCACTGACTAGGAAATGATGATTAGAGGATAATGTTTTAAGATTAATTCAATCTTTATGAGTTAAATGGATATGGATGATGTGAAAATGGAAGATCATGTATCATTGTGATGTAATACATTGGTTTCAGCAAAATATGTGGTTACACACTGTATACCCTAGAGGAGAACAAATCATATACTATAGGTTCTCATGGAATCTGGGATTTCATAAAAGTTAAATATTTCTCATTTTTTATTGGGCATACATTCTGTGTCACCATACTCGGCCATCCAAGTCATGTTTCGAGGTCACATTCATAGGACCCTGTGTGAGTATACACATCATGTACCATGAGGGAAATCCAATATGGATGTACATGGATAGTCAATCTAAGTTTCATGTGTACATGCTCAGGTCCCTCAGTAGAGAGCCACACCATGTGACCCTATATGAAAACCTTGTAGAGTCACATGTCTAGCCAATCCGTGTCCATGAGGGGAAACTCCCATCTGTGCACGAGGAGTCACACACAATTTAACCATACACATAGGACATGTACATTGGTTTTACAGGCTATGTAAATAAATTGGTAATATCTAGGGTCTATTTTTATGATTCCAATAATGTACCCTAGTAGGAAACAACATTTACTCCTATCATAAGGATCTACCTTTCATATCTCCTTATTCAAGTCCCTTGATTGGGCTTGTAAGTATCCTAACCTAAGTAGTTTTCCATATGTGATACTGTGGTAGACTACATTTTGGAAATATATATACAATGTTAGGTTTTGTTAAAGAAACTATTCTTTTTGTGATTCTTGGATGATGGAAATTGTTAGGTTTGTTCATTCGAGAGATGTCAGTGTTAGTGCTCCCATATCGCACTAGGTTGCGGGTGCCCTATACTCATGGAATATGTATATTTATTACTTCCCATTACTATGAAATGACTATGTTCTATCTCTATGGAGTGGTACCCCTATTATCAAGCACTAGTTTGTGAGGTTCCTATACTGGAGTTAGTGCTACCTCGACTATGGAGCATAATAAGATGGTGTGGGTCCTCTACACTAATTCCTGTGAGGTTATGTGTGGTTTAGGTAATTGAATATGGACCATTAGTGTTGTAGAATGACTCATTTTTCTTAGATAGCTATGATTATTTGTATCATCTCTCTCTATTCATGGGATTCTTCTTGTAATATTTCATACTGGGTTTATCTACACTCTTTCTTTATGGGTTGAACTAACTATTTTTTATTCCAATTAGAAACCATTTTCTTTTCCTGGAATACTACTGGGTACGTATATTCTCACCACTACATTGGATTTTCTTATTTTTGATGTGACTTATTTAGATTACAGGCTGATCGATAATGACATTATTAGATAGGGTTCAAGAGAAGCATAGTGGTTCTTAGTGATGATGGCCATGTTTGGTGGCATTCTCAGAGATTGTGTTGTGGAAACTATTCAAGCATTCCATTTTTCCATATTCTATCTTGTTGAGTCATCATTTCTAGTTGACTGTATATTTTTTCACATTTTATATTTTACATTTCTCTATTTTAACTTTGATGTATTCTCTTAAAAGTTGTTTCAGGCATGGTACACACTCTATAGGTTTCAGACTTCTATTATATCTATTCACTATTTCACAGAGATGGTTATGTGCATGTGTATAGTTACATTTGTATAAGGACTCACATTTCAATGATATTTACACTCATTACATAGTTCCAAATCCTATCTTACTGGAAATGAGCATAGGGTGTTGCCATCAGCTCACTAGCCACTCAAATGGGGCCTCGTTGGGTATTATCTTGCATGAGTGGTACAAAATATTGTTCATCGTAGGTAAAATGATCAATGTTATCAATTTTTGGAGGTTTTCCTTTGCTAACTTATGGAAATGATTTCATAGTATCTCAAGTATGGATATCGGGGTTGGGAAACCAATAATGGTGTGGGGGATAAGGTATCAATACATTAGGACTCTGACTACCTACATATCAACTCATCAAGCGAAGACATCGATTGTAGGTAAACTAATGGTACATATATCATATAGGATTGGGCCTAATTAATTTCTTGTCCTTATTGAGTCAAATTCTCATATATTCTCATGTAACCATGGTTTGTCATATTAACATTAATTATTCCACCAAAATGATAGCTATCTAGGATATATATGTGTGTGTGTGTTTCTAATGATGACTATTTTATTGATGAGGACTCATTTTATAGACCTACACATGTGGTGATTCCTCATTTGGTCTAAGATGATGATCAAATGCATGTGGGATAGTTTATATGTCTGGTATTTTAGGATGATGATGAATATTTTCTAAGTTTTTTGTGATATTTGCATTGAGAAATACCACTAAGGATCCAGGTTGTGTCATACCTGCTTGAAATTAATCATTATATTGAGGGTTGGTTTGATGTTTTAGGATTTTTCGGAGATTAGCTATTAAAATGGTCATCCTGTCGATCATCTATTTTTATGGTGTAGTAGGGTACTAGTGGGGAATGATTTTTCAGACACATGATTAGTTTATTTTATCATAGATGTAATTTTAACATTTTTTATAAGAATATTACCCATAGGGATTTCTATGTGAGTGTATTTAAGAGATTCTCAAGATGCAATAGGATGATATTACAGTTATTGAGTATGCATTGAGGTTTACCAACCACACATGTTACTCTCTTAATATTGAGTGTGATGGGAACTTTTAGGAATATAATTTTCAGCCCAACCTTTTCATATACATACATGCTAACATGATCTCCTTATACATTCCTACTTACATTACAATCCAGGATCCAACATTAGTTAATAAGATATTACTAGAAGTGGGATGTCGAGCATTGGGATCTAGTAGTGGAAATTATATGGATGATTCATCATCAAAATCTAAAAAAAATAGGACTTTTGGGCCTCAATGTAAGAGGAATGCTCATACCCAGACTCTAACTACTTGATTTATGGAATAAGGTTAATGAAAATGGTCCAGTCATCATGGAAAGTTGTGATTCTATGGTTGTGAGGGGTGAGGTCACATGTAGTATTATTTCCCTTCTCCTTGATATGTGAATAGAGAAAAATAATTGGATAGAACTCCATAATTAATGTATCACCGTGATCAAAGATCTCCCAAGAATGGTTATGTTGGCCCTAAGGAAGGTGGTGCTGATAAAGGATAAAATATAGCTCTAGTGGGAATAGATACTAGGATTGGAATATGTGATAATCTACTCCCACCAACACCATTAGGTAGACCACATTATAATCAGGGAGCTGGTAGTCTAGGGTGGTGTAATTTTATACTATATACGGATATGAATAGATAAATTATTATATTATTTTAGGTGTCATTTTTGTCTTATCTACTTTATATCTAGTACTTATAGATAGGGGTTTTAGTTATTAATTTATCTCTATATACCATATACATTGTCTAGAAAATATCATTGACAAATTATCATAGTAGAGATGAAAATATATTCTTATAGGTAAAGATTATTTTATATTTCATATCTTTTAGTAGTGCATGTTAGTTCTTAGTGGAGAGAGTTTCTCGTGGGACCTCTTGGTCAACACATTGAATCCTTATGAAATCATCCCAGGCATGGAGTGTTTTTCTATACAGTGTTCCAATATAGAATATCATAATAGGAGAGTTAGATATCAATAAAAATAGTGGATGAGATGCTCCTTCATAGGTGAGATAGATCATATAGCTGAGTGAGTGTGTCTCATGAGAAGGAATCTACAATATATCACCCATCATTTAGCTAGTTTGTCGGTTGGTGAGGTGAAATATTTAGGTATCAAGATTAATGTGGTAGTAAAGTTATATATATATATATATATATATTCCATATGGCTATTTTCGGAGAACCTCCAAGGTGGTATATCAAATTCTGCATCAACTTCCACCATGATAATTCATTGATATCATTAATAGCATATCAGATGGACCTACTGAGCTCTACGAGCTATGGTGTGTTTGGAATACTATAAAGAGAAGGTTTTATCAAATCCAATGTGTCCTCCTAGGTGTCTCCAGTATTGTTTGAGAAAACAACATATGGGAGTTTGGAGACTTGTGTTGATTAACATCACTTAAACTAGGTAATGATCAACAAAAAGTATCCACTTATGAGATTTGAAACCTATTTCGACTAGTTGAAAGGTGCAAGTTTGACCTCCAAGATCAATATCCAGTCTGGATACCATCATTTATGGGTTCTTGAGGATGATATTCCAAATATTGAATTTGGATGTTGCTACAAACATTATGTGATGCTGGTGATGAGTTTTTTTGGCTAATTACCCAGTTATGTTCATGGCTCTTATGAACTGAATATTATATCCAAACATAGGCATATTTGCAGTTTTCTTTATTAATGACATGATCATTTATTCTGCATCAGAGGGTGTGCATATAGTGAATTTGAGGATTCTTCTATACATTCTCTAGAAAAAAACTATGCGGTATTCTCTTAATGTGTTTTCTCTTTATCCTTGGGGTTCTCTGTTATAGTAATTTCATCTCTAAGCATGGTGCATCTATGTATTCAAGGATATTGGTCTCATGATTTCCTGGGAACCAATCAAGTGTGTGTCAGTGGTGTGGGTTCCCTTGATTTTTAAGGGTACTTCCATTGGTTTGTGCAAGAATTTTCTAATCTATAAGCCTCATCAAATTCCTTTTCATGGAAAGGGAATTCATTTGCCTGTATTGTGTAGTGTGAGAAAGACTTCGATGAGATGAGGCATAGGTTGACCAGTGTTCCTTTTTTTTGAGACAATCGGTGGATCGTTTCATGTTCATAGTGATTTTAATGCATCTAGATCAGGGATAATTTTTTTGATATATAGGAAAATATTTATTTATTATGTTTTGATTCAGTTAAGGACACATGAGAAAAATTATGCAATCCCAGACATATAGTTTGTAGTGGTAGTATTCACCATAAAAATGTGGAGGCATTATCTTCTAGGTGAAAATTTTATTGTTTACTCATAACACAAGAGTATTTAGTACAACATCACACACAAAGATTACCGCCTAATATAGATTTGTTGGTTTTTGAGTTCAAGAGTGACTATAAAATAAATATAGTATATACTCTTTGAAATGGAGACATGCTGGTAGATGTACATGGTAGGAAATCATGTTCTTAATTGGTGAAGTAGGTGCTAGAGAATTTGGCCTCATTGCATTTGGTCCTAATGGACAAGATGGTGCAGCTTATCTTTAAATGATGGTGGTGACTCCATCACATCTTCATCACATGAGATATGTTCATTTGGGAGATATCAAATGTGAGGTTTTTTATGATTGGATATTCTCAGGAAATTCCCCAGATGGATTTTCATAAGGAGGGGATCACATTATCCTTCTTGATGGATTGACGTTAGTTTATATCATGTTTCATGAGGATGTGTTGTGGGATTTTAATACATCCTACTTTGTTATAAATCTAGGTATGTAAAATATATATAGATACTAATAGTATTGGTTTTGATGGTACTAAATGAGGTGGTTAATTGATGAGTTCATCTGCCTATGTCTCATGTGTTAGTAGGTAAAATCCTAACATCATCTTCCATCTAGTTGGACCATATCAATTTAGATTCTATAATAGAATAGGTATGGAATATCAATGGATATTTTATATGGATTTGGTAGAGAGTGAGAGGCTGTAATTCTATCTGGGTGATTATGGACCAACTCACCAATTTGGAACACTTTATTTCCATATTTTAATAGATTTCAATCAATAATTTTGGGAATTTTACATGTGAGAGAATAACTAGATTCATAGTGTATCCATGAAGATCATATATTTCCATGATGCTCAGTTAACATCATGGTTGTGGAGGGGTCTACAAGAGGATTTTAGGAACCATTCATAGATTCTAGTAGTGTTTCACCACAAGACAGATAGATGTACTGAGTGGAGCATCTATCATTTTGAGTATATATTGAGAAATTTGTGTTGGAATTAGGTTAAAAATAGTAGGATTACATGCCATTGTTTGAGTTTTCCTATTACAACATCTATCACTCTACTATTGGTATGCCACTTTCTAAGGACATGCATGGTAGTTTTTTAGGTCACCCTATTGTTGGAATAAGATTAAAAAGAAAAATCATATTAGGACATTGCAGTTTCAATTAATGAAAGAGGAGGTTTAGGTGATTTTTAAACATATAAGGACATACCAGAGCTGACATAAATTGTATGTTTATGATATCATTGGCCATTAGAGTTTGATTAAGTAAATCATGTTATCCCAAGATTATCCTCGTGATATAGATTATATAGAAGTATCTAAGGTTTAAGGTTATCCTCAAGCGTAATTGAACCATTACAGATACATGGAAGGGTTTGTGAGGCTTCTTACCACTTATCACTACCCCTACTATAAGTTTGAGTGAATGATATATTCCATGTGTCATCACATTGCACATTATTCATTGAGGATAGCTTGTTATCAAGGATTAATCCACCCTATAGGAGTTCCCAGTGGTGATTGAGGACCAATAAGAGAGGATCATGTAATAATATATCATTCCACTAGTTTGAGTTATTTTGAAGCAATGGAGAGTTTAAGAGATCTCTTATGAGCATGACTATCAGATTCAAGATTAGTACTATTGAATCCAAAATATTAGGAAGATGAATAACAATAGGGATGCCTCCTAGACTACCCCACAAAGCCCTTTCATGGATCCCCATGTCCCCACGCCCTATGTGGATCAAGGAGGTAGTAATGCTCTGTGACTCGTTTTGAAGTTCGCAACCTGCCAGAGAGCAAGGAGATGGTAACTCTCCGCGATCCGGTTTGATTTTCGTGACCCGCCACGGAGAAAGGAGGCGATAACCCTCCATGACCACATTTTACGTTTATGATCTACCATAGAGCTAACTCCATCTTCACGCTGAGTGAGATATACATCACGGTGCCTCATGCATATAAATACAGGGCTACCCTCGTGCCCAAAGGAAAGAGCATCCGACCATCGACCTTTTGAGCTCTCAAATCATGAAGCACCTCTTACTCTCTGATCCATGAGATATTCAAGGTACTTATAATTTGTGAAGTGACTCTCCCTTGGAATTAATTGAGCCCCTCTTCCAAGAGGGATGACTTTCGTGAAGCCCACGGGCCTTCTGGAAGGAATGAGATCCCCATGGGAACTCGTGTTGTCGTGAAGCGTTTATGCTTCGCGAAACACCCACCACACCCACATACCCTATATTCTAAGGCATGGTCACTCTGATTCGTGAAGCAAATTGCTTCATGACTCCCTACTTCACAAGGCACCCCAACGTCGCAAGGAATTACTTCACGAGTACCTTTCCACTTCATGATTCTCATCCCTTGGCACCTATGCCCTAGGCATAGCCTAGAAAAACTTCACTTCGCTAAGCACATCCCTTCATGAAGCCCCTCTACTTCATAGAGCACAAGAGCTTCACAATGCTTCTAAATATGGTCCCTTTTTCTCTAAAAATCCTTTTCTCGTGCTACCTTTCTGGTTTTCAAGGATGAATATCAATGTCCACAAGAAGATACTGCATATTGCATTGTTTCAACTCATGCTTCTTCACATAGGCATGCTAACGGCTATTTAGTCTTCACATAACCATGCTAACGTGGACACCCAAATGGTTCGCTCCATAACACCCCCAACCACAATGCTTCTTATCCCTTATCTTCACCAAGGTCTAGATGGTTCTAGTTCTGTATGTCCTAGGGGTGTGTAGTAAACCCACCTCGTCCGAGCTGCAGGACGTTAAACTTCCAAACACTTTCTTCCTCAGCACATGATTTTAAGTTGTGACCTCACCGTGTGTTTTGCATGTGGGGTGCCCCGTCTCAGACATTTTCTATGCCCACTGGTCTCCACAGGTGTGAAATCAATCCTCACATGGAATGAGATATTCTTTATCAGAGTGGCGTCTGTCTGTGGGGAAAGGGCTACCACCCTGGTGTAATCCCCAATCTTTTCTTGTAGGAGGTTATATCCCTGCTCCTCCTCCTTTCTTGGGTGCCAAATTCCCGTCCTGTTGGTATTTTTCACCACCCGAGCCTCCATCCTGGAGTAAGTCCCAATCTCCATCTCCATGGGATGATAACCACATGTAAGCCCATGTTTCCTATTTGGTCCCCTAACTACGTGTAAGACCCACTCCACTTCCTATGGACACACAATTCATTACTTGATCGTCAGGTCTCTTCTATCTCATGTTTCTCGCACCGATCATGACTCACGTTGGCTTAAAGCAAGAACTGACCATGACATCCACCCTGGGCAGCCTAGAGTGTAATCCTCACACCCATACATGAACTACATGGTCTTTCATTCATTCCAAGTCATGGTACATAGGAAGCCTATTCGAGATTCTACCCCACCACCCCGGTCATTCTGTCCATCTTCACATCGGTTCCCCAACACCTTGGGCAGCCTATAGTGTAAGCCCCACACCCACACCTTATAGAGACCCACCCTTTTCATACATAATTATTACATCATTTTACTGATAAAAAACATAATATTATTACACATAGAAGTTTCAACGGTTTAGCTTCTTGAGAATACTATGACCATACATAACAATTACAACATCAAGCATAATCATTTATATAATTTCTTCTTCCCTAGATTCTTATTGGCACTTGTACTCTCCTTAGTACATGAAGCCACCATAGGATATAAATCAAAATGGGTGAGCTATAATCCAAGTAAGAGGATAGATAAGAACAATATAGCATGGGGTGAGTATAATCATAACATGGGGAAAAGATCATGAACATGAGAGGAAGCATAAATATAAGACTTCAAATGTGGCAATGTATAAAAATGAAACATCATGTCTTAGTTGTTAAATACCACACATACTTTTGAACCAATCTATCATCTTGTTCACACATCATTTCATATTTATTCATGAGATTCATCACTTTACCCAATGCATTGGAGTACTGTATAATTCCAGGTACAACCGTCACATTTGAACATTCAAATTGCTCAATATAATTTCGTGTGCACCCGTCAAATCGTAACATCATCATTATCATCCTTGCAACATGGAACATATATCAAAAGTGAACATAAATAACCCATGGAATGGAATTTGTTACATATCATAAGAACACGTTCATAATCTTTGGGTTCCCAAAAGAAAGATGGAATAACGTGCATGTTTTAAGAACCATCCACTTTGAGAGAGAAGTAAAAGGTGTGTTCTTAAAAGAATATTTATTTTAAAAAACTTTTTGATTGACATAAAAACCAGTTAAAAAAATATATATCCTATAAAATTATAGAATATTGTGAACAAATTATCTTTAATGAGTAACAATATAAAAAATGGAGTGAAAGCGGGAGAACCCGAAGGATGAAAGTTGGGTTTGAGAATTTCCCCTTACCTTGTATCTGAATGATTCCTTCACATTAATGTCCTATATAATGACATTATATTAATTAATTAGAAATCCATAACCTTTTTCACATTAATATGGTTCATTATAGTTTCATTAAGTGATTTAATGTGCCTTTTTATGATTTATAGAGTTTAAAAACATTGTTTGGAAATATTTGTTTTTATGGTTTTCTTGAGTGGTTCACTTGTATTCTTAAATTTAAGTTCAGGTAGAACATGGGTAAACATCCAGAAATAATATTACAAGATATTAATGATATTACAGTAGTTTTAATGATCTTATAATTAATTATATTATATCCATGTGGATGAATCATTTGATAAAAATTAAATGATGATTGTTTGGTTTATTTTGAGAAATTTTTCGATCATAATGAACATGTTGTATTTTATCACTAGAAAAATGGTAATAAGTTATTTACATAACATTAAATAGTATATAATACATATAACATATTCTTTTCAACCATAATAATGTTTTCATTACAATATCTAAAGGTATAAGTGAACGAATAAATCTTGTCATTCTTGAAGATGATAAATTAACACCTCACGAACAACGTTCCTTTTAATAAAATAAAAGGAATAGGGAAAGGGGGTTGGATTATATAATATCCAATTATCATCATAAAATTAAATTAAATGTATAATAATGGAGTTACAAAACCATTTGGATGAAGATTGGTTTGAAGAGATCAAGAAATGAACTTGAACTTGAAAAGAAATTAAAGGATAAGAGGATGATAAATTACCTCTTAAATCCTCCTCTTGAGAGCCTCCTTAATGAAAATAGGATTGGTATTTTGATGAAACCAGTAGCTCTTGAACATGGGATAGGGGATAGAGAGGATGTTTGGGAAGAGTTTAGTGAAGTATTAGGGCATGATAGGTGTGAGGAAGTGAGGGTGTGAAGGGTCATTTTTTATAGTGGAGAGGAGAGGGGTTTCCTTAATATAAATTTCATTAGTTTATTAATATCCCATTAGACAAGAAATAATGAGTATTAAATGACCCGGAATAGTAATGTTATCATGATATCCCGAACCAAGTTGTATTAAATCAGAAAAACATCACACATGACTCTATAATTAGCTTATTTATCTTATTTTGTAAATTATGGTATTTCACTATCCATCAAAAATTCATGTATCTCAGAAAAAAAACCCAAAAATTTACCCCTTCTATTTATCGACATGTAGAATCCAAAAATTAAGTCCATTTTTCAAAAACAATTTTTTAAATATAATTAATTTAATATTTATTTAAAATCATAATTTACTTAAAAACAGTTTTTAAAATTAAAACTGATTTTATAGTGCTTTCAAAAATAACGTAGGGTCTTATATTATTATATAAAAACTATTATATATTGATTTGATATTTAACAAACACATTTTAAGAAAATACATTTTATTTTATATTAATTAATTAATCTTCATTAATTATTTGTGACTTACAAAATACAAAAATGTTTACTAAGGTGAAATTGTCACTTTCTAAGATGTCTAAATTTTTTAATTATTCATGGGTAAGGTTACTATTATGTTGTATGATTTAATATTCATAAGGGTAATATTAATATTATAAGTTTATGTTACTATTCATAAGGGTAGGATATTATTCACCAAAAATTATTTTTGTTTTATTAGACTCCAAAACTCAACTTGAAGACAACCGTGTATGTTAGATTTTCCTAATTCCCAATACAGAAGTGACAAAATTATATTTAAAGGTCACTTAGCACTTATTAGTTCATTATGTTGTGCTTTAATGTGAATTTATGACATAATTTTAAGAATTTAATTTTCATTGAAAAACATTGGGTCGTTACATTCTTCCCCCCTTATGAAATTTCACCGCAAAAATTTCACTTTACACAAAAAGGTATGTGTACATATCCTTCATTACCTCTTATGGTTCCAATGTTGCATCCTCAAACATATGGTCCCTCCAAAACACTTTAACAAGAAGAGTTTTCTTATTGCGTAGAACCATATCTCTCCAATCAAGAATCTCTACTCGTTATTCCTCATAAGAGAGGTCATCTTCCAGTTGTACCACCTCTGAGTTTAGTACATGTGAGGGATCGGGTATGTACTTCCTCAAGAGTGATACGTGAATCAAATCATGACCTTGAACCATATTTATTGGAAATGCAAGTCGATAGGCCACAACTCCTATGCGGTCAAGGATATCAAAGGGGCCAATGCACCTTGGTCTTAGCTTCCCTTTCTTCCGAAATCGCATGACTCTCTTCCATGGAGATATTTGAAGGAAGACATTATCTCCAATTCCAAACTCCAATCCCTTCGACGGTTATCAGCATAGCTCTTTTTCTGACTCTGAGCAGCTTTGATGTGTTTCTAGATGACTTGAACCTTCTCTATCATCTCTTGCACAAGATTTTGTCCAAGTAGCTTTCTTTCTCCAACTTCATCGCAACATGTTGGAGTTCTACATCGCATTCGATATAGAACATCATATGGAGCCATCTTAATATACAAGTGAAAGATATTTTTTTATGAGAACTCATCCAATGGGAGATTATTATCCCCTCCACCATTGAATTCTAGAGAGCAGGCTCTAAGAATATCTTCAAGCATCTAAATAGTCCTTTCAGACTGGCCATCAGTTTGGTGGTGATAGGGTGTGCTGAAATTTAATTCAGTACTCAATGCATGATGAAGACTTCTCCAGAATTTAGATGTGAACCTTTGATCACGGTCAGAGACAATTTAGAGTGGTACTCCCTGTAGTCTCACCACATCCTTTACATATATCTTTTCAAGTTTTTCAAGTGAGGTATCTTCCCGAATAGATATAAAATGGGAAGCCATGGTGAGTTGCTGAACCACAACCCATATCGCTTTATTTCCCTTTGATGTCTTTGGGAGACCTGTGACAACGTCCATAGTAACATTTTCCATTTTCCACATTGTTATAGGAAATGACTGCATCATACCTTTGGACTTTTTTGCTCCATTATAACTTTATGACATTCCAAGTACCTTGATAAATATTCTGCAATCTCCCTCATCATGTTATCCCACAAGAAGTGTTCTCGGAGATTACGGTACATCTTAGTACTCCTAGGATGGATAGAGAATGTTGAGATAAGTCCATTGTCCAATAGATCCTTCTTTATCCTGGGTGATTAAAGAACACAAAGCCTCATTCCAAACCAAATCACACCATCATCATCGATATGGAACTTCTGCAGCTTCCATTCCTTCACTGCATTCACCCTCTTTTGTATCTCCACAACATCTTTGTGTTCTTCCTTAATCTTCTCATGGATGGATGGTTTCACAATCATTTTGGAAAGGTAGGATGTATTGCATGCCCTTATGATTTCCAAATCAATTCATTTCATATCCAAAAAATAGGGTCTTTATCAATCCACAACATGGATAGAGTAGAAGGTTCTTTTCTGCTTAGAGCATCAGCTACCTTGTTTGCCTTTCTAGGATGATAGTGAATAGATCAGTTGTAATCCTTGAATAGATCTAACCTTATCCTTTGATGCATGTTGAAATCCTTTTGTGTGAATATATACTTTAGGCTCTTGTGGTCGGTGCATTTGTCACACTTCTCACCATAAATGTAGTGCCGCCAGATTTTCATGGCAAAAATCATGGCTTCCAGCTCTAGATAATTTTTTAGGGAATTCTGCTCAAGGATCTTCAACTGTTATGAGGTGTAGGCTATCACATTATCATTTTTCATGAGCACGCAACCCAATCATTTTTTCAAAGAATCACTATATATCAGAAAACATTCTACACTTTTTGGTAGAGTGAATACATGTGTAGTGATCAGCCTTATCTTTAGATCCTTAAAGCTTCCCTCATATTCTTACATCTAGAAATACATTACCCATTTCCTTGTTAACATAGTTAGTGGGCTTGACAATCATGATATGTTTCTCACAAAATGCTGGTAGTACCTAGATAACCATTGAAAACTATGGATTTACATGACACTAGAGGGAATGGTACATTCCTCAATCACCTTTGTCTTTGAAGGATCTATATAAATTCCCTCACTTGTGATCACATGTCCCAAGAACGTGACTTGTTTCATCCAAATGACACACTTTTTGAACATGGCGTACATCTTCTCCTTTCTTAATGTTTCCAAAACAAGTTTGGGATGTTCTTCATTTTACTCCTTTTTCATGGAGTATATGATAATATCATAAGTAAAAACTACCATATATTTCTCGAGGAAATTTCTAAAGACTCTATTAATTAAATCGATGAATATTGCAGGGCAATTAGTAAGTCTGAACGGCATCACCAAAAACTCATAGTTCCCATACATTGTATGGAAGTCCCAAGAGGCTTTCCCGATTCTCTCGGGATGGTGCCAATAACCAAGGGAATCAATAGAGTACACAAGGGAACGATTTCTTCCATATATGAAAAATCAAATGAATAGCGGAAAGAAAAGGAAACCCCAAAATACATTTATATAAAAATTGAACTGAATTTTATTTGTACAAGAAACTGAAATTAAAACTAAGACAACAACTCAACTGACCAAACCTAATAACCAACTAACTCCATGTGACCTCTTTGGTCACTCTCCAACAAAATTATCACACATCCCCAAAGGTGATCGAACTCAAGCTGAAACCTGCACAAGGGATAAAAACAGAAGACTATAGGCGTGTGTATTAAAACTCAGTAGGTTATCACGATATTCTATTCCCAATGCACATTCCTTTATAATAAAAGAAAAATAAATTTATATTTTTAAATTAAATATATGAAAGTATGGTTTTCAAATGAGGTTCCATGCTATAATAATTATCAGACAAAAACATGCATGTCTAAAAAACAAAAATGCAAGTAACAATTTTTTTAAAGAGGTGCAACTTCAAAATGAAAATAGTTTTCAAGAGGGATGCTTTATAGAATTTTATATTTTAAATAAATCAAGCATACTACTGAATTTACCAACCAAACACATTGTATGCAGATGGTGACTACAAAAGATCCAATGAGCACAAGTCATGGGAACACCCCTAGGTACTAGTCAGTTTTGAGCCCCAGGTACCTCGTATCTTGGTGAAAGTAACCATAATAAATAACTGTTCTCTTGAACGAGCCACTACTAGGGAACATACACATAACCTAGTTGTCCCCAATCATCATCATAATCATAGTATAGTTAGTGTTGTCATCGTCAAACTTGCTATGTTAAACAGGGGACAAACCCCGCAGAATCACTAGTATACTAGTACATGTCCGCCGACCTAGATACCTGGGATTCCATTTAGTGCTCAATCAAGTTACAAATATTATCAAATACACATTTCACTTCCAAATTCCATTCCCAAACCATAAAAACACAAACATCCCATTAACTTTCTTCACATTTCTTACACGAATCAACAAACCGCTAAATATTTCCGTAAAACAATTTCATGAAGTATATTGAGTCTTTGCACATAAAACTCATTCAAAAACAATATTTCAATTATAAAAACACTTCAAAAACATACCAAATCATATTTGGAAGCCCTAAAAACATTTAATAAAATCATTACATGGACCCTAAAATAGTCCCAATTGCACAACTTTGTATATACAAGTAAAATACTCCTTCATTTTTAGGAAATTCCAAACGGGCCTTTATACATTTTCACAAAACTAACACTTGACGAAGTTATTCATTTCAATTTTATTAAGGATGTGTGTAAAAACCATTTACAGATTAAAACCACATTCATAAATCGCTTAAAACTCATAAGTGACATATTCAAAACACAACCATTTTTATAAAAATGTGAAACGTGCCATTTTTCGGCAACTCGGGCCAAAACATGTTGTAAAAAACAATTGTTTGTAAAACAAAATCCCAATTTTAATTCCATAAAAGGACCCAAATATAATTTTCTTACATGCTGAAAATATATTTAAAAATCCAAACAAATTATTTTAAATTGCACTAGACACATAAAATCCAACGGGTAATTTACCGAACACATGGCATGCACTCTTTAACATAACAACATATGTTATGCACTTAAAAAGGGATAAAACACCACTTTCATGACATATTGTTATTCAAGCTACTGAGACATATTCAAAATACCATAAACCAAGTGTGAAACCTCATGGAATAATTTATCAAATAAGAGGAGTGCACATTTATACCTAAACAACTATATTTTTAACAAAATAAGTCATAAAACGTAATTTGAAAACAAAACCTTTAGAACCAAAGTTTCACAGCAGCACATATTATATAAATAAGGATATAATAGAATTAAAATGATGAAACTTAATTGATAAAGGTTCATTCAAGTGGTATCCTACCTCAAATCAATGGCGTAATGGAAACGCACACCTGAAATCACCTGTCATGGGTTTATTAACTATAAAACTATGAAGACCAGACCTAAAATAATATAAAATCCATAAAAACCATGTTGTAACAGATCCCTAGTTCGATCATGACTAAGGGTGATTTTAAATCATGAAATAATAAAAGGAGGAAGAAGAGCGAGGATAAAGGAGATGGAAACTCACATTTTTCACAAGAAAACTTTTCTTATTCCATTAGATATGCACCCATATAGAAAAGGTAATGGGATGAAACTTCAGGGAGAGTATCTTAAGGTCTGGACGAACCAGTTAAACATGATTTTTTTGAAAAATAGAACGGATTTAATGAGTTATGTGTAAAACGATTTACCCTATCAATATTGTGAAATTTTAGATATCTTGGGAATTTTCACCCTAATCCGAGACCCATATGGGATCCAAAGAGGGTAAATAGATTATGAGGGCGAGAATAGGAGTATTGTATTCGAGGTAGAGGTAGAATCACCGAAAAATATAAAAAATTGAATTAGATATAAAAGACACAAATATTGTTTTTAAAACAAGAAATTATTCCATGGGCAAGACCAATACCAAAATAAGTACCCCCAATTCCCCATGATTATAAATTTATATGGGGTAAAAAAGGCTATGTAAGTTTTAATATGTCAGTATAAGACATTTTTTAGTTTGAATGGGTGAAAAAGGATGAAAAAAAGAGTTATAAAAGATCCTATCTTTCTTCAAAAACTTTTAAACAAGCAATGGGGATCCCAAATTACGGTGGTTAAACATATATAAAACTTCAAAACTCAAGATTAATCTCACCAAATACCATGAAAAGGATCGGGATTTCCAATGGACCCGATCAATACAAAGACAAAAAAACCAGGAGTGACAATTCTCCCCACCATTAAAGCATTCCACCCTCGGAAAGCCATAACACATTCCAGCTGAAAAAATCATCACCTAAGGATTCCATAACAACATAATCTAGAATCTAAAGAAAAGGAGATATTATTCACCAACAATGAAACATAATAATCTTTCCCCCACAAAACACAACACACAATGACGTTTGGAGAATCAATGGAAAGAGGATGCCACCACATCCACAACCAAGCCAAGAACCCAATTGTTGGGCCTTCTCCCAATGAACCCAACCATCACCCAAACCAAAGAGCACTCACAAAAACCCAATATTCTAGGGGAGTCTAGAATGGAATCCCCACCATTAAGAAATAACTAGCTCAAGAATGGTTCTTAGGATGAAAATCCATTAGACCCATGGTGGGTATCCCCACCATTAGAAACCAACTAGCAAAGAACAGACATGAATTCCACATGATCTAGAATTGGGCCTCACTCAGACAAGCCCAAAAAAAGTCTCCTAAAGAAACCTGAAATACCATGTTAATAGTGTTACAACATGGACATCTAAACCACCCACTTCCGAACAGAGGGCACCTAAACTGGGCCAAGACTTTCAGCACAAATCTGGATCCCCACCACTCTGGGAGGCGAGGGAAGGGGACCCAATAATTATGCCATTGAAACTACAAAAGAAACAATGTAACTATGCAAAACTCTCCACCTATGAATAGGTAACACCATGACCGCACCCGATTTTCCCTTGAGGTCCACACAGGGACATTGATTGAAAACCCACATCTATGAAGGCATAACCATAGACATTGTGTGATGGGTAAGTCCGCCACACTTGTTGTGACAAAGGGAAATTCACCGAAATGAAGAACAAAAACATTGACATAAAAACTAACTTACCAAAACAGATGAAGTATCTTAATCGAGCACTCCACACCTCTGTCGATTTCCTGACTGCATGAAAAGCTTCACTCCGAGGCCTATGGATCGAGCCCTGATTCTTGAAGCATTTGTTGCACATCAGTCAAGTGATAAGGATCACAAAACTCAAAACACCTCACTTGATCACCAAAGAAAAACTTTCATCAAAATAGGAACTCATAGTTACATATCAAAATTCTATCACACTCCGAACGAAGGGAAGAATGGTCAAGGAATATGATGAAACACATCAACATCTTCGAACACAACTTCTTTGTCCAAAAGAATTAACACAACCGAGATGCACTTTTAATAGATCCCAAATAGATCTCTATTCCAAAAATCAGGTTGAGTCATCATCAAAAGAGGTGGATTTAACATTTGAAATGAATCCTTAGGTTGATTAGTAGGAAATGTTTCCAATGGAGAACTATTCAGGGCCACATCACAACAACAAACACATCTTTAGAAACCCATTGAAAATTACTCCAAAACCAAGCCACCAACAAGATATCATCTCAAGATACAACAAGAGTATGAATTATAGACCACAATGAAGCTTACTGAATAAGAAACTATTCTAAGTAATAGAAAAATCTATCCACATAACCATTGGTTTTAAAAAAAGGCCATAATTTTTTAGCTCAAAACACTTATGAAAAACAAACTAACTTCATGGGATTCCACATTCACCAATGGTGTTTCATCGAGTCTCACCCATATGCACATTTCCATGCCACCCTAGGAACCCAACCACCATACCATATAGGCCATCCTTCCAGATATAAATAAAACCAAGCAAGTGATCACCCATGAATACACCAAAAGCTAAAACAGAACAACATATTTCCAAAAAAATACCCTCAAAAGGAACACCAATAACCAAGTCAAAAACACTTTTCATATTTCAAAAAAACACAATTCATTAAGAACCATTTTCATAAAAACCTACCCATTTTCATTTTTAACAACTTTTAAAATAACCATGTCACTCCAAACAACCCCTTCCCATTTTTTAAAAATTCAGCAAGGTATATTTTCATAATCCAAGTTCCATTCAGACCAATACCATTTCTCGGAAAACCCCAACTGATCGAAACCAATTTCCAAAACTAATTTATCCGATTAAAAAACTATTAACATTCGAAAATACTCCATTTAAAAAAAATATCCACAATCCCCTTAAAATTATTCACAATTTCAAAACATTTTATTTCAGCAAACGAAATGTTTAGATTATGGATAATCCAATCCCTTTAAATCATTTCCACTTCCCTCGAGTTTTTTTCACAAAAAGACAACCTTCCAAAACCATTATTATATTTAATTTTTGAAAAAATTATTTTTATCATTTAAAAATCTAGTCCTTACTTTAAAACCCATTTCCACAATTCTCACACAATGATTTTAAAAACAAAAATTCAGAATTCAAGAAAGGTTCAAGAGATCCAAAAAAAGGAACTAGTGTCGGTGGGTGACTTGACCATATGGTTGGCGGCCATATGTCAAACACAACACCAACATAGAGAGACTTATTAGAACCATTCCCCAGCTCCACATGGCTTGCCAGACCCTGCGATCTCACAGAGGTCATCAGTCATACTACCCTTGTCATATCCCAACCCCAAACAATCAACAAGAACAAATGACACTAATAAAACCGGACTTCCAATAGAAACCCGAGGATTTGAATGAGAAAGAGTTCGTGAAGCTCTTCTTAAACGTACCCATAATGTCCCAAAAATCCTACTCCATATACCTTGACATCCCCAAAATAATAAGGAAACTCTAATAAAAATGGTCTGCTAAGATCTGACTTCCTCTGATACCATTTTATCATGAACCAGTTCGATTCGACCCTGAACCGGTCACGGAGGCCAGCCCACGACAAGTCCAGAGAGGCATACCTGATCCTCCCAGGATGGCGACAAGCACCAATGGAATCAATAGAGTACACAAGTGAATGATTTCACCCATATATGAAAAATCAAATGAACAGTGGAACGAAAAGGACAACCCAAAATAAATTTATATAAAAATTGAACTGAACATTATTTATACAAGAAACTGAAAGTACAACTAAGACAACAACTCAAGTGACCAAACCCGATAACCAACTAACTCCATGTGACCTCTCTGGTCACTCTCCAACAAAATGATCACACATTGCCCAAGGTGATCGAACTCATGCTGAAACATGCATAAGGGCTAAAAACAGAATATTATTGTCGTGAGTATTAAAACTCAATAGGTTAGCCCGATATTCTATTCCCAATTCACATTCATTTAAAATAAAAGAAACATCAATTTATGGTTTTAAATTTAATATATGAAAGTATGGTTTTCAAATGAGGTTCCATGCTATAATAATAATCAGACAAAAACATGCATGTTTAATAAATAAAAATGCAAGTAACAATTTTTTTTAAAGAGTTGCAACTTCAAAATGAAAATATTTTTATAGAGGGTTGCTTTAAAGAATTTTATCTTTTAAATAAATCACACAAACTACTGTATTAACCAAACAAAAACACCATATGATGATGGTGACTACAAAAGATCCAATGAGCACAAGCCATGGGAACACCCCTAGGTACTAGTCAGTTGTGAGCCTCAAGTACCTCATATCTCGGTGAAAGTAACCATAATAAATATTTGTTCTCATGAATGAGCCACTAGTAGGGATCATACCCATAACCTAGTGGTCCCCAATAATCATAATCATCATAGTTTAGTTATATTTGTCATCATCAATCTTGCTACGTGAAATAAGGGCCAAACCCCATAGAATCACTATCATACTAGTACACGTCCACCCACCTTGATACCCGGGATTCCCTTTAGTGCTCAATCAAGTTTCACATATTATCAAATACACATTTCACATCCAAATTCCATTACCAAACCATAAAATTCCCAAACATCCCATAAACTTTCTTCACATTTCTTACACGAATCATGAAACCTCTAAAAATTTTCGTAAAACAATTTCATGATGTGTATTGAGGCTTTGCAGATAAAAATCCTTCAAAAACACTCTTTCAATTATAAAAACACTTCAAAACCATACCGAATAATTTTTGGAAGCCCTAAAAACAGTTAATAAAAACATTTCATGGACCATAAATCAATCCCAATTAGACTTCTTGGTATATACAAGTAAAATACTCCTTCATTTTTAGGAAATGCTAAACGGTCCATTATACATTTTCTCAAAACTAACGTTTGACGAAGTTATGCATTTAAATTTTAATGAGGTGTGTAAGCACAATTTATAGAATGAAAATAAATTCATAAATCCCTTAAAACAATTAGGTGACATATTCAAAACCCAAACATTTTTATAAGAATGTGAAACGGGCCATTTTTCGGCCACTCGGGCCAAAACAAGTTGTATAGAAAAAACCAATTGTTTGTAAAAAAATCCAAATTTTAAAGCCATAAAAGGACCCCAAAAAAATTTTCATACATGCTGAAAATATATTTAAAATCCAAACATGTTATTTTAAATTTCCATAAACACATAAAAGTCAACAGGGTAATTTATCGAACACATGGCATGCACTATTTAACAAAACAACTTATGTTAAGCACTTAAAAATGGATAAAACACCACTTTCATGCCATAATGTTATTCAAGATACAGATAAATATTAAAAACACCATAAACCATGTGTGAAAGCTCATGGAATAGTTTATCAAACAAGTGGAGTGCACATTTATACCAAAACAACTATATTTATAACAAAATAAGTCATAAAACATAATTTTCAAACAAAACCTTTAAAACCAAAGTTTCACATCATCACATGTCATATAAATTAGGATATAAAAGAATTAATATGATGAAACTTAAATGATTAAGGTTTTTGGAAGGGGTATCATACCTCAAAGCAATGGCGTAATGGAAACACACACCCAAAATCAACCGTCGAGGGTTTATAAACCATAAAACTATGAAGAGAAGACCTAAAATAATATAAAATCCATAAAAAACCATGTTATAACATATCCATTGGTCAATAATGACTAGGGGAGATTTTAAAAACATGAAATAATGAAAGGAGGAAGAAGAGCGAGGATAAAGGAGATGGAATCTCACCTTTTCCACAAGAAAACTTTTCGTAATCCATTAGATCTTCACCCCTAGAGAAAAGGGAATGGGATGAAACTTAATAGAGAGTACCTTATGGAATTTAAGAACCAAGTTAAGAATATTTTTTTTAAAAAGAGCACTTATTTAATTAGTTATGTGTAAATTGATTAAGCTTATCAATTCAGGGTAATTTGAGATATCTTGAGAACATTCGCCCTAATCTGTGACCCATATGAGCTCCAAAGAGGGTATATAGATTTTGACGGTGAGAATAGGGTTATTGTATTTGAGGGAGAGGTGGAATAACCAATAAATATTAAAAATTGAATTAGATAAAAAAGAACAATTTTTTTTAAAACGGGAAATGGGCCCATGGGCTGGCCCAAAACCAAAATAAGTAACACAAATTCCTCATGATTATGTATTTATATTGGGTAAAAAGGATATTTAAGTTTTTATATGTCAGTATAAGACAATTGTAGAGTTTAATGGGTGAAAAAGGATGAAAAACACATGATTTATAAAAGAAACAAATTCAGTTTTTAAAACTGGAAATGGGCTCACGGTTGGCCCAAATCATGAAGTAACCACCCTATCTTTAAAATCACCGATACAAACAATGGGGTTCCCAAATTAGGGTTGTTAGACATATATGAAACTTCAAAACTCAAGATTAATCTCACCAAATACCCATGAAAAGGATCAGTATTTCCAATGGACCAGATCAATACAAAGACAAAAAAACACGGGTGTGACAACTTAGTTAGTAGGCTTGACAATCGTGAGATGTTTCTCACAAAACATTGGTAGTAACTAACTAATCCATGAAAACTATGGATTTAAATGAAACTAGAGGGCATGGTCCATTCCTCAATTTCATTTGTCTTTGAAGGATCTATATAAATTCCCTCACTTGTGATCACATGTCCCAAGAACGTGACATGTTTAATCCAAAAGACACACTTTCTGAACATGGCGTACAACTTATCCTTTCTTAATGTCGCCAACACATGTATTATATGTTCTTCATGTTCCTCCTTTTTCTTGGATTATATTAGAATATCATAAATAAACACTACAACAAATTTCTCTAGGAAATGTCTAAAGACACTATTCATTAAATCCATGAAGATTGTAGGGGAATTAGTAAGTCCGACGAGCATCACCAAATACTCATAGTGCTCATACATTGTACGGAAGGAAGTCTTCTGAATATCTTCCTTCTTCACCATTACCTGATAACATCCAGAACAAAGATCCACCTTTGAAAAGTATTGAGCTCTTCTTAACTGATCGAACAGGTTATCAGTCCTTGGAAGAGGATACTTTTTCTTTACGGTGATATTTTTGAGTTCTCGATAATAGATACATAGCCACATTGTTCCATCCTTCTTCTTCACAAAGAGAACTGGTTCACCCCAAGGTAATGCACTAGGGTGTATGAACCCTTTGTCCAAATGATCTTTCATCTTCTTCTTTAACTCATTCAGTTCGATATGAGCCATCCTCTGGGGACACATAGAGATAGGAGTAACTCCGATTATGAGTTCAGTTGAGACCTCTACCCTAATGATGTGGGGGAATTCAGGGAAACTCTTTGAGAAATAAATCTCCATATTCCCTCACGGTGGGCATTTTCTCAAGGTTGGCACTTTCCTTCAAGTCATCCATTTGGGTGAGGTATGCTCCTTCATACGGAATCAACACCCACAACATTGAAGGATTTTCTAAAGGATATTCATGATCCTTATTGCATTTGTGTGGGAGCATGAGATGGTTTGGAATATGAAAATTTATTTCCTTTTCCCGATAGTTGATATGGCTCTATATAATGAGAGCCAATCTATTCCCATTGTAGCGTTGAATTCCAAAAAAGGAAGTATTACAAGATTAGTTGGGAGAATCTTTCAACATACGCCAACAGGAGAGGATTCAAACACTAGGGTTGCAATGATTTCACCACATGGTGTTTTTACAGCTATCTCTACATCAAGGTTTCGGGGCTTTGATTCTATAGTTCTAGCAAACATTCAAGATAACAAAAAATGTATAGAACCAAAATCAAATAAGACTTTTACCATTCTTCACTGAAAAGGAAGTGTACCTTGTACAGCTTCATCATCATGCTCCACCTCTGCAGTAGTGATGGCATAAGCCTTTCCTTGTTCCTTTGGCTTTGGTGTCTGCTAACGCTGATTACCCTCAAGAACTCAATTTTTAGTGTACTAGTTTTCATTGTGACCTATCTCCCTGTAGTTTTATAATTAAACCTTGAGTGGTTATTTAATATCATAAGCTGTATTCCCTTCCTTTTCGTGTCTTTTAGACACTCTTGAGCATGGTGTCCTTCTTTCCCACAATTTAATAATTTCCTCGTCCCATTGACGTAGTTCCCATTGTGCAACTTTCCACATTTTTGGCATGTGGGTCATTGAGTTTTATTCCCACCATTATCATTAGATCCTACAGCTTGAAACTCTGTCTATCATTTTTTATCACCATAGCCATGGGACCATTCTCTAAACTCCATCTCCACTTTGAGAGCACATCGAACAACTTCTTCATAACTCTAAAAGTCTTGAATTTCAAGAGCATTTAGATGATGTGGTTTTAATCTACTAAAGAATCTATCAATTTTTCTATCATTGTTGATAACAAAACAAGAAGCATACCCTGAAAGCCTTGTAAAATTCTCTTCATAGGTTGTGACAGATTCCCCTTCTTTTTTATTCAGATCTATGAATTCACTCTCCATCTTCGTGCAAAGAGTTCTTGGGAAGTATTTGATAAGAAACATTATCTTAAATTCTTACCATTCCATCTCTTCAATTTCCTCCCTTGGTTTGGTATTTTTAATCAATTCCCACCATTGATCAGAATCTCCATCGAGAGGATAAATGGGTAGGGTAACCAGCTCAGTCATAGAACAATGAAGAATAGAGAAGATCATCTCCATGGAGTTGACCCACTATTCCGCAACTAGTGGATTAGATGATCCATTAATCGTCGGTGGTCGTTGTTGCATAAAACATTCGATATCTAGTTTCTCCCTCTTTGGTGAATGAGGACATTACCCATTATTATGGTTATTTTTCATAATCATAGATAATTGGGTAATAATCTATATGATGTTTTGAACTCCACCTCCCAAATCATTTGGGATGTCATTCGGGAAATTGTTGCATTGGCCCTCACACGAGTTGTTGGCCTGGTTTCTCCTCGTTCAAACCATTTTTAAAAAAAATTAGCAAAAAACATAAGTATACATTTAAATAATACATAACATATTCATATTTACTATTTATACAAAAATCACAACATATGGGATCCCAATGTAAATACTCTTGTGTGCCTATTTGTACTTATTCTCACACTAGAGGTTTTCTCTACGGTTCACCAATCCTAATTCCCAAATCAACTAAACCATTCCTCTGATACCAAATATAGAGACCCACCCTTTTCTTACATTACTATTACATCATTTTAAAGATAAAAAACATAATAGTATTACACATAGAGTATCCAACGGTTTAAAGTCTTGGGAAAACTAGGACAATACATAATAATTACAACATCAAGCAAAAATATTTATTTAATTTCTTCTTCTCTAGCTTCTTATTGGCACTTGTCCTCTCCATAGTAAATGTTTCCACCTGAGGATATACATCAAAAGGGGTGATCTAGAATCCTAGTAAGAGGATTGATAAGAGAAATATAGCATGGGGTGAGAATAATCATAACATGGGGAAAATATCATGAACATGAGAGGAAGCATACATATAAGACTTGAAATGTGGAAATGTATAAAAATGAGACACCAAGTCTTAGTGTTTAACTACCATGCATAATTGTGAACGAAGATATCATATTTTTCACACATCATTTCACATTTACTCATGAGATTCATCACTTTACCCAATGAATTGTATTTTTGTATAATTCCAGGCACACCCATCACATTCGAACATTCAAATTGCACTATATAATTTCGGGTGCACCCGTCACATCATAACATTATCATTATCATGTTTTCCACATGGAACATATATCAAAAGAGAACATAAATAATGCATGGAAAGGAATGGGTTAATCTCATAAGAAAACATTCATAAACATTAGGTTCCTAAAAGAAAGAGGGAATAACATACATGTTTCAAGAACCGTCCACTTTGAGAGAGAAGTAAAAGGTGTGTTCTTAAAAGGAGAGTTCATTTTAAAAACATTTTATTAACATAAAACCTAGTTATAAACATTTATATCCTATAAAATTAAAGATAATGATGAAACAATGATATTTAAGGACTAACCATATCAAAAAAATGGAGAGAAAGGGGGAGAACCCGAAGGATGAAAGCTGGGTTCGAGAATTTCCCCTTACCTTGTATCCAAATGATTCATTCACTTTAATGTCCTATATAATGAAATTGTATTCATTAATTAGAAATAAAGTACCTTTTCTACATTAATATGGTTCTTTATGGTTTCATTAAGTGACTTTATGGGCCTTTTGATCAGTAATAGAGTTTAAAAACATTGTTCGAGAATGATTGTTTTTATGGTTTTCTTGAGTGGTTCACTTGTATTCTAAAATTGATGTTCGGGTAGAACATGTGTAAACATTCAGAACTAATATTACATGTTATTAATGATATTACATGATTTTTAATGATCTTATATGGAATTATATTAGATCCATGTGGATGAATCATTAGATAAGAATTAAATTATGATTGTTTGGGTTAATTTTAGCGATTTTTCGATCATAATGAGCTTGTTTTATTTTATTACAATTAAAATGGTCATAATATAGATCCATAACATTAAATAGAAGATAATACATATAAAATATTCTTTTTCAACCATAAAAAAGGTTTCATTACAATATTTGAAGGTAAAAGTGGAAGAAGAAAACATGTCATTCTTGAAGGTGATAAATTAACACCTCACGAACAACGTTCTCTTTAATAAAATAAAAGAAAGCGGGAAAGGGTTTTGGATGATATAATATCCCATTATCATCATAAAAGTTCAATAAATCTATAATACTGGAGTTACAATACCATTTGGATGAATATATGATGGGAGAGATCAAGAAATTAACTTGAACATGGATGGAAATTAAAAAGGAGAAGAGGGAGATAAATTACATCTTAAATCCTCCTCTTGAGATTATCCTAAAAGATACTAGGTGTGGTCTTTTGATGATACCAGAAGATCTTTAATGTGGGATAGGGGCTAGGGATGATGTTAGGGTAGAGATTAGAGACGGCTTTAGATCTTGAGAGTTGTAAGGAAGTGAGCGTGTGAAGGGTGGTTTTTATAGTGGAGGGGAGAGGGGTTTCCTTAAAATAAAATTCATTAGTTTATTAATTTCACCTAATACAAGGAATAGTGAGTATTAAATGAACAAGAATAGTAATTTAATCATGTGATCCCGAACCATGTGGTCTTACATCACCAGAACATCACACATGACTCTATAATTAGCTTATTTGTCTTATTTTACAAATTATGGAATTTCACTAATCATAAAAAATTAAAGTATCTCAGAAAAATCCCAAAAATATATCCCTACCATTTTTCGAATTGTAGAATCCAAAAATTAAGTCCATTTCTCATGAATAATTTTCAAAATATTATTAATTTAATATTTAATTAAAATCATAATTTACTAAAAAAACAGTTTTTAAAATTAAAACTGATTTTATAGTGCTTTCAAAAATTACATAGGATCTTATAAAATTATATAAAAACTATAAGAAATTGATTTGATAATTAGTGAACACATTTTCATAAAACACATTTTATTTTAAATAAATAAATAAATTATAGTTAATTATTTATGACTTACGAAATAACAAAATGCTTACTAAGGTCAAATTGTCACTTTCTATGATGTCTAAATTTTATTTAATTATTCATGGGTAAGGTTAACCTTATGTTGGATGATTTACTATTCGCAAGGGTTATATTTCTATTCATAAGTGTATGTTACTATTCATAAGGGTAGCTTACTATTCACCAATAATTATTTTTGTTTTATTAGACTCCAAAAATCATCTTGAACCCAACTGTGTATGTCCGGTTTTCAAAATTCCCAATACAGAAGTGAAAAAATTATGTTTGAAGGTCACTTAGCACTTAATAGTTCATTCTGTTGTGATTTCATGCAATTTTATGACATAATTTTAAGAATGAAATTTTCTTTGAAAAACTTTGGGTAGTTACATACCTAAACTACGTAGTATTTTATATTTTCTATGGCAAGGTACGTAGGAAGCCTCTCTAAAGACCAAGCCAACCATCCACCGGCCGTCCTGACCATCTTCACATCGGTTAACCAACCCCTCTTGAACTACATGGTCTTTGATCTGTGCCAAGGCAGGGTACGTAGTAAGCCTCCACGATGTTCAATACCACCACCTCGGTCGTTCCGACCATCTTCATGTTGGTTCACCAACACCTTGCAAAGCCTAGTGTGTAAGCCCCACACCCATACCTGAACTACGTGGTCTTTGATCTTTGCTAAGGGAAGCTACATAGGTAGCCTCCCTGTTTTTCATGATGTTAAATTGTGAACCTCAATTAGCAGTAAGTCATTATCTCCCCTGATCAGCGATAAGCCATTGTTTCCCCCTGTCATCGGGTATTCCATATCACCCACCTAAACTATGAGGTCTTTGATCCTTTCCAAGTCAAGGTATGTAGGATACCTCCTTGAGGCACGATCGCAACAACCATTAGACCCCAGGTCCTCCTCCAAAAAGTATTACTGACCCCCATCCCACATGAAATACGTGGGTTTGATCCTTGTCTTCTTGATAAGGTATGTAGGAATCCTCCCTGAAGTTCAACCCCATCCAGCAGTAATCCGTTGAAATGACATTCAGCGGTAAGCCGTCGTCAACTACATCCAACGGTAAGTCGTCGTGACCCCATTCCACGGTAAGACATCATGAACCTATCCAGTGGTAAGCTTTCGACATTCCCATCCAGCGGTAAGACATTGAAATCCCTAATTGGCTGTAATCCACCATTAGATGAACTACAAGGAATTTGATTCCTTTCCATGGTGATACGTAGGAAGACTCTTTGAGTCTCAAGCCCAAATTCATCATCATCCTCATAGAAAATTCCATCTCATTCTACATCCACTTCATTCAAAACTCCATCATCCATCCTTATTCTTTTCCGAGACACCACATCCTTGTGGGGTCAATCCATATCATTCCTGATTCACCTTAACACTAATTAGAAATCTAACAATACGTTGGCTCCAAAACCAGTGTTCTCTCTAGAGCATGAACCCATCTGATCCACTCTGATTCGTGTTCTGGTCAGTCTGATCTGTCCCCACTAGACGTTAAACTTGTGGCATACACTATGTTAATCCTGGGAAATTGAGGAAAATAGCAGATATATTCCCATGTAATATGATTCCCCATGTTTGACATGGGATTCCTTGGGCTTTTGTTCCCTCGAGAATCCCTATAATAAGGGGAAGAAACCCAGATGCACCAGTGTCCCAACATCCAAACAGGACAGTGATGTCCAACGTGACCACTCCCCTGATCGAAGGTTGGTGCCCTAACTGGACCTTTTGGAATGTCCCGACAGAAGTAGTGTAATTAACTGGTATCCATGAAAATTTGTAACTAGGAAGAGTTTCACTAATGATGTCTTAAATCTATAAGGGAGACTCGGACTAGGTGATGAGTTTCGAGAAGGAATCCATGAATAGAAGAACTGACATCCCATATTACTATTTCGTTCAAGGACCAAACGTCCTTTAATAAGGAACGGATTTTACCCACCATTGGAAAGTGGTAATGCGGGGCAATAGCTACGCCTCCTCTGCAGATGGATGTACACGCCCCAATGAAAGCATCGGAAACTGAAATTGTGAACTCAAAGTGAAGTTCTTTTCCTCAACCTGAAGATTAGTATCATTTGAGACATCAATGGATTAGTGTGTCACCGGACCTAGATATCTGGCACCGGGTCTTGCCAAAAAAAATAGTGGGCCTGGAATGAAACTCAACAGAAGATGGGGCAATAGAACGTCGGGTGTCCCGGTCAGCGATGTTGTCAGCATGGATCCATCTAACCATCCATTGAAGATCGAATGGTGCTGGGACAGTGGTTGTCGATTTCCTTTTTCTTTCAGCACTGATGACTTAATCTCCCAATATTCATAAACAAAGCTTCTCTACCCGATACTCAGTCACGACATGCCCACCGATGTAGGGGCAAGGGAAGTGCCATCATGGTTGTCCCGCAAGGCTCTGCCTCTTCCACAACGGCCTCTACACCCATGACCATGGGGCCCACATGCCCCATATCCCTGTATGTGGTCGTCCAATAAAGGGTGATCAATGAACTTGTATTCTTGTATGAGGATGATGGAATTATCCCGACTCAAGATATGGCCTGCCAGGATATAGGGGTGTTTGTGCCTCATCGGCAACGCCTCCCCCAAGGGCCGCACAGGGAGCCACTGATCCCCACCCCAACATATAACCATTTTGAGAGCATGTCCTTCAAACATTTTGACGACTCAATGCCCTATGCCGATGAGGTAGGGGATGTTCTGGACATCCTAGTTAGAGTCCCATTTCAAATGATCTTATCTGAGGCTCCCACCTAGGTACATCGACACCGTCAACCAGTCTAACTAGATGTAGAGAAGGTAAGCCATGCACTTGCACCACCAGCTCTAGTCTGTCTAACCCGATGCTAGCGTCGGACGCAAGCCAAAGAGGATGACTTCCATGGTGCATCAACGTCAGTGGATACTATGGCCAGAGCCACTACTGACACATACCACAAACTACCTGTGTATGCTGAATAGAAACATTCATATGACAGACCTGGATCGAGGCCCAACCCGCTTTATGGGCAGGCTGGGTCAACACTCTTGGTTGTCGACACAGGTAGTGGCCGCCGCGGACGAACCCGTGGCAATGACACCTGGTATAGAGGTTCTCCCCATACCACTACCATGGAGAACGTGGATCTTCCCCACTTACAAGCTCATCATGGAGGTCTGCCTTATTCCACCTTCAGTCCTAATGAGGGTCCTCCCCATGACAATGACGCTCAGCATGAAAGTCTCTCTCGTGTCCACTACACCAGATATGAAGTCATTCCTCTCGCCACAGACCATCGGTATGGGGACATTTCACATCATGTCACTCTTCATTGTGGTGACCATCCCCCCATCCTCGTAGCCATGGGCGAAGGTCCTCCCCACCTCCAAAATCAGATGAGTGAGGGTCAGCTTCACCTCACCATTGCCCAGCATGGAGGTCATACCCATGTTCAAATCAACCAGTACGAGGCCTCTCCTTATACAGATGTTCAGAGATGGAATAATCATGTCGATCCTACATGTGCTCTTATAGGCTCAAGTGGGGGTCCTATCCACTCTAGCACTTCCCAAAGAGGTCCTCCCTACATCCCTTTTGATATCTTCCCCGGTGCTCCTCACACCCCGGCTTTCTCTGGTGGATGTCCTCTCTAACCCTGCACGAGTATGGATGAAGGACCTATATGTGTCAGAAATTTTCCTTGTCTAAAAGATCTATCCAAGGGAATGAAGGTGGGTCTTCACCACCATAAGAGGATTTGGGGAATGTCCAGATAGAGATCAAACCAATCCACTTCTTAGACTCTAATGTAGAAAACAAATCAGCATGGGAGCCCTCCCCTCGCACATCCGAGTAAAGGGTTGGGGCAGGAACGAGGTGCATCAGCCTAGTACACCCGGAATGTGAGGATGATAAGATTCACACCTCCCATTGTAGGTATTTCTAGGATGATGAATATCTGGAAACCCTAAAGTTTATGATCATGCAATCACCACCATCATCACCAGAAGCACTCTCTACCTCGACAATAGATCACGGAGAGCTGTTCTGGGGACCAATGGTGGGCGAGCAGCAGTATGACCTATCACTAGTAGCCCTATCCCCTACACTAGGAATTGTGGCCATTAGGCTGTCTTAACGTGATGTAGTAGCCAGGTCGCTATACTCATCGGGGGACATCTCGAGATTCAACAGCCAGTCAGCTCGTTCGTCATATTCCCCACCGTCCAGCCTATCGTATGAGGGGTCTGTCTCTGTACCTCTCCCAGCTCCTCAGCCAACTTCAGTAGATGAGTGGGGTAATGAAGGGATAGACCCTGAATCCGAGCCAAGGACTTTATGGAATATCGTCATAGTGGACCACTTCCCTGAGATGTTCTGGCCCTTGGTAGCACTGAATTTCTGCATATCGGGATCCCTCACTCTAGAAGAAGTTGAGTGTTTCCACCAAACCCTCTGGGAGACGCACTTCCGTCTTCATCATCTGTGAGTGGTTTATCCGAGGAGACAAGTTCATTTTGAATACATTTTCAAGAAATTTATTCCAGTTGATTTGGCCGAACTCCTTGTTTCCCAGAGCCCCGGGTCATCATGCTGCCATTGGGCTGTCCAATAGTAATGTGTTCAGAGTTTCAAAGTACTCCACAAGATTATCAAAGAGGATTCCCCCCAAGTGAAGTACTATGGTGGGGGGTAGAATGGTTCACTCCTTTTTAGTCCCATATGACAGCAACCTGACTCACTAGGTGATATTGAGGACAAGCCTCCAGGATAGGTTTCTATCAATATGGCCAACATATTGGACAAGGAAAATGAGCTAGATTTTCTTGACGGGGACATCCCACCTGAGGTGGTGGTGCCACTAATGGATCCATCGAGAAGAGTTATTGGCCTATTGTGGAATGTACTAGGTCTCCCTATGCCCATCAAGGCATTGGTACTTATCTAGAATCAAAATATTGGTAAAGAGAACCTAGGAGCTTCCAAACACTCCGACCCTTCCTCCTTAGTACAGAAGACGGAGGAGGACCCTGAGAATTTCACATTGTGCCAACATCTTTCTGAAGAGAATAAGTTGGTCGATGACCTTCTCATTGAATGCACAACAGATTGATAACCAAACTACGACAATCCAAGGCTAGGGCTACAGGGGAAGGAACATCTTCCCATCAGTGAGCTGCCTCCCGATGACATTGACCATACAACCCCTCTATGCAGGGTTGAGGACAGAACTTACAGTAAGAGAGTGTGGAATGTCTCACAAAACCCTCTAGAACGACATGATAATCCAAGGAACCCTGCTTGGGTTCCCCCAGATTCCCCGCAGGTCGCTCCACCAGCTGCTCCACGAGCAGCTGAGCCACCTTACACTGTTGAAGAACCCACCAACACAGTCGTGGTTAGGGACCCCCATTATGAAATGGACCCTCACCTACATGATCCAATGTCGACACTCATTGTCTGTCTTGAAGCATTATAAAAACGATAGGTGGCACTCCCACTTGATGTAAATCCATATCCAGCATGGGTGGATGATATGTCAGCACCTCCATGTTTCGGTAATCCCCCATTTCCCCCCTTCAATGGGACACGAGACCCACCAAATCATCTTGCCAACTTCGCCTCAAGGAGTGGGCCAATGTTAGTGACTCCAGTGCAGCAGGAGGCTAAAATGCTCTTATGTTTTGTGCAGACATTAGAGGGGCCTACGTTTTTCATGTACAACCAGCTCCCCATCAGATCAATGTCCAGCTGGGAGACCTCTGTAGGCAATTCCTCTACTAGTTCAGCTCCACCATGTGGAAAACAAGTATTGCATACCTCTTCATGTGTAAATAGAGGCCTGATGAGCGTGTCGCGATCTTTATCATTCGGTGTAAAGGGCTTACATAATCCCTTGACATGCCACTGACTCAAGTGTAGTTACTGACAATGTATATAGGGAATGTTAAAACAGAACTGGTTCCCTCTATGATCATCAAGAACTACCCTGGAGTATTATGAGACTTCTCTGATAAGGCCCAGGGCCTAGAAGAAAGCCTATAATAGGCCATCCAGGCACGTTTGTTGCCCCCTGTAATTCTGGCTATGAGTTCTGCAAGAGTTGAGCCCACCATGGTGGCCCAAATAGAGGCCCCCAGATAGCTAGAATTATTACCAGAGGAGCCACCTCCGCAACATCACAGAGGCCTGCCACCAAAGGTGCAACCTCCAACCCAGCAGCTGCCGCCTCAAAATCCTCAGGTTCCCCTGCGTAATGCGCCTACACCACATATGCGGGATAATTTGGCCCCGCCTCCTCGACAGGATCATCCGGCCCCTTTTCAAGGATATGCTCCATGGCCCACCTATCCAGACTGAAGAAACCAGACTTACTCATTAAATGATAATTAGGTTCCTATATATTTTCAGAGTGCCATGGAACATGAGATTGTTCGTTTTCTTGAGTGCAGAAGATTAGAAGAGGCAGACCTCACTAATCAAAACAACTACTGTCCCAATCATCAGATCTTGGGGCACATTCTTAACAAGTGCTATGTGTTCAAATACTGGCTTCAGGACTAGGTCGATAACAACATAGTCAGGCCAGGTCTGACCCCGGTGCTAGTGGCATGTGGTGTCGTAAGGCTAGACAGCAACAGTGACAGCGAGGGATAGTGGCATCAGGTTTCCAACCACGAGTCTCAGAAGTATGGATATCGCATGCCTCATAAAACTATCACCCATGCCCATGGTATCATCCACACATGCGTAATTTGGCCAGAGCCATCAGAAGCTGTAGCCACCACTTCTGCATCGTCATCTCAGCCAGCCTCTTCCATGAAGAGCAAACATCGGTGGTGTAATGGAAAGCAACGCGCCCTACCAATGCCATCGTCGTCCCATTCTCTCGGCATCTTCATGACCCCAGATATGGGGATTCCTCACAGGATCCGCCCATTGGTGGATGACTCTTCGAGTTATAGTAATGGGTACTCTTCATTTAACACCGAAGAGTTTGTAAACCCCTACATGACTCTCGATGATGGGGAGCAGCAAGCAGATCTTCCCAATGTCCCCAGTTGACACAAACATCGGCAAGGCCTCAGCCATATGGGTCATCGAGGCACATCATTTGTCACTTCTATTCAGGTCATGCATGCCACTGAGACGAGACACCTGGCCCAGTACAGATCTCAGCATGCGCAACCTCCTCATATGGTGTCATCTGGTCTGCCTTAACCACTGTTTATGCTACTGGATGAGGAAGATCCACCTTGACCATGTTGTGACCAGCCATGCCCAGCTATAGACTGGTCTCATCCATCTGACTATCATACGGTAGCCACTCTCTGGGCTTTGTCTAGTGAGTAGTGTTATATACCCATCACCAGTCAGTTGGCATCCCAGCAGACAGGGTCCCCCATGCCACCTATCATATAGCAATCTTCTGCAAGAAGAAGTTTACACCGGGAACAGAAGTATGATTTTATCAGGCACCTTTCCAGAATCACAGTAAGGATTTCCATACTCGAGGCCCCTCTATTATTGGAAGATATGCGTGAGGCCCTCACTGAGTCTTTAAAAATCCCCCTCCAGTTTGAGATGGAGATAGCAGCTGCAGAGGCCTTTTATGTAGAAGCGATAGAGAATTATTAATGCCAGGTCATTATCTAATTCTCTGGAGAAGATGAAGGTTCTCACGTACATGGTCGCATTCTCCCACTATACATCACCGGCCAATTCAATGGTGTGAAGGTTCATTGCTATCTTGTTTACACCGGCTATGGGATTAACTTTATCCGGACAGAGAAACTGCAGAAGTTGGGGTTATCTGAAGATGAGTTGACTCCCTCCGACCTAAAAAATCAGGGATACAATAGGACATAGTAGACCCCGGTTGGAAATATTCGTTTGAAGACCCAGTTCGGTGTCCTATTTTCCAGTACAAAGTTTATGGTTGTCTCCCAAGACACCGTGTACAATGAATTTATGGTAAAACCATGGCTCCACCTGTATGAGGTGGTTCCCTCATCGTATCACCAGTGCCTCAAGTACTCCCTCAATGGTCGAGTGGGAGTTCTCCAAGGGGTTGTGATTTCTTCTGTCTCTTGTGAATTCCATTACCTGGATGCTGACTATTACTAGATCTAGGACAAGAAGATTCTGGCCAATGATGTCGAGCATGCTGCGGTTGCAACTAACCCCTGGTAATGTCTGGATAATGACTACATCTTCCTAATCCATCAGTTAGAGGCCACAACCCCCGATACAGGGCAATATTTTTCTATCACTGGTACAAGGGGGATACATATTCTCAAGTCCAAGTGATGTTGGAAAATCACTTCGTATTATTATATAAATCAAGCCTCGGTGATCCCTTATCCCCCTACTCCAAAAAGGTATCGAGATGTCCACCCCATGGCAATGACGATATGGAATACTTTTGTGTTTCATCAGGTTGGAATTAACTTGCTTAAGAAAACACACCACTATTTATTTGATATTATCAGGTGTGTCCCCTTGGGCCAATGAACAGATGGGATTAGGTCGACAACCTTCATTGATATGGTTTCAGCAGTACCAGAATCTCCTGATGCAGTGACCACTGCTGCTCAGGCTGGTACCAGCCTCCCATCAGAATTTGCTGACCCATAGGAAGATTCTCCCACTAGGGATCCCTCATCCACAAGAGAAGAAGCGGATTTGGTGGATTCTCCCATTGCTTTGAAGAGGGTGTTTCTGCCACGGTCGATGAGCTGGTACAGGTAAACCTCGTTAGCGAGGCAGATCTGAGAACTACATTAATCAGTACTGCCATGTCCCTAGAGGAGTAGCAGTAGTATTTAGACTTCATGAAACAACATCATAATGTATTCGTCTGGAGAAATGACGAGATACAAGGACTAGATCCTTATATAGTCATCCACTGCCTTAGTCTCCCTGTAAATCATCATAGGTTTAAATAGCCTCCCAGGAAGATGCACCCTTCTTATAGTGCCATGGGGGAGGTGGAAGTTGATAAGCTCATCAGAGCCAATTTCATTAAGGAGGTATAATACCCCAAATGTCTAGATAACATCATACCACTCAGGAAAACAATAGAAAATCATAGGCTTAATCATCTTCTGAGATGTCAATAGTCACTGTTCGAATGATGATTTTCTGCTTCCTATGAAAGAGTTGATGATTGATGCTACGGCTGGGTTCCAAGCCCTCTCATTCTTGGATGGGTACTCGGGGTATAACCAGATTCTAATGGCCCCCAAGGATGAGAGTTCCATATCCTTCAGAGTACCATAAGGTAATTTTTTATACCAGTTCATGCTCTTCATCTTAAAGAATTTAGGTTCCACCTATCAGTGGGCCATGCATCGCATATTCAAGACAATCCTCAGGAAATTGGTGGAATGCTATGTGGATGATCTTGTGGTCAAATATCTTCCGCACCAAGACCATCTCAGGGACCTTGAGAGCGTGTTCCACTTACTATGTTCATGCCACCTAAAGATGAACCCATTGAAATGTGACTTTGCGGTCACCTCTGGGAAGTTCCTCGGATTTGTTGTCAGGTACCGGGGCATCGAGATCGACCCGTAGAAGATCAAGGCCATCATCCAAATGCCTCCCCCAAGCAATATTCCAGTGTTTTGGGGTTTTCAATACCACTTATCCTACATATGCCGATTCATTGCGAATATGGTTAGCAATTTGAATCTGTTTTCATGGTTCATTAAGAAAGGAACTGTTTACGAATGGGACGAAGAGTGCCAGACCGCGTTCGAGGAAATTAACCAGTATCTGCTTCAGCCTCCGATGTTGATTCCACCCATCCTTATAAATTCATTAGTCATTTATGTGACAACCCTGTAATGATATCTTGTAACCCTTATTTCCCAATAGAACAATGAGGGGATAGAAAATATCCTTTACTACCTCAGTCATATGCTCATCGATACGGAGACCAGATACTCCCCCATCGAAAAAGCTACCTTGCGCTGGTATTCGAAGTACATAAATTATGAAATTACTTGCAGCACCATAAGGTTCAACTGGTGTCTTGGGTAGACCCAAGAAATTATATTCTGAATCTCCCCATGTTGAAAGGCCATCTATCTCGATGGGCAGTGATTTTTCATTAGTTCGATATCAGGTTTCTCCCTCAAAAATATATTAAGGGGAAAGCATTGGAAGACTTCTTTACTACCAATCTAGCTTCTAATGACCATTTCTTGAATCATGATTTTCTTGATGATGCAATTCTCTCAATAGATCATGTCATGTTGTGCTGGCAGATGCCCTTCGATGGTGCTTCCTGGAGTCCCATTGGCAGGATGCTCAATGATCTTAGGCTCAACATGGTTGGCTTGGGAATCGTCTTTATTACCTCGACAGAATCTATTCTATTGTACTAATTCATGCTTTTAGAAGGTTTCTCCAACAATGAGGTAGAGTATTAGGCTCTTATCACTGGCCTTGAACTGGCCCTTGAAATTGATGTGCCCCATTTACATGGGAAAGGAGATTCTGAACTAGTCATCATGCAGATCAATGATGACTATGTCGTTAGGAAGCCAGAGCTTATACCATTGTTGAAATTAACTCTCTATGTAATGGCCCAATTCCAATCTCTTCCAGGAGTTCCTCATGTCCCTTGTTCTCAGAATGGTCGAGCTGATGCCCTGGCCGGCCTGGCTATATCACTTATGGAGCTCGAGAGGAGGATCTGATTATACATTTGGCACATCGGAGATTCATTGCCCCGTCACCCTGGGTGATGACAACGGCCTACAGGTGTGCCATATTACCACCATAGCCTCCACGTCAATACCCCCAGGTCCCTCAGATGTGGTGTTTGAACTGATTGTCAACTAGAGAGCCCGCTTTGTCGAGTATCTCCAAAATGGTTACCTCTCGGCTTATCGGGCCGAGCGCGAGTGAATCCGACTTCATAAGCTGCGGTTTACCCTCTAGAGTGGTCCCAGTCTTGAGAAAATCCTCTACAAGTTCAGGTTCAAGGGTGATATCCTCCATTTCATCCAATGAGTCGTGATTTATTAGGTCATGTCAGTGGTTCATGACGGTTCTTTCGGGCCTCATCATACTAGGCCAAATCTTTCTCACCAGATCTAGAGACTGTGGAACTTTTGGCCCTCCATTGTCTATGATTGCATCGTGTTCTCCAAGATATATTGTGTGTGACATGTTCATGCCAACATCACACATCACCACCAGAGCCTCTCCACACTACCAATTACTGTTGGCCCTTCTCTTTCTAGGGACTAGATGTCGTGGGACCATATCTGCTGACTACAACTCATTAGTGAAGGTTCATCCTGACCGCTACAGATTTCTTCTCCAAGTGGGTTATGTAAGTTCCACTCAAGGAGGTCAAGGCCCATTCTATCATTCACTTTGTGAGCTCCAATATCATTTACTAATTTATATTCCCTCACGCCATGCTCACATATAATGGCACCATCTTCTGAGCAGATGAGTAGAATAAATTGTACTCTAAGTACAACATCCATTCTAACCATACCTCCCACTACCACACATAAGAAAATGGTCTGATCAAGGCATTCAACAAAAACCTCTCTAACATTTTGTAGAAAATGGTTGGTCAGAACTAGAAGAGTTGGCCAAAAAAGCTCCCCAACAATCACTAGGCCTATCAGATGAAGACTCGTAATTCCGCACAGGTGATGCCATATTCCCTAGTGTATGGAATGGAATTCTTCTTGCTTGTCGATATTCAGTTGACTTCATTACGCACAGTGGACTATGACCAGTAGTTTTTGGAAAAGGTAGCTGAAATTAATCATGATAAATTTAAAGCACATGACATTAATAGGTTTTGTGCCCTACACAACCGAGAAAGACACCAGAACAAGATGTCTAGAACCTTCAACAAGAAGGTATGCCTTCGCTCTTTCCTACAATGTGATCTGGTATAGGCCCTGAGGACACCAATGATACCTGGTAGGAAACCACCCATGATGGAGCCCAAATTAAAACGACCTTTTGTTTTTCACATGGTTTCCCTCAATCGTGCGTACTCACTGGTGACCATTGATGGTGAGAATATAACACCTCCTGCCAATGCCAAGTTTCTCAAGCAATACTTTTCCAGAGCAAGTTGGTCCAGCATCACCCTAAACGGTTTGGCCCGGCAGGACCCTAAATTGTTTGGTCTGGCATGACCCTAATCTGTCTGGTCTAGCATAACCCTAATCTCTCTGATCCGGCATGACCCTAAATTGTTTGGTCCTACTTTACCTTAAATGGTCGGGTCCGAAACGACCCTAAACTACTTGGTTCTACATGAATTTAAACTATAAAACATCTCGAATGATGTTAAATTGTATGTCATCATACAAGACATTAAAATGATCCCTTATAACTACAAAGAGCTTGAATCCAATACACATGGGATATGTAAGAATTATCAGACACTCGGCTCTAATTCCATCCTCCAGACTCTTATCTTTGACTACCCCTTGATATAGTTCTCTCAGAGGGTCCTAACATAGTATAGTATAGGCTCTTTTAGCCCCACTCATGTCAGGATTACCACAGTCACACCATGTGCCCCCTTCCAATTCTTCTATCCCGCCATGTCCTCACCGTGCAACGTTAAACTGCATGGCCTTAAAGAACTACATACGGCTTGATTCCCATCCTCATGGGATACATAGGAATGCTCGGACATTTTTTCTATTAGCCTAGCCCAAATGTCCGAATTCCCCCTCGGGTTGGGTCATATGGTATGGTACGGGCTTCTTCCCCAATTCACATTGATCTCATCTTGATCCCACCATACGTCCTGCTCCCCATAGATATTCATCACTTTCACCACCCTGGTTGACGTTTAAATACATGGGCACAACAATGTATCACCCACTACATTGATTAGTTCTCCATCATCTTTCACATCCAGAAGGTCCCCAAATGGCATGGATGCTCGGCCTAAAGACTCTCCTACCACATTGGGCCAACACCCTCAAGTATGTTGAGAAACAAATTGATACAAGTCCGATGTTGAGAATATGGTCAGCAGTCGATTCTCATTTTTTATTCCCATTTCATGTCACACTATAAGGAGGTTGTCTTTCGAACATGTTCAGTGTCTATCCTTTGTGGTTTTCACCACCCCTATAGATCCTAGACATTCACTGCGGTGGTTCATCCTACCCACTGCATCATTACATTGTGACTTCCTTTGGGAGATGCCAGCTTTCATACCCTTATTTTATAGAGAAAGATGAATCCGGCTACTTTTTTTCCACACCGAGCACAACTCAAGTGGGATTAAGAGTTTTGATGATGCAGTAACCACACAAGCGGTCATATGGCTATAGTTGGTCGGGACGCCTAGCCTCATGTCCTTATACCCCTTCGGCCCCCTCACCCAAGTTCTCATTTAGGATTGTGTGGTTCGGTGCAGACTTATGTCCTCATTCACGTCGGGCTATTTCACCACACCACACATATCCTGTTGAGATATCCCTTCCATCATTTATCATTCGTTCTATGAGAAAAAGCCCTAAAATTCTTGAAATGACCCCTCATTTGGGTTTCCATCTCCAAATATATCCAGAAGAGCCCCCAAATGGCATGGATACTTGACCCAAGGGCTCTCCTACTATTACAAGATAGCACCCTCGATGATTATGAGTGACAATTTGATGCAAGTCCCGTGTTTCAAATATGGTCAACGGTCAATTCTGAATTTTTCCCCCCTTTGGGTCCCATAAGGGTGGATACTGTGTTGCAAACTAGGTCAACAGTTGTCATCAATCACCATTACTACTTTGTGGTCTTACATAAGCACGATGATTCTCCCTTTTGGTCCCATGAAAATGTCATTAAACTTGGAATATATGGTCCGAGTTCTATGACCCTAAACTAAGATCACTTCTATTCTCACTAGAAGATGTTAAACTATAAGATAGACATGGCGCTCCGTCCAGGGCCCAGCCTCAGGCCCTTGTCCTTCTCAGGCCCCTGTCCCATGTTCTCTCTTAGGGTTGTACGGTGTGGTGTGGGATTATTTCCTTATTTGCATCGAGTTACTCTTCGCGCCGTAAACCTCCATCATGTGGGGTATCTTACCCATTTGCGTCCATACAACATGATGGTAAACTTCACATTACCCTCTTCTAGAACTACATGTGGCTTGATTCCCATCCTCATGGGCTATGTAGAAATGATCAGTCATTTATTCTGTTGGCCCATCCCCATCTCATAGAGATCAATTTGTTATTTAGGCCCCTTGGCCTTTATTTTTCCTTGAGAGGGATATATGGTGTGGTATGGGATTATGTCTTCATTCACATAAGGTTTGTAACAACCACTCCATGTATCTATTTCTCCTGAGAGTTCTCCATCTCTATGTTCTATACTCAACTTTTCAAATTGGATTCTCTCATGTTGAACCCCTCGACCCTCTACAGTTGTTTACAAATGTTCCCAAGAGTACTCTGGTTCAGCGTCTGGAGTATCGTATTTTACCTGGACATGCTTTCACCCATTTTCCAGACTTCATGTTCCCCTTCATTTGGGCTTCCATAATCTTTCACACCCGAAGGGACCCCCAAATGGCAAGGATGCTAGGATTAAGGGCTCTCCTACAATTACGGGCAAACATCCTTGAGGTTTTCAGAAACAAAAAATCGATACATATCCCACGTTGTGAATATGGTCAGCGGTTGATGCTCGTTTGTTTGTACCTGTTTCAGGAAATCATGATATGGATTCTATGTTTTGGACATAATCAATTGTTATCCTCCATCATCATGCTAGCCCCATTAAGCCTTGAATGTTGGCTACATGATTCACATTATTTTCCACCACAACATGTCCAAATGGAATTTCAACATTCCTAGCATTATCCCTCTGTGTGAATTTCCATGATAGGATCAAAAAAGCTATGGTAAAGGCATCATTCGGGGCTCCACACTGATTCCCCTTTGGTGTGCATTCTGGGTATTTAAAAAACCTCTTCCTCCATTGTTTCCCACACCAATTTGACTCACGTGGTATTTGGGGTTAGGTTGATGTCTGCTCAGATTTGGAAGGATTTCTCTCCTCTATGGTCTGAGCTCTAAGATAATAAACTAATATCACTTTTAGAACTACATACAGCTTCATTTCCAATCCCATGGGATATGTAAGAATGCCTAGACATCTTTTCTTTGCGTCCATCTTGATTTCCACTAATTTATCTCTTTTGTTCTGCCTTATGGGGCACTAACTCTTATGGGACTGTGTGGCATGGTATGGGATTAGGTCCTCATTCACATCGGGTTTTCATTAACTACACCACGTCTGCCCCTTTCTAGGAGTTATCCCCCCTACTTATTGTCCCACATGACATTAAATTATATGTTGTCTTGCACGACATTAAAAGGCACCTTCAAGAACTATGTGTGGCTTGATTCCTATTCTCATGGGATACGTAAGAACACCCATACATATCGTCTTCTGGTCCAGCTCAATTAGGAGCTAGTTTTTCCTACCACTTATCCTCTAATCATTCATGACCCATCGGCCCGAGGATTACTCCTCAAAATCGTGCATGGTATGGTGTGGACCTAGTCCTCATATGCTTTATCACGCTTTGCACATCCCCTCTAGAACCTCATCTCTTGTATATACTTCTGAGCCATATGACATAAAACTATGATTCTTAGTCCCAAAAGACATTAAACTATTGCATCTATTAAGAATGACATTAAAAAATCATGGTTGATCCCATCACATGACCCCAAACCATCACATTATCGTCCTATCCTCACAATGAAAAATGGCACCGCATCGTGATATCCTCACTCGAGGAGGCATCATGTTTGGTATCACTCATATACCATAACATTTTTCAATGCCTTCATACAACATGGTTTTATTGGTGATGCCCGGACATTCTATCATAGGCCCGTCGTTTTAGAAAAAAACCATTCATACTAATGGAATAACAAGATTTATCAAATAATGCTTCTTTCGGGGCAAGGGTAGACCCGCATGGCCTTTTGAAACTATGTGTGGTTTGATTCCCAACCACATGGGATACGTATGAATGCCCAAGAAATTTTCGTCGAGCCTAGACTAACCTATGTTTTCAGTCCTTCGACCTGAAACCACCCCCAAGAAGCGCACGGTGATCCGGACCATGTCCTCATTCACGTCAGGTCTTGTAATTACATCGCAATGTGTCTCTTACATTATACCATCTATTTCAATCCCTATGACCATAAAATTAGACCACTCTATGTACATACCACAAGATTTTAAACTACATAACATGTTCCAGAACTACATATGGCTTGATTCCCATCCTCATGGGATATGTAAGAACACCTAGGCATCTTGTCTCTAGGTCCATCCCTAAGAATCCAAATCTTGTCCATTATTTTTGGGCCCCTTGGCCCGAACTCGTTGGGAACATGTGGTGTGGCGAGTACCTTTTAGGTTATCATTCACGTCGGGTTTTTCAATATCCACACCATGTGCTTCCCATATCATTTCCCAGCGTGGTCCGAGTTCTATGACTCAAAACTAAGATCTCACTATGTGAATTGTGCATCATGTTTGGATATTTCACCACCCTGTGCACATCCCATTAATTCAAGCCCCCCTTAATGGTCCAGCCTAAGACCTTAAGTTGAAAGTGTGTGACCCCATGACACTTTTCCTTGGGAAGGGACTTTACTCCCTCTATCTGATCCATCTCATTGTCGTACTAAGATGCATTCTGACAAAGAACTATAAGTATGGAATTTTCACGGGGACAGTCCCCTCATTCCATGTCCAAGCTTCTTGATCCCATAATTTGGATATTCATTATCTTCCACATCCAAAGGTACACCCTTCATGGCCTGGTATCATGCCACCTTGACTCACCTACAGTTTCAGGACAACGTATCTAAAGATCCTGGGAGACATTTGTGATAGGTCTCATGTTTTGAACATGGTCAGAGGTAGATCGTTATTTGTTGGTCCCCATTCGAGGATAATGTGATATGGATACTGTGTTTCAGTCATGGTCAAAAACTATACCCTATTGTCACGCCACTATAATTTTGGTCCATATATCGAGCATAATGATTCACATATTTACACTTCCTTATGTTCAAGTGGAATTCCAACATACTAGGGTTTACCCCTCCGTGCATCTTGGTGTGCTATATAGGCGAGTAAGCCTCAGTGTGACAACATTCACCTAGTTTCCCATCATCCCTAACTTGAACCTCCCTTTTCTAGGAAAGTTCCATCACTACATCTTGCTTCCCACATTGAGCACGACTCACATTGGCTTAGTAGTTCTTGTAGGGCGTGGTCTAGTGCAGTCTTGCCACACGTACCTTTCCTCATCCCGCATGACGATAAAATGTTCCCTCAAAACTACGTATGGCATGATTCCCATCCTCATGAGGTACTTAAGAACACATAACCAATTTATTTGGTCCTAGCCTAATTTTCACTCTTGTTTCCATGACCTGAAGTGTTTCCTCCGGGGATATGTGGTGTGATCTAGACCAAGTCCTCATTCACGTTGGGTTTATAGCTTCTACACCACATACTACCTTACTGGGATCTTCCCTTTCACTCCATGTCCAATCGTATGGTGTTAAACTATACGAGTCCATAAGTCATCAACACATGACACTAAATTGCGGTTCTACCATGAACACGTTTGGAATTATCTATGTTAATCATGGGATGCATAAGATTACAGGGAGTATTCTCCCTACCAGCTTTGGCCTCTAATCACACCATTCCAGAAGAACTACATTTTTCATGATTCTAATTCTCATGGGATACGTAAGAACCCCCAAACATCCTATCTCCGGGTCCAGCCCCAAGAATCCTGATTCTCGTTCCCCCCTCTTTTTCTGGTCCCTTAACCTGATCTCTTTTGGGGAACCATGAAATTACAGCTTTACCTAGAACAAGTTCAGGATTCCACATGATAATGTTGGGAGGAAACAGTTTCCTCTTCATAGAAATCCTATTTGGAAGTATGTTTGATCCCTAATCAGACTGGCATACCCACCTAATGTGTTTCCACCATGGTGGTCTAATTTAGAGAGTGTTGGACTCAAGTCGAATAGACCTGTCAGTCCACTTTCCTAGCTTTGTGAGCCATTTAATTGAATCATCTCCCTCTTTCACATCATGAGGAACCCCATATTAGTATGGATGCAGGGCCTATGGTTCACCTACTATCATGGGATAATGTTCCGAAAGACTAATGGATTGCATTTTGAGTCAGACCCCGTGTTTTGAACATGGTCAACGGTCGGCCTTCATTTGTTGTCCCCATTTTAGGCTAATACAATAATGATATTGTGTTTCAAACACGGTAAATTGTCATTATTAATAGTCATGACATCACTATAGTGTTCTAGATATTAAGTATTGTGGTTCACAACTTCCATTCCTCCATGCTCGGGTTAATTCCAGTGCCCCTGGAATCACCCCATTCGTGCATAAGAGAACACTGGGAAAATAGTAATTCGACTGTTCATAGAGCTTTAGTATCTAGTTAGGTCTCTCCGTCCTATTCCCGGGAATCCAGATTGGTTTTTCAAACCCCAGATACCCGATTCTTGGTCAGCACACTTATGTTCAGGAGGGATTACATAGCAATCATCCCTTGTTTCTCACATTGGGCTCAACCCGTGTGTGCTTCGGGATTGATCACAGGGCGTTTCACGAATATAAAAGAAGCATGTAAAACCTATACTAATAATGGGACTCATGCATTATATGGATTCCAAATAATCAATGTATGAAAGTGTGTTAGAGGTTTTGTGATCTTTACAGCACTCGAGGGTCTACCCCTCCCCTGGATGGGTTAATCCTGTCAAAAGAAAGATGCAGATCTGCCACCCTCCGGCTTATGGGATCTAGGATTTTCTGTCACCTATTCAGTTCATGATCCTTCATGGTAGCAATGGGGTGCAATTCATCGGCTGCAATCTGGGCCTTCTCAATGGTGGTCTGGATGGTGGCCATTTCTTCAGACGATCACCTCAGGCCCTCTTCAAATTCTACCAGTTGATCCTTCAACCGTAGTATCAGCCCTGATTGCACGTTAAGGGTGGATGAGTGCTCATTCTCTCGGACCTATAGTAGTTGAACTTAATTATCATCCTCTCATAGTTTTTTGATGTTCACCTCTTTTCTCCACTTCTATCGCACAAAATGGCCATGGTCATACTACAAAATGTTGTCCACCATAATATATCGAACAAACATTTGAGGATGTTGGGCATCCACTCTCCCAGCACATAGTTTATTTAGTTGTGAGTGAATTCTGTCCATCTCATCCAGCCATCATGATTGGGAAGTGTCATCAATGAAGTTCTTGATCAGATTCCATGATCGGTGACAGACTATTTCTCTATCCTATTCATCAGAGGTCCTCTCATCCCAGTCATCACGGTTGGGAGGCTCATATGCAGGGAATGCCCCTTGGAACTCATCAGCAGGGTATGCATATGGAGTTTGATCATGCATGGAGGGACCTGGGATATTTTATCAATCCTCATCATCGGATCCCACCTTAATAATCTCTGACACAGCCCTACTGGTCATCCAACCAGCGATCGGGACTGCCGTAGTTCAATCTCTATGGATATCCACCTCCATGACCACCAAATTTCCTCTTGGAAGGATGCATCCAGAAGCCCCGACCAAGATCACAATGGTGGCCCATGCAATTTGAAGAATTGTGCACACCAAAGAGGGCTTGGAAGTAATTTTACATGGTCATTGGGTGACAATAATGAATTTTGTAGAAGATACTTATAGAGATTTAATTCCTTGTCATCTTCTTCGATTGACGCTGCTCGGACCCCAATGTGTCCCCCCCCATGTATTTTTGGAAGGTCTGAAAGCTCTATAGGGGTCATCTCAGGTGTCCTAGACCCACTGGATGTAGAAATTGACGCAGCCACAAGTGTAGATCCGGAAGGCCATGCACCTATATGCATTGGGGGATGAGAACAGGTTTGTGTATGAGTCTCCCTTGTATAGTTCATGTATTAGCAAGGAGTCCAGAACGACCAAGGATCAAACCCTAAAGAAGTGGCATGGGATTCTAACTCAAGGGCCTCTAAAAATTAATTTCGGTCCATGTCATGATCGCTGATATTACCCTCTTCCAATGGTCTCCCTCTACCGACGTCGTCCCCCTAGGAGGACTTGCCTGATTCATTCGGCAGAGGGAAGCGCTCTCTCAGTTCAGTGGTGGAAAATTGCTGAGGGACTGTGCGATACAGCAGCAACATGAAATGGTATGTCATTGGATGCAGGGCACCTCAAGAATTCATAAAGTCCTCAAGATCTCTCATTCATTGCTCCGCCTCTTCCCGAGACACCGCAAAGCTGGCCCAGATAGGTCATATCCCTAGAAAATCCATCCCGAGACGGTTCAAGTGTTGCCACATCTCGGGCGGGCTAAATAATTGTCTGTTGAATTCCCAGATGTCACATGCCTCTGGGAAGACATCATTCTATGGCATGTTTATATGGCGCAACTGCTTTCCCGGGGCCTAGGTGGGTATCCTGTGGAACCCTCTTGGTGGTCTCCCCTATGGGTGACTTTGTTATTATGGAACCGCTGAGTCTGCTACCGCCATTTGATCTATCTCCATTGCCTCACCCTAAACTGGTGCGGGTCCCACCCCCATGGCATCCCCACCACCATGAGATTCCCTTTCTTCGTTCTAGCCCTAGCCTTGGGGTTGGGGAGGCTCACTATCACCGACCCGAATGGTTGGTTGCTTCAGCATCTGCCACATGTAGTACGCCTCCTAACCTTGGGAAAACTGTTTTATAAACCCTAGGGCAGTATTCGATATAGGTAGCTCATTCCACATTTTCCTATATTCCTGTGTGAACATGATCCACGTCTTCCACATCACACATGGGTGTTCATTTTGGCGCACCCATAGATAGACCCTCGGGGTCAGTTTCTACATGCACCAAAATTTTCGGGAAAATTAGTGTTGGCTGTACGGCTCGCATAGGGGATCATGGTCCACCCTTTCCAATGGGACTCCACCTAGGAAGGCCAAGATAGAATACTACTGCTCTTCTGTTCCTTGGTCGTCATCAGTAAAAGAACCTGTTGGAAACCAAAACGAGTGAATGTTGAATTCCGGCACCATCCACATCCTTTTTAGTACCAATGTTGTGGTCTTGTTGGCTGGAAATATTCCCGCAAAATTCAGAATAATGGCGAAGAAGTTCAACCCCAGAGGTGATATGGGGTTTGGGTACTAATAAACCCCCTAACATGCACCGCTATCCACCCATACAGGAGGTGGAATGCCCTGCATATCCCTTATGGCCACTTCCCATCACTGATGTTCCACAACATATTGTATATCTTGGAGAGAATCAAGATATCAATGTTGACTCGCCTTCCCGTCACCAACATGGAATCCATGATAATTGTGCGGGGTCACACACCCATGCATGTATCCATTACAGGAAGAATCCAACCCCAAATGAAAGTTGTGAGTAATGATGCCATCCTAACTATCAGCTTCTTCTTGATGCTAACGTTGAATCCCTTGGTTTTCCACTGGTTGTCCTCCAAGAGCCACTAGTACGAGTTCTCCTTGCCTCGTTGATCCCCCTTTGGGAATGTCTGAGGCCTCACTGAAAACTGCCTATCTTCCGGGATTTTCAGAAGTTTCTTGAACCACCTCCTGAAATGGACATCCCTCACGACTTTTTTCCTCTCCCGATGCCAGCTCCATCAACGCCATCGAAATCCAGGGAATTTGCACCCGATCCTCCAATTCCCTCATGATGGGGAATAATTCATCATACATCACCCCCAAATATCAGGACCCCTGAGATCTGTTGCATGTCCCACATGCTGATACCAACCTCCCCGTGGTGTATTTTAAAGGTGTTGGTCCTTGATGACCACCTACACAACAGCTCCGACATCAGTTAATTTAGCTGATAGATGTGAAACTAGGAGGCCTAAGCCACCTCATATAGGCCCACTCTCCTTAGCTCGGCCCCAAACTTTTCACATGAGGCACCTACCTAGTAGCCCCAAGCCCAATCATTTATTAAGTTGTTGTCATGGCGCAGGTCCCACTCCTCAGACCATCCCTTCCTCAGGTTCCTCAAGGAAAACCTCGAGATTTTCTAGTACAGTGGGGGGGGGGACGTCTTCTGCTGCAATTCCTCCCCATCCACATTATTGAGGTGGTTATACAGGCAGTCAGCATCAACAGATGTGGATTCTTATCAAGCATGTCCATTAGTCGCCCTAAACCATTGGGGCTAACAAGGCGTACTCCTAAACAAGTCAGCTGGCTCTTCCATACTTTCTTTAAGAATGAAGACATCATCCCTTAGCTTGAATCTGTACCAAGGGTACCTTTTGCACAGTGGATAGTTCCTCTGGCTCTCCGATGGCAACTCCACCAAACAAATGTGGTTGGAATGGCACTGTATTAACTCCCCTAGGACCATGTTTTTCGCCATCTCCTCCCTTTAGTAAGAATTCGTGAGGACCACCTTGTAGCCTTCTGATGAGCCATTCAGTTTTATGTATGAGAATTTATTTTGTCCATTTCATGAAAACCTTTCACGAAGAAATGTCGCGGAGCTTGTTCACAAATAATTTAATGGAGCCCTGCCCTGACATTCCAAAATAAAGACGCTAGGTGATGTCATGGAGTTAGAGACTCGCTATGCGCCACGAAGTAGAAGCTCTGATTTGTGGAGTGGAAGTGTGGAGTATGTAGAGCTTCACAAATTGAGATCACTACGAGATGAAAATTCTAAGGAAAGAAAGGGAAAAAGAGGGGTCAACTCTTCTATTTATAGGTATTGTCTATCAAAGATTCGTGGTGCGTCCATTCTGCTCCAATCTTTGCGGTGTGCCAAGTCGACATGTCACTTATTTGCTTCATGAGGCCTCTTCGCAGAATAGCTTTGCAGACACAAGAGATTTTGGATATTGATCCTCTATCTTTGACCCATGATTTCTCCTCGGATCTATGTTTGAGGGGGGGGGGATCTGTTCACACCAAATGGTTGGGAAGACAAAGAACAAGAGGGAAGCCTCCCAAACTGCCCCGTGGAGCCCTCTCGCGGAGCCCCATAGCCTTGCGCTCAGTGTGGATCAAGGAGGAGGTAACACTCCACAAGCCATTTTGACGTTCACCACCCACCGCGAATCAAGGAGGAGACAATGCTCCGCGATCCAGTTTGACATTTGTGACCCGCTATGGAGCAAGGAGGGGGTAACCCTCCGTGACCACATTTGACATTCGCGGTCCACCATGGAGCTTACTTTGTCTTCACGCTTAGCAAGCTGTGATTCATGAAACCACATTCCTATAAATGCTGGGCTCCCCTGAAGACCATAGGATGGAGCATCCGACCTTTCCCCTTCTAAGCTCTCAAATTGCGAAGCACTGATTACTTTACGAACCATGAGTTCTTTATGGTACTTATACTTTGATAAGTGCCTCTCCCGTGGCATTAATTGAGCCCCTCTTCTAAGAGGGATGCCTTTCACGAAGCCCATGGGCCTTCGAGAAGGAAAGATATCCTCGTGAGGACTCAGGTTATCACAATGCATTTATGCTTCACTAAACACCCACCACACCCACATGACCTGTATACTAAGGAAGGGTCACAATGATTCATGAAGCACATTGATTCACGACACCTTACTTTGCAAGGAACCCATACTTCGTGACGAATTCCTTCATGAGTACCTTTCCACTTCGAAAATCTCCTCCCATATGCACATATTCCCTATGCCTAGCCTGGGAAAATTCACTTTACGAAGAACATCCCTTCACGAAGCCCATACACTTCATGGAGAACAAGAGCTCCACAAGGATTCCAATTATGGCTCTTTTTTCTCTATAACTCCTTTTCCAGTGCAACCCTTCAAGTTGGCATGATGCAATTTCAATGTCTCTCGGACGATACCGCCCATTGTGTTTCATCACTTTATTATTTTTTGTATAGGCATGCTAACAGATATTTCTTCTTTGCATAGCCATGCTAATGTGGACCCCACAATGCTTTTCTCCATAACACCCTAACCACAGTGTTTCCTATCCCTTCTCTTCACCAAGGTTTATTGGGTTCCGATTATGTATGTCCTAGGGGTGATGAGTAAACCCACCTCATCTGTGTTGTAAGACGTTAAACTGAAAATCACCTTCATCCTCGAAAAATGACCTTAAACTGTGACCTTTCCCTATGTTGTGCACACGGGGTGCCCCTTGTTGAACATTCTCTATGCCCACTGGTCTCCACCAGAGTCAAATCATTCCTCACATGGAATGTGATTCTCTTTATCATAGAGGCGTCTATCACTGGGGAAAGGACTACCACCCTGGTGTAAGCCCCTACCTTTTCTTGCAGGAAGTTGTATCCCTGCTACTGCTCTCTTCTTGGGTTCCAATTCCCTCTCTCATTGGGCTATGTCACCACTCAGGACTCCATCCTAGAGTAAGTCCCAATCTCCATCTCTTTGGGAATCTAACTTCACGTAATCCCATGTTTCCTCTTTAGGCTGCTAACTACGTGTAATCCCCACTCCACTTCCCAAAAAACGAACCATTCGCGACCTGAACATCTGGTCTTTGCTGTCTCTTCTTTCTCAAACTGAGCAGGACACACATGGTCTTAGAGTGAGGACTGACTATGAAATCCACCTTGGGCATCCTAGAGTGCAAGCCTCACACCCATACCTAAACAATGCGGTCATTGATTATTTCTAAGGCAAGGTACGTAGGAAGCCTCCCTAACGTTCAAGCGCACCACCCCAGTAGTTTCGACCATCTTCATGTCGGTTCACAAACACCTTGGACAACCTAGAGTGTAATCCCCACACCCATAACTAAGCTATGTAGTCTTTGATCCATGCCAAGGAAAGGTATTTAGGAAGCCTCCCTGAAGTCCAACCAAACCATCCCCTGGCCATCCCGAACATCTTCACGTTGGTTCACCAACCCCTCCTGAACTACATGGTCTTTGATCCTTGCTATGGCAGGATACCACTACTAAAAAAATGACTTATACCCACGGATTTATAGTCACAGTTTTAAAATGTCATGGTTATAAGTTAATTTATTGCCACACATCAAATAAAACCTATAGCATTAGGTTCTATTAATCAGTTTCCTGAAATCTCTGTGGCCCCCTCTTTGCGCGACCCTTCATCCGGACAGCACCCTATCCTCTCTCCCTGATCATCCCTTGACAGTGCCCACGTGACTCTTCTTCCCCGACAATACCCGTGCGACCCTTCTTCCACCCCCTATGATACCCCGCATGACCCTTCTGCCCTAATGGCCCTTCTTCCCAGACGACCCTTCTTCCCTGATGGTCTGACGCTGCCACCGAATGCGGAAAATATCACCTCCCCTTACTAACGCTACTTCTAGGTGTCCCCCCCACCTCTTCTATGGCATGCCTCTGATGTGGAAAACCCCCTCGCGGTGATGATCCTCCTTGATTATAACTATTTTATAAATTACGTGCCTAAATATTTATCGTCTTAAGGACTCATGTAGTAGGAGTATGGTTAATAGAATTTTTTTTGGATTTTATGGGCTTTGAAGATGATGGAAAACATTTCCTAACGGTTAAATCCACTTGAGGATGGTTCAATCCATGGAATACTACATATGATTAGGGAAATTAGGTGACTGGCTTAACTACAGAACAAAAGAGTCACACGAACTGTTTCATTGGTGTCTCATAATTACTTAAGATTAGTGATCTACATAGGTGATTATTTATAGTTATTGTAATCTTCATGTATCATATAGAAAAATACAAATGAAGAATTGTTCTCCCATGTACATGGGATGCAATGTATGGAAAACAAATTTCCTTGTGATTCCATTACATTAATTCATTTCACATTAAATTCTTAATACGATTGGGTGAATATATCCATCTATTTTGACTCATATTGACGAATTAATGTGAGGATTTCATTCAAATTGTCAATACAATAAATGGTGGGAGTTTTCATTTTGTGGATTTGGTTCTGCCTCTGAAATTTCTAGTGATTTAATATTCAATGATTAGAATATTTGTGGATGATTTCTCAGTAAGTGTTATTATAGATTTTTTCATATAAATCCTTTCAGTTTAGAAGGTAAAAACTTAGGTTCAATTCTCAAATGTCATGATTTTATATTTTGATTCAGAGATTCTTGACATCTGGCACACCACTCCTTTTGTCAATGTCTTTCGACTAGATGTGAGGTCCTAAAAAATTCATTGGGGAGAATATTCAATATTATCTAAGTAAAACCACATAAAAATAAACACATCCAACAAAATCAATTATATCATCGTATTCATAATAAATCTATAAAAATTCAATATAAAATGGGATACAACATTAAAACAAACAAGAAAACTAATCACATGAATGAATAATATCATTTTTCAAATATAAAAAGGAATAAAAATAAATAATTATATCTAAAGCCTTGGTCTTGGCTCATCCCATCCTGTTTGCCAAAACTACGTCGACCAAAACAATCCCTATCCATTGTACATCCTCTGATAAACATTAAATGAAACAAAACATCTACATTCACACCAATGTTCTTGTGTAAGGTGTAAATGTATTAATTTTTAGGGTCTCACTACTCACCTCTAATATACACTGAAATATTAATTTGTGTGCATGAGGAAAACAATTAATGTAAAAAAAGTATCACTAGATCATAATTCTTTAACCCAACAATCACAACATTTGACATGTTTCATGCACTAATTGAATGTCAATTTTATACCTATAAAACCATTATGTCTAACCATACCTACATTAGTTAAATTATAGTATCTTATACCCATGTTCCATATACACCATATAATTAATTAAAAATGGTTATTATATTTTTTAAGACCTGAACAATATCCAATGTTTCAAGGTAGAACCTTATGTCTAGGATCTGGTCTCATCTCTTCACTTGAGGATATACCACATCACTCAAGGGGGGTTATCCAAAAATCCAATCCCTCAAAGTATCTAGAACCCACTATATCACTCCAGAAATTCCCATATTCCTTTCCCTTATTACATTTCAACCTAGACACCATCTACCTCAAGGCGGTCTAACCATAACCTCCTCAGTTACTTTATCTCTCATAAAAACATCACAATCCAAATAATTTCTTTCAAATGCTAAGAAATTATATTAAAATATCAGGAATGTGGTCACAAAGAATCATTTTACCCCAGTATCATGGATCCTCGTCTAAGGTCATTTGTTCAGAAATAGTGGAAGAAAGATGAGATTAATATAATATGTGCAATAGTTTCATTTAGAATGGGTGTTGTTGACAATGATTTTATTACTCGTTTACAGTTAACAATCATGTGCTCACAGTATTATTTCAGGTATCAATAAACATGGTGTTCACTTTGTGATTCACAACTCCATGCCAAATTTTATAGAAGGATATCATCAGGTTAGTTTTCCAAATTTATATTGATGTTTTATTTTTAATGCTATGTCCATAATGCTGGAGTTCAAAATTGTTTGTTACATCTAATAAAAAATCTATAATTTTCTTCACATTCTTGAGCGGGTCTGAAGCATTCTTGAGAGGGTCCAAAGAATGCATGCATACGTGGGTCTAACCAAATCATTAGGGTAAGAGTGCCACCACCACGATAGTCTACTTGAGTATAAAGTTAGTCTAGTTTCCAACGGCTTCCTTCAATGAGTAGGAGTTGAGTATTCTGAAATTTTATCTCCAATAGTTAAACACTAATTCATTTGGTTATTGCATACTTTTGTTGCTTACAATGAATTTTATATCGAAGAACTTGATGTTCAAACTGCTTTTTTACATGGTGATTTTGATGAGAAACTATACATGAAGCCTCCTCATGGTTTTGCTAATGAATTTAAATGAAATCAGGTCTGGCTACTTAATAAACCAATCAAAGTATTAAAATATGCTTCACGGCAGTGGTATATGAAATTTGGTACATTCATGCTGCAATATGGCCTTAACTGGAGTAAATTTGATGCATGTGTCTACTATTAAGAATAACATGCTTTACCTATATTCTCATGTTGTTAAAGTATTGAAACCAGTTAGTTTTCCTTTTTCCCAACAATTAAAATTGTCAATCTCTCAATCTTCTAGTACTATTGCTGACACTGAACATGTTAGTAGAATACCTTATTTTAAACAGTTGAACTTGGTGTTTTTTATTCCAATTTCAATCTCATAAAAATTTCAGTTCATATGAGAGTTTATCTTTATTTTTTGTACTTAACCTAGTTGAATATCACCTGCGATCATGCTTTTGCATGTCAGATCAGTACACTAACTAAAGATATTTTTTTGTATTAATAGAACAAAATCAAGGCACGATCAATCATCCTATAATGTGAATCATTTTTAAATGGATCTGCTTAATGATTTCTACTCAGGAAAATCCTTTTTGAGAATTGGAGAGGTTGAATCAGCTATAAATGAAATGTTCCAGGCACCCCATATTCATGTTAGTTTTCTTTTTAACAAGTATGTCTAATTTTTCTTTGTTTTGAATGTACCTAATTTATCCTTCATTTGAAAACATCATTTGAAAATTCTTAAAACACTTATCACTTATGATAATGGTTCGTTATAAGTTTTCCCAATTGCTTGTCTGTCATTTTTATTTTAATGTAGGTAATGAAAAACTGCTGCCAATTTGGTAGAATATTTTTGATGGTAATGGTGTGTGAGCTTTACAAAATAGTAATAGGGGAGTCTGCATTCAAAAAGGTGAAGTTATTGAACTTGAAATGTTTTTTAGAGAAAGGTTTACATAATTAATTATGCTATGAATTTTGGAAAATTTTAGTTTTTGATTAAAATGTCTCACTAACAAGAATGTTATGATTTTGGTTAATTTAATGCAGTTAGTGGTGAGCGTCTCATGCATGTGTTAAGGAAATGGAGAACCATTTCTGGGGTCGAATGCCCCCTTGAGAATTAGGTGAGTAATTGTTTTTTTAATTGTGTATTGAAATTATTTTCTAGAAAAGTATTAAGAGGGGTTATTGGTGTAGATGTAAGCTTGGTGAATGCAAGGAGCTTCCTAGGATAGACAGGAATTTATGAGAGCGTGTATTTTTCATCAGTTATAGGTCGCTATAACTGCAAGGGATTTTTATGAAAACAAGAGACCTGTTTTTTTTAAAAAAAATTATGAGTTAAATAATTGAATCATTCCACTGTTATCACCAGAGGATTACCATGTTTTTTATTTTCCAATACTGTTACTCAAGGGGATTATCATATCCATAAATATATAAGTATTTTAAACTACCTATTTATTGAATGTTCTTTTGTAACAACGATATTTGTAATGAAATATACAAATGTTTTATTGTATTATTGTTGAAAAGAAAAATAGCGAACTCTTGTTCAATGAATTGATTTTCTAGGTTAGGAACAATGTCTAATCTCTATTTTTCACATTTAAGTGCAGATGGAAGTTTATTTTATTCCCATATTTTGGTGATTTTTTATTTTTAAATAGGAAATTGAAGGTTATATTTGAAAAATAAAGAGGTTTATTAAGGATCATGTTATTTAGTATTGGGATGTACATATCGATCTGAATATTATTTGTTTTTTTTGATACGGATTCATGTATCATTTATCATGTACAGTTGACACACTGATCACATTTATATAAAAAGTCGTTATATCTCATGTTTTACCACTATTTTATTATAGGTGGTTTTTATGATGAGTTCAGTTCTATCCACCTCCATCGATGACAATGAGTTCAACATCAGATTTGGGTAAGGTTTATTCTATTTTTATTCTTTGTCCTAATTTTAATTAGGGCATTTGTGATTTTTGGGTTCCTTATATTTTTATAGTGCTTTTTGGATTTCGTTGAGGTGTATTTGAGTCACCGTTGACAAAGGCTTACATTTGTATGCATAGGTAGGAATATACATATATACGTTCCCCCTTTATATATATTCACTCATGGCAGTATGAATATATATATTGGGTCTAGGTTTTCTTATATATGTATATGAAAAATACATACATGTGTAAGTGTAAAAGAGTATATTCAAGTATAGACAGATATCTAAGGACCCCCTTGTGCATATTTGGCCATGCCAATACGTACATAGGGGCTAGGTGTCCTTATATATGTGTGAAGTTACATATGCATGCAAGCGGAAAAATGGAAGATTCGAGTTTTCGTCATCAAAGAAAACGCGCCTTGAGGATTAGGTAGAGTCCCTATCCTAGCCTCTCTAATTCAAGAATGTTTTAAATTTCATTTAGTTTCCTTCTTAATTCTTCATGTTTATATTAAATTATAATTCGTGAATATGTGTTAGTTAAGATAATTGTTTCGTTTGAAAACTTAGTAATGGTTTTGTAATAAAACCCCTCCAATGGAGGTGCGCTGTCTGCAAAAACTCACAGTGATATACCTTGCTTAACATTATTGCATTGATGTTTTCCTTATACTTGATGTCATTGTTAGTAATAAATCACACATCGTACTTGACCCTTTTTATATCCCTATAGGGGGTTTCCCTCTTTTTATTAAAATAGTTGTTTGAACCAAGACACTCTTTAAGTGCCGTTAGACTTTTAAGATGGGTCCCATGTTGTGTGACCTTGTCACATGGAATGTGATATTTAAATCCAACCAAAATTCCAGTTCCACAACCCAGGGGTCCCACAGTACTAGTAATGTCATATTACATGTTATGTAACCTGTGATTTTTCTAATCCCATGGGGTATTCCTCTAGGTATTCCTACACATTGCTAGATCTCCAAACCTCACCGAATTAGGTATATCAGGGTTCATCCAAACCTCTAGTCATCACTGATTATCATTCATTTCTTTAAATATTTTAAGAAAACCTCCTCTCATGCAATCCATATCATCCTTTTTGAATCTAAGTTGAATAGATTCTTCAATTCCATTCTAATCCATCTCCAAAATCCCTGATAAAAATGTCATAAATTGCCCTTATGAAAAACAAGGTCATGGAAGGCACTGATTACCAAGTAGAGAAAGCACAAACCGACCAATGTCCACAAACCTTTTGGTTCCAAACATCAAACATCGAGTAGATAGTCTAGATCCAACCCTCCCCCACTATCTCTGTTAATATTTTCATAGTGCTTTATAATAGCTAACCGGTGGCCCCATCTACTGCTTTTTAGGAACACCACATACTTCTTCCCCCCTTTAATAAATCCACCCACCTGAAACATAATATTTCAATTAAAACATAATAATTTAAATTATAAATCACCAAAATTAAATTTTAGGAACCTAAAAAAATCCATAGTCATTAACAACTATCCACTAGACGATTTCTCATCCATGAGAAACATTACTAAGCATCACTGGTGACTTGAGGTTTCAGGGGTTTGGAGCTGCCTTCTGGCCTACTCATTCCCTTCATAGTTTCACATCCTTCACCATATCTATTATTCAGTACCTTGAAGACTCATTTAACTTCTTTTTCTACATCTTTTCTCATGGGGTCCGACATGCATGAATTTTTAAATCACTTCTTTCAAGATCAATAACTAGTATTCAGGTTAACCAGAATGTTTTAGTAATTTTCAAATGTTTTCTAGTAGTTGAACATTATTCCCTCAAATTTTCAAATTATTTACCTCCCTAATAGAAGAATTGATCCACCACAGGTGTACTAAACTGAGTTCTCATTGATTATTTCTCAGGTTGCATGAAGTGGTGGATCTGGCTTTGTCTTTGTCCAAATATTCATGTTCTTTCAACTGTTAACCATGTCTCCTCTACTAGTGGAACCTAATTGTTCACTCTAGGGGAGACTTTCAATTTTCATCCAAATGGATTTATATTATCAGATTGCATATGCCTTTTTAAAATCCTTCTTTTCTTACTATTTGTAGCAACATTCTTTGAAATATTTTAGGTCAATCAGAAGATGCTTAAAGGGAAACATCTCATTCATTATTTTTTGTTTGTAGAGATTTAATTGTGTAATAAATATCTAGAGTTTATTTGGTTCTCTTCTGAAAAAAAGTTCAATGTTAAACAACACATTTTCTTGGAAACACATGAGGAGTAATTTTCTTACTATTTTCTGAAATGAAATTCCATAATGAACTGCTAGAGTCTCGGTCCAAAGGTATAATCAAGGCATAATATAGCACTCATCTTGATGAGGAACATTTGTTTTATGCTTCTCTAGGTAGTGAGTCATGGGATACCAAGGTTCCTTTGACACATGAAGGGGAGGTGAGGGGATCATCTAATCACAATGTCTTTTAAACTCGATAAGGGTATAATTCTCTCAATGTTTTGAATATAATCAGGAAAAACACCATGTGCTTTAGATAAAACAATTACTAAAGAGGTAAGAGTGTCTCCTATATCTTTTTCTATTTAGAAATTTGATGCTACAGTGCCTAAGAGATTTTCAAGGGTTGTAAGCAAGAATCCTAAAACATCTTTGATAAAATCCAAAGAGGGTGAGGATTATATGGCCTTGAAGATTATGAATCCTATTAAGGATGAATACCATGTGTGTTTAGAAGCTCATAGTCTGTTATATGATAATGTGCGGGGGGGGGGGGAGGAAGGGGTGGGTGGAGGGGGGCAGGGGGAAGGGGGTGGTTGGAGTGGGGCAGGGGGCAGGGTGTTTGGGGGCAGGGGGTATGGGGGTATGGGGGAGGTCTGTAGGGTAGGAGGGAAGGGGGAAGGGGGTTGGTGGGATGTCTATATGGAATGGGGGAGGGGGGAGGGGGATAGTTAGAATGTTGCCCCGCCTCCTCCTGCTCCGTTCACATCTGGCCAAAAGATGATGCCCCGTAGATGTCGTTGGACCGGGTCAACATGCCGCGGTCACACAACGGTCATGCCGTGATTTGGCCTTGCTTCAGGACGACACCCTTTGGTAGTTCATAGTGATAGTATTCCATGATTCTTGTGATCAATGTTGAGACTAACTAATCACAGTTTCTGTCGGTGGGGTGACGAACAGAATGTTGCCCTGACTCCTCTCGCTCCCTTCGCTCCTGGCTGAAAGATGCTTCCTTGTGGGTGTCACTGGACCGGGCCAACACACAGCGATCACACCACGGTCATGATGTGGTCACACCGCGATCACGCCGTAGTCACCCTGAGGTCACACCGTGATTTGTCCCTGCTCTATGACGACACCCTGCGGAAGTTAGCAGTGATAATATTCCATGAGTCTTGTGATCAATGTTGAGACTGACTAATCACAATTTCTGCAGGCGGGGCGATGGCCGGAATGTTTCCTCGCATCCTCCAGCTCCCTTCGCCCCTAGATGGAAGATACTGGCTTACAGATATCGTTGGACTGGGCCAACATGCCACGGTCATGCCGCGGTCACACCGCGGTAACGCCGTGATTTGGACCTGCTTCAGGATGACACCATGCGGTGGTTCGCAGTGATAGTATTCCATAAGTCTTATGATCAATGTTCAGACTGACTAATCACAATTTTTGCTGGTGGGGTGATGACCAGAATGTTTCCCCGCCTCCTCCCGCTCTCTTCGCTCCAGGATGGAAGATGATCCCCGGCAGATGTTGCTGGACTGGGCCAACATGCCTCGGCCATGCCGCGATCAAGCTGCGGTCACGCCGCGGTCACGTCGTGGTCACGCCACGGTAATTCCATGATTTGGACCTACTCCAGCCACATCCAACCCACACCAGGCCACTTCCACCTTCATTTTAGCTCACTTCCACCAGCATTCTAGCCCGCAACATCCCCCAAACCATGTTCGAATTAGCCCGCACCATCCCCCCAGCACCTTCAACCATCCCCCTTCCACCAGCATTCCAGCCCCCTTCCACCTGCATTCGAGCACACACCAGCCCCCAACCACCTGCAATCCAGCCCACACCAGCCACCACACTAACCACCACCCCCATCCTCCTTCAAAACACTCATGCCCGCCCTCTTCCACCTACAAAATTGCCCCATCCACAAGTTCCAGCCCTCAGCAGCCCCCGACCTCCTACATCCTAGCCTGCACCAGCCCCTGCCACATGCCCAACATCCCCTAGCCCCCTGCAATATAGCCCACACTAGCCACTTTCCACCTATTATAGCCACCACACCAGCCCCCTTCTCACAGCCCCCGGCCTCCTGTATTCCAAGATGCACGAGAAACACTCCATGCAAATCACAAAAAGTAAAGGCGAAAGTGGATCCCCTTGACTGAACCCTCATTTCTCAAAAACGTATCCATGTAAACTGCCATTAATTTTCACCGAGAACATTGGGGTAGAGACACATCTTTTAACCCAAGACGAGAACCTAGATGGAAAGCCGAGCAGATCCAAAGCATCCCATAAGAATTCGTAGATGACTGAAACAAAAGCCTTGAATAAATAGACCCTAAAGGCACACCTAGGAACCCCAGAATCAAGATGGTATACCCACAGTAATCCCTGGGTAACAAGGTTCTTATGTTGAATTGGTTTTTGTACAGAAGGTTGAGGATATTTTTATCCAGTTTTAGATTTATGAGTTTCTTAAGTACATTTTGGTAACCATCCTACTAGAGGGTCCGAGTTATAAGTGGTGGAAGTCTATTATTCCGACTATGCCAGAAAAAGACTATTCTTGGAAAAGTTTCATTGAATTTTTCATTTAACATTATTTCCTAATGAATTGAAGGTACTGATGGCTATAGAATTTTCTAGGAGGGGTTGTCCAGGTGGGGTGTCCAAGGGTTTTCCGGGGGGTGTCAGGGGTTCTACAGGGCAGGGGGAGTGTGCAGGTGAGGTGTCTTGGAGGGGTTGTCGAGGTGGTGTTTAAGGGCTGTCTGGGGGGGGGCCTGTAGGGAAGGGTGTAGGTGGGGTGTCCAAGGGCTATCATGGGGGGGGGGGGGGGGGGGCGTACCAGGGGGTGTCGGGGGGTCTATAGAGAAGTTGGTTTAGGTGGGGTATCTAGGAGGGGCTGTCTAGGGGGTGCACAAGGGCTATCCAGGGGGTTCGGGTGGGTCTGTAGGGTAGGGGAAGGGTGCAGGTGGGGTGTCTAGGGGGGCTGTCTAGGGGGTGTCCAAGGGATATCTGGGGGGCTTATTTGAAGAGATAAACCTATGAGGTATGGGACCTAACCTCACAGCAATAATTTTTCTAATGATTCTTGCAATGGTATTCCCAATATCAATCGGTCTGAAATCCTTTACATCCACAAAATTTTCCTTCTTTGGGATCAGGGAAATAAAATTTGAGTTTTTTCCATAGGGAATTGAGGCATGGATAATGAACTCCCCCATACCGTTAAGGAGCTCATCATGAACTCTATTCTAGTAGAACATAAAGAATTAATTTTTGAACCCATCAGTACCAGCCACACTCTCAATTTTTAGAGAAAAAATGGTACTCTAAACCTCTTTCTCATCAAGGGATGCAACAAGGGATATTATTGGATTGGTGTAGCCCGATCTAGTTGGGATGAATGCTTGTGGCCCACAACTGGAGCCATATCTGGTTCAAGAACTGTACCAACTTTGACCACTGTAGCAGTGCGGACTTTGGAGTCCACTTTACTGTTTCACTTTTGACTTCTAGCCGACATCGACTAGAGTAGTTGATACATATAGAAAAGGTTTCATAAGATTGAAAAAGTCTATAAAAATATTTCATCATCTCTCACATTGGTTTAATGAATTCACTACATGTGTTGTTTTCATTTTCTTCAGAGGATGAATATTATAGATTTTGGACTCGTGGATTTTGGTCCTTTGGGGGTTACCGAATGAAGGTTCTTAAATGGTATCTATACTTTTTATTAGGTGATGACCCCCCATTGTTCCTCTTTGGCTAGGGTTACTGAATTTACCCCTTCAGCTTTTCAAACACTGTTCCTTATTTACGATTGCTAGTCTATTCAGGCTACCCATTAAGACTGACTCTGCCACATTAAACCTTACACGCCCCTCTGTCGCTATGATTTGCACTGAGGTCGATGTTTCTAAATCTTTTCCATCCCGATTCTGGATTCAAAATGTGGATAATGGTTTTATTCAAGATGTGGTCTTTGAGAATTCCCATACTTTCAGCAACAAATGCTCACGAATTGGTTACTCTATGAATGAATGTGCGACTCAATGTAATGGCCATCGACCTCCCCCTCTCTATAAATATGTTTGGGTGGAAAATGAAACCCCTATAAGGCCCCTTGTTTCTAAGACAGTTACTACTGACTGCACTAATAACAAGAATCCCCCAGGCCTCTCTAAGATTCATCCCCCTCCCATTATGATGTTCAGACCTTGCACATCCTCGGGACTTCTAAAGAAGGAAAGAAAGATACATGCAATGCAGAGTCACCAATTCAGGAACAGGCAATCCTATAAAAAGAGATACATAGGAGGTACAATCGAATCATGAAGATCCCTTCCATGTGGACCTTATAACTTCTAAAAAAGGAAAGAAAGTCTTCAATGCTGACTCACCTATTCATGAAACAAGAAAACCTATACAAAGCGATAAATAAGAGGTGGATTCATGAAGATCCCTTGCATGTAGAGATTGAAAAACCCTGCCAATTGGAAGAAGAATTCCTACAATCACGGGCTAGGAAAGGGAAGAAAGCATTGGTTGACTCTGATGGCTTCATCACTCCAAGTTCTAAAAACACCTTGAAAAGTTTGGATAATTCAAATTTTAAAAGAAAAATTATCATATGTTCCCTAGCTGCCAACAAGAAGGAACAAAACACAATACCCCCAGAGCCAGCCCCCACTGAAAAAGTGTCTGCCTCATCAGATGCTTTAGAAAGATCCTCCAATTCTTCTGACTCAGATGATTCATCTAGTGAGGATGATGATAATGACCCAGCTTATAGGTATGCCTTCATAATTCCTGAAAAGATTGATTTTCCAAATGACCTCGATGCATGGATGGATGAGAAATACACTACTGTATTTAGACAGTATAAAAATGGAGAGTTTTCAGCGGATGCATATCTTGATATCAAAAAGTGGATGTTCATCAAAGTTGTAGAGGAATTTAAAAAGATTCCAAGTTTCAGTTTTAATGAAATCCCTCGGAAATTACCCTATTCAGATTCTTATGATTCTCAGAAGAAGGTTCTTATTTGTCTTGATTTGTTTCTCTTTGTCAATCGGTTCTACTAAATGGTAATTTACAATGGATGTTTGTAGACCTGCACAATGGGGGCATTGAAATGCACTCCTGCCCGTTTCAGAACATTCTTGATCATGCAGCCTTCTTGAATGAAGGTGTTATGTTGTTTCTTCTAGCGTTTGAGATATTTTGGATAAAGAGAAGCTTCAGTCCTTGGATACTTGGGTCTATTTTTAACATATTTTCTATTTTCCTTGATGTCATCAAGGGATAAATTTGTTTTTTCAATGCATAAATCTACTTTTATGTTGGGTTGTCTCTCGAAGGACAGGTAGGGGAGGGGGGTAACTGGCAGGGGTGCAAGGGGTGGGGTGTCCAGGGTCTGGGGGGTGTCCAGGATCTAGGGGTGTCCAGGTAATGGGGGGTCTGTCTAGGGTCTATCTGGGGGAGTTTGTCTAGGGGGTCTGGGGGGTGTCTAGGTTTGGGGGGTGGACAGGATTAGCTGGGGGAGGGGGGAACTAGTAGTGGGAGGTGGGAAACTAGCAGGGGTAGGGGACTACTAGGGGTACTAGCAGGGGGAGGGGGTAACTGGCAAGGGGGTGCAACGGGTGTGGTGTCCAGGTTCTGGGGGAGGTGTCCAGGTTCTATGGGGTCTGTCCAGGGGGTTCTGGGGGGGTCTGTCCAGGGGGTCTGGGGGTGTCCAGGTTGGGGGGGGGGGGCAGGACTTGCTGGGGGAGGGGGGAACTGGAAGGAGGGGGGGGAACTAGCAGGGGAAGGGGACTGGTAGGGGGGACTGGCAGGGGGAGGTGGGTGTTCTGGGTCTATCTGGGCAGGTGTCCAGGGTCTATCCAGGGGGTGTCCAGGGTGTGTCTGGGGGGTGTTCAGGGTCTCTCCTGGGGGTGTCCAAGGTCTGTCTGGGGGGGTGTCCATGGTCTGTTTATGGGGGGGGGTCTAGGTTCTGGGGGGAGATGTATAGGGTCTGTCTGGTCGGGGTGTCAAGGGTCTTTCCAGGAGGGGGGATTTACAGTGGGGGTTGTCCTGAGTGGGGGGTTTATATAGGGTGGGAGTGTCCAGTGTCCAGGAGGGAGGGGTCTGTAGGGGGTGGGATAATGAAGGGGGTGTACAGGGGGGTTGTGGATGATTTTTTATGGTTTTCCAAACCCTATTTCCACTATTTTTTACCATTGTTAAAGGTCTATTGCCGTGGTTACAAACCATATCTAAAGGTATAATGCCACGGTTTCTAACCGTGGAAATAAACTGTATCCCTCCTCTAGTATATCCACAGTTCTAAACCGTGGCTATAGAGATATTACCATGGTTTGAACCGTGGCTGTATACCTAGAGCCACAGTTTGAACTGTGGCTATAGACCTATATCTATGATTCCCAATTGTGGCTATAAGTCTAGGTATATAGCCACACCAAACATAGTCACGGTTTCTCAAATTGTGGCTACTACCTATAGCCACTGTTTGAGGACCTATAGCCACGGTTTAAAACCGTGGCTATAGCCTGAATTTCCCATAGTGTACGTAGGAAGCCTCCATAAGGTTTAAGCCCCCACCTTGATCATTCCGACCATCATCACATCGGTTCACCAATGCCTTGTGAATCCTAGAGTGTAATCCCTACACCTATACCTGAACTATGTGGTCTTTGATCCTTGCCAAGGCAAGGTATGTAGGAAGCCTCCTTGAGGTTCAATCCCACCACCCATGGGTTCCAACCCCCTTCCTGTAGGTTCTCAAACCATCGTGAACTATGTGGTCATTGATCTTTTCCATGGAAGGGTACATAGGAATCCTCCTTGAGTTTCAATCCCACCATATATCTGGGCCCCATGTCCTCATTCACATCGTTTCACCCCCCGTATTTCATGACGTTAAATTGTGGACCTTAATTAGTGTTATGTCATTATCTCCCCCGATCAGTGGTAAGCCGTTGTTTCCACTAGTTAGTGGTCAGTCGTTGCACCCACATGAACTATGAGGTCTTTGATCCTTACCAAGGAAAGGTATGTAGGACATCTCCCTGTGGGTCAAGCCCAATAACCGTTAGACCCCATGTACTCCTCCATATCAGTTTACCAACACCCATATCACATGAACTACCTTGGATTGATCCTTGTCTCCTAGATAAGGTAGGTAGGAAGCCTCCCTAAGTTTTGACATGTCCAGTGGTAAGCTGTTGCGACACCATTCAACGGTAAGACCCCGTCAACTACATCGAGCGGTAAGCTGTTGTGACCATATTGAATGGTAAGCCATCATTCCCATGTCTAGTGGTAAGCCGTCGACATCCCCATCTAGCGGTAAGCTATAGAAATACCTAATCAGTGGTAAGCCATCATCAGAAAAACTAAAAGGATTTTGATTCCCTGCCATTGGGATACATAGGAATCCTCTTTAAGGCTCAATCCCAAGTTCAACTTCATCCTCATGGTGATTCTATATCATAATCCATAAACTTCCTTCAACACTCTACAATCCATCCTGATTATTTCCCAGGCCACCACATCCCGGTGGGATCATGCCATCTAATTCCCCATTCTACTTAACACTAATCAGGAAGCTAACAAAATGTTAGCTCTAACATAAGTGTTCCCTCTAGAGGTTAAACCCATCTGATCTTCTCTGATCAGTGTTATGGTCAGTCTGATCCGGCTCATCTAGACGTTAAACTATTGGCATACCCTGTGCTAAACAGGGGAAGTTAAGGAAGACTTCAGATGCATCCCCATGGAAAATGATTCCCCACGTTTGACGTGGGATGCCTCGGGCTTTCATGACCTAGAGAAGCCCTATAATGTGGAGAAGAAACCCAGACACGCTAGTGTCCCAGCGTCCAGACACGCTAGTGATGTCCAATGTGACTACTCCCCTGACCAAAGGTTCCTTCCCTAACTGGAACCTTTGGAATGTCCTGACAGAAGAAGTGTAATTAACTGGTGTCCATGAAGATATGGAACTAAGAAGAGTTTCACAAAAAACATCTAAAATCTATAATGGTGACCCGAAGTAGGTGATGAGTTCCAAGGAGGAATACTTGGAAGGATGAACTGACATTCCATCATCATGTTTCGATCATGGAGAAAACATCCCTGAATAAGGAACAGATGTCGCTCACCTTTGGAAAGCTAGAATGTGGGGCAACAGCTGCGCTTCCTCCACAGACAGATGCACATGCCCTGGGAAAAGTGTCGGAAATATGTACCCACACATGTTTTCATAGTTTTTGATATTTAATATAAAAATATTTGATGTGGGGGATCATTTATTGGCTTTATGTTCTGTAGTTTGATCCTTTTAAGGTTTCTATGTTTATCTCTATATTTTTTCTTTGAGTTTGTTTTATTTTTTTTGGCATCACATGACCCATTAATTTAATATTTTAATAATATTAAAACATGTGCGTGCATATTTTCAAAATAAATATCTAACTCATTATTTTTCATATAGCATTGGAAATTAGAGGCAATGTTTGTTTTCGAAATGCGGGATTTACCCTAAGTGTATCATGATGTCTGTCGGTGTCGAGAGTTCGGTTAAAGGAAACAGTTCATGAGTATGTTATGTGATTAAATAATTTATTATTTTATTTTAAATTACTAAAATAAACCTATTTAAATATATATATATATATATATGTGCGTGTGTGTATGATTAATTACAAAAGTAATCTTCATAACCTTATGTGATTAGGGAGGGGAAATATGAGTGATCTGTTGCAGTTGGAAATTCAAGAATATGGATCAACAATGTATGATCAAGGAGAATCATGATACATTTGATGAACAAAGTGGGATCATCACCTAATTCAATATAGATAATGATATTCATCAATTATTGATACTTTACTGATTTAGGGCTCATTATTTTTTTTCTCAACCATTAAATAATTTTACAGGAATATATTTATGTGTCTTATTATTTGATAAAATTTATGTTCTTCACATGAGACTGACATCAAATATCATTATTGAACCTATTTTTTGATATCATTTTCACTTTTTTTCACATTCATTTCCCAAAATATGAAATTGTTGTAAAGGATTGAACCATATAATGATGGTTTTTACATTGATCTATTTCTTTTCCAAAAAATGTTCTTCGTGTTCTTTGTCTTGGCCCATGAGGTCATGATTCAACATTTTTGAGCCAAATTTGAGAATGATGGAACCCAAAGACTCATGAAAGAAATGTGAATGACCTTTATATTGTTTTTTATATAGTTGGATAAGGGTATATTTCTAGCTGTGAGTGTTAGCATCATGGACTGATAGTATAGTATAGGAATTGTAGGCATGGATACTACCATATGAAAATATTAGAATTCTATTTTTCGAGAACTAGATGCTAGAAAAATAAAATCAGAGGAAACATTGCATGGTTTCAACCATTTTGGGAGAGGGAAGTGGTGATGTATGTGGAGAAAATAATGGATCATGAATTTGTATAAAGTAAGACATCATTTTTTAAAATATCTGTGACTACACGCATTATACCTAGTTGGAACCCAGGTCATGTTGTCTAGGATCCCACAATGGACAGGGCTTTGGATATATTAAATATCTCATACTATGTGGTCAGGACGACATGTTGTGTGACTATACATGGATAGAAATGTCGTTTGTTGAGGGAATACACCCAAAACTAGTGTGAGTATATAAATTGTGTTCCATGAAGGACACGCTGTGTGGACATAAAGGGAATTATATGTTGTGTACCATTTCTACATGCCTACTACCCCAAGAAAATGTACACACATTGTGACACAATCTACGTGTCATGTAGAGTAATATTCTAGCCTCATCGTGTCAAAGGGATAGCATGGACATATGAATTGGATGAATCACAGATCCGGTGACTCTAAATACACATCGTGTAATTTCGTTTTACATACTAGTTATAGAGGAAATACAAAAACAAGGTTCAAATATGTGACAGTTTTCGTGTAACCTAGTAGGAATAATCATTCGCTCTAATTAGAATCTTTTAACTTGTGTATATCCTTCTTCAACACTCATATTTTGTCCCATCAGTACACTATCCTGATTGTTTTACCACGTGGGATATTATGGATGCCTTTGTTTTGGAAATAGATATATTTCATGAGGTTTTTATAGGAAGGCACGTATTTCCACAATTATAGCAGATGAAATTTATCAGGTTTATTCAGTACTGATATGTTAGGGTCGTTACAACGTTGTCTCACAAAGGTATAGGTCAAGAATACTCTTTACACACGAAGATTTTTTACTCCACCATCCGTATAGAGGGTCTGTGTACTCTATCTATAGGGTGGTAATCATCCATCATCATGCTATGTAGGGTAGAATATACTCTATAAGATTAATGTATCACTTGATTGTGGAGCATAGTGGTGAGGAGCATATCCTTCACATTAACACTTGTGAGGATGTGTCTGGTGATGTGAGTTGAAGATTGTCCTTTTGAGTTTAATACCAACTCATAGATTCTAGCTAGTTTGGATGATAGAGATTATATTTCTCTCATCATTCTATTTCTTCTTAGCATATCTGATGATGGATTTATCTATCCTATTACTTTATGGTTTGATATGAGTATTGTTTATTCCGATTTCTCCCACTTTCTGTTTTTAGGGCTTCATTTTGGGTATGTATATACTCAACACTATATGTGATTTTCCCACATGTGATTTATCTTATGGAGATGACAGGTAGATCAGTGGTGACATTTTTGGACTAGGTTTCGATGGTGTATTGCAGAACATTGTGTTACTTATTGAGTTTAGTGGTTAGTCTTGGAGATTTTGAGTTGATCTCTCTTCATCCATTCTCTTTTCTAGTTATTGTTAGTTTAGGAACTCATTTCATGTTAGTTATGTATTTTTACTCTTTTTATCACTTACATACTTTGGGTTTGCATTGATTTATTTTCCCAGTGTTTTCAACATGAATTGTTTACACTCTAGAAGTTTCAGTATTCTGTTATGTCTCTATACTATTTCATGGTCCTAGTTGTGTGCATGCAGACAAGTATATTTTGATAAGGCCTCCCATTTCAATTAGACACATAGTCAGTTATTTTTTTTCATGGCCTAGCCTATTAGAGGTGGGCTTGGTGTCTCAACCACATCTCACTCCTGACCCATGAGTGGTTCTGGTGGGTTATTCAATGATATGATCCTTAATATTTTTATATTATAATATATTTCATATTTTTTTCATTTTTTGATCTTTTAGGGGGATGCTTCTCCTTAGGATGATTAGGAGTGGATTTATTTCCTCTAGAATGTCCTTATGTGTATAGAAACACCTTAGAAACTCCGATTTATAATGAGCACTTAAATAATGGAGGGGTCAACTTACCAGTGGTGGGATGTATTTATATGATGACGCGTCTCCTTAATAATTTGGGGAGTGAATTTATTTACTCTAAAATATATTAAATATCATAGCGCCACCTGAGATATAATGGGTTACAATGACCACCTTCATGTTGCAGGTTTCATCATACCAAAAAATGGTATTATGATTTTGAAGTTGACATTGATTGGGGTCTCATGTGGAATATTTTTCCATGTATTTTATTTTAATAGTTTAACCCTAACAATTTTAATTTGTAAATGGATCAATAATTCCTGGAAATTTGTTAATTCACCCTAAATTTCACGGATTAAATAATTTATTTTTATAAATTAATATGCTTCACTCTATATATGAGTGGATAGGTACTCTTGAATGCACAACCTTTTTAAATTAATTTGAATTAGAATTTGATAACACAATTGACTATATTTAATTTATTTACATTCTCTATTTTAGTAAATAATTGTATTTATCAATATATCGAGTCAATTATAGTTAAGGGTGTAGGTAACTCATTTCGTGACCATACTTTAGTGGGGAGTTCTTATAGTATTCATATGGGGTAATGATAAGAGAATATAAGATGGGGATCTAGCTAGGATAGTAATGAAATTTGAATTAATCCATCACCTAGTATAGGATGAGATTATATAATGAGTCTCTAATTAAAATTATTGGGTCCAATTAATACTTATTAATCCTTTTATGTGATGTAGTTTCAATCCACATTTCAAGACTACCAACGGTAAAAATCCATCCATTGGAGTATCTCATTGAGCATCGAGTGGAAATTTTTTCAACAAAAGGATCTCACAAATAGTCATCTACTCAGTATACCTAAATTTTCCAACCCCTTTATAGGATGTAATTTAGAGAGGATAATGAGGTATCTATACTAGCTAAGTTGTTTTCAGTCATCGTTGTAAAATATTTCACAACATTTTAACATATTGTTACCCGAAAATGTATGCCAGTGTTCATATACATTTGAGGAACTATCCAGGTGTCTACTATATTAGCATGTGATTTATTTGAAATTGGTACTTCTTAATCAATTATTTTCCTAAAATTAAATTATATTATTTATATTTCCATATAAAATTTGTCTCTTTATATAAGCCTTTCTACCCCTCTAGGAAGGGGTATAAACCTAGAAATGAAATTTTTATCACGTGCTATAATAGTATAATCTATTATGAATATTTTATATATGATAGTTATTTAAATGAATATCATATACATTATCTTTTTAATACATTAGTTAACCCATTTTAGAAGATCTATTGATTACAATACCAATACATTTTTATTTTTATCCCTTATGGAATAAATAAGTACTCTATAGATATTGGTATTTCTAAGTCAGATAGGTATTCCCATTCTAGGAACAAGATCGAGTGATCACAATAGAGATAAAAAATCATTTACATGAAGTTATTTACTCCATTGATTAACTATCATTACCTCAAGTGGAAGTTATATACACCAATGTGTTTCTTAAATATGTTTCAAAACTACATCCTAGACAAGATATAGAATTTTCCAATAATCTATTAACTATATCTAAAAACATAAAAATTTACCCATATCATTTGGAACTAATTTTTCTAAAGGAATTAAATATTATATTACATAATCTCTAAGATAAATTTTATATTATATAATGAACTTCACCTTGGGGTTATTTAGTTACCATCTCTGTAAATGTTGATAGTGGTATATATATATATATGCAAACTGCTAGAAGTTAAACCAAATTATAATATATAATCATTGCCTATTTCTCAAAACCAATAATATATTTGATTAGTTTATTGGGGGAAATGATTTTATTTAAATTAAAATTATTAATGTTACCATAATATTTTTATTAGTTATGATGAAATTATAGGGAAGACATTATAAATTCAATATGGCTATTTTAAGTATCTGTTTGTGCTATTTTGTTTAACTAATGGTCTTACCATGTACTTTTACTTATTGAAATGTGATTTTTATCCTCTTCATGACACTTTTTTATTGATTTTCCTTGAAAATAACCACGCATATTCTAAAAAATGGGATAGTCATAGACAACATCTATACATCATCATAGATACTTTGTGTCATTACAATTTATAAGATAAGTTATCCAAATTTATCATTGGCATTAGAGTAGTAAAATTACAAAATATTGTAATCTATAAATGTATTAGTTTTTTGATCACACAAAGGTTAAATTAGTATTTCCTTAGGTATTTCCTTTAATTGAAATTGAATTTATAAGTTCCCTTAAACTAAAGCGATATTTACACCAATTAATCCATCATTTTTCTATGATGGATACTCTAAAGAAATATATTATAATAAATGGGGATAAATTTTATTGTTTGGTTAGTACGGTGAATCTATCTAACGGATAAAGGATAGGTTGATTATGACATTAATCTAGGTATTTCCTCAGCTCTATGAGGGTTTTTAGGTGTATTATTTTCAAATATTGTTTTTCATTGCAACATTCTCATGTATGTTCATTTAGTGACTGCATAAGGACCAAGAAAACTATGATCTCTGGAAATGAACTCCAACACCCCAATATATTATATATATTAAAAAAATTAATATATTTAATTATTTTTGATATATTTTGTTACAATAAACACTAATTTTGACTTATGTTATATGAAACACCAAGTTTATCTTTCGTTATTCACAACACTAAGTTTAAATCAATTGTGACATACTATAAAAATATTATTATATAATACGATTGTTATCACCTAACCATTGTAATGGAGTGTATTAATGATATTAACTATAATATGAGAATATATGGTATAAAACTGTATATAAAATTAGATCTTTAGTGACGAATTAAATAGAAATGAAAATAAAAACCATTTAAAAAAGTAAATCTTTTTCTGAAAAAACTATTTTTAGGCGCACAAATTCATTTTATCTCTAAAAATAAATAAATCAATTTTTTGAATTATTTTAAGGAATTTTATATATTATAAAAATAAAATTTTCAATATTCATATTACGTGTTTTCAAGGCATGAGATTAGAATAAATCTAATTTTACGCTTAAAACTATTGTTTTTTAAATAATCTGGTCGTATTTTTCCATATTATTTTAAATTTAACATTTACAAATTTAGAATTTTTTTTTCAAAAAAATAAATAAATTTTTGTAATAATCTTGTAAAAATTTTCTTGGGGGTAATTTTTTATTATTTTCTACAAAGATAAATTTGTCAACGAATAGTGAAAAATACAAGTTTTATAAAACAAATCCCTTTAATTAAAATAATTTACATGATAAATTTTACTTTAATATTTTGTTAAAATTAAAATTAGTTAAATTATATGTCTATTAATATAATTTAGGTAATTTTAATCAATTTCATATTTGATTTTTATATTAAAACATGTTAAGTTTTTGAACATTTTCTCAGAGAAGACTTCTTTCTCGTCATGTCTGCAAGGTTTAATTTGAAAATACATTTTTCCGCGTATTTCAGTTTAAATTATAAATATGGATTCCATAATATGAATCACCATAATTAGTGTTAAATAATAAGGTATACTTAATTTTTAAACCTAATTAATAGTAAAAACATTAAAATTAATTACCACTGTCAAGGTAAAAACGGGTTTGCTGGGGGATTTCAACTAAAACTATAATGGGTAAAATGACTTATAAATAGGTCCAAAAACCATTATATATATATATATATATTTAAACATTATCACATATAAGGTTCATTAATGATCAATTTTTAATCCTTTATTCATGTGAAAAATGTGGATACACAATATTCTTTTCAAAAATTCCAACTATGTCATCTCCCCCACTTATAAAGGCTTCCTCTTATCCTATCCTATTAACCTATAAAACACTTTCGATTATAAAATTATTACCCAATTAAATTCATTAATTCATTACCCACCTTTTAAGACTTATTTCGGTTAGTATGATGTCCTATGAAGGCTTATGGTGTAAACCTAAAGTGCCTCTCTGAAAGGATGTAAAATTCTAAAACATGCATTTTTTGTTTTATTTATTCTTACAACTCCATTAATATTATTACAATATAAATATATAACATCAATAGTATTTACCATAAACATATAGGTTATTATGTAAATTAAATAACCTATATCCATCTCCACATTCCATAAAAGGAGAAATTAAACCGTCGATCGTGTGTACGACAGACTATCACCTTGCGAATCGATGTTATTTTTCTCTATAACCACAGATCATGGATAGATATAATGAATTATTTAATGATTATATAATATATATTATATTATTATACCATTATATTTATTATAAAACATCTACATTTTACCTCCCAACCCTTTGCAAAATAGTAATGTTGCTCATGTGTATAGTGGAATACCGCATTGCAAACCAAAGGCATATGATGATCATTTTTATTTTACATGGATGGTAATATGGTTAGATTAAAGAAATATAAATTATATTTTTAGTATAATTATTCTTCTGAAATTATTATATCATATATTCCTTCTTACTTTTCAATCAATGTGGGATACAATAACATTGCTCATGTGTATAGCGGGTTACTACCTCGTAAAGTCATGTGATTAATTTTTCACTAACATATTTCAGGGAAATAAATTTAGGTGAATTTAATTGATATATGTGATATATATTAAATAAAATTTATTATATAAATCCAATATTTTTTACCGTTATTTTATTTCATCTTTTGATAAAATAAAAATATTTTCCATACGTACATACGTCCTACCATGTACATTAATAGTGTATTTAATTTTCTATCTATAAATTTTATAGACTACTCTAAGTACATATATAATAAATATATATTATATTTATATCAAGGTTAAAAAAATTATATAATTTAACCATGATCAATGTAAGAGGACCAAAAATAAAAAAATCAAAACATGCATAAAAATTAAAACAATTATTGCCTAAAATATGATTTTAACATTGAATAGTTTATAACCATATAAAAAATTGTAATAATTATATAATAAATGGTATGATAAATATTAGTATGATTCTATAAAATATTTTTAATAAACTAATTTTTTTACTGGTAGTATTAATGTCTAGTACGGAAGTCAATAGTTAAGGTAAGGGATTTTTTGTCCCAATTTGACTTCTTGGGGTCATATGTTATGTTACGAACCTATATTCTTTTATAAAAAGTATATAACTATCATTTAAAATGTAATATACTTAATTTTTATATTGTCATGATATTTTTAGTTTCACTTAATTTTATTCCTTCTGGGGGCTTAGGATTAAAATTTTTTAATGTGGTAGGGGTTTAATTATAAAATCTTATCATTTATTGGGATTATTAATTTTTATTCTTATCATGATAAAACCTTATTGAAAATAACTCAACATAATAAATAATTTTCTTCTCCTCTAGTTATTTCGTTAGAATACATGTTTTCCCTTAATTTTACTCTCTTCTTGTACTCACAATTCCAATAGAATGTTTTTAAATAATTATGACTTTATTTATCTCCTCATTAGAAAAACTTTTTTAATATATATCCTTACTTTATGAAAATATTTTAAGTAAATTAACATTCCTAATGGGTTTTATAAATTCAGTTTTTCGATTATATGCTTTTTTTATAAAATAAATTGAAGATGAATCTTCATGTGATTTTTAAAACAATTCCTATTCTTATTTTAGTAAAAATGTCAAAAGAATATTTGTTTGAACTTATACCACTTTTACACCATCTTGAATAGTCAATTTTTTAAGTCACACATTATAGTTTTCCAAGATTATTATAAATTAAAAGGATTTTCAAAAAAAAATTATGAACTTTTATTTTTAAAATTTTATTTTTAAATAATGGTTATTTTCCTCTAGAAATGTTTCAAATATTTCATTAAGAATCATTAATATGTTTACATGGTTATTTTATAATGAAAATAGTTTCTCAATATTTTATGAATATATTGTTTTGAAATATTTATTTCAAATAAATATTTTTTTAAACAAATGCTATATGTGATTTTTCATTCAAAATCCATTTCTATCTAATTTGAAATACTTTGATGTTACTTATCCTTTACTATGGATATTATCCAATGATAAAATATTTTATTCTTTTTTCTGGATGGTTTATGTTTATGATGAAGATGTGTTTGTGAAACTCGTTCCTTTTATATAGGTTATTCTATGATGAATTGATGAGATAATTATGAGACCCATTTCGTTTTTATGGGTTATGATATGATGAAATGATTACAATCTCCATTTCATTTAATTGATTAAGATATGATGAATGTTTTATAATTTTATGTAACACAAATATATATTTTTTGTAATGTGTGAGACCAATGTCTACCTCTAATGGATTGGATAATGTTTAATGTTATATGATTTAAAAGAGTACATGGGAGGTTATCCCAATCCTAAAAGAGGGTACATGGGAAGTTATCCCAATCCCCAAAAGGGTATATAAGGGGTTATCTCATGCCTAAAATACATTCGTAGGTGGTTAGCCCATGCCTAACATGTTATGAAGGTCTTGGTGAGTACTGTTGACCTATGATTGAATATGATTATGTGTATGTCACAATTACTTGTAATTGGTCAATGTTATGCTCTCATGAGTCATGTTATTTTATTTCTTTATTTTCCATGTCTTATTAAAATCCAATCCTTTTTCTATGAATCGTGATTTTGATCTTTCATATGTAGGGTATGGTATTCAAATTTTATTCTCATGTTCTCATGCCCTTATGCACTTGTTTGGTGTATATATATCGTTTGTTTACCCTTACTGAGCATCTATGTTCACCCATTTATTTGTTTCCATTCACCATATTATGATGATAAATATTATGTTTGATATGTATAATAAGGGTTATAGATAAGATGAACTATATGGTATTTGATGTAGAACACTTTTAAATTTTTTTTATATTTTTCCAAATATCCAAACGAACAATTCCTTTTTGATCTTTAAGCATGTTTCTATGTAATTCAATGAATAATCATTCAAAATTATTTGATATCTTTTTATGAAAGGCCACGACTATTAAATATGGTATCAGATGATAGAATTAGTTAACCTTTGGAAATTAGGATGAGAAAAAATTTGTGAAAACCCTTTGTATGATCCTCATTATAGGATAACATCCGAAAATTTTGGTAAGGAATATATTATATGGTTTACCATGCAATACATCAATTTATGGATAGTAAATGTGGTTGTGGTTTTGAAACATTTCTTCCTAAGGGTAATTAATCCTAAAAATGTGTGTCGATATTGTCTTAAATGTTACCTACTATATGAAAACAAGCCTTACTACAGACCTTTTTTAATAATCTAATGGTAAAAAGAAAGAAATTGGTTTAACATTGATTGTTATAGAAATGTTTTTTATAAGAAACCAAATATATTGATGACTATAGTGAAGGAAATTTCCATTATTCACAATCAGTTATCATGATATATTATTAACAACTTGCACCTTATCCATCTCTAAGAATCCCCAAAGAAGGGAGGTGTAGAGTTCACCAAAATCTCAGGTGGTGGAGACCATATAAGAGACATTATTTAATTTCCCATTTGTTAAGAATTTGGGAAGAATAACCCAAGTGAATATCTCAAAGGGTTGAAAACAAGTTTTGAGTGGGGAAAATATGGAAACAAATCAAGTAATTTCCTAGGATAAAAGAAATTTTTTGTTAATGAAATTGATGAGAATAATTGTTTCCCTAAGGCATCGTAAAGTGTTGGATGTTATAAATTTGGAAATTATTGGAATTATATATATCGATATCCTGATTGGAAATATCATTATGATAATCATCATGATAGTATGAGTAATGGTAATATTTCATATGATAATGATACCACACACATCATTTGAAAGGTATGGGTTTTTTAATATTATTATATATGTTGAACATCAAAAGAATTGTTAAATTGAGGTTAATGAATGTAACAACATGATTAATATTTTATATTATTGGAATGAGTTATCAAAAAAAATGATGAATCTTGGTTAATGGTTTAAGAATAAAGGAGAATGATGTAAATGTTTGTGAATAGTAATTAAAGAATTATGTTATATGAATCATGATATATATAAGGATTGTTATATAGAAGTATTTTATTAAGGATTTTAAGAATATGTTTAATGGTAATGATGAAAAATAAAATTGATTCAACCAAAAGGTAATATTTTTTTGAAACCACATGATTATGGAAATATAACCCTAAAAAAGTTCATGATGCTCAGAAAAATGGTGTCTAGTTTTGGATAAAGAGATGATTTATATATATAATTTAAAATGTATAGTATTGATGACCTTAGAACTCATTAATGATCTGGTAAAAAGTTTTATATACTATCATTGATGGAGTTTATAGAATTTTTGTATTTATGGAATATATTCAATAATTTTGTGATTTGTTTAAAAAATGAGGAATTAATTATGTTTTCATTAAATTTATAAGGTATTTATTTCTATAACCATTCTTCAGGATAATATATGACAGTGGTATTCACATATTTGTTATATGACTATTAAGACCTAGAAATTGATATTTGGGGGATCAATGCTAACATTTTTTTGAGAAATTTAGTGATATTATTTATAAATTTTGAATTTTTTAAGATAATAAGGTTAACTATTTATGGAATATTTTATGTTTAATTTTGTATCATGTATTATATATTAGTGTATTACTTCACCATATGAATATTTTGGCATATTGGATAACAAGTGCTAACTATTTTGTTTTGATGACAAATAGAGAGAGAATGAATTAATTTTCATTTTGTTATGGATCATATTATCTGTTAGTTCTTAAAGCATGATAAATAATCTTTTATAGTAAGATAATATGGTTTAATTAATTAAGGAATAAAAAATTATGATATTATTCTTATGAAATGGAATGAAATCAAGTAAATATTCTTGTGAAAAATTTCTCAACATTAGGAAAAAAATATTGAAATAAAATGTTATAAATTTTTCTTCATCTTTTAGGAATGAATACTCTTTTCACCTATCAAAGATTTTTGGATTTATCATCATTAATTTCCTCCTCTCCATGTTCTTTGTTTCCCTCTATTAGTATTAAATCATTATGTTTCTATTCAATTTCCATGTTTTCACTTCTAATGTTTTTGTATATGAAATCCTTGTTATGTGTTATTATATGTGACCTTCACACATCCATTTATCTCCTTCCATTAGAAAGTTTTACTAACCATTTCTATAATGTGTGTTTCCCAAAAAATCATTTTCAAATTTTATACCATTGATTACTGAGCATAAGTAAAAATTCCATGGACTCAATTTATTTAAGGGGGGATAATATATCACCCTGATATTTAATAAATAAATTTTCCAATATATTTATCATTATTTAATATATTAAATTACAAGAAACTATAAGTTTATATTTTGTTACATACAACACCAATTTTATCTTTCTGTATAGATAATAAAAATTGTAAATGAAACACAACTTACTATTGAATATTATTATTTAACATGGTAGTAATCACCTAGCTGTTTGAATGGAATGTATAAATAGTATTATCTAAAATTTGAAAATATATGGTTTAGACATATATAAAAAATTAATTTTTTAGTGTAAAAATAATTATAAATCAAAATCAAAACTATTTAAAAATAATGAAAATATTTTTCATAAAAATAATTTTTATGCCCACAAAATTTTTTTATATCTATAAATTAAATGAATTAATTTGGTGTATTATTATAATTTAATTTATATATTATATCCAAAATATAATTTTTAAAAATCATCTTATTTGTTTTCTAAGCATGAGATAAGAATTACAAAAAATTATTCTAAAAATATTATTTTTCAAAAAAACAATTTTTCCACATTTTGTGCACTTATTTTGAAATTATTGTTTTCATATTTTAGAAAATTTACGTAAAAATAAAAATTATTTTTAATAAAATAATTTCATAATTTTCATGGAGTGAACTTTTGGGAAGTTTCTAGAAATGTTAATTTTTTAATATATAGTGAAAAATTCTTATTTTTATATAAAACAACATTCCCATTCAATGAATGTGCAGGCTCAATTTTATTTTAATAGAGTTTTAAAAGTAAAATTATTTGAAATAATATATATATTAATCCGATATATTTCATTATAATAAATTTCATATATAATTTTGATATAAAAACATTTTATGATTTTAAACATTTTTTCATTGAAAAACAGTTTTCTCAGCATGTATGCAGGTTTAATTTTAAGATAACATTGGCCACATATGTTATTTTAATTTATAAAAATGGATTACATAGTTTTAATATTAAAAATTAATATTATATAATAATATAAAATTAATTTTTTAACGTAATTAATAGTAAAAATAGTAAAAATAAATTGTTGGAGTTAAGGTTAAAACGAGTTTATGGGGGTTAAACGAGAAATATTAGAGTTAAGCGACCTAGAAAAATATAAAACACATATCTTATGTCCCAATTTTGACTTTATAAACTCTAAAGTTCTATAATGATTAATTTTTTAGTCTTTTGTCATGTAAATGATATAGGTAAACTTTATTCTTTTAAAAAATTCCAAGTGTGTCCTGTCTCCAACTTATTAATGGTCACTCACCATTCTCTCATATTGAAACTTCCAAAACCATTTTTATAATTTAATAACCAAACCATTAAATTCTTTAATTACCTCCCCAAATCCAATGGGAATTATTTTTTTTATAAATTCCTCTTAGGATATCTGTTGGTGTAAACCTAAAGAGGCTCTCTGAAGAATATGTAAAATTCTTAAACATCGGTTTTTGTTTTTTTCACCTCATTTAATCATATCCAACTATATTTATTTAATAAAAAAAATTTAAAATATAATTATATGTTTTTGGGTTAATTTATTGACCCATATCCATCTACACTTATATAAAATGGAAAATTAAACTATCGATCATGTGTAAGGAGGACTACCGCCTCACAAACTGGTGTTATTCTTTTTCCATCACCAACTATAACGATTGGATATAATTATGTATTTAATGTCTAGATACTATATTTATGATTTTATTATATATATTTAATTTTAATACCATTTCCATATTTTTAACTACCAACCCACTGAAAATCAATAATGGTACTTGTGTGTAAGGCAAACTACAACCCCGAGAACTGATGTGTTGTGTTTTTTATTTTTATATTACTATGATGGTAATAAGGATAGATTAAATAAAAATATATTATATTTGAAACATAATAATACTTCATTATGTATTTTATCACATATACCTTGTCACATTCCATTTTTTTGAGGATAATATATCGTCGTTCATGTGGACTATATACAACCACCTTTGAAAGCGATGAGAATCGTTTTTCAGTAAGTCATTTCCTGGAAGGTAATTAGGGTAAATTTAAAGAATATATATGATATATATGACATAAAATTGATTCTATAATGTTAATATATCATTTAAAAAATCTTTCATTCTGTCTATCAATAAAATAGAAAGAGCATTAATTCGTATATATAGACTTTTATCTTCCTAAACATTGTATTTCATTTTCTATATCTAAATTTAATGGATTACTATAAATAAATATGTAATGAATGTATATTATATCAATATAATGGAATCTTTTATGGAAATAATTGAATCATGGGAGAATTATGAGGACCAAAAATAAAAAATAAAAACATACATGAAAAATAAAGTAGTTATGACCCGAAAAATGATTTTAACATGGAATTGTAAATAAATGGCTAATAAAATGTCATAAGTAAATAATATATGGTATTATATATACATGAATTATTATATAATATATGTATTATAATGTTAAATTTTTATATTGGAGGCTATAATGTGTATGAATGAATGTAAAATATAAGTTAAGCTATTTTTGTCACAATTAATCATCTTTAGGGAATACATTATGTTATGCACCAATATTATTTTATGAGGATCATATAAAAAAATTTATCATTTAATATCATGAATTAATTTAATCTAATTATATTTAATTTTTACTTAAACATTATTCATTAATGGGGTTTATATTTCAAATTTACGAAGGTGGTATGGCTTTTGTGATACAATCTCATCCTTTATTTATATTGTTCATGTTTATGCTTCTGATGATTAAATATTTTGAACTATATCATAAGAAAATTATGAATTTTATTTTCCATAGTTATTTATTTATAATATATATGTCTTCCATTAATATTTATCTCTTCATGTGTACATTATTCCGAAATAATATTTTTAAATAAAATCACCTTCATTACCCCCTTCGGTCGAAAAACTATTTTTATTACATATCCATGTTTTCATAAAATGTTTTCATAAATAATTTAGTGTTACTATGCGATTGTTTAAAGTAATTTTTACAAAAAAATAAAATAAAATTAATCATCACGTAATTTTCAAAACATGGATTATTTGGACATTAATGAAAATATAAAATAAATAATTATTCTAACATGTTTGAAATTTCACACCATCATGAACACACAATGTTTTAATGGTTAATTTATATGTATAAATCTTTAAAATAATAGGAAAGTATTTAGAAAATTTTATTTTAAATTTTTGTTTGAAAATTTTATTGTTAAAGAAAGGTTATTTTCCTCAACAAATTTTTTAAATGGTTTTTAAATAATCCTTCATAATTATTCAAGGTTATTTTCATATAGAATGATTTATAAAATATTTTATAAAATTATAGTTTTAAAAAGGTTATTTTCAAAGAAAAGTTATTTTCATAAATAAATGTGCCAAATGATTTTTCTATAAGAAACATTTTCTATCTAATATGACCTCATTTGATGTTACTTAATCATTACTAGGGATATGATACAATTATACCAACTTTTTTCCTTCTTTAAATTGTTTATATAAATGATGAAGAGATTTTTATGAAACATTTTCCTTTTCCATGGGTTATTCTATGATGAATTTAAGAGATAATTATGACACCCATTTTCTTTCTAGGGTTTATGATACGATGAAAATTTTATGAAGACCATTTCATATCTTGGGATCTAATATAATGATTGTTTTAAGATCTTGTGGAACAAAAATGTATGGATTATGTTTTGGGTGGGACCTATAACTCCATCAAATTCATTTGGGTAATGATTAATGTTATAGGTGCTTAAATGGTACATGGTTGGTTACCAAATTCCAAAAAGAGGTTACATGGGAGGTTATCCCATGCCCAAAAAAGGGTACACGAGAGGCAATATAGTGCTTGATATATGTACATAGGTGGTTATCCCAATCATAACATGTTGTTAATGTCTTGGTGGGTAGCCTTGAAATGATTTTTTCTATGCTTATATGTATTCAAAAATTACATGTCTTATATCAATGTTATGGTCTTATGGCTTGTGTTATTTGAATTCCTTATGATTCATGTCTTATGAACAACCAATATTTATGCCATGATTGAATATTATGATCTTTAAAAGAAAGGGTCCTGTTTTTCTATGTTATTATCATGTTATTATACCCTTATTATCATTTTATATTTACATATTTCCCTTTTTCCTTATTAAGCATCTGATCTCATACTTTATTATGTTTCTTTTCCATAGGTTATGATTATAGGTATTACAAGTGACATTTCTAAGAAGGGTTCTAGTTATGATGAACTATGTATAATATCATTTAAAACACTTAAGAAATTTTTGTTTATGTTTCCAAGATTCAAAAGGAACTATAATTTTTCGGTCTTTAGGCCTGTTTTTGGGTAATATATTGAATAATCTTCTTAAAACATATAATATATATGAAGGAAAACATATGTAAATAAAGGAAATACCCAACCCATGACCAATACTTGGAAAAATTATTCATAAATTTATTTATTGGATTCACTCTCTATTTTCTGAACTCATTTTTAAATTTATTTATTATTAAAGTCATAAATATATATTCTCTTATGGGGTGTGAATCTAACATATCATCAGTGTGTGGATGGTCTCCAAAATTTTTATTTTGATATTAAATATTCTACTATAAATAGAAACATAGTTCCTGATTTTATTTCATATATGTGTCACCATAATTGGGTGATTGATGATAATAGGAATGGTGATTTATTTCACTAATATATTCACTCTCTCTAGATGTCACCTAATAATAAATTAGGAAACATCTGAACTATATAAATATTATGTTTTCAATCATGGATTATGTCATACAATCTATGATATATAATCTTTATTTTTTTATCATTTCATGGAAATTATTTGGTCGGGATATCCTTGATGTTTTTTTATGAAAATACCATTATTTATCATATGATTATGGAAGAATTGTAGAGCCTTCCAACATGATATAAAAAGTAATAATATAATTCCAAACATTATAATGTCTCTACATCTCAAATTTATTAAAATGTACCTTGATATTTTTAAAAAATCATATGCTCTTTTATGAAGAATGATATTTTAGAATTCATTTATAGATTACTTACCAATTTCCAAGTAAAAGAAAGACATCTAAGGTCATTAGGTACTCTTCTTGTACTTCCTCTTCAAGTGAGGAATTGAAATGAGGTCATGATATATTTTTTGACTTTTTTTCATTAGTTATTTATAGATCGGGATGGTTCAACAGTGATAATGGACTGTCTAACCAAAACAAATTACATTATACCAAATAAATATTATTCTATAATTTATTATCAATAGAAACTATATGTTTGATGGATTGTTAATCATTATGAATTTCTAATCAGTATCATCTCTAGTATAGATACCATGTTTACATCACAATTATATTTGGTCCAATAGTGGGAATTGGGTTCTAAAGTAAAATTGGGTACCACTTTCCTATATATAATCAATAACCAGTTTGAGTGGAAAATTCTTAATAATAAGAAAATTATCTAGGACTATATTTTTTAATTTTTTGGATCATGGTAATGTTAACATTATTTGATAGATTTATATTATTAAATTATTTATAATTCATTAATTAATATGACTTAATAAAAATCCCAATATGTAATTTCATGTCATTATAAATGCTCAAAAACATATCTGATAAGGATCAAGGAGATAAATCTCCATAATAATTTATTTTGGAGCACAAGTCTATATTCATAAACAACTGGAGTTGTGAAGACCCATAAATCATGGTGTCATGAAAGACAAAGGTTCACCAACACACAACACTTCTATGATTATATAATTAATGTGTCACATAAGATAGAGTTTTAGACACACAACTCATCCACATGTTTTTTACTTATGTGATCTATGGGTTCTATAAATACTAATTACCTAACCTTATTCATGTAATTCAATGATTTTAAATATATTAAGCAATGTGGCGATTCTTATAAAATGAAAATTTAACAGGTTATCCTCATTCAATTTTATTAAAGCTACATCCATAAACTATTATAGGTGAGAAAGATTATACAAATTACCTCTCTTATTCACTTAAATGTATTGTAAAATAATCAAGACTATTTTACATATCTCCCTCAATATAAACAAAAGGCATTCCATAGAACCAAAATTCCTTAATCATATTAATGTCTTTCAAATCCCCAACATTGAATATGAGTGTGTTATGGAAACCCATTGGATACCACCCCCATGATGATATATTTTGTGAAAATTGATTTCACATGGTTCACACGTATACCTAATCTAAATTCATTATTAAAAACAATATACACACAACTATAATCATGTCCCCTATCATCTTAGCCCAAGGCATCTGTAAATGTTTAGGTAGCTAATGTGTAATCCCAACACATATACATTTTTCTTCTAGAAAGGGATCAAATATTATGTATAATCTCCACACATATCCCAAATTTTTTTTAGTAAGGGTATACCAACCATAATATTAAACAACCCTATTTTCACCCCTTTCATGTCATAAGAATCCTTACCACATGATGATAAACTATAAATACTGGTCTTTTCACATGAAGTTAAACTATACCCATCAAACTATAAGGATTTTGATTATAATTCTTATAGTATATGTATTAATTCACTCTTATTTTCAATACTAAATTATTTATAATCATATCTACTATTTAAGAGTTGTAACCCACCCACCACTCCCTCCCACATAGAAATTATTGTGGAGTTCTTATCCACCCATAATGCCTACCAATAAATAATAATTCCATTGAGTGACCCCACATGACTCTAAATCATTAGATTCCACACTAAATATTATATTATGTGTGTCACCATAAGAATTTAAATAATGATTTTACACATTAGACTCTAAACCAAGAGGTTCCCCAATAGATTCATAACTGTGAGTAACCCCATTGAACATTAAGTCATAAGCACAATCCTTCTCTGATTTCAACTTATGGAGCCATAATTCCCCTATGTGAAAAGTATTGGATGCCTTTTTTTAAGATCATATGATAACTCACTATTTTCAAATGTTATGAACATAATATTCCTTTTAAAAAAGAGTATGATGTCTTATATGAAAATTATAGGATTCCTTATGTGAAGTGAATATGATAGGTTATATGAATATAATATAAAGGAAAATGTAATTTTAATAATATATATATTATGAGATTATAATTTTCATATTTTGTAAAAATCATGGGATTAAGTATGTGGTTTTGATGGGAGGCCAAATATGATGGACATAGTAAAGTATCCCTGAACCTGTGGTATCCGATCTAGTTTTAAAAACATTGACTTTACATTTATAACTTTGATACCAATGAAGGTGACCAATTTTCACAGCCCAAAACTTAAAACATCAAAAGAAAATAATTGGATCACTTATATTCATAAGGACCATTTATATTAAGAGTTTTAAATAATTTATACAATATTTGAAAATCATGTATTTGTAAAACACTAGTTAAAACAGATGAACATCATCTCCCTCTATAACCATTCATATTCCACATTAGGTCATCATCATCATACATATTAAAGCCTTCTATACATAATTTTTTCAACCTCAATATTCATAACCAAAGGAAAATCAAACATATAAACGGTGAGATCAAATGAATAGTAAGACGAAATATAATAATTAATATTAGAATTTTATCACAAATCATAAAAACAACATAAGGGTATGATGAAATAACAAATGTACATGAGTATAAGATAATAATATTCATACCCATCAATACCTCGATAACAAAAAATGTAAACATTACATGAGGCCTTAATAAATGAAAGAGTCTTTGTAATCAATAGTTATGAGCCACATAATATAAATCGTGATCATAAGAAACATTATAAACCCATATAAATCATATATAAAACATATTTCTATCATGGGAACATTATCTTTCTTTCACTCTTAGAAATTTAATATAAAATATGACTAACTTCATTCTCTGATGTACACAATGCATTGGGTGACTATAAAGAAACCAATCATTCTTGGTTTATCATAGAACCACCCATCCTTTGTTAATAATGTAACCACCCAACATTGTTTTATATTGGAACAAACCATAACTGTTTTATAAAAAATCATCAATCCTTATAAAATAATTCCAAGAACCCTATTGTAAATAATCTACAAAGTACATTAATTTAGTCAATGATTCATTGAAACAACCTTTATGGTTTTTAGATCATGATTAACCCATGGAAAATAAATAGGGACAATAATAATATCTTTAAAACATGATCAACCTATTAAAATTAAATTTGTTCCATAAAAATCACTTTGAAACATGATTAACCAACTTAAATCAAATGGGTTCCATAATAATATCTTTAAAACTTGATTAACCTGTGGAAAAGAAATGGGTTCCATTTAATCTATGTGAAGAAATATTAATCCATCCATAGAAACAATGGGGGTTTTATCATTAAAAAATATCAACATTCTATCATAATTAACAATAAGGGTTGTTGACATTGTAAAATTCAAATCCAATTAAAATATTATCAAAAATATTTTTAAGGAAAAATATTTTCATTTTAAATTCTAATTGTAAAAACTAAAAAATCACAAAATATTGTGAAAATAATTTTATTTAAAAACAAGGATGGAAATATATATTGTAAAATTAAAGTAAATTATTGTATGTGAAGATGGTAAAATCCATTCATGTAAAACATTATAACAATAAACATTATTTTCAAAATAAATTTAAAATGATAGTCAAAAGTGACCCATTTGGAAAAGGGTAAGAAATATAATTTTAAAATTTTCTAAAATAATATAAAATAGAAAATAAAATGGATTTAAAAAACAATGTATTTTTAAAATTTAATATTTTTTAGAAGTATTTTGGAATAATTTAATATTGGGTAGAAATATACATGACTTAAAAGAAAAAAAACAAGATTGGTATCACCTAAAAATGATGTTCATGATGTCTCTACAATCAATAAGAAAGGGGAAAGAAATTAAAAATGTGAAAAAAATCATTAAAAAAGGATAATAAAATATATATGGTTCACGAAAAAAAAATTATATTATTTCATCTCAAATAAACATAATCATAAACAATCCTAAATGAATGTATATTGTGACATAAAGCTTCTACCGCTTTGGTAACCCTTTAATTGTATTCTCCATGAAAGAATAACTAAAAATGAAACATTTAATATCATGAAAATAATTAGATACATTATAAAACATTCCAAAATTTCAGTATATACACATCATAGAAAATATATGGGGATAACATAAACATATGTCCCAATGAAATGAATGTTGGATGATCGAAGGTGAAAAATATCATACCACCAAATTGAGAGTTAATAAATTGAGATATTATGTGTAACAAATGTAAATCCATAAAAACTATAAATAATAAATTAAAAAAATATATAGTTAAATTAAAACATTATCATATCATAATAGATTCAATTAATAAGATAGATAACCAAATGAAATGAAATTTTGTTAAGATACTCTTTACAACTTGGTAACCTTCTTGTTAATCCCCTTGGATAAATTAATTCAAAATGAAACATAAAATATTATTATATATGAAATATTCATAATATTATAGGTAAAATGTGTAGTATAAAAAATGAAAAATATTTATAATATTAGAATATATCATATGTCTCGTAGAAATAAAAATGTGTGAAGAGAAAATCTGCTACCTCGAGTCGAGAATTTCTTTGTGTTCCCTTTACTCTTATATAATAAGAATACATCAATTATAGTATTTGTTAATAAAGTTTCATATTTCTAATAACTTATACTAAAATCATTTATTTTATTTATTTTTAATGAAAATATTCAATATTTAATCATTTAAGTCCACATCAGGTGTTTTAAGGACATTAAGTTAATTGTTTCAAAACAACTTTGGTGTGCCAAATGTGTTAAAAGGGGTCATTATTTAAAAATATATAGAATATTAATAATGAAATAATTATAATGTTTAATAGAAATTTATTATTTTAAATCCATTCATTAAAAATGTTTATGAAAAATGAAATATGTTACGATCATGAAGACGGTAGGCAATACATATGCCTAAGTAACATTTCAATTTTTAAATGATCATTAAGGAAAAAAGGTATTTATTATTTTATCTTTATAAATGATAATAATATAATAAATTACATATTATTTGTTTAAATATAATTATAAATATCATTATTATGTTTTTTTTATGAAAAAAATAATCACATCGCTTCGTAGAGGCGGTAGTCCACACGTACATGAATGACGTTATCATTTTTCAGTGTAAGAAAGAAAATCATATATATTATATTTTTAGAATGGGAAATATATAATATATATAATTAAGTTATTATTTATATCACATATATATTATCTCATTATCCTTATTACCTTCCAGGTTAACCTGTACTGAAGAACAAACCACATCGTTTCAAGAGATGGTAGTATGCCATACACATGGGTAACATCATTGTATCCCACATGGAATGGAAATTAAAAAGGTATATATGATATCATAACTCAATAAGTATTAATATGTTACATATATATTATATATACTTTAATTACACCATTAAATCAATCCACGATATGTGATGATGGAAAAAGAAAGACATTTGTTCGTGATATTATTTTCTTTCGCACACACGAATGATGATTTCATATCCCATTTGATAGAAGAAGAGAATGATTTATGCTATTAAATTAGAATAATAACATATAAGGATATGTAATATAAATTGAAAATCATATAATAATATATTAATAATATTTTGTATAGGTGGATGAAGAAAAAAAACTCTTAGTTGGAAGTTTACCTCTTCTTGGACCACCTCTTTAGTATTATACCTAATGTATTACTATAATAGATTTTTGAAAAATATAACATTTATATAATTAGGGGTATTAATTTTTGAAGTTATTTTGGTAGTTATTAAATGATATAAATGGTTTTTATGGTGTTAATAAGATAGGAGAGGTGGTGGCCTTTTACAAGTGAGGTTAGTACAAAAATTGAAATTTTTTAAAAGAAAAAGGTGTAAAATTTTTTAAATTCAAAAATAACTTATAATTAATAATTATGGTTTATTATAAACTATATAGTCTAAATATGTATATAAAATAGTTTTTATATGTGTTTTTATTTCATTTTGGACATTATATTCTTATTTTAACACCCGGGTAAACCCATTTTCACCTTAACCATGGAAATTTATTTTTACTATTCTCACTATTCATTATGGTCAAACAATATGTAAAGAATATTATACATGATAAATTATTTTAATTATAAACACTGAATACATTTTACCAAATTTAATTTTTGTAGGTGTAAATTTTTAATTTAAAATTAAACTTCAATAAGCAATGAAAAAGATGGTGTTCAAGAAGGGTAGTTTTCAGAAAATATTTATTTTATATTTACTCAATTACTAATTATAATAATTGTGTGAATATAAATTAGAATTTATTTATATATAACCTATAAATTTAATTGAAATAATTCATTATTTTGGGGTTTTTAAATTAATTAAAAATGATAAACATTATACACATTAAAAAAGTTTTCTAAACAATCCCATTTTTAAACACCAAGACCACCTTATACTAAAATCCAAAATAAAAGTGGTTGAAAAAACTAATTGTATTGAATATAATTAAAAAATAATATTTTTTCTTGAAATCAATTTAAAAAAATAATGGTACTTTCAAATTTCTTAATTTAAAAAATTAAATGTAATTTTTTTAAAAATATGTATTTTTAAGTATTCACTAAAAACAATATTTTCAAAAAATAGACAAACATTCAACCAAAGTGTATTTTGTTATTTCGATTTAAAAAACTTATTTTCATTTTATCACAAATATTTTCTAAATTTTTCAATAATTAATTATTATATTTCTTCTTGAAGAGAAATAAAAATAATTTTTTAAGAAAACGAATTTTTGAAGAATAAAATTACTTTTCTAAAAATGGATTGATTATATAAAAATATCTTATACATAATATATATTGAGTATTACTTATATATTTATAATAATTTAGTAAATAATTTTCATACCCTCTAAATTAAAATCTATGTGGTGATGTTTATATATTTTTTAGGACTTTTAGGCTCAATGTAGAGTGTCTAATTGATAACAAAAATAGTTTTATTTTACAAAATATTAGGGTGTTACATCCTCCACACTTTAATAAATTTAATCCTTAAAATTAGAAATTTCACACAGTATACGGTTCTTTTATATTTAAAAATACATTATTTTAGAAATCCACATCACAAAAATTGTTAATAAAACATTCATTTGATAAGAGGGAAAAGGATGTGTTAAGGCTATCTAGAATAACACATTATTGATTTCTAAATAGGGTAAAATTGTAGGTATTTAATCATTTTTTCATGCAAGAAAATTTTAAATCCAAAATAATTATATAGACTAATATATATCATTACTAAAAATAAATTAAATGATCAAGATAAATTGAAAAACCTCAAAACCATAAACCAAAGAGGTGTTTAAAAGGTCATTATATCATTAGAAATGATTATAATATGAAAAAAATATTAGATACCTTTTCTGAGAGTTAATTAATTATTTTTCATCCATACTAACGTAATAAGGAACTATAATTATTTTAAGAGTATAATTTGATCCTTTTTTCAACTTTCACCACAATATCAACTTTTTCTCTAAATTATGAGTACTCAATATGGATTTTTCATACCTAAAACACTAAAATAATCATTCAAAAAAATGATAACAAAAAAAGGTATAATAAATCTATTTCAACAATCATTAGATATTAACTAAAACAAAAAAAATTTGAACATTTTAAATTAACTCCAAAAATTAATAAAACATCATATGATACATTCATCATAAAAAATAAGTAGTAATACATCATGTTGAAACAAAATAATTCCATAAATGAATAACCCTATATACCAAATATCATAAAAACCTTAAAATTAAAGAGATATTTTAACTGAAATTTTACCTCATACATTTTATTTTTTAAGCACAATAATATGGAGATATCATTTTCAACTAACATTAATAACAGAGTCACCAAATCACTATTTAAATACTCTAGTTATCTATATGAAAAAACTTTTCCTCTCATAATTATATCAATAACCAAGATAATAAAAATCCTAAAGGTTATCAATGCCATAAATATTATTTTCACAAATTGAAAATTCATACTTCTTGTTAAAGAAAATATTTACATATACATCAAAATAATAAAACACCTACTAAAGTGTCATTAATTATTTTGAGTTATCATCACTTAAAACCTCCAAAGTGGTGTCTAAGACATGGATCATCTGATAAAACAAAATATTATATACCTATGATGGTATCTAAAAATCTTAAGATCACTAAACATATATAAATCCAAATCTCTAAAGTTATATATAGCTTCCCTCTAATACCAACTATGAAAGCCTTGAACTTGTACACCTAAAACCATCATTGAAAATATAAACTTTACATTTTCATATTTGATACAGATAATGTCAGACCAATTTTTTATTCCAAACATACTACATAAAATGGAAAATATTGGATCAATTATATTCTCAATGAACTTTTAAATTTAGAGTTTTTTAAAATTAGTAAAAACTCCTAAAATCATGGATTCATAATCAACTTCATTACAAAGATGAAAAAATCTCCCATTGTACCCAAATTTTCATATTCCACTTTAGGTTATCATTATAATACTTATGAAACCCTTCTATAAATAATTCATTCAACATCAATCATTATAACGAGTGGAAAATGAAACATAATAAGGTATATCTAAAATGATTAATAATGTTTAACATAAGAATTGATAATTGAATGTCATTAGGGAATATAATAAAAGAATAAGGAAGTGATGACATAATCAATGTGTATTAGTATAAAAAATAATATTCATTCCTGTCAATACCTGAACCATCAAACATTTAACAAGGCCTTAATAAAGTTAGGAGTCAACAGAATTAATTATCAAGAACTATGTGATATCAATCCTTATCATAAGAATGTTATAAAACCTTATAAAAAATATATATAATATAAGGCCCCAGACTTAAACATTAATTAATCTTGAGATATTTCAAGAAGACACCTTGAGGATCTTTTTAGGTTTAGAGTTTTAGAGAATTAGATCATAAAACATGCATTACATTCCACATTTAAACAAAGTGGTTACATAAAAGGTAGTATTCATTTTTTACATCAATGGAAACATATTTAATATAAAACATGGATTCTTTATTGGCAATTCTTTGACACTATCATCACATCATGTACCTTTCCCTTGACCTGTTAAAATCATTTGGAAAACATGGGTTGAGCATAAAAAGATCAGTAAGGGTTATAAAAATTTGGAAAGGAAACATGAGTACATATATACATAAGAATGAAATCATACTTTACCCAGAAAACATAATCACTTTAGCATACCTCATCAAATCATTAATAAATCATAGAAACCATAAGACGTAAAGATAACTTGAGGCATTCATAACATTTTTATGTAGGTAGTAACCGTCTTGGTTACGTTTGGAATACCCATCACAATATATTCCCTAAATCTCTTCGGAGAAACCTTAACGTTTAACTCCTTCGTGTTACCCAATGCATTAGAGATCCATATCGGGCTCACCCTCCCTTAGTTAATCATGGAACCATCCGTCTTCATAACAATGCCCATGAACCATAACATAATCATATCACATAATACATGCATAAAGGAAACATAACATTTCCACATTTCAATCACAAGATATCAATAAGACACATTGATATAAAAAAAATTTGAAAACCATTTACAATACCAAAATTAAAGAAAAGTAAATCATGGTATTTATTTTTCCATTTTAAAAAAAGGTATGGCTTGTAGAGGAAGTCAAAACTCAAATAATGGTCATGGCTATGGAGAAGTCGTTGTCACCGCATACGTACGACAAAAAAACATTCCTCTTGTTGTTTAGTAAAATGATTTGTATAAAAGAAGATTCCTTTTGAATAAGAATAATAGTAAAAGGGGTTTATACAACGTATAAAAGAAAGTTGTGTATAAAACAAAATATGACTCAATGAAAGGATATTGAGACGAAGTCCCTTACCTCGGGTCTGACTTGACTCGATCGTTATTTAATATCCTGAATAATAAACTTGAGTTAATTTCTACTTTCTTAAGAACCTTTTTCAAGTTAATTATTCCTTTTATATAACTTATTACCATGTTATGAACACTATGTTATTATTTAAGTTAATAACAGTCGTTTTAACGATCATTGGTACTTCAGTCAAAAATAAACTCTTTATAATTACAAGTTGTTCATGTGGTAAAATATCCATTATATCCAGAATTATATTCATGATATATATATCTTATATATCATATATATCCAGTATATATGTGCATTTATAATATTACATATTATTTAGAGGTAAGAAATGAAATGCATCATTCATGGAGACGGTATGTCGTACGTACGCATGAACGCTACTTCCATTTCTATTTCCTATTTATTGGACTTAAACATAATGATACATAATAGTATTTCAATTCCAGTATGGTATCATATATAATATCATTATATCTATCCTTTAAATGTACCACATATGGTATTAACGAATCAAATCACTTTGAGGGGGCGGTAGTCCGCACTTCCTAAAATGATGATATCGTGTATACCCAAAATGGAATCCATAAAGGTATGCTATAAATGAAAAATACATAATCTTAAGGAAAAAATAAACATATAATATATCATATATAAATATAGTGACATCATAATGGCCACCTTTGAAGGTGTTAGAAGAATTTTAAACAATCATCGTTTCGTGAGGCAGAAATTCATCATCCACAGAAACAATATATTCTTTAACCATTAGATGTAGGTGTGTGTAAGTGTAGATCGAATTATTCTTATAAAAACATCCTAGGATATTGCAGATACTATAGTTTTTACAAAAGGAATGAATAAAAAGAGTTTAGCGGGTTGGAGAAGCAAAATAAAACAAAAGAACACGAGTGAAGACATTACATTAAAATCGGGTAACTCTCTTTGATTTGAGATCAAAGGCTTCGTTGGGAAGACTTATTCCCCAAGTGACGATTCTATGAGTAATATAGGGATGGGGAGAGACAAAATGATTCAGTTTTGGCCGAGGCAAAGGCTTGGGAGGTGTGGGTAATGTGGTAGAGGTGGGGGCCTTTTATAAGAGGAGAGGAGGGGCACTCTTGGAAAGTTACAAAATGTTACTTTATTATCAAATGTGTTTCGTATGTCAAAGGTCCCACATTGATGTATTTTGAGGATATGGTGATAACGGTTCGAAATATACTCATCCAATAGGTCTTTGACAAGTTTAATTTATAGTTTTTTCATTATCTTTTCATTTTATTTAAATCTTTTATTAATGAGGTAATCATTGCATCATCATGATGTCATAAATAATTTAATTTATATAATATCTAAAACATTATGTAAAAAAATACTATGATGTAGGAAATATTTTTATATTTCCAATGAATATTTATAGTCCATAATATCATGTACGTAGACAAAAATGAAATTTTTTTTACTCAGGTGATACATTCTTTGGTATATTTACTTTTTAAAAAAAATAAAAAGATAAAAAGTCAGTTTCCCACAAAATTGATTCCATGGGGTCCCCAAGATTTTCACAAGGCATCCCATGGTCGGCCATGAGACAAAAAGTATAATTAGGACACATGTTGGTGTCATTTTTTATTATTATGATATTATTTTATTATCCTTAACTACCCGATTACACATTAATCAAGATAATTAATGATAATTATCATCATTACTATTCATAATGTCCAAAAACAAAAGTGTCCTGATTACATAATTTGAACCTTATGATTCCAAATATGTAATCCATTTTTTGAAATTCCAATCAACGAAATTGCAATATTTAATTTAAAAATAATTTTCATTATCAAAACAAATAGCGGGTTTTTTTGAAACAATATCTATGAAAAGATTGGCATTAGTTTATGCCCAATTCCAAAGTGAAATTAATCCTATTGACCACAATTGGATTAAATGGTAAAAATATATCCATATTACACTTTAATACATATTAAAAAGATATTGTTACTATATAATTAAGTTAGATGAAAAAGAAGTTTTGAAGTAAAATGCAGTATTTTTCACTATTCATTAAAAATTGAACATTGTCAAAAAAAATACAAACAATTTATCCAATGTAAATTTCAATGTCCCAATCATAAAAATATGTGTATATTGACAAATCGAGCTTATAAAATTGTCAAAAGTTTGATTTAAAAATTTTTTTCCATCAAAAGGCAGTAAAACAATCTTTAAAAAAATATTAGTGTATTCAATGCTTAAGATTGGATTTATTCTCATTTTAAGCCTCTAAAACACTATCTAATTCATAAATAGACATAGATAAAAATATCTATTATTCATTACCTACATGGGATGTTACAGCCTTCCCCCATTAGAAAATTTAATCCCTGCAATCTATTTACTTAACGAATAAGTGGGGGTATTTATCCCTCATAGCATTTTCAAATTCTCATGTTGCCTCTTCAACCATATGGTTTTCCCACAAAACCATTTCCTGGTGAATCACCTTATTCTGCAATACTTGATCCCTGTGGTCCAAAATCTGGACCGGTTGTTCCTCATAAGATATATATTCTCTTCCAACTGAACTACCTCTGATCTCAAAACATGAGATGGATCTGGAATATACTTTCTCAACATCGAAACATGAAAAACATTGTGTAGCTGAGATAAAATCGGAGGAAAGCCACTCGGTAAGAAACTAATACAACTCTATATAGAATTTCATATGGTCTAATGAAACTTGGAATCAACTTTCCTTTCTTACCAAATCGCATCACACTTTTCCATGGTAAAACTTTGAGAAAAACATGATCACCCACCTCGAAAGATAGATCCTTCCTCCTATTGTCCGTATAACTCTTCTGCCTGCTCTGAGATGTTCTCATGTGTCTCTGTATCAGCTGAACTTTTTTTGCCAACTCTTCTACCAATTCCAGTCCCATCAACTTACTTTCACTCACTTCATCACAAAAAGCTGGAGTTCGACACCGCATCCCATATAATGCCTCAAACTGTGCCATCTGTATACTGGAATGAAAACTGTTATTATAAGAAAACTCAACCAAAGAAAGATATTGGTCCCAACTTCCATGATAATCCATCGAACAAGAATGTATCATATCCTCCAATATCTAAATTATTCGTTCTAACTATCCATTTGATTGAGGATTAAAAGATGTACTAAAATTTAATTCAGCACCCAACGACTTCTGAAGGCCTTTCCAAAAGTTAGAAGTAAACCTGGGATCATGATCAGATACAATGGAGAGGGGAACTCTATGTAACCTTACAATCTCTTCAAGATACAGTCTAGAAAGTTGATCTAGGAAAAAATTATCTCATATAGCAAGGAAATGAGCAGATTTAGTCCAACGGTCAACAATAACACAGATTGCATTATTACCTCGAGATGTCTTCGGTAATCCCACAATGAAGCACATTGATATATTTTCCCATTTCCACTATGGCACTGGTAAATGCTGAAGCATCCCTTTCGGTAACAGCCTCTCTGATTTAACATATTGACATGTCAAACACTTCACATTAAAATCAACAATATCTTTTTTTATTCCATCCCACCAGTAATACTCCCGAAGATCTCTATACATCTTAGTACTGCCTGGATGAACTGAAAACGGAGAACTATGAGCTTCACATAACAAATCTCTCTTCAACTATGAATCACAAGGCACACACAATCTCTTCCAAAATCTCAAAATACAATCATTATCAATGTTGAATTAATGTAACTTACCCTTCTGAACCAGCTCTACCTTTTTCTACAACTCACTGTCTTGTTTCTGTTCTTTCTTGATTCTGTCTCATAGAGAAGATTTCACTGATACCTGAAACAAAATAGAAGGAAATCCTACACCAATAACTTCTATGCCAAACATCATCAAATCCGTAACCAAGGTATCACTTTCCAAACACAAAATTGTTAATGAAGCATTACTATTTTGACTCAAAGCATCAACCACATTATTTTCTTTTCCCGGATGGTAATGAATTGTACAATCATAATCCTTGATTAATTCTAGCCATCTCCTATATCTCATATTAAATTCTTTATGAGTGAATATATACTTTAAACATTTTTGATCGGTATATATCTCACACTTTACTCCATACAAATGATGCCTCCAAATTTTTAAAGTGAAAACAACACCAGCTAATTCCAAATCATGTGTAGGGTAATTTACATCATGAGTTTTCAACTTACGTGAAGCATAAGCAATTTCCTGATCATTATGCAGTAGGAAACAACCAAGTCCTTTCAATAAAGCATCACTGTAGATAACAAACTCACCATTCCTGGAAGGTAGATCCAAAAGAGGAGCATTCACCAATCTTCTTTTGATTTCCTGAAAACTATCATTACATTCTTTTGTCTAGATAAACATAACACCCTTCTGAGATATCATAGTCATTGGACTAGATAACCAGGAAAATTTTATAACAAACCTTCAGTAATAGCCTTCCAAACCAAGGATGCTACGAATCACAGTGACATTTGTGGGTCTTGGCCTTTCTTCAACAACCCTTTTTTTGTAGGATCAATAGTTATCCCATCTTTATAAACAATGTGACCAAGGAATGAAATTTGTTATAACCAAAACTCAAACTTGCTGAATTTCCCATATAATTTCTTTTCTTTTAAGGTTTTCAAAATAACTCTTAAATGTATTTCATGCTCCTCTTTACTTTTAGAAAACACCAAAATATCATCAATGAAAACCACCACAAACGTATCCAAGAACTCATGGAAAATTCTATTCATTAAGTCCATGAATACAGTAGGTGCATTGGTTAGCCCAAAAGGCAATACTACAAATTCATAATGGCCATATCTTGTATGAAACGCAGTCTTCGGAACATCTGCTTCCTTTACCTTCAGCTGATGGTACCCCGATCTCAGGTCAATCTTTGAAAAAAGCTGAGCTCCCTGGAGCTGATCAAACAAATCATCGATATGAGGCAAAGGATATTTGTTCTTAACAGTGATGTTATTCAACGCTCTATAATCAATGAAAATCCTCATAGAACAATATTTTTTTTAACAAATAAAATAGGATCACCCCATGGTGATGTTCTAGGTCGAATGAATCCTGTCTCTAATAAATCTTGCAATTGCTCCTTCAACTCTAAAAGTTCAGTTTGAGCCATTCGATAAGGGGGTTTGGAAATTAGCTTAGCATCAGGAACTAAGTCAACAGTAAATTCAACTTCCTGATCTAGTATTATTCCAGGCAACACATCAGGAAATACATCAGGATACTCATTTACCACTGGCACATCGTCAATCTGAACAGTTACTTTGTTTTCAATGATGTGTGAAAGGTAACATTCATTTCCATCTTTTACAAGTTTCTCAGCCTCTTGATATGTTATCAACAGTAAAGGTTCATTCTTGTAAACAAACTGAAAGTCTTTCTGAAAAGAAACTTCTTTAGCTCTACATTTAATCATAGCATGGTAAATAGAGAGCCAATACATACCCAGGATAACATCAAACTCTACTAGAGGTAAAACAATAAGGTTTTCCAGTAGGTTCTTTCCACGGATATGGATAGGAAGATTCTTATAAATTCTTTTTTCCTCAACACTTCCCCCAGGTGTTTTTACCACAAGTTCAGGAGTCATTTCTTGAGATGGTATTCCCATTTTACTAGAAAGGTTTTCAGAGAAGAAAGAATGTGTAGACCCCGAATCAAACAACACAGTGGCATGATCTGAAAAAACAAACAAAGTACCTGATACAACATCATTTGATGGCCAGACATCTGCTGAAGTAGTTGAAAAGGATTTCACCACCCCTTTCTGCTTGTAGTCTAAATTCTTCCCATCACTTGAGCTCTTTGTCGGACACTCATTGGCATTGTGACCCATCTCATTGAACTTAAAGCATTTCACTAACTATAAATCAAATTTGGACTTACCATCACCTTGATCTTTTTCAGTGAAATCACGAGCCTTATGTCCCATCTTAACACATCAGTATCACTTTCTAGAATTCAGAATACATTCCCCAACATGCCTTTTACCACATTTATCACAAACTGGAAACTTAGTTTTCTTACCGTCAGACCTTTTTGAAAAATTCTTTGCTTTCTCCTGCCACATCGATCTCTTCTTCTACTGGTTGTTATAGAATACTTGATCATTAGAAAACTCCATTTCCACCTTCTCAACACATCGAACAAGCTTTTCATAACTTTTAAACTCATGAGAAGCCAACGACCTTCGATATTTTGGATTTAATATTGAGTAAAAATGATAGATTTTACTATCAAGGTATAAGATAAAATTTGGAGCATACCTTGACAATCAAGTGAACCTTTCTTCATAGGCAGCCACTGTGTCTTCCTCCTACCTCAATTCTAGGGATTTTTTTTCCATACTGTGTCGAACAACCTTAGGAAAATACTTCTCAAGAAACATACCTTTGAATTCATCCCAGTCGAGAGCATCAATCTCATTAGCATCCCTGATATTTTTAACCATTGACCACCACTGATCTGTTTCACCCTCCAAACGGTAAATAGAAAGACTAAACTTTTGATTTTATGAACACCCCACAACATCGAAAATCCTCTCCAGTGCTTTAATCCACCCTTCAGATAGCACATGGTCAGATGATCCTCTGAATGATGGGGGATGTTGCCTCATGAAATGTTCCACCATTGACATTTTCCTCTGCGGTTGATCTGGCTGATCTCGTGCATGGATAACACCACCATTTATTGCTTGATTCAACTGCGCCATTACTGGAAAAAACTATTCAGTTCCAATTCTGACCATCTCAGGATGCTGATTCGAAAGGTTATTTCCTTCTGTATGCCTTCCTAGAACTGCTTCCTTGTTTCTTCTGCGGAAAACCATTCTTAACAAACATGTCTTAGATGAAGCAACATGGTAATCTTCAAATGCTATATCATTTCAATTTGACCATAAAAAAAAATATTTTTTGATAATCATTTAATATAATTCTAACTCATAAAGTTATCTAAACCGACCTCTGATACCAACTATATGGCCCCAGCCATAAACATTACATGATCTGGATATATTTCAAGAAGACACTTTGAGGATCTTTTCAGGTTTAGAGTTTTAGAGAATTAGATCATAAAACATGCATTACATTCCACATTTAAACAAGGTGGTTACATAAAATATAGTATTCATTTTTCCCATCAATGCAAACATATTTAATATAAAACATTGATTCTTTCTTGACAATTCCTTGACACAATCATCACATCATGTACCTTTCCCTTGACCTGTGAAAATCATTTAAAAAACTTGGGATGAGCATAAAAAGCACAGTAAGGGTTATAAAAATATGGAAAGGAAACATGAGTACATATATACATAAAAATGAAATCATACTATACCCATTAAACATAAGCACTTTAACATAACTCATCAAATCATGAATAAATCATAGAAATCAAAAGATATAAAGGTAACTTGAGGCATTCATAACATTCTTATGTAGGGAGTAACCCTCTTGGTTACGTTTGGAATACCCATCACAGTATATTCCCTAAATCTCTTCAGAGAAACCTTAACGTTTAACTCCTTCATGTTACCCAAAACATTGGAGAGCTATATCAGGCTCACTCTCCCTTATTTTATCACGGAACAACCCGTATTCATAACAATGCCCAAGAACCATAACAAAAACGTATCACATAATACATGCATAATGGAAACATAACATTTCACATTTCAATCAAAAGATATAAATACAACACATTGATATAAAAAACATTTTAAAAACCATTTTCAATACCAAAATAAAAGAATATTAAAACATGGTATTTATTTTTTCATTTTCAAAAAAGGTATGGCTTGTAGAGGAAGCTGAAACTCAAATAATGGTCACGGTGGCAGAGAAGTCGTTGTCGCCGCATACGTACGACAAAAAAACATTCCTTTTGTCATTTAGTAAAACGATTTGTATAAAAAATATTCATTTTGAATAAGCTTAAAAGTCACAGGGGTTTATACACCGTATAAAAGAAAGTTGTGTATAAAACAAAATATGCCTCAATGAAATGAGATTGAGATGAAGTCCCTTACCTCGGGTCCGACTTGACTCAATCATCCTTTAATCTCCTGAATAATAAACTTAAGATAATTTATACTTTCTTAAGAACCTTTTTCATGTTCATTTTTCCTTTTATATCACTTATAACCATGCCATGAACACTATGTTATTATTTAAGTTAATAATGGTTGTTTTAACGATCATTGCTACTTGAGTCAAAAATAAACTCTTTATGATTACAAGTTGATCATGTGGTAAAGTATCCATTATATAGATAATTATATTAATGATGTAGATATCATATATATAATATATATCCAGTATATGCATGCATTTAAAACATTACATAACATCTAGAGGTAAGAAATGAAATGCACCATTCATGGAGACGGTAAGCCGTACGTACGCATGAACGCTACATACATTTATATTTCATATTTAATGGAATTAAAACATAATGACACATAATAGTATTTTAATTCCAGTATAGTATCATATATAATATCATTAAATCTTTCCTTTATACGTACCACATATGGTATAAACGAATCAAATCACTTTGAGGGGGCGGTAGTCCGCACTTCCTAAAATGAAGATATCGCATATACCCATAATGGAAGTCATAAAGGTATGCCATAAATGAAAAATACAGAAGCTTAAGGAAAACATAAACATATTATATATCATATATAAATATAGTGACATCTTAATGGCCACCTTTGAAGATTTTAAAAGAATATTGAACAATCATCATTTCGTGAGGCAGAAATTCGCCATCCACAGAAACAGTATGTTCTTTAACCATTAGACGTAGGTGTGTGTAATTTTAAGTCAAATGATTCTTATAAAAATATCATAGTATATTGAAGATACTAGAGTTTCTACAAAATAAATTAATAAAATTATTTTAGGGGGTTGGAGAAGCAAAATAAAACAAAAGAACACGAGTGAAGACATTACCTTAAAATCGGGTAACTCTCTTTGATTTGAGCTCAAAGGCTTCCTTGGGAAGACTTCTATCCAAAGTGAGGCTTAAAGGAGTAAGAGAGGGATATGGAGAGACAAAATGATCAGGGGTTGGCCTAGATAAAGGCATGAGAGGGTTGGGTAAGGTGGTAGAGGTAGGGGCCTTTTATAAGAGGAGAGGAGGGGCACTCTTGGAAAGTTACAAAATGTTACATTATTTTCAAATGATTTTTGGATTTTAAAGGTCCCACATTGATTTATTTTGAGGATAAGGTGATACGGGTTCGAAATATACTCATCAAATAGTTCTTTGAAAAGTGTAAGTTATATTTTTAATATTATCTTTTCATTTTATTTAAATCCTTTATTAATGAGGTAATCGTTGCATCATCATGATGTCATAAATAATTAAATTAATTTAATGTCTAAAAATTATGAAAAAAATACTATGATGTAGGAAATATTATTATATTTCCAAGTAATATTTATAGTCCATAATATCATGTATGTAGAAAAAATTAAAAATGTTTTACTTAGGTGATACATTCTTTATTATATTTACTTTCTCTAAAAAATAAAAAGATAAAAAGTCACATTCCAACAAAAGTGATTCCATGGGGTCCCCAATATTGGCACAAGGCATCCCATGTTCGGCCATGAGACAACCAGTATCATTAGGACACATGTTGGTGTGATTTTTTATTATTATGATATTATTTTATTATCCTTAACTACACGATTACTCATTAATCAAGATAATTAAAGATAATTACCGTCGTTACTATTCATAATGTCCAAAAAACAAAAGAGTCTTGATTAAAAAATTTGGACCTTCTGATTCCAAATATGTAATCCATTTTACCAAATTCCAAAAACAGAAATTTCCATAATTAATTTAAAAATAATTCTCGTTGTCAAAACAAATAGCCAGTTTTTTTAAACAATATCTATGAAAAGTTTGGTATTCGTTTATGCCCAATTCCAAAGTGAAATTAATCCTAATGACAAAAATTGGATTAAATGGTGAAAATATATTCAAATTAAACTTTAAGACCAATTAAAAAAATAATCTAACCATATAATTAAATGAGATGAAAAATCAGTTTTGATGTAAAATGCAGTATTTTTTCACTATTCCTTAAAAATTGAACATTGTCAGAAATATACCAAAATTTTATCCAATGTAAATTTCAATGTCCCAATCATAAAGAATATGTTTATTCTGAAATTTAGAGCCTATTAAATTGTCAAAAATTTTAATTAAAAATGGTTTTCCATCAAAAGGCAGTAAAACAATCTTTTAAAAAAATATTAGTGTATTTCCTGCATAAGATTGGATTTATTTTCAATTTAGGCCTCTAAAACACTATCTAATTCATTAATAGACATAGATAAAAATACCTATTATTCATTAATTACTTGGGATGTTACATATAATGTATTGGTATCTTAAGAACATTATCATCATATCACTCTTACCAATGGATTTTCTAGTATGGTTGACTTCTATATCTGGAGTACCGAATGAATTAGAGAGCTATAATGGACCCACGCATCCTCATTTTATCATGTAACCACCCATACATAGAGAATAACATAACTACCCATCCATATATTATAACTAAACAAGTGTTCCTTGCTTTATAATAGAACCAAAATCATTATAAACATTGTCCAAAAACTATATCCTGAATAAAGTATATAAAACCTTTATTTCACCATAAACACATTGAAACAACCATTATTATTTTCAGAACAACATTAATCCCCAGAAAAGAAACAAGTTCCACAATAATATCTATTTAAAATGTTTAACCCATTGAAATTAAATGGGTTCTATAAAAATATCTTTGAAAAATGATTAACCTATGGAAATGAAATGGGTTCTACAACTATAACTTCAAAACATGATTAACTCATGTAAATGAAATGGATTACATGTAAAACTATTACAAACAATCATTATCCATCCAGGGAAATAATTAGGAAGTTTTCATTAAAAAAATATCCCTATTGGATCATATATAACCACATGAAATTTCTACATTGGTTAATGTAAATAGTATTAAAAGGACATTACAACTATTTGTGACAAAAACCATTTCATTTTGAAATCAATTTCAAAAACCAAAAAATCTCAAAAAACATTAAAAAAATATTTCATTGGAAAAGAACATTGAAAATATATAAATGAAACTTCCAGAAAAGCAATTGACATGACGGTGGGAAAATCCACTGATGTCATAAATGTAAAAAATAACCTTTCTTTTAAAAATATTTTCAAAACATGAGTCAATAGATACCCATTAAAAAATGGTAATAAAATATATTCTAAACCATTTTTAAAAAGGTAAATGGAAATTTAAAATGGCTTCATGAAATAATTTTTTTATAAAAGTTTATTTGTGGAAATAATTTAGAAAACATGTATATGGAAGATAAAGATGCTTAATCTAAAAAAAATACAAGATCAAAATAAATTAAAAATTACATTCTAGATATTTAATAATTAAAAAAAGTCACACCAATGAAAATAACTAATAAAAATATAGAATAAAATAGTTTTTTCTTATGTAAATGATATAATATTATTTCCTCCAAATGAATCTTTATCATGAATAATCCTGAGAGAAATGAGATTATATCATAAATCCATTTTAATTTTCTGTAACTCTTTAATTATAAGACCCATGAATGAATTATTTTAAATTAAACATTAAATATCTTTAACATAATTTTTCCATGATATAACTTGAAAAAAGGTCAACAGATGAACCTCATAAAGAATATAGGTGTGTATCATAAACATGTGTCCCAAAGAAATGGATTTCGGATCATTAACACTAATAAAGATCATATCACTTATTTAAGATTTAATAAATTTATTGATTGTATGGTTAATGTTTACAACCATAACCAAAAATTTATATATAGAAAAAAAATTAGAGCTAAATTCACACATAATAATATAATAATGAAATCAATGAATAATTTTTGAAACCTAGTTATAGGAAATTCAGTTAAGAAATTATTTACCATTTGTAAACTTTTATGTCAATCCCTTTGGGTAAATTAGTTCAAATTCAAAACTAAAATATCCTGATGTATAATGAATCAATTATTTTCAATGTTTGATGGGAATGATATACCCCTTACAATATAAATACGTAGTGAATAAATCATATGTCTCACAAAAATACAATGTGAGATGAGAAAAACCCTTACCTCGAGTCCTGAATTTCCATGTATATCCAATAACTCTTTTATAATATGATTAAATAAATAATTTTATTTATTATTAAAATTTTATAGTATTCGTTTCTTATACATAAAATTTTTATTTTATTTAGTTATAGATATATATATGAATATTTAATCTATTAAGTCCATGAAGGATGTTTTTAGGATGTTCAATTCATTATTTCAAAATGGATTTAGTGTGTTAACCATGGTCAAAGATGCCATTATTTCAAAAATTATAGAATTAAATTTAGTACACAATTATAATATTTATTCATCAATCATATTTTTAAATCCAATCATGGATTTGGTTTAAAAAAATGAACTATGTTATGGTCATGAAGGTGGTAGGATGTATGTACGCATGAGTAACATCTCCATTTTTGAGTGATCATTATAGAATGATAGTATATATTAAATTATCAGTAAAAATAATAAAAAATAATAAATACCAAATTATTTCTTTAAATATACATATATATATATATATCATTCTAGTGATATTATGATAAAAAAGGAATCACATACCTTTTTGGAGGGAGTGGTTCACAAGTACATGAACGGCATTATCATTTTTTAGTGTAAGAATGAAAATGATATATTGTATTTTTAGAATTATAAATATGTCATTAAGATCATTATTATGTCTTTTATATCACATATATTCAGTAACATTATCCTTACTACCTTACAAGTAAATTGTTAATGAAAAAATGAATCACATTATTTTGTAAGGCGGTAGTCTATCGTACACACAAGAAACGTTATCATATAACCCCTAGAATGAATAACGTCATATAATAAACAACAAAAGCATAAATATATTAAAAATATTATATATATTCTATAATTATACAATTAAAACAAGTCATGGGAGGTGATGATGGAAAATGAATAACATCAGTTTCTGAGGAAGTACTCTATTATACACACGAATGATTATTTTGTATCCCATTTTATGGATTATGAGATGGATTTAGATTATTAAATTAATATGATAACTACTAGTTATAGTGGATATACTATTTTACTAACATTATTATATTTTCATATTCTTTTAATGAGGAGAAATAATAAACAAAACAAAAATACAGAGGATTTTTTCCTCTTCTTGGACCACCTCTTTAGGATTTTACCAAATGTATTCCTAGAATGAATTTATGATCAAACAATGGTTTATATTTTTATATAATGTAATGTTATACATTATTTGGGTATATATTAAATTAAATATTGGTTTTAAGGTGTGAATAAGAGAGGATATTGGGTGGGATTCTATTAGTGATGTGAGTGCAAACTTATAATTTTTTAAAAGAAAAAGTTGTACCCACATTTTCACATTACACAAGGCTCTAGAACTGATAATTATCTAGAATTAGACATTATATGTTGTAAATATATCCAAAAATTAGTATTTAAGAAATTTCTATTATCATTTTAACCATTATCTTTTTAGTTTAACCTCCTTGTAAACCCATTTTTACCAGACCCATAGTAATTTATTTTTATTTTTTTGGTATTCATTATTGTAAAAAAACTACATTTAAATTATTATAGAGTATAAATTATTATGATACCAAATATGAAATAAATATTAATAAAATCAATTTATATAAGTAGAAATTTTTTTATTTAAAATAAAACATACAAATATAATGAAAAAGTGGGTTTTCAAGTAGGGTATTTTATTAGAAAAGCATGATTTTATTTTAACTCTATGAATAATAATTATCATTATGTGAATATTAGTTAATATTTGTTGATATATAATATCTAAATTTAATTTAAATAATTCCTTATTATTATTTTTTTAATTAATTAAAATGTATAAACATTATGAACTTTAAAATAGTTTTCAAAAAAATCATGTTTTTAAACCCAAATACAACCTTATACTAAAATCCAATATGATGTTGATTAAAATAATATAGTGGGTTAAATATTAATAAATAACACTTATCTCACATTAAATCATATTCAAAAAATAATGGAACTTTTATATTCATTAATATATTGAAAATAAATGACATTTTTAGAAAAATGAGTATTTTCACTTCTCTTAGAAAAATAATTATTTTCCAAGAATTCAAAAAATTTCACCAAATGAAAATTTTAATATTCAGGTTCAAAAAGGAAGTTAGTTTTATGAAATAAAATTTCAAAAATTTCTAAAAAAAATTATTATATTTATTCATTAAAATTAATAAAACTCATTTTTACATAAAAATAAATTTTTGAATAATGGAATTATTTTTACAAAACATTTATTGATTATGTAACATCCCATGTTTTAAGAAAAAACATTGTGTTTGATAGTGTACATGATATGCCTCATTGAGTTTAAACAAAAAATTAAATATTATTATTTAAATGTTATCACTATAAACTAGCCTTTATAATATTGGGAAGGAATAATATTAACTGAATTATTAATATATGGTTTACAGATGTTTATAATTATTTATTTGGTATATAATTAATTATAAATGAATGTAAACCCCTTTTTAAAAAATGGATAATTTTTTCTAAAAAACTATTAAATTGAAAATAAGTGATTTCATAAAATAATAAAATAACACTTATTGAATTATTTTAATGAATTATAAATTAAAATAATTTTAAAAATCATATTATATCTTTTCTAAATATTATATAATAACAAAATCAATTTTATGCATAAATAGAGTTTTTTTTCAAAAAAGAAATTTTTAAATCCTTTTATTGGAGAACCTTTTTTAAACCTAGTTTTTACAATTTTATATGTTATATTTGACCAAATAAACATATAATTTTCAATAGGGACATAAAATTTTACATTGGATAAATTTTTTATATTTTATTATAATATTCATTTTAATGAATTGTGAAAATATTGCATTTTAATTCAAAAAGGATTTTTCGTCTAATTTATTTTTATAGTAATATTGTGAATTTAAATAGTTTTAAAGTATAATTATATTATAATTTTTTAATTTAATCCAATTAATTTCATTGGAATCAATTTCAAATTGATATTATATATAAAAATATTTCAATGTTATAAATGTATCACTTTAAAAACCAACATTTTAGTCTTACCTATGGAATTAATTTTTAATCTAATTTTCCCATTTATGTGAATTTAATGAGTTAAAATGGATTAATTTTTTCTAATAATGTGTTGAAAATTACGCTACAAGGCCAATTTCATCTTTATATATAAAAAATTTACCATGATAAAAAAATTATTTATCTTAGTAAAAGTGATATTTTATTAAAGGATAAATTAAAAGTTAAAAATATAACATACCTAAAAAATATAACATTTAAAGGTTTTTGGAGGTGTTTATAGAACATAACAATCCCATAAAACGTTAATTATAATATAAAGTCATGGAATTTAATACCACCTCTATATGGTTAGCTTTTAATATTAAATAATCAATAAAATAATTACTTGAACCCACCTCTCCTCAAATAGAAATACCACCTTTCCAATACCCAATTTCAAACTAAAAATCCTTATACCTATATAATCCTATGAAAAAAAATCTCCACTTTACACTCCTTATTTTCAAGTGTTTATGGTCTCACCAAAATACCAAATCCAACGCCCTCAAGGGTCTTTCATGGAGGGGATATTCAAGAGGAAATTTTCTCAATGTACCTCTCTTAATTTCATTTCTTTTTTATAATTTCTCCTCACCTCCTTCAATCATATATGAATGATAACTTCAGAATCATATATATATTATATTTTATGTTTATAATATAATATCTCATATCCATTTCATTTCTCACCTCCTTTTATTCAAATAAATGAAATTTTTATCCTAGTTATGTTGATTAATCACCTCTGTGAATAATGTTTTAGTTTTTTTCCATTACCTCTTTCATGGCTGGTCATAAAACCATTTTCCTAGAAAATTTATATTTTAATATGTATATTATAACATATTTACCATTCTTAAAATTTTATATTAATCATACCTTCATGCGTTCCATATTCTAGTTATATGATATCATGGTTTGGGGACGTATGGACCACCACCTTCTCAAAATGATGTGATCCATTTATAAATCACATGGAACGTAATAAGGATTTTTAGTAGAAATATATGATATAAATGATATATTAATTCTAAATTAATGATATTATATATTCATACATATTTATATACAATTTATTTAATTTCATTCTTTCAATGTGATATGAAAAAATGAAAATATTGTTCATATGTACGTACGACCTACTATCTCTATAAATGGTGTTTTTATGTATTTAAAATATATTAAAAATAATTATATAAATAATATATAATATATTTATATCATGTTTTATATTTATGATATGATTAACTTATGACAACATGGACTAATGACCACTTATCAAGTTCATTTTCAACTCAAGAACCGAATATCGACAAAGCGTCCGACAAGAACTTAAATAATTATATAATTGTTATAAAATGTAAATTAATGATAAAAAATAAATAATAAATATTAATATATTTTTAGTCATATATAAATTAAACTATATTTTTATTAAGGAAGAACAAGGAACATACAAGTCTAGTTGAGCTCGAGGTAAGGGAATTTCATAACCCAATTTTCGTTCATTGGATTGAACTGCTACTTCTTGATTATGAAAAGCTATGATTTCATAATATTTTTCTTTTTGAATATTATCTTGTAAATATACATTTTTATGTGGAATTATATGGAAAAAACATAATCTGTCTATTTTATTAACAAAATGATCTTTGTAAGGGACTCTTTTACTAAGTTGTAATTTTAAATGTTTTAAATATTTATTCTTCTAAATATTTATCATCAATGTCCATGTGTTAAAAATAGGGTCAAGGTTATATTTATATGGAAAATAATTTTTTAAAATTTTATTTCCTTTAAAAAATTACAATGTTGTATGTGACACTTTGATTCCAAAATCTACTTTTAAAATGTTTTAATTTTTTTTTTAAAAATGGTTTTATTATTTCAATAATTTAGAATTTTTTATTTAACATATAAGTCCCGAACTGTATTTATATCTTTTATGTATCTATAACTTTTTTTATGATTACTTTACATGTTTTCACTTTTATTTTCAAATAATCTGGTTTCATTTATGAGTGTGCAACTTTGTAAAAATAAATTTGATTTCAAATTGGAAAGGTTATTTTTCCTTTATAACAGTTTTATGTGTAATGGGTATGTTATGGATCGTTGGAATTTCTTATGTACATGGGTGGTTCCATGGTAAAACAAGGGTGGGTGAGACCATGATATATCTCCAATTCATTGGTCAATGATATGGAGTTAAACGATGAGGTTTATTCTAATAGATTTAAGGAATATATGGTGATGGATATTCTAAATGTAACCACAAAGGTTACTACCTAAGTAGCTATGAAAGCTACTATGTAAGTATGTTACGGATTAATTCTACAATATAAATTTATGATTTATGATTTCTATGATATTTAAAGAAATATTACCATTTCATGAGGTAGTATATAGGGTTTATTTTTAATGGGTGAAATGTTTGATTTTATGAGAATGTTTTCATGAGTGTAAAATATTCACTGAATAACGGTTTCATTTCTTGTTGTATACCATTGCTGATATTTTTCTCCTCATACCATGTTTTAAAAATATTTTCCACTTGGTATAAGGATGGTTAAGAGAAAGGAATAAGTCAAGAGGAATTTTATGTATATTTTTATCTGGAAAAGAAATCGTGTTTTATTTTAAAATGTGTTAAATTATAAAAAACATGGATGGAGTATAGATTTTTATACTCTGTAATATTTAACGTGTTATGTAATTGTTATGGAATTATTATCTAAAACTCTAAACTTGAAAATATCCTCAATGTGAAGGTAATTAAATTATTACATAAACTCAATATTATGTAACGTTTAAGGGTGGGGCCTAATAGTAGGTATTATAGGAAAGGTGTAGAAACCTTTAGGGATTAAGAGTTTTGAGTAAACATATATTATGTTTCATTATCCATTATTACAATAAAATATTTGTTCTATAAATTTTTTAGATCATGGAAAATCAGTTATAAATGGAAGGAGGATGGTCTCCATAAAAATTCATATCTCTTCCAAATGACGTGTTTGTAATAATTATTGAAAAGTCAAGTTCGGATGACTCTGAAACTATTTATAATGCACAAAAATTTTGGAAACTATTGTATGAGATATATAACACCTCTAATAAACCTTTATACCATCATGTATCATGTGTTGTTTTTAATAAAATCCTATTTTTCTAATATTCACATATTTTCAAAATATATTAATATTATAAATGAATTTTTAATTATTTTACCTTGTCACAATATAATGAAGAATATTATGATTTTAAAAATGATACAAAACAAGGAGACCCTTGTGCGGCCTATTTATATTTTATTTTAACAAAATTTAATTCAGAACATACTTATGGTAGTTTAATAGTAACATTGATTTAATTTTTCAAGTAAAACTCCTTTTGAATGTTTTATAAAAATCATGTATTATCTAATGTTTTAAAATTATATTTCAAACAATATTATTTTTTGAAACTATTTCTCTTTGAACACATATATGACATAATTTGTACAATGTGTATTTTTAAAAGGGATGTAAGTTATTTTAATGAATCTCAAATTAATTATCGCAATGCGTGGACCTTCTATATATGTGATCATAATGGCGATGAAACTAGGTGGACACCGTGATCAAGGTAAAATATTCTTTCTTTTGGGAATAGTTTTATTAAATCGTACGGAGGTAAAAAATATGAGACATCATGAATTAATATGTTTATGTCATAATGATTTGGGATGAAAATGAGAGTTATAAGACAACCATTGAGGTTAAAACTCATTATGATTATTTTTATCTTTTATTAAAATTGATATCCTGCAATATGGATGACAACCCATCAAGTCTAGCAAGGTTGTGGGGATCAAACCGACATCCGAAGGGAGACATGGGAGCCTCTCCTACCATTTTCCAACGACAAGTCACATCTTAGTATGACTTTTTCTTTTTAGTTAAATGAGTTGATGGAATATGAATAATTTGATTTTGGAATCTTATGTAATATCAAACAGATAACTTTGGTATTGGATGATTAATTTTTTATTAAGTGATAAATGTTGCATTAGAATATTTTTTCCATAATGGTAACCTTGTATAACAATGTTGAGAAGAATATTATGTAATTTTATTTAAGGAGTTATGGTTGAATTTTATTTTGGAATAATCTATGTTTTTACTGAAGACGTATGACAATTTAGGTTATTTATGTAAATGAGTAACCTATCTTAGAGAATATGTTATTAGGGTAATTAATTTTTAGTATGAGACAATAAGTGTGATCGATGTTATTTGGAGATAAATGTTAAAATTTAGCATGGAAGACTACATAATAAATTTATTCTTGATGTTTTTTGTTTCAAACATCGTTTGGATTATTTTTTTGAGATTTTAATTATAGTTAATTATTGAACGGTCAAGGTAGAACATTTGCTATTACTATTGAATTTTTAGGATTAAATTAGTTTTTAATAGAAGTTTTATTCTTCTTGGAGAATTATTTTATCTTATCTTAACTAAATCAACATTGTTTAATGTTTCAATGTAGATGAAATAGATAATTATTCTTTTGTGTACTCTATGATTCAATAGAATTTGATTCATCTTGAATAATCATCGCTTGGCAGAAAAGATGTGTTTGTGTTGGAATTTGATTAATGGATGAACCTATAATTCTCAAGTAAGTATGAATACTTATTTTCTTAGTCAATGATGTAAATTAATTGAAAACCTCTAGGGAAAATATCATGAAACCAAAAATGTTGTCTTAGTACCTTCTTTTACAACGAATCAAATGGTCTCTTATATCATCACAGATTTAGAGATTTTTTATTTTTAATGTTCTCTTAATTATATTTTATATGACTTCCCATAAGAACTTAATAATTATATTTATCTTATGTATCCGTGTTTTTTGACCTAGAACCAATGTATATGATATCTCATGTAACCTTTGTTCATCGTTTCTTTGATTTAAAGTGTATTTTTTACTATTTTTCCCAATATTGGATTTCAGTAAAGGTATTTTGAAAATTTATATATTAGTTACTAACCTTGAATTAAAATTGTGACGATTCAATTTCCAAATTTGAGGGACAGAGTAACATCCCTAGTTCTAAGAAAGAAACATTATGTTTCATAGTGTACATAATATGCTGCGTTGAGTTTAAAAGAAAACTAAATATTTTTATTTAAATGTTGTTGTTATAACCTAGATATTAAAATGGTAGTAATGATAAATATTAATTAAATTTTAAATATTTGGTTTCCATATGTTTATAATTATTTCTTTACTGCACAATTATTTACAAATGAATTTAAAACCATTTTTAAAATAAAAGGATTTTTTTTTCTGAAGAACAATTTAAATACAAATAAGTGTGTCTATAAAATTATAAAATAACTCTTGTTGTATTATATTAATGAAATTAAAATTCAATATAATTATTTAAATTCATCTTATATGTTTTCTAGATAAGATATTAGAACAAAATCAATTATATTCAAAAAAGGATTTTCTTCAAAAAAGGCATTTTTACCACCTTTTGATGGAAAACCCTTTATAAATATAGATTTTGACACTTTTATATGTTTTGTTTTAAAAATAAGCTTCTTATTTGGTATTGGGAAATTATATTCTAATTAGGATAAATTTGTGGTATTTTATTACTAATATTCACTTTTAATGAATAGAAAAAATACTAAATTTAAATTCCAAAATTATTTTTTGTCTAATTTATTTTTAAAGTTATATTTTTATTTTTATTTTCATTAATATATAATTAGATAAATTTATTAACATTTAATCTAAATTAGATAATTTTAATCAATTTAATATTGAAAATTGAAATAAAAACATTTCAAACTTTTGAACATTTCACTTTAACAACAATCCTTTTAGTCTTATTTGTGGAATTATTTTTAAATCCAATTTTACCAATTATATGAATTGGATTAGGTAAATTGAATCCAGATTTAAAATTATAAGGTATAAATTATATTTTATGGTCAATTTCATTTCTAGATATAAAAAAGATACCATGGTAAAAAAAATATTTACCGTAGTAAAAGTAACATTTTGTCAAGTGTTAAAATTAAAAGTTACAAACATAACATTCATAAAAACTAATACATTTAATGAGTGTTTGAGGTGTGTATCGACCCTAAATATCCTTTAAAAAATCATTACAATCCAAATTTGTGTAATTTAATGCCTCCTATATATGTTTATCTTTTAATATAAAATTATCTATAAATTAATAACTTGAACCCACCTCTCTTCAGCAATAAATACCACCTCTTCACCACACATTTTCGACCAAAACCCATTTTAGCTCCTTACAACTCGACCCAAACATCTCAAAATAACTCTCCCCATGTCCATGTGCTTTTAGTATCATCAAAATACCAAACACTAGGTTGTAAAAAATCATTCAAGGAAGGGATATTCAAGAGGTAATTTTCTCAAAGTACCTCACTTAATTTCATTTCCTTTTATAATTTCCCCCCATCCTTCATCCATAAACTCATAAAAACACCATAATAATGTATATAGTGTATTTTTATGTTTATAATATAATATATCATATCCATTTCATTTCATTTCTCACCTCCTCTTATTCAATGAAATTCAATAGTTGTCTAAGTTATACCAGTTAATCACCTCAAAGAATAGTGTATTTATTCGTTTTCCATTTACTCTTTCATGTATAGTATTAAAATTATTTTTGTAGTAATGTAATATTTAAATATTTATATTATTTATTATTGAAAATTCTATAAATTTTATATTAATCATAGTTTCATGTTTTCTATATTATGGTTATACAATAACTTCGTTTCGGTACATGTGGATTACCACCTCCTCAAAATGATGTTATTCGTTCAAACATCACATGGATTGTAATAAGGATTATTGTAGTAAATATATATAATATAAATTACATATTAATTCCAATTTAATGATATTTTAAATGTATAAATATTTATATACATTACATTTAATTTTTTTCTTTCAATATGAAAAAAAACTAAAAGTAGTGTTTGTTCGTATGTATAGCCTACCATCTCCATAAATGATGTTTTTATTTTTTATTTAAAGATTATTATAAATAAATATTTAGTTAATATTTAATATATTTTGATCATGTTTTATATTCTCTATATGATGTACTTATGACCACAAAAACTGTTGTTAACTTATCAAGTTCATTTTCAACTCATGAACAGAATACAGACAAAGAATCTAACATGGACATAAATAATTATGTAATTTATATATCATTGTAATTAATGATAAAAAAGAATAAAAAACATGAAAATTTTCTAAATAATATATAAAATATCCTAATTGTATGATTTATTGAGAATAAGGAACATACAAGACGAGTCAGGCTTGGGGTAATGGAATTTCTTAACCTAATTTCAATTCATTAGTTCAACTTCTACTTCTTGATTATTTAGTGATATGATTATGTGACATATTAATTCTCAATATATTATCTTTAATTTCTAATTTTTTTCTGGGAATTTATAGTGAATACACATAATCTGTCTATTTTATTAAAAAAATGATCTTTTTAAGGGACTCTTTAACTAAAAAATCATTTTAAAAGTTTTAATTAATTATTCTTATAAATATGTATAATTAATATCTATATATTTAAATTTGTTTTAAGGATATATTTATTTGGGAATTATTGTTTATAAATGTTAATTCCTTTCAAAAATTTAAAAGTGTTATGGGACACTTTGATTCAAAATTCATCTTTTAAATTTTTTAATGGATTGATTATTTCAATAATTTAGAATGTTTTATTTAACATATATGTCATGAACCGAATTTATTGCTTTTATGTTGAATTAATTTTTTGTGGATTACATTAAAATTTCAATTTTTTATTTTTGAATAATTTAGGTTCATTTATGATTACACATCTTTGTAAAAATGAAATGTGATTTAAAAGTGGAAATGTTATTTTCCCTTTATGGCTGTTTTATGTGTTATGATTATGTTATGGAACTTGGGAATTTCTTATTTATACAGGTGGATCCAAGATAAAGTAATGGAAGGTGATCCCATGATAGATCTTCAATTCATTTCGTAGTGATACGTAGTTAAATGAGAAGGTTTCTTCAAAGAGATTTAGGGAATATACTCTGATGTGTATTCCAAATGTAACCATGAAGTTTACTCCCTATATAGTTGTGAAAGATACAATGTAAGTATGTTATGTATTCATACCAAAAGTTACCATTATGATTTATTATTTCTATGTTTTTTAAAATAAGATTTTTAATTCATGATTTCAGCTAAAGGGGTAATGTTTTATGGGTGAAAAGTATTATTTTGTGAGAATGTTTTTATGTGTTTAAAATATTCTTAGAATAATGTCTTGATTCTATATTTTATATCCCATAATATGATTTTTGTGCTCTTATCATGTTTTTGAAATTTTTTAAATAGGGTATAAGTATGGGTAATAGAAAGGAAGAAGTCAATATAAATGTTAGGAAGATTTTTATTAGGAAAAGAAAACATGTTGTATTTTAAAATGTTTTAAATTATGAAAACAATAAATGGAGTGTAGACTTGTCGACATTGTAATATTTTAAATGGTATGTAATAGTTATATCCTAATTCTGTAAAACTATAAACCTAAAAATATCCTCAATGTTTAATAAAACATATTCTTGAATAAACATAATATTATGTAATGTTTAAGGCAGGGTCCTTATACATTATTTAATAAAATTTATCAATAATTTATATTGAGTAGTAAATTTATATATATATATATATATATATATATATATCATAATGTATTTTATATTATTCATACCCACTAATTTAACAACTAATCTATAGTGGTTATATATATCATGGGTCTTTTAAGGTCTGTTTTGTTTATCAAATATGCTATCAAACATATATTTCTTTTCTAAAATATTGGGATGTTTCAAAAAAGGGTACCTAATTTTAGGAGCATAAGATTCCCTATTTTAATAACATATAATTCATTTTGTAATGATAATGAGATACCTTATATGATGTTAATAATATTCCTTGCATAATGAGAATATGAGGCCTTATGTGACATGCATAGTATTCCTTACATAACCTTCATATGAATTCCTTAGGTGATGATAATATGATTCCTTATATGTCCATCATATGAGTCCTTATGTTATGATCATAGAACACATTATGTGAAAATCATAGGATTCCCTCATAGACCTACATTAATATGATACCATATTCATTTATTATTTCTTTAAAATCATAGACACATATCTAAATCCCTTGTTTAATGAGAATAAAATTCCCACGTGGACATTAATTATAATGATTGGGTAACTAAAAATAATCCCATTGATCAATACACACATCCTATCTAACAGAATGTTTATTGATCTTTTAAATAAATAAGTTATGTAATTAACTTGTGATTGTTGGGATGGAATTCAGAACATGATTCATTAGCATGTCTTAAATCTATGATGGAGTCACTCAATTAGAAAAAAAAATCTTCTTAGTGTGATGACACCGCCTCCCTTGCTCTTATTATTATCACATGTGTAATAATCATCACTGAGGTTGGGACAAGTTGACCACATTTAGAAAATGGAAACACCAGACCCAAATCATGATAATCAAGGTGAATCCAATGCAATGGTATGATCTAATGAGTTTTTGGAAATATAAGTGTTGAACCCAACATGAATCCCTTATCCTTCAAAATTGAGATTATGAATAACATTGAGAACCACTAGAATTAAGAACATATTCCTCATTGTTTTCAAATATTATATAATTCCAACCATTATTTATTCCAGTCTAGGAGATTAAGTTATTTCCAATAGGAATTGTTGTGGGAGGGGTTACCATGATGTTGTTGACTACCAGGTATTAACACATGTTATGATTCCATATACATATAACTAGTTCATGACTATTGTGTCTTCAAAGGTGTCTGGGTTCCCTTGCCCCATTTTTTCTGGTAGAGATCATATATCATAGTGTGATCGATGACTTTATTTTTAGCTATTAGTGGGAATAAATAATCTCCACCTTAAATATGGGTCAATATAATATTAAATCCATGATTCCATGCCATCACCCCTAGAAGAAAAGATCCCATGGGTGCATGTAACTCATGTCATCATAGTCAAACTCTTTAATAATTTTTCCCTTCTGTGAGCATAGTCTATCTACAATTATTAAATGGAGGTATGTGAAATACATGGTGTTTCAAACATGTATACTACCCGGTACATAATAATAATTTCTCTATCAAGCTGATGTTTCCATCACAGAAGGAAGACCCATCTAACTACCAAAGTGTTTTAGATTACTCTAATTCAAGGTTGCCTAATCCAAATTACATAGTTTGAATGTTGGGGGTAGAACACAATATATTATTTATAACATGTTTATATTTCACCACCAATATCCAATTACAGACTCCTAATTTTTTCAAACACCATGTGTTGAAACACCCCTCAGTTTTAGATCAAGACCCCAAAAACAAAACAGATGGAAATTCTCCTTATGACACTGATAAGTTCCAATCAGGGAATATCTATGGTGTAAATAGAAGGATTAATGGGGGGACTAATTGAATATCACCCCAATATTATATACTATTATACTATTAAGTATTTTGAGTTTGTATGTGTTTCTCTAACACCATAACCCTTGTTGGAGAGAACTGCATGATTGTGTATGATTATTCCAAAGGTTAAGGTGAAATTGGTCATGAAATCCCTATGTACGTACATTTATGTGGAGGTTGTGTCATATTATATCTATAAAATCTCCATGACACCATTCAATAATTTTCAACATACTTTCTCCTTTATATAAACTAAATATAAGATAAATTCCATATTCTAGTCTAGTATTTTTTTAGTTTGGAAGAATTCCTAGTATATCGATTAATATTGGTAAGTTTCCTACTAGTTGATGATGTATTGTCCACATACAATATAATTATTTTTTAGAATCTTTGTCTAACTCATAAATAAACCTATACAACTAATGTTACGATATCTCATATGATAACACACCCACCTTGAGTTTTATAATAGAGGATATCTCTATCACTCCACTATCTAGTTTCAACCACCCATGTATAGAAGTAAACAAGTGACTGAGAGTGGTTTCATCCTTCAAAACATGTTTAAGAAGACAAATAGTACTTATGGGAGCCTATTTTAACTGATTAGATTTCATTTATGTTCCATTCACATGAGATCCTGCACATTTCCATCAATGAGTTTCTTATTGAAATCCATGTGGTAGAACTCTAGTAGTATCTATGGATGATGATCAGTAAATCTTATGGAAAATAGTAGGACTATTAGTGGAGGTTAATGAACCTTTAGTACCATAAGTAATTATTCATAAATTTGAAACTCATAGTGATTCTGGTGTTTACTATATTGAATCTAGTTGATTTTTTCAAAACATTCCCTGGGTATATATAAAAATTCTTATGGTACAATGTTGTATTGTTTAATGGTCATCTCCACATGTATATGTGAGAGTCCATGGGTTTCATTCATCACTATAACTCCCTATATTGGTATGAAAATAGATGTATCCTAGATCTATTCCTTCCAAATACATCAATAACTCTTAACCACCAACCATTGTTGTAGGGAAATGTAATCATAGTCGGTGACCAAAACAATCCATATTGTGATATAGATGATAAAGTGGGTAGATAATATTTCCCCTAGAAGGACAATAGTGATATATAAATACCTATAAAGGTTCTCACACCTATCAGTAGATACATTCCATGGGTCAATGGTTCTCACCATTCATACACCATCTAAAAATACATTGAATCCATTTTTAAGGCATGAGAGTTTCTAAGACTTATAATTTTCCCAAACACCATATGGAAATATATGTAGATTCCTAAGTCAATTCATCTATTTAATGATTTTTTTTTGAATCTCAATGTCAATATACTATAGTGAAAACTTTTTGATTGAAAAGATGTTCAAAATAACCTCATTGCACCATCCATATAGTTTCATCAACTAAAGACACATATTAGATCAACCAATATTGAGGTACGATACTCTAAATATCTAAGGAAAGTATCAACAACCACTACATATCCCTTTTTATTTGAAAATCATGAAATCACACTATAAAACCCAAAATTCTCTCATCAAGAAGTAGTAAAAAAAAGGGGATATAGACATAGGAAAGTCTCTCATAATGTGATCATCAGCACCCCCATCGCATATATAAGTTAGATAGAGTCTCAATCAAAATCCGTATATCCAAAATGGAAGCTATACCTATATTGGGTAGACCACATCCCCCCTATACCAAATTTCAACAATCTGAGCTTCATATATTTTAATTGTATGGTTGTCCTAAAGTAACACCTCACAAACTTTTCTTGCTAATGTGGCCTAATTCTAGGAATCCTAGAATAGCATGAAGCAACAATGATCTATAATTTAATTCATGTACAACAATGAAATGAATTTGTTGGCTACAATAATTTATCTCAATGATTTATCATAATTTTGGAGGATGTTTATAAAAAATTATTCTACCTGTTCAACTCCATCTTGATTCGGACAAGATTTAAGAGCTGATCCATGTTAAAATTGTGTGGGAGACAACGAGTCAAAAAAATTCATATATTAGTGGAAATGGTTAATGTAATCCATTGAAATTAAAATATCATAGGAATAGATATTTTTTATGTGTGTATAGAATCTCTATGATAATATACTACCAAATGTAGTCTCCAAAAATTACTCAAGTGGATTCTAAGAGTTTATTGAGAGGGAAAACTATAACAACAGGAGATTTTAAATGCGGTACTATATCATTAATAATTTATATTATATAAAAAATAAAAATATAATATAAATTAACACCCCAATAAATTACAATATATTTATTTGTAAATAAATTCATTCTTTTTTATATCTTCTGATGCACACAACACCAGTTTAAAAAGAAAAATCAGACTTTATTAAAATATTTTTTTAAGAATGGACATTGTTAACATTATATTAAATGTTTTTAGGGATGAGTAAGACTAAATAACCTATAAAATTTATATGTTTTATATATTTTTATAATAAATTCAATGATTATTTATTGATTAAAAATGAAATAAAAATCTTTTAGAAAATAAATGTTTCTTATAAATAGTATTTTTCTAAAAGGCATTTTAGTCACACATTGCCAACATAATTAATGATTAATTTTTACTAATTTCAGAATATATATTTTTCGAAATGATATTAAATTTTTAAATAATCATACCAAAATTATCATAGGGTTACTTTTTGGGACTATTCGGAAAAGTTTATTTTTTCATTAAATAGTGAAAAATAAAGATTTATTTTAAATTTTATTTTGTTATAACAAATTAATTCCTATAATTGATTAATTTTTATTAAAAAACAAATAATTGTTTATTTATTTATATATATTAAATCCAATTATTCACATTTAAATAATCATTATACAATATTTTACAATGTGATTATTTCTTGTCTTTAAAACACAATTTTTTCTGAAAACGGTTTTAACGTGTATAGTGGATATCCATTTTAAATAATTAACACAACCCATAACAAAGAATGAATTAAATTATATCTATATATTATATATATTAGTATTAATTTAATGTTATATAATTATTATATATCATCATATAGTTGATATGATATCATCATTTCCCAAAAAAATATTTTCTTAAAAATAATTTTTTACATGCCTACGCGATTAAATTTAAATTTAATTATGCCAATTTTATCGGTTAACTTTAGAAAGATTTATTTTGTAATTTGAGTAATCATAATATATATTTTATTATAACATAAAAAAATTATGACTATAATGAATAGTAAAAATAGAAAAAATTATTTATCACAGTTACAGTAAAAACGGGTTTACTATGGGTTAAACATAAATGATAATGGTTAAAAATAACCTATAACTTGTATAATTTTTAATTTATGCTCATATATATAACATAAATCTTCTACGGTTATGAAATAGTCTATTTTGGTTCCTTTTTTGTGAAAAAAATAAGTACACCAATTTCATTTCAAATGTTACAAGGGTTCCACTCACCTCACTTATAAAAGGTGTCCCACTATCTACTCCTTTACACACATCCAAACCCAATTTTTTAGAAAATCACTACTCAAATCACTAAATTTAGTCCCTATTATCATCCTTTATTTAATATATTGGTCATAAATCCATAATAATAATCATTTTGGTGAAAACCAAATGAGCCTGTTCGAAGAAGATGTAATGTCCCTAACCGACCATTTTATTTTATTTATTCCCCATCCTCCATAATTTATTATTAAACCATGATGATATTATAACATAATTATATTCCATACACTTATAATTTTATGTTAATTTCATGGCCTAAAATCTTTCTCCTTTTCCATCAAATGGGATATGAAATCATCATTCTGGTGTACGGTGGACTATCTCCTCATAAACCGATGTGATTTGTTTTCCGTAACCACATCCCATGGACTGATATAATGATGGATTTAATGTTTCTATATGATTTTTAAAATATTCATATACCTATATAATTTTAATACTATATCTACCCTTTTTCATCCCATATATTTAGAGAATAATATCATTGCTTCTCTATATGGTGGACAACCGCCTCACAAACTGATGTGATGTGTGTTTCCATTTCTATTTTACATGGAATATAATATAGATAAATTAAATTAATATATATATATATTATATATGTAACATAACATTAAATCTATAATAAATTTATCGCATATAACTTCTTACATGACTTTTTGTTGGGGATAAAATAATGTCATTCGTGTGTATGGTGGACTACCCCCTCATGAAGCGATGTGATTCTTTTTCACTAACACATTTCATGAGTGGTGATTATTAAAACTTTAGTTAATATATATAATATATATATGATATAATAATTAATATTTAATGGTAAAATATTATTTACCTTCCTTTAAATTTATTCATCTAGAAAATAGAATCATAGTTTATGTGCATATACGACTTACCGACTCAATGAACTATGTAACTCATTTTCCATATCAATATTTAATGGATTAATATATATACATATATAATGAAAATTTATGATATTTACATATTTTTTATCATTATAATGATTATTGAACCCCGATCAAAGTAAGGGTTCCAAAAATAAAAAATCAAAACATTTATGATAAATAATGCAGATATTGACTGAAACATGACATTAATAATGAATTGATAATAAACAGAAAATAAAAGTTCATAAGTAAACAATATATGGTAGTATATTTATATATATATATATGGTTATATTATACATGTATAATAAACTTATATTTATTATACAAGAGACATTAACATGTAAAAAGGAAGTTGATATTTAATGTGAGGGATTTATGTCTCAATTTTTCTTCTTTATGAAATTTGTTATGTTATGCATTTATATTATTAGATGAGGTTTATATAAACCCCATTTACATGTAATACCAAGAATTTATTTATTGTAAAAATATTCTATGTTTTATTTAATTTTAGTCTTTTATGGATCTTATGATCCAATGTTACCAAAGTAGTAAGGGTTTTCTTTTAGAATCCCATCATTTAGCGGGATGGTTCATGATTTTGCAACAAATAATGAAATATTTTGATCTCTCTCTCAAGAAAATAATTTATTTACTTATACACTATTTATTTTTATATAATACTTTTTCCCTTAATTTTCCTCTCTTTATATACTAAAGAGTTCAAAATAGTTTTTAGGAAAAATCATATGTATCTCTTTCTTTGGTTGAAAACATGTTTTATTCAAAATACATGTTTTCTAAAAAAAATTCCATAATGATTTAATATGATTTTAAAATTAATTTTTAACCCAATTTTTATTGTTAAATAACTTTCTAAAACAAATCTTTTTTTTATTTTCCAAAAAAAGGTAAATTTTTTATTTTTAAAAAAAAATGTGAAAGGAAAATTTGTTTTTAAAATATTTGGCATGAACGGAACTCTTCTTCCATCAAGAAAAATATATTTTTAAAATATTCCACATTAATTTTGGATTTTTTTAAAAAAAAAAATTTAATATTTTAGAATATTTAATTTTTTAAAAAAATGAAAGGATACTTTCTTCATTAAATGTTCAAATTTATCTTCCAAAGTAATTTTCTTTCTAAGATGGAATCATTTTATGTTACTCAAAATGAACAGGTTATTTTACTAAAGAATATTTTTAAATGTATTTTCTTTAATGAAAAAAACCTTTAATGTTATTGATTACTTATAAACTCTGTATATATGTCTATCATATATATGCATAGTTTATTCTCGCTTCCTATGATAGTGTAATACAAGTGTTATGATCATTTTTAAAATGTCGTCACTACGAATTCCCACTTTTTATTATATGAATAAAGATTATGGAACCCCTTTTCTTTCCATTGGTAAATCTTATGTTATGTATTATGATTTATTTTTCATATGTGACACACATAGATCATGAACATGTTATGTTTGGTTCACCTAAATATCACTCTAATTAATTGTGTAATGTTATTCTATCATGAGACGTTATGTATGGGATTGAGGAGTAGAACTAATCCATTTTTAGAATTTTTCATACATGTGATATCATCTATATATTTAGACTAGAGTAATGTTTTGTCATTTAATATATTTCTTCGAAATATCATACGATTCCTAGATCCTATGATACCATGTTCACTACATTACTATTCCATGTGATTAACCATGTGCCTCATCTTATATGATATAATGTTTTACTTTTTACTCTCATGATATACTTCTGTATCATGTTTATTCCTTTATTGAGATTTTTATCACACACCTTTCATTGTGTTTCCCCAAGTTACCCAGGTATATTTTGGATATCAAATATATTTAAGGATCAAATTATAGAAAATAAAATAATTATTCCATGTTTTATGTATTAAGAACATTTTATTCCAATGATAATAGGCTTCTATGGTCCTTGTGTTGTAATTATTGGATATTTTTGTTCAATAATCATGTTATGTTATGTATAAAGTATTGGGTCCCCCGAATTTGTATTATAGGATAGGTTTATATTATTTTTTGGAACATTGATTAGAAAACATTAGTGAGAACCATAGGGATACGTCTAATAATAATAATTATAATAATAAGTCTTGGTATAGAAAAATATCCTAGAGTTTAGTAAACTTTAGAGAGAGTGGTTTATAAGAAGTTACTTCCTTTTATGGATACTAGTAGTGGACATGGTTTTGGAATAGATATACCTAGAGGTAATAACTACAAAAAATAGGTATGTTGGGATTTAATCAATCATTACCTGGTATAAAACAATAGGCCTTACTACAAAGTTGTTTTTCACACTCCTAGGGGATTTATTTTGGAAATTTAAAAACACATTATAATACATCATGATGGATTTGAATATTTGATGATCATGGATGACCTAGGTTAAACATAAGGGGTATTATATTTAAATGAAGGTTCAATTGTTTAGATATATTATACATAATTATTCATGATAATTTGGTTTCCCACTATGATTATTATTTCACATACTATGCTTTGTGGCCTTATTTAATGGATGTAACCAGGGTTAATCATGTTAACATGGAATTAAATGGGAACTTTTGTGATTTTGGAAACCATAATGAATTATTATTGGATAAAATGATATTGTGATTATTCATAATTAGTTTTCTTGATATATAAATAAAATTTTTAACATATGTGATTTTCATAACAAGTCAAATAAGAGGAGTATAAAATTTTATGAAAGTCCATCTGATTATAAACATAGTGGAATGATGATTAAGATTAAAACATGTAAAGAAGTTGGGAAAAATCACCTATACTAATATCTCCAATGGAGGGGTATATGTTGAGTTATTTTAAAATTAAGGATATAGAGAAATGAATTACCAAGGAATAATATGTCTTATATATGTGTAAATACAACATTATCCATATCAATTACCTAAACTATGGGTTATCCCCATGACTAAGAAAGAACCTATGTCATACCATATCATTGATGTAAAATAATTTAAGTATTTATGTATTAGGATTCAAGAATTATATTTTACATGTATTTACACCAATGGTATTTTAGTTATAAAAATCATGATACAACTAAGGATTTAGTTAATATTGGAATAATATATCTATTCATGTTAGATTAACATAAGAGTTATGGAAACCATCATGGGTTTATATGTTTAAGGTTAATCATAAGTTTAAAATTTTATACACCCATTTTTAGGTTTTAAGTAAATGTATTTTAAGGTCACTAATTATATATTTGGGAGACATTTTATTGGGTTGAAGTATATATAATATTTTCATTTAATGTGAATAATTATTTTGTAAGAATATAATCACATTTTCAGAAATATAAGATAAAGGGTATTATTAATAGACACATATAGAATGAATTAAGATGAATTTGGGGACATATTATTGAGGTATATGACATTTATGAACTATATTGGAATATGTGTACTGACTATTTGGGTTTTAGTAATGATACAAGGAAAAAGGTGTTGTTATTTTGGTGATTACCGAATCCATTAAAAGTTAGTTTTAGTTATTTAGACATAAAAAAATCATATTGGAAATTTATTAATTAGAGTAAGAGGTGAAGTGGAGATTGATCAATGAAAAATGAATGAATGAAATTGTATTTATGAAATAAAAATATATCAATTAAGTATATATTATGGGGTCTCCTATCATTATTGAAAAATAATACCTCAAATACTAGAAATGGAATTCCAAACATAAATGTTATCCTATTACCTTCATATCCAATTATTCGACAGAATTTTAATTCCTCACATAATTCAGGATTTTTTAATTTTAACTTTATATTAATAATTAACTTTATTTTCATTTGGGATCTTGATCACTCTACCTAACTATTTAGCTTTTCTTAAATTTCCATATTTTTACTTCCTTCCAATGTTCTCAAACATGGAAGCGTAGATGTGTGTTATTCCATATAAGCTTCATATTTCCACTTACAAATTTTTTAGAGGGTTTTTGTTAAAAAATTTAATGATTTCAGTTTCCAAAAAAAATAATTTTTAAATTTCAATCCCTTGTTTATGAATATCAAGAATAAATTTTGAGGAGAAATTTTTTTAAGGGGTGGAATGTTAGAACTTACGATTTAAAAAATTAAATGTCATGATCAATAAAATATATGACACATAATATTAATCTGATATGTGAATTTGAAACCATATTACTTTATGGTATATTTTTAAAAAAATAAATTCAATCTCTTTGAAATCTATCTATGTATACAACACAAAGATTAAATGAAATATATTACTTTATTAAAATATTAATATATAGACATGAACACTAAAACCTTACCATTATATTTGACTGTATGAATTTGAATAACTTAATTATGAAAATTATATTTTCCTAAAAATTTATAAAATAAATTCAATGATTATATATTCTTTATAAAAAAATAATAATCATTAACAGAAAAAGAAATCTTTTTCTAAATTTTTTTTTCTACAAGGTGATTTAGTAGTTCCTTACATAAATAATGCAAGATTACCTTTTACTACATTCATAAAACATAATTTTATAAATTAACACCATTTTTGAAATCATAATATCAAAATGTTATTAGGGTAATGTTTTTGTATTTTTCTGAAAAATTTAATTTTTTGTGAATAATAAAAATACTGATTTTTATAAAATTATCATTTATTCTGATAAATTAAGTCTCAATATTGTTTTAATTTTATATAAAATTAATATATTTATTATTTGGTAAAATTATATCCAACTAATTTAATTTAAATTTTAATTATTCTATATTTTATTATAAGTATATTTCCATCCATTAATCGACATTTTTTTTCTTCGGAAAACTGTTTTAAAGTGTATAATGTTTATCCATTTGAAAAAATTAATATAACAAAAAATCAAGAAAATTTTAAATGATATTTATAGATTTTATCTCTAATATTTTTAATTTTAATTAATATAGTTTTTATTAAATTTCATATAGTTAATATGAGATCATATTTTCCTTAAAAATGAATTTCTTCAAATAATTGTTTTCATGACAAGACTGCAGGTTTAATTTTTAAATAAATGACACTTATGTGACTTGAATTTGTAAAATGGATTACATATATTAAATAAAAATAATTTTTGTTATTTAATAATTTTAACATTATTTTTTACCATAAAAATAGAAAAAAATATAACAATTACTCACTATAGTTAATGTAGAAACAGGTTTATGAGGCGTTAATATTAAACAATAAATGTTAAGAATGACCCAAATCATTTATAATTACTATTTTGTGATAATAAATAGAGAATATATATAATAAGGATATAATATTCTCCATTTTGGATCATTTTTTCATACGAATAATGTGGGTACACCATTTTCCTTTTTTGAAATTACAATTGTGCCACTCAACTCACTTATAAATGGTCACCTCTCTCTTCTCATTTCCACACATAAATTCCCATTATATGGATAAATACTTTTTGTAATAACATTATTAAATATCTAATATTATATTAGAGTCCACATTTGTTTCATTAATCCATCCCATGAATCCTTTAAGTGAAAACCAAAAGATGTTTTCCAATGAAGAGGTAGTATCCCTAACTGAGGAAATTATTATATTTCTCCCTCAAAATAGTTAAATTATTTTTAAACCATGTTGATATAATAACATAATGTACATAAATATATTTATATATTTTTAAATTTATTTAATGACATACAATTATTCTCCTCTTACACCAAATGGGACACAAAATCATCATTTGTGTATACAACAGACTAAAGCCTTGCAAACAGATGTTATTCATTTTCCATCACCACATATCATATCTAGAAATAATGATGGATGTAATGTTTATATATTATTTTTATGAAATTATTATACATATATAAATATAATAACACATCAACCTTCTAACCTCATAACTCATTTAAAAATAGTAATGTTTCTCATCTGTACGGCGGACCACCACATCATGAACCAATGTGATGAGTTTTTCCATTACCATTTAACTTTTATGGTAAAGAGGATAAAATAAATTAATCTATATAATTTTTATAAAATAATTATAACTTTGGAATAAATAAATCAAATATACCTTCTTACATTCCATTACTATGGGGATACGATAGCATTGTTCATTTTACAGTGGACTACCACCTAACGAAGTGATGTGAATCATTTTTCTCTAACACTTTATGTGGATGTTAATTAGGGAAAATTTTGTCAATATATGTGATATTTATTAAATAATAATTAATAATTAATGGTGATATACTATTTTCATTCCTATTATTTTAATCCATCAAGAAAATGGAAACAGTGTTCATGTGCACGTACGGATTACCATCTCCATGAACTGTATAACACATTTTCTATATCTAACATAAATAGATTACTCTAAATACATATATAAAGAATTTATATGATATTTATATATTGATTATTATTTTTTAGATAATGGAACGATGGTCAATGAAAGTGTACCAATACTAAAAAATGAATTCATCCATGAAAAACAAAACAGTTTTTGACCAAAATGTGACGTTAATAAGGAATTGTTAATAAAGGAGGAATTAAAGGGAATAATTAAATAATATATTGTATGATATATATTTCTGTATATATGTATTTATATTTACTTAGTATATATAAAATAATAAAATTTTTAATATAAAATAGCTTTTATCATTTACGAAGGATGTCTGGACTTATGGTAATGGATTTTCCTCCAATTTTTCATTATTCGATATATATTTTATGTTATGCTCATATATTCATTTATGAGGAATATATAAATCCTATTTTAAATTTAATACCAGTAATCTATTTATTCTCATGATATTTTATGTTTGATTTAATTTTATTCATTCAAGGTTCATAGGATTCAATATTACCAAAGTGGTATGCTTTTCATGTTACAATAACATCTTTTATCAGAATTGTTCAAGATTATGCTAAAAATAATGGAGTATTATAAAATATCTCTAATAAACATCTAATTCCATCTATGTTAATTTCTAAAGAAGTCATTTTCCTTTTATTTTCCACTCTTTATGTACTTAAAAGGTCAAAATAATGTTTTAAGATAAATAATATCTTTCTCTCTCTTCGATCATAAAACTCATTTTCTTCCAAATCAATGTTTTCTAAAAATATTTTCAAAAAAAATAGGTACTATAATTTATTAAAATCATTTTTACTCTTAATTGGATTTAAAAAAAATAAAATGAATCTTCCTATCATTTTTCGACATTGTACATTTTGAGTTTTCTTACAAAATTTGAATGGAATCTTTGTTTTTTATACTGTATTTGACATGAATGGAGATATTATGTCACCATGTACAATCAATTATTTGAGTAATCCTCTTTATTTTTCTAAAGTTATTTCAAAAAAAATCTTTAATGATTTATAACTTTTTAGATTTTAAATAAAACATTTTCCAAAATTGAATGGATATTTTCCTCAAATAATGTTAAAAGTGATATTTTGAAGTCATTTTCCACATAAGAAGTAATCCTTTGCTGTTAATTAATTGGAAAAGGTTATTTTCCACAAGAATGACTTTAAGTATATTTTAATACATCATAAAAACCTTAATTTATATTTTTTTATTCCAAATAATATATATATATATATACCTCTCACATATATATAGCAATTTTATTTTTATATCCTTTTATAGGGTAATACTTTCCTTATGATAATATCATAATTTCCATCATTAGGAAATCGTCGTTGATTATGATTTGAAATAATATTTTTTAAAACATTTTAATTATATGGGTAATTATAATATTATTCCTTATGATTGATATTCATTATGTGTCAATCTTGTATCTTGAAATTCTTATGGTGTGTACTCCCAAATAACACTCCAATGGATTGGGTGATTTTATAGTTTTGTGATACCTCATGTATAGGATTATGGAGTCAACCTAATACATTTTAAGAATTATTTCTCCATTTTATATTATCTACAATGTTATTCTCACCTTAGGTTTACATCATGTTATATATTGATGCCATGTTTCCTATGATTCTAGAATCTTATGATAGTATGTTCTTTATGTTATGATCTCATGTGATTAATCATGTTACTTCTAGTATATGATATATTGTTATACCTTTGTCTCACATTTTATTCTTCTTTATTATTTTTATTCCCTTACTAAGAGTTTCTAATCACCCCATTATATATGTATTTACCGTGTTATAACATATATATTAAGTGATATAGTGGGTTTTATGAATTTACTCTAGAAAATAAAATAATTATGCCATGTTTTATATATAATGAACATAGAATTCCAAATACACTAGGCATATATGATCCTCATGTTTTAATAATTGGATATATATATATATATATGTATATATAAATCATGTAATATTATGGGTAAAAGGAAAGGGACACCCAAAAACAGTCTCGAGGATATGATGTGATAAAAAAACAAATGACCCCATCTCCCACCTACCTAACCCATGAAAAAGATTAACTATGTAAAGATAGTTATTATGATCTATAATAACACCCATTAGCCATCCTATCCCTAAGTGGCACCTTAAAAAAATCCATGTAAGGTAAAATATATTAATGGAAAAATTTAAATTGTCTTATAAAAAGGATATACAAATAAAATATTTAATTATTAATGTAATAAGTTATACTCTTTAGGGTAAAAAAATTTACCTCACATGTTTAAATATTCCATGCTAAAGAAAATTATGAAAATTATAAAAATCAAGAGACCAATTGAAATAGATTTAAAGTACCACCCCTTCTATTGAACCTACCATGGGATCAATGGAAACACCATCTAGTATGAATCTAACCTCAAGCCCTACCACCAAATAATTATTTAACACAACATAGTGGAGTAATCCAAACCGTAGGAAAATGATACATATTTTTTTTCTAACACCAATAATGAACGTGTTTTTGTCTAATAACTTTGGGTTTATATTCATGATGCATATAATTTCATCCAATGGATATCATTAAAGATGAATTCATGATCCCATTGGATAATTCATCTATGACTAAATTATTCAGCACCCTCTCAAACGTATTCAACATCCCAAGTAACAACATTTTCTTTTCATCCCACTAAATATAAAAGGATCCATTATTAGTATCAAAAAGATGACTTTGAGATACTATATGTTTTATGGATGTTACTCACACTTTTTAATTTCTTATCCCCTATGTTAGAAGGAAAATATTCAATCCTTTATATGTTACAGGAATCCTTTAGTGCGGAACACTGGGATTCCTTAATCAAATCCATCAGATTAAAATAATGATGTATTGATTAATTTTATAAAGCTCAGCAATATGCACCTACTAGAGCCCCATGACCATGACATAGATCCTTGGAAATAATGATAAGTAAAAATCAAAATATGAAGATAATAAATAAATTCATGATATTACATTTCAAAGGTTTTGTATATACAACTCATAATATAGAGATAATAAATAAATCTATTACCACTTTGTTAACATTTTATAATATTCCCAATGAAAAAAATAATGTTAAGGGAAACTCATAATATGAAGATAATAATTAAATTATTGATATTACATTTCAAATCATGTGTATATACACCTCATAAAATAATCATGGTTTGTATCATAACACATGTCTCGAGGAATGAATATTTAAAAAAATTCCATTACCACTTTTGGAATCATTTGGATAGTAAGCCCTAATAAATCATAACATCAAATGAAACAGTAATAAACATTAAAACAATTATATTCATGATATAACCTTACAATGTTTCAATACACACCCCATACAAAAAGAAACAATATGTGAAATTTTATATGCCTCTGAAAAATAAAAGAGAGACTAAAAATACATTGATTATTTGGTAACTTTTTAATGGTAAACACCGTGAAAGATATATAATTAAATAAATATTTAAATACCAATAATTATCATTATAACTATCAAAAAATAAATTCATGTAAATTATATATACCATATAAAATAAATAGTTGGGGAATATGGAATGTGTCTTGAAGAATTTAAAAGTGAAACCAAAGAATCTTACATTAAGTATCAGTATCATTTATACATGTACTCACCATAGTTATAATAATTATTATTTTATTATAATTATATTATTGAACCATAATTATATATATTACATCATATATTATTTACTTATGAACATTTATTTCATGTTTATTAACAAATCAATGTTCAAATAATGTTTTGGGTAATAACCTCATTTTTTCAGATATGTTTTGATTTGTTCTTTTTTATCCTCTTACTTTGATCAGGGTTCTATTATCTCCATAAAAATATCAATGACATAATTATAATATTAGTAAATAAAATATACTTTTAATACCAATCATTATTTTTGTTTTTAAGAAATGCAGTATGTTTCCATCATAGAAACGGTAAGTCACATGTACGCATGAGTAACATTTATATTTTTAAACAATCGTTTTTCCAAGATGTTACATACTATTTTATATTTAAATATTTATCAAAATAATATATTATTTCATTAAATATAATTATATATATCATCCACGTTGTATGGTGTTTAAAATATATTCACATCACTATGTGATGATGGTAGTCCACACATACGCGAATGATGTAATCCTCTTTGAGTGATTGAAAATGTAAGAAAGGAAATGATATATTATATATTAGGAATGATAATTATTTAATTAATATCTTAATTATGTCATGTATATCACATATATTTATTAAATTTATTTTATTATCTTCAATTTAATGTGTTAGTGAAATAAATCACACCGCTTCGCAAGGTGCTAGTCCACCATATTCACGAGAAATATTAATGTATCCAATACAGAATAGAAAGTAAAAAAAAGATATATATTATATATTAACTCAATAGTTATTATTATATTATCTATATCATATATATACTATATATCCATATTCATACCCAACCATGATAGGTTGTAATGGAAAAACTAATGGCATTGGTTCAGGTGGTGGAAGTTTGTCATACACATTAATGATGATTTTGTAACCCATTTGATAGAAATGGAGATGGATTTAGGTAATTACCATAACATAGATAATATATTATTATATTTAATATACTAATATTATTATATCAACATGTTCTAATAATAATTTAAGGAGTTGGAGGAAGAAATAAAATAAAAATGGTCGTCGAAAATGTGACATATTCATTAGACATCCTCTTTAGGTTTGAAATAAAAGACTTCATTGGACATATTTAGGCCAAAAATAAGGATTATATGATGACATTATGGAATTTATTTATGTATTTGGGCTGTTATTTTCAGAAAAAAAAGTTTTTATGTGTTAAAAGTTTTGTAGAGGGGTTACCTTTTATATGTTAGGCGAGTGGCACACTTGTAGTTTTTTAAATGAAAAAGGTATACCCACATTTTTCTCATTTAAAAAGAAAAAAATTTATTATTATCAATATATATACATTATAAGTTCAAAATATGTCTATAAAATAGATTTTATACAAGTTTATAGGTCATGTTAAACCTTATCATTTTTGTTTAAACCCACTTTTACCTCAAGTGCGATTATCAATTTTTACTATTTCCACTGTTCAATTTGGTGAAAAATTAATTTCTAATTACTATAAAATATTAATTTTTCTGATTAAGAAAATTGAATTAATTTTTCTATATTCAATTTAGATAATTTGGAAATTAAAATTTATAATGAATCTCACAGCCATAAAGAGAAAACGGGTCTTCAAAGATAAATTGTTCAAAAGTTATCAATGTTTTTATATCGAGATTACATAAGAAAATGATTCTAATGACAAAAATTATACTAATATATATATAAATAATTTTAATTTTTAAAAATTTTAAAATATACTTTATCTTTTAAAATAATTTATATGAAATGGCATTTTTCAATTAAAATTCAATATTTTTAGTTATTCATCAAAGACATACTTTTTTCAAAATATTCTCAAAAATTTACAAATTGTTAAATTTGAAAATATTATCTCAAAATTTAAAATTATTTTTAAAATAATGTTTCCAAAATTTAATTTTTTTTAAAAAAAAACACAAAAAATTGATAAAACTATGTTTTATAAAAATATAATTTTTAACCATAAAATTGGATTTATTGTTATATATTATCTAAAAAACAAATAAGATAAATGCTTATAATTTTATTGAACATGAAATATGTAAATTTCATTAAAATAATTCAACCAATAGAATTGGTTTAATTTATTGAGGTAGAACATGTTTGTGGGAATAAAGATTTTTTTTAAGAAAAATATTTCTTTTGTTTAAAAATAGTTTGTATTTTCATTTCTAATTAAATGGTCACCAAAGAAATCATATTAAATAATAAAATATTAATAGTATGTTAGGTTTTTTCTAAACTCAGTGTAGTGTGTATATCAACTCACACTCAGTGTTACATGTAACGCAAGTGAAAATTAGTGTTTCATGTAATAGAAGCTAAACTCAGTTTTGTGCATAACAAAAAATATCAAAATAAACAACATTATTTGAAAAAACATCACTAAATCTCTTGATGTTTTATTCTAACACCCTTAAAATGAATTTCTACCATGAAATTCATCACTTTTGTACTAAAAATTGAGGATGATTCTACATCATTAAATCCTCATGTTCCCACATATCATCCTCAACCTAGTATTTTCACCACAAAAACATTGACCATGTAAGTGGAATTGTTTGCTGGAACATTCTCTATTTGGTCGACAATCACTATGAATTATTCCTCCTACAAAATATCATGATCCATTGGTAAAACCCATGAGTTCAATATATGTGATCGATCGGGAATATAATTCCTTGGGAGAGATACATGGAACACATCTTTAACCCGAGAGTGTTGTAGTGGAAGAAGAAATTTATAGACTTCTATCCTGATACGATCAAGAATTTCATAGGGACCGATATACCATAGGCTTGACATTCCTTTGTATCATAAGAAATATTTCATCCTTTGTTTGTTCTTTCATCAATTTCGAATTCATCTTTTACTCCAAGAAATGATGATGTGTATTTTTTATAACTTAACAACTAACCAAACAAAGTATCTAAAAAAGTATGATTAGTCATTACTTCTCTCTATAGTTGAAAAAAAATTAACACTGGTTATCCAATGTGGATAAATCTTCATATGGTGAAGAAATATATTAATAACTAAAATCCCATACACTGTTCAACTTAAGCTATCCCATAAATGGTTAACCTTATAACACTACATGAATTAAAAACTTATAAATATGGACACTAAATTTCTCAAAATCAACTTAAAATTAATCACCTATATCTCATAAAGTGGCTCTTGATTATCACGTACCAAATATGTAAATTCCTCCATCATTTATTCACTTGAAACATGGTAATAACCTGTATTTCAAAAAAAAACATTATATAAAACATACATGATTCCTCATTGATTATATAACATATAGATCATTATATGTATTCATTAAATCCAAAAATGTATCAAACTACTTTAATGATGGCATAAACCACTTTTTATAAAAATCATAAATTAGTTAAAAAGAAATTTGTTCTATCGAATTTACTTTATCAATTTCAATAATATCTTTATCCTAAAATCATTATCTCAACATCATGAATATATTAATAGTTATGTTTTCCTTAATCATGTTTTACCATTTATATAGCCTCGCGATTAAATCACTTTTCTAGTTCATCATCAATATTCAACATATTCTTACAAATCCATAATGAAAAAATCTTATAGAGAAATCCTTATTTATTTCATAATTCATGAATTCCAAATAAATAAACACTTAAATAATTATACTTCATTCTAAAAACATTAACTAGTATTTTTCATCTTATTCCATACTACCTCTTTCCTTTTATATTTTAATCATAGTATAATTGTAATCAATAGATAACCATTACTCATAAAATATTATTGATTCTCTTCATTATCTTTCCCCTTCAGAGATCAATTTTCTGAATTCACTTAAAATCCATATTTTAAACGTTCATCCTTTATTAATAACTTATTGAGGCCAATATTCCCTTCTATTACATTACCTAGATTTTTAATTTTTCCATTTTATTAAATTCCTTTCTGTCTAACTTTTTCATACCCAAAACATCTTCTCATACATCTGAGACATTACCTTGAATTCTTCCCAAATTCTCAATATATAGTAAATTGAATCTTCTTTCCTCCATGGTCCCAACTACCCAAAAACTCCATCAACTCTATCCTTGTTTTCTTTAGTGAGTCTAAGACATGGTTATGGTGTGTGTCATTAATTTTGTTATGTGATTACTGATTAGGAATAAACACAGTATCCTTCACTCAAATAATCATCCTAGTTTTATTCACATTAGGAAATTTCCTATCATTTTCAATGTTAACCATGTTCCTTTAGATTCCCACCATTTACTAAAACAAAAAAAAAACATTGTGATCAATCCTAATCACAATGATAAACCAAATAATTTTAAAAATAACTTATAAGATGCAAGGAAATTATATTTTTAATATAATATTCAATAAGATTATCCTATGTCATTCATATACATCATCAATTTAAATCCTTCATTATGGTTTGTAATTTGTTTTTGAATTTCCAAATGATATCCCTTCAGAGTTTCGAACCATGTGTAAAAAAATTACCATTATTATGCACTAGGTGATGATTCAGTCTAGATCAACGAACCCTTTTCATATTTATTACCACTAGTTATATATTTTTTAGATCCCCATCAATTTTTAGTATCTTGATATGGATTTAATTTTTTGGAAACCACTTTCCCTATGTGATACCAAAATTAAATGAAATTTTATTATACATTGAATCATCCTTAGATATATCCATAGATTCATCCCGAGGAATATATTTATAAATATCCTTTGGGATCTCAGTAATGTTTTATCATCCTTATTTATAAAGGTTAAATAATCCTTTACTCTTATAAATATTATAGCGACCCGGGATTTTCAAACATGGATATTAAATCTTTTAGATGAATATTCAACACATTTCACAAACACACAGTTGATGATAGAAATTTTAACACCCCAAGTTTTTAAAAATAAATTTAAATGCATGAAACATGGTTTTAATTATATATCTATAACTATCCTTTAAAAATAATTTTTCCTCTTCTATGATTTGAATTTAAAAAATGGCCTTCTATAGTTGCGAGCAGTAAGTTATTTAGATTTTTATAGAACCAAACTTTTTTGGTGAAAAGTAACACACCCTTATGAATGTTAATACTAATATTAATATGACCCATATGAATAGTAAATCATATTATTATATTATTTTCTTAATGTTATAATATAATTATATCTTTATTTAATTTATCAAGGTGTAAAATATGAGTTATAGTTTTAAAATTGTTAATTTTTAAAAAAATATTATTTTATATAAAAATTATATTACAAAAAATTGAAAATTATTTTCAAAAAATGGAGTTCATTTTTGAATTATAAATTTTGAATAATTTTTAGGTTGAATTTTTGGGATTTAATTGAAATTCTGAAATTTTTGATGAACAACAAAATACGATAAATAATGATAAATGTAAAATACTTATTTTAATGCATCATATGTGATGAAAGAATGATTTAAGAACCCTTGTTCTAAAATAACATGAATGTATTACAATATTTGGTAACATGAATCAATTTTATTCAACATCTTAAAAAAACGTTAAACTAATGATTAAATTAATGGAAAACTCCTCCCCTCCTCCACTATAAATACATCTCTCACTGAGCCCTCCGCCTTCCTATCAAACCTCTCTAGAATTGAATGTTATCTATGTTCTACCTAATATCCTTCCCAAGGCTCTTCCCTACATACAAGACCTAGTAGTACTACAAAAATTCCAAAACCAAAGGCCTTAAAGAGGATCTCATGGAGAAGAGATAAACAGGTAAAAATCATCCTTCTTATTATTGTGTTTTCTTTTCAATTTCTTTTCATTATTATAGTCTATTATATTACCATTATCCAAGAGCCATTAATTCTCCATAATATTATATATTCTATTTTTTATCATGTTTATTGAAAAAAATCCTCAACATATATCATCTCATCCCCTTCTTATAATGACAATGGTTTTTATATATCATTTACCAAAATCATGGATGATGTGTTTGGAATTTCCATTAATTCCTTAAAATATGATAATAAAATGATCTTAATGGTTGAAATATAATGTAAATTTAATTATTTAACCTCTTTTACATTTTGGAACGAGCTTCTATGTATAACATGAAATTATATAATGAAACAAGTTTTTGATTATCGAGGAACTACCAAAATGATCAAAACAAATTTCATTAATGTTTTATATAATTATTAATCATAATATATGATAACAATATGATTATTGGTATCATCCAGTTTTCTGGAAACATAGGAGTACCATTTCATTCAACTTCTATAATTTCATTTCCATACAACAAGAAAATCAAATATGTACCACCCATGGTAATCATGTAAAGAATGCACCCAAAACAATGAAAGGAACAAAATACTAATAATTAAACGGTGAAATAATGTTATTAAAAGATAATATAAGGTGTTTTAAACAATATTATTTTCATGTAAGATATTAATAACACTCTTTTAAACATTATACATATGTTTTAAACAAGTTTTAAGTAAGAAAACCATGAGGTAAGGTAATTGTTAACACGATTTCCATTCATTGGGTTAACCTTTTACTTCATTATATATGTGGTATTAAATTTTATTGTGTGATGGTTTTTTTATAATATGTTATATTAGGTTCATTTACAATTTATGTAAAAATTCCATTCACTCTATGAATTCTCACTTCAATTAAATGATATTTTTAAGGGGAATTTCTTTGAAAATCATCATTTAAAATTATATTCTACAAAATTCAAAAACAATGTTATTATTCAATTATAAATGTTTTATAATTATTTTATAGTTCTTGTGAATTTTTCATGGTTAAGGATGGTACCTATATTTCACTCCAATACATTGGTTATGTGAATGTTATAGGTTAGTTTTATGGTTACTCAATGAGTAATTGTGATGGTAACATTGTAAAGTAATCGTGAGGGTTACAAATTATAAGGTAGATGAGAGGGTTAAAATATTATGTATGTATTACCCCAAAATACCTCTATAGTTCTATTTATGTTCTATATGTTTTATGGAAATCTTTTTTAAATCTCATGTTCCACAAATTCAGTTTATATGGGTTAAAATTATGTATTTTTTAAAATGATTTCATACGTTACAAGTATTAATGGACTAATGTTTTCTTTCATTCTTTTTATATCCCTTATTTAGATTTTTGGGCTCATCTCCAGTTTTTAAATTAAATTAATAGGTTATAATTATTTTTAAGAAAAATATGGAATAAAAGTTAAATTTTACGAATATTTTTCAATGCAATCATGTATTATTTGAAATGTTTAAAATTTTGGAAGAAATGGTTAGTATTGGTTTGTATCTGCTCTGTAAAATTGTGGAATGTTATGTATTTTGTAAATAATAATTCTCTAAAAATATAAAATTTAAAATATCCTAAATGTTAAAGGATGTGAGTTCTGGACTAAAATTCAAGATTATGTAATGTAATAAGGTTGGTTCTTTATAGAAATTGTTTAGTGTATTTGGAGACTAGTTACACTATAATCTAATTTGGTGAATGATATTAAACATATCCCTTGATTATATTCTCACTTAGTATCCTTAAAAACATATCCTTAAAAATTTTCTTCAAAACCATGGTAAAGGAAGAATAAGAAAAAGTAATCTTACATACTCATTAAGGGTAAACATAGAAGATTTGTAATACTAACATAAACATAAAGTTATGAGAACATGATCTTAAAATATTAAAACCCTAACATTAATATAAAATATCAGAATATAGAGTAATTTAAAATAGATTATATGTTCATTAGACATGAATCACAAGGAAATCAAATAAAATAAACCATTACAACATAAAATTGGCATAACACATGGAATTAAGACATATGTATAAACATAAAAAATAATTTCTTGTGTAGTCAAGGGTAACTTCAAAGGCTATCATAATGTAATTAGTTCACTCTCCAAACCATTATAATCTTAAAGGTTAACTCCCAATACCATCATTGTGTAAAATGTCTCTTATTTAATTGGGTTTATTCCATATTCCAGACCTATATATATCATGAAATATAAATATTTACCAAATGGATTGGAGCGATATATAGATCCCATTAATCACATAATTAAAATCATACATATGATTTCCATAATATCATAAAAATATTCATATCATATCCCCAATAATGAAATGGGATTCACAAACAGTTCAGCATATCATAACCCATATAAAAGATACATGATTTATTATCATATGATCATATAATTACCTATGTAAAAGGAAGTGGCTTTCCTAATATTTATTTTATGGTATTACCCATGGAAGAGGAGTTATTTTTATGAACATAGTTTCTTGATAAAACATTCATTGAAAAATAAAAATGGTATCATACGTTTGTATCACCAGAAAATCATAATTTACATCAAATTTTTTCATCTTAGATAGAGAATTATTTTTAAAGGTTACTTAGAACATTTAATGTGGGAAATTAATTTTCTTTGACAATCAATTTTTTAAAACAAAAAACTCATAAATATTTTGAAAAATAATTTTATTTGAGAATAACCTTGAAAATATATATAGGATTATTCAACAAAAATAATGGTAATAATGGTAGGAAATTCAGTTCATTTCATACACATTAATTATGATTCATTTCCCAGTTTTAGTAAAATCCAAACGGTCGTTGTTTGGAAAGCACATGGATATCCCTTTCCAAAAAAATTAAAATTTCAAGAATTGATAAAAAATTATTAAATATTTTTATGAATGGTTAAATAATTTTGGAAAAAAAAATTAAAAAGGATTTTGGAGAAAATGTATTTTTGACCGAAGAAAAAAAATAAAGAGATTTTTTAAAAAACATTATTTTTAGTTCTTAATTACAAAAAGAGAGAAAAAATAATGAAAAAAATGAATTATAAATAAATAACTGGATTATGAAAAAATAAATGTGTTTCATTATATTTGTATCATAATATTTCAATAGTGGAGGTATAATCCAAATAAATAATAATAAACGATGAGATTTTAACAAAAACCCTTTACCACATTGGTGATATGGAATCGTAATCCCCATTAAAAGATAACGTTAAATGAAACACATAATATAATTATAATAAATACATTAATGATATTAAATGTTTAATGTTTGTAATATACAACTTATAAAATAAAATAGGTTTGTAACATAATGTATGTCTCCTAGAAAGAAAATAAAGTTAGAAATCCCTTACCTATTTAGTAATCATTTTTATCATAATACCCAATAATGATTAAATCTAAATTATACACTATGTATCATTAAACAAATGATATTAATGATATAAATTTTCAAAGGGTCATTACATGAACCACAAAAAAAATCGAGAAGAGATTTTTCATATGTCTCCCAGAAATAAAAGAGAGGCTAGAAATCCCTTACTGATTCCGTAACTTTTGAACCATTTACACCATGAAAGATAGATCCTAAAATGAATATTTAATTAAAATGTATAATCATAAAAATAATCATAATATAAATTTATGGTAATTATTCACACCACATAAAATAAATAAGCTGTGAATATGGAATGAGTCTCATGGAAGTAAATAGTGAGACAAAAATCCCTAACCTTAAGTCTCAACTTCCTTCATACAAGTTCAATCCTCCTGTAGAGTAAGTATAATTTTATTATATATAAATTATAGAAACATTAAGATATATATTATTTGATATATTATTTTCTTATGGTCATTTATTAACTTTTTATTAACAATTCCTTGTTAAAATCATGTTTAGGGTAATAACCGTAATGTTTCTCGTATATGTTTTGATTTTTAATTTTTGGTCCCTTTAATTTTATAATGGTTTAATATTATCAATAATAATAATAATTAAATAATTATAATATTTATTCATCAAATATAATTTCAATTCCAATCTAGAATGATAGTCTTGAGAAATGAAGTATGTTATGATCATAGAGACAATAGGTTGTACGTAGGCTTGAGTAACGTTTCCATCATTAAATAATCCTTATAGAAATGGGGTCAGTAATATTTTATCATCCCATTATTGGAACCATATTGTGTATAAGGCTGTATTTATTGTCAACTGTTGTCAATGAAGATCAAAATGAAGGAGATCAAGAAGAACTCCAATGAAATAGAGGAATGGAAGATCAAAAAGAAGGAGATCATAAAGTACTCCCATGAAGTGGAGGAATGGTAATTCAGACGATCTTTGTATAGATCATAAGTTCAAAGAACATTTGTAAAAGATTATATATAGTTTACAACAATAAAGATTGTGAGGTGTAGTCCATATGAGGATGATTAAAGAAGAATGAGGTCTTTGGATTAAGACCATGCAATTCCTCCTTATTGCATGAGAACCATGGGATTCGATGAAGACCATGCAATAACTCATGATTTCATGATAACCATGCAAGAGAATTCTTGACGAATTGATTCATATGGTTTTCATGAAGTAGATCTTGACGATTGATGAATAAGAAAATGTGCAAATGATTGGAATTCTAAGATGCTCGTGCGGGGATTGGAATTCTGAGATAGCCATGCAAGTCACATTGTCATAGAAGATGATGATGCTAATGCTCTGCCTTCAAAGAATACATATCACAATAGTGGAGCTTGTGATAAATGAAGAAGAGTTACTGAAGGATACAGATCACCAAGAAGAATTTCGTTTGAGGTGATTGAGCTTGTTGAAAAAGAAAACAAACCACATAAATATTTGTTGACAAAGGTGATTCACTGGTGGAATGTCGAGTTCAAGGACTATAGATAATGATCCATGTTTTATTCAAGAAACATCGACTAAGGAATGTATGATCTGGTTATTTCACAGTGGCATGTCGAGTTCAAGGACTTGCGCGCCATGTAATTTAAGGAGATGAAACATGCGCGCCATATGTTTTTCAAGATCATAACATCAATTTTTGGAAAAGGGATAAGTGCCGGACAAGTATTGGGCTGGTCACGCAAGTGGCTTGCACGCCATGAAGATACTTGCGCGCCGATGCCTAGAAGGCATGGGAACTTGCGCGCCTGTTGGTTTTCGAGATCAGAAACTCAAAATATGGAAAAGGAAGGAGGGTCGCACAAGATTGTAAGTTGGTCATGTAAGTGACTTGAAGAGGAAGAGACTTGCACGTCGTGACTTGCATGCTGAGGGGAGACTTGCACGCTGTTGCGCAGGGGGTTCAAAATGCCTATAAATAATGGACTACCCCTCCTCAATTTCCATATAGTTCAACACTTAGAAAAATCAGAGCTCCCGTCGCGCAGGTGTGGAAGTCGCGCAAGTAGCGTGTGGTCATGCAGGTAGACCGGCACGCTAGTGTTTGAAGTTGCACCCCAGTTTTTGGTTGCGCTCCCTTGGTGGTTTGGGCGATAAAGGAAGTGTGTCATGTAGGATAGAAGTTGAGGAAGGAAGTGTTGCGCCGGTGGGTTGGTAATACCTACGTGACAGTTTTGACCTGTGACACGAAGAAATGCGCACCGTATTGGGACTTGCACGCCGGGCTTGGAGAAGAGCGCCAAGTGTTGTTGGAGTACACCCGTCTTTTTGGATCCGCACGAAAGATGAAAGATTAATCTATATCGTCGGTGAAATAGATGATGCATTCATTTGCAAGGACAGAAGAAGAATTATCAATCTGGTTTTATGAAGAGAAGTGGTACCGCACACACATGACTGGTGTTTGACATCCTCATTGTGCTTTGCGAAGAGAAGAATAATGATTCGTGCAACTAAACTCGGATCTGCACAGAAAGAGTGGAATATATCAATACACTCAGGTTTTATTATTGAGAATAAAAGGAATAGAAGAAGAAGATATAGTGCATTCTGTTACTGCACTTAATTATAAGGATGAATACAAAAGGGCATCAACTCAGGACTCCGATTCAAGAAAATTCTCATGTTGAACAGGAGACAAAGACTTCAATGCAAATCTATTGAAGAGACCTTCACGTCTATAAAGTGAGTGTGACTTCACCAATGTAAATGAGCCAGGGGGAGTCAACTGGAGTGACACGAGGGACGGAGTGAGCTATCCTTGAACCTTTTGTAAAGGAAGTGAGCCTGGGATAGAGTGACTATTCCTGAACCATTGTAATCCACAACTAGTGAAGATTAATGTAATTTGGTATGACCGGAAACTTGTCAGCATATACTCCTTGGACGTAGCCCTTAGTGGTGAACCTAGTAAGATTGTTGTGTTATCTCTTTGCATGTTAATGTTTCATTGCTGATCATATCCATCATACAGGTTTAAGCAGTTCCTACCAACGTGGGAACAAGATCCACAACTTTAAGAAGAAAAATTTTTCACCCTAATACACCCCTACCCTCTAAGGGTGTCCTGGGGTCCTACACCCATAATGATCATAATGTCATATTTTTTCTTTAAATAACATATAAATATCATCCATGTGATGTGGGGATGAAAAGAGATTCACATCGCTTTGTGAATGTGGTAGTCCACACGTACACAAATGACATTATCATATTTCAGTGAGTGAAAAGGTAAAAAAAATGAATGATATATTATATTTAAATAATGAACCATATTTCATATATTTCTTATCTATTTAATTTATATCATATATATTCTTTAATATAATCTTTTTTATCTTACATGTAAATCTTCAGGGAAAAACAAATCACAACCTTTCATGATGTGTTGGTCTACCATAAACACAAGTGATGTTATCGTATCCCCTATGGAATGGAACATAAAAATTTATTTAAGATATAATGACTCAATTGGTATAATTAAGTCCTAAATATCATATATGTATACTTTATATATTCCATTATACCAAACTGTGAGAAGTGGTAATGGGACAAATATTGGCATCAGTTTGCGAGCTAGTAGTCTGCCGTACATATGAATGATAAAATCATGACCCATTTGATATAAGTGTGGATGAGTTTAGATAATTACCTCAACATAAAAATATATATACATATTTTATATAATTATTTTATTATATCATCATATTTTAATATGAATTGAAGGAGGTGGAGGGATAAATAAAATAATAATGCTCATTAAAGAACATTACCTCTTCTTTGGGTATCCTCGATAGGATTTCACCAAAATCCATCCTAGGATGTATTTATAAAAAAAATAATGATTATTGTAATATCGGAGAGAAATTTTTAATTTATTATTTCAATTATTGTCCAAAAAAAATTTATGGTGTGAAGAAGATATGAGAGGGGCATCATTTTATTATTGTGGTGAGTGGAACATTTGTAATTATTTGAAATGAAAAAAGGTGTACCAAACATTTTATAATGAAAAAAGTATCAAAAATGAATTATAATAAATACCTAGAAATTATAGGGTTGAAATATTTCAATAAGATATATTTGATATATATTTTTAGGTCTTTTTAATCCTTATCATTTTAGTTTGACCCCCAGAAAAAAAACTATTCTTACCTTTAATTTGGTAATTAATTTGTATTATCTTCTCTATTCATTGTGGTTAAATTTTTTTTTGAACATATTAGATAATATAAATTATTTTTATTAAAAATATTTCATCCATATTTCAATATTCAATTCTGAAAATTGGGATTTTTTAAATAAAAATTCAACCCATATAGGTGATGAGATAATAGATTTTTGAAGATCAAATGTTCAAATGTTTACATGTTTTTTACAAGAAAATCAATGATGAAATGATTAAAAGTACATATAATTTATTAATATATATATAAATTATATTTTTTAAATTTAAAACTATTTTTAAATATATTTGACCTTTGTAAATAATTTAAATGAAATTTCCAGTTTAAAATTAAAATTCCTTATATTTTACTATTCATAAAACCATTATTATTTATAGAAGATTATTAAAAATTAAACCTAATATAATATTTTAATGATTATTTAAAAAATTACATTAATTTTTTGAAATAAATTTTATAAAATTTTCAAGAGAAATATATTTATATTATGTTCCCAAAAATTTAACCAAACTGCTTTTTAAAAAAATATCGTTTTTGTTAATATAACAAGATTTATTCTTATATGTTGTCTAGAAAGCACATAAAATAAATTTTAAACATTTTATTGAATATATATTATTAAATTTAATTAAAATAATTCACACAATTGTTTTTCTATATATAATGTTTTTCTATCAATAAATTTTTTTTCATAAAAATATTTCCATTATTTACTAATATTTTTTATTCTAATTTCTAATTAATTGGTCACAAAATAATGAATTGTATATACATGTTAATACCATATATTTACATAATATATTTCATCATATTCAAACCCACCACTTCAATAGATAAGTAATAACTATGATATTAAATAATAATATTTTAATAGTATGTTATGTTTCATTAAACTCGGTGTAGTGTGTATGGAATGTTACAATCAGTTTTTTTGTGTAACGCAAGATAAACATAGTTTTGTGTGTAATGTATGATAAAATTATTTTTTCATGTAACATAATATAATGAAATGATTAAATTTTTTTAAAAAATATTTCATAAAAAACATTAGGGTGTTATAAAAATTTCCTTGCATAAAAACATTAATGTATTAGAAAGTTATAGAGAACATTTTATGAAAATATCAAAAATAAAAAACCCATGTTGTGTGATTAATTAATTATTATGAATTTTAAATATATTTTACCCAATTCTTACACAATGGTGTGTTATGGAAAGCTGAATTTTTTATTCTCTATGAAGTAATCTTCTATAAATGTTGATATGTTATAGGACCGACAACTACCCAACTCAGATTCCTTCATTTAAATTTCATATGAATAATAATAATTGTGTACTCTATCCTCTATTCCCGTCATATAAAAAAAGTGTTAGCTAATTATTGTATAATCCACACTCATATCCTTTTTTTCATCCAATTTAGGGTTGGGAGAATCTGTGTAATCCCTAGTTATTTCCATTCTTCTTCCATTAAAGGATTGGGTAACCTAATGAAAAATTACCACTTAATACCCTTTTTAACACCATCCAAACTACATGATTCCTTAAAAAATGGTGTTAAAATACATATACATGTCTTATCACACAACCATAATCTATGATGTTAAGACTACATGCTTTTTGAATCATAATATAATAGTACATTTGTGTCACCTCTCTAAGGTTCCATCACAAAATAAATAATTTCTCATAACGGTTTATAGAGGTTGTATCCACCTAATCCTAACCACTTCTTGAGGTGTTTTAAGACTCCAAAGGTTCCTAATATTAGTATTCAATCTATAGAGTGCCCTCAATTGACTCTAAACACTGAGTGTCACCACTAGACTCTAAACCATGTGTGTTCCCAACACACTCTAAAATATGAGTGTCCCCACTAAATATTAAAATATTATTTATTTCATTTTTTACTTCAAGAATGTATAACCATCGATTACCTCTAAGATTATCATAGTATTCCTTATGTGATGGGTGAGATAAACCTTAATTCCCTTCTATTAAGGGAATACTATGAATTATTTTATGAGTATAAGATTACTTATATGATGATAATAGTATTCCATATGTCATGATAAATGGATTTCATTTGTGATGAGAATAGGATAATTTTTGTGATGATTATATCATATCTTATCTAGTAGAAATATGTGGCCTAATGTTATGAGCATAGTATTATATAAATAATGAGTAAGAGATATCTTATCGAGCAAGTGTATAAGTATATATATTATGAGCATAGGATTCCTTTTGTGATGATCATAGGATACCTTATATGATTACAATAGTATTCCTTCTATGATGAGAATAGGGGTCCTTATGTGATTATCATGAGATTATATATGTTATGGGTATATTTTTACTTATTTGATGATTATTGGATACCGTATGTGATGAAGATAGAATTTCATGTGTTATGTGAGAAGTATGGATTACATGATAAGAACATGATTCATAATGTAATGAGAATAGTATGACTTATGTCATAAGAAAAGGATTCCTTATGGGATGAGAATAGTATTCCTTATGTGATGGTCTCAACATTCTTAATGTGACAAGTATTAGATTGCCTCATGGATTAACATGAGAAATATAAAAAAACTTTTTTCCAAGATTTAAACAGAAAAACCCATCTATAATTTCCATATATAATGAGAATATGAATACCTCAGGGAATTTATAGTAGAAGATAGGGAAGTTCTTAAGGATCAATATAGTCATCCTCTCTGACGGAATGGTTATCTCCATACTATGGAACAAAATGGTGTACATAACTAAAGTCTATAAGGATTTCATTGGGAGAGGGATTCATGATCGTATTATTAATATATAATTTAATATGGGAATATGTAAAAAAAATCTTTATCAGAATGATATGGCCTCCCATCCTCTCATTCCATTAAAAACTTCCTTAATCATCACCTTCCGGGTTTTAGCTTTCCAACTTTGGAAATAATGAACATGATACCCATATCATGAATATCCCATCATATAAAATAGTAAATTATATGCTACATATGTTTCATAAATAGTAGTTATCAACTATGTTGCACTGATGGAGGAATTCATTTATAATTGGGCCTATTATTATGTAGTGGGTGATCAAGTATGTCAAGTAAATTTAGAGTATTCTTGTAATTACTTAGAGTCAGTAAAATTTATATTCCAACACATGAAAGTGTCCCTTGTAATTCTAGTTGAGTGGTTTCTCCTTCCACCTAGTTTTTTATGTTATATCCATCTATGATAAAATGTGATGGGGGAGGTCTACTTGTTTTCTCTAGTGTTCCCCCCTCTCCAATTTCTTTTCCCTTGATTCCTTTTTTATTTATCCACATGAGTCCATTTTGTTACTCAAATGAGGTTTTCTACTACATGGTTTTCTCTCAGGTTTCAACATTCTATAATAAAATGGATTTATCTCCCCTCATGGACATTCTTGTGCAGTTTTGTCTCTCTAATTAGGTCATCAGTGTCTCCCATTATACTCTTACTATCTAATTCCATATTCCAATAATATTGGTATTGAGTAGTATTTTTTGGGATAGTTTGGGAGGCTTGATATGATACATGTTCGGTGTCCTATTAGTAATATATTTAGGATAGATTTAGTAGAATTATCATTCACTTGATTTTATCTCAGAGGTATTAGTTTCATTTATTTTTTGGGTTTGATTTTGATGTGATATAGATATGATGATGCATATTTTTAGTTTTTACATAATTATGATTCCTCTGGTGGTTCTCATTTGTAGTTGATTTTTGGTGGGTTTATAGTAATGGTTAACTCATTTTATGGTCCTCTAAAAGGCTATGTATCTCAATTGAGGCTGGATTATACTTCGAACCTTCTCAAGATTCATGTTCAATTACTCATCCCTATGTTTGGACAGGTGAATGGGAATCACGGAGGATTTGTGATATTACTTTCATGCAGTTGATTATGTTTTAGGTCATTCTTCCTCTGTAATATTCATTACTCCCCTTTAGGTTCTAGTTTTTCTTTTTTATTTAAGGTGTTTGTGATTGTTATTATATAGTGTTTCAATATTTTGATGTTGTTTCTTTGGTTCTATGTTAACTATTATAAATGGGTGGTTTGGATTTAGTTCGAGTGGTTTTTGGTTTTCTTGTTTAAGATGGTCCATTGGTGGGGAGTGAGTTTTTTCTTTCCTATAAAGTAGTCTTTAGGTATACTGTTTTTTTATTATGTTTTTTTGGATGCTTCAGCTAGTGATGTTCCACATATAGCATGTTCATGATAGAGATAGTTGTTTGGTGGGGTATATATGACTATGGTAGTAGTTATTAGTTGTGGTTCTCAATGTTTTTTTGTATGGAATCTACACACAGTACAAGAATGTGCATCACCATGAATGAATTTGAAGGGTGTTCGATGGAATTAATATTGGTGTAGACTTGGTTAATAAGGGTTTTATTATTATTTTAAAATTTAAAAGAAAAATTTTTCTTTTCTTTTGAAATATTTCTATATTTATTTTTATTATATATTTCAATGATTTGATGTGTGTGATTCTTCTATAGTGGGGGTTACTTGTGGTTTTTATGGATTGTTGGTTTTATATTTGATTATGGGTGGTGTTTTTGTGTCTTCCAATTATATAAGGGTTTTTTATAATCCCATAAAATTTACATTTTTAGAAAATAAAAATATTGAATTGGATTATTGAACCCAACCTTGACTAAGTATTTTTCATTAGTAATGATTTTAAAGTGGTTATTCGTGTAAAATAATGATTAGTTTTGTTTATTTAAAATTTAATATCCATCTCAGTAAGTCATTATATAATATTTTTATGTGTTATAATTGGATTTTTATGTATTTACCTTTCTTATTATTTCTCCAAATTTATTGAGACAATAAGAGGGGGATGAACACATTTATTATTTTGGGATGGGCATAAAAACACTACTAGGCTTACCCTATTATTCCCTAGATCCACACTCTTTTATTTGGTTGGGAAAAAATATTCTTTACCTGTCATATTTCATACCAACAAATCCCAAATAATTTTACCCATGTATAATTAAAACATCTACTATAAATATTTTATAACATACATGAAAAATATATTTTAGGTTTATATTTATAGATATTTTAGAAAAGCAGTCATAAATAAAACTATAATTCCACTCTCTCTGCATTTTTTCCTAAAAATAAAGTTCTTATTTAAATAAAATTATTTCATTCATAATACAAACTAGGACCTCATAATCATTCATCTAAATCCCCATGACAGGTTAGAAGTATTTAAATATTTTTGAAAAAAACCTCGCTTAGTAATGGATATAAAAGAAAAACAAATAAAACCATTTAGGCCATTTATTTACTTGAAAACCATTAAAATATTATTTCAATTAATAAAATAATACCAATATCTTATAAATCATACCTTAAATATGAAATCAACTTCATTGATAAAAAAATTCATAAAATAATCGCTATGTAAGAGTAAAACATGAAGGATTTTTAAAAACATGATATTCATAAAACTTTTAAAGGAATAACATAAGTTGTGAATTACATTATAAAAATATATTGGAATAAATTAACCAGTTAATTACAACATAAACTTGTAATTAAATAACATAACTTGTTAATTCATATATAAACTCACAACGGATTAATATAACCAATTAATTCTAGTATTATATCTCTAGGATATTAAATTAATATCCATTATACTAGAGGGATATATCAGAATCATCCACCATCATATTAAATTTAAAATAAAAATATAATGGATAAATTATATTGGAGCATTCATTTAAAACCTGAAACTATTAAAATTTAAATTTGATCTCATAAGTATGGGAAATATTTGTTTTTATATAAAAACTAGGAGAAATTTAATTTCATTTTGAAAACATTTAAAAAAATACTAAGAACAGTGGGGATAATTTTTTATATATAACCCCATATAAACTTGTAAAATAATCCTAATAAGGAATAAATAATATGATAGAGATAAAATTAGATTATACAGAAAGAATTTTGAGTCATTCTTCTCACACATTTCTAAATCATGTATAAAATGACTTGTACGCGAGATGTCAAAATATTTCTTTTTAAACCCCATTAAAGAATGTATAAAATAGCTGAAAATGACCTTAAAATAATTTTATTGTCGATAAGTTCATTATTAAACCATCATAATTTAAATGGATAGGGAAAATAAATATTTTAAAGAAAAAAACTATATTATTTAAAATTGTACTTTAATGAAAAATCACATACCATGAACTTCCACTTAGTAGGACACACTCTAATCTTTAATATAGTAAATTTATATATTTTATAAATCTATATATGAAATTTTTTTATTTTTATATTATTAAATACCATCCACTTATATATTATTACAACCATTTAGTAATAATTATTTTTTTTAAATTAATATTTAGGTGTTAATTCACTTTCTTCCCATCGATTATTTGATCCAATGGATTTAGTCCATGTACCTTGGTAAAGTTTAAATCATCAAAATAATTTTAATAAAGTTATAAATATAATGTTTATTAATTAAAGAATCTTTTAGAACCTACCATGTGAGTTGGTGATGAAAATTGAAATACATTGTTAATAGAGGTGGTAATCAACACATACACACAAGATACTTATTAATTTTTGTAATGGAATGAATGAATATAGATAATAATTATATCATCAACAAAATAACATTACAGTAATCCAATTATAATGATATAATTATGGAAATAAGGATATACAAATTTTGGAGAAGGTTTAAAAAGAATGAAACGTGAATGAACTCGGTTAGTAAGATTACCTATAATTTTTATTCCCCCTTTTCCGTTGAACATAATGCCATTGGAATATATTTTTATTGAAAACTAAGAAAACTGAAATTATATTATAATTTCGGAGTGATATTTTAGTATAATATGGAGAGAAAAATGAATTCATATTTTTCTAGTTAACTGATAAATTGAGCCTCCTATTATAGAAAAAAATCAATGGTGTTTTCACAAATATTCAGACTTTAAGGATCAAGAATATAATTTTATAAATGATGAGTGCCTCACAAATGGTCCACGTATGATATTCAAGAATCTTTATCACCGAATTTACTCTATATGAAATTATAATCTTTAAATCAATTAATAAAATATTTTTTAACATTAAATATCCTTTCAATTTATTTTCAGGGCTAATGAAAAAAATACATTAATTCTATCAAAAGAGAAATGAAATTAAAATTATATCATTCAAATTTCATTTTTCCAATAATTTTTATCTCTAAATTTCATTCAAGGATATTGTTCATCCAAATACAATTACATATTTTTTTTAAACAATTTTATATGACATTTACACTTATTTCCATGAAATGTATTGATGTTTTGTAAGTTTTTTTATATTATTATATAATTTAAAATAAAAAATAAATCCATAAAATAATTATATTTTATTAATCATAAATATTATTATTTATAACCTTTCATATATTTTATTTATAATTATCAATACCATGAACAAATATTTATGTCATTAACTGAGGGCAAGTAACATTTAGTAATTATCGATTTCATAATATAAAAAGGAAAGTCATTCTCAGGGAAATTTAGTTAAAATATTGACAAAAAATGTATAAAATAAATTGGGTATGTTAGGAAAGGAATATTCCTATAATTTCATGATAATATTTTCTAATATTTTAGGTTATAACCTGTAAATTATCATTTTGACCTATTTTAGCATTTACAATGCTGACTAAATTTAATATGATGACATAATTTTATTACATTAAATGAAATAGACCAAATTTACAAATTTATAAAATATTATTCTAAATATTGTAAGAACTTTTTCACATTCAATTTCTGGTGGTTGTAAAACGTAATTAAAAAAAATACAAAAAATGAAACAAGAAATTATCTTTTAGAAAATTGAACATTCAGCAAAAACAATTAATTTTACAACATAATAATTTATATAATTTATTCTCGATACATTTTTAGGTTTATATATAAAAAATTATAGTTTTAGGAACTTTGACTAAATCCAAAATGGAATGTAATTTTAGAATTAATTAATTAACAAAAAGGATAAAAAATAGTTTTTTTAGAAACGAAAATACATATATTCTCCAATATCAAACATAGTTTTATAAATTCAATATAGAAAATTTAAATTATTAATTTTACTCATTAAATATATTTTTGGTTGTAATGTATTTCTCAAAGAAATATATAGAATTTTAATATATGGATGAATTTATATTAGGTGACAGTATTTGTAAAAAGTGTATTGTTCACTGTTCACCAAAAAGTGAACCATTTCAGACAATTAAAATAATTCACCCTAAGATAATTTTATTATTTTAAATTCCAAAATTATTTTCATTTCAACATATTAAATGTTTAAAATTTAAAAATTTATCTTTTAAATAAAAATAAAAAATAAAAAACTTATTTTTATTGAACAATGGCCATTTTAAACATTAAGTATTTTTTATCATATTTCATATCAATTTATACATAATTTAGTGTTATTATATTAGTTTATACATAGGAAAATTTATATATTTTATTAATTTTCTCTTAAAATTTATAAATTTAATTTTTTTACATAATATATAATAGGTTACAAAAAGTTCTTTCGGAAATATATTATTTAAAATTATATTTCATTATTTCATTATCCTCTAAATGTAAGGTTTTTTAATTTGTTCTGTAATTTAATTTTATAAAGGATTGATTCATCTTATACATTTCATATAATACATATTAAATCTCTTTTGTTCAACGTTTTAGGTGAGTTATGTTGTTTGAAATCATATTTATGTAATCCTAAATAACATACTGAAATCTCATCAGTTTACATTTTACCCCCATAAATGAATTGTATCCCCCTAATTTTTGTTTTCTCTCAGTAAAATAAATTTATTTTAACATATTCATACACTTATATGTATAATTTATCATGATGAGTAATTGATATGTTACTGATAAATATTCCATAAACTGCACATTTGAAATAGATTCAAAAACAATACATCATAGGTGAGTGATTATACTAAATTGACTTGTCTCTCTTTTTCATCAAATCCACTTTAACTATTGATTTTTAAAATTTATAAAAAAAATAAACTAACATGATTTACATACATTATAAAATTATATTTTCATCATTTAGTTTTTATTTTAAATCATTATTTACCTCTGATTCATATTAAATAATGATTGAACAAGAATATTTTTTAATATAATAACAATGAAAATTAACTTCTAATGTATCATGAGTTCGAGGAAAGGATTAAAATGTATTCCTCTTTTTTCTACAATTTTACTAAAACCGGAATATTTATTTCATTTATATCAAATAAAATCTTTCAAACTATCTCATGAATATAATAACTACTAAGATATCATTAATTATGTCATCTTTTATTAAACTCTTTCAATTCCACCTCTAATCCTTAAAAGTAACCATAATTCTTCTTAACATACTATCATTTTCTCTTATATAAGACTCTTATTTTGTGATTCCAAAGTAACATATTGACACATGAAGTTAATTAAATATTTTAAATTATTCTCATATAATAACATAGTAACATCCACTATTTCCTAAACCATTTCTATGATACTAACGGTGATGCCATAGTAATGAACTCCCAATATAGTGCTTAAAATATTCATTACATATATTTATTAGTACAAAAAAATGACATAAATTTAACCATCCATTAATAAAATTTTAAAAATAAATATTGAGTCACTTACATACCCATAGCCTTTTTTAATGTTTTATAGAATTATGAAAACCAATATATAATGAAAACTATACTTCCAATCATTGTACATTTGTACACAAAATCATATTTTTCTAATAATATATTTCCTTAATTCATGATCAAATTCTCCACTTCATATTCATTTCTACCCATCGGTCTTCCCTATAAAATATATTTAAAAACATGATATGGGAAAAATAATTATATTTATGGAATATCAAAGAAAAATAAAACTCATTAAGACATTTAAATGATTCAAAAATTTTGAAAAATTATATACTTAAAAAAATTGAGATCATTTAATAATTAACTTAAAATATTAAATCAAGTCTCTTGATCAAAAAATCAAATAAAAAAATCTTGTATGAAATCATAAATTGGTAATGTTCCATAAAAACACTGATTCATAATACTATTAATGAAATAACTTAACACATAAATTCAAAGTTATACATATAATAGAATAACATAAATAGTTATTTGTAACATAAACTCCAAAGAGAATAAAATAACTATTTCATTATAACATAAACTTGAAATGTATTAATTTATCTTTTAAATACCACATTATATCTTCTCGAGAATAAATAAGAGGATGTGTTAATTTTCATATAAAAACAAGGATAAATATCCTTTTCATTTGAAGACTTTTAAAAAAACTAAAAACACACAATAATGAGAATATTATTTTATTTTATAAACTATATTAATTTTTTATGTAGATTCATAATAAATAAATTAAATTAATATGGGAATAAAATTTGGAAGAAAAAAATATAAAAAAATTATTTCCTTAATATTTTAAACTATTATAAAAATAATTGTATAAAAAAATATTAAAAGACTTTTTTTTCAAATATTTGTAATAAAAGTAAGAGATAGTTAAAAATTACTTTTTAGAATCATTATATGATATATAATAACACCCTTTAACAAACATAATGAATATGTATATGGAAAATAATTATTTGAAATAAAAAAAATTTAAAATTTAACATATGGTTTTAATGAAAAACCCCTTACCTTGGTCGTCCTCTTAGTTAGACATGGTCTTCCCTCCATTATAATAAATTTAGATTTAATATGAATATATATTAAAAATATATTTATATCAATCATATTATATAACATTTACTTATAATTTATTATTTACCATTTAGATATAATTATATGTCAAAAGTCAATGTTTATCTATTAACGATCTTGTTTCTCATGCATGATTTGATTCAATGGTTTTGGTCCATGAACATTGGAAATTGTTTCATCACCTATAGAATTATAATAAAATTATTAATATCATATTTACTCATTAAATACAATATTATAATGATTATTTTAAGGCATCAATGAAAAACAATATATGTCTTCCATCTAGGCAGAAGTTTGTATGTACACACGAGAGAAATTTGGATTTTTGTGAATAAAGGGGTTGAGAATCAGATAGGAATCTTATGTATACAAGTTAGAAGTAATAAATTCCTATGTAAGTGGATTTATATATTTTATTGTCATATTTTATGGATAATCCATGTAGTTTAATGTCAGGTGGTAAGGATGTATGTAATAGAGTTTTGAGTCTATCACCTTGGAATTAGAAGGTTATTATTGTGATATATATCGATTATTATGATAGAGTGATCAAACAAACCTCTATTCACGCAAGAATAATTCTCAATATGATAAATAAGATATCAAATCATGCATATTTTAATATAGCACACAATTCATGATTTATTGGGGCTTATGCATGAGCCACCCAAGTGGGGTCCAAGTTTCATGAAAGGTGAGAAAAAAGGGGACTGAGTGACTCATATTCATTAGTTCTTCAATTTGAGATGGATTTTGGTATTAAATGAAGTAATTTTCCCATTTAGGATTTATGTTCAAAAAAAGGAGACAATATTATAGATAATGGGGAATACACCTGATCCACCCAGAGATGGTGAACTAGGTATGTGAATCATGTGAATGAAATGTGTATTAGGGGTTACACCTTATTTTATTCCCATATATATTTACCTGCTCCATTTTATAATGATAATAGGATATGAAAAGTAGATTTTTAAATTTTGGTCTTACACCTAGAAGGAAGCCTTGATATGGTAAGCTCTACGAAGGGATCTAGGTGAAGGGATGTTTTGTGTTCCAAGAAGAGTATCTATACTCTCACTAATTTTGGAAAATAAAGATTAAGGTTTTTTATAAAACCATGAGTAGTATATTATGTCTATGTGTATATATTATGGATGGGTTCTGGGTTGTGATAACCTGGTGATTATTTTAGCCTTAGACATGGATAGTGATGATTTTTAGCACAGATGAGAGAAAGTGGATATGATTATCCCTAGTGAGGGTGGGAAAAGATGTTTATCCCAAGTAGGAGATAACATAATGCCTATCCCTATAGAGAGATGTCTAAGGTACTTATCCATATAAATGGCATACATAAGCTTCTTAGCCCAAGTGAGGGAGAGCTAATTTTGTTAGCCCTAATGAAGAATATAAAATATGATTACCCCTACTAGGGCATATGTAATGGTATAACATCGTATAATTTCACACTAGTATATTAGTGTGTGAGTGGGGTTGATTCACCTTAGTAATAGGATCTGTTAAAATTTAGGCACCCCAGTATTTTTCCCTAATGGAGGACAAAGTGCAGTTTAGATCGAAAGGGTTAAATTATCTTTATTATTTTTCCCATGTTAGGGGGCCTAGTAGAGGTTTCTCCCTAGTGTGATCCGTTGTAAAATGTTAACCCCCCCCCATCTCGAGGGTGCAAGGGGATATAGGCATTCTAGATTACACTCCCTAGGATGACTAGGGTGCATGAAACTATTGTGAGGTGGGCGTGGATTGACTTGGGTGATCATAACTTATTCCTCATTCAGAGCGTGATTTGAATTTTATAAAATAAAGTCCCGCATGTTCTATTTATAAGAAAATCCCACAACCTATGTGTATGGGTTTGGGTGTGTAAGTTAATACACACTAGTGAACATCAGCATTGTAATGAATCCTCTTGGATACTGAGGTACCCTAATACCCGAGTTGGCACTAACATGGCCCAAAGGGTCTTCTTAATCCCTAGATTTTGGAAACTAGAACCTAGAATCATAAAATATAAATAGGGAAACAATTTTCCTCCAAATAGTATAAGATAAAAGATACACGTTATTATACTAAAAAAATATATAGGGGGGAAGTACAAGAAACATAACAGGTATTTTAAAACCCAATATAGTACATCATAAAAGTACTCAGTAAAAGGAAAAACATTCCTAATGGAAACATCACTCCAATCCTAAAGGAACATTAACATCCACCTCCTCTATGAGGTTACTTCCCTTTTCTTAGAACTGGTAGAAATAAATCAAAAAATAACTGGAGGAAAAGATAGAGTGTGAACTAAAAAGACTAGTAAGGTCTCACCAAGTTCCACATAAAAAGATGATATATTAACAAACCAAATGTTTCCTTCACTTTCAGTCAAATAGGAAATGGAAAAACATTTTCATTTTTAAAAAAACATTACTTAAATATGTAAATATGAGAAACGTTTCAAATATGGCTCAAATAAACATTTTATAAAAAAAAATTCATATAAATCGACCAATATGAATAAAATAGATTCTTAATAAACTGTACATATAATAAAACAATCACAAAAATCACCATGTTCAAAATCCCAATTTTAAGATAGTTTTTAGTAATATTATCCTCACACATCTCATATCAGTGATCGTGGAAATATGTGACATCCCAGTTCCGGAAGCCACCCAGAGGAACCCTGTACCCTGTTGGTCACATGGCCTCAAGCGCATTTCCCCGAATTCCAAAGGCTACCGACTAGCTATGAGGGCCTTGGGTGTGATAGTGGGGAAACTATTCCCTCATTGGAAGAGTATAAAATGGAAGTAAAAAAAACATGAAATTGTGAAAGTAGTAAATATATAACAACAATGCACAAGTAAACAGCAGAAGACTAAAAAAATGAACAATTGGAGCACATGTGTATATATGGAATGACGCATGATAAATATCTTGGAAAACATCCAAACAGGTCACAATGTTGGAAAACCAAATAGTACCAAAACAAGTACAAAAGAAAATATAAACTGCTCCTCAACATCGCAAGCCTATTCTTTGTCCCATGCTCTCCTGCTCCAAAGAAATCAAGTACCAGCAGTATAAGGGTGATTTCCGTTATCTATACATGCAACAACATAGTCTATTTGGGACCAAAATCATGACCTAAACAGGGTGTGAGACTAAATCCGAGTAGGTAACCACATGAAGATCTATGCCTCATAGTCAGTGAGCATATGGTAGGTAATAGTACAGTGAGCAGTAAACAGTAACAGTAAGCAGAAGGCAGTAATTAGTAAGCAGTAAAATGATGATATACAACATTAATCAATTCACAAAACAATGAGCATCAGTGAAGCAAACACCTAACGACAACATCAAAACCTTTTCTAAGTACTCGCATCCAACCCCTCTGGTCCTATACAAGAAGTACCAACAATCCTCTGGGTAGTTCACTCAGCCTAACCCCAGTAGTTTGGTCATACGAAATTATAAGACTCTCTGGGAAAGCTCACTCGTTCAATTCCCCTTATAGTCTAGGGTAGTCAGGGACTCTCTGGGGAAGATCACACAGTCTAACCCACTTATAGCCCAAAGGTCTATAAAATCCTTGAAGAAGCTCACTCGGGAAATTCCTCCTATTGTCTCAGGTCTACCACAGACACTCTATGGAAGGTCACTCAGTCAATTCCTTCTCTAGCCTCGAAAGGTTTTAAAGAAATTAAAATAGGTAAAGACTCACTGAGGAATCTCACTCGGTCTACACTCTTGTAGTCTATAATATCCAAGAATCTCTGGGAATCTCCCTCAGTCTATCCCCTGTAGTCTATAATAACCAAGACTCTCTGAGGAAGCTCACTAAGTCTACCCTCCTTTAGTCTATAATATCCAAGACACTCCTAGGAATCTCACTCTTTCTATCCCTTATATCCTATAGCACTAGGTTCTCATGGTCCCATGCCAGTCAGTTCATTAAATGCTATAAGGACAAAGTACACCTAAAGATCTACTTGGCTAACCATTATACAGCATTACAAGCATGTCAAGAATATCATTCCATCCTACGGTCACAAGTCATGGAAAATAGGTATAGCGACCAAAGGATAACAAAACCCAATGGACATAACAAGAACACCTAATGGGAAATACATCAAAGCATAGAAATTATCCTCAAACATGATAGAATTACCTCTACACAAGCATACAAGCAAGGAAGGAAAACAACAGGCGCAAAACGGTAAATATGCAATACCTCGTTCATGGGTATTGGTGGAAATTTGCACATAAAACTCAATGAATTCAAAAGGTAATGAAAAAACCACCTATCTTCGTGATATGATATCAATATACATTGATCACGAGGCATGATTCTCCATAGAATGGCGTAGATCAATGAAAACGCACAAAATGTCCAACCCACGATATCTCGAGAAAGATGGAAAATAATGGAATGAGACTCAAGAAGAAGGAATAGCTCACTGATCTGGTTCCAATGCAATCTACGGTGATCGATTCAGCAAAAATATGGAGGCTCGGGGGCTCGGATGAAGTTCACGGCTGTACGGAAGCTCCCGGTCGAAGAATCCTGAGAAGAAGACGTTTTTGTTGATTAGGCGTGCCCCCGATCTATCTAATGAAAAAAGAAACTACATTGTGTGTACTTCTAGGGTACATGGCATGTACCTGGCCTTTCCATACTCCGATTTAAGCGGCCTCCACCTCACCCCGACACACCGTGTGTGTGGCCAAGACACGGCCAGCACCTGACCACACGTAGTAACAAGGTACACGGCGTGTACTCTGAAAAAATCCAGATTTTCATTTTTTCTCAAAAATGACCAAAAAATAAAAACGTACCTGAGATGAAGATCCGAGTTATTACAAACATCCTCCCTTAAGGAAATTTGTCCCCAAATTTCCCTATCTAGGCGTAGAAGATGAAACCATGAACGGATCCGGCCATTACGATCGTACATCGGCTTCCCTCTCCCAGGTCGTGTTATGTACTCACCTGTGCTTCAATTTCACCCGTACCTGAGGAACATACCTACTACGAAGAACCTTCATAATACAATCGAAAATCCAAATAGGATGCTCCTCAAATGACGCATCCTCTTTGAGCTCATCCTTGGGTTGAAAAACATGAGACAAGTATGAAAAGTAATGCTAGAGCTGAGAGACGGGGAAGATGTCGTGCATAGTCCAGTACCTCTGAGGTAACTGCAACCGATAGGAATCCGGACCAACTCTCTCCAACACCTCAAATGGCCCGACATACCACGGTGAAAGCTTACCATGTCTCTGAATCCTCTTGTGTTCCAACCTCGGTGTGACACGCAGGAAAACCCGATCCCCGACCTCAATCTCTAGAGGTCATCTCCGCTGATCAGCATAAGACTTTTGTCGAGACTGTGATGTAGCCATCCTCTTCTAAATATACTCTATCTGCTTTAAGGTCTCCTAAACAAGATGAGGTCTTAGCAAAGCTGCCTCTCCCACCTCCATCTAGCACAAAGTTGATCAGCATGGTCTACCGTAAAAATCCTCATAAGGTTCCATCTGAATAGTTGCCTTAAAATTGTTGTTATAGGAAAATTCCACCATAGCATTATGCTTCACCCAAGAACCTCCAAAGTCTAGAATGCCAGCTCGGAGCATATCCTTAAGCAACTGGATCATACGTTGAGACTATCCATCTGTCTGGGGGTGGTATACTGTACTCAAAAGTACATGTGTACCCAAAGCCTTCTGAATCCCCTACCAGAACGGAGAAGTAAAACGTGCATCCCTCTTTGAAACAATAGAGTGTGGAACTCCATGCAGATGTATAATCTCTGAGAAGTACAATCTTCCAAGATCCTCAACATTGAAGGTCTCTTTGATCCGAAAGAAGTGATAAAACTTCGTAAGCCTGTCGAAGACAACCCAAACGGCATCATTCCCTCGAGGTGACCTCGGCATCTCGGTCACGAAGTCCATCGTGACATCGTTCCATTTACACTCAGGAATCGGTAGCTATTGTAAAATCCCTACTGGTCGTTTATGCTCCGCTTTCACCTGCTGACAAGTAGAACATCTCATAACGAAACCAGCAACATCCTTAATCATACATGGCCACCAATACTGGTGATGAAGATCCCAGTACATCTTGGTGACACCGGGATGAAATGCCCAAGTAGAGGAATAAAAATCCCGCATCAACTCCTCGCGTATGTCTGTTGGCACCCATATGCATCCCTAGAAATAAAATATCTCATCCTCGCCCACAGTCCATCCAGGAAGAGGGTACTCTCTTGACACACTCTCCCGTATAACTAGGCCTTCTGAATCTGATATTTTCCTCATCCGTACCCGATCAAGAAGTGTAGAGGTCATAGCTACAGAAGATAGGAAATTCTGTCCCTATCTGTCTTGAACCTCCAAATACATCTCAAGGAACATATCCATAAGCTTCCACTCACTACTAGCCTCTGGAACTGCATGTATCTGAGTTCTCCTACTCAGCGCATGAGCAACTCCATTTCCCTTCCTAGGCGTGTAGGAAAACTCAAAGTCAAAGGACTAAAGATACTCGACCCACCTGTGTTGTCTCAGATTCAGGTCCTGTTGAGTGAAGATGTATTTGAGACTCTTGTGGTCGGTGAAAACCACAATGTTCTCTCCTAGAGGATAGTGTCTCCAACATATTAAGGTATGAACACCAGCTACTAACTCCAAATCATGCATCGGGTAGTTCCTCTCATGTGGCCTCAACTGCCGAGACCCATACACAACAACTCCATCTCCGTGCATAAGCACAGCTACCAGTACAACACCTGAAGCATCAAGATAAATGGTATAGATCTTGCTCAGCTCTGGAAAGACTAATATTGGTGTGGACTTCAACCTCCCTTTCATCTCCTGAAAGGCTGACTCATGAGAATTTTACCATAAGAACTTCACCACATTCTTGGTCAGACCTGCCAATGGTGCTGCTAGGCGTGAGAAGTCCTGAATAAAGCGCCTATAGTATCTATCCAGTCCTAGAAAACTCCACACATCAAAGACGTTCTTCGACTGCTCCCAGGAAACTACAGATCTCACATTCTCTAGGTCCACTAATACACCTACCTTTGAGAAAACATGGCCCAAGAAGTGAATCTAATCCATCCAAAAGTGGCATTTTGAGTGATTATCATATAACTGATGCTCTCTCAGTGTACTAAAAACGATCTCAAAATGGGTAGCATGGTCGTGTCGAGTGTCAGAGTACACCAAGATATCTTCCATGAATACCACCATGATAGAGTCCAAGTATGGATGAAACACTCGTTTCATCAATGCCATAAAATCTGTTGGCGCATTCGTGAGTCCGAATGGCATTACCGTGTACTCGTATAGACCATACCTACTCCTAAATGCTGTAAGAGGTATATCTGATGGTATAACACGCAACTAATGATAATCGGATCTGACGTCAATCTTTGAGAACACTATGGATCCTCAAAGCTGATCAAAGAGGTCATTGATCCTCACCATGGGATAACAGTTCTTGACCGTCAACTAGTCCAACTTCCAATAATCCACACAATGCAAAAGGGTATCATCTGCCTTCTTCGTAAAAAGGACAGGAGAACCCCAAGGAGAACTACTGGGTCAGATGAAAACCTTTTTCTACAACTCCTCCAACTACTTCTTGAGCTCCTGCAACTCAGTTGTAGAAATCCTATAATGAGTAATGGACCCTGGTTCCACTCCTAGCATGATCTCAATAGAAAAGTCTACCTCACGTTCCTGAGGCAAACCTGAAACGTCCTCTAGAAAGACATCCTTGAAACGATTCACCACTGTAGGAAAGTTTAACTATGAATTCCCATAGTAATCCAAATAAATACTGGAAATCTGGGCTATAACTCCTTCTATTCCATGATGATATGGTCCAGCTCTACCCGCCTAGACATTTCACTCTCCCTTATGGAGAAAAGATATGCCCTCTGGTGATACGAAACACACCCTATGGTGATAGCAATCGATGACTGCCTGGAAGGGAACCAACTAGTCCATACCGAGAATTACATCATAGCATGTCATCTCTAATACATAGAGGTCCCATAAGAAGTGACACCATCAAGAGGGAACTCTCTACACTAACGTATGCTAGACGTCCTCATTCCCAATGGTGTATCAAGAGTCAACATGTCGGCAGACGAAATGATACAGAGCCCATGGCTCTCCACAATAGTAACAGATATAAATTTATGTGAAGCACCAGTATAAAAAAAATATGAAGATAAAACTAAAGATACTAAGATCATACCTCGAACTGTAGAAGGTCCGGGATCCTTCTTCAAATGAGTCTGCTCCACGGTGAAATTATGGCATGTACCATAGTCATGTGCCCTTGGCTGACCACTCTAAGCTGATCCACTCTTCATTCGATGGTAACATGGTGACTGACCACCACGGCCGCAACCTCCACCTCATCCTGAATGGCGGGAAGAACTCATGTTCCCAGAATAGTGAGAAACTATCGATACATCTCCTTTAAACTGGGTCATAGAAGAACCCCTTCCACTAGCTGTAGGTGAGAAGATCTAATAAAAACATTAAAGATGGACCATCTTTCTGCAAGGTCGACACTCCATTGGCTCTCTCTGACACTTAGGCCCAGTATGACCACTCCTACCACACTAGTAACATACAACATAGCTGCCTGAAGATGCATTCCTCAAACTCTGATCTACTCGAGATATCTCCCTGTAGTGCTCCCTGCTATCAAAAGGAAGAACACTATCTCTGGAGGTCGAACCGCCCTGGATCACTGCTCCAGAATCTCTTAGATTGTGCTCAGTGATCATCACCTGGATGACGATCAAGGATATCTAAGTCAACCTGAAGGTATTCACTTGGGAATAAATCTCCTTCCTAAGACCATCCTCCAAATTCCTAGTAAGTAACAACACATCACCTGCTGTAATCGGCATGAAGGTCCGTGGCTCAGTAAAACGATACAAGTAATCCATAACAGAAAGATTACCCTACTCGAGACTCATAAACTCCTTTTCTCTGTAATCCCTCAATGTCTCTAGATAGAATTAATCGCAGAAGATACGACAAAACTCATCCCATGTCATACTCTTCTGTCACCCTGACTATGAGATCATCTCCAACCACCACTTGGCGGTGTCTCAGAGCATATAAGTAGCCAGCTTACCCTTTTCTCTGGAGGTATCTCTAGATGCTCAAAGATTGTCAGTGTGGCCGCTATCCAGGACTCTACAGCCTGGGGTCCTTCATCCACTGAGAAAGTAGGAGGATGATACTGCTAGAAAACCCACATCAACTCAGTCGTAGACGGGGCAGGAGGAAGCGCTCCCTTAAAGGTTTGCATCATCCACATGAATTCCTCTCTGAACTGCGCAAGAGTGGCTGTAACGGTTATAACCGCTGGTTCCAAGGCTGGAATTGTAGGAGGATCTGCATGACGTCCCTGATCGGCCATATCTGGTGTCTGATCACCATCTAGCAGCTAACGTATGACCAGAGGACTTCTCGGAGGCCTGTCTCCGAAAGATCAAAAGCACACCTTAGATCAGGATTATCAAGGATTGAGAAAACAAGAGTAAAAAATGATATCAGGAGGAAGAAACACTCAATTTTCACTAAACATGACTACATGATGTGTATAAAACTAAATAGTGTTCTCTTTAAGACTATTCACATGGGCGTGTAATTCTGCCACCTTTCGTCGTGTAACACCACAGACTACAGGGTGTGTTGTCCCCACACACAGCGTGTACTTCATCTCTATTCCGCTTCCCGAGTCCCTTTAAAAGGTTATCTCACACATTCCTCTTAACCCTAGACTACACAATGTGTTCACTATGGACACAACATGTACTATACAAGGTTTTGGCGACCCATGTTGTTAGTTACATGGTCGGCTACACGGCTGACCCTTACACAACGTTTTCCGAACAAACACGGTGTGTATAAGAGAGATAACATCATCCAGTGTTGTTGATGACACGGCTGGGTGTCTAGACAAGACTACCCATAATTTTTGTACCCAACACGGTGTGTAACACACGAGCTTCCCCAACTCGTGTCGTTAGTGACACGGTCTGGTACACAGCTCACTACTACACGGCGTGTAACGTCCGTACACGACGTGTTTCTGAAAACTTTTTCACCGCCCTGTGTTTCTGCTCACACAGTTAGTGACACAGTTTAAAACTAAATTTCATGTAGTCAAGTACACGTTGTGTATTAGGAGTTTTTCTGGGTAGTAGCTCAGAATCTGCACCAAAGCCTAGAAAACACCAAAAAACAAACATGAAGGTGCCAAATTCCAATCTGTGTGGGCCCATACTCCCTGCGAACCAAAGCATGGCATCTTTTATATATCATATAAAAGGGAAAAAAGTCATTGATCCACCATGATCCAGTTCATGAGGGCCCATAACACCTCAATAACCAAAATTTGGCTTTTATGTAAGCAAGGCACAATACAAACAATTAATATATCAAATATCAGGGATTCTATCAAATCATTTATCATGAAATCATGCATAATCTACACATTATCTATCAAAACTATATGCAATCACTAATGCACCCTAGATGTCATGGAAATAATGCATAGAATGTGATTTCTAACAATTGACTATATGATATATGATATGGCATACCCTCATCTCATTGGGTTGCGACAGAAATAGAACCGCACTAGCACAACAATAACAACACAAGGCATATGAATCACACTCGGTGAAATCATATCAACCATAAAATATCAAACCAGAAAATAGCAATAATGAGGTAGATTGGATTTTCCCTGTACACGGGTTAGCTAATCCCTGGCACAACTTATTACCAAGTACCGAATCCGTCCTATACTTGGCTAAAGGCTCCAAACAGTAAATCAAGAGAAAATAATTCCTTTGTTACCATTTTGTAACGTCCCGGTTCCATAAGCCACCCCGAGGCACCCCGTACCTGTTTGGTCACATGGCCTCAAGCGCATTTCCCCAAACGCAAGAGGCTGCCGACTAGCATAGAGGGCTTTGGGTGTGATAGTTGGGAAACTATTCCCTCATTGGCAGAGTATACGGTGGAAGTAAACACAACATGCAATAGCATAAGCAGTAAATATCCAACAACATTGTACAAGTAAATAGCGGATGACCAAAACAATGAAACACTAGACCGCATATGTATATATGAAACGATTCACAATACATATCTATGAAAACATCCAAACAGGTCACAATGATATAAATAAAAATAGTACCAAAACAAGTACAAAAGAAAAGAATAACAGCTCCTCAGCATCGCAAGCCTAAGATTGGTCCCATTCTCTCCTTTTCTAGAGCAATCAAGTACCAGAAGTATAAGGGAGCTTCCCTTGTCTATACCTGCAACAACATAGTCTGTTTAGGCCCAAAAGAATGACCCAAATAGGGTGTGAGACTAAATCCTAGAAGGCAACCACCCGAAGATCTGTGCCTCACAGTCAGTGAGCATATGTCAGGCTATAGTATAGTAATCAGTAAACAGTAACAGTAAAAAACAGGCAGTAATCAGTAAGCAGTAACAAGATGATATATAATAGTAATCAATCCACAGAACAATGATCATTAGTGAAGAAAACAACTAACTACAATAGCGAACGCTCTAGGAAGTACTCACAGCCAACCCTTCTAGTCCTATCCAAGATGTACCAACAACCCTCTAGGCAGTTCACTCAGCCTAACCCCTCTGGTTTGGTCATATGAAATTATAGAACACTCTGGGGAAGCTCGCTCAGTCAATTCCTCTTATAGTCCTGGGTAGTCATGGACTCTCTGAGGAATATCACATGGTCTAAACCCATTATAGCCCCAAGGTCTAGAAAAAATCTGAGGATGCTCGCTTGGTCAATTCCTCCTATAGTATGTGGTCTACCACAGACTCTCTAAGAAAGCTCACTCAGTCAATTCCTTCGCTAGCCTGGAAGAGTTTTAAAGAAATTCAAACAAGTAAATACTCTCTGAGGAAGCTCACTCGGTCTACCCTCTTGTATTATATAATATCCAAGACTCTATGGGAATCTCACTCGGTCTATCCCCTGTATTCTATAATAACCAAGTCTCTCTGAGGAAGCTCACTCGGTCTACCCTCCTGTAGTCTATATTATCCAAGAATATCTAAGAACCTCCCTCGGTCTATCCCTTATAATCTATAGCCATAGGTTCTCACGGTCTCGTTCCAATCAGTGCATAATAATGCTATAAGGCCAAAGTACACCTAAAGAGCTACTTGGCTAATCATTCTACAACATTACAAGCATGTCAAGAATATCATACAATCATACGGTCACAAGGCATGGAAAACAAGTATAACGGCCAAATTCTAACAAAACTCAAAGGTCATAACAAGAACACGGAATGGGAAAAACATCCAAGCATAATAATTGTCCTCAAACATGATCATATTAACTCTACAAAAGCATACAAGAAAGGTAGGAAAGCAACAGGGGAAAAATGGTAAACACCCAATACCCCATTCACGGGTATTGGTGGAAATTTGCACATAAAACTCAAAGACTTCGAAAGGTAAGGCACAAACCACCTACCTTGGTGAAAGGAGATCAATATAATTTGATCATGAGGCATGATTATCCTTAGAATGATGTAGATCTACAAAAACCACAAAATGTTCAACCCATGATCTCTCAAGAAAGAGGTAAAATCATGGAATAAGACTCAAGAAGAAGAAAGAGCTCACTGCTACGGTTCCAACGCAATCGAAGGCGATCGATTCGGAAAACAGACAGGGGCTCGGGGGCCCAGAGGATGTTCACAGCCGTATGGATGCTCCTACTCGAAGAATCCTGAGAAGAAGATGTTTCTGTTGATTAGGTGTGACCCCGATGCGTCTAATGAAAAAAAACGAAACTACACAGCGTGTACTTATGGGGTACATAGAGTGTACTTTCCCTTTCCGTACTCCGCTTTATGCGGCCTACACCTCACCCCTACACACCGTGTGTGTGGCCTGGACACGGCCATCACATGGACTCACATAGTAATAAGGTACATGATAGGTACTTAAAAATTACAGGGCATGTGCTCTGAAAAATTCCAGATTTTCCTCTTTTTCTCAAAAATGACCAGAATAAAAAACATACCTAAAATGAAGATCCAGGTTCTTACAAAATATATGTATATACATCCCTCAGACTCATGTAAAAAATGACTCATCGACTACCCATCAGTGACAATATCTTCCTAACTAGATTTTTCTTAGAGTTTTCATCATTAATATATTTCTATAGAATGAACATCCTTGAATTCTTGTCCCAAATTTCTCACCAACTACCTAGTCTTTAATTCTATCAGTCAATCAACCCATAATAGGAATATCATATCATTTCATATCAAATCCCCATTTACAATTCAATTGTCCAATTTTTTATTCAATGTTCCAATTCACATTCAAAACCAAAACATGGATATTTTTTATCTTTTCATGATTTTCATTGAAAAAGGAATCACAGGTTTTTATAAATTCAATTTAAGACATTTTCTAAAATCTATTCTCCAATAAAATCATCAATTCCATTACTTTCAAAATACACCCCAAATTCTAATTCCAATAGAATTGGGGGTTTTCCAAAAAAAATCCATACCAAGTCAATCATAATTTCAATTTATTTCTATTTGGTTTTATATAATAGAGTTTAATGATATATCAAAAATTAAGAAAATCAAGATTTACTTATATGGAAAATCTCAAATGGAACCCCAACCTTAAATCATGAAATAACTAATCAACGGAAATAATGGGTTCTCCATTAAATAACTATGCCATCGAAAAAGAAGAAATAAATCCAAGAAATAAGATTAAATTTAGATGGATTTTGTCTCCATCAAATATATAATCATATAACACTCTATTAGGAGTATAGGAAGTGATATTTGGATACAATAGATGGGAGGAGATACACTTCCCAAATAGGAATCTAATTAGATCCACTATGCTTTGATCAGCCAAGGATTATGTTTAGAGGAGCCAAAATTAGTTCTCGAGAGCATATAAAACATAAGATATTGATTTGGGTCAAATTAGGGTTTATCGGGGGCATAAAAATTAGTTCATGAAATTTTTTTATAAACTTTTGGAATAAAAAAATTAACACGTGCATGGTTAGCTAGGAAGGGTTTCACTGTTAGACAAACAATGTTCCCTAACCATGAACCCATATACTAGTGAGTAATGTTTCTAGATGGTGGGAACAATATTTCTCAAACTGTATTCTAAATGTAGAAACTCTAAATATCCATCATTGTGTGGTTTGTGTTGGGTGGGTTCAAGGTTTAAGAAAACTGTGTGCCAACCGTGCACAGGCTAGAAACATCCTAAAAAATCCAAATTCCACCTGAAGGAACCCCCACCCCCCCTCCACACACACACAAATAAGAGGAAAATTAGCATGATCAGAATTAGGATTGAGGAATAAATAAAAACCAATAACAATATGTTACAAACCCCACCATAAAAACATTATATTCCCAAAATTCCTATTAAAAGTTCTCCATGTTAAATAGATGAGACCGTTACTCTCTCATAAATGCCTCACACTCCTATGTCTCTGGTGAATTAGAACTGTGTATATTTATCACATGAACCAATGCTATCATCCTCCCATTAATTAAAATTGTGTCAAAAAAATATATTGGAAACTAAATCATGATTAAATTAGTCTCAACATTAATTTCCTCCTATCTCAAGACATGATATGGTTCAGAAAGATAATTTCTTAACCATGATACATGAAACACATTATGTATCGACTTAAACTATTGAGTAAGTACTAAATGTTAAGCCACTCTCTCCACTTACCCAATAAAAAAAGGTACCAAAAACGAGTAGAAAGAATCCATTTATTCCCAATCCATTGATAGCCTAAATGAGGGGAAAATTTTAGGAACACTTGGTCACCAACATAAAACTCTAATGGTCTATGATGACTTTTAGCACAAGATTTGTACCAAAACGGTGCAATCAAAATACACTAATGAATGAACTTAATAATTACATGTGTATTCTAGAACAAGATCGGTCTAACCAAGGAACATTAACTATTCTATAACCATCAAAATAGAGATTTACAAGGCTAGACATACAAGTCCTTAAAAGGAGCCCTTCTGATTATAGATTAGTATCTATTGCTATAAAAAAACTCAACCATCCCAAAACGGTCATCCCAAGATCCACATAAAATTCAGGAAACATACATGAAGAATTTATTTAAAATCTCTATATATCTCCCTATCTATATATTTATCTTCAGATAGTATGTCATACACAAACAAACTTGAGATTCCAGTGCCTCCTTGAGGCCTCTCAAAAAGAAACAAGTAAATGGGGATCCCTGTCATAGACTCTAGAAGATCGGACTCCATGTAAACAAATAATCACATTCATGTAGATATTTACCATGTCCTCAACAATTTTTATATCATAAATGTGTATGAAGTTATTATATATAGGAATCTTATCAATCACATCCCATATCAAATTCTTCCTTATAGAATTAGGTGGAAACCCAACCAAAAAGTCCATAGAAGTCTCATACAACATCAAATTAGGAACCAGTTGTGGATGAAGAAAACTTGAAGGTGTATAGTGCTCATCCATGACATTTTTTGAAGTATAAAAATGGAAAAAAACATAAGTAATTATGCATATCATACCTACCCACCATAATTTCCACCACATGTCATAAAAAATAATTTTGGTTTCTAGGTATAAAGGCCATGGGAAATTTTAGAAATTCCCCCATCACATATTTTCCCAACAATAGTAACTATACAATTTAATTCTGAAAAACGAGAACACCCTCTACAAAGAACGACCACTCAGTAATAGTCTCTCCACCATGAAGAATGTCTTTTCATCAAGGTAATTCATCATCAAGATGTTATTCTCAAACTATAATCTTGATAAGAGAATATTCCAAAAGAAAAATAGCCAAAGAAAACCTTAGATTCTTTTTTCTAGAACATCTATATAAAACTATAAAAAAATATACACTATGTGACACTATTCTAATGATTCTTTCACATCCCAGGTTAGAATTTTCATACTCATAGCATCTTCGATGACATTAGATTACTCCATCATATAGGCTATTCCAAAATAAAAGCACTACAGGCGCTCAACCCAATTCCTCTAACAATGATTAAAATATTTTTGAGTGAAGAAATAACTCAATATACTATGATATGAAAACAAAGAAAAAATTTCTCCAAAAATGTAATGTTTCCAACTCTTATCTTCATGAATCATATATTAAAGTTGAAGGTCATGGGTCGGGTAATAATTCTCATGTGGCCTAAGTTGTTGAGTTCGATTTGATACCATGTGATCACCCTACATTAGATCGAATCTAAAACCCAAACCTGATGCATCACAGAAGACGACATAACCCTGCCATGCCTCTAGAAGATTCAACACCAGTGCAGATATCAAAATATGTTTCATCTCAACAAAATAACTCTGAAATTTATCATCCCAAGAAATCTTAACCCCTTTTCAAGTGAGAGTGGTCATCAGATAGTCTTACATCGATAAATACATTATGAACCAGATATAATACTCTAATAACCCAAAGAATCTAATAATCAGGAAAACATTACATAGTTTTTTCCATTTCAGAGTATCTTTAACCTTCTTTAGATTAACTATAAACCATGTTTTGAGACCACATATCCTAATAAATTCACTTCTTGAATCCATAAATCACATTTCAATATCTTGTAATAAATTTGGTCATTTCTCAAAAATTCTAGGACTACTCTCAAATGATGAACATGATCCTTATTGATCTTAGAGTAATCTAGGATTTCATCCAGAACAACCACCCTAAATCTATCTAGATAAACATTGAATATCATGTTCATCAAATCCATAAAAGACTGAAGGAGCATTGTATAGCCCAAATGGAATTATAAGATACTCATAATGGCCACTATCTCTCTGGGAGTGATATTTATGAATGATAGATTATTTTATTCTAAAATGGTGATAACTATACAATAGATCAATCTTCATGAACCACTTAGACCCTTTTAAATGTCCAAATAGGTCATAAATCGATGGAATGGATGATTTTGATATCGTACCTCAGTATACATTATGGTAATCAACACATAGGAAAAATGTTCCATCAAATTTTTTAGAAAAGTGAACAGGAACCACCAAATGTGGCACACTCAAGTGTATAAATACATTCACTAAAGAGATCATCCAAAGGATTCTTCGACTCGTTCATTTTAGCTAGTTCCATGCTATAAGATTGAATATACATTGGTTGAGTACTGGGCACCAAATCAATAGAAAGATCTAACTGCCTTACTACTAGAATACTGGAGAATTCAAAATAAAAAACATTTGGACACATGAAAAACAATATTGGGAGTTCATCTCTCAAAGATTACCATTCACGATCAAAAGAAAACACTGATATAAATTCCCATAACTTTGGATAATATGGTCCATCTTTACTCAACAATGGGTACCAATCACCATGTAAGAAATGGCACATACCATAGGGTTCAATAATGGATACCCATTGAAATAATAGTAAATTTAGGCCTTATTAGCAATGGACCCATCCATCTTGAAAATTACATCAATAGGATTCATGTCAATATCTATAAAATCCAAAGAAATCATGATTTTTGATAAAGATAAATCATAAATAGGATAATGGAGACTCTGATATCTCTTCATTATAAGGGTTGAAGTAATATCCATCACATAAGATAAAATATGACTCATAAGATTTAAAATATTCACAATATGAGTTGATCTAAACAAATTATATGCACCAGTATCAAATAAAACATTAACTAGTGATGAATCTATTATGATCTTACCCCTCATGGTCCTTGTACTTGTATATTCTTCCTCGGGAGACTCTTCTGCTGTCTGAAAAAGATAATTACAGTTGATTATGGTTGAGAGAACTTTTTTGAGAATCATATAAATTCACCATAGTAATTTTTTGTGCTTATGAACCCATGCCACTACATGGGGAAGAAAAGATAAAAATTAATTTCAAAAATTATCTGAAAATCCATAGGAGCTCCATATCTTTAGTGCCTCAGGGAAAACCAATTTTCAATTCCCCAGATTTCCACACTGGAAAAAAAAAATAAAAGGGTATCTTTTAGGACTTGTTGGACTTATACACGAACCCTTCTATTGAGAGCCACAAAAAGACTCATAATTATTTATCTTGCCTTTTTGGAACTCATAGAACTACCAATAGGAAAAATGGAACACCCTTTATCCCTAACATGCCATCCATATCATGATAGACCATTTATTCCCTATCTATCATGTTAGTATAAGAGGTTATATTCAGAAAGAAAACCTAAAAAATAATATTAGATCATATTACCTTATCAAACCATTTAGTCTTTATCTTCTCATTTAATATAATATTAGGGTAAAATAGAACAATCTATGCGATGAATATTTAAAGATCTATCATGGCCTTGTCAGCCTGTTCGATTTTGAAAAATTTAATATCCTTTGCTAACACCATATACTATAGATATAACTAGTTAGTTAAAATAAATTTAATGTGCTTCCACCCCAAACCCTCATGATTGTTTTTTTAACCATTTAATACCACAATATCCCTCTAGGTCCCTCTAACATAATTATAGCACAGATTTCCTTAATAGAATTGGAGGATTCTAGAAAATCAAAGAGAATATTTGTATTTCTCAACAAATACTCATAATATTGAGGATTTTTAATCCTTTTAGTGAAGTTATTTTATAGTGAAGAAATTATTAAGAAATATTATGAGATTTATCCCTATGAGGTTTCACATATAGAGTCAAAATGGAAATAGGTGTCCGTTCATGCATGAGATATTAGACAGAACACACAATAAAATCAACAAGACTCTGTTCCATGGGAGTATTTTATGACTATGGTTCACCAGTAGCTTCCACTTTATTCATATGCACACAACTTATTAGAGGGATGATTCTATACAACATTAAAAAACAACATTTATTACATAAGAAGTTTCCTCAGATCAACAACTCAAACAAGAGAAATGTGAAAAAATTATTCCCATCAGAACATATCAATATTTGTATTTCAACATATACAAATCCAAATCAGAGTAAATACTAGAACTCCATCAAATTAGTCGTCAATATGCCTTTTCTAAACCACTCATGGTGACTTAAGGCTCAATAAAATGAGATATGGTAAAAAAACACTCATAACTCCCTCCTATTTCCTGACAATATATATCAATTGCATACTGACACCAAGGAAAGATTCTCAACTTGTGCCTCTAATACAAATTTATCAAAAATGGGATTCAATACTCTAGTAACCTGATACTCGAGCAAGAACTAAAATGGCATGAAGTGAATTCATGTTTCCCATTGGTTGAGGACAAGCACCTGGCATCCTACAAGATAAAGAGGGAACCAATTGACCAAAACGTAGTGGAGGATAAAAGATACAAGTCGTTTTGATCAAAACACCATAGGGGTTGTGTATAATAAACCAGACCGGTATATGAAACCCCAATAAATTATATCATCAACGTAGTTAGAATAAATACAAATATCCCCAAATAAAACATCACCCCAATCCCAAAGGATCAACAACATCCACCTCTCTATGAGGAACTTTCCCTTTTCTCAAACCTAGGAGAAGGAAACTGAAACATTCCTAAAGGAAAACCTATAGTGTGAGATAAAAATACCAATATAGTCTCACCAAGGGATCCATAAAAAGTTTACATAACAATAAAAAAATCATGCCTTCAATTTAAATCAAACAGTTCATGGGAATAGACTTTCATATTTAAAAAAATCATCATTCATTTAGAAATTATGGAAAACAATTAAAACATGGCTCAAAAAATATTTTATATAAAAAATATTATATAAATAAACTAGAATAAGTAAAATAGTTCCATAATAAACGAAATATATATCAAAAATATTGCATAAAATACCATGCACAATTGCTCTATGATATTATAGTTTCTTATTATATAATCCTGAAATATCTCATATTTTTTGACATTGAAATATCTGTACACACATCTCTCAGGATTAAATGGAATAGGACTAATCACCATCCCATAGAGGATAAGATCATACTAACTAGATTTTTGTTGGAGTTATCATCTTCAATTATTTACTAGGTAATGATCATCCTTGTGTTCTTGTCCTAAATAACCCCCAAAATACTCATGCTCTCATGTGCTAACTCAGTTAACCAATAATGAAAAAATGATTTCATTTCAAATCAAATCATTATTTACAATTCAATTTCCAAAATTTTAGTTCAATATGCCCATTCAATTTCCAACCCAAAACAAGGTTTTTTCAACATTTCCTTTCTATTTCAATTCAAAAAACTTTCATAGGTTTTTATCAATTCAATTTAAGCTATTTTCAAAAATCAATAGTTAAGTCAAATCTTAAATTTCACCTATTTCAAAATACTACCCAAATTATACTTCCATTGGAATTGTGGTTTTTCCCCAAAATCTATACTAATTCAAATAACATTTCCAAATTTAAACAATTTTTGTTTTCATAGAGTAATTGAAATTTATTTCAATAATAAATAAAATAAAAGTTTACTTGTTAGTAAAATCTAAAATGGAACCACATAACATTAATCATGGAATCCCCAATCAACATCCACAGTGGGTTACTCCAAGAAAGAACATCAATAATGGAAATCAAGATACCAACCCCGAAATCAAGATTCAATTCAAATAATGATTAGATACATTAAACACATAATAGAATAACACCATATAATGAGGAGAGAAATAGAGAGTGAGATGGAGAAAATGAGAGGAAATTTACTTACATAGAGAGGGATTGAATTAGATTATCCCCTCATAGATCAACTAGGGAATTGGTTTGGAGGAACCGAAATTTGTTCTTGAGAGCCTTTAAAACATAGTAAATTCATTTGAGTCAAGTTATGGTAATAGGGGGTTTAAATAGGGGTTTGATAAATTCTATTATCAATTTTCGAGATAAAAAAATTATTGCATGCATGGTTAGCTAGGAGGGTCGCATGGTCATATAAATCATGTTCCCTGACCATGTTCCTCTCTACTGGGTTTCATGGTGTCTACTACAGGGGCATATAGTTTTTCAAACAATTCTACAACTGTTAAAACCTTTACTTTCTAGGGTTTAATGGTTTTCACTGGGTGGGAACACATTTTGGGAAAATGATACACCATGTTTTCATAGCCTAAATAGAACAAAATAATTCAAAATTCCACCTAATGTACACCTAGAACATATCCAACCATAGAATGATCAAAAAAATACTCAATGAGTACTTGAAAACCAATAAAAAGATATTAAAATCTTGGTAGTTTGACTACGTGTGCAAGGCCCTACGCAAAATGAATTGGGTGAGGTGGACCTAGGTTCATGTATAAGGTATTATAGACCTAAGAACACATAAGATATGGTCCAATGATCTAATTGAATGTTTTGGGTATAGGACCCGGATCAAAAACTAATACTTCTTCAGATATTTACAACATTGGATTACAAAAACCATTGATTCATAAGTCTGTTTTGGATCCATGGAAGATAAACTAATTTCCAAAAAATTTATATATTCCCTTGGATCTAGAGGAACATATTAAAAACATTTTTTATGGATTAAACGTTTACAGATTCCTTAAAAATGTGTTTTTTGGAAATGAAACCCTTTTTCAGTAATGGATGAAATCCATACCCTACTCCAATAAATAGGTTCTCCCCACCAGGTCATCATATTGGACATGTCATTGAGGAATATTTATAACCTGATGTTTGAGAAATCATACAGCATGGGGATAACCCATTTTCATCATCCATGTGAAGGTAGTAATATTTATATTCAAACTCAATTTCTATAATCTGAATGAATTTTGTACCAAAAGATTTATTGAAATTTTTTTGGGATTAAATAAATGATTAAAAATTTCCCCTATTTAAATTCAATTCATTCAAAAAATAATAATTTAATGCTAATGTAAATGTGGGTAAATCTTTCATATTTGTGAATATCCAGTGGGATTCTATAATGTAAATTTAAGTTAGAGTGTTTTCCATGATGAATGTATCAACTCAAATCAATTGGATGTTAGCAGTAAGGGAATATCAACTCAATGTTCTAGGTTACCTAAGACAAATTCTCTAATCGAGGATTTTATTTTACTAAAAAGAGTATGATCAACTCAAGGTCTATATTTTTTGGTTCATTAAATAAATAAATTTGAAAAAGAAATAGGTAATGAAAGGAAAATTGATTTTAAAACTGTGTATGAGATCAATGATTTGTAAATATCTATGTATCCTTTGAGAATAGGAATCACACTATACATAATAATGATAATGGTTCTCATACAAAGTTCAACCACTTAAATATGGTGGGAGAACATTAAATAAAGGTTCATTAATAAATAAAACATTGATATAGGCTCCCACATAGATATAAATTATACAAAGAAGAGATAATTTCATCACTTTACCATGGAATCATCAGTATAGGTCTATGTTCTAGTTAAGATTCTATACAGATCTAGTGCCATGAAAAAACGATAGGATACATGGGGTATAATACTCTAAGAAGTTTAAGTTAATACATTATAGATTGTGTATTATATTGATAAATATCAAGAATCAATGATTAGGTACTCTTAGATAGGTCATGAGCGAAAGATATGTGCTCCTATTATTACCAATGTTACTGGACCTACTTTGTATATATCAATATTTTTCTTGGCATAAATAGTGTTCCTATGAGATTTATATATTTTAAGTTTTATCCGTATATTTCTTCCAAGCCTTTAATAGAGAGTATTATTGGAAATTGATTTCTATTTTGATCAGGTGTCACATTATGATTTTTTAATCTAACGTGTTTGGTACCGTTTATTTTTTGTAATTCCTGGGATTTTTACTATGTAATGAATGGTACATTCCACAGCAAGCACACAGATAACTTTTTTCTAGGATTCCATTTGACGGTATTCAATTAAGAAGGTATTATGTCTCATTCCAAAGGTGTTTTCTAGTAACAAAAGTTAAACCAATCAGATATTATGTTTAAGGATGGAAAACATTGGCCCGAGAAAAATGAGGGAGTGAGCATAAAAATTATGGCGAGGAAATCCTAAAGTGAATGAATATAATGATGTCATAAATGAAAATAAAATCAAGGAATGTTGTATGTATTTTAAGGTTATAGAACCTGGACAAAAAAGTTATTGTTGATTTTTGTCCAACAATATTGACCTCATACCACAATAGTGTAATGTTATATAGATTTAACAAAAAGGATGGTGAGACAATCGATACATAAGGGTATAGAGGAACCCAGTTTGAAAGTCGGTCCTAGTGTTGATACTGAATATCCAGAAAATATTCATTCTGTTTGTATTCAATTAACTCAAACTATAAACTAATGTTATTTTTAGACTTGAAACTACGAACAAGTGAGTGTGGTAGTCTTAATTGAAATGTAAATAGAAAAAATAACATAAATGAGGTCTTAACACCATTGTAAACAACACCAAAAATAGGTGTATTAAGTTTTTAGTCATGAATATCTAGTAGTTATGTCATGTTGTTTAAATCCATGTGACATGGATAACATTCCATATAAGAGTTTACCAAAAGAAGTGTCTTGTCTCAAGGATTTGGGATTACCAATAATAATAATAAACATAAGTGTATAAGATCTCTATGGGAGATGGACACCAACATATGAATGGATTAAAAGAATAGGATGTTATAATATTTCTTTCAAAAATGTTATGATACACAAGTGAATAAAAAAAGGGTCATTTAATACACTAAAATTTTTGGGTTTTAAAATGTGTAAATCATAAAAAAATAATGTCTGAGTCAATGAAAAATAGATACTGTTAAGAGTAGGTTGACCAATATTAATGGTGAAAACTATTGTCACACCTTCAATAAACTATTCATGGGATTCAGGAGGGACCTTTATCTAGGAAAAAACATCCCTTAATGGTTACTTATTTGCCCAAATACAACTATGATGTTCACCATCATCTCTTAATGGGGTCCTTTCGGATAAATCAATTAATTTTTCCAAATTTTTTATAAAGGACAAAATCAAATGGAATAACAATGAGGAACTATGTAGAATTCATTCGATATTAACGGAATCCATGGGGAGTATCCTGACTCAAGTAATTAAGTTTGTGATTATTCAAATATAAATGACTTGAAGTGGGTTCATAGAGAACCTGATATCCAAGAGGGGTTTGAGGGCCCTAAAGGTTAATCTAATGTCTACTAAAGACATTCTCTGGTTGAATGAATAAAAAAAGACATTATTGAGTATAAAATCATTTAAATATGTTAAATACTGTATTTTAAGACACCATATTGTTGATTTTAACATCATGTTAAAAGGAATTGAAAATTGTGATCAGACCTAGGACCAGAGATCTAGGCATCACTGTATATCTATGGGTATCACGAATCAAGACCCACATCATTTCTATAACCCTTATTCACAAATCTATATTATTATTCAATGGAAGTAATATAGCTTAAAATTAATTTTGGGTTATTGAGAAAAACTAATGTGGAATGGGGAGAATTGAGTGTTATGGAAAACAAGATATTTCATTTATCTACAATTTGGCTTGGGTTGGAGATCTAAGAATCATTGTGTTTCCTCTTATAATGAGAATAATGTCACATATTGGTATTACATGGTGGAATTTCATCTGAATGGAGACCAGTTCACCAAAAGGTTATAAAATTATATAGATCTCAAGTATGGAAAACATGTATTTCTGATAGTCCATTACATTTGTCTTGAAACTTTATTTATGGTAGTCTTTTTGTGAAACTTGATAAAATAGGTTCTCGGGCTGGGAAATCCCATTCCTATGAAATTTATTAGAATGTAAAAAAATTGGTTACATAAGGGAGCATAGAATGGAAATAGTGAAAAACACCACGTGCATCCATTTTGAAAATATGAGAACATAACTCTAAAACAAAAAATATATAATCCTGAGTAAGCCTCCTTAATTGGTTTCTTGGAAAGATTATCGCATCATGGTTATCCTTCCTATAAGAGGAATCATATATAGATTATGGTTCTTAATCATTTGAAAGAATTATATCCATGATGTCATCATTCTCTGTGTAATATTCCTGGAAAAAGCATTTAGGATATATACTGTAGTGGTAGAATCAGATTCCACCCAAAGATACCTCCACCAATGTTTTGTAACATATTTGACTGCATTGATTATAGCTCATAGATCAACTTGAATGTTTGATTCATTCCAAATATAGTTCAATAAGAAGACCTTAATGGATCTCTGATGATTGTCGAAGACACCACCATATCCTGAGGTTAGTGGTTCACTGGAAGCCTCCTCATCCACATTCACATTCAACCATAATAGGATCAGTTCAAATCCATATAATGGACAAAATAACCAAAGGATTCATGACCCCTCCAGTGACACCAAATGTTTTTAGAATAATAAGATCATAAAGATCATTTTTTATTTAACATGTTTGTAGTTTTTAGGTAGCCATGAATTCCAAGAAAACGTCATTTATTAAATCATGGAAATATGCCATCTATATCTCAAAGGAAATGGAATTTATTTCCTTCTATATGATGATAATAACAACAACCACTTATCTAACTAGCGTTTCTATAATATGGTCACATTATTTAGATCTAAAGATATATTTCACCAGGAAATAAAGGCTATCCATTTACATTCTTATACCAAAAACATCATGCAAATGATGTCATAATCTACCTAAAAAGCTGCAGAAAGTGAATATTTTATTGAGATATTCATTATCCATTAGTCATAAGCAGCAAGAATATACAAAATGGAATTCGTATTTCTAGAGCAGGTTGTGCACAGGAATCCTACCTTTCTAGATTCTCCATGTAATAAGATAGTTTGATGGGTAAATACAGGATGTTCCTTTAATTTTCATACATAGATGAGATGAAGAGTTCCCATCACAAAGATGGATGTATAAATCATTGGAGGTTATGTAACCATTAGAGCTTGCAGTTCAAACCAGAGTTTTAGTGTCAGTGTATAGGTATCTCTAAAAATATTGACTGATATAATTAGGGAAGAACCCCTAAAGTGCATAATTGTATTGAGAATCAATATCGGATAAGTGTTCCATGAGATGAGGAACAACCATAACCTCATTGATAGGCTTACCAATACAAGTTGTAGACAATACATTTAGACTGGACTGCCTATAGACCATCCATTTCGAGCTGCACATGATCTCATGATATGAGCGCTTAATTGTTGGTCAAATAGAATATGAAAAATACATGGAATAACCAATATTAAATTTTTAGATAAATATATTAGAAAGTAATTCCATATAGATATCACTATTAGTTAGTAAGTTATAGGTGAATTTACTAAGGAGAGCATCATTGAAAATTTGCATGTCTTTGATTCTCATCCCCCCCCCCAATGTAAATGGGTTTAATACATTCATTCCAATATATAGTGATGAGTTTATTCTCATGAATGAATTCAATCCAAACCGAATGCCTGATCAATGATCGAATCCTATTAATAAGGGTTCTATGACGTCAATAAATGTTGAAATCATAGAAAACATTAAGGTTATAACTGGGTTAACAAGACAAATTATCCCCACATGATAAATGGTATTCCCTTTAATGGTGTCCATTCGAGTAATAATTATTGATTAGATGATTCCATGAATATTGTTTCCATTTCCCCAGAATAAGGACATCCCCATTATAGATGAAAGGTAGGGCCCCTATTTTAACTCCAAGCATTCTGGCCATTTTATTTTTCTTGTAGACAGTTATTCCATTTCCAAACACCAGAAAAGTATTAATCCAGCTTATTACCTATCAAAATAAATCTCCATAATGGGAAAAATATTTTTACACAAGATATTTTTCTTTTGTTGGCTTTTCCAAACATGAGTATGTCATCAACATATCGAATGTGGGATGGGGTAAAAATATTCCTTCTAACTTTCATTTTTGTATATAAACCATTCCACACTAAATAATTAGAAAAACACTAAATTAGTCTTCCTACAAAGTAACGAGAAATCTAGATAGGGGATCCCCTTTTCTCACACCACCATAGCATTGTAAATAACCTCTTGGGGAACAATTAATTATAATAGAGACTATAGAACTATTAAAATGGTGTTAACTATAACGACCCAAGTATTTATATAATAATACTTTATTATTTCTATTAAAACTTATGAAGAAGATGTTAATTTTTAGTAAAAGGGGATTCTTTTTCAGATAACATACTCGACATAAATCAATAATACTCTCAAAAATCTTACATTTCACACAACATTGACTTATACTGAAAAATAACACAATAATATTATTATTATTTTAAATTGTAGTTAACTCCTAGATAATGGAATAGGTGGAATAAATAGTACAAACTAAATTTTGAAATATGGTTTACACATGTTTAAATGATGATTCATTGATTAAAAAATTTATTATAAGTGGAAATAAAAACCAATTAAATATAATGGATGTGTTTTTAGGAAAACATATTTTCAAAAGAATAATTGTGTTTTCATATCATTATTTATGGGTTTTTATTTAAAGAAAAATATATGATATATATTCAATTTAATTTTTTAAATCATCTTATATGTTTTCTATATATGATAATAGAAAAAATTCATTTTTTTCGGTTAAAGAAGTATTTTTTTAAAATGCAGTTTTACCGCCTTTTGATGGAGAACCCTTTTATATCTAGATTTTGACAAATTTGTGTGTTTTATTTGAAATAATAAAATTCTTATTTTGATGTAAAAATTTAATATTTTATTTTAATGAAATTTTTGTATTTTCTGTGGAAGTTCATTTTTTTAATGAATAGTGAAAAATGTTGCATTTTAATTCAAAATAACCTTTTAATCTAATCTAGTTATATAGTTATATTGTAATTTTAATTTGTTTTAAAGTGTAATTGGATAATATTTTTATAATTTAATCTAATTTTTGACATTTAAATTAATTTCACCAAGAAATTGCACATAAACTAATGTTAATATTTAGGTAGTTTTTTACTTCTTAAAAACACACTTTTTAGTTTTGACAACGGGAATTAATATTAAATTAAAATCTGCATCTTCTGTGTTTTGATTTTGGAAAAATTGATTCAATATTTGGAATCATGAGGTTCAAATTTTTTAAATAGGTACCTTTTATTTTTAGACATTATGAATAATAACTTCAATAAATATTTTATTTAACATGGTTAAAGGTTAAATTTGGTAAATAAAGATAAAAATTTATATTATAATAAAATTAAAATACCTAAAAAATTTCATAACCCTATTGTTTAAGATATTTTTGAACCTGGTTATCCTTGTGTCGATTTTAGGACCTCATGGAGCCACTTGTGTGTGAAAATGACATTTAATCACTTTTAAATTAATGTTGAGGAAAATATAACCTAAACATGTTTCCTTTAGTAAAACAATTTTTATATGGGGTTATATAATTTATATTTTCGACAATAAATATTCATTATATATCTACAAATAATTAATATATCTTGGTATTTTTTATATAATTTTTAGATATAAAATAAATAAATATATTTATGGAACAATGATGATGTAGTGATTCTCTTATTAATGAAACATTTAAATAAATGAGATTATAAATATTAAATTTAATTTATTTTGAAACTTTACATTCCATCCACGAATTTTAGGGATAATTATTACTTGTTATATATTAATTTATTATGTTTTTTTTGAAATAATCATGTTACTATGAATTTTTCAAAAGTCATGATATGAATAGTATAAAAATTGACATAAATACAGTTTTAAAACAAATACTATTTTATTAAATGATATAATAGTTATAAAAATCTATGATTCTACAAAATTACTTAGATAATGTTTTACATGTCATTAAGGAACCTCAGTAGGTTCTATTAGCATTTTATGGAAACTATATTAACCATATGGCATGAATTTACATGAAGATATGGTAATAGATAGATTAGTTAACTAACGGTTAAAGCTAAATGATAAGGTTAAATTTGAATCCAAAAACTATATAAAACATGTTTTTTGAGAGTATATCATACAATACCAATATTATATTTGAATTAAATGGGTTTTGGTCCTTTGGAAAATTGAAATTCTATTTATATTAAATTAATCATTCAAGACATTCCTAAAGTACCCCTCCTCCCTCTTATAAAAGGCCATCACCTCTATCCCATTACTCACACCTCTCAAGCCCCTTGGCTCATCTAGCCTCACCTCTAATAATCTCCCAACGTCCTTCTCTTCCTCATATAATCATTACCTAAGGAAATACGCAATTCAAGAAATCCTTTTGGCTCAAATCAAAGGGAGTTACCCATTTTAGGAGGTGGCGTCTTCTCTAAAGATACCTTCCAATATTCTACTTATTCACTCCCTATTCTATTCATATTATATTATTACATACCCACAATAGTGTCATCAACATCCTAGTATGTTTTTATGATAATTATTTTAACTACACTTACACACACCTCCATCTAATGGATTTAGAATATACTGTTTCTGTGGACGGCGAACTACTACCTCACAAAACGATGATTGTTCAATTATCTCCTACCGTTTCTCAAGGTGGCCATTATAATGACACTGTATTTATATGATATATATAATGTTTATATTATCTTTATTATTTTTTAATTTTTATTTACAACATATCTTTATTCATTTCAAGATGTGTAAACCTGATAATTTCATTTGAAAAAAACACATACTACCGCCCCCACAAAGTGATATGACTCATTCATGCCATACATGGAACATATAATGGATCGAGTTAATGAAATTATGTAACATATATCAAATATGATATTATACTATAATTTTAATATACATATTTATCATTATGTTTTCATTCAATTAAATATGAAATAGAAATTAATGTAATGTTCATGCGTATGTACGGCTTACCGTCTCCATGAACGATGCATTGCATTTATTATCTCCAAATGTTATAGAATATTATAATTAAATATGTACTACATATTTATGATATATATATAAATATGAATAATATTTTGGAGATAATGAACTTCTAACCACATGTACAATTTTTAATTACAACTAGATCATTTTCAAATCAAGTACCCAATATCGACAAAACCACAGATATTAACTTAAATAATTATATAATTTTTATAATGTGGTAATAAGTGATATAAAATTAATAATAAATTTGAAAATGGTTCTGAAGAAATTATAAATTAACATAAGTCCATTATTCATGATATTAAAGAACGTACGAGTCATGTTGGACACATGGTAAGGGACTTCGTCTCAATATCCATTCATCGAGGCACATTTTGATAATATACACCTCCTTCATTTTCACAGTGTATAATAAACCTATTTGACTTTTAATTTATTTCAAATGGAATATTTTATCTACGAAGCATTTTACTAAGAGACAAAATAAATGATTTTAATGTTTGTGGTGACAATGACATCTCCACCATTTTAATCATTATTTTTCTTCTTCTAAAAGCCCTAATGTTTTTAAAAGGAAAGGAAATCCCTTATTCACTTTCTTGGTGTTTTCTTATTGAAATTTTTTTTTGAAATGGATTGAGTTTTTTAAAATATTTAAATGATTTCTTGTGATTGAAAATGAAATTTTATTAGTGAAATATTTATATTTTTAATATTTTATTTTTTATGATTATATAATGGTACTTGGACATTTGACGAATTGTTACGTGATAAACCAATGACAGGTGCTTACGTGATAAACCAAATGATGGGTGGTTCCATGATAAAATAAGGATAGGTGGTTACGGTATAACCTCCAATTCATTGGGTATGGAAGTCGGGCGTATGGTTATTCCATTTTGTGATATGTGGGGATGTCGACCGTATGGTTATTCCATTTTAGTATGTTTAGGTCCCAAGTTATCTTTATATTATATATTTTGTTTTCTATGGGATGTATGGTAATACTTTAGTTACAAAAAGGATAAGCAATGATCTTATATTCAGTGAAGTGTTTTAGCTACTTCTTTAAGTTGAAATGTATTAATTTACGATAAATTATTCAGGGTTTACTTGTTGTTTATAAAAACTAACTATTTTCCTTCATTATGTATCATGTATTGAGTTTTTTATGCCCATAACAAGTTTTGAAATGCTTTTCAAAAGAGTTAATGTTAAATAGGGTCAATGATGGGATCAAGGAAAAGTCACTCTTTTTAAAACTTGGAACTAGATATGTTTCTTTTCTAAGAGTTTTTGTTCTATGAAAAAAATGGTTATTGAGTAGAAGTGTCTAAATGAAATATTGAAGTTGTTATGTATAATTTATGACCTAATTCTCTCAAACTCTAACCATGCAAAGATACTCAATGTGAATTATTAACTTAATTCAAGATAATGTAATGTTTAAGGCTAGGGTCTTATATTCATGATATTGAAAAAGTATTCAGTGATACCATGTATTCTGTGTATAGAAAATATAAAATTATTTTTAATAGTATCAAGGGCCTTAGATATATCCACCATGAGGGAAAATCTTCTATCCTTGACCTTCATCCTCATGGTTTTGACACATTCAGAGGTAGTGAATAGACAATTCTAGATACTAATTCTAGTGAAAAATCCGAATTGATTTAGATTTATAATCCTCCTAGGAATAATCCCAATTCTAGAGGGTGTGGTTTTACTTAAAATATTTGGAAAAGAATTCCCAATGGAAATAGGCCTAAATTCATTTATGTTCAAAGATTTTTCTTTTTTTGGTATCACAGAAATGATGATAGTGTTTACCCCGAAGGAAATATTAGCATGATTGAATAATTATTTAACAACACTAAAGACTTCATGATGCGCAGTACCCAAATTGAAAATAATGAATTTATAGATAAACCCATCATGTTCTTCCACACTGTCTATGTTCTAGGAGAAGAGGGGAACCATTATTTCAATCTCAAGATGAACCTCCACTAATATCATACTGTTTTGAGAAGAAAATATGGTAGAAATGTTATTAATCATCTTATTTATGAAGTCCTCCCTTTCATCGAAGTATAAGTTTTCAATGTAACTTACCATAGCATTGGATATCTCAAGCTCCGAGATAAAAAGATATCCATTAATTTCAAGGCCATTAACTCATCTTAAGATTTTTTTTCTCCCTATGCATGCACTGAAATAAGTTGAAATTTTTATCTATCTATTACAACCATCTAACATTATTTTGATTACAAGACAGACTATACTAAAGAGAAAGAATGTCATTAAGATCATAGAGATCTTGAATCTCATCTCTAAAAAGAGAATCGTGATTCTTATTTCTATTTTGGCATTGAAGAAGGTGTTTTTTTATCATCTCTAATATCATTTTCTATATTGTATAAGGAATAATTTATCTGAATTGGTAACCACCCACAGTTTTAACATTAACCAAATTTCTTCTAACAATACAAGAAAAGAAGTTTGAGGCTTCCGTTATATTTAAATGCACACCAGTTTTTTTATCAAGTTGATGAATAGTGTTAAAATAACCCAAAACAATCCAACTATGAAAACAATGAGAAATACATATAATTCTCTTCCATAGCTCTTAGATTTTGAGATAAAAATTTTAATCATATACCGAAGGAAATGAAATTGAAACTCATTGAATAAAAATTTCAAATCGTGATATTTTATGGTAATTTGTATAATATTAATTATAAAAACTATCATTCTTGAGAACAATAATATTATTATCTTTATTCTCATTAATATATTTTAGATAGGATAATAGTCAAGCAAATACTACTTGAAGGAATTCCAATTTGAAAAATTCATTTTTGGTTCTGCAACACCAATCATATAGGGTTTTTTTTGGTTATAATGAAATTTCACAAGTATTTGATTGTGGGAGTGTTCATGAGCCCCTGAAAATTCCAAAAGATTATTTTCATTTATTGAAGGATTATTTAGCTATAGTTTGAGGTCATCCTTTCTTCCTAAGATACAATATTCTCTCTTTTTCTTTCCTTTGGCTGTAAATTTAATGGCCTTTACATCTATGAATTCATCATCCTTTTTTGGGGATCAAATGAGGCCTTAGAGTAGGGTAGTAGATCACTATAATTAGCCCCTAATTTTCCACATAGAGATGTGAAAATTTTGGGAGACTTCTCAATTCACATGGATTTTTTTGTGGTTTCATTCTCTTAGATGATTTTCCAATAGGATCTTGTGAAAAATGTTCCTCCATATCATTCTGATTGACCAATTTATCATGTTGGGAGTATATGATCTTGAACTGAAGATTGTGTGTCCTACAGTGTGTCATTAACCAATGATGTTTCCATCTCAGAGGATATAGATCACTCCTCAGATTTATTGGATCCAATTAAATAGTCCATGGAGGCATATTGAAGCTGTTAGGGCTACTCATCCTTCTACCATCAGCCTATCCATCCATCTCATGGCCTTCTGCATGCAGAACCTTTTCACATCATTCCATGACCTCACATATAATCTCATATGGCCCTTTCATAGGGGTTTCAATCACTGGGATAGAGTGAGAATCACCATACTGATGTATCATATTGGAATATTGTTTATAAATCTTCTCATCTTCTATCTACTTAGAAGGCTAAGACAAACCATGGTTCAAAGATTCCTGAGAATATTGGTAATAATTCTATATCACATTAGGACCCTATGAGGGGGAACATCTAGTTTATGTGGAAACAACACATCAGTGGAAGGTTTGGATCCACCACAAGACACTTGATTCCTTATATCATCTTCCCTTACATTATCAAGTACAAACATATCTGTCTGGGTATCATATTCATCCTCCATTAAAATCTAAAAAATACTCATGTAAAAAAATTATCATGGCTCTAAACTATGGAATATTGAATGATTTGTTAGATTATTCTACCTACAAAAGTCCAAAAAGAAAATTCACTTTAGGATTCAATTTAGGATACACCTTAAGAGGAAGATTATCAACTTCATGAGCCTATGGAACCTCGGGTACACCTTCAACCATTCCCTCAAGCTCGATGTCCATCACAAGAGAAGTCTCTCTGGAATCCTTAAAGAAGATAAGTGTGAGTTCCTTCCAATTATCATTGTCCACAAGCCTTCTACAGGACGACTCATATAGTCATTTCATATTATATAGGATAAAAACATTGAATCATTTTCATTCAGAGGAAAGGTGACCAAATAAATTACATTCATTGTAAAATTTTTGTTTCCTTTCATAAAGGATATCCAATTTAATACTATCATCTCTCATAGTGAGAAACACATCTTCAACCAAAGTTGAGGATGTATCCAACTCTACCATAACTCTATAAAAGTGTCCAAATATATGATTTTTAATTTATCTCTCAACTCAAATTGGATTTCCCACTGAAGATGAAATACCCCATAGTATATGAGGGTGAAAATATAACAAATTGTTCCTATATATATACATGAATACAAACCCAAATGTGGATATTCATTACCTTTAAGGGATGAAAATTGAGGTCCCATTTTTGAATTTGTATGATTTTAGGTATCATAGTAATGGAGTCAAAGCTCCATGCATGCCCCTTGATCTCGCTAGAGGGGAAGACCACATAGAAGTATCCTTTTCCCATGGCAGTCATTCAATAATATTCAAAGCCATAAATGAAATCAATTCCATGGTAAATATAATTAAATATCCACATTTTATCACCCTTTGGAGTCAATACCCACGTAATGATATAAAATTTGTAGACATTGACATGTTCTTAAACCACTCTCTTGTTGACAGACTCATTCACAAAAGGGACCTTCTTTATGAATCTTTCTATAGAAGGAGTTCCCAAATTCATAAAAGAAAGGATTGCCACTGATTTTCCAACTTTTACTATTTTTTCAACAATCCACATGATTCCAAGGGAATATCTAAATTATGTAATGATTAATTTTAATTTGTAAAATGATAGAATAAATCTGTATATCCCAAAAAATCAGGGTGAACTAAATCTGGATCTTCTCTAGAACCCATTAAAGCATATTAATTTCATATTTTCACGAAGGTTTCAATCCAACAAGAGTTACCCCATTTCTCTACCATCCATTATTGTTTCTTAAAATAATGTGACAATGATATAATTATCTTCCTACTAAATATTGTGTACCTCAGTCCGTAAAACTATATTGATTCCATAGAACCCCTAAGATAATGTGATATATTCTTAGCGTGAGGAACGAATGGATGATAAATTGGTCACCTATGTTGGATAAACATGAATGAAAAGGGAGAAGTGTAAATTAATGGGGAATATTAGTCCTTTATTTTATAGGTAGAATCTTATAAAATAGAGTCATTTACATCTTGGTGTTGGTTAAAAAATATTTGAGACCATACACCATGATATTTTACATGGTTCTATCTATCATGAAAGGGATTTAAGTCATGTCATGTAGGATTATATGAAGTGTTTATGGTATTATTAAGTTAACTTAGTGGTATAAAATTTAATATCAAACTCTCAATATGATTTCATAAAATCTTGTAGTATGTGGAATGGATTAAATTCTAGAATGTTTAAAAAAAATTTGTCAAGACTATGGGAAATCCAAAATGGGGTGACTGTTGACTGAAGGTGCATTATACTATTCATGATAGCATGAGATAAGATCATTTAAACCATGTAATACATAAAGGGATTTGTATTAGGGAAAACTGATTGTTGGGTCTATTATAGGTGATCCCAAACATCACTACATATCCTTCAATGATAATAATCAATCCATATGTTATTCTAAATATGTCTCTATATTGATCCAGATCATGTATAGGAAAAAGTTTTATTTCTATAGTCCCAGGTTCATGGATAAAGAATCCTAAATTGAAAACAATTACATGGATATAGATATTATGTATGAGGTGTGGTATTTTTATATTTTTGTACCACAGACAATAAAAACTCAAGAACATGATGAATTTCATTGGAACCAAAATTATTTTGGTTGTGTTGAAACTATTGCTGGGCCAATTGGAGGATCTGATGTGTCACTACATATCCTATAATATTTGGAATCAAGCCATATGATTCTCTTTAAAGTAGTTTGATAGAATTCCAATGTAAAAAAAGGGGAATGTACTCTTGAATAAGGATGGTAACTATATAGTTTAATGTAATGTTGCATGGATGATGTAAATAAACCAACCCGATAATCCTAGTGTTAGTGGTTACTTTTTTTTATTGGTACAAGATACATGTGATCACATACCATAATATTGAATAGTTTAGTATTCTTTATAAAAAATATACATACTTAAATATCACATTAAATTTGAAAAAATAAAATAAAATATTTTATTTTATTTGAGAACATCATTATTCTCACCGATATGTCCATTTATACAACTCATAGAACACTTCCTGGAATCCTAGGTAAATGAAGAATAATAAATGGGTGAGATCTGATGCTCAAAAAGGCAATGTGTATTGAGGATGTTGTAATAGAATAGGTAATGAAGGAATAATATTGTAGGAATAAATAATATTTAAATAATTACATATAAATAATCATATGAGATTGCAACTTATTCAAACATGATATAAATATTCATATAATCACATGGAAATCAATAACTGATTTTATAATAATGTAATTCATAATACCTTGTATCATAAAATTATTATTGAGGCCTCATTATAATATATCTTACATTAATGGGTAAGACCTCACCTAAATACGGAAAATATTTTGTCTCATGAGACCTACTTATGAATCAAGGGGCTATGTAATTTTATCCACCACTCATCACTTATTAATAAAAATTTATTAATAATATGAATAAATAATACAACTCAATCAATATTCCTTAACAATAAATAATTTTCAATATTTGAAGAACCAGCTAGTGGAATGCCAATAATTTTTCCAGGCAAAAAAATAATAAACCATACAGTTAAATATATTAGATGTTATCATTAGATTATATCATCATTAAATAATAATAATCATCAAATTATGTTAACATATATGAAAATAATTTTAAAATATCACTATAAATGTTTTGGAGAAATATATTCTTTTTATTTTTAAATCACTTATGTAAAATATACAATTTCAAAATATTTATTGAAAATTTTTTCATTGGAAATATCCATGGACTCTTATAAAGTAATACTAAAGTAATTTAATGGTAACTATGTTAATAAATTATTTTAATACTGAGTATGATAAAATAATGATTCCTTTTAAAAATTTGTAAATGGCCAAAAGTTCCTCCTTAGAAAAATGATACGAATATTACTTTAAAATATTTTTTAAAAAAATTTAATCATGTGTAAAAATTATTTTAAATAATAATATTATCATATAAATAACATTATTGAAATAATTTTTAGAAAACATGGATGTTGAAGAAAAATTATTTCTTATCGTGGAGATGAATAAATTTGGGTTTCCTTGAAAATATTTTTTACTCCATTTAGGAAAATGAAAAGAAAATAATTTAATGTCCAGAAATAAATATAGGAAATTAAATTAAATATTTTAATATATAAGGATCAAATAATTCCCCAAAGATAACTTAAAAATAAAAAATCTTGAAGAATGATGAGATTTTGAAATAAATCATTATCGCGTGTCCAAATTGCTTCAAAAGTGATTTTAACCTTCTATATAATAAACTTAAATTTATTATAATAATTAAATATATATATATATATATTGAATTATTTATATATTTATACTAACCTATATTATCCACTTATAATATTTTAATACCATTTTATTAATAATTCATTATTAAAATCATGATTTCTGAGTGTTTACTATCATGTTTTTTCATATAAGTTTTATTTCAGTGTTTTCAATCCTTGATTATTTATCATGGTCCCTTAATATCCAAGAATGTTTCATAATATTAATATCATAGATATTAAATATATAAATATTTATAATCATCCAAATATGTTTTATACTATAAAATTATTCCCAACGTTCATGGAGATACTAGATCGTACGTACAAACAAACAATATTTTCATTTTCTAAAAAAACAATGAAAAATATAAATATTACTTTATCATTAAATAATCATAATTATATGATAAATATCATATATATATATACAAACATTTATATATCATTTTTCCACCAAATTAAATTGTAAATGAGAAAATAATCACATATCTTCATGGAGGAGGTTTTCCACATGTACACACAAGCGGTGTTATCATTTTCTAATAGATGGTAAAGTAAGTGGATATTATATTATAAGTTTATAATTTTACATATTTCATAAATATCATATATAAACATTAAACCCATTATAATTACCATCCATTAAATATGGTGATGGAAAATTAATTGTATCGCTATGTGGACCGACTAGCCCACATGTACGCACGAGTGAAAAATATCACTTTACACTCAATGATAAAAGTGATAGGTAATTATAGATATATAATAATAATAAAATTTTATTTTATTATGTATATTTAATTTATTTTTTATGTTGAATGATATATATTTAGAGGAGGTAAAAAAGGCATAAATTGAAAGAAATTTGGCAGGATGATTACCTATTCTTTTTTATGCCTCCATTAAATCCATTATTGAGGACCCTTGGAATGGTATTCTAAGATAACATAAACCTATAATTAATGTATTTATATGTTTGGAATATAATTTGGGTGTTTTTTGTCCTGATATATGGCTCAAAATGGTTTAAATAAGATAGAATATGGGTGTCTTTTTATAAGTCACGATGAGGAAAAAAATGGAATTTCTTGAAAGATCAAAATTTAAAAATGTCATTACCAATAAAAATGATTAAAAATGTACAAGAATTAAAATTTAGGATAGTATGAGGTATAAATAATTTAAAAATATTATTTATAAAATTTTAATCAGGAAGCCCTTCTCTCTTGGTTTAACCACTCCCCATAGTAAACCAATTTTAACCTTAATCAACATTACAAATTTAAACAAATCATACCATTTATTTTGAAAAAAACTAAGTTGAAAATATTAAATATTATAAATAAGGATAATGAAAAATATTTATTCAATTTTATGAAATTAAATTTAGAGATGTGGCATAAATTATTTTTGAAATTAAACCCGTAAAAAAATTGGTTTCTTATAAAAAATGTTTTATTAAGTATAAAAACTTTTATAAAAAAATAAAACATAAAATTTATTCAAATGACCATAATTAGATTACATATAATATAAAATAATTTTTTTACTTTTAATCATTTCAGAAACATTTTAAATTCTTTAATTGGGAATTATTATTTTAATAAAAATATTATTTTCATTAATCATCAACAAAACTTGTTAGAATATTTTAAAAAAATTTATTGACATTAATTTTTACATGATTACTTAAAAAAGTAATTTCATGTAATAAAATATACTTTCTAAAGTGGATGAATTTAATTAATTTATTTTTTCAAAAAATTAAAAAAAGAAAATTTTTGAAGAAAATATTTTTTAAGCTTATAATGAATCCACTAAAAGATAATTTATTTGAATTATATAAATATATTATATTTTTTTAAATTTTATATTCCTATTTATACCAATAATTTATTGTCTATGTTATAATTTTCACTTTTAAATAAATAAATTTTTATAGTATAAAGTTTTTCTCCTAAACCTCTGTGTTACATGTTAAGAAAGCTATAATTAGGGTGTTATTTTCTACCCCCCCCCCCCCCCATAAACTAATTTTTTCTAAAAAATTCTTTCACTATAATACAAATAACTAAGGATACTTCTTCCTCATCAAATTCTTTAGTACGCATGTAAATTCCTCAAATTTTTGGTTTTACCATTGAAATTTTGCCAAGAGAGTGGTTTTGTGGGTAGTACGTTCCCTCTATGATCCCAAAAATATATAGGTTATTTATTTTAATACATATCATTATCCAGTGGTATAAAAATTATGTTTAGTATATGTGAAGGACTATGTATGAAATTTCATAGGGGAGATAAATGAAACACATCATGGACATGAGAGATATTTGGTGCAATCATCAATTGAAAACATACCATCTCAATGCGGTCAACAATTTCAAAGTAATATATATATATGTGTGTGTTTGTGTGTGTGTATTATATTTACCTTATTTAAAAATATCATAACCTTTTTGCCTATAGATATTCATAGTAATCCATTTTCATCGACTTCAAACTCAATATCTTATTGATGATTTAAAGCATGTTTTTTTTTGACTCTGAGATTCCCTTATTTGTAGTTTAATGTCTCTCACCTTCTCTACAATTTACTTCATTAGATGGGTTACCAATATATTTCATTATCCAACTTAGTTCCAATGTTTTATTACACCACATTTCTATCTATATATGGGTCTATATTGATCCATTTGAATACTTGATTGAAATCCATTATTGTAACAAAGTTACGGTAAACAAATTTGTTGATCCCAACCCCCTTTGAAATTGGAAGAGAAAACTTTCAACATTTATTGAATAGTTTGAATGGTCCTCTAAGACTGACAATCATTCTGAGGATGATAATATCTTATGAAACTCAAATCTATATCTAGAGCCTACTAGAGACTTCCCAAGAACATCAAGGTAAACATTGGGTCCTAATTAGACACAATTAAGTGTGGTAATCCATTCAATCATGAAACATTCTTAAGTTATAGTTGTGTTAGTTGATCTTGAGATAAATCTTATCTAATGGAAATAAAATGTGTTGATTTTATAAATTTATCAACTAAAACTCATATAGAATTTTTACTTTAAGATTTAATGGAGATTCTACTGATAAAATAAATGGTAATGTTTTCCAATTACCATTATATTATGAGTAATGTTTTTAACATCCCCTTATACTTCTATATATCATCCTTAACTTATAGACAAACAAGGAATCTAGATACATACACTGAAATATACTTTTTTTATGTTATCCCACTACAAATACTATTTCATATTTCTATACATCTACATACTTCAAGGGTGAGTAGAGAATCTTGACCTATGATCTTCATCCAATAGTTCTTTATTCATCTATGGTACTGATGGGAGAAATACACATTTTGTGAACATTATCATTCAAGTATGAACATGGTTGAACATAGGAAAATTCATCACCTTTATTTTTTAATTCCACATCAAGATACATCACATTAATAATCCTCTCTTGGATGGATGGATGGATATTCATATAAGAAATATAAAAGTTTTCCTTTTTATATAGGATTTAAGGATACATAATATGGAAATTTATAAATACTAAATTTCATTCAATCCTCATTATGGAAAAACTAACATGGTCTTTCCGATTCAAAGCATTATCCAACATATTATCCTACCCAGGGATTTACTACATTTATCTTTTATAATCATTGATCAAATTAAATCATCTTATCTAAGAATATTTAACTCACTATATATAAATATATACTTTAATATTTTATAATTCATATATATATCATAGCCTTTACTATATAGATAATATCATCATATCTTCAGTTAAAAAATTTCTACCATAATCTCTAAATCACGATTCATCTATTTTTTTACATTAATTTTTATTTAACAGAAGGCATATAGTATCATCATGTCATTATTAATGTAGGTTTATCTTATACCCTTATTTGATACATCATTATAGATAAAAACCCATTCTCCATTTTATTGTACTGTTAGAATATTCACACAGACTAGACTTCTCTTTAGTTCACTGAAATTTTTTTCACATTCATATATCCACTATAAATTAATCCCCTAATGATTCATATTGTTAATTTGATGAGATAGTCATGAGAAACCTCTTAAAAACCATTGGTAGTATCCTTCCAAACCAATAAAATTATATATCTCAGTTAATATTGCTAGTCAAGACCATTACTCAGTAACTTCTATCTTTGAGGGATCCACTGATATACGCTAAATTGAGATTATATGGCCTAATAATGAACCTTTCTAAATCTAGAATCCACACATTTTAAATCTATTATAAAAATTATACTCCATTAGGGTCTTTAGCACAATTCTATAATTTCTTTCTTCCTCTTCTTTAATCGTAGAATATATATTAATATTGTCTATAAACACTACCACAAACTAATCAAGGTAGTATCTACAGAATTTATTCCTTAAATCCTTGAACATAGTAGGCACTTTGTTAAGTAAAAAATAAATTACTATAAATTAATAATGACCGTACCATGTATGGTAGGTTGTTTCAGGTATATCCAACTTCTTGACCTTTATATAGTGATATAATGAATGAATACCAATCATGGAAAAATATATAGATCCATGTAATTGGTCAAATATAATCAATACGTTGTAGAAGATAATTTTTCTTAATAGTGATCTTACTAAGATCCCAATAGTCAATGAAAAGACTCAATGACCCATATTTCTGCATAAAAGATTTAGACTACCCCACAAAGAATATTTATGCCCAATGAATCCCTTATCAATATTATACAACAGTTTCACCATCAATTCATACAACTCAATCAAGGTCATTATATATAGAGACTGTGGAGTAGGTATGGAACTTTGTATGAGTTATATTAAAAATATCAACATCATGAGTTAGGGGACAAAAATAAAAAAACATAAGAAATGAATAAGTATATTACCGAACCATAATAAAATTTTCTATGATTACTTTCTTCCAAAATATTTGAGATATATATCCATCATGGATAGGTTGAAAACCCATATAATAGAAGAAATCTCCATTAGGTGATCAAGTTCATCCAAATAATGATAGATAATCATAGTTTGATTAAGAATATTAAATGTAACTCCACTTTCTCAACAATTGATATGTGATCTATACTAATTGATCCAATACATGCCTTAAATTACATCTAATTCAACAATAGGAAGAATTACAAGATTTCCTAGGAGAATATTTCCACAAAATTCTATTGAATAAGAGTTATATGCCCGAGATATGGTTATCCTACCATTAGAATTTTCCACTGTCAACTCAATATCTAATCATATAAGTGGTGATTAGATGCCCTTAGAAAAATTTTCAGATATAAAATAGTGGGTAGAACCTCAATAAAATACTTTTTATATTTTCAGTTATAAAATATTTTTTAGTCCCCAAATGGATGATAAGTGTACGATTCACAACATCATTAGAAACTTCCACTTCAATTCTAGTAATTTAATAATCTTGGCCATATCCCATTGGTTTTTTCTATTGTATGTTCCCTTCATGATTGGGGAATTGGTTGGAATAGTTTCCCATATTCATATAGTTAAATAAGTTTATATTAATAGCTTCCGCCTTACCGTTTAATTCCAGATCATTTTATCCTTCTTCTCCAAACTTGTATTAGACTCATTTACCCTTTAATAAATTATCATGATGTTTCCTTCCACATGTATCACTTGTTGTAAAATACCTCTTTCCCTTTTCCCCTTCACTTACTCAACTTTCCTTTTTTCTCTTAATTTCCATTATAGTTGTAATACATGGATAATTTATTCTATATATCAAAAACAGATGATATTATGTCATCATAAAATGAGAATGTTTATAATGACCCGAATCCGAAGCCCCTCCACCGGTGCATTGTACCCGGTTCGCCAGATGACTTCAAGCGCATTTCGCCAAATGGCAGAGGTTGCTGACTAGAAGCGAGGGCCTTAGAAAGTTATTGGGGAAACTGTGCCCTCATTCGGTAAGGTATACAAGGTAAGGAAAACAAAAGTAAAAAAGAGGAAGCAGTAACAACATACATATCTGTAACCAAACAGCAGAAGAATAAATATATAGAGCAATGATGATGATGATGCAGCAGGTATAAGTGTCTAAGGAAAACAGAAAACACAACAACATGTAGAAATACAACTGAACACAATGTACAAAAGCAACAACAACTCCAGCATCATCGCAAGCCTATGCTTGGTCCCTTGCTCTCCAACTCCAAACAATCAAGTACCAGAAGTCGAAGGGTGCTTTCCCTTTTCCATACCTACAACTACAAAGTTTTCTTAGGCCCAAAAGCATGGACCAAACAGGGTATGAGATACAATCCTAGTAGGCTATCACCCAAAGATCTGTGCCTAACAGTCAATGAATACAAGGCAAGTACAAGTGCAGAAAGCAGTAAACTGAAAAGCACCCAGCAGCAACAATCTACAATTCTATCTTAATATGTTCACAAGTAAACAACCAACAACAAGTAGAAAACAGGTAACCCTCTAGGTAGCTCTGACAGCCTAACCCCTATGGTTCAACCTATAACTACTATCAACCCTATAGGAGGCACACACAGTCTCAACACTTTGGTTTAGGAAAGAGTGGAATTTTTGAGTAATCACTCACCGTCAATTCCCCCTATAGTCTCGTATCGTTCTAAAGGCTCTCTGGGAAAGCACTCAATGTCTCATTCCCCCTGTGATCCACATCGAGGAACTACAGACTCTCTGAAGAAGCACTCATTGTCAACTCCCCATGTGGTCTCGCATCGTATTAAAAGAGACTCTAGAGAATCCCTTACATCTATTATCTATATGGTCTACTACACTAGGATCTAACAGTCCTGTGTGAATGAAATATTCTCAGCACATGTGCCATGTCCATGGAAACCTCAAAACTACATGGCTATCATTCCAAGTCTCAACATCATAACAAAGCAATAGTTCCACTATCCTACAACTAGACATGGAAACTGGAAAACACTAAACAATCAAAACAATCACGAAAAGTATTCAGAGTACAAAAAAACTACCCTATTCACATAGGTAAACCTCTACTATATAAATCAAGCAAGCAGGCAATAAATCAGGGGAAAATAGGAAAACACACAATTCTCGTTCAAGGGAATTGGATCAATTGCACAATATACTCAAAGAAATTCTACAGAAATGCACAAACCACCTACCGCGATCCCATGATATCAATATATGTGAACAATGACGATAGATTCTCCTTAGAATGGCGTAGATATGAGAAAACATCTCAAACACTTAGACCACGATAACATAAGAAATCGGAGGAATTGGAAGACAAGGCTCAAGAAGAAGTAATAACTCACCGCTGAGATTCCAATGCAATCGACCATGCTCAAATCGGGGAAAGGGAGGAGAGGCGGGAGCTCGTCAAAGATTCGCGGATCCCCGGTGCTCTCGAACGAACGGGACCTAGAAGAAGACGTTTATGTGCGTCAGGCGTGACCTCAGTTCATTTATTGAAAAAAAATAAAGTACACGTCGTGTACTTTTAGGGTACAAGGCGTATACTATGTCTTTACATACTCCACCAAAATTGGCCTCCACATCACCCCTACACAATGTGTGTGTTTCCCGGACACGGTCAACACATGTCTTCAAGCGGGAAAAGAGTACACAGCGTGTACTCGAAAAGTACACGGCATGTACTTCAAAATTTTTGAGAAACTACATTTTTCTTAAAAACTCAAGAAAATGGAAAGGCGTACATAAAATGAAGATCCGGGTTCTTACAAACTTCCCTCATTAAAAAATTCATCCCTAAATTTTCCAAGCAAGGCGTAGAAGAAGAAACCCCGAGAAGCTCCGGCCACTAGGATCGTACATCGGCCTCCCTCTCCCAGGCCTCGTCCTGTACTCGCCTATGCTGCCATAGCACCCGTACAAGAGGGATACACCACCTATGAAGAACCTTCATACTGCGATCGAAAATATGGATGGGATGCTCCTCAAACGACGCATCCGCTTCGTGCTCAACCTCCTCGGGTTGAAAGACATGAGACAGGTCTGAAAAGTAACATCGGATCTAAGAGACGTGGAAGACGTCGTGCATGTCCCGGTACCTCGGAGGTAGCTGCAACAAATAGGCATCCGTCCCAACTCTCTCCAAAACCTCAAACAACCCGATGTATTGCGGTGAAAGCTTACCCTATCTCTGAATCCTCTTTTGTCCCAACCTCGGTGCGACACACAGGAAAACCTGATCCCTGACCTCGAACTCCAATGTTTGTCTCCACTGACCAGCATAAGACTTTTTCTGAGACTGTGTTGTAGCCATCCTGTTCCGAATCAGCTCTATCTACTCTAAAGTCTCTCGAACAAGATGTGGTCCTAGCAAAGCTGCCTCTCCTACCTCCAGCAAGAATAAGGGTGACCGGAATGGCCAACCGTATAGATCCTCGTATGGTTCCATATGAATAGTCACCTCAAAACTGTTGTTGTAGGTGAAATCCACCAGAGGGATATGCTTCTCCCAAGAACTGCCAATGTTTAGAATGAAATCTCTGAGCATATCCTCTATCACCTGGATCGTACGCTCGAACTGGCCATCTTTCTGGCGATAGTATGCTGTACTCAAAAATACCTATGTACCCAACGACTTCAAAAGTCCCTGCTAGAACCGAGAGATGAAATGAGCATCCCTATATGAAACAATGGATTGTGGAACTCCATGCAGACATATAATCTCTCGGATTTAAAGTCGTCCCAGATGATCGACACTGAAGGTCTCCTTGATCAGTAAGAATTGAGCTACCATCTTAAGCTTGTCGACGACAATGCAAACAGAATCGTTACCTTGGGGCGACCTTGGAAACCCTATCATGAAGTCCATCGCGACATCGTTCCATTTCCAATCCGGAATGGTTAACTATTGAAAATGTCCTACTGGTTGTTGATGCTCTGACTTCACCTGCTGAAAAGTAGAACATCTCATGACAAAACCAGAAACATCATTCTTTATACCTGGCCACCAGTACTGGCGATAAATATCCCGATACATCTTGGTGATGCCAGGATGAACTGCCCAGACAGAGGAATGAAAATCCAGCATCAGCTCCTTGTGTATGTCTGTTGGCACCCATACGCATCCCTGGAAACGCAAGATCTCATCCTCTCCCATTGTCCATCCTGGAAGAGGGTCCTCTCCTAATACACTCTCCCGCAGGACTAATCCTTCTGAGTCTGATAGCTGCCTCATCCGTACCTGATCATGTAATGAGGAGGTAATTTCTAAAGAAGATAGGAAGGTATGTCCCTGTCTATCGTGAACCTCCAGATGAATCTCAGAGAACAGAGCCATAAGCTGTCACTCACTACTGGCCTCCTGAACTGCCTCAATCTGAGTTCTCCTGCTCAACGCATCTACCACTGTGTTGCCCTTTACCGGCGTATACACAAGTTCAAAATCAAATGACTGAACATACTCAGCCTACCTATGCTTCCTTAGATTCAGATCAAACTGAGTGAAGATATACTTGAGACTCTTGTGGTTCGTGAAGACCACAAAGTGCTCTCCTAGAAGATAGTGTCTCCAACAGCCTAAGGCATGAACAATAGATTCAAACTCTAGATTATGCATCAGGTAGTTCCTCTCTTATGGCCTCAACTACCTTGACCCATACACAACGACTCCATCTCCCTTCATATGTACATCACCCAGCCCGATAACAGAAGCATCCCAATAAACAGTGTAGCTCTTTCTTGGCTATGGCAAGACTACTATTGGCGCTGACATCAATCTTCCCTTCAGCTCCTGAAAGGCTGACTCACAAGAATCTGACCATAAGAATTTCACCCCCTTCTTGGTCAGTCCTGTCAAAGGTACTACTAGGTGTGAAAAGTCCTGAATGAAGTTTCTATAACATCCAGCCAGTGCTAGGAAACTCCGTACCTCAAAAATGTTCTTCGGATGCTCCCTGGAAACTATATCTCTCACTTTCTATGGGTCTGTAGATACTCTTGCCTCTGAGATGACGTGACCCAAAAAGTGAATCTGATCCATCCAAAGGTGGAACTTCGAGTGTTTAACATAAATCCAATGCCCTCTTAGTGTACTCAAAATGATCTCAAGATGGGTAGCATGGTTGTATCAGTGTGAGAGTACACTATGATATCATCCATGAAAACCACAACAAAGGAATCCAAGTAAGGATGGAACACTCGGTTCATCAGTGCCATGAAAACTACAGGCATGTTCGTGAGACCGAACGGCGTGACTGTAAACTTGTATAGATCATAACTACTTCTGAAGGCTGTCAGAGGTATATCTAATAGTCTAATGCGCAACTGATGATAACCGGACCTCAAGTCGATCTTTGAGAACACCCGGGCTCCTCAAAGCTGATCAAAGTGGTCCTTGATCCTCAGAAAGGGATATCGGTTCTTGAACTTCAACTGGTTTATCTACCGATAATCCACACAAAGTCGAAGGGTATTGTCTTCCTTCTTCACAAACAGGACAGGAGAACACCAAGGAGAAGTATTGGGTCAGATGAAACCCATTGCCTGCAACTCCTCCAACTGCCTCTTGAGCTCCTGCAACTCAGGTGTAGCCATCCTATAAGGAAGAATAGACACCAGTTCTGCTCCTGGAACGAGCTCAGTAGAAAATTCTACCTCACGCTCTGGAGGAAAACATGAAAATTCCTCTAGAAATACATCCCTTAAATGATCCACCACTGGAGGAAAGTCCAACTGAAAATTCCCCTGAACGTCCAAATAAAGTCTAGCAATCATAGCTATCACCCTTCTGAGCCCATGATGCTCAAGTCCTGCTCAACTTGGCTGTACATCCCATTCGCATCTATGAAGAAAAGATTCACCCTCTGGTGAAACGAAACTCACTCTACAGCGATAATAGTCGACGACTGCCTATAAGGGAACCAACCAGTCTATCCTGAGAATGACATCATATCCTTTCATCTCTAGGACATGGAGATCCCATAAGAAACGATACCCTGCAATTTCTAGAGGTCACTCTCTACACTGGCGCACACTAGATTTTCTTGTGCCCGAAGGTGTATCTGGTGTCAACGAGTCGGCAGAAGAAAAGACACAGATCCCAAGGCTCTCCAAAATAGCAACAGAGATAGAGTTATGTGTAGCACCAGTATCGAAAAGAGTTGAAGAGAAAATTGATGCTACTAAAATCGCACCTTGAACTGTTGAAGGACCGGGATCCTTCTCCTGATAGGTTCGTTCCATGGCGAATTTCTAGCCTTCACCATGGTCATGTGCCCCTGGATGACCACTCTGAGCTAATCCACCTTGTAGGTGCTGAGGGACTGGTGGCTGACTACCATGGTCTCAACCCCCACCTTAGCCCTAAAGGCCGGAAAATCTCTAGTTCCCAGACTAGTGAGGAACTGGTGGTGCTGCTCCTGAATGAGGAGTCATGGAACAACACTGGTCACTAGTTGCTGGTGAGAAAACCTGGCAGAAATGCTGAAGGTGACCCATCTTGCTGCAATATTGGTACTACATGGGGTCTCTCTGGCACTGCGGCCTCGTGTGTCCTGACTGGCCACACTGGTAGTATACCACCTGGCTTCTTGACGATGCATCTCACTTCCTCGGATCACCGCACTTAGACTCTCTACGGTGATTCTTGATGTCATCTAGAGGAAAACTATCTCTGGAAGCAAAACCGCCCTGGATCACAGCTCCAGAGTCTCTCAGATTGCGCTCTGCAATCAGTGCCTGGTTGACGATGGAAGTGATGGAAGTCCACTGGAAGATGTTCACCTATGAACAGATCTCCCACCTGAGTCCATCCTCAATATTCCTTGCTTAAAACACCCCACCTCTATCCCAGAGGGGTGTGAAATGTTGCAGCTCGGTGAAATGAGAGGAATACTCGATGACAAAAATAGTACTCTACTCTAGAATCATGAACTCATGGGCTCAGTTGCCCCTCAGGGTCTCTGGGTAGAAGTAGTCATAAAAGACTTGTTGAAACTTCTCCCAAGACATAACCTGCCGGTGACCCGCCTGTGAGATCACGTCCCAAAACCTCTTGGAAGAGTCTTGGAGCATGTAGGTTGTGAGCATGACCCTCCTCTCTAGAGGTGTCTCTAGATGCTTTCAGATAGTCAGCATGGCTTCCAGCCATGACTTTGCAGCCTGAGGTCCTCCTTCCCCCGAGAATGTGGGAGGATTATTCTACTGAAAAACATGTGTCAAGTCTTCCATAGTCGTAGAATGAGGTGGTGCTCCCTGAAAGGTCTGCATCATCCTCATAAAGAATTCCCTGAACTGCGCATCAGCGCCTGAAACTGGTTTGAGAGCCGCTGACAAGGCTGGCCCGGTAGGAAGTCCCAGGTCAGCCATATCTCGCGTCTGATCACTGCCTGACGACATACGTACAACCAGAGGACATATTGGAGGCATAGCTATGAAATATTAAAAGAACACCTTAGATTAGAAATCAAGGACAGGAAACATAAGAGTACAAAATGGGAACAGGGGAAAGAAAACACACAAGTTACAAAGCATGACTACATGACATGTATGAAAACTACACGGCGTGTCTTCTTATGCCACTGAAATGGGTGGGTACCCCTGCCCTATAGGTCGTGTAACACCTCAAACTACAAGGCGTGTTGACCCAACACACGGCGTGTACGTGAAAACTATTCCCCTGCCCGATTCTCTTTACACAGCTAACCCACACGGTACGACTTATCCCGAAACTACAAAGAGTGTTTTGAACAAACACATCGTGTACTAGACAAGGCTTCGGCAGCCCGTTTTGTTAATTATACGGACAGCTACATGGTTGGACCTCACACAGTGTGTTCCAAACAAACACGACATGTATAGGTGAAGGTGACATCATCTCGTGTTGTTCGTGAAACGGTCGGGTGCCTGAACAAGACTATATGGAGTGTTCCGAAAACCACATGGCATGTCTATGAGAAGGTGATGCCGACCTGTGTTGTTCCTGACATTGAAGGGTACCTGGAAAAGACTACACAATGTGTTCCGAAAACCACACAACATGTCTATGAGAAGGTGACGCCGACCCATGGTGTTCATGACACGGCCGGGTACCTGGACAAGACTACACAACATGTTCCTTTACAACACGACATGTTCTATTAGAGCTTCCCTCACCTGTGTTGTTAGTGACATGGTCGGGTACAGGGCTCTGAACTACACGGCATGTACCAACCATACATGGCGTGTTACTGAAGTTATTTCTACAACAGCATGACCCTGCTCACACAGTCAGTGACACGGACTAAAAACTACACGGTGTGTAGTCGAAAGTACACGACGGGTATTCTGGTATCTTCTGAAAAGTAGCTCAGAAACTGCACAGAATCCCAGAAAACAAAGAAAACAAGTCAAAGAATGTCCAAATTCCGATTCGTGAGGCCCCATACTCCCCGCGAATCAAAACATGTCATTAATTGAGCAAGGTATAATACAAACAATCATTTAACAAGGAAGCATGGATTTTATCAAGCATCTATCACAACAGCATGCATTATATACACAAAGTCTATCACAAAAGCATGAAATCTCTAATGCACTCTAGATGGCATGCCAATAATGCATGACATGTGATTTTAAAGTTCTTATATGATGCATGAAATGGCATACCCTCATATCATCGGGTTGTGACAAAGATAGAACTACAATAGTCAAGAAAATAATAACACAAAGCATGTGAATCACTCTAGGCGAAATCATATCAACCATATAATCTCAAAACCAAAAAACTACAATTAACGAGGTAGTATGGATTTTCCCTATACACGGGTTAGCTAATCCCGAGCACAACTTAATACCAAGTACCAAATATGTCCTACCCCTAGCTAAAGGCTCTAAATAGTAAATCAAGAGAAAATAAATGCCTCTGATACCACTTTGTATCGTCCCGAATCTGGAGCCCCTCCATTGGTGCCTCGTACCCGGTTCACCACATGACCACAAGCACATTTCCCAAAATGCTAGAGGCTGCCGACTAGAAGCGAGGGCCTCAATATGTTATTGGGGAAAATATTCCCCCATTCAGTAAGGTATACAAGATAAAGAAAACGACACTCAAAAGCCGAAGTAGTAACAACATACATATCTGTAACCAAACAGCGGAAGAATAAATATATAGAGAAATGATGATGATGATGCACCAGGTACAAATGTCTATGGAAAACAGAAAACACAACAACGTGTGAAAATACAACTGAACACAATGTACTAAATCAACAACAACTCCAGCAGCATCGCAAGACTATTCTTGGTCCCTTGCTCTCCAGCTCCAAACAATCATGTATCGGAAGTCGAAGGGTGCTTTCCCTTATCCATACCCGCAACAACAAAGTCTGCTTGGGCCCAAAAGAATGGCCCAAACAGGGTGTGAGATACAATCCCAGTAGGCAATCACCCAAATTTTTTTGCATAACAGTCAATGAATAAAAGGCAAGAAAAAGTGCGGAATGAAGTAAACAAAAAATCACACAACAGCTTCAATACACAATTCTAGTATAAGAACTACATAAGTAAACAACCAACAACAAGTAGAAAACAGGTAACCCTCTGGGTAGTTCTCACAACCTGACCCCTATGGTTTAACCTACAATTACTAGCAACCCTTTAGGAGGCACACACTGTCTCACCCCTCTAGTTCAGCTAAGAGTAGACTTTTTGAGGAATCAATCACCGTTAATTCCCCCTATAGTCTCGTATCATACAAAAGGCTCTCTAGGGAAGCACTCAACCTCTCATTCCCCCTATGGCCCGCATCGACGAACTACATACTCTCTGAGGAAGCACTCATCTTCAATTCCCCCTGTGGTCTCGCATCGTATTAAAGGACGCTCTGGAGAAGCCCTTACGTCTATTCTCCCTATGGTATACTACACTAGGTTCTCACAGTCCTATGTGAAAGAAACATGCTCAGCGCACATGTAACATCCAAATAAACCTCAAAACTACTTGGTTATCATTGTATGGCTCAACAGCATAACTAATCAATAGTTCCACTATCCAACAACTAGTCATTGCAATTGGAAAATGCCAAACAAGAAACAAAATCACAGAAATCATCCAGAGTCCAAAAAAACTACTCTATTCACAATGTTAAGCCTCTACTATATAAATAAATAAAGTAGGAAAACAATCAGGGGAAAAACAAGAAAACACACAGTTCCCATTCAAGGTAATTGGCGCAACTGCACAAGATAACCAAAGACTTTCTATAGAAATGCACAAACCACCAACCACGTTCCTAGGAGATCGATATACGTGAACAACGACGACAGATTCTCCTTAGAATGTCATAGATCTGAGAAAACGTCTGAAACACTTAAACCATGATAACTTGAGAAAGAGTATGAACTGGAAAACAAGGCTCAAGAAGAAGGAAGAACTCACCGCTACGATTCAAATGAAATCGACCGTGCTCGAATCAGAGAACGGATGGAGGGGCGGGAGTTTGTCAAATATTCACAGATCCTCGGTGCTCTCGGATGAATGGGACCTCGAAGAAGACGTTTCTGTGCGTCGGGCATGACCCCGGTCCGTTTAATGAAAAAAGTACACTGTGTGTACTAGGTCTTCCCGTACTTTGCCAAAATCGGCGTCCACGTCACCTCTACACACCGTGTGTGTGGCCTGGACACAGCCAGCACACGGCTTCGAGTGGGAAAAGAGTACATGGAGTGCACTTCAAAAATGTCCAAAAACCCCATTTTTCTTAAAAACTCTATAAAAATTAAAGGCGTACCTGAAACGAAGATCTGGGTTCTTACAATGTTATAGAGAATAGTTCTCTTTAAAGGATTTGATTTATCCTACCAAATAAATAGTCAAACGTACTCTTCCTATTACTAACATAGTTCATAGTATGCCTTGCTAACATTATAATTTTAAATTTATTCTTCGAATCATTTTGCTCTTACTTTTGTCTTAGACTCAGGAATATTACCTACATATCTACTTGTTGTTCGTGAGGAAAATATTTCTTCATGAAAAGTACCATAAAATCGATCAAATCTATACTCTCTATTTTCTCTAAATAGTTAGTTTTTTGAATAAGTGGTCAACATTGATCTAAATCTCTCATGAGATGATAAACTATCATGAGAACTATCTCTCTTTCAATACATCCCAAAGGGAAAAATATATTTTCTGATGAACTTGTCCAAAAATCAACTACAGAAGGATTTGTTTTTCCAATGAATATTAGATGTTGTTATTGCCTAAAATGATCTAGAATTACTACAACATGATGTGGATCAAAAGTTTGTTACACATGAATAAATTTATAGGACCTAACCTAAGACATTGTCCATAATATATTTATAATTTTCTCTATTTTAGCTCTAGCTTCATGTTACTTCTTATGAGTAAAATCCCTATATAGATTACAAGCAATGATATGGATTACATTCCTTCTATTAGGAACTATTTATAAATAATGAAATTCATTGGATCATTTTCGAACATTATGAATCATAATGTCTAATTTTTAAACTATTGAAACGTTTAACATAAATTTAAAATTTATGTGTATCTAATATCGGAATCATAATCTTGCTTTCTTTGGGAAAATTATAAAATCATAAAAAAAACGTTTATAATAGTTTGTAATGAAATATAAATTAACCCAAGTATATCCCTCTAATTGTTTCAAACCAATCATGAAATAAGGAACCATTCATCGTGTACCAAAACTATAGTCAAGATATACTAAACCAATTATTTTCAGAGTTATTACCCCTATATAAAGCTGTTCCAAAACAATATACACTTATGTTATCCATATAGGGATTTGTTACTAGGAAAAACACATAATATATACCTCACTAAAAACATTATAATATTATTCTACAATTAGACATATCCTCAAATATTTTTATAGGGTTATTTTTCCTAAGCTATTTTTCCTAAATCATGTTCCCATGATTTCTACTAAACTTATTATGATACAACTTATAATGACCCCTTCCATAGAATCATATTTTGTGTGGTTAATTTATTTCATTGGTTCATATATATGTGATCACGTCCCAAAGGACTGAATTGTTAATAAAACCTAGTAAATGATATTCATATATGAATCTCACATTACATTTGAAAACATAATGTAGAAAATATTATTTTCTTTGAGAAAATCATTATTCACTCAAGAAAATCATTTCATATCCTTTATAGTACACTTATTTGAATCCTAGGGAAATAAAATATGGGAAATTGGTGATCTGAGATGCTCAGTAAGGGAATTTATATAGTGAAATCTATTATATAATAAATATTCCATGGAAAAATGGGAGGAATAAATTGTGATCAAACAATTCTCTATAAATAATCGCATGATCTTGGAACATATCCATGGATGATAAAACTTTTAGAATAATCATATATATATCAATAACTAATGTCAAAATAAAGGAATATATAATATCAAACATCTTAAAATTTCCCTTGAGGCCTCATTCTAAGACATATTACATAAATGTGAAATACCTGGTCCAAATACACAATCTATTCTTCATCATGATACTTAGTGATCCATCAAGGGGATATGTAATTTTAGGCACAACCCATCTTTTAATAATTCAAATTCATTTTTAATATTAATAAACAATAAAATATAATCAACAAGTCATGTCAATCAAAAATTATATGAATTTGAATAACTAGTATATAAAATTTTAATACACTAACTAATAAATATAATCATAAAATATATATAGAAATATTTTGGATTATATCATTAGATTTTATCATTATTAAATCATAATATTCTTCAAAGGAAGTTAAAATACATGAAAATAATTTTATAATATAAATGGAATGTTTCATGAGGAAAATATCCTTTTCATTTTGAACTCACTTATTTAAAATATAAAAATTTCAAAAATATTTGGAAAAAAAAGTTATTTTGAAAGGAATATTGGATCTTATAAAGGAAGATTCAATTTATTGATTTATCTTGATGGTGGAAAATTATATCCATACCATGTATATTAAAACAAAGATTACTTTCACATTTTCGGTTAATAGTAAAAATTATCACTTTTGGAAAAATAAAATAAGATTCATTTTAAAGAAATATTTAAAATAATAAACATGGATAAAATTACATTAAAAACCATAAGAGAGTATTATAATAATTCTTGAAAATATTTTCAAAAAACTTGGACATGTAGGAGAAAAATATATTTGACCGAAGTGATAAATAAAATTTTCTTTCTTTAAAAATATTCTTTCTGTATATTGAATACATAAATAAAGGAAAATGAAAGGAAAAAATTTAATATCTAGAAATAACCTATGTATAATAAAAAAATTGCTCTAGGATATAATGATCATGTAATTACCTCAATGGAGAATTATACATAAACAATTATGAATAATGATGATATTGTTAAATAAAACCATACCTCAGGTTCAACTTGCCTAGTGTGTTCTTTTAACCTAATTTATAATAATTTTAAATTAATGATAAATATATTCCATAACCATATACATACTTATAAAATAATATATTATCCACTAGTAACATTTAAATACCCATTTATTAATAATTCTTTATTTAAATTCTAATTTTTGAGTTTTGATAGTCTCATTTTTTATGTAATTTTCAGTTCGATAGTTTTGGACCTTACATCTTTATCGTGGTTAAATTATATTATATATTTAAATAATGATATAAATATCATATAAATTAAATATATATATATTTAAAATCATATATTAAAATGTATAGGTAGTAAAAAAAATTACATCGTTCATGATGATGGCAGTTCGTGCATACGCATGAACGTTATTTTCATTTTGTAAATAAAAAAAAAGATAAATATAATTTTATCATTATATAAGCATAAATATATCATAAATAACAATTATTTATATTAAATATATCCTTATTACCATTCATGTAAATGAAAAATGAAGAGAAAAACACATCGCTTTGTGGAGGTGGTAATCCACACGTACGCATAAGCAACATTGTCATTTTTCATTGTATGTGAAGGTAATAAGGTAGATAAAATATCATAATTCTATAAGAATAACTATTTCATAAATATAATATAATAACATTAGAACCGTAACAATAACCATCCAAGAAATGTGATGAGAGAAAATTATTTATATCACCATGTGGAGGCGGTTATCCACATGTATGCACTAGCGATACTTTCAATTCCCACTAAATGTAAAAGATAGTGGATAATAGGGGTTACATAATCATAATAATATTAAATTATATTAATAATAATAAATTTATTATTTTATATTGAATACAATAGATTAATAGGAGGTAGAATAAGAAATAAACTAAAAGAGGTCGGGTGGGATGATTACCTCTTCATCGGTAGGCTTCTTTAGATCCCTTCTTATGTTTCCTAAGAATTGTATTTTAAGAATTTAACAACCTATAAATGATAAAACATAAACCCAAGAATATAATTATTTTTGGTATAATTCAATATATATGGCTCAAAGTGATTTAAAAATGAAAGGAGAGGGTTTTATTTTTCTACGTGGTGGGGAGGACACACATAGAATTTATAAAAACATTAAAATATAACAATATCATTATAAAAAAAATCTTCTATATAGATAGGTATTAAAAGGTAGTATAAGATAAGGTAATACTATTTCTATAAATATATTATTTATTCAATTTAAATTGGAAAAGTCATCCTTATCTCTTTGTTTAACCCCCTATAAAATCATTTTAACAATAAACGACATAAGAGTTCTTTTCTATTTTTAGTATTCAATTTAAGAAAAATTAGGTAAAAATTATTTAATAATTTAAATAATTATTATCCAAAATATGGAATCTATTTTATCAAATTAAATTCACATATGTTTCAATATATAATTTAAAATTACAGCCATAAAATGCGAGGAAAATGTTTTTCCAATAAAAATGTTTTCTTAGGTAGAAAATGTTTTATACCAAAATACAACATAAAATTTTTGAAAATGAACTTAATAGTATGATTAATAATATTTATTAATTAATTTAACATAAAAACTGTTTTAAAACAAAATGAAACTTTTTAAATTCTTTATATGAAAAAATATTTTTTAATAAAAATCTATATGTTTCACTATTCACCAAAAAAAAATAATTATTATTAAATTATCAAAAAATAAATTTAAGATAATTTTAAAATTATTATTTCAAAAATGAAGTTCATTTTATCAAATAGTGCTTCTAAAAGTTTTGTAAATTAATTATATTATTTTCTCTTTAAAATCAATGAAACCTGTTTTTTGGAAAAATTTATTTTAGTAGCATATAATGAATCTTCTAAAAACTAATAAATTTTAGTTATATAAATCCTTTACATTTTTTATAATGTGTTTATTTGTATTCATACCTACAATTTAATGGATATATTATAATGGTAATGTTTAATTAATAATTTTTTTACACTATAATGTAGTTTTCATAAATCTTGGTCTTCATGTTAAGCAAGCTATTAAATACTTCAAATTATTTAAAGAAAAATATAACATAAAATATCTGGGTGTTAAAAAAGATGCCATGTAGATCCATATCTTGTGAAAATGACATTTTCCATTCATTTTAACATCATTATTTGGGGATGTCATCATGTATTTTAAATCATTCAATTAGGATGATGACCATGTAGTTTTAGCATCGTGTGGTAAGGATGAGTGAATCAATTTGAATATTAAGATAAGTATTTCATGTGAAAACATTCATTGGTTGGTTTTATTTGAATACAAGGAACATTTTCATCCTTTCAGGATCTTAAGGATAAATATCCATATATTTTGGGGTTCTTTTGTAGATCTCACTCATATGTAAGGATGCATGGTCACATGGAATTAACCATTCTATTTAGTTTGATACCATACAAGGTGGACCAAAGCATTGAATAGTGTGTGCTCAAGTAACATAGAGCCTCCATAAATTTAGTTGTAGAGTAAAAGGGAATAAAACATAGATATATTATGGATCCCATTAAATATAAAATTATGGATAGAGTAAATAACTTCTTAAAATATCTAAATCTAAGGTGATGGAATGATGTTAGGTGATTGTAGGTTATCAATTAGTAATGGAGAAAACCATTTTCATGCCATCAATGAATAGCACATGGAGACTAATATGGGGCATTCCACTAAAATTAAAACATATCCAATGGATTAATTAGCAGTCCAAAAGGTCATTGTGTTTTTACCATTCAGTGGGGGGTTCTTTCAGATCTACCAATCTATGTTATGAAGAATTATATTAAAAAGGAATCCAATAGGATTGACTCAAGGATTTGGGATACCAAGAGAAGAACCTCTAATCAAGGTGTTGTTAGATTCATATATGATAAGGTATTAAGTAGGTTGGGTTTAATAGGGAATGACCAAAAATATTTAGAATATTCCATATTTAAACCATTATATTAACGATAGGCTATTTGGGTTTTAGGAATGAACCATTATCAAAATAAAAGTTTAATTATAACTCACATTAAATGGAGTGAGGACTCAATGTATAATTAATAAATCTTGGTGATTGATTAATATCATATGTGATTTATCTATTCAATTAGTTTATGATTATTCAGGATAGACAATGCACAGAAAACTTTATGGTCTCATGGAAAAGACCACACAAGAGATAGTTTTAGTTCCTAACACTAAGACCAGATGTATTATAATTTAACATCGTGTGATAAGGACTTAGGTTTAATTTATTGTAAGTTCATATAAATTAGAAAAAATGTACAAGTAGAAACTATGGTTGGGATTGGAATAAAAGAACCATAAAATATTATGTATCACATGAAGATGGGAGTTAAGCCCCAAGACTTTCAAAAAAGTTAATCCCTTCATAAATTTGAATCATATGCAAGGAGGTAAGGGATATTTTTCATTTTAAATTACAATAAAAAATTTAGATATGATCAATCATTAGGAGTTATCACATGGTTCTGTTCATCATGGTAGCATATGATTAGGATCAATACGATGGGCTAATCAAATTAATTTTAAGGTCATATTGGTTGTATTAAGATACAGTGTAGTTTAAGGTCATTTATTCAGGATTAGTTCTATGAATTTTAATATCATGTGGTAAGAAAATTGGATATGAAGTTTATTGTCAGGTATCACAGACTTATGTCATGTTGTTATAATGTCACGTGAAATGGAAGAACATGAAATGTTTTTTATGTTTATAAAATGAGGACATTTATTTGAAAGTATTTTCATAGATGTGGATCATTCACAAGGGAAATATGTGGCCTCATTTCAATGCAGGATTATTAAGAGACCTACCATAGATGATGGGAAACATAATCACTATGTTGGAGAAATTTCTGATGGGTAATTATCATAAAAATTTTAATATAGAGGCTATTATGGGGATAATCATAACTAATGGAAAGAGCCAAACACTAGTATTGTATTGATGATGTTGAGATCATTGTTCTAGTGAATGTCTCATGAACAACAAAATCTATGAAAAAATATCCCCATAAATATTTGACATATACATGGTAGGGTGACATTGTAGTTTCTTAGCACTGAGAAGTGAAAGGATGAACCTAATCATAACCATGGAAGTCAAACAAAAAGGTAATTTTTATAATATTTCATGGATTACAAGTGAGTAACATTTTTTGGAAGGTCTATTAAAAGGATCAGGATCATGTGTAATGAAATTAGGCCATGTATAGTAGACCTTTATAAGTATTTTCAGGTCATTCAGGATGGACTATACATGTTGTGAAATTTATTGTCATACAACTAGGAAAACAGTCATGTAGTTAAATTTCATGTTGCAGGTACACCACTCAATACATTTTAATATCAGGAGACAAGAACCTTCAGATATAAAATTTAGAGTCATGAAGTGAGTACTTAGTAACACAAATTTTGTGTATGATTCATATCAATCAAATTAATCTACGTGATCAACCAAACCCTCTATTATCATGTCAGTCATGATCAATGTGAGTGAAATGGATTGATTGTAAAATCACACATATTGTGAAAGAGTGGAAAATATTCATTTTTATTAACCAAGAAGTTTATCATCTTATGACGAGGATGAACATGTTTCTCAATTTATACTCATATAGATAAGAATTTTGATTATTTTTTTATATTTTATTCACACATGAATATAAGAAAGTATTATTTGTGATTTTTAGGGGAAAGAGCCAATATAAATGGGAGAAGGTTTATTCATCATTTTTAGGTTAGGGATTTTCCATTTTTATATTTTGAATAGTAATTAAGAATTTTTTTCATCACCACATATCCCATGGAATATTAATCAAGCCACATATAATTATTAAAGGGAATTTCCCTACATATATCATGCTCATATATGGGGAGAGGGAATTTTCATATTTTTATAGAGGGTCAAAACAAGGATATATATCCATGGTACCATTTTTGGATCTGATCATTGAGACAAAAATGAAATTTCTAGTTGAGTTATTAATATTCCACCCATACATTAGTATAAAAGTTAACCCTAACATAAGGGATATCAAGTATAACCCTAAAAGTATGTAATTATAATGAAATAGAGTTTTCATTCTATTAATATAGAGTTCAAACAAAGGGGATAATGGAATTTTTATTTTTGGACCATATAAAATATACCCCTCAAAACTATATGTGATTTTATAAGATGGACCAAATATGATATATAGTTAGACATAATAAAACTAAGACATTTTTATATGTTATCTTGGTTGTAATATAATAAACCATATCCACAAATCTCTCTTGAGTAATTGTTGGAGTGTTAAATAAGGGTAAAAAAAATAATTTATCACATCTCATAATAGTGTATAATTGTGATAAATGTTCTATGGAATTAATTTCACATCAGCCAATGTAAGAGAATATATAACAGTGGTAAAATTTTGTTGTTGGGCACAAGATATAATACTTGGGAATAATTATGCATTTTATGATGATAAGATTCAAATCAATCATTATTCATGAATATAGTATCTATATAGATAATAATCATACATTGGGATAATTTAATTTCATTTCCTATACAGATCTCACTAATGTGTATTGAATTGAAAATGAAATTTAATCTTTTCCTAACATGATATGAAAGTAATCCCAATATGGATAAGGTCTCCATGCTAATAAATGGTTAGAAAACTTTTTTATACTGAAGTGTTATTGAAAAAGTCTCATCATGATTAGGTAGAACCATACATTAGAAACCATCTAAAAATATTTGAATCCATACTAAAAATGTGGGTTAGTCAAACAAATGACTACATGTCGTGCAATTTAAAATACTGTGATAAGGAATAAATCCAAGACATTTACATAATTATATAATTGACTTTTTCCATGAATTTTAATTCCATTCTTTTAAGATAAAATACTATATAGTTTAAATTCTTGAAATTTGGAATATGATGTCTTATAGGTTAACATCATCTAGAAATAATGTTGGATTAACATAACTCATCATGAGAGAGGATTTTTTGTTCAAGTGTTAAAGACTCACGTGTATGTCGTATGTGTTTTAAGATCCTTTATGTGATTTCATAACCCTATTTCACTCATAAGTAACCATACCTGAGAGCCACATTGCCTTAAGTTTATCTCCTTGTATATGAGAGGTTGAAGACTATAATAGAGGGTGTTTGGTGGTATGGTCTGGAGACAAACCCTCTTTATCAATGTAAAACATTATAGAACACAATAATAAAGTATTGTAGATAAGAAGTAAATAAAAATAATCCAACCCAACATTAAAAATATATACAAGTTAATAAATGGTGTCATGTACAGATGATGTCATGTCAATACAAAAATGTGGTATAGAAAAAACATGGAAACATGCATAAAATAGTACGTATCAAAAAATAAATGCAAAAAATTCCCAAAGATCTAAAATTCATGAACATCCCAATCATTGGACCAATCCCCATCTCCAATACCCAGATCTTAATCAAAATCAAGAATACAAAGCCAGAATCTTCCCTTTATCTTTTACTACATCAAAGAACCATGTCTAAGTACCAAATAGAAACTTGAATAGGGTGTGAGTTAAACTCAATAGGCCACCACAAAAAGTATCAAATTAAAATATATTATGTGTCTATAAAATATTATGGTGTTCAATTATGATAATAATTAAAATGGTGAAAATAATAAAAACCATGTTGAGCATGGACTCCTATGGGGATGCCCGACCAACCATGCCTACTTTGGCCTTAGTTGGATATATCTAAACAAGTGACTTATAAGTTTTCATGCGACATAGGGAATATATCCCAAGTTTCCTTGAGATAATAACTTTTAGGAGATCCTCATAACTTTTGCAATCATTCCCACACACAATACACCCATATCAGATCCGAGGATAGACCATGTCATTCAATACTTTTGGAAGTCAATCCAGCTCATAGTGAAATAGTCATGTGAATTGGAAATTTTATTCTAGTGTAATATGTGAGGTGAAACCTTGTAATTTCACACTTAATAGTTTTTAATAAAACCAAGGAAAACTATATTTTTGAGGTGGATGGATCTTTATTAGAATCCAAGGGGATAACCTATGGCAATCTGTGTCCAAAGAAATTGATCAAACCTAGGGAGATCATCCCTATCATTCTATGTTTTCTGTAAAATTAAAGAAGAATAATAAAAAATCAATATAAGGAATTTTTCATGTAAGACAAATACCTAATCCAACTGAGTTTACCCCATGGAATATTTAGAAATGATTCAATTTTAATCCTAGGAGTCACTTAATAAATTTCTAATTTGAAACCCAATGATCACTAAAGTTGTTCCACACCTATAATTGTGTAAAACATTCCTATAAAAAATAACCAAATAATAAGTGATAAAGTAATAACAATGTCTAAGTATGTATTTCATGTTAAATAAAAATTAAATTTAATCATTTTATTTATTCCATATATAGGTGTCAAACCAAGAATAGTTGAGGGGTGTTTTGGGTCAAAGGAAAACAATGGTTGTTAATGGCATCTAACTAACACACCATAAGGGGTGGTGTCTAATGTTGTGAGATGGTTTTGTATCCCCTCGCGATCAATGTATAGATATATAACTAAAGAAATAAATTTTTTATAGGCAACATATGGAAATTCTCACATTTAGAATAATGAAGCAATTTATAAATGGTGAGACGTTGAAGGAAAATTCATAAACAACCTAAATTATCCATATGGTAGTCTCATCATCTTTTATTAGCCATATATTTTGAATGGAATGATATAAAATGAAAAACTATAAAATCAACTGAAATAGATCATATTGTATCTCACATGGATAACACAAAAAATTAGAAATTAAGGTAAGAAAAGAAGTAAGAGAAATGATAGAATTACTAAGGGGGATTAAATATGAAAAATAGGGATCAAATTAGTGTCTAGATAAGGGAGATATAGTAGATACTGTAGGAGAGGGGAAGGAGAGTTCTTATGTAGTTATTTTGTATGAATGGGATATGAAAATGGAAAAACAGATTTAAGGGATATAAAGGGGGAAAAGGCCATTTTCAAAATATTGTACGTGTGAGATTTGCCTATAAAGTTGTCCAATCCACAAACCAACTATTTTATTCTCATTTTCCATGAGCCCATACCTAGACAGTTTAGGTGCATTGTTAGAAAAACCATGTGAAAATAGTGTGTGGTTCACCTATAAAAAAATTAATGTTTTCCATGATTGTGTATCCTTTGTTTCATGGTTTGACAGGATGTGATTCTCTCTATCATGTTCACACTATTTTGGTGAATGGTTAGTTTTATTCATGAACTAAATGTGTTCCTCATACTATTTCTTTAAAACCCCTTACATTGGGATTTGCAACAATCCTAAATTATCATGAAACCTCTGAGACATATTTATAAATATCCATTTAGATTAAAAAAAATCTTTACACTGATAAATTAAATGATCCATACCTCAATAATGATATGATATCTTTCAACCTCACCTCCTTAATAAAACTCATACCTATGTTTCACATTCAAGGTGGTGAATCCACATTCAAAAATAACTATGACCTCTAATAATGTATGTTGGACTCTAATTCCTAGGTCTCGTCTAATAAAAGGATATTGTACAATGTAACTCATACCATAGGAATTATCCTACATTAAATATATTTTATACTTCTATTGATGATATTAATTGAATATGACTCAAAATATGAAAAATGAAATATCTCAACTTCCTTAGGATAAAATTCATGAGATGGGTTAGAGTGATAACAGTATGGCTGAGAAACATGGAAGAAATCATTCATAAACATATACTATTGAGGAAGATCCAACTAATATGATATCAGCCAAACCCTATCTAAGATCACTAAAGGTCTAACAAACCCAGGTGATAGTTTACCTTAGTTATGAATTCATTGATGACCCAATATAGGAGAAACACATAAGAAGACTTGATATCCCACCTCAAACTCGATAGTTCATACACAGTGATTGATATATGAATCCTTCATAGAATGAACCATAACCATATCTTTATTGATCATTTTTACCTACTATGATGTTTCCTAAACAAGATGCAGTCCCAATAGAAAAGCATCTATGTCCCCTAACTAACACTATGGTGAGAAATAATGCCTAGTGTAGAGTTAATCCAAAGGATCCATCTGGATAGTCACTTGAAAACTATTATTATAGGAAAAATTAGATAGAGACAATTACATTTTATAAGATCCTCAAAAATAAAGGATGCATGCTCAAAGACTATCCTTGAGTACTTTTATAGTTAACTTTTATTGGTCATCAGTATAATGGTGTATGATGTACTTAGATGTATATGTCACCCAAGAGCTCTATGTAATCCCATACTAAACTTATAAGTGAACCAAGAATACCTATTTGATATGATGGTACATAAAACCATGTTATGGTATTTGATCTCTTGTATGTATTGTATTCCATGTTCCTCCACTAATATGGTCTCCCTAATAGGCAATAATTGGGTGACCTTCATCAGCCTGTCCAAAATTACCCACAAATTGTCACTTCTTCAAGGTGACTTCAGTAACCCCATCATGAAAGCCATGCAAAAATCATCATATTTCCCCTCTGGGATGGTTAATGTATATAAGAAACCTATATGTTATTGGTTTTCTACTTTTACTTTATGAAAACTGGAATAACTTGTAGAAAAGCCGACAATATCTTCTTTCATTCCGTAAAACCAATATTGGTAGTGTAGGTCATGGTATATATTCTATGTCTGGGATGTACTAACCATTTTAAAGAATGAGATTCATGCATCAGTTCCTCTTTCATGTCTTAAGCTACCCATGAATTCCCATATATATTCATGATCTCATCCTCATCAACAAATATACTAGGTGGTGGGTCCTCACCTAAAACACTTTCCCTGAGGGCTAAGCCTTCAGAACCTAAACGTTTTCTCTACATAAATCAATATAGAATTTGTTAAGAAAAACTAAATAAATTATAAAAGGTTTATCATGAAAGAACTAAACTAACCAATGCATCTCATAATAATGATCTATCAACCTACATTCACTTCTATCATTCTAAACAACTTGAGTCTATATATCTCATCTCAAAATGATAGAAACTGCATTTCTCATACCTACCATGTTAGAAATATAAACGTTGAAGTAATAAAGATATTCAACCCCTATTATTTTTTGGAGGTTCATGTCACACTGATATAATATTTATTTGATACGTTTATGGTATATTGATACCTGAACCATTTTCCTAACAAGTAATGTCTCGAGTAATGTAAATCGTGAACAAAAACTACTAACTCAAGGTCATGAATTAGGTAATTAAGCTCGTGAGTCCTCAACTCAAAATACCCATATATTATGAATAATTCTCCTTGAATAAAAATATATCCCATATAAAATTACGGTGCATCATAAAAAACTATGTATCCCCTTCCCAGCTTATGGAAAATCATGACCGGTAATGAGGTTGGTCTTCATTTCATCTCCTCAAAGGCCTTCCAACATGCTTCAGATCATGTAAAATTTATACCATTCTTGGTCAAGCCTATAATTTTTTATGTAAGGTTTTGATATTCCTAAATGAAATTTTTAATGTAACTAGTTATCCCTAAGAAACTCCTTCTATCAAAAATGATCATCAGATTATCCTAGTAAAAAATGTCTCTGACCTTCCCTAGATTCACTAATACTTCTCCTTTAGATATAATTTGATCCAAGAAGTGATATTTATCCATCCAAAAAGTGGTATTTTTTATCTTGGAATAGATCCTATTTTCTCTTAGTATACACAATATGATGTCAAGATTTTCCGCATGATCATTTATAGTATGAGAGTAAACCATGATATCTCCCATGAAAACAACCAAAAAATCATCCATATGTGGGTGAAAACCCTAATTCATCAAGTCTATAAAAACAAAAGGCATGTTTGTTAGACAAAACAGCATAACTATATACTCATATAGGCTATTTTGACTATGGAATAATTTATGTGGTATATTTGAAGGGATAACCGACACTGGATGATAGCCATATCTTAACCCAATTTTTTAGAAGACCTTGTCTCCTTAGAGAAGATCAATGTGGTCATCTATATAAGGAAGTGGTTATCTGTTCTTAATAATATAAAGATTTAACCATCAGTAATTCACACATATAATTATGGAATCTTCTTCATTTTCGGAGAAAATCATGGGTGAACCCCAATGAGATATATCGAGTCATATAAACCATTTGTATTCTAGGTACTCTAACTACTTTTTGAGTCATTGATGCTCATTATAATCCACCTTGTATGGTGGTACTGATATTGGTTCTACTCTTATAACAAGATCAATATTTAATTCTACATCTCTATCAATATTTCATTGAAAATTCCTTAAGGAAATAAACTCTAATTTGGTCCACCACGGCAGTGAAAATAGGATTTTTTATTACACATTCATCAAGAAAGAGACCAGAAATATAGACTGATAATCCACCATATACTTGACACTCAGGTCCGACTAGAGTTTCCCAGACATCCCATTCTCCATTTTTAACATAGATAACACCCTTGGGTGATGGGAAATACACCATTCAGTAATAAAAATAGATTACATAAAGACAAGGTCAGCATTTTATCCCGATAAAGAACTAACCAGTCCATCCAGAAAATTATGTCGAAACTTTTCATCTAGAGGGAAAAAGACTTCGTAGAAAAACGTTTCCCCCTATCTCAAGGGGGAACCTTGTATTGGTGAAAACCTTATGACCTTATTATCAATGGATTAAAAAGATAAATTATACCAAAAAATTAATCAATATCTATTTTAAGACCCTCCATTAAACCCATACATAAGAATGTGCATGAATATTTAATGTAAAATAAAGTAGATACTAAGGGAAAGGCTATTAATATCATACTTGATACTATAAAATACCTGATACTCTACTTATTTGGTATAGGATTCAATATATGTAACTGAACTGATACACAGCCCTAAGAAATAACCTGACCACCCAGTGTAAGTCCTCACTGCTAGAACTTCACATCAAGGGTCTGGCTTCCATGACCATGAATAATACCTCAACATGTTTTGCCAGTGTTACTCTAGATTCTTTCCTAATGTGGATCTATTTATCCCACATCAGAACCTGGATCTGGTGAAGATCCTATCTCAGTGGTATTTGGTGGAATATTCCATTACAATATATTATGGTAGAATATTTTTCCATAAGATCACGTTTCAAAGGGTCTCTTTCACACTATGGCTTCATGTGACCATTCATTAAAAACAGATCTAATGCCACATATCTACCAATGTGGATACTCCAAATACCAATTCCCTAATGAGAATCCTTCATGTGTTGTTTTTTTTCCACTACTTTAACCACTTATCTCCCGGGATTTTGAACCACCATGCCCTAAACCACAAGCTTCCCTTCAATTATGATCAGAGATGTGGCTCTTCTTTATGATTTAGAATATGGTATACAACCAAAAAAACATTCACCTGATATAAGATGTTATATCTTAGGAAATCCTCAAAAAACTTATCCTGAAGTGATCATCATCATTAATACTGGTTACACGGCTCAGGAGCTCCATGAAGTGAGTTAACTAGTCTATAACACACATAGTACTCTACTCTATATGCATTAACTCTTTATATCAATAAACTCTTAGTATATCAAGGAGAAATTAATCATATAAATTGTTCTAGAAATTACTCCAAACCATACCACTGTATTGGTATGCTTGGGTCAAAACAACAAACAATCTCTTGGAAGATCCATGAAGTATATAGGATGCTAGCTCCCCTATCCTATATATAAGAGTCTCTAGGCTCTCATTAATTTTATGAATGGAATCACTCCACATTTTTACCACTGGAGTATTGTTTTTCCCAGAATAAATAGGTTGGGGTTGATGTTGAAACTCTATTATAAACTCAGACATAGTCCATACATCCCATGGAACTCCATCCATTGATAGTACCAACCATAGGAAACCTTCTAAAGGGTTGTAATCGATTCCCATTACATAAATTATAGTTTTCAATACATTATATCCCACATGATTCACTATAAGAGGTAACCCTAGTTGTTTAGGCCTGATTCCCAAGTTGCGTGCTAATCACCACCTTCTCATTACTTTACCTAAGGACATCGTAGAGGCATATATATAAAATTCCAAGCAAAATCCTCTAAAAAAATACGATGGAGAAGGATTAAAATTGGGATAGAAAGGAGGCACTCAGGGCCTAGGTACTATTGATATTCTACCCATAGATATTTTTGGGATTAGGTTGTAAGACAATATTCCAAGATTTAAACAAAAGGGTATAGTTATACGAGGTGTAAATTGCAAGTAATAGAGGAAGATACTTTTTAAGTTATAATTGGATTCCCTATTTAATGGTAACTATATCCATTAAAATTTAGAATATAAAAAATTTATTTATAAAATAGTTCATTTATATTTATTTCTATTATAAATTTAAAAATACATTTTCTTTATAACATGGAATTAGAATTCCATGTGACTAAAATAGTCCTTCTACATATAATCATAGGATGTAACAAGTACATATAGTATGGCTCAATTATATGGATCTCCATTCCATGTCTATTAAGGCACAAAATTTATAGATTAAAATTGGAATCAAATAAACTACAACTAACTAAAATCTTTATCACATGCACCTAAAATTCCATGGATTAAACCTATCAAAATTGGTTAGTTAAGGTTCCACCATCATGGTATGTGGGAAAACGCCCTTTAGGTTGATGTATATAGTTTATATAAATAATTATTTTCCCATTTTTACAATAATAATTTTTAGATATTATATGCATAGAAATCAAGGAATGTATGATAAGAAACATGAAATAAAATAAATATGGAATGTCATATACATGATATATATATATACCTATGAGAATATTATTATTCATAATAAAATTATCCAATTCCATACTGGGCTAAGGGTAAAAATACATAACATAATATCATAAAGAATGTGAACCACCCAATGGTGAAAATAATACAACTACAACATCTAAAATCTAGAACAATAAATCCTAATCCTAATATCTAGGATTTTCCCACGAATATAGGATAACTACTCCTAGGAAAAACTTATTAACAAGTTATAACATTTCTTAGTCTCTCGTATACAATTCCAAAAAATTAATATAATAGAAAATAATCATATGGTTACAATTTGTGATATTCTAGTTGTAATTTAATCATAATTTAACAAACCTAAGGGTTATATGGCCTCACACGTACTTCCCCATATTCCAGAAGTTTTTAAATAGTCGTGAGAGAGTATTGTGATATTTCTAGGAGACTATACCCTATTTATCCAATAAAAACATGAAGTTAAATAATAAAAAAATCATAAAAAATAATAAGGTAGTTAAAATAAACCAACCATATATTAATAAAAGATACAAGGTAGTAAATAGTGTCATGTATAGATGGTGTCCTCTGAATATAAAATGGGGACTAGAAAAAATATGATAGTAGTCATAAAATAGTACATTTTACAAAAAAATATACAAAAACTAAAAAATATCTAAACTCTATGAGAAACTCAATCACTGGATTGCTCATATTCTCCCATACCATGATCTATAATATAACCAAGTGTCCCAAGTTGGGCACTTCCCTTTATCCTTTATTACATCCAAGAAGTTTTTCTAAGTACCAAATGGTAGCCCGAACTGGGTGTGAGTAAAACATCATAGGCCACTAATAATGGTGTGTAATGAAAATATTTTCTATGGGTATAAACTATAATTGTAGAAATTATGAATAATATTGAAATGATAAATAAAATTGAAACCATGTCGATCTTGGGATCCTCTAGGAATTCCCGACCAACCATACCTTTTTCATGCTAATCTCGATGTCTCTAAGCATGTGACATATAAATTTTCAATGAATAAACTCATATATATCATGTTTCCATGTTCTAATAACTCTTATGAAATTCATAGAAAAAGTCATATCATTCCCACACACAACTCTCCATTTCTAATCCAAGGTAGAACAATGGAATTCATGACTTTTCGAAGTCATTCTAGACAAGATTGATCATGATATTATATTTTTCCATTTTTTTAGTTTCATATGAGGGGTGACCCCTTGAAATTTCACTCCTAAGAGTTTTCAATAGAAACCAGGATAGATATTCTTGATATTTGGGTAGACAACTATTGGAATGTAAGTACATAACTGAGGAATTATTTTTCTAAAGACATTGGCAGAAACCATGGAAATCATACAAAGAATTATATGTTTTTTGATAATTCATATAAATACAATGATGTCAATGAATTTAATTCGTCAAGTAAGAAAAAGACCGAATCCATGAGGGAGTACCAATTTTCATTCACATCAATTAATCTTGTGGTATCCTATAAGTCACTCAAGTAATTCCCTCTAGTAAATTCAATGCCCACTCAACGCATGCTACACCTATAATGGTGTAAATAATAATTGAAATAAATAACCAAAGAATAAGTTATTATGTAATAATAAGGGATGGATAAGGATTTCAAGCCATATAATACATCAATTTAATCATTTTAGTCACTCCATTTACTACTTTCAAACAAAACACACCCAAGGGGTGTTCCATGTAAATGGAAAAGAATGGTTATCAAGAGAATTTAAACTAACACAGCATAAGGGGTACACTGAGTTATGATTATTAACCTCCAATAATGTAATGGGTTTATGTAAACTTCATGATCATGTTTTGGGAATCTAATTAAAGGAATAAAATTTTAAGATTTAATGTAAGGAAAGTGTGTCATGTTCCACAATAAAACAATTTATAATAGGTTACACCTTGAAGGAAAATTCATAGACCACCTTCCATGTCCCTATGGTAGACTCCATATCCAATATTATTCTCATATTTGGGTTGGAATAGTAGAAAACTATAATATATGAAAAATTCCTTAAAATAGCTTATATTATCTAAAATGGAGATCGCACTAAAGATAGTATAAAAAGGAGAGAAAAGAATAATGGGGAGTACATAGTGAGGGGGATTCAATGTTAAAAATATAAATTTAGTCGTAGTAAAGATAAGGGAGATACACCAAATACTAGAGGAGAATATACATAGATCACTCAAATAGTTGTTGTGAAAAAAGGTGAGAATAAAAAGGAAACATGTATTTAAGGGATAGGAGGGAAAATGGTCATTTCCATCAATTTAATTTGGTGCACACTTTGGTTTTAGGGTTATCCGAACAATGCACTAATAGTGTAATTCACAATATCTATGACCCCACACCTCACATGGTTTAGGAAAATGGTTAGACAATTTGTGTGAAAAAATGTGTGGTTCACCTAAAATAAATTATAAGTTTTTCATAGTTATTCTTCCCATGATGCATGGTTTGAAAAACCCATGCTTCACCTTCTTATAGATGTATGGTTGAGGTGAACGGCTAATAATAATCATGATATAACCATGTTCCAAATCCTATATATTTAAAAACTATTACTCTGGTATCCAAACCAATATCAAATGCATCTGGAAACTCCATGATGTGATTGAGTAATTTAATTTAGATAAAACAGAATTTATATTGAAATATTAAGTGATATGTGACTCAATTCTGAACTAGGATATTATTTTTTAACTCTATTAATACTTTTTCTATTATATTATGGAAAAAACATTAAGGAAAAGTCATACTTCAATTATAAGTCCTATGATTAAATGATAGGGAAAAAATAGGATGACTCTCCTTGTCTTCCTCCATGGGTCTCCTCGTCCTTAGAAGCTCAAGATGGTGATTCTCTAATGAATTCATGAAGAACTCAACCATATACTTCGTCATAAAGGAATTTTCCTCACTATTATTTCACAAAGATATTGATGGTCTTGATGCCATGAAACACTTTGTGTGTTATACTCATAGTGTCCACATGAATTAATCAGATACCTAGGGATCATTACCTCCAATATCCCCTCATATTTATGATTCATTAGAAAATATTTTTTGTCACAATGACACTAGATTTTATTCAATAACATTAAATGTGAGGGACATTAATTTTATGGTTCTCTCAAGTCTCCCTCTTTTGGTATCCTTCTCATGATCATTAATACCTCTTCTAAAAAAATTCCATGGTTATGTTCAAATAACTAGGAATATGAACAAGTTATAAGGAATATTACATTATCTACTATTTATTTATAGTTTAATGATGTTAAATCCCCCCCATATACCATATATACCTGTAAAATCATGGTATTGTGGTTAAATTTGGGATCTAGGATGTAGCGCCTAATTTTGAATCAATTATGGAGAATATTTTGAAGCTACTAATGGATGTGATTTCACTCAATGTGGAGGTTGGAAAATATAAAAAATCATCCAAACCTATTGGATGAGGTGAGATGGAATGTTGTTTGGAATTAAGTGGTATAGGGGGTAGAAATATGAAAATTTTCTTATCTATATGAGATGAGTTACTTCTCTATAAGTAGGACCTCTATAAAAGGTGGTCAATGTTTAACCAAGGGAAAAATATCCCAAAATCATTTTTAGATTTATTTCCCAAAGTTCATTTTTTTCCTACCAGTGTTGATCTATCCTTTCAGAAGTAGGGATGACATTATCTACTTCAACAGGCTTACGGGTCGAATAATTATCAATACCCTTTCCTTTTTCCATTATAGGATGACTGGATGATGATGGAAGTCCCAATGTAGACTCATGATACATGATATTCTATAGAAATTGGACATGTGATTTATCAACACCGCACCATGAGGTATCAAGACGTTTGATAAATCATTCTTTAATGATAGGTGAGGTATCATAAACCTCTCCTTATCCAATATTGGAAGTGGTGGTGGGGATAACATATTGAGCATCAGGTGATTTTATATGTGTTCATTATTATCTATAATAAGGGGACTATGCTAAACTAGTTTAAAATTTTTCAAACCTTGTTGATACTATATTAATTTGAAAACAAGGGAAATAGTGGTCCCCATCTACGGATAATCTCATTTGGTGGACTGGAATCCATTGTGTAGTTTTTTTGGGAGGATTCTATATCAACATTTTTCATGTCAACACCCATTGGCTCGGTTGATGGGACATCACCCATTGGACCATTTGGTTTGTCAGTTACAATGTTCTTAATAATGGGGGCTTAGAATCCATATCAGTCTATACTAGCTGAGACATTGATCCTACTTTGGTCAAATGTGAACATGGAATTAGGGTCATGACTAAATGACTCAATTGTTTCATGATGATATAATTCACATAATTTACTAACTTTTCAGTAATCCATTCATCAACCAAATTTGTGTCCCTATAAGAGGTAGTTTCGTATTAGTCCTCCTATTCTTTAAGAAGAAGTTATGACACACATTCCACAATATTCATGGTATTATCCACATTAACATCACCATTCTCAACAATATTTTATAATAGAACTTTAATGATGAAGCATTGTTGGATCATGTGACCTAGAATACAATGGTGGGGGACATATGTTACGTTTTATTTCTACCTTAATTCATCTAAATTATTAATTTATGAAAATTTGATCAAGTTATTTTCTAATTTAGAGATGAAGTAACTTGTAACATGATCTGAGTGGAAGGAATAAATTTTATTATTCCTTCATTCAGGTTCACATTGACTCGATTTTTTTGGATTGAGGGTGATATTGGTTGTTTCTTCTTACATAAGTTCATCATATATGATGGAATTTAATGATAATCTATTTCCATACTTCTATGAATAGGATCCTCTAAACATTACTTTTCAGTCTTTATGTCTTAAAATCCATAGGGATACACCTAGGGGATGAGCATGGTTTCATAACCCATCGTGTAGGTTTTCCACATGTAACTCAAATAATTATACCAAAGAAATCTATGTTTATAGGGAGTAAGTCAAACACTTCCATCCACAAATGATTTCCATTAATATCTCATTCTCTTATTTTTTGAAATTAGAGTGTTCAAGGGTAGGGGTTTTCATTACTATAAAGCTTAATTTGAAGAGAATAAACTGGAAATATTTTCCCATCTTGGAATCAGCCAAGTTGTAGTATTATTGATTTAGGAAAAGGTAGTGCCTCCCATCATAACAACCTAGAGATTATGAACAAATTTTTATTCTAGAAATAAATGTGTTTTATATTATATTATATAGTATTATAGACATATGGCACATAAGAAACCAAAAACAATTATTTCATTAACATAGATCATTCCATTAATCATAAAATAAAACCATGAAAATTATAAACATTAAAATTATACCACAAAATAAAAAAAGAGTGGGAAAATTTAGAACCTTTAAATCCACTATAATCTTCATCCCCAAGGCAAAATCAGCAAAAATGAAACAAAATATTAGTAAAAATTTGAAATAATAAAAAAATTAAATATAGATCCTCACAGAATATTAGTGAATATTTATTTAAGTAATGAAGTGGTATTAATTGGAGGTAATTAAACCTTTGGAATTGTAATGTGACTATTAGAATAGTAATCTATTCAATAGGAATATTAACATGACACCAGGGAATAATAATCTAGCTATTGAAATAGTAATTTGACCTAAAAGTAATAAAATTTATTATAAAAATATTTATCATTATTAATTTATGTAAATATAAATATTATTATTCTATAATAAAAATATAATTATTAAATACCCAAGTAAAAAAAATAACATTTTAATAAACTATATTTTAAGGTATTTAATAAAAATAAAAAATTAAATTTTAAAAAATAAAATTACATATTTAAGGAAAAAAGTTTATAGAAAAAATATTATTTTTGAAATAATTGTGTTGAAATTATCCAAAATTTATTTTTTAGTAATTTTATGAAATACTTCAATTTTTACATAAATAGTAAAAAAAAAATCCCAAATACTCAATGTTTTTGGATATAATGATGATGCATTGAGGACTAAATGAATACCAAATTAGTTAATTAAGACCAAAATATATTTAATAAGATAAATGGTACATTGAAAAATAATAAACTAAATTTATAAACCTAAAAATTATTTTTGAAAGACAAAAGTCAAAAAGTTTCCCATAAAATAACAATTTTTTATTTATTCTATGTGTTTTACTTATAAATAGTGAATTTGTCTTATAAAGTCTTTCAATTATAAAAAAAAGTATTGATATAATATTCATAGTTTTAAAAATTCACTATTACAAGGTTTACCTTTATTATAGTATTTTATTCAATATTTTATTCTAAATATGCCCCCACTCCTAAAGTATAAATAACCCCACTCCCTCTCCCAAGAAACTCTCTCCTACCTCACTTAATAAAGTAAATAATTTAAAAAATCATCTATCACAAGCATATTATAATCCTTGTAGAAGTTCTAGGGTAATAAAATTCCAATATTTCAAGAAGTTAAAGGTCGAAGAAAATAAACCACTTCAATAAAGAGGATATTTTCTTCTATACTTTAACTTTTCCCCTTTTCTAATTTGATATCCTCATTTTATTTTCTATTTCCAACATTATTAAACCGATTATATAGTATTATAACATGAAAGTTACTATTTTAATGTACAAAATATAATTTATTTTTAATATAATCACATTTTATACATATTAAAACCTATTATTTGGAAAATTTCATGTTAATAGCTAGTAAACCACTAACATGGATTCTTCTAATAATTTTCTTATCAATAAAATTATTTATTGTAAAATTAAATTATTTATGATATATAAATGTATAAATATTTGAATTTTAATTTTCTATAATTAATTCATCATATGTATAAATTACCTTAAACAAAATAGTGAAATAGATGCAAAAAAAATTAATGAAATAATGATATCAAAATGTTTCCCATTTGACTATTAAAATTAATAAATATAGTCTAATTATTAAAATTTATAAATTGTGGTAGAAATTAAAATAATTAAATTTTGTTTCCATGTTTTAATGAACCTATGTTTATTATTCATGAGATGGGTATGTGGCAAAATAAAGTGAGAATTAAGGTAAAAGGATTCTCAAACCAATATCCTTGTTATGTGTTATATCCTCATTCAAATTATTTTCTGTGTTTATATTCTCATAATGTCCTTAAAATTTATTACACTATCCATTACCCTTTATATTTGGTGATATAAATTAGTTTACCATTTCAAAAAAATTTCTAAACCATTTATAATGATTTTATAAAGGAATTTAAACATCTTTTTACATATTCTTGAGTTTCCTCTTCACTAATAAATATTGATAAGGTTTTATTACGAAACATGAATTCCTTTATTTATTTTAGAATAAAAAAGTATATTTCTAAAAATATGATTTAATAAATTTTTATGAAACGCATTCATTTATGTGCATTTATTTCATGACTGTTATTTGTACCACTCCATGTGTCCTGCATGATTATGATACTTATATCATCTGATGGGTGGCCCTATAATTATATAATTCTACAATTAAATGTTTAATGTGATATATCTCATGAGATAATGTGTATTTTTAATGGACATGACTCTATATTTTTTTACATATATGATTATTATGATTTATGCACATCTGTAAACATGATACTAGAATTGTCTACAACCATGTGTGGTATTTTACCATTATGTTATGATGTTTCATTATTATGAATATTCCACATTTGATTCCATTATAAAATGTTTCCCTCGTTATTATAATGATGACCATATTTGTAGGATATGATGATGTACATTATGCTCACCCATGTATTATTGATTTATGTTAATTATTCCTCGTCTTATAAGGATTTTACCTCACCTCTTTATTTAATGTATATCCTCATGTGAAAACATGTACTAAGAAGATCATGATAGATTTCTAAGGATAAAAGAAGATTAATTTATATTGTTTTTATTTTTTATTATGTACAAGTGATGTATAAGCCTAATTATCCTAAGATATTAATCCTTTGGAACCTATATTGTGTCACTATCAAGTTATTTATCATAAAAATTGTTTAATAGTCATGTAAGTAAAGGTCGGCCTTTTATAGATGGCATCATTGCATGATTTAATTAATTTGGGAATTAGGATTAGAAAACATTCGTGAAAAACTAACATATAAGATCATGTTCTCAGATAAATATCCTATATTTTTGAAAAGTATGAGAGTGTGTAGTTTTCAAGTAATAAAATCCATTTCTAGATACTACAAGTGGATCTTGATCTAGCATAGTTTTACCTAGGGGTAATATCCCAAAAAAGGGAGCATTGTGATTTGACTCAATCATCAGCGAGTGCACAAGAATGGGCATTGTTGCACACCTTGATTGAACCTCTTGGGTGGTATTCTTATATTAATCAGAAACATTATTTAAACCATTATAGTTGATAAATAACTTAATTAATCATTCCTCTTCATTTTATAGATTTATTAAACCATGTGATCCTAGAAGAATACGTCTAAACATAAGGATCCCACAAGATATGAAATCAAAATTAATTTTCACTTAATAATAAATTATTTATCCAAGATTTATTGAATTATGTTTTTTTCAATACCTTTTATATTTTAGGAAATTTTGGGAAATAGGAGAAATTTGACTAACAAACCTAGTGATGGACAATGCAATGACTGTCCAAATGACATTCCCAATGTAGTGGGAGGTGGAGTTAAAAAATTTTGGTTGATGGTTACTCATTTCTCTCATGATATAAATAATAACCTAAACCATGTAGAATGTATGCCTTCTCCTAAGAATGAGAAACTATATATTTAGTTTGTTATTCATCAACAACAATCAACATTCAGTGGGACTTCTGATATACTTATCAATGAATAATGGGTTAACTCAATTGAGAAGATCATTTTAGAACCCTATTTTTCTAATATGGAAATTTTTACACTATTTATCCGTCATTTATATAGAGTTAATTATCAATGGTGTGTGTTGATAAAAAATATCATTAAAATTTATGAAATGGAAGATATAGAGTGGCAATAATTTAATATAATAATTATTAACAAGTTTTTCACTCGATTTCTTCGAAAATAGATCAGTAAAAATCAATATAGCCTTAGAAAAATTAGGGAGAATCAATCATGGATTATGAAGAAAATTTACCAAGTACATCAAGATACTCCATGGGTTTTTCGTCTACAAAAATAGAAAAAATAGATAGATTCTTTAGTGTTTTAAAACAAAACCTATTAAAGGCTCTAGATATTTGAGGATTTGGAAATTATGATGAAGTAGTTCAATGTGATATCAATGTAGAGATAGATTTTAGTTATTGTTAACATGGTTATAGAGATAAGAAATAAAATATATAGTTCCAAAACATAGGATCAAATTATAAAGGAAGAAAGTATATCCAACCACACACCTGTAAAAAATGTCAGAATGAGCATCATAGAAATTACCTAAAATAAACAGTGAAATTATTCAAGTGTGGGAGAGAGGGAGACCATTCTTTTTAACATTTATGGGACATGAAAAATATGATGAAAATGATGGATAAAAGGAATCAACCACCCATAGTTCAATGCTTCTACTGTAGGGATCAAGGGAACAATGAAAAATAGTTAACTAAACCAATTATCAATGAGTTTGATCCACTTTAGTAACCACCAAAGAACAAGGTTCAAGGGAAATATTATTGCCATACTAAAACTGAGGTAGAATATTAATATGATGTCATACAAGGTATGCTACCTAGACACATGAGAATGGAAATTGTTTTATTTGATTCTAGTTATACTAAATTCTTTATATTCTAAAATTTTACTTGAACTATTGAATCAAAAACTTGATACCTTGAAGTAGAGTTATCTATACAAAACTAAGTAGTTCAATCAATGAATGCCAATTATCGTACTCTTATCCTTTTAATATCTATGAGATTATTATCTTAGTGAATCTTGTAATATTTCCTTTAGTGTAATTTTGTTTTATAGTGGGCATGGATTAGCTCTCATTATATAGATCACACATCCACTATCGGGAAAAGGAAATTTATTTTTATATTTTGAACCATTATATTGTCCTATACAAAGGAAGGTACAATCATTAATCTCTTTTATATAATCCCTCAATGGTGTGGGGGATTATACCCTATCAAGACACATACCTTTTCCAAATGATTGAGTCAAAGGAAAGAAAAACCCATGAGTAAATTGCCTTTGTGATGGAATACTATAATGAATTTACCGAAGAGTTTATCATCCTTCCCTTGATCATGATATTGAGTTCTCTATATGACTTATACCTGGAGACACTTCTAGCTCAAAATTCCCCTATAGTTGGGCCCTAATCAAACTATATGAGTTAAAGAATTAGTTGGAATATCATTTGAACAAAGTGTTCATATGCCCAAGTGCATCACCTTGAGGTGTGGCAGTAATCATTTTCAAGAAAAATGATAGATCATTGAGGTTGTGTATCAACTATCAAGATCACCATAAAAAACATGTATCCCTTTCCAAATATTGAGGTCTTGTTCCATCAACTAAAAGGAGGTCAGTACTTCTCAAAAGTGGATCTTTATTCAAGATATCATTAGATAAAGGTAAATAAGGATGTTATTCAAAAGTTAGTATTATGTACAAGGTATAAAAATGTTGATTTCATAGTTTTTACCTTTGAACAAAGAAAATACCCTATAATATAAATGTATTTTATGAATGGAGACATTAGATAATGCTTCAAAAAAATTGTAGTCTTCATCGATGATATACTAATTTACTCTAAGAGCAGGGAGTAACATGAAGAGTATCTAAGGATTATGATGGAAGAATTATGAAAGGAGAAAATGCATACTAATTTAAATAAGTGTAATTTTTGGATCTATAAAGTCACATTCATGGGGAACATGATCACAACTAGGGGAATTTCTGTGGACACTTCAAATATAAAGTCAATTTAAGAATGGCCCAGACCCACTAGTGTCACCAAAATACATATTTTTCTTGTCTTAGAAGTGTGCTATTGATTTTGTGTGATATATTTCACATGATTTTATTGACCTCCAACTAAGATAAAATATAAACTTGTAGATTATGTTTGGATATGAGAATGTGAGGAAATCTTTAAGGAACACTAGAAGAGGCTAATCATTATTCGTGTACTCACACTACATACAAGTGGATAAGGTTCTGTTATATATAGGGATGCTTTAATGATTTTATTGGGTTGTGTACTTGTGAAAAATTAATGATTTATAGCCTAAGATTTATGAAAACTTAGGATCCATGAGAACAACTACCTGACGAATGATCTAGAGATATTAGTTATGATCTTCTCTTTAAATATTTGGAGGCACCACCTATATAGTCAGAAGTGTAACATATATAGTGATCACAAAGTATAAAGTATATATTTACCTAAAATGAGGTAAACATAGACCAGATAAGATGGTTATAGCAAATAAATGATGGTGATTTCACTATTAACTACCAACTTATAATCGTGAATATAGAGACCTATTATTTTTACATATATTATTACATCCACAATCCATTTTTTATAATTTTATTGAAGATCCAATTTAATGGTTATTGGGAACCTATAGAACCATTCCAGCATCCATACACAACCACATAACACCCATTACAAAGGAAAATTTCAAATTAAAAACACAACCATGCATTGTGCCTTGACCGTCTGATGAACCCTTTTTCAAAATTCCAAATATACCAACATGAAATAAAACTCACATAGACTCAAAAATACCGCCAATGAAACAAAAATTTCAAAATTTTAATATCAAAACACAGTAAAGAATCATCACGCCAAAGTAGTAACACCTTGAGATGCACACACACTATCACTAAAGCCATCAGATCATTGTACCACTGCATACCCCCATCATCACTGAGAAAACCGACTTTTTCACCATAGAGCACCACCAGAATCTCCGTTGAAAGAAAACATCAGAGACCAGTTTCACTGAGGAGTATAAATCATCATCTCCACTGATAAGAAACCCATGTCAATGTCAAACCCAAGCCCAAACCAAAAAATTGGAAAACCACTTTCAATGAATGCATAAATAAGAAAACCGAAAAACTAAAGCCAATGTTGAGTATCTCATGCCTGGAACATTGACGGTCATCAAACAACACATCCCAAAAAACCCTTTGTAACCCCCACCCCAGATTTGTCCAGGATAAGAGAAGTGGAATGTTGGGTCAGAGAAATGGTTCAAGCGACTGAGGGCTTTGAACGAAGGCCTCGTCAATGAGGCAAAAATCAGGGTACCATCAAAGGAGAAATGAGGCAACCCAGGAAGAAGATTTCATTGATACGAAGTAAGATAGAATAAGATATCATCAATTTGAGGGAGATATAAGAATATTTATTTGATTCAAGGAAGACCAAAGAAGATGCCGTTGATTCAAGGAAGACCAAACCGCTATCACTAGAGATAAATTAGAAAACATGACCAAAGAAGAAGAAACACGGAGAAGCCTAAGGTGATGGGAAGATGAATCCCGGTCGCCGAGAGAGAGAAAACAATGACAGGAGGATATAAGGGGAACAAGAATGAGAGGATAAGAGGAGAAACCAAGAGGGACCGTCACTGCGAGGGGGTGAGAGGGGGAAAGGGGGCGATGGAGGGGGCGGCGGCGGTGACCCTGGGATGACACCCTACCATAGAGGAGAGAGGAGACTTGGAGAGTGGGGGCCATCTACATATATTATTACATGGTCTTAAGAATATTTATCCATGAAATAAAAAGTAAGGATCTAAAATTTTAGTGTATTTGTAAGACTAGGAACATTATTAGAAAACAAAAAACTAGAATAAAACCTCATTTTATCAATCTCTGTAATGAGATCCTGAATTCATTTGAGTTACTATAACTTCATAGGATAACTTGGAAAAAACAAAGAGAAAATGATGACCTAAAATCCTAGTAGGGAAATAAACATGGTATTGAAGGATAACACAAGATTTAGAAGTCATAACATGACAACATAAAAGGAATGGATCGTGAATAAACATATGTAATAATAACATATAAAACATAGAATCATATGATCCTAAAAAAATAGGATGTGCAATCCACATATAACTTTATATAAACATGATTCATGTCTAACTTCCAATACTTTATCACATGGTGGAATGTGTCCCATAACATATTTGTTTTACTCCATAATCTAATACATAATGTCTCATGAGACAAAAAAAATTCCAAATGAATTTAATATATATCTATAAGAACCCATCATAGAAAGCTCATTAATATTCATTCCACATAAATAATCAAACATAAGGAATTGTAATAAGGGTTTCCCATGGAAATAAATGGGTTTCGTAATCATTTCATAAGGAAAAACCAAAGGGCATATAATATTGGTATCCATAAAAGAAGGGATTTAAATATTTTTTCTTCACTCACAAAGTAATAATAAAAATATATCATGAATAATTATTTCCATGTAAATTAAAAACAAGAAATATAGTGGTTTGGTAACTTTATAAATTTCCCACTTAAGTAAGGTTTTATGGAAAAGAATAAAGAGTAATCAAAGAGGATAGAAGAATAATTATTTTCATAAAACCAAAAATAATCTAATTTTTTTCCATTATAAATTGAGATACTTTTTTAAAATATTTAATTCTTGAAACATTTCATGGATTTCACTGTAAAATAGGTAAGAAACATAGAAGTACCCTTTAATATGGTTTCTTTATCAAGGGGAATTAAGAAGTGAACCCTTTAAAATATGTATTTGTCCATAAAATAAAGATTTATTGAGAAAGATATGTATGTTTGAAACATATATAAAGAATATATAATAAATATATATTATTAATTCAGAGAGAACATTATTCAAACAGATATAAATCATTACCCAAATGAAATAGAGAGGTTCTGAGAGATCCCTTACCTTATGTTTGAATGTGTTATTAACATTGAATCAATGTACTAGATAATAAAATTAGATTAATTATTTTAATTATTAAAACCATATTAAACATGTATTTGATTTATTATAATTTTATTAGGTTTATTTGTGGCCATTTTAATGAGTTATATGGTTCAATTTCAACGGTTTATGAGTGTTCGTTTCATGGTTTCAAAGTTGTTTCACTTGTTTATAATTTTAGATGTTCTTATAAAATGGAAATAAAACCTCATAAGATTAATTAAATGGTATTAGTTTAGTTATAGAAGTTTAAATGTCCCCATATATCATTTTTATAACAATATTATGATTCATTTGACAAAACAATAATGATAATTGTTTAGTTTTTTTTACCATCATGAACTTGTTTTTTTATTTAATTTTATGACTATATATTAGTTACAGAACATAGAATAATTTATAATATACTTTTTAAGATATTATTTAACTATAATAATACTTTTATGAAAAGACATGATAGTGATAATGGAAAATTAAAAAAATCATCCATGGAGACGGTTAACCACCATAATTTGGACAATGGTTTCGTTTTATTCATTAAGAGGAAATGAGAAAAGTGATTGATATAAGATATTACATTTCAAATATAACATTCTAGTATATAAATTATAAAATATTAATTATTATTTGATATATAAAGTAAGTGGTTATAATATATAAGATGGAAATAAATTAAGAGATGTAGTTTGAGAGTGTTGCCTCTTAAAAATCGCATCCTTAAAAGACCCCTTAATGAACATGGATTTGGTATTTGGGTAATATCAGCATAATTTTGACATATTTAGAGTGTTTATGAGATTATTTGGTAGATGTTTTAAATTCTTTATGTCTTTCTAATAGAATGGGTGGTGAGGTGTGGTGTTTATACTTGTGGAGGGGTGGTTTATAGTGACTAAATAATTATTATTTTATATTTAAAGTCAACCTCATTTTGGGGGAATTAATTTCAACAATTTTTTTGATAATTAATATTTGAAAGGATGTTTAAGGTATAATAATACATAAAACTCCAATTAAATTTTTTAGTTTTAGGTATTTAAATCCTTTACCTTTTATCATTAACCAGTTAAGCTATTTAACTTATATTGTGGTAATTCTTTTCTATGAAGGTAAATTTTTTTGTAAAAAAATGGCAATGATCTTATTACCTAATTTTTACCTTATTAATCCAAATATAAAAATAATTTTTATATTAAAATATATAATAGTTGTAAAAATAAATTCTAGTGTGATACCCATATAACTCATGCAAATAGTTTTTTTAGGTTAAAATCATTGTTTTTGAAAATGACAATAATGTGACTCTAAATATAACAACTTATGTATTATTTCATTCCATAAATAACTTTTGATAAAGAATACGGGTTAATAAACTTGAAATTATTATCATTTAATAATTATTTCATTGTAATTATGTAAAAAATAATATTTTCACAATTTCCACCACAAATCAAAATTTTTAGAAATTTATAAAAAAATACCCTAAGATAATTTTGAAATTATGGGTCAAAAATTTATTTTGTTTCATTGAAATAATTTTCTAAAAATTATAATTTTAATAATTAAATAAATATACTTATTCATTTAACTTTCTCAATTTCGTATAAAAATAAACATTTTAACCATTATAAAAATTATTGAAGACTTCATTAAAATATATTAACCTGTAAAATGGGTATTTTGGTTTATATATATTATATATGTGATTTATACTACCTAGAATAATTTTAGGATGGAAAATTCCATTGATGAGTTTTTTTTCATAATATTATTCCCCTTTTATGAAATTTTACCCTAGAAATTTTGTTTTGCATACTAAGGTGAAAAAATGTGGGGGTACTTCTCCTTTATTTATTCTTCTGGTTCCCATGTTTCCTCTTAATATTTGGGGTTCATTCATGATACATTTACTAGGTGGGTGGTCTTATTGTATTTAACTTTATCTCAATAGTTCAATATCTACATTGGCTTCTCCTCATTTGAGAGATCATTTTCCAGCTATACCACCTAAAAATTCAGTATAAGTGTGTGATTTATTATGTACCTCCTTAGAAGGGATATGTAAAATAAATCATGTACTTGAGACATGGTCGGTGGATGTTCTTGTAGATATTACACAGCTTCGATGAAATCAGGAATCTCAAATGGTTTTATGTATCTTGGATTAGATTTTATTTCTTCTAAAATCTCATTACTCTCTTCAATGGATATATGAATAGGAATATGTTATCTCCACCTTCAAAACCTATCCCCTTAAACTATTTTATGAATATATCTTCTATCAAATTTTCGAAGACCTGATTTGTTGTTGAATGGTTTTCACATTTTCTACTATTTTATCAACCATTTCTGGTCCCAGTAGCTTTAATTCACTAACTTCACCCCAGCATGAAGGTTCTCTACTTATTTTCTTATAAAAATATTCATATGGAGCCATTTGGATACTTGAGTGGATACTATTATTTTAAGATAACTTTACTATAGGAATATACTGGTCTCATATATCTTTTAAGTTCATTGAACATTTTCTTAACTTATCTTCCAATGTATGAATAGTTCGATTAGAATAGTGATCAGTTTGAGGGCGATAAGTCATATCGTTGTTTAAATAAGTGTTTAGGGAAAGTGGGATAATTTTTTTTCACATGGAGGAAAATATCATATCTTGATTATATATAATCGATAATGGAACTCCATGCAGCCTCACCACATCCCTTATATATATCCATTAATGTTTCTCAAGTGATAATTCCTCTCTAATCTCAATGAAGTGATCGGCCTTTGTAATTTTATCCACAACAAACCATATAGCATTATTTATTCAATATTTCTTCATGATTATAGTGAAACTTCCATGGTGATTTTTTATCTATTACCATGTAAGTATGGGTAATGGTTGTATCATCAACTTAGGATTTTTCCTTTATGACATCTATTTTTAAAATACTAGGAACTTTGATGTATATTATGTCATCTTATTGTTCATATTTTCCCACCAATAGTGCCCCTAAAGATCCTGATACGTCTTTTCACTCTCTGGGTTGATGTAAAAAGGTTTATCTATGTTAATCCTTCAAAATATCCAGCTTTGAATTTTGATATTATGGTACACATACTCATGAAAAAATCATATGGATCCTTCCTCATTAATTTTGATCTCCAAGGATTTCCCATTTATAATAGCTTAATCATTATTTTGAATCTACATGAAATATTTTTTAAATCCTTTATCTTCTCTGAATGAGATGGTTCAGAAATAATTAGATAAATGAATTTTGATTTTCCTTCCCTTTTGACTATAATTTCTATCCTTTGTATGTCTATGAATATTGGATCCTTCCCAATTATAATCATTGATAATGTTACAGGATCCTTTGTAATTATAGTATTTGGAACTTTATTTAATTTATCATGATGCTAGTTGATTCGACATAAAAAATTCATGGTGATATTTAACCATATTCGTAGGTTCATATTAATATCCTTATGTGTGAATATATATTTTGAGGCACTTCTGATCAGTAAATATCTCAAACTTCTCCCCATAAAGATAATTCCTTCATATTTTGAATTTTATGATCACTAGAAACAACCCCAAATTACGTTACAGATAGTTTTTCTCATGAACTATCATCTAACAAGAGGCATAAGCTATTAATTTATCATTTTGAATTAGTACACATCCTAATAACTTCTTTGATGCATCATTTTATAGCATAAATATTTCACCACTTGTGGGTAGTGTGAGAACTAGTGTTGTGAAAAACATAACTCCCTTACATGTTAGCTTAGATAGTGGGTTTTATAGTCATTAAAAGTTCATCAAAATTTTCAATAATACCTAGCTTGACCAAGTAAACTATGGATCGCCATTACAAAAGTTGTTCTTCATCACTCCACAATTGCCTTTGTCTTCTAAGGGTCCACATATATCCTTTTATTGGTGATAAAATGTATTAATAATTATACTTCCTCCATCAAAAACTCACATTTTTATTACTTGGAATGTATATTATACCTTCTCTAGGTCTTTAACATAATATTCAAATACTCCTCTTGCTCTTCCTTGTTGATGAAGTATATCAGAATATAATCTATAAATACTATAACAAATTTTTTGTCGTAATATATAAATAAGCTATTAATTATGACCATAAATATTTATAAATCACTATTTTATCCAAATGGCATCACTATAAACTCATAGTGTTTATACCTCATTCAAAACTCAATCTTGGTAATATCTTCCATATTCATCTTTAATCAGTGATATCTCAACTAAAGGTCCACCTTAGAAAAATAATTAGCCCCATGTAGTTGTTTGAATAAGAAATCATTCTTTTGAAGGATATACTTGTTATTTATTAGGATTTTTTTGAACTCATGATAATAAATTCATAGGTGCATTGATCCATATTTCTTCTTGATGAAGAGGCCCGGTGCACCCCATGATAAAGAACTAGCGCATATGAAACCCTTATCCAGATTATCTTATAACTACTTATTTAATTATTATAATTAAATGGTGTTCATTCTATAGGGTTTCTTTAATATAGGAAGATATATAGCGACCCCTACCTTTCAGACATATCATTACAAGATTTTAAACATAATTATCTAGAAAATTGCAATCAAAGGATCATAAAGTATGGTGTCATTGTAAGATTGGGAACATAATTAAACATCATGAAAACATATTTTATTCAATATCTATATTTATTTCCAATCTTACATTAATCTATAATGTCATCATAGTATAACAAGGGAATACATGAACAAAAGGGATGAGTTAAAAATCCTAGTGAGGAAATACACATAAGAATAAAACATATCACATGGGTTGAAAGGCATGACATAATGGAATAAAATGCATGGAACATGAATGAACATAAGAAATGAATAAAATTTATAACAAGGGAACATATAATCATCTAATCACAATAATGTGGAAAAAACATATAAAATGACATAAACATAAGTCAACGCTAACCTCCAAGACTATATAACATGGTGGACAAGTCCTATAAAGGAATTAGGTTCACTTTCTATCCCAATATTGAATCTCATGAGAATAAACATTACCTGAATACATTGGAGTGATATCTGGGTGAACCCATTATTACACTTTCCTGATTTTGTGTTCCACATGAAGGATAAACATAAATGTTACCCATGTAAAGAAATGGGTATCATAATCCATTAACATGGCATAAAAATGAGCATATCATAAATTTTTAAATGAAAGAAAGGATTAAAAACATAAATGGACATTAATAAGAAACAATATTCAGGTATAATGATAATTTATGTCCAATTTATGTCTGAAAATGTAAAAGGAGTGTTTAAGAAACATTATAAATGATACATTTTAGTGTGGTTTAAAGAAATTCTTAAAGATAATTCAAAGTGGAAAAGGAATATTTGAATTTATAACACCATAAAATAACCAATATGGTTTTTAATGATAAAATGAGTGGTTTTACAAAAATAATTTTGGCTTAAAATGATTATGGAGTGTGCATGGAATAGGTAAGAAATTATGATGTTCGATTGAATTGGGCTTGATTGTCGGGAAGAATTAAAAAAGAAACCATTATAAAACATGTATTACACAATCAAAGAGGTATGATCTGATCTAAATACATGATTCTAGAACATATAAGTGGAATTTTAATGAATTATATAAAATTGAATAAGAATTGCTTTATGGCGATGAGAGATAAAGAGTTACCCGAATAGAAAATAGAGGTTGGGGTAGAATCCCTTACCTTATGTCTGAAATGGTTATTCACATGATATTAATGTCCTGAATAATGAAATAAAATTCATTAATAAATTATTATATAACATTTTCATAATTTAATTAATTTATTAAAATTTTATTAAGTACATTTATAGCCTTTTCGATAAGTAATAGTGTTTAATTTCATCATTAATGAGTGCTCATTTTCATATTTTTCATGATTGGTTATATTATATAAGAGTATGAAAGTTTATGTAAAACAGAAATAGAAATATAAAACGAAAGTCATAAGATATTAATTAAAATCCATAAGTTTAAACTATCATATAAATCATTCAATTATATATTATGATGATGAATCATTAGATAAAATGTTAGTGATAATCGTATAGATTATCTTGGGTGATTGTTTTCTAAGTATAAACTTATTTTGTTTTATTATTTAACATCATGTGTATATAATGATTCCAAAACATTACATTGGATTTAATTCATATATAATAATTTTTTTACTATAAAAATGATTTCATGACCATCCTTGAATGTGTTAATGGAAAATGAAAATTTTCCATCCTTGAAGTCAATAAAGTAACCCCTCGTGAACAACATTTTCATTTCTAGAATAAAAGGAAGAAGTGATTGTGTTTGATGATGTATTATTCCCTTATCATAATAAAATTATAGTGTATGTAATTTTCTAGAGTTTTCATTCCATTTTTATTAGGGGAGGTGAGGATAGAATAAGAAAATAATATAACTTGAAAAGAAAACAAAAAAATGAATGAGGAATTTACCTCTTCAATTTCTCCTCCTTGAGAACATCCTTTAGGAAAGAAATATTTGTATTTTAATTAGACCAATAGGTAATTTAATTGTGGGAGAGTTTTTGGGAAGATATTTGAGAAGAATTTGGACAATGATAAAATTTGGGGAGGTGTGAGGAGAAGTGGGGTTGATGGTGGTAGTTATAGGGGAGGAGATGAGTCTTTTCTCATTATTTAATTCCTTAGTTTGCTATTTTTCCTCAAAACTATGAATAGTTTTCTGAATTATAACAAAATAATGAATGGAAGTTATATATTATGGTTCTTAAATTAGTGATTTCTCAAGTAATCGTGCATTTAACTTATAATATATATATAACATAAATTACTGTATTTTACTCTTCACCAAAAATTAAATTATTTTTAAAAGATCCCAAAAAATAACCCTAACCATTTTTTAACTTGTCAAATTAAAAAATGAACTCCATTTTATAAAAATAATTTTTTAAAAATGAGATATTTATTTTTAAATTAAATTCATCATTTACTTGGAAAATACCAATTTTAAAATAATATCTCCTTTTTTAACACTTTGAAAAATTAAAAATAAACTCATAAAATTATATTATAATAATAAGATAACAAAATATTAATTTATGAATAATTTTCTTGGAAAAATATATTCTTTTTAATCAATATATAAATTATAAATTTGTAATTAAATATTTATAACATACAAAAATACCAACACTTAATTACTAATTTTTTAAACATTTTTTTACTTATAATGTCATATAATTATATCATACTTTAAATTTTAGAATTAATAAATTTTATTTATACTTTCATGGGTGATATTACTATTTTATTTGATATTTTACTATTCATAATGTTCATATTACTATTTCAAAAGTCAGGTTACTATTCAATTGGTATATGATTCTTAACTTTAAAAATACTTTTTATTTGAATATTTATTCATTTATAAATTTTTATTCAATTATTAATGTGATTTATACTAAATGAAATAATTATAAGAATATAATTTTCATTAATTAAAATTCTAGGTCATTACATTCATCCCCCCTTATGAAATTTCACTCTCAAAATGTTGTTTTACATTCAATTTTGTAAACTAGTGTGGGTACTTATCCTTCATCGCTTCCTTAGATTCCCATGTTTCCTCTTCTTACTTATGGTTCTTCTATCGTACTTTGACTAGGTGTGCAGTCTTGTTTCATATAACCTTGTCTTTATGAGCCCAGATATTAACTAACCTCTCTTCATACGAGAGATCATTTTCCAACTGTACCACCTCTGAATTCAATGCATGTGAAGGATCCGGTATGTACTTCCTTTAGAGGAATATGTGTAATACATTGTGTACTTGATACATGGTTGGAGGAATTTCTATTCTATAGGCCAAAGCTCCAACATGATCAAGAATCTCTAAGCAGCCAATGTTCCCAGTACTTATCATTCCTTTCTTACCAAATCTCATTACATCATCCATAGAGATATGTGAAGGAATACTATGTCTCCATCATTAAAATCATGGCCACATCAATAATTGTCTGTATAGATATTTTGTCTGCTGTAGTTTTCCTTGATGTGCTACTAAATGGTGTTCACCTTCTCTAAAAATTTAGGTCCAAGAAGCTTACGTTCTCCAACTACATAAAATCATGTTGTCATTCTATGTCTTTTCCCATAATGTTCTTCTTATAGAGACCTGTAGATGCTCGAGTAGAAACTATTTTTGTAAGAGAACTCATCAAGAGATAGATATTGGTCCCATCATACTTCTAAGTCTATAGAACACACTCTCAACATGCCTTCTCAAGTTGGAATAGTCATATTTTATTTACCATTAGTTTGAGGATGATAGACCATACTAATGTTCAGATCAGTTTTTAGAGGATATTGGAGACTTTTCTTGATCATTGATGTGAATATCAGATCCCAATCAGATAAAATTCAAAGTGGTACCCCATGTAGCCATACCACTTCTCTAATATATATATATATGTTCAAGTTTATCTAGTGAAAAATCATCTTGAATTACGATAAAGTGAGTTGTCTTTATGAGATGATCCACTACCGCCCATATAAAATTGATTCCTTTGGATGTCCTCAGAAGTCCAGTGGAAAAGTACAAGGTAATATTTACCCAATTACATGTTGGTATCTGTAGTAGTTTCATTATTCCGATATATTTTTCCTTTGGGACTTCAATTTCTGACATACCAAGAACATTGGCTTATACTTAGTGATATCCTTTTTCATATTGGCAGACTAATAATTCTCTTGTATATATTGATACATCTTTCTGCTCCATAGGTAAATAGATAATGTTGAGCTATGTGAATCATTCAAAATATTTTTATTTATTTCTAGATCTCATGGTACATGTAGACGTGTCCCAAATTTTACAACTCCAAATCTGAGAATTTATCCTTTCTCATAGCTTCCTCCTTCTTTGGTATTTCCATATCATTTCTTGGAGTATCCATTATTTTATTTAAAAAGGATGGTTGAGTAAACATTTGAGAAAGGATTTTTTATGTTCCTTCCATGAAGATTCCCATGTACATCATTTTTATGTCTATGATGATTGGATCCTTATCAATTATAATCATTGATAAAGACGGAGGATCCTTTCTACTAATAGCATTTGAAACCTTATTTTCCATACTGGGATGGTAGTGAATTAAGCATTTATAATCCTTTAGGAGATATAAGCATCTCCACTGGTGTATATTAAGCACATTATGTGTGAATATATATTTGAGACTATTTCGATTAGTATATATCTCATACTTCTCACCAAAGAGATAATGTCATTATATTTCCAATTAAAACATCACAGATTCCACCTCAAGATCATGTCTAGGATTTGTTTTCTCATTAATTTTCAACTCCTTCAGTCGTAGGATGTCACTTTGTCATTTTTCATCATTGCACAAACTAATCTCTTCTTTTACAAATCATTTTACACCACATAGAGTTCCCCACTTATTGAATGTGTGAGCATTGGTGTTATGAAAATCCTCTTCTTCAACACTTTGAAGAAATGTACACATTCAATAGTCTTTAAAAACATTACTCCTTTACAATAAATCCTGGTTAGTGGGTTTGAAAATCTTGATAGGTTCTTCACACGTCAGTGATAATTCCCGTCTAAATGAAGGAAGCTATATAAATCCATTATAGATGTTGTTTTGTGCCACTCTTCAATTGACTTTGGATTCAAAGAGTCCAAAAATATCCCTTTTTTGGTGATTACATTCCCCGAGAATGATTCTACCTTCATCCAGAACTCACATTTAATATACGTTTTATATAGTTTCTCCATTCTTAAAGACTTCAACACTATATTCTAATTCTCTTCATGTTCCTCCTTTCTCTAAAAGTATATCAGAATATCATCCATAAAGACTGACATAATTTTGTGAGGTAATTTCTAAAGACTCTATTCATTTATTCCATGAAAATTATTGGAGAATTAGTGGGTCTGAAAAGAATCACTATGAACTCAAAGTATCCATAACTTGTTTGAAAGGAAGTAATGGGAATATCTTCCTTCCTCACCAATAATTGTTGATATCCTAACCAAAGGTCAAATTTAGAGAAATAAAAATCCCCATGTAGTTAATCAAACAAGTCATCTATCAGTGGAAAGGGATGAATGTTCTTTATCATGATTTTGTTGAGGTCCTGATAATCAATGCAGAGGTGTATTGATCCATCCTTATTTCAAACTAAGAGTACTGGTGCACCTCCTGGTGAAGCACTCTGGTTTAAGAAACCCTTTTTCAAATTCTCCTTTAAATTCTTATTTAGTTCTTCAATCACAATATTTTCCATTATATATGGTTTCATTTATATATTCATAGATCCAAGAATAATTTCATTTGATAACTCAACCTCTTGATCAGGAGGAAGACTAGGAAACTCTTCAATGAATATATATGTTTAATCCCTCATGATGAACATGTCTTAGAGCTTGATTATATCCTATGCCTCAACCATTTGAGCTAGATATTCAATCTCATAAGGTAACAATATCCACACCTAATATGATTATTCTAAGGAGATTCATCTTCCTCTGTACACTTGTACAAGATTGGATGATGCTTTAGGAAGTTAATACTGATCTCCCTTTCCAGACAGTCGATGTTTGATTTGTATAAAGATAGCCAATACATGCCCAAAATAGAATCAAAATCTACCAAAGAGTGTATGACTACAGTTTCTAGGAATTTTAGTGCATTGATTTTTATTTGGGAGGAGTTATATACTTTAGATGTGGTAATTTACCCATTTTTTGTTCTCACAGATAACTCATCCTTGAAACGTTTTGGTGGTTTTTGAATATTCTACTAAACATGAATGATATGAAAGAATAAATAGAACTAGAATAAAATAGTACATTCACTATTCAAGAATGAATAATCAGAATACCTATCACTACCTCATTTTTAGGATCCACATAAGTAGTAGTGATAGTATATCCACTTCCTTATAGCCTTGTCAATTTTTGTTGTTGATTTCTTACAAAAACCCATGGCATAGAGAAATAGTTAGCCTAATTTCCATGTTCCTTACAGTAGAAAAACTTAATTACAGGATCAGTGTTGATCTGAAACTTCCTTTATTCCTTGACATTATAGAGATTCTTCATATCCCTTCAGTAGTTATTATCCATATTCCCTTATCATATACATTTGAGGCATCTCTTGGTTCCCTTTAAGCTATTTCTAGTATGCTTCTTCCCACACTTTTGACATGTGGGGTGTGGGGTCTTCTTTCTACCATGGGATTTATCACCCATATTAAACTCCAATTTCCTATTTTTGTTCATTGGGCATATGAGACCACTAAGTGTCTATGATTTCCAATTCAAACTTGAGGGAACAATGGAAAATCCCCTCATAACTATTGAAGTCTTGAATTACCAACACTTTTTAAAGACTCTTATTTATTATGATAAATAAGTGATCCTCCTTTTTTAGTGTTCAAGAATAATCTAGAGGAATATCTTGACATTATTGTGAATTTTTCGCCGTACCCATTAATAAACTCTTCTTCATTATGCTTTGGTCTATCTAATTCCATTTCTATCTTGAGATGGAGGGTTTGAGGAACATATTTATTTAAAAATATTTTCTTGAAATTTTAAAATTACATAGAGTAAATTTCCCCATTAAACATTTTGTAACTGATTAGTGTCCACCATTGACTAGATTACCCATCAATATGATAGACTTTTTGCAAAACATTATCTTTTTTCTAAGAACTAGTTGATAGAAAATATCTTCTGAAGGGAGTTAATCCATTATTCTACGATGAGGGGATCAGAAGGTCCACTAAACATGGGAGGCCTTTTCCTCATGAAGTATTTGATAGAAACATTCTATTTTTTAGGAGTAGGGTGTTCCACATGATTCCAGATATTATTCATAACTTGATCTAGCTAAAGAAGTTTTGTCACATTGTTTTGAGCACACTTTCCCATCATATTTGGAATATCATTAGACAAATCCTCACACTACCTATCTCATTGATTATTGTCATGGGTTGTTCTATTTCCATCCATTAACAAAGAAAATGAATGTACAGTTATAGATATTAAATACTTAGATAATATGATTATAATAATATAAAATTGAAAAAGGAAGGATAAAATTTTAAATAAAAACAATATCCAAACATTTGATTCAATAGGTTTCAATCTAGGTTATACATTATATATATTCTCACATATATTCTAATGGTATTGTTTACTTAATAATAGTTCACAATCAGCTTATTAATTTACCAATGCATCTGCCCAAGGAGTTTTATACCAGGTGTGTAGTAAGGCCTTTTTTTGTGTACTAGGTTTCCCTGAGTCAAGCCCTAAACACCTTTGTATAGTTGTTACTCATATGTATATCTTTTCCAAAACCACTTAGACTTATAGTATATAGATACAGATGTATTTTTTGGTAAAACACCTACTCTATACTGAACAAAATTTAAGTATTTTTTCTTATAATTAGTATTATCCCCAAGGTTTTCACTATATTTTTCTAGTCCTAATATAAAAAATAACAAAATAAGTTCTTCTGATACTAACTATAGAGACCCTATCCTTTTAAACATATCATCACATGATTTTAATCATAATTAAAAATCAAATTCCAATCCAAGGATCATAAAATCTAGTGTATTTGGAAGATTAGGTAAATAATTAAACATCATGAAAAAATATTTGATTTAATCTCTATATTGATCTCCTAACATCCATTGAGCTCCTATATATACATAGGATAACCTAGGGAATACATGAAAAAAATTTATGAGCTAAAAGGCCTAGTAATGAAATAAGCATAAGAATAAAACATAGCACATGGGTTATAAGGAGAAATATGATGGCATACAAGTCATGGAACATGAATAAACATAATAAAAAATAACATGTATAACAAGGGAACACATAATCATGGAATTATAGGAATTCGGAAACATCATATAACATGACATAAAAACAACATAAACTTGTGTCAAGGCTAACTACCAAGACTATATAACATGCTTTACAAAGTCTAACAATGAAATTGGGTTCACTCCATGTCCCAAAATGACGTCACATGATACTAAACATTACCCAATTTGTTGGAGCTCTATTTGGGAAAACCCATCATTACATGTTCACAAATATGTGTGCCACATGAAGAATGAACATTAGGGTTGCCCGTGGATAGAAATGGGTATCATAATCATGTCTCAAGTAATAACAAATGAGAATATCATAAATTGTTTCATGAAATAAATGCTTCAAAACTGACATGGACATTCATAAGAGTAAATATGCATTGATTATGATAATTTATGTCCAATTGAAGTGAAAAAATGTTAAATGAGTGATTAAGAATCATTATAAATGAAACATTTTAGTGGAGTTTAAGGAAAATATTAAAGAGAATCCAAAGTGTAAAAGGAATATTTGATTTTATAACACCAGAAATATAGCAAGATAGTTTTTCATAATAAAATGTGGTATTTTAGAAAAGCTAATGGTGGATTAAAATTGATTATAGAGTGCACTTGTAGGAAGGTAAGAAATTAGTAATTTACCTTGAATCGGGCTAGCTTATTGGGAAGAATTGAAAATTTAACCTTTCTAAAACATGTATTACCCCATAGATGAGGGATGATCTTGCATGAGGATGAATCATTTGATGAAATGTTAGTGATAATCATATGGATTATCTTGGGTGGTTTTTTCTCATAGTGATCTTGTTTTGTTTTATTACTTAACATCATGTATATATAATGATTACAGAACAATACATATTTTGTAATAAATACAGAATAAGTTGTTTTAACTATTAAAATGGTTTTATTAGAATATTTTAAAGCATTAAAGGAAAATGAAAATTTGGAATCCTTGGAAGAAATAAATTAGCACCTCATGAACAACATTTTCATTTCATTAATAAAAGGGACAGAGGAAGGGGTTTTCAGGTGGATTATTCCATTAGAATAATAAAATTCAATTATATGTATTTTAATTTAATTTTATTGACATTTTTTAAGAGGGGTAGTGAGGATATAATAAGAAAATATAATAAATTGAACATAAAATAAAAGAAAAGGAACGAGGAATTGACCTCTTGAATTTCTCTTCCATGAGAACCTCTTTTTGGAAAAGGATTGCATATTTTAATGAGACCAAGAGCTTCTAGATGTTTTGGAGAGGTTAAGAACAAGATTTCAGTAGAATTTGGATGAGTCTCATGTAAGGATTTGGATCTTAATTTCCTATAGGTATCTTTATTTCGGGTTGTTTTTTATGGAAAATGATAAAATGGGAAATTTCTTAAGTACATGTTGTGTACTTTTGAGTACACATAATATACCTAGTTGTAGTGTGTTTCCATGTACTAGTTGTGTAACAGCTAAGTATATGGTCGTGTAGGTGACCTAAAAGATTTCCTAATGTGGGATATGATTTAGGCTAGTACACAGTGTGTACAATAAATGAACACATTGTGTACTTTTATATTGAATTTTTAGATTGGAGCGAGGCTATGTCTAATATATAGAAAGATACTCTTCTTCCCTCAGTTCATACTGGAGAATGGTGTACGGTTGATGATATTTGAGCTCCTCCCATTCTTCCATCTGAGATCTCATTGAGACGCCTTCGGGTGAGTTAGATTCCCACTGGTGAGTTATCTCTTTTCCTAGAGACTCTCTTCCTGATTTCTCCTCTCTCTTGAGTTATCAAATGATGAACAATTTTGACCTTTTTTTAGATCTACGATGTTCTAGGTCAATTCAAGGTCCAATGTTCTAGAGTGTTCTTCATAAAACATTGAGTTTTGTGGTTTGTTCCTTTATTTGATTGACTTTGGATTATATATTTTTAAAGTACTAAATACCCATTTTTAGGGTATTGCGTGTTTTTGAATCTAACCTAATTTAAGACTCGTTATGGTGTATCTGTTGATAATGGTATGTTTGATTACAAATAAGGTTTTATACCTTGATTATGGATGTGTTTCCCATGTTTGTCTGATTATGGCCATTTTGTCTAGAATGCATTTTAGGCTTGATTTTTTTCCATGCCTAATTTGTTGGGATAAAGTTACTGTTAATTTGAGATGCATGTGTTTGCATTGATAAAGTATGACCAAGTGGAATTGACTATGAGAGCTTCTCAATGTAGGGTTTTTTATGTATAATTGTTGTTATGATTGAATAGAGGTATTGACTATGAGAGTTGTCATGGGTTCATTGACTATAGGGGTTATACCGTGAGAGATACCCAAAGGGTTGTTATTAAATAAATTTTGGACCATAGGGCATTGACTGTGACAGCTACCATGGGGTCATTATATTATATTGTTACTAGGTTATTCAAGGGGGTATTGACCATGAGAGCTACCCAGGTTGTCATTTGAAAATGAGTAATTCTATATAGGACCAAAGGGGGTAGATTATGTGAGCTTTCCCATAGGTTCATTTTTTATTGAATTGTTGATATGTTGAACTAGATGGGTCAGATTATGAGAACATTCCTAGAGGGTTTATTTTGGATAGTTGGATGATTATGACGAGTCTTCCAAGACAAAGTATAAGATTGGACTTGATATTACTTTATTATTTAGATGGTCTTTTGAGAAGTATGTTTATTATTGTTATATAGGATATGAAGATCATAGGCTATATCCTGAGGTTACATTATTTGATGTTTTGAATAATTTATAAATTAAAATGAATGTAATTGAAAATTGTAGGAATTTTTAAGGTAGGGTACTCCTTAGTTTATTTCTTTATTTTTTCATATAATCACTTATGTATATTCACGGATAGTTAAAAATATATCTTTTGGTGGTTGCCTACTGGGATACATCTCACACCCTGTTTGGGTCATGCTTTTGGACACAAAGAGATTATATAGTTGTAGGTATTGTTGAGGGAAATGTCTCTTCTTCATCAGGTACTTGATTGATGTTGGAGCTGAAGAGCATGGGACCAAGCTAAGGCTTGTGAGGATATTGGTGTTTACAATTTTTTATAAATTGGTTTTAGTAAGGTATTTACAGCATTGTGACTTTTTTGGATTCTTTCCTAGATACTTGTGACATGCATCATTATATATATATATGACGTAGTTGTTTATACTATCAGTCATTCGATGTTTACACCTATTTATGGTATTACTGCTCCCTCTATTTTTTAGCATTTTTTCCATTGTGTATACTTTGGGAATGAGTAAATAGTATTCCCGAATGTCTTACCGTGTCACTCACTACTAGTTGGAAACCTATGGCATTTGGGAAAATGTGCTTGATGTTATGTGCCCAACCAGGTTTAGGGAACCTTTGGGAGAGACCAGGAACCGAGATGTAACAATGTGGTATCAGAGGTTAGGTTCTTTTCTACATTGTCTTACTATTTGGAGCCTATAGACAGGTATGGTAATGAATGTGGGGTAGGTAATATGTTGTGCCTAGGAGTATCTAACCAATGAATGGGGAAAATCCTAGTTTCCTAGAATATTGCAATTTCTATGGTTTTTCCATTATTATAGCTGATTTGATTTCATTTTTTTGTGGCTCAATTGATTTGTGTTATTATCATTGATATTATTGAGGTTCTATTTCTGTTGCAACCTGATGAGATGAGGGTATTCCATCTCATGAATCATATAAGAACTTGATAGTGATCACATGTCATTCCATTTAGGGTGAATTGTTGATTGCATGTTGTTGTGATAGATGTTGTGCTAGATATGCATGTTGATTGGATAGATGACTTGATATAATACTTTCTATTTGATAGAGTATTTCTAATATGTAATGTTACATTTGTATGGATGCCAAATTTTGGTCCCTGAGGTGTTATGGTCCCTCTTGTATCTAAATTTGGTGGATCATATTTTAACTTTAGTTGAATTTTGTCAAATTATTTTGTAAATAAGGATACAAAACATTTATCTGAAGGAGTATGGGCTCCCATGGGTCAAAATTTGTCATGATGTAGACAAAATTCTAGGTTTTTAAGGGTTTCAAAGAAGTTTCATCAGCCTACTATCTAGAATCCCATACAACACGGCGTCTGTTGTTATCAACACATGATATGTGTTATTCTATTCTAGAAGAAACAGTTTTTCTTATGTACATGTCGTGTAGTCATTAACCACGTGACTGATTGTGTGTTCAGAGAAACGGGGTTGGGAAACATTGGTGGAACACGTCGCGTACTCGGATTACAAGATGTGTTGTAAATACCGTGTGTCCGGTCGTGGGACTAACGACATGGGTGGATGGAACTTAAGTGATAAATGTGGTGTCTAGGGTAAACACACCATGTAGTGTTACCCAAGAGAAAACCGTGTGGTTTTTCTATGTAGAAGTACATGGTAAGGTGGTCAAATTTAATAACACCCAGTGTATCAAGAGGAACACATCGTGTGTAGGGGGGTAACCTTTCCAGGTTTGGGAAATCTACATTCCCATGTTGAAATGTATGGGAACACATTGTGTAGTATTTCTACATGTCGTGTAACCTAATTTTTTAAACCATGAATTTTTTCTTCCCATGTTCCTTTATTGAACTAATATGTTTTTATCGATGGTGATTTTAAACTGAGGTGTAAGATTGACCTTGTATATTCATCACTCCAAGGCATCCTCCAGTTATATGCTAGATATAGTTAAATGATCAGACACTAGATATAGTAGATCAGAGACTACCAGCAGATCCTCCCATCATGCCCATTTTAGAATGAGCTGTTATACTAGACATAGGTGCTGATGCAGATTTCTATGAAGTATTTTTAAGGATGTTATATAATTTCTTAGGAGCACAACATCATGCCCCATGTATGGAAGAGCTAATTCGGGTGTTCCAGCAGCATCATCCCCACAATGTTTCAGGGGACGGAGGACCATAGGTTGTAGAGTCATTGTTGGAGGTCATTATTTATGTCCTTGAGCATCTATATATGCCTATAAATAGGATCATATGGTTTCTACATAAATAATATGTGATAATTTCAAGATATAGTGGTATTTTAGCTCATAGGTGGGAAATCATCGAGATATGGTTTGGGAAGAGTTTTAGAGGACCTTCTATGACTACTTCTACCCCGAGATGTTGTGGGACAACTGAACATGAGAGTTCAAGTAGTTAGAGAAGTTATATCTTTTAGTTATGGATTACTCTTCTCATTTTACAGAGCTTCAGCACTTCGCACCTATTCTAGGAGGTGATGAGTTATCATTGTCAAGGAAATTTTAGGATGGTCTTAGGTATGACATCTGATCGTAGGTTAATGACTTCAAGATTTATTTGGAGAATGCTATAGTGAACCAATCACTTATTATTTAGTGAAATCTGAGTGATTTGGGATCTACGAGCCAGGGTGGTTCAACATCTAGGTTTGGAACTCCTTCGACAGATAGTAGAAAGCATCGTAGGGATCTTACACATGATGTTTCTTTAGGTAGCCAAGTGGTGTGCTACCAGTGCAGAAAGAGTAGGAATATGAAACCTCAGTGCCCGGGAGGCCCAGTTTAGTGTCGATATTGTGGCAAGATGGGTCATCTTCATCATTTTTGGTGGGTGTTATCACCAGCCATGAGCTATTGGAGTTTTTCTATGACTCCACATTCAGGAGTAGGACCATCAGTTCATCATTAGAAAGGGAACTAGAGTTCCTCTTGTCATTCGGGATGAGGAGGAGTTCATTTTCGTCATATCCAGTCTGCAGGCTTTCAGTGATAGTAGGGTGGGTCAGCTTAGGGTAGTAAAAAAGGGTCGCAGGGCCACAATATAGGTCAAACTTTTGTGGTAAAGCAGACCTATCAGGAGAAGGATCTCATAACCACGATGCTTAATGGTACAATTCTAGTTTCCTCTATTTTATCTTCTACTCTTTTTGATACAAGGGCTTCCCATGGTATTATATTTATTGAAATTGTGGAGAGCCTTTGTCTCTATATCATTAATTGTAAGTATTTTATTATGTTAGAAAATCCTTTAAGGATTAGGATTGCTAATGTCCATCAGTAGAAGGAGTCCTCTCTTGAGGTTAATGGGTGTCACTACATAGGGGACCTCTAGGTCTTATAGATGAGTGGCTTCGATGTCATTCTCATATTGGATTGGTTAATCTCTTTCCAGGCCTTTGTTTACTACTATCTCCACTGTGTGAGTTTCACACCACCAAATGGTTGGACTTTTCTACCCAAGGGTGAATGGGATGTTCTAGTGAGATGAGATGGACCCAACTATCATGGGTTGGGAGGAATTATATCCTTGATTACTAGTTTATATATGTATGACTAGGGGACTTCACAGATGGACTTTCCTCCAGTAGTGAATCATATCATAGATTCCTTTCCAGATGAATTTTTAGGTTTAACTCCAGAGTGAGGGGTATATTTCTCTATTGATCATGTTCCAGGAGTGGCACTGGTGTCCATTCCTCCTTATAGGATGGCTAAAACCGAGATATAGAAGCTCAAGAAATAGTTAGAGGAGTTGCAGGAAAAGGGTTTCATCTTACCCAGTATTTCTCCTTGGGGTTCACCTGTCCTTTTTGCAAAGAAGGTGGAATGTACCATCAAAATTTGTATGGATTATTGGAATCTGAACTAATTGAAGACCCAGAACCGATATACCTTACCGAGTATTGATGATCTCTTTGATAAGATTCAAGTATCCCAGTGGTTCTTGATGATTTAAAAGAGATCATGTTATCCTCAATTGTGCTTTAGACCATCATATATACCTCTTACATCCTTCCAGAGCATGTATGGTCTATATGAGTATGTGGTTATGTTGTTCTCTCTCACGAATGTGCTAGTGGATTTCATGGAACTGATCAACTGAGTGTTCCATACTTAGATTATTTTTGTGGTAGTCTTCGTGGACAATATTTTTGTGTACTCTCACCCACGACACGACCATGACACCCATCTTGATATTATTTTGAGTACACTGGTATAGCATCCTTTATAATCTAAGCTCTCAAAATTCCACTTTTGGATGGACTATATTTACATCATGGGTCATTTTATCTTAGAGACAGGAGTATCTATAGTCCTAGGGAAAGTGAGAGAAGTTGTTTCTTGGGATCATCTGAAGAATGTATTTGAGTTACGGTGTTTTCTCGGGCATGCTGGTTACTACAGGTGATTTATATAGTACTTTTCATGCTTATCAGTGCCACTGATGGGACTGACTATGAAGTGTGCAGAGTAATTTTGATCAAATTCTGACAATTCAACCTTTTAATAGCTGAAAGGGAGATTGACTTTTGAAATGATACTTATTTTTCTAGATCCAAAAATAGGTTACACCGTTTAATGTGATGTGTTAGGTATCAGACTGGGAGTAGTTCTTATGCTGGGACAAGTATTTGTTGTGTATGGATCTCGGCAGTTGAGGCCACATGAGAGAAATTACTCGACGCATGATCTCGAGTTAGCTGTAGTTGTGTGTGCTTTGTGTTTGGAGACATTATATTTTGGGAGAGAATTTTGTGGTATTCACTGACCACAAAAGTCTCAAGTATATCATTACTCATGGTGATCTGAATTTGGGATAGTGGAGTTGGGTTGTGTACCTTCAGTATTTTGACATTGAGCATTCCTATATTCCTAGGAAAGGCATCACAGGGGTTGATATTTCGAGAAGGAGGACTTAGATATAGGTAGTTTTGGAGGCCAATAGTGATTGGAATCTTATGGATTTATTCTATGAGATGAATTTGGAGGTGCATGATAGATAGAGGTATATGATTTATACATTTATAGTTTTTACCTCTACTCTATTGGATTGATTGAGAATGAGCTAGCTATCAAATTTTGAAGGTTTGGTCCTAAGAGATAGTGTGTCAAGAGAGGACCCTACTCCTGGGTGGAATATAGGAGAGGATGAGGTCTTGAATTTTCATGGGTGCGTGTGGGTGTCAGAAGACATATTTCAAGATTTGATGTGATATTTTCATTACACAGTTTGGGAATTTCATTGTGGTGTCCCCAAGATGCATTGAGATCTACAGAATCATTATTGGAAGACATGTAAGAAGTGGGATGTGCCTAGTTTTGTTAAGAGGTGTCCCACCTATTAGTTGGTGGAGGAGAAGCATCAGCGACCAACCAGACTTTTATAGTAGTTACCCATTACTAAGTAGAAGTGAAATGATGGCATGATGGATTTCATGACAGGTTTACCGATGCTACCACGAAGAAATTATGTGTTTTGGGTTGTTATCTAAATTCTCAAAAAGTTTTCACATATCTGGTCGATCAAGGAAACCTATAGTGTTGATGAGCTATGAAGGTAGTACATTTGAGAGAATGTGCGGCATCATGGGGTTTTGCACACTATCATTTCCAACAGGGATGGTTGGTTAACTTCTCGGGTCTGGCAGGGACTATAGAGGGATTTGAGTACACAGGTACTTCTGAGTACATCTTACCATCCCCAAATAGATGGCCAATCCGAGTGCACAATATAAGTTTTGGAGGGCATTCTTCTAGCATGAGTCCTAGATTTTGGGGGTTCTTATGAGAGAAATATACCCCTAGTGGATTTTTCTTACAATAACAGTTATTAGTTTACCATTCAGATGGTACCATATAAGGACTTGTACGGTAGGCCACGCCCATCAACCCTATATTGGTTGAAGGCAGGAGAGGCAGCTATGCTGGGACCTCATCTTGTCAAGGAGACCACTGAGGAGGAGGAGCTAATTCATAATAATATGTCTAGTGCATAGTCATTCCAGAAATCATATGTGGATCGATAGATAAACCCTCAGGAGTTTGAAGTCAGAGATAAGGTTTTCTAACATTTAACATCAAGGTTGGGCCATAAGAGGATTAGGAGACATGGGAAGCTTTCCTCGAGATACGTCAGGCCATTTGAGGTTTTGGATAGAGTTCGACTGGTTTTCAATCGGTTGATGTTACCTTAGAGGAACCGCGATATGCACGACATATTCCATGTTTCTAAGCTATGATGTTATATTTACGACATGTCTCGTGTTCTTTAACTTGAGGAGGTTGATTTGGAGTTGGATTCATCCTTTTAAGAGAAACCTATTCATATTTTGGATCAGAGCGTGAAGGTTCTCTATGGCCAGTATGTTCCTCTAGTTCGGGTGATATGGCAGCACAGGTGAGTATAGGATGAGACATGGGAGGTGGAGGCTGACATATGATCATAGTGGCCTGAGTTTTCTAAAGATTCTTCTCTTCCACCCTTGGATGGGAAATTCATGGACGAATTGGTTTATGGGGAAAATTATTTAAGAACATGGATCTTCATTTCTAGTATAGATCATTATTTCAGGATTTTTTTTTAGGAAAAAGGAAGATATGGGAAATTTCTAATGTACATGTCCTATACTTTTGAGTATGCATTGTGTACCTGGTTTCTACATGTAGCCTTGTACCAACTATGTAACAGTGGAGTACATGACCATTTGGGTGACCTGAAAAATCACTTAAAGAGGGATCTAGTTGAGGCTAGTACACAGCATGTACAATAAGTTAACACACTGTGTACTTTTCTTTTTAATTGATGTATATGTGTTGGGTCACATCTAATCTCCATAATGCCCTTCTTCATCCATTGGTTCGTACAGGAGAATAACGTACAGCGGAAGATCTTAGAGCTCCTCTTGTTCCTCCATTTATGCTTAGATTGATACTACTACAGGTGCATTGGATTCCCACCAATGAGTTCTCACTATCCCTATAGCCTCTATTCCTAATTTCTTCTCTCTCTTGAGTTATCCAAGGTTGAACAGTTTTACCGTTTTTGTAGATCTACAATGTTCTAGGACGATTCAATGGATGAAATTCTATATTTTTCTTCATACAACATGAAGGTAGGTGGTTTGTTCAATTCTTTGATTATCTTTGGATTATATATTCTTAATGTACCGAATATCCATGTTTAGGGTATTGCGTGTTTTTTAATTTAACCTTTTTTAAGACCTTTTATGGTGTATATGATGAGAAAGGGATGTTTGATTATGAATAAGGTTTTATACCATGATTATGGATGTGTTTCAAAATTTATGGTTGATTATGGTCATTTGGTCTTGAAATCATGTTAGGCATTATTTGCTTCCATGCCTCATTTGTTATGATGGAGTCACTGTTTATTTGAGATGCATTTGTTTTGCATTTAAAAAGTATTTCTAATGGGAATTAACTATGAGATCTTCCTGAGGTAGGTATTTTATGAATAATTTTTGTTATGAATGATCAGATGTATTGATTGTGAGATATGTTGGGGGTCATTGACCAGAGGGGTTAGACTGTGAGTGCTACCCATAGGGTTATTGTTGAATGAATGTTGGAACATAGGGATTTGGTTGTGAGAGCTGCTAGGGGGTCATTATATTATATTATTTCTATACTGACCAAGGGGGTATTTACAATCAGATCTACCTAGGTTTTTTTGTAAATGATTAGTGTTATATGGGACCAAAGGGGTTATACTGTATGAGATTTTTGGGAGGGTCATTATTTATTGAATTGATTATATGTTGAACTAGAGGGTTCAGACTGTGGGAACTTTCCCAGAGGGTTTCTTTTTAATAGTTGAATGATTATGATGAGTCTCTCAAGCCAAAGCACAATCTTGGAATTGGAGTTACTTGATTGTTTATATGGTCTTTTGAGAAGTCTGTTTGTTATTTTTATATAGGGGATACATAGCTTAGGCAAGATCTAGATGTCACATTATTCAGTGGTTTGAATAAATTATAAACGAAAACTATAGGATTGTTTACTTTTGATTACTCATTAGTTTATTGATTCAATTTTAAATACTACCTGCTATATATATATTCACTAATATTTAGGCAAAGATCTTTTGGTGTTTGCCTACTGGGAGTTGTCTCACACTTTTATTGGGTCATGATTTTGGACCCAAACATATTATATGGTTATTTTTATTGATAAGGGAAAGTGCCCTTCTTCATTAGGTACTTGATTGATGTTAGAGTTGGTGAGCATGTGACCAAGATGAGGTTTGTGATGCTGTGGAGTTTGAAATTTTCTGTACTTCAGTTTCAATACTATATTTTCGGTGTTATGACTTGTTTGGATGCTTTCCTATATACTTGTGACATGCATCATTATATATATATATATGATGTTGTTTTTATACTATCAGTCTTCTTTTATTTTCATCTGTTGTATGGTATTACAACTTTATCTATTGTTTATCATTTATTTTATATTGTGTATACTCCTCCAATGAGGGTATAGTTTTCCCCAATATCTTACCATGGTCCTCTATACTATTCGGTAGCCTCTTGAATTTGGGGAAATGTGGTTGAGGTTATGTGACCTACCATGTTCGGGGATCCTTTGGGCATCACCCGTAACTAGGATGTTACATCTCAAATCTTGAGATGTGTGAGAAGAAGAGGTGTTGAGGGGTGGTACTTACAGGGGAGGACAGGGGTGTTTTCTCATTATTTAATTTATTAGTTTATTATTTTGGATCAACACTATGAATATTTTTAGAATTATTATAAATATAATAAAATAATGATGTTAATTTCTAGATTATGGTGCTTACATAATTGATGACTCAATGGATTTTTTAATTATCTTATATTGTATATATACCAAAAATTACAATATTTTACTATTCACCAAAAATTCAACTATTTGAAAAGAATCCCAATAATTAACCCTAACCATTTATTGGAATTTAAAAATAAAAAATGAAATAATTTTATGATATGAATTTTCTAAATATGAGAATTTTAATTATGACTAAAATCATCATTTACTTGGAAAATAATAATTTTAAAATTATAATAGATTTTGTAACCCTTTGAGAAATTAAATAATGTCTCATAAAATCTTATTATAATCATAAAAACAAAATATTAATTCAATAATATATTTTATTGTAATATATTTTCTTTTAAATCATTATACTAATTATTAAATTGTAATTAAATATTTATAACTTACTTAAAAAATAACACTTAATTAATAATTTTTAAAAAAAAATTAATTATACTATGAAATAATTATACCATAACTTCATTAATAGGATGCATAAATTTTATTTATACTTTCATGGGTGAGGTTATTATTATATTGGTTGATTTACTATTTATAAGGGTCGTATTACTATTCCAAATATTAAGTTACTATTCCTTCCGTATATGTTTCTTATCTTCTAGAAATACCTCTTATTTCATTTTTTTTTAATTTATAAAGCTTGTATTATGTTCATAATGTGATTTATAATATATTAAATAATTATAAGAAATGAATTTCCATTGATAAAAATTTTAGGTTGTTACAAGATATATATGAATAATTTCTTTTGAGAACTCAACCACTTGGTCAGGAGGAAGTCTGGGAAATTCTTTAGGGAAAATATCAATATAGTATCTCATAATGGGAATGTATTCAAGCATGATCATTCCCTTTAACTCATTAATTTGATATAGTTATACTTTCTTATAATTAAATAGTATCGGCACATGATTTTATGATTATGAATGAGATTCATCATCCTCTTTACACTTATACAAAATTGGAGGATTCCTCAGGATGTGAATAATGAACTCCCTATCCTAGTAATTGAGGTTGGATTTTTAGAAATATTGTTAATACATGACCAATATAGTATAAAACTCCAAAAAATGAAGTAAGAAGATTTTTTATGGGAGCTATAGTACACAAAAATTGACTATGGGGGAATTATATACTTTAGATGCTATATTTTCCTCATTTATTATTCTCCTAGAAAACTAAACTCCCATAATTTGAGGTGGTGTATGAATAGTTCTACTAAAAATTAAATATATGAATGAATTAATAGAACCAAAATAAAATATTAAGTTCTCTATTCTAGAATTTATGACTATTATACCTTTTATTGCATCCTTGTTGGGCTCCACCTGAGCTGTAGTGATAGTATATGCCCTTCCATTCGGCCTTGGAGGTTTTTATTGTTGATTATCTCTGACAAACCTTAGGTTAGGGAATTTGTTTGAATAGTGATCATGTTCATTACAGTTGAAACACTTTATTATAGGAATAGTGTTCATCTAAATGTTCTTTTCAACTTCATAAATAGTGGGGTCTTTCATATCACTTTGACAATGATTTCATTGGAACCCCTATTTTCCACAATTGAAGCACCTTCCGGTTCCCCTTAGGTTATTTACAGGGTTTTTCATCCCATACTTTTTAAAAGTGGTATTATGGTTTTTTTCCCTAAAAGATATATATTTGTGGTAATTTATGAAAATAATTCCATATTATGTTTCTTGTCTCCAGCTCCACGAGACCACTAAGAATAATCAATCTCCATCTCAACATTAAGGTAACAACTACCAATCTATTAATAAATAATAATGTCCCAAATTAAAAAGGATTTTTTTAGAATTAGTTTAAAACCACTAACGAATCATTCCACCTTACAATTGGTGCTGATGATATAGTGAGAACCATATCATACAAGACTTGTGAAGTTTGACTCATATGCACTGGTATACTCAACTTTCTTTTTCATCAGATTGAGTAACTCCTCGTATCTTAATATGGAGAGTTTAGGGAAAATATATATTAAAAAATACTTTATTTTATCCTTCCCAATCCAAGGAATAAATTTCATTTTTATACTTTATTTTATTTATCAGTTTCCATCAATGATCATCTTCCCCATAAAAAAGATAAACCACAAGCTTGAATTTCTCTTCTTTAGAGAATTAGAGGAAAAATAATATTTTCTCAATGGAGTGAATCAATTGTTCCAAGATTAGGGGATAAAATATCCAAAAAATAAAGGAGGCCTTTGTAACATTAAATATTATACCACAAAAATCTATTTCTAAGGAGAAGGAGGTAATTCCATGGGATTCAGGTTATTATTCATTACATGATCCAGTTGATCTAGTACAATCTTGAAGTTCTTAGATCACATTTCCAGTAGGTTTGGAATCTCATTAGGGAAAACTCACATTATATACCACCTTGATTATTGGATTGGGACCTACTAATTCTATCCATTAAAATTAAATATGAGAGATAAAATTTGGTGGATTGAATACATAACTAATGAGAATAAAAAATGAAATTATAAACAGACAAGTTTAAACTTATAAATAAAAGGTATATCCTAAATTATGATTTCAAATATTTTTTCACATAGTATTAAATGGTTTTATATATACTTATTCATGAAATACAAACCTAGGATCAAGAAGATTATTGTTTTTTGAATACTAGGTACATTATTAAAAAACATGAAACTAGAATAAGACATATTTTAATCAATCTACATAATAATATCTTAACTCACTTTGAGATCTTATAATTGTATATAATTTCCTGGGGAAATCCTAGACAAAATAGATAAGCTAATAATCCATGTATGGGAATAAAAATGGTATTGAAGAATTGCATATGATTTATAAGGCGTAGCATCGTAACATAAAAGAGATGTCTCATGAATAAAAATATGGACTCATAACATATAGAACATGGAATCATATGATCATGGTAACATAAGTGTGTGGTCGTAGAATATAATATGAAATAAATATGAGTCATGGAAAACTGCTAAGACTATATCACATGGTGCACAATGTCCCATAATGTATTATGTTTACTCATCAATCTCATACATAATGTATCATGAGACTAAAAAATTACCCAATTCATTGGAGTACTATCTAGGTGCACCCATAATAATATGTTCATGAATATGTGTTTTACAAAAATAATTAAACATAAGGAAGAAACATACGGGTTACCCATGGAAAGAAATGGGGTTCATAACCATGTCATAGGGTATAAAAAAGGGTATATAAAAACTAAATCTATGAAATAGGGGATTTAAATAATTCTCTGACATTCTTAAATGGATAATAATAATGGATCATGAATAATGATATCGAACTAAAATTAAAACAAGAAAGCAAGTGTCTATATAACTTTATAAATGTACCACTTAATTTTGGTTTTTAAGGAAAATAATAATAAATATTTAAAAATGATAATGGAATAATTATTCCATAAAACCATAAATGAACTAATATTATATTCTATTATAAATTTAGTTATTTTTTAAAAATATTTTATGTTTAAAATAATTTATGGAGTGTACTTAAAAATGGGTAAGAAATAGAGATGTTTCCTTTAATCAGGTTTTCTTATCGAGCGGATTTGATAAGGGAACCTTTTAAAATGTATATTTCCCCATAAATGAAATATTAATTAGGATAGATATATATTTTTGTAACACATATATATAATATAATAATAATAACTAAAATATAACTTGAGTCAATAAGAGATAAATCGTTACCTAAATGAAATATGGAGGTTCGGAGAGATCACTTACCTTATGTTTGAATGTGTTATCCAGTTGCACTTAATTTCATGGATAATAAAATTAGATTCATTAATTGATTTATAAATATAATATTACAAAAGTATTTTATTTTTTAAAATTTTATTAGGTTCATTTATGACCATTTGGATGAGTTATAATGTTCAGTTCCATAATTATGAGAGTGTTTGTTCCATGGTTCCATGGTCGTTACCATTTTGTTTAAATATAAATGTTACTGACAATGGAAATAAATCTCCAATATTAAAATTAAATGGTATTCATGAACATCCATAATATTAAATGGTACCACGTATCATTTTATTTTCTTACTTGAAGATGATTCATTTGATAAAATGTCAATCAAAAATGTTTAGTTTCTTTCGGCAGTTTTTCCAACCATCACAAACTAATTTTGTTTTATTTAATATTATGAATTTATATTAGTTCCAAATCATTGAATATGTTATAATATATTTATTAAAATATTATTTAACCATAATATTACTTTTATTTCCATCCATGAAGGTGGTAATGGAAAATAGAAAATCATCATCCATAAAGATGATTAATAACCATAATTTGGACAATGGTTTTGTTTTTTTTTTAATAACAAGATATGAGACAAGGGATAGATATAAGATATTAAATTAAAAATAGTAAATTAAATTATATAAATGGTAATTTAATTATTATTATTTGATAGATAAATTATTTGAGGACAAGGTAAAAGAAAAAAGTAATTTAATAGGTGTAGTTTGAAAAAATTTCCACTTGAATATCACCTCTTTGAAGGATCCATTAATGAACTTGGAATTGGTATTTGGGTGAGAATAAGAACTTAGAATTGTGGAGAGTGTGTAGTGGGGTATTTAAAAGATACTTTAAAAGCTTCATGGACTTTTAGGATAAGGGGTGGTGAGGGGTGGTATTTATACTTGAGGGGGGTGGTTTTGTGTGATTCAATAATGATTATATTATATTTAAAGTGAACCACCTTTGGGTGGAATTAATTTCAATGAATTTTTATGATAATTAATTTCATAAATTCTAGTTATGTTTTATAAATATATCAAGTAGCCATTAGATATTGAATTTCTTAGGTATTTTAATCCTTTAACTTTTAACATTAACCCACTACACTATTTAACTTGTATAGCTGTAATTTTTTACGATGGTAAATTTTGGGTGTAAAAAAATGAAAATTAATATATTACCTAATTTAGAACTTATGAATCAAAATATTCAACCCATTTTTTATAATTCAATTTATAAAATCGGTAAATATCAATTCTCATGTGATATATGTATAACTCATAAAAATAGTTTTTTAAAGTTAAAATCATGGTTTTCAACAATGATATGTTTGTGTTTATAAATTTTAAAAATAATTTATTATTTAAACAAATAAAAACCTTTTTATTAATAATAAGGTTTAACAAAATTGAAATCCTGATTGGATAATAATTATTTCATAAGATATTTTTAAAACTATGCTTTCCCTTTATATCCCAAGAGTCAACTTTTTTAGAAAATTTCAAAAAAATTACCCAAATATAATTTAGACATGATGTGTAAAAAATAAATTTTATTTAATAAATATAAATATATAAATATTATAATTTAAACTTTAAATTATATTTCCATATTTATTGAAATTTAATAATTTCATAAGAAAATAAACATTCTCAGTAATATAAAAAATAGTTAAGACACTGTTAAAATACGTTATCCTATAAAAATTGTTTTTGGTTTATATATGTGATATATTTTGTTTATAATACCTTAAATAATTATAATAATGTAAATTACATTAATAAAATTATAGTATGTTACATAAAACAAGGTAGTTGAATATCTTATTATAAATAAACCCTCTACTTTATACATGATATGGATTGAGAAGGAACTTATCTTCATGGATATGAAAATGATTGATCTAGAAATTATAATGATGAGGAAAAATAAAACCTACCCCAAATGATTTCTCAACAATATATCCATGATAATATCAATGAGGAACAAAGGGTCTATTTGAGGCTTCCAAAGAGGGTGAAAGCAGAAAAGAGAAGTTTCTTGAGTAACACATCGATGAAAATGGTGTCATTGGATTTGGAACTAGAATTTTGTCCTTAGTCACCTATGATAAACAATGATCTATTAGATAAATTTCATATCTCAACTTTCACTACCTATCCAAAAATTACCATGATGTTTTGTGATCTTTGAGATAACTTCTGGTGGGACTTCATTATAAAGGATATCATCCAGTACACCTCAAAGTGCTTGGAATGTTAGTAAGCTAAAGAAGAGTGATAGAATTCCAATGTTATAATTAAACCAATTACCATAACCACAAGTAAATTGGAAAACATCACTATGGATTTGTTCACCGGTCTCCAAAAAGAAATCTAAAGGAATTAATGTGATGTGGGTTGTGGTTGATCCGCTCACCAAAACTACCCACTTATCATTATTAATAAATATTTCTTCTTTACCAACTTAACAATATATACATAATGAAATTAATGATGCTGAATTAATTTCCACTTTTTATTACCATTAACCATGATCCTATGTTTAAATCTAAATTATAGATAATTATTGAACATGATTTTGTGAATTTAATTTCAATATATCCTATAACCCCAAAAATGATGGCCAACCTAAATTAACCATTCAGACACTCAAAGACATATTGAGAGTGTACTTAAAAGAATTTAACATAAGGTGAGATCAAAATTTCACATTAGTTTAGTTCTCATATAATAATAGCTTCTAGTCAAGTATTATAATGGTTCAATATGAAGATCTGTATATGAATAGATGTAGAACTAAACCTTGTTGGGATGAAGTTGGAGAATGAAAGCTACATAGACTAAATCTTGTGAAAGAGATAAAAGTGACGAAAGAATAGGTTCAAGATACACAAAAGAATATAAAAGTTTCTCATATTTAAAGGGATAAATATGATGAAGACCATTGAAATTATTTGCAGTTTGAATTTGGAGACATTTTTTCCTTCAAATAATACAATTGAAGAGATTCATGCAGTTTGGAAATAAAGGGAGGCTTAGCCCCAGGTACATTGTACACTTTGAGATTCATCATTTCAATTGAGCGGGGACCAATTATCGTTAAATTACACTAAATATGGCTCATGTTCATGATATATTCCTCATATCTCTATAAGGAAGTACATACCCAATCCCTCATATGTGCTAAATCTAGAGGTGGTTCAAAAGGAGAATCGTCTCTCTTATTAGGATAATATTGTGAATATATTTGACTATAAAGACAAAATTCTACGCAAAAAGATAGGTCACCTTGTCAAAGTGTTGTAGTGAAACCATAAATATGAAGAGGTGATGTGGGAACTAGAGGAAATAGTGAAACAAAATTACCCTCATCTATTATCAACTAAGAATATGAGTTGAAACGTCATGGATGAAATTTATAAAGGGGTAAGAATGTAACAACCCAAAGTTTATAAATAAGATTTGTTTTGAAATAATTGTTTTTTATATTATATTATATATTATTAAACACATTCAAAACATAAAGAAAGTCGAAAAGAATTATATCAATAATAGTGATCAATATATTAATTAGAAACTAAACACAGGAAAATGTAAAACATTAGAATGGGATAAGAAATTTAAATTAATAAAAGTAGAATGGGAAAATATGAATCCTTTTTATCAACTAGAATCATTTACTTTTTGGAAAACACTATTTACATCAAACAAAATATTATTAACCAATAAAAATATTTTAAAATTTAAATTTAAAACATTGGGACTGATGTTAGAGAGTTTTTAATGGAGGAATTACAGGTTACTTATAGGAGATAATGTGACCATTATAATAGTTATGTGATTGTTAGAATACTAACATAACCATTTAAAATAGTATCTTAACCATTGGAATAGTAATTTCACCTAAAAATAATATAATGTGATGCAAATAATATTTATCATGTGTAATTTTAGTAAATATAAATATTTTAATGAAATAAAATAAATATCATGATTAAAAACTCCAATAAAATATAAAAACATTTTTAATTAACATGATTTTATGGTATTTCATAAAAATAATAAATTTTATATAAAATTTAAGATAACCTATGTTAGAAATTTATTTTTATAAAATTGTTTTCTTTTTTGAAATCAACACATTTAATTTTTTCAAGGGTGATTTTTTGGAAATATTAGGTTGTACTTCGACTTTTACGTGAACAATAAATATAGAATTTTTCAAATACCATATGTTTTATGACATAATGATGATTCAATAATGAATTAATAAATAATAAATTGGTAATTTCATATATAAATATATTTAATAAGATAAATGTGTCATTTTATAACAATAATGTTAATTTCCAAACCTAAAATTCATTTTACAAAGTATAAAGTCATTTGTTCCCATAAAATAACAATTTATCATTTATTCCATTTTTTGTTTTAATAATTTAGTTAGTTTAGTTTATAAATGGTTTTAATGACCTACAAACATTTTATTTTATTCATATATTATTAATATTGTAAAAAATTATTTATTACAAGGTTTACCTTCGATATGGTATTTTATTATAAAAATACCCCTCTCATAATTATAAGTAAACCATCTCCCTCCCATTTGAAAACAAATCCCAAATAACATACCAGAAAAAATCTAACAAATTGTATATACCAATAACTTTTTTATCCTTATGTATGTTCTAGTTTAATAAAACTTTAATCCTTCCCAATGTTAAGGTTTATTGAAAATTAACCACTTCGAGAAAGTGGTAATATCCTTTCATCCTTTTATTTCATTTCCTGCTTCTAATTTCATATAATCCTTTTATTGTCTAATTAATACTATATTAAACTAATTATATAGAATTTGAACATGGTCTATAAAAGGTTAATATACTATAAATTTTTTTTTATATAATGACATATTATAAATCTCACGCCTCCTATTTGGAAAATGCACCATTAATAGTCAATTAATATCCAACGAGGACATTTCCATTTAATTTATTATCACTAACATTATTGAGGGTAATAATAAATTATTTATGATATATAAAATTATAAATATATTTATTTTAATATTCTATAATTAATTCAACTTATTTATAAATGACCATGAAAAAATAGTGAAATCGAAGAAAAATAGGACATTTTTAAGGAAATTATGGTATCAAAACGTCATTAATTTATAAGGATCTCAAGTACGGAAAAGGGGTATTGCTAATTATCCAGTACATGTGTCTTGAATGTTTATTTATTGTAGAAATTTTGTTCAGATTGATAAAATAGGTTTAGGAGTCAGGAAATCCCATTAATAGAAACTTTATTAGATAATAGAAACATTGGTTACATAATGGGGTTTAAAAAAGAATGATTAAAAACACAATATGAATCCAAGTTGAAAAGATGATAACATAACTATGGAACATCAAAATATAATCCCAAGGAAGCCTCCATAATTTTTTTCTTGGATAGAGCAAAAAACCTGGTTTGCCACCCTATAAGAAGAGTGATATACATATGAATGTTAATGACCATTTCAAGGAATTTTATCCACAATGGAAGCATTCTCCATGGAATTTATTGGAATAAGCCTTCTGGTTATGGGCCATAGTGGTGGAATCATATTCGACCCTGAGATTCCTCCACCCATGTTGCGTAACATATTTATCTACTTTGATCATAGCCAATATATCAGCATCAATGGTGATCCAATCCTAATTTATTAGTAGAAGAAGAACTTAACGAATCACTGATGTTTTTGGAAGATACCAGCACATCCTAAAGATATCGGTGAACCTGAAGTCACCCCATCCAAATTCTCTTTCATCCATAGTGTGATTAGGGGAATCCATCTATTGGACATAATAACCAAAGGCGTCTTGGCCCTCCTAGTGACACCAAATGTTTTCTGAATTAAAATATCGTAAAGATCGTTTTTTATTTAAAATGTTTTTATTTTTTATTTTCCTATGAATTCATAGTAATCATAATTTATTTCAATATAAATAGATGGCCTCTGACTCTCAAATGTGATGGAATTTATTTCCTTCCAAATGAAAGTAATAACAGTAGCCACTTCTATGACTAGCATTTCTATAATCTAGTCATTTTGTTCTGATCTAAGGATAGATGTCATCATTCCAACAGGGCATCCATGTACATTATAATACCAAAAATTGAATGCCAATTCTGCCAGAATATGCATGAAAAGCAACATAAAATAAATATTTGATTAAGTGATTCTTTAGCCTTCAAGCATAAGTAGTATGAAAATACAAGATGGAATCCAAATTTCTAGAGTAGTTTGTGCACAAGAAGCCAGTCTTTATAGATTCTCTATAGAATAAGATTGTGTGGGGGAGAAATATAGGATTTTATGAACATTTTAAGACTTATAAAAGATATATAGTTCCCATCAAAAATACGGATGTTGAAATCATTGGCAGTTAAGTGACCGTTGGAGATAGTATTCCATACTAGTTTTTCAATGTCATTTTATAATTATCTACGAAAATCATAAATAATATATGTAGGTAAGAACCCCTTAAGTGCATCATTGGAAAGAGAATAAATATTTTATAAGTGCTCCATGAGATGAGGAACAAACATAAGCTCATTGATATGCCCAAAAAGATAATTTGTAGACCATAAATTCATATTGGAATTCATACATACCATCCATTTCAATCATCACATGATCTCAGGATATGAGTGATCAATGGTTGGACAAATAAAAGAGGAAACATACATGTAATTATCATTCTACAATTTTGAGAGAAATTTGTTTCAAATGAATTACATATATATGTCCCTAGAAGTCAGTAATTTCTTGGGGAATGTACTAAGGAGAGAATCATTGAAATTTTTTAGAACATTGATTAACATTCCCCCCATGTTAATGGGTGTAATACACTTTTTCCAAGAAATAGTGATGAGTTTATTATCATGAATGGATTCAGTCCATAAAAATTTACTAATCAAAACATGAATCTCACTAATAATGGTTTTATGCCATTTGAAAATGTACAAAAGAGAGACAAACATTAAGGTTATAACTGAGTTGACAAGACAAATTATCCCTTCTTGATACAATGTCATACCTTTCCAAGTGTCCATCTAAATAATAATTCTACTGGAGATTATTTAAAGATAACATAATTTCCCATTTCCCCAGAATAGGGGCACCCCATTATAGATGAAATGGAGGGCCCCTATTTTAACTCAATGAATTATTGTCATTTTATTTTTTTGTATAAAGTCATTACATTTCCAAACACCATAAAAGGATTATTTTATCTTATCACATATCTAAAAACTTCTTCATAATGTGAAAAAAATATTTTGACACAAGATATTGTTCCCTTGTATGATTTTCCGAACATTAGTATGTCATCAGCATAAAGATGTCTAAAATGGTAAAAATATTCCTTCCATGTTTCATTTTTCTATATAAACCATTCAAAACTAGATAATTAATATAAACACTCAAGTTTCATTCATCCAAAGTAAAGTGAAATCTAGAGAGGGGATCCCCTTGTCTGACACATCTAGAGCATTAGAAATAACCTCTTGGGGACCCATTAATTAGAATGGAGAGTCTAGAACTATTAAAAATGGTGTTGAATAGATTGATGAAGGAATCAAGGATACAATGTGTTCTGAGAATATAAAATATAAAACTCTATCCAATTGTATCAAAGGCCTTTGAGATTTCCATCTTGCGGAAAAATCTTTCACCCTTGACCTTCTTCCTCATGGTGTTGACACATTCAAATGCAGTGAAAAGAAAATTTTCGATACTTATTTGAGGGAAAAACCAAATTGATTAGGGGTTATAAGCCTCCTATAATTAATCCCAAATCTAGTGGACATTATTTTACTTATAATATTTTTGATAGTATTCCCAATGTAAATAGGACTGAAGTACATTATTTTTAGTTCCTTTTATTATTTCTGGTATCAATGCAATGAAGCTAGAAATAACCCCATAGGAAATAGAATCATGATTGAATAATTCACGGAAAACACAGAATACATCATGATGTATAGTATCCCAATTGAACATGAAGAATATGTTGGTAAACCCATCATGTACTTCCACACTATTGATATTCTAGGAGAAGAGGGAAACCTTCATTTCACTCTCAAGATGAGCCTCCACTAAGATCAAGTTTTGTTGAGTATCAACTGTGGGAGAAATTTTATCAAGAATTTTAGGTATGAATTGCGCTCTTTCATATGAGTATAAGATTTTATATTAACATACACAAACATTTAAAATCTCAAGATCTGACCTAAAAATAGATCCATTAATTTCAAGGGCATTAACTCCTATTCATATTTATTCCTTCCTATGAAATCACTGAAAGAATAGGAAATTTTTATCTCCCTCTTATAACCATATGACAAGTATTGATTACTATATAACATTTCCTGATTATCTAAAATGTCATTAAGATCAAAGAGATCATGAATCTTTTCTCTGAAATAATCATCTGGGTTCTAATTTGTATTTTGGCATTGAATACGGTTTTTTTAGCATCCCTAATATTTTTTTCCAGGTTGGATAGGGAATATTTTAACCAAAATGGTAACCACCCACAATGGTAAATTTAACCAAATTTTATCTATTAATACAAGTAGAGAAGTCAGAGGCTTCCATCTTATAGAAATGAGCACTAGTTTTTTTATCAAGTAGATATATGATGTTAAAATAACCCATAACAATCTATATATTCATGTAAATAGAAATGCATATCATGTCCTGCCATAGATCTCTTATTTTGAGATAAAAATTATAACCATAGACAAAAGAAATGGAAATTGAATGTCCTTAAATAACAATTTCAAATAATACACAATGTTTTTAATTGGTGTAAGAATGAAGATAAACACTATCATGCTTGAGAACCAAAACATGTTTAGATCTATTATCATTAACACTATAGGATATAAGAGAGTTCTTAAGAAAATCCCAATTGAAGGAATTTTAATTTTCAAACATCATTTTTGGTTCTATAACACCAATAATAAAGGTTTTTTTAATAATAAAATATCTCAGTATTGTGACCTTCAGATAGTTTGTGAGCCCCTAACAATTCTAGAAGAGTATTTTCATTCACTGAATATTGATTTAGTTCTAGTCTAAGGACCACCTTTATTCGTAATATAAAATCATCATTATTTCCCTTTTATTTGGATTTAACATTAATTGAATTTCCATCTTGACATTCATCAACCTTGTTAGGGGAATTAGAGGATGCCTCAGACTAGGTTATCACCTCACTATCATCGTCACCTAATTTTCCACTATGAAATGTGAAATTGTTGGGAGACTTCTAAATTACCATTGATGTTTCTTGAGGGTTCATTCTCTTAGATGGTTTTACATTAGGAACTTGAGAAAAAGGTTCCTCAATAACATTATAAATGACAATTTTCTCTTGTTGGGAGTAAAAAATTGTAAGGATGTGTTCTTTAAGTGAATCCGGGGCATCCTACATTGTATCATTAACCATGGATATGTCCATCTCAGAGTATATAACACCCTCCTTAGATTTCTCGGATCTAGTTAGAGAGTCCAAAGAGGTAGATGGAAGCTGTTGAGGATGCTAATGCTTCCTTCCATCAGCATGGCCATCCATCTCATGGAATCCGGTATGCAGAAACATTTCACCTATGTCCATTCCCTCACTAATCATCTCAAATGGCCCTATTACAGGGGTTTCAATCACTGGAAGAGTGGGAATCACAATGTTGATGTTTTATAGGGGAAGAGTGTCCATGAATCAGAATATCTTATATATTATTTTAAGGATGATCCAAACCTAGATTCAAAGAGTACTAAGCAATTTGGTACTTCTTCTGTATCATATTAGGCCCCTGGGAGGGGGGAACATCCACTTCAAGTGGAAATAGTGCATCAGTGGATGGTTTATACCCACCACAAGACAAATGATTCTTCATATCAATTCCCTTCCACCACCAAGTGAAACTATATGTGTATTGGAATTGGATTCATCCTCTTCTAAAATTCAAAAAATATTCATATAAAAATCACTGGGGTGACAAAATACTGATTGTTGAATGCTTTGTCAGCTTTTTCCAACTACACAATTCCAACAAGAGAATTCACTTCATGATTCAATTAAGGAACCACCTCAGGAAGAATAGTATCACATCTATAAACCTATGTATCCGGGGCGACACCCTCAACCATTTCATCATCCTTGATATGTAGTGACCCTAGCCTTTTCAAATAAAACTACATGATTTTAAGCATAACTATACATTAGAGTACATGCCAAGGATCATGAAGTCTAGTGTCTTTAAAGGCTAGGTACATAAAACATAAAACAAGGGGACACTCATCTTTATTTAATCTCCATGAATATATCCTAACAACCTTTGAGACCATACATCTGCAAAGGGTACCTTAGGAAACACATGAACAAATGGATGAGCTGAAAATCCTAGTAATGGAATGAACATAAGGATACAGTTTAAGAACCTGAGTTAGGAGGCATGACATAATGATATCAAAAGCATGAAACATATAAAATCATATCATACAAACAAGGGAGAATATAATCATTGAAGAAACATAAAACATGTCTTTAGTACTATTCAAGGCTAAACACCAATCTTGTTTCCCATAGTAGTATGGGTCAAGGATAACTACCAATCCCATTTCCCATATTAGTACAGTACAAGTCTAACTCCCAATCCCATTTCCCATAGTAGTACGGGTCATTGCTAACTGCATATCCGATTTTACATCGCATATCATGAGACTTAACATTAACCAATGAATTTGAGTGCTATCTAGGTGCAACCATATCAATATTTTCATGAATATTATTTCCATATAAATAATCATACATAATCAACCATACATAAACATATAGGTACCCATTGAAATAAATGGTTACCAAAATCATGACATAAAGCATAACCAATGGGCGTATCAGGAAAGTGTTCATGAAATAAAGGGATTAAAACATACAAGGATGTTAATAAGAAAGAATTGTCATATAAAAGGGTAATTTATGTCAATAATAAGTGATAACATATAAGAAATTTATTTGAGAAACATTAGCATTAAAAAAATTCTGTGGTTTTAAGGAAAATACTAGTGCTTTTTAAATAGAAAAGAGGAAAATATTTTTTGTAAAACCAGAATTGAACCAAAAAGGATTTAATAATAAAATAATTATTTTTTAAATACAATGGTGGATTAAAATATAATATATATTTCATTTCAAATTGTGTAAGAATTTTGGAAGTTCCCTTAAAACAGGTTTGCTTATCGGTAAGTACTAAGAAGGGAATATTTTTAAAATATGTATATCCAAAAAAGAGAATAATTAAAGGGTGTTGATAAATAACTTTTTTACAACTAAACATAATTTATAAGACTTAAATAAACATCTTATATAACTCCATTTTTATGTAAAGAAATATAGGGCAACCTGAAAGAACAAAGGAGGTTGAGGTAGAATTCGTTACGGTTTATCGGCATGGTGTTCGGTGTACCTAGGAGGGATTGATAACAGCTAAAAGGGGTTTATAATCACTTATAAATCAATAAGGAAGTATGGGGTAGGTGAAAAATCATACACCATCATTTGTTATTACACAAAAAAGTCATAATATAGAGGGAATTTTGAATAAGAGTGAAATGGAGAGGATCCCTTACCTTAAGTCTGATAGTGATCTTTTCATGAACTTAATGACCTGAAAAATAAAAATAGGATCATTAATTATTAATTAAAGAACCTATTACATATGATAATCATTTATTTTAGCCCTTTTTAGGATCATTCATGATCATTTTTATTTGTTATGAGGTTCAATTTCAAAATTTGGGTCCGTTTTCTTACTTAGTTATAATGATCTGTTCACTTATATTCATGTTTCGATAAACATGTAAATAAAAGTACTTTCCCATAATTTAATTTTTATTATATTTTTAAAAATAAATGAAATAACAAGTCTATAAAAATTCATTCGGTTATTATGAGTGAAGATGAATTTTTAGATAAAACTTTAGTGATAACCATTTTGGTTAATCAGGGGGTTTTGATTACAATAAACATGTATTTCATTATACCATAATAAAATTTGTACAAAAGGATTACGGAACCATAACAAATATATATTAAATATATAATATTATGGTTCACCCATAACACAAATGTTTTCATGATCATAATTAATGATGATAATATAAATTGATAAAATGTTGTCCTTGAATGTGCTAAATTAAAAAATCTCAAACGGTGTTTTCATTTCTTTCAAATAAAATATGGGGAAAGGAGAGAATATAATGAAGTATCCCATTATAATAATATAATTCTAGTAAATTTATGTTATTGGAGTTATCATACAATTTGGGTGAAGGGAGATGAGTAAAGAAACCTGAAATGAAAAGAATGTAAAAGAATTAAAATAATTGGAAAAAGGATTTTACCTCTTGAGTTTATCTTCTTTGATAACCTCTTAAGGGGAGATTTTTTCATAATTATGAAGAGTATAGTGGCTATTATAAATAAGGGAGGATATTAAAGATATATTTGGTCCGAATATTGGAAAGGCACAAGTCCTGAGAGGGGTTAAGAGAAGAGGGAGTGTGGAGGGGTTTATAGTGGAGAAGAGGAGGTTTTTCATAAACTTTTAATCATTCGTTTATTAATTTCCCTCTAGACCTAAAATAGTGATGATTACATGACCTAAAATAGTAATTGGGTCATTTGAATTCTAACCAAGGGTGGTTACATAATCCATGATGCTATTAATAGTCTATTTAGCTTATAATGTATATATATGGCAAATTGTGGTCTTTTACTATTCATCAAAAATTCAAATATTTCAGAAAAATCTCAAAATTTACCCTAAACATTTTTTGACATGTAGAATCCCAAAATGAAGTCAATTTTTCAAAAAATAATTTTATAAATATGATTAATTTAATATTAAATTAAAATCATAATTTATTATTAGAAACCCGGTTTTAAAACATTCATTTACTTATTCAAAAATATAGGTACATCATACTTCCACATGAATCTTATTTATATAATATCATAGGTAAGGTTACTAGTAATTAGGTTATATCACTATTCATAAGGGTAAGTTAATATTCATAAGGGTTGGTTATTATTCACCAAAAATTATGTTTTCCTTATCGAATTCTAAATAACTTACTGATCGCAACCATGTATGTCAGATTTTTGATATTCTAAACACAGAACTGACAAATTTAGGATTAAAGGTCAAATAGAAATTAGTAGTTCATTATGTTGTGATTTCATGTGGTAAAATAACATAATTATAAGAAGTAAATTTCCATTTCAAACTTTGGTTCATTACATTCTTCCCCCCTATGAAATTTTTTCCTCGAAATTTCATTTTAGATTATAAGTCGTAAATAGGTGTGACTGCTTTTCCTTCAACGCTTCCACCAATTCCCATGTTGCCCCTTCATACTTTATTTCTATATTACACTAACCTGGTGAGTATTCTTGTTACATATAACTTTATCTCTATGATCCTAGATCTTTACTGGCTACTCCTCATAAGAAATACCATCATCTAACTATACCACCATTGAAGAGAGTACATGTAAAAGGTTTGGTATGTACTTCATTAAGAGGTATACATGAAAAACATCATGTACTTTGTCTATAATTGCTGGAACTACTAGCCGATAGGCCACATTCCTAAAATAATCATGAATCTCGAAGGAGATGATGTATGTAAGACTTAACTTCTTTTTCTTTCCAAATTTCATGACCTCTTCCACAAAGATACACGTAGAAATTCCATGTCTCCAACTTTGAACTCAAGGTCTCATAAAAGATTTTCTGCACAACTCTTTTATTGATATTGGGATGCCTTGATATGCAGAAAAAAAATTCACCTTCTCCACTATTTCATTGACCATTTCCAGTCCTAGCATCTTATGTTCACCGACTTCATCTAAAAACTCTGATGTTCTACACCTTTACCCATAAAGGGCTTAATATAGTGCCACTCAGATGCTCAAGTGGAAACTTTTTTTGTAGGAGAATTAAATCAGTGGAAGATGTTGGTTCTATCCTCCTTTGAAGCCCATAAAACATTATCTCAACATATCTTCTAGTGTATGAATAGTCTACTCATATTGGTCATCATTTTGAGGATGATAGGTTGTACTGAAGTTCACTTCAGGGCTTATAGTGTGTTAGAGACATTTACAGAACTTCGAAGTGGATCTTGGATCTCTATCGGATACAATAGATAGAGGAACTTTGTGAAGCTGTACCACTTATTATATATATATATATATATTTGTGCAGGTTGATCAAATGATAAGTCCTATATAATTTCAATAAACTGATTTATCTTTGTAAGATGATCCATAGTGACCCATATAGCATTGTTTCCTCTAGATTTCCTTGGAATTCCAGTGACAAAGTCAATGGTAATGTTCTCCCACTTCCATGTGGGTATGGGTAGTGTTTTAATCATCCCCTTATAATTTTGGCTCTCAGGTTTCACTTTCTGACATACCAGGAACATGGATATATATTTAGCAATCTCCCTTTTCATATTGTCCCACCAAAAGTTATCTAGAAGATCTCGATACATCATTATGCTCCCTAGGTGGATAGAGAAGGTAGAGTTATGTGCGTCATTTAGAAGCTCTTTATTTATCTCTACATCAGATAGTACACATAATCGTGACCAAAATCTTATAACTCCTTCCATATCAATCATGAACTCTGAGGATTTCCAATTTTTGATAGCTTCCACCCTTTTTATAATTCCACATATTTTATTTTATCATCTTTTATTTTCTAAATGATGGATAGTTGAGAAATAATTTGAAAAAGGACTAATTATGTTCCCCCCTTAGTGATTACCATGTCCATCCTCTGCATATCTACTAATATCATATCCTTTTCAATTCTTGTCATTGATAAAAAAGTAGAATCCTTTATACTTAGAGCATCCACCGCCTTTCTTTTTTTACTAGGATGGTAGTAAATTGAGCAGTCATAATCCATGATGAGATATATCCATCTTCATAGGTGCATATTAATATCTTTTGGGGTGAATATATATTTGAGACTCTTTTCGTTAGTATATATCTCACACTTCTCCCCATAGAGATAATGTCGCCAGATTTTTTAACACAAAGATCACAGCCAATAACTCCAGATCATGTGTAGGATAGTTTTTCTCATGGATTTTCAGATACCTAAAGTCATAGGCTATAACTTTTTCATTTTTCCTCATTTTACACCATAGAGGGACTTATAATAGTTTTAATAACAACATTCCAATAAATTTCAAAATTTTATACAATACTCATAAAATAATTCCTTAATGATATAATATCATTTAAGGTGGTGAATCAATGTTCATAGAAAAAAATGAAATATATACTAATAAGACATGAATTAAAATATAATATTACATACAATACTTTAAATTAGTGGTTTCATTTAACGTATTCATCATTATCCACCATAGAATGGGTCCTTCAGTGCTCTATTGATCATACAGATTTTTTATACTCGTCATGTTTATCAGCCCTTGTAATAGAGAATTGTGTTGGATAATGTCCAACTTCTCCACATTTATGACATAGAACAATATACGATGCCTTATATGGAACTTTGTTTCCATTCCCCACATTATTCATTTTTACGGCAATTGGCTACTTTGTTCCCAATCTTTCTACAGTTAAAACATTTCCTAGTCCCTTTGTGGAATTCCCCTTGGTTCCTCTTTCCACACTTGTTTCACAAACGAAATTGGGTCTTCATTCCCATATCACCATTATTAGTTGAACCAGCATGAGATTTTATCATCATATTTCTTGACTCCATTGGATATTCAACCAAGTACCAATTGTTAATCGTGATTTTTGATAGCTAGTTTGGCATAATCATGATATGTCCATCTTGAGCTCCCTTCAAATTAGGGATCTCATTTTAGCAGTCATCACATTTCCCTTCACATCAGTTATAAACATGATTCATCTTATTACTAGCCATTGGCTAGAATAAAAAGAAAATTTTGGGATGAGTATGACATAAGGGGGAAACCAACGACATTAAAGGATAATTTACAAATTACACTTATCTACTTAACATATGTGTTTCTAGGCCTCAATCAATTTTATTCTTGATCTATCACCTAACGTATATTCTTATGGTGTCTATTTTGTTCCCTTAATAATAGTTTGTACTAAGCTAATGAATTCACCAAATAATATCCCATGGGAGTTTCAAACCAAGAGTACGTCAAGGCCCATTCGTGTACTAGGATACCCCAGGTCAAGCCTAAAAATCCTTGTCAGAGTTTTCAGTCTTAAGTACATCTGGGCCAAAGCCACCTCTACCTATTTGTATCTAGATAGGGATTTATTTTCTTGATAAACCACTTACTCTATACTTACAAAAATTTAGGGATGTTTTCCTATACTTAGTATCATCTGTAAGGTTCTCACTAGGGTGCTCTATTCCTACTCTCCAAAAATAACTAGACCATCCTTGGATACCAACTATAGTGACCATAGCCTTTTTCACATAAAATTCCATGATTTTATGCATAATTATATATCAAAGTACAATACAAGGATCATGAAGTCTAGTGTATTTAAAACTAGGTACATAAAACATAAAATATGGGGAAAAAAATTATTTAATCTCCATAAAAAGATCCTAAATTCTTTTGAGACCTTACATATACATAGGGTACTCAGTGGAGCACATGAACAAAGGGATGAGCTAAAAATAACAGTAAGGTAATTAACCTAAGAATATGGCTTAAGCACATGAGTATGTAGTCATGACATAATGATATCAAAATCATATAACAAATGAAGTCAAATCATATAAACATGGAAGTATATAAACGTTGAAGAAACATAAAACATGTCTATAGTACGAGTCAAGGATAACCTCTAATCCCATTTTCCATAGTAGTATAGTTCATGGCTAACCAGCAATACTATTTTCCATGGTAGTATGGGTCCAGGATAACTTCCAATCTTGTTTCCCCTAGTAGTACAGGTCAAGGCTAACCACCAATCCCTTTTCACATCGAATCTCATGAGACATAACTTTACCCAATAAATTGGTGAACCATCTCGGTGCACCCATATCAAAATGTTCATTTATATTCTTTCCACATAAATATTCATACATAATCAACCATATATAAACATAAGGGTACCCATGTAAATAATTGGGTACCACAATCAGGACATAAAGCATAACCAATGGGCATATCATGAAAGTGTCCGTGAAAGAAAGTAATTAGAGCATAATTGGATTTTTAAAAGGTAAAATAGTCATATAAAATGGTAATTGATGTCAAAAAGAGGTGAAAACATATATTAAATGTATTTTAGAAACATTAGAATTAAAACATTTTTTTGTGGTTTTAAAGAAAATACTCTAGAACTTTTAAAATATAAAAGAGGAGCATATTTAATGTACAACCAAAATTGAACCCAAAAAGTTATTCATAATTGAAGAATGATTTTATAAATTCAATGGTGTATTAAAATAGGGGATTGAGATCACTTGAAGTTGGGTAAGAATTTGGGGAGTTCCCTTAAAACAGGTTTTCTTATTGGTATGTACTAAGGAGGGAATCTTTTAAAAACATGTATATACCCAAAAGAGGGTAATGAAAGGGTATTGATAAGTGAATTTTTTAAAAATAAATAACAATTAGACTATTCACGTAAACAGATAAGATAACTCCATTTTGATATAAATAAATATAAGGAAACTTGAAAGAACAAAGGAGGTTCTGGTAGAATTCAATACACTTTATTGGCATGGTGTTGTGTGTACCTAAGAGTGCTTGATGAGAGAGAAAAGGGTTTCTCATCAATTATAAATCATTAGAGAAGTATGAGGGATGTGGGAAATCATACCCCCATCATTTGGGATTACACATAAAATGACGTAACATAGAAGGAATTTTGAATAAGAGTGAAATAGAGAGGATCCCTTACATTAAGTCTGATAGTGATCTTTTATTTAACATATTGACCACAAAAATAAAATTAATTTCATTAATTAATAATTATATAACCTCTTATTTATTTAAATGAGTTATTATACCCCTTTATAAGATCATTAATGACCATTTTCATTAGTTATGTGGCTTAGTTTCATTGTTTGGGTCCATTTGTATACTTGGTTTTAATGATCGGTTCACTTATATTCATGTTTGGATAAACATGTAAGATTAAAGTGGTTGTCTAGAATTAACGTTTTATGGAATTATTTTAAATACAGCAGATTACATGGTTATAAAAATCTAATTGGTTATTAGGAGTGAATATGGATTATTATGTAAAACCTTAGTGATAACTGTTTTGGTTAATCAGTGGTTTTGGATTACAACGAACATGTTTTTCATTTTAACATAGTACCATTTGTACAAAAGGATTACAGAACCATAACAAGGATATATTACATATATAATAATATATTTCAATAATAACAAAAAATGTTTCAAGATCAGAATTAAATATGATAAAAGAAATTGATAAATATTTTTCCTTGAATGTGCTAAATTAACACATCTCAAACTATGTTTTAATTTCCTTCAAAGAAAATATGGGGAAAGTTGAGAATATATTTAAGTATCCCATTAGCATAATAAAATTACAGTAAATTTTTGTTATTAGAGAGATCATACATTTTGGGTGAAGGGCGGTGAGCAAATAGAAAAGAAATGAAAATAACATAAAATAAATAAAAGAATTGGAAAGAGGATTTTACCTCTTCAGTTCATCTCCCATTAGAACCTCCTAGGGGAGAGGTTTTGGTATTTTGGAGAGACTAGGGCTTGTTGGACGTGGGTTAGGATATTGGGGATAGGTTTGGGCAGTATATTGGCAAGGAACAAGGCTTGAGATGAGTTAAGATAAGAGGGAGTGAGGGGGGTTTACAGTGGAGGAGAGGAGGGTTTTCATAATTTGTTAATCATTAGTTTATTACTTTCACTCAAGACCAGAAATAGTGATGACTCCATGACCAAAAATATTAAATGGGTCATTTGAATTCGAACCAAGGGTGGTTACATCATTTATGATGCTAGGAATAGAATAATTAGTATATAATATATATATATATACGGTAAATTACCATGTTTTACTATTCATCAAAAAATCAAGTATTTGAGAAAAATCTCAATAATTAACCCTAAACATTTTTCAAAATGTAGAATCCAAAAATGAAGTACATTTTTCAAAAATAACTTTCTAAATATTATTAATTTAATATTTAATTAAAATCATAATTTATTACTAAACAATCAGTTTTAAAACATTCATTTAGTTATTATAAAATATAGGTACATCATATTTTCACCTAAATCTTATTTATATACTATCATAGCTAAGGTTACTCTTCATTAGGGTATATCACTATTCATAAGGGTGTTTTACTATTCATAATGGTATGATAATATTCACTAAAAAATAAGTTTTTCTTATTGAACTCCAAATAACTTACTTATCACAACCATGTATGTCAGATTTTTGAAATTCCAAACACATAAGTGAAAAACTTATGTTTAAAGGTAACATAGCACTTATTAGTTCATTACGTTGTGATTTCATGTGGTTATATATCATAATTATAAGAAGAAAATTACTATTGAAAACATTGGGTCATTACACAAGATCCTCCACAAGGTTAGTATCCATAATCCTGTAGGGATACTAGAGAGAGTGACATCCCCTTCACATTGTCAGAAGGCCTTCTATTTGAGGGATCATTCTGTCCATTCATATTACAGAGGCTATAAAACTTGGATATTTTTCATGTAGATAAAAGGTCACCAATGATATTGCATTCCTTGTAAAATTTTGGTATCCTTTCACAAAGGATATCCAATTTAATATAATGATCTATCATTGTCAGAACCACCACTTCATCCTATGTTGAGGTCATATCCACCTCCATCGTAACTCTATCAATGAGTTCAAATCTCAGATTATTCATTTTCTTGTCAAATCTAATTGGATTTCCCACTTAAGAGGAAATATTCCAAATTATTCGAGGGTTCTAATATAACCAATTGGTCATATATATATATATATATATACATGAATCCAAACTTGTACATGGTTATTCCTTACCTTTAAGGGATTAAAATTGTGGTCCCACTTCTGAATTTATAAAATTCTAGGCCTCGGAGTAATATAGTCAAAGATTCATGCATGTCCCTGGATCTCATCAAAGGGGAAGTCCACATGGATGTATCCTTTTCCTATGGTAGTCATCTACTAGTATTCAAATCCTTAGATCACTTAAATTCCTCGGAAAAGATCATTAAATCTTTGCATTTTCTCACACTTTGGATCCATTACCCTGATAGTGAATGATAATTTGTAGATGTTGATCTATTCTTCAACCGCTTCCTATTTTATAGACACATCCACAACATGGCCCTTCTTTTATGAATCTTCTCATAGAAGAGGTTCCAAAATAAGATAAATAAAGGGTCATCACTAATTTTCTGACATTAACAATGATTTTATTAAATACATATGATTCTAAGGGTATCTAAAAATTAGGTCCAGATTGTTTTCAAGGAGAAAAAGAATGGAATAAATATTTGTGTCCAACAAAATCAGGATGAAGTAAATCTGGATCTTCCCTAAAACCCATTAAAGCATCTTCATTATAAATATACCCATAGGTTTTATTCTAATTAGAGATACCCCTTTCTCGATCATCCTTTTGTTCATCATAAAATCATGTTATAATGATATAAATGTATTCCTACTGAATATGGCACACATCTATCCAAAAATAATAATATTGATTCACTAGGACCCCCAAGCTAATGTGAGACATTCTTTGTGTGAGAAAAAAATTTATGATAGGGAGATCACATATGTTGTCTAAGAATGAATGACAAGGGATAAATGGACATTTAGGCTTAATTTTAATCCTTTATTTTATTGGTAAAATATGATCAAATAGAGTAATTTTTAACTTGGTTTTGGTTGAAAAATGTTTGAGACCATACAAAAAGATATTTTACATGGTTATATCTACCATGAAAGGGATTCAATTCAAGTGATGTAAGCTTATATGAAGTTTTTATGGTCATATTAGGATAACTGAGTGCTTTAAAATTTAATTTCAAATCTCAATATAATTTCATAAAATCTAATATTATGTGTAAAGGAAGAAATTATAGAGATTTTAATGTCTTTTTGTCAATATTATGGGAACTCCCAAATGGGGTGACAGTTGGGTGAAGGTGTATTTCACTATTTAGGATTGCATAAGGTAAGATTATTTAAACAAGGTTTAAAACATTAAGTTCTTTGTATCAGAGAAAAATGATGGTTGGGTATTGGATAGGTTATCCTAAACATCACTCCATATCCTTGAATTATAATAATTAATTCATAAGTTATTATTAATATATCTATATGTTGATCAAGATCATGTGTAAGTGAAAAGGGGTATTTCTCTAGGCATAGGTTCATGGATAAAAAATCCTAAATTGAATGCACCATCATGTATCTAGATAATATGTATGAGGTGAGGTATTTTTATGTTATTTGATCAAGTAGAAGAACAACTCAGGACCATGATGAATATCCTTGGAACCAAAATGATTTTGGTCTTGTTGAAACTATGGTCAGGCCAATGTAAGGTTCTCATGTGTCACTTTATATCCCATAAGAGTGAGAATCAAGACATATGTAGCTATTGAAGCAGTGTGATAGGATTACAATGTAAAAAAGGGTAACATCCTCTTGAATAAGGATGGTAAACATAGAGTTTAATGTAATTTTGGATGGATGATGTATATAACCCATCCCAAGAATCACAATGTCAATGGTTACATTATTTCATTGGTACTAGATACAAGTGATCACATCTTATAATAGAAAATAGTTTAGTATTCTTTATAAACAAGATACAAACTTAAATATCACATTATCTTTAAAAACATAAAACAAAAAATAGTATTTTCTTTGACAAAATCTTTATTCTCACTAACATGTTCTTTTATATCATTCAAACTTCATTTCCTAGAATCATAAAAAAGCTATGAAATGAGTGATCACTGATGCTCAGTACTGGAATTTTTATAGAGTAAGCTATAATAGAATAGATAATCCTAAATAATATGGTAGGAATAAATAATTTTTAAACAATTCCATATAAATAATCACATGATATTGATTCTTATCCTTGGATGACATAATTATTCAAATAATTACATTGACAACAATAACTAATTTTATATTATTGGAATACATAATGTCATACATCTTAAAATTATTTTTGAGGCCTCATGACAAGACATCTTACATTATTGGGTAAGACCTAGACAAAATACCGAAAAGGTTCTGTCTCATGAGACCTACTGATGCATCAAAGGGATATGTAATTTTCTCTCCCACTCATCACTCATTAATTATAATTCATTCGTCATATGAATAAATAATTTTCCATATTTTAAAAACAAGAATGTAGAATGCCAATAATTTCCCAAGTCAAACTAAAAATTAACCATCTAAATAAATATGTTAGATAAAATCAATATATTATATCCTCACTAAATTATAGGATTAATAAAATTATGTTAACATATATGAAAATACATTTAAAAGATCACAGGAAATTTTCTTGAGGAAATTACCCTCTTCATTTTTAGGTCACTGATTTAAAATCTAAAATTTCAAAAATATTAGGAAAATATTTATTTTTAAGTAATCCTAGATTCTTATAAATAAAGAATCAAATCATTTAACTATAACAATTTTGGGAAATTGTTCTCATGCTGAGTATGATAAAATAATGATTCTTTTCAAAAACATTGTAAATAGTCAAAAGTACCTCCATAATTAAATGACAGGAAAATTATTTTTAAATAAATTCTAAAAAATTTAATCATGAGTATAAATATAATTTAAAAAATAATATTATAATAGTTAAAATATTCTTGAAATCATTTTTAGAAAACATTTACATGGAAGAAAATGTTTCTTTATCGAAGAGATAATTAAATCTTATTTTCCTGTAAAATATTATATTGGTCCATTGAGGAAAATGAAAAGAAAAAATTTAATCACAAAAAATAAATATCAAAAATTAAATTAAATTTCTTATGATATAAGGATAAAATAATTCCTCACATAGAAACTTAAACATAGACAATCCTGAATAATGATGAGATTTTGAAATAAATCATCACCTCGGGTCTAAATTGCTTCATATGTGATTTTAACCTTATATATAATAAATATTTATCTATTATACTTATTAAAAATATATATAAACTTATAATAACCTATATTATCAACTTATAATATTTGAATACCCTTTTATTAATAATTATTTATTTAAATCATTGTTTTTGAGTGTTTATTGTCCTGTTTTTCATATATGTTTCAGTTCAGTGTTTTTGGTCCATGTTAATTTATCATGGACTCATAATAACCAAGAATTTTTTAATAATATTAATATCACATATATTAAATATATAAATATTTACTATCATCCATAAATGTTATATAATGAAAATTGATTTACACCGTTCATGGAGACAGTAGATCACATGTATACATGAAGATAATTTTCATTTTCTATAGAAAAGAATGAAAGAAAGATAAAAATTATTTTGTCATTGGAGAACCATAATTATATAATAAATATCACATATATTTATATATATATATCCTTCTTACCATCAATGGAAATCCTAAATGAAAAAAGAATCGCATCTCTTCATGGAGGTGGTAATCCACATGTACACAGAAACAGTGTTATCATTTTCCAAAAGATGGGAAAGTAGTTTGATATGAAATTATAATTTTAAACACTAAATTATGTCATAAATAACATATATATACTTTAAACCCATCATAATAAACATACACCAAATATGATTATGGAAGATTTATTGTATCAATATGTAGAGCTGGTAGTCCACATGTATACACGAGTGTAAAATATAACTTTACATTCAATGAAAAAATGGATTGATAATTGTAGTAATATAATAATAAAAACATTTTATTCTATTATGGATATTTAATTTATTTTTCTATGATCAATAAAATATATTTACAGGAGGTAAGCATAAATAAATTTAAAGAAACTGGGTAGGATGATTAAATCTTCATCTATATCCCTCCTTTAAATCACTTATTTAGGACCCCTGGAATGGATATTTAAGAATACAAATACCTATAATTAATGTATATATATGTTTATAATATAATTTTTACGTTTTTTTCCTCTTACATGGCTCCAAATAATTAAAATCATAAAGGTGAGGGTTGTCCTTTTATAACATAATTATCAAGAAAAATGCTTCAAAGTGGCCATGAATTCAAAGTTAGGATAGTATGAGGCCAGAATATGTCTAAAATAGGATTTATACAATTTTAATTGGAAAATACTTATCTCTTGGTTTAACCCCCTCCCCATAGTAAACCAATTTTAACCTTAATCATCGTAGCATATTTAAACCATTCTTACTATTTATTTTGGAAAACAACTATGTTAAAAAAATTAAATAATATAAATAAGGATGATTCCAAATATTTATTCTATTTATCAAATTAAATTCAGAAAATTATCATAATTTAATTTGAAAATTAAACTCGTAAATCAAAAGTGGATTCTAATATAAAATGTTTTCTTCAGTAGAAAATCTTGTATATCAAAATAGAACATAAAATTGATATAAATTACCATAAATATATTTTTATAAATACAAATGGATTATTTTTAATTTTAATCAATTGTTTTAAATAATATTTTTAAATTCCTTAATTGAGAATACATATTTTAAAAAAAATTATTATTTTCACTAATCATCAAAAAAAATTAGAATGATTTAAAAAATCTCTTTAATACAATTTTGACAATATATGTTAAAAAATAATTTCAATTTATAAAATACAATTTATAATAGTGGAAGATATTAATTATGTTATTTGATCAAATAAATAAATAAAGGACATTTTTATGGAGATTTTTAAGAAATTAATGACTAATAAAAATTAATTAATTTTAATTATATAAATAGATTATATTTTTTTGTAGTTTTTTTATTCATATTTATAAAAAAAATTAATGGCTATGTTAAAATTTTCCTTTTTAAATAAATATAGTTTTATAGTATAAATTTGTTCTTTTAAACCTTAGTGGTACATGTTAAGAAAGATGTTGAATAATTTTAATTATTTAAAGTGAAATATATCATAAAATATATGGGTGTTATACTCTACCCCCCCCCCCCACACACTTATAATAATTTGTCCCTAAAAATTAAATCCCTATCATACAACTAACTAAGGATACTACTTCCTCATCACACCCCTTAATTCCCGTGTAGCTTCCTCAAATTTATGGTTGTGTCACTGAACTTTGGCTAGGGGAGTTATTTTGTTTTGTAGTTATTTATCACTGTGATCCAAAATATTTATATGTCATTCATCATAACAGATATCATTTTCTAGTGGTATGACCTCAAAGTTTAGTGCATGTGAAAGACCATGTATGTACATTATTAGGGAACATAAATATAACACATCATGCACTTGAGAGATATTTGGTGCAAACATCAATCGACAATATTCCATCTCAATGTGATCAACAATTTCAAATGAACTTATACATATACGGCTTATATTTACCGTATTTCCAAAACTCATAGCCTTATTCCCTAGATATATTTATAGAAATAACTTTTCACTAACATCAAAATCTATATCTCACCAATGATTTTAAGAATAAATTTGTTTCAACTCTGATCGTACATTATTTGCAGTTGAATGTCTCTAACCTTATCTACCTTTTCCTCCATTAGATCATGTACTGGTATATTTCTTTCTCCAAACTCATTAAAAATGTTATTACTGTACATTTCTGGCTATATAGGGGTCCATACTAATTCATCTGAATACTTGAGTTAAAGATATTATTGTATGAAAATTACAACAAACAAATTTGTTGATCCCAACCACCTTTGAAATACATAGATAAATCAATAAACATATATTTTAGTGTTTGAAAGTTCATCTAAGACTAACCATCATTATAAGTATCATAATAACATATAAAACTAAAATCTATATCTAGATCCAACTAGATAATTCTAAAGAACATCAAGGTAAACATCATATCCTAATTATATACAATTGATAGTGGTAATCCATACAATCATACAAATTCCATAAGGTGTAACTGATTATGTTCATTAAGAGAGAAATATTATCTAATGGACATATAATGTGTTGATTTCATATGGTGATCAACTAAAACTCATATAGAATTGTTACCTTTATATTTATTTATGATTCAAATGATAAAATAAATTTTAATGTTTTCTAATTTCTATTCTATTATGAGTAATGTTTTTAACACCTCCTTAGACTAATGTATCTCATCTATAACTTATTGACATACAATGAATCAAGATATGTACACTGCAGTATCCATTTTTTACCCCACTATAAATACTATTTTCGAATTCTGTGCATCTATACACTTCTAGGGTGAGTAGAGAATCTTTAACAATGAGCTTCTTCCAATAGTTCCTTCATCATATCTGGTATTGATGGGATGAATACAGTGTTCCTGAACATTATCATTCTAATATGATCATGGTTGACCTTAGGGAAAATAGTCCACATATTTTTTAATTCCACATCATGATTTTTCACATTCTTAATCCTCTATTAGATGGATGGTTTAATATTTATCTAAGAAATATAAAAAAATTTCCGTTTCACCATGATTTAAAGACCCATATTATAGAAATCCATAAAAATTATAATTATTTCAATACTATTTTTGTACTAACTATCATGGTCTTTCCTACTTAATGCATCAGTCCCCATTTTCTCCTTCCTAGGGTGGTAATGAATTGAGAATTCATAATCATTGATCAACTTCAAAAATCTTCTCTGGAAAATATTTAACTCATTCTATGTTAATATATACTTTGAAATTTTATGGTCACTATATATATCACACTTTTCACTATAAAAATAATACCATCATATGTTCAATAAATAAATTACCATTATTAGCTCTAAATCAAGATTCATGTAATTTTTTACATGAATATTTAATTAGAGAGATTCATATTCTATCACCATGTCATTTTGCATTTGGAAACTTCTCATCCTTTTATTTAATTCATCGTTATAGATCAAAATCCATGATATATTATATTGTAGTATAAGAATATTCACACTAATTATCCTTCTCTTTAGTTCTTTAAACATTTCCTCACACTAATCTATCCACAATATCTGAATCCCCTACTATGTCAACTTATTGAGTAGATTATATAGTCAAGATAAATCTCTCACAAACCTTTGGTAGTATCCATCCAAACCCAGAAAATTATAGATCTCAGTTACTATTGCTGGTCTAGACCATTAATCAATAACTTTTTTCTTTGAGGGAAACATTGATATACCCAAACTTGATATTATATGGCCTATGAATGAACCTCTTTAAAGCTAGAATTTACACATTGTAAATTTAACATAAACCATATACATCATTAGGGTCTTTATCACAATTATCAAATTTCCTTCATTCTATTCTTTACTCTTATAATATATAATATTTTTTTCTATAAACACTACCATAATCTAGTAAAGGTAGTATATAAAGGCTGTATTTATTAAATCTGTGAAGGTAGTAAGATCATTAGTAGTTCAAAAAGGGATTAATATAAATTAATAATTATCATACCATGTATGGAATGATATATTGGGTATATCATACTTCTTAACCATTAACTGTTGATGTCGATAATAAAGTTCAATCCTGGAAAAATATAGAGCACCATGTCATTGATCAAAAAGATCATTGAAATAGGGTAGATGATACTTGATCTTAATAGTGATCTTGTTGAGTTCTCAATAATCATTCCAAATACTCATCGACCCATATTTCTTCTTGAAAACAAATATTCACTAGGCCGAATGATTATTTTATCTAGATTCTCTAATATTTTCTTCATCAATTCCAATAACTGCATCGATGCCATTCTATATGGAGATATTGAAATAGGCATAGGGACAGGTATGTGTTATTTTAAAAAAATCAACATCAAGATTTGGGAGAAGAAATGAAACGTCCTTTGGAAATGAATCAATATATTCCCAAAAAATAAAAAAAAAATTATGATTACTTTCTCCCCAAATATTTGAAATAGATAACCCTCATGAATAGTTAGAAAACCCATATGATGGATGTAATTTTTTATGGGTTCTCATGTTCATAGTCATAATGATAGATGATCATAGGTTGATTAGGAATATTAAATATAACTCAAATACCACAAAAATTGATATGGTATCTATACTAATTGATATAATCCATGCCTAAAATTACATCAGATTCAATTATTGGAAGAATTACAATATTTCATACAAGAATTTTCCCACAAAATTCTATCAAAGAGGAGTTATAAGCATGAGATATGGTTATCCTACTATTATAATTTTCCACTAAAAACACAACATATAATCTTTAAGGTGGTGATTTTATGCCCTTATAAAATTATTTAGATACAAAATAGCGGGTATAAGATCAATAAAATAAAATATTTTCAATCCCAAAATGGATGATAAGTGTACCTTTCATCACATAATTAGAAACTCCCACTCTAGTTTTACTAATTTTATAATCTTTGCCATCTCCTCTTGTATTGTTTTGGTAATTTCTCTTGATTATTAGGGAATTGTTTGGAATAGTATCATAGATTATTATAGTTAAATAATTTTATATTAATGTCTCCCACCTTACCCTTGAATTCATGATCATAATAACCTTCTTATCCACACTTGTATTAAACTCATTGACCCTTTAAGAAATTACCATGATGTTTATTTCCACAAGTATCACATGTTGTAAAATACATCTTTCCCTTCTTCCACCTTTTGTTTTTTACTCATCTTTCTTCTTATTCTCTTACTTTCCAGTAATGTATTAATACATGCAGAATTCATTCTATATATCATTAACACATGATACTATGTCATCATAAATTGATAATGTTATTGAGAACAGTTCTCTTCAAAGGACACAATTTATCCTATCAAATAAATGTCCAAACTTACTCTTCATTTTACTAAAATAGTTTTCAGTATGACTTGCTAACCTTATAAAGTTATATTTATTCTTAAAATAATTTTCCTATTACTTTTTTATTAGACATTGGAATTTTCTCTAAATGTCTTCTTGTTATTCATGAGGTGATAATTTATCTAAAAAAAGTACCATAAAATTGATCAACTCCATGCTCTATATTTTCTATACATTGTTAGTGTCTTGAATAAATGGCCACCATTGATCTACGTCCCCATGATGTGATAACCAATCATGTAAAACTTCTCTATTTCATTACTTCCCAATGTGAGAAATATATTTTTTATTGAACTTTTCCATAGCTTAACTACAAATGTATTTTTTTTCTAATTAATGACAAAGGTTTTTATCACATGAAATGATCTAACATTACTAAATGTGATGCGGATCAGAAGTTATTTCCATATGGGAAAATTTATCTTTCATAACCTTAGTCATCTACCCCAATATAGTTATAATTTTCTCAATTATATCTCCAGATTTAGTTTATTTCTAAGGAGGAAATCCCTAAATAAATTACATGCATTGATATGGTTTTCATTCCATCCATTAGGAACCATTTCTAAATAATTATATACACTATTTCATATAATAACATTAAGAATAATAATGTATACTTTTGAAACTACTGATACACTTAACATAAATTGAATCTTTATTCATAATTAATATCAGAATCATAATCTTGGTTTCTTTAGTAAAATTCTAAAATCATAAAAAAATATAATGGTTTGTAAATAAATATTAATTAACCAAAGAATATCCCAAAAGAGTTTCAAACAAGGCGTGCAATAAATAGTCATTCAGCATGCACCCAAATGATGGTATATATATACTCAACAAATTATTTTTGGAGTTATTAACCCTATATGCATCTATTATAAGACTATATCCACTTATGGTATCCATACTGAGATGTATTACTTGTAAAGCCCCATAATTTCTACTTCACCAAAAACACTATAATATTATTCTAAAATTATACAAATACTTATATCTTTCCATAGTGTTATGTTTCCTAATCTATTTTTTCCTAATTATAGTTATCAAGGTTTCTAATAATCTTCCTATGATATAAATTATAATGAAACATGCACCAAAAGACTATAGTATGTGGATCATTTATTTCATTGGCTCACATACAAGTTATATCATCCCAAAACACTAAATAGTTAATAATTCTTGGTAAATTGGATACATACATGAATCTCACATTTTATTTGAAAACATAAAATACAAAATATTATTTTCTTTGAGAAAATGATTATTATCTCTAGAATATACTTTCATATCATTTATAGTAAACTTCCACGAATACTGGGGAAATGAGACATAATAAAGGGATGATCTAAGATTCTTACTAATTGAATCCATAGAGAAAAGGATATTATACAATAAATAAGGCATGGAAAATATGGGATGAATAAATTATGATCAAATAATTCCATATAAATAATTACACGATATTGAAAATTATCCATGGATGATATAGATATTAGAGTGATCATATATACATCAATAACTAATGTTATAATAATGGAATATATTATATATTACATATTAAAATTATCTTTGAGGCCTCATGCCAAGACAGATTAAATAAATTGGTAAGACTTAGGCCAAATACCCAACCTATTTTATCTCATGAGACCTAATGATTCGTCAAGGGGATATGAAATTTTTTTCCTGACCCATCACATAATAATTCTAATTCATTTTTAATATTAATAAATAATATAACTTATTCAACTTATCATGATAATAAATAATTATCTGTATTTGAATAACTATCATGTGAAATGTTAATAATTTCACCAATAAATATAATCATAAATATTACATAGAAATATGTTAGATCATACCATTAGATTATATCCTCAATAAATGATAATATTCTTCAAATTAAGTTAACATAGATAAAAATAATTTTTAAATATCACTGAAATATTTCATGAGGAAAATACCCTTTTTGTTTTGAAATAAATTATTTATATTATAAAAGTTTTAAAAATATTTGGAAAAACGTTTTATTTTGGAAATAAAAATTCAAACATGTTAAGGAAGCCTCAAATCATTGATTTATCATGATATTGGAAAATTATATCCATTACAAGTATGTCAAAACAAAGATTACTTTCACATTTCTGGTTAATAGTAAAAAATACCACGATTGGAAAATGACAAGAAGATTCATTCTAAGACACTTTGTGAAACATAAAACCTGGATCAAATTACTTAAAAATTTTTGTGAGAGTATTATAATCATTCTTGAAAACATTTTCCGAAATCAAGGGCAAGGAATAAAAAATATTTTTGACCAATGAGATAAATAAATTTGTCATTCATTAAAAAAAATTAGTATATTGAGTAATTAAATAGAGGAAAATGAAAAGAAACACATAATAAGTAGAAATAACATTAGTATAAGAAAAAAATTGCTTTAGGATGGAAATATAAAATAATTTCCCCAAATGAAACAGAAACATAAATAATCAAAAATAATGATGAGATTTTGAAATAATCCCTTACCTCAGGTTCGACATTCTTAGCAAATTGTTTTAACCTCATATATAATAAATTTAATTTTAATATAAATCAATAATATAACTATATAATATATTATCCATTATGACATTTCAAAACTCGTTTATTAATAATTTTTTATTTAAATTGTAGTTTCTGAGTTTTGATTATCTCGTTTTTCATGTAATTTTCAGTTTGATAGTTTTTTTCCTTGAATATTTCTCATGTTTAAATTAAATTAAATATTCTGTTAATTATATAAATATCATACATATTCATTATATATATTTATAATAGGTTATAAAAGGTAGATATTGTAAAATTATGAACACTGTTCAAGAAGACGGTAGACTGTATATATGCATGAATGTTATTTTCATTTTATGAAAAAAGAACAGAATGATAAATACTATTTTATCATTCTAGAACCATAAATATATCATAAATAAAACACAAAAACACACACACAGATATATATATATGTAACACCCCAGGATTTCATAGTGTGTTATTTCTTCAAAATAATTCAATAACTTGCACTACACGCAACACCGAGTTCAAGCGCACCATGACTCACCAAACAAGCCGTTCAAAAAAGGTTATGAATAGTATTAACTAAATTTTAAACTTTATATAATCCTTATAATTTTAGAATCCATATTATGAGTTTCTTAGACATAATGTAAGAACAAATTCATCTTCAGTATTGTAGTTTTACCAACTTTTAATAGTGAACCCTTTTTAAATAAATTATTTTAAACTTTTTGACTAAATGGGGAGATAGAGAAATTTAAAATAAAACATCCCAAGCTTCCACGGTACGCTTTCCTTTGAATAAAACAGTAGCGTGTGTTGTACGCAACTTCGAGTTTTAACACACACCACAACCGATCAAACTAGCCGTTATGAATAGTAATACTTAATTTTTGAAATTATATATATTATATATTTCAAAATGGACTTCATTTTTGGATTCGGAATATCAAATTTAGCCTAAGGTGAAATTTTGGTACTTTTCGGATAACTTTCATATTTTGATGAATAGTAAAAATTACTAAATTTTAATTAAAAACAACTTTTTTAATCAAAATAATTAATAGTGATAAATTATGAATTTGAGTGGTTTTAAAGTATATATAGAATATATTTTTACCATTTAATATAATTTTGGTCATTGGACATAATTTTACAATTAAACCGAACATAAACAAGTGTCAATCTTTTGATAGTTATTATCTCTTAAAAACACGCTTTTTGTTTTGACAGCGGGAATTAATTTTAAATTAATTTCTGCCACTTCTGTGTTTTGAATTTAGAAAAGTTGATTCCATATTTGGAATCAGGATGTTCAAATTGTGTAAATAGGTAACTTTTATTTTTAGACATTTTGAATAATTATTGCGGTAAATATTTTATTTACCATGGTTAAGGGTAAATCCGGTAAATAAGGGTTAAAAAATAATATTATAATAATACTAAATTACCCTAAAACGTCTCCTAACCTTATTGGTGGACACATACCCGACCATGGGCATCCTTGGGTCAATTTGGGGACCCCTTGGAGCCACTTGTATGTGGTAGGGACACATTATATTAATAAAGTTAAAATAAAAATAAAAATGGCATAAGCTTACATCTTTTAGAAGAACAATTTTTACATAAGGTTATACATGTTGGATTTTCGATTATAAATATTCATTATAAAGCTAAAAATATTTCCTACATAATGATATTTTATTTATAATTTTTAGACATCAAATAAGTTAAATTATTAATGACACAATAATGATGCAATGTTTACCTCATTAATAAATCATTTAAATAAAAAAGATTATAATGATTAAAATACTATCTAAAACCTGTCCAATTCTTATTGTTTGATTTTATTTAGAATATTAGTCATCTTATCTTCGACCTAAATGGTTTTTGGACCATTATAAACCGAATATAATTATATTATAAAGTAATACTTTCACTCTTTCCTAAAGAGCCCCTTCTCTCTCTTATAAAAGGAGACCACTTCTACTCATTCCTCACACCTCTCAAGCCACTTGGCTCGTCCAAACCATGCCCAAATAAGCTCCCCACATACCTCTCCTCATCCTTGAAGCTTCCCCTTAGTCAGAAAGCATTTCAATAAGTCCTTTGGTTCCAACCAAAGTGAGTTACCTAAATTAAAGGTAACGTTTTCTCTTAAATTATTTTCCTTTATTTTGCTTCTCCAACCCCCAAACTCTTTTTATTTCCTTTCTTTTGTAACAACACCAGTATCCTCAATATACTAGGATGTTGTTATAAGAAGGATTCAAACTACACATACACACAACTCCATATAATGGATGATGAACATAATGTTTCTGTGGATGGAAAACTAACGCCTCACGAAACGATGATTGTTCAAATACATCTTACCGCCTCTCATGGTGGCCATTATGATGGAACTGTAATTAAATATGATATTAATGATATATATTTTATATATAAGCTTATGTAATTCCATTTTATTTCATACCATTATTCGTTTCATGTTGTATATACATACAATAATTTCATTTGAGGAAGTGCGGACTACCACCCCCTTAAAATGATATGACTCGTTCATACCACACATGGAACGTATAAAGGATGGTGTTAATGAACTTAAGTAACATATATAAAATATTATATTATACTGGAATAGTAATATACCTATGTATCATTTGGATTCAATTCTTTTAAAATAAAAATTAAATGGAAGTAGCGTTCGTGCGTACGTACGGACTACCGTCTCCACGAACGCGATGAGATTCATTCTCCGTTGTATCCATTCAAGTATAATTATCATTTGATGATTTAAAAATGATGTTTAAGGACTTGATACCATTATGGATTTGAATAATATACAACCTATCCTTTACAAACATGTCTTACGTAACAAAAGATACAAAAGCAAACAAGAAAGTTCACACCCGAAACAGCGATAATACTAAGATATTATTATCAAATCAATATTAAAAGATCATATATGATATCATATTAATGTATATTATTATTGTATGATAACAATTATTTCACCATTATACAGGAGGTTAACCTACCCCAACCAAGGAAAAGTACAAGGTAAGGGAGTTTCTTATCTCACATTCAATTCCGTGAGATTTCCATTATTCGCCACTAAATTATTGAAAGTGGTGTATTGTGTACTGCCATTTGATATATATTATAATGATTCTCTTTATATTCATGTTATTCTATAAATCATTTGGTGGTTATTAACTTTTGGCCATACGACTCAATTGATTAACATGGTAAGGGGTTTTCATCTCACTCCTTATTCCCGTGAGATTCATGCCATATTGCCACCATTACCTTTTGTGTGGTGTATGTACTGCCCATAATTATATTATTTGTGTAATACACTCTAATTTATGTGTACTTACATATTCATTGTATGATACCTCTTTCATGGGTTGTATGTTTCATAAGTTACCAAACTGGTAAGGGTTATTTCACAATCTCTTCATTATCCGAGGTTGTTTATACGTAATAATCTACTGGGATCTTGTTATCATCCACATCCATGTTTCTTCAAAATGTATTTCAAAACATTTTTAATATTTAAAAGAATATGGTTTAAAGTCATTTATACCCTTGTTTGATTTTTTTTATAAGAGGTTTATAAGGGAATCTTTCCGTCATTTTCCAAACAAGGTGCTTTTTAACCTTTTCGACAGAATTAAGATAAGAATGTTTTTTTAACTTATACGGCGGGTGCGGTTATTTTCCGCCGTTATAAAATCGTCAAAGCTTCCCTTAAAAGCTTATAAGATTATTTTCAAAGAAAATGTTTGATTTTATATGGATCTTAAATGATTTCAAAATAAAAGGAGATATTTATTTAAAAAGAATTTTGATTTTATCTATGTCAACATCCTTTGATGGGTTTTAAGATTATTTGAAGTTGATTTATTATGATACAAAACTTCTATATTGTTTTGAAGGTTTTGTGATATGTTTGACTGTGGATTTGCTATTTTTATACCATTCATAGTTTATGGTGAAAGTATTGAAATTTCGTATGCTAGTTCCAATAAGAATGTTTATGTTATATTTCAATCTTTACTTCATATGAATGTGTTGGACAAGTATGTTCCAGGTTGGGGATTGGTTAAAGTAAGCCCTCTAGGTTGGGGACTGGTAAATGTAAGCCCTCCAGGTTAGGGAATGGTAAAAGTAAGCCCTCCGGGTTGCTGTCCGGTTATTAGAGGCACTCCGGGTTGGTGTCCGGTTATTAGAGGCACTCCGGGTTGGTGTCCGGTTATTAGAGGCACTCCGGGTTGGGTTCCGGTTACAGTTAGCCCCAAGGTCTTGGGACGAGGCCTTGAAAAGTAATTAAAGTTTAGCATTATTCATTCCAACATTATGAAAGTGGTTATTGATTGTTTCATGTGATTATTCGATTAGAAGAATATCCATGTGAATATGTAAATGGCTTTATTTCATTTTACTTTTTCCATACTATGTTGAAGTTAAAGTTTAAAAGGCTTTTGTTTTAGTAATGCATTGCCTTAAATGTTTATTCTTATTTATGAAAGTTTCCGCTATATTGTTATCCTTACTGGGCATTTGAGCTCACCCCTTTTCTTTGTTTTATTTTTCCCAGGATGTGAAGAAGTAAGTTATGAATGACCTGCAGGGATTTTATGAGGGGTTAATAGTGTGTATTATGGAGACATTATGTTGTTGTAGTAGTTTTTCATTTTATGATGTAATGTAAAACCTATGAATATATCTAGTGTTTCCAAGGCTACTAAACCAATCGGTCTTTCGAGATTTGATCTTTCTTGTGATCATGCCAATGTTATGTAATAATGCACTGACTCTGGGCAACTGGGGTCGGGGCGTTACAGTTGGTATCAGAGGAAGTTTAGTACAAACCTTGGAAGCTAGATTTAGATAAACTCTGATTAGATCACGTAGACCTAAGATGAACTTTGAGGATTAGTATAGAAGAACTTCCTAGAATTTTGGTATTGTAGAGATTTTGTGAGTTTTTCGAGCGATACATCCCTGTCTGGATACGAGCAGGTAGAGGCGGCTCTGGCACAGATGTACCTAGGGGTAAAACCCGAAAACACCACTTTGAGCTAGAGTCGAACGGGAACTGGTGCACGACAACGGGCCTTGCTGCACTCTTGGTTACGACACTCCCGGGGGATATGCTTAGGATAACTCTAATTTTCTTTACAAATCATTATGAAGGGTTTATGAGTATATACTTCCTCAAAGAAAACATTTTTATGATTATGGATAATATCCATAAATAGTTCAATTTATGTTAAGTGTATTATAAGTATGGGATTATGTATTTTGATTCATAAACTGATCTAGTTTATGCCATTGTTTAGAAATGGCGCCGAGTAGAAGGAATGAGAACTCCAGAAATACACATGATTCAAAGAGAAGGAAGGATCATATATTTCATGGTCTTAAGCTAGAATTTATAAGAGAAATAGTCTCCCATGTATTATCATCATATGAAGAAATAATATCATGTGTTGATAAGATAAGTAAAGAGTTTACTGAGTCCTATGGCTTTGAAGGGAAGCAAGAGAAGAAAAGGATAGAAGAGAGAAAGATGGATAAAGGGAAGAGGGAAAAGAATAATTTTCCCATATGTGGTAACTGTGGAAAGAAACACCCTAGAACTTTCCTGAAAGAAATGGGAGTTTGTTATAAGTGTGGAGGAAAAGGGCACAAAGTACATGATTACAAGGGTAAGAAAATGGTTTCAAATGTACAATGCTTCATTTGCAAGGAGTTTGGACACTACGCGAACCTATGCCCCAGTCATCAGACTATGCCGCAAATGATGCTATTGGATAATAATCAAGTTATGATACTACCACAGATGAAGAGGAATGATTAGAGTTCTTATGTTGATTATGTCAATTGAGTGTTGTATCAACAATGTACTTTTTATAATAATTATGGAGTATATAAGGATTGTACTGCAGTACTATTTCATTAAGGACTTGAGATTGTGTGGAACAAAGAAAAGTGACTCAATAGAAGGTTAAATTTTTGGAAAATATATGGTTGAGAGAAAGATAAACCATAATATGGTTCTGATACCGAGGTAGTGATTTTAGAATAATACATGATTGATTTGGATAAATTATATTGGATATTCTTGACTACCTTGAAGCTGATTAATGATTTGTATATTCCATCATTGTGGGGTTTAAAACATTTTTGGATTGAGGAAGTATATCCAGCATTCTATATGGAATAAGGGAGCATGAATGTAATCAATAAGGAATACGGTAATTCAAGATGTTTCAGTTTATTAAAAGAATAAAAGATGAAGGTATTCATACGCTATTACGAGGTAAAAAGGATCTATATTATGTTTACCTTCCTTATAAATGTTGGACTGTGAGTTGGGATAGAAGTATTTTGGATAGTTCTAGTTTGGATTATTTTGGATTACCATAAAAGGACAACCCGGAGGTCGGGCGACAACCCGTCGCGTCCGGCAAGGCTGCGAGACTTGAACCCCCAACCGAAGGGAGACAAGGGTGTATCACCTACCACTATCCCACGAGATGTCCTGGATTAAATAAAGTAGTTTTTTAAAAGATCTGGTAGATCAATTATAAATTCGTTTATTTTGGAACCCTCTATGAATAGTATAAATAGAATTTTTTTTACGAGTGAATGATGAGTTTTTGGTAGAAATTTATTAATGGATAAAACACTAATTATAAACTAAGTATATCTCCTTATGATCTTATCCAATCTCATAAATAAATTCCTCATCATTAATAAAAGGAACTTAGAACAAAAATGTTGTCCTAGATGGTACCTTAAATCATCACTAATTTATGGCTTTGGGATTGTTGGCCTTTTCATAGCCATGTTCTCTACCACTCTCCATCAGATAATTGATGGCTAGATTTTTCTTCCATATCCATATTTTCTTACATGGAACCCTAGTATGTGTTATTTTCGGTAATCTTCATACTTTCCACTATTTATTTAAAATAGAGGCCTCATTAATTAATTTTTCGATGTGGGATTTCAACTAAGATTTTTTGAAACGTCAAAAATGTGTTATCCCAATACCCTATGTTTTGTTGAACCGATGGTATTTCAAATCATCATAGATTGATGATTTTAAGGACCTCAATTTTATACTTGTTTGTGATTGATGACCTCAATCACTACCTATAAATATTTACATTTTTCCTCCAATTATATGTCTCTAATTGCCACCAATGTTCTCCTAATCGAGATCATAATTTGGTGGTGACCCTTTCATTTCTCTTTTCCTCATATTAAGAATAAATTTTAGTAACCCAATTTCAGATTTGGGTTTTCCCACAAATATATTTTCTACTTTCAACCTTTTATTTTTGAAGAACAATTTCAAATTGCGAGGACGCAATTTATTGAAGGAGGGGAGAATGTAACACCCCAGGATTTCATAGTGTGTTATTTCTTCAAAATAATTCAATAACTTTCACTACACGCAACACCGAGTTCAAGCGCACCATGACTCACCAAACAAGCCGTTCAAAAAAGGTTATGAATAGTATTAACTAAATTTTAAACTTTATATAATCCTTATAATTTTAGAATCCATATTATGAGTTTCTTAGACATAATGTAAGAACAAATTCATCTTCAGTATTGTAGTTTTACAAACTTTTAATAGTGAACCCTTTTTAAATAAATTATTTTAAACTTTTTGACTAAATGGGGACATCAAAAAATTTAAAATAAAACATCCCAAGCTTCCACGGTACGCTTTCCTTTGAATAAAACAGTAGCGTGTGTTGTACGCAACTTCGAGTTTTAACACACACCACAACCGATCAAACTAGCCGTTATGAATAGTAATACATAATTTTTTAAATTATATATATTCTATATTTCAAAATGGACTTCATTTTTGGATTCGGAATATCAAATTTATCCTAAGGTGAAATTTTGGTACTTTCGGATAACTTTCATATTTTGATGAATAGTAAAAATTACTAAATTTTAATTAAAAACAACTTTTTTAATCAAAATAATTAATAGTGATAAATTATGAATTTGAGTGGTTTTAAAGTATATTTAGAATATATTTTTACCATTTAATATAATTTTGGTCATTGGACATAATTTTACAATTAAACCGAACATAAACAAGTGTCAATCTTTTGATAGTTATTATCTCTTAAAAACACGCTTTTTGTTTTGACAGCGGGAATTAATTTTAAATTAATTTCTGCCACTTCTGTGTTTTGAATTTAGAAAAATGGATTCCATATTTGGAATCAGGATTGTCAAATTGTGTAAATAGGTAACTTTTATTTTTAGACATTTTGAATAATTATTGCGGTAAATATTTTATTTACCATGGTTAAGGGTAAATCCGGTAAATAAGGGTTAAAAAATAATATTATAATAATACTAAATTACCCTAAAACGTGTCCTAACCTTATTGGTGGACACATACCCGACCATGGTCATCCTTGGGTCAATTTGGGGACCCCTTGGAGCCACTTGTATGTGGTAGGGACACATTATATTAATAAAGTTAAAATAAAAATAAAAATGGCATAAGCTTACATCTTTTAGAAGAACAATTTTTACATAGGGTTATACATGTTGGATTTTCGATTATAAATATTACATAGAAAGCTAAAAAGATTTCATACATAATGATAGTTTATTTATAATTTTTAGACATCACATAAGTTAAATTATTAATGACACAATAATGATGCAATGTTTACCTCATTAATAAATCATTTAAATAAAAAAGCTTATAATGATTAAAATACTATCTAAAACCTGTCCAATTCTTATTGGTTGATTTTATTTAGAATATTAGTCATCTTATCTTCGTCCTCAATGATTTTTGGACCATTATAAACAGAATATAATTATATTATAAAGTAATACTTTCACTCTTTCCTAAAGAGCCCCTCCTCTCTCTTATAAAAGGAGACCACTTCTACTCATTCCTCACACCTCTCAAGCCACTTGGCTCGTCCAAACCATGCCCAAATAAGCTCCCCACATACCTCTCCTCATCCTTGAAGCTTCCCCTTAGGCAGAAAGCATTTCAAGAAGTCCTTTGGTTCCAACCAAAGTGAGTTACCTAAATTAAAGGTAACGTTTTCTCTTAAATTATTTTCCTTTATTTTGCTTCTCCAACCCCCAAACTCTTTTTATTTCCTTTCTTTTGTAACAACACCAGTATCCTCAATATACTAGGATGTTGTTATAAGAAGGATTCAAACTACACATACACACAACTCCATCTAATGGATGATGAACATAATGTTTCTGTGGATGGAAAACTAACGCCTCACGAAACGATGATTGTTCAATGACATCTTACCACCTCTCATGGTGGCCATTATGATGGCACTGTAATTAAATATGATATTAATGATATATATTTTATATATAAGCTTCTGTAATTCCATTTTATTTCATACCATTATTCGTTTCATGTTGTATATACATACGATAATTTCATTTGAGGAAGTGCGGACTACCGCCCCCTTAAAATGATATGACTCGTTCATACCACACATGGAACGTATAAAGGATGGTGTTAATGAACTTAAGTAACATATATAAAATATTATATTATACTGGAATAGTAATATACCTATGTATCATTTGGATTCAATTCTTTTAAAATAAAAATTAAATGGAAGTAGCGTTCGTGCGTACGTACGGACTACCGTCTCCACGAACGCGATGAGATTCATTCTCCATTGTATCCATTCAAGTATAATTATCATTTGATGATTTAAAAATGATGTTTAAGGACTTGATACCATTCTGGATTTGAATAATATACAACCTATCCTTTACAAACATGTCTTACGTAACAAAAGATACAAAAGCAAACAAGAAAGTTCACACCCGAAACAGCGATAATACTAAGATATTATTATCAAATCAATATTAAAAGATCATATATGATATCATATTAATGTATATGATTATTGTATAATAAAAATTATTTCACCATTATACAGGAGGTTAACCTACCCCAACCAAGGAAAAGTACAAGGTAAGGGATTTTCTTATCTCACATTCAATTCCGTGAGATTTCCATTATTCGCCACTAAATTATTGAAAGTGGTGTATTGTGTACTGCCATTTGATATATATTATAATGATTCTCTTTATATTCATGTTATTCTATAAATCATTTGGTTTTTATTAACTTTTGTCCATACGACTCAATTGATTAACGTGGTAAGGGGTTTTCATCTCACTCCTTATTCCCGTGAGATTCATGCCATATTGCCACCATTACCTTTTGTGTGGTGTATGTACTGCCCATAAGTATATTCTTTGTGTAATACACTCTAATTTATGTGTACTTACATATTCATTGTATGATACCTCTTTCATGGGTTGTATGTTTCATAAGTTACCAAACTGGTAAGGGTTATTTCACAATCTCTTCATTATCCGAGGTTGTTTATACGTAATAATCTACTGGGATCTCGTTATCATCCACATCCATGTTTCTTCAAAATGTATTTCAAAACATTTTTAATATTTAAAAGAATATGGGTTAAAGTCATTTATACCCTTGTTTGATTTTTTTTATAAGAGGTTTATAAGGGAATCTTTCCGTCGTTTTCCAAACAAGGTGCTTTTTAACCATTTCGACAGAATTAAGATAAGAATGTTTTTTTTAACTTATACAACGGGTGCGGTTATTTTCCGCCGTTATAAAATCGTCAAAGCTTCCCTTAAAAGCTTATAAGATTATTTTCAAAGAAAATGTTTGATTTTATATGGATCTTAAATGATTTCAAAATAAAAGGAGATATTTCTTTAAAAAGAATTTTGATTTCATCTATGTCAACATCCTTTGATGGGTTTTAAGATTATTTGAAGTTGATTTATTATGAAACAAAACTTCTATATTGTTTTGAAGGTTTTGTGATATGTTTGACTGTGGATGTGCTATTTTTATACCATTCATAGTTTATGGTGAAAGTATTGACATTTCGTATGCTAGTTCCAATAAGAATGTTTATGTTATATTTCAATCTTTACTTCATATGAATGTGTTGGACAAGTATGTTCCAGGTTGGGGACTGGTTAAAGTAAGCCCTCCAGGTTGGGGACTGGTAAAAGTAAGCCCTCCAGGTTAGGGACTGGTAAAATTAATCCCTCCGGGTTGGTGTCCGGTTATTAGAGGCACTCCGGGTTGGTGTTCGGTTATTAGAGGCACTCCGGGTTGGGTTCCGGTTACAGTTATCCCCAAGGTCTTGGGACGAGGCCTTGAAAAGTAATTAAAGTTCAGAATTATGCATTCCAACATTATGAAAGTGGTTATTGATTTTTGCATGTGATTATTCGATTAGTAGAATATCCATGTGAATAAGTAAATGGCTTTATTTCATTTTACTTTTGCCATACTATGTTGAAGTTAAAGTTTAAAAGGCTTTTGTTTTAGTAATGCATTGCCTTAAATGTTTATTCTTATTTATGAAAGTTTCCTCTATATTGTTATCCTTACTGGGCATTTTAGCTCACCCCTTTTTTATGTTTTATTTTTCCCAGGATGTGAAGAAGTAAGTTATGAATGACCTACAGGGATTTTATGAGGGGTTAATAGTGTGTATTATGGAGACATTATGTTGTTGTAGTAGTTTTTCATTTTATGATGTAATGTAAAACCTATGAATATATCTAGTGTTTCCAAGGCTACTAAACCAATCGGTCTTTCGAGATTTGATCTTTCTTGTGATCATGCCAATGTTATGTAATAATGCACCGACTCTGGGAAACTGGGGTCGGGGCGTTACAATATATATATATATTAAATATATCCTTATTACTATTCAAGTAAATGTAAAATAATTAACTAATCACATCGCTTTTTGGAGGTGGTAGTCTACAAATACGCAGGAGCAACATTATCGTTTTCAAATTTATTGGAAGGTGTGAAAGTAGATATGATATTATAATTCCATAAAAATAATTATATCATAAATATCTTGTAAAAACATTATAACCATCATAATAACCATCCATGAAATATGGTGATTGAAAATGAATTATATCAATATATAGAGGCAATAGTCCACAAGTATGATAAAGTGATACTCTCACTTCCCACTCAATAGAAAATATAGTGGATAATGGTGGTTACGTAATTTTAAAAACATTAAAGTATATTAATAATACTAAATTTATTATTTTAAGATGAATACCAAATATTTAGACGATGTAGAAGAAGAAATAAACTAAATGAGGTCAGGTAGGATGATTACATCTTCATCTATAGAACTCTTTAATATCCCTTCTTAAGTTTCCTTAGAATGGTGTTTTAAGAAGATAAAAAACAATAAATTCTATATAAGATATCCAATAATATATTTTTTGGTTTTGTTTCATATATATGGTTAATAGTTTTGTAAAAAGGAAAGGATATGGGTTTCCATTTAAAAGTGTTGGGGAGGACACAATTAAAATTTCTTAAAAGATTAAAATATAAAAATATAATTACCAATAAAAATGAATACAAATGGAAAGGGATTAAATGTTAAGATATTATTATGTATAAATAATTCTATAGAAATATAATTTAGTCAAGTTTAATTGTAAATCTTTCTTTATCTCTTTTTTTAACCCCCTTATACACTCATTTTAACTTTAATCGGTGTAAGACTTTTTTTCTATTTTTAATATTCATTATAAAAAACTGAATTAAAATTATAAACTAATATAAAATATTATTGTTAAAATTTAGAAATCTATTTTATTAAATTAAATTCATATAAGTTTCATAATTTAATTCAATATTAAACTCATAATACGTAACTAAAAGTGGTTTTCCAATAAAAATGATTTCTTATGTATAAAACATTTTACAGAAAAATCCAATATAATATTGATTCAAATGACATCAATAGGATTGTAAATATTTTTAATGAATTAATTTAACTTAAAAAATATTTTAAAACAAAATTGAACTTTTTAAATTCTTGAAACTAAAAGATTGTTTTTAATAAGAATCTATATTTCCACTATTCATCAAAAAATTGATTTTTCATTAAATTATATGCTACAAAAAATACATTTTTGGATATTAGTAGTGGAAAAACCCATTTTTATGCCATCAAGGAAGATATCATAAAGATTAAGAGGGGCCTTCCACTAAAAATAATACATTCTCAATGGGTTACTTCACAATCTCAAAGGTGGATGTGATTTTTCCATTCAATGGGAGGTTATTTTGGACCAATAAATCTATGTTACGAAGAATTATATTAAAATGGAAACCAATAGTATTAAATCACGATTTTGGGATTCTAATATAAGTAACTATCTTCAAGGTGTTATTAAATTCATGTTTTATAAGGTGTTAAGCAGGTTGGTTTGAAGTGGGGATGACTAATTTTTTTTGAATATTCCATATTTAAACCATGATAAGCTAGGCAGGCTATTGGGATTTTAGGATTAAACCATTATCAAAATAAAGTTTTAATTATAACTCACATTAAATATAATTATTACTCAATATATATTTAATAAATCATGTTCACTAGTCAGTATCATTTGTTATTCATATCATCAAGTTGTTTATTATCATTCAGGATAGACCATGCAGTGAACATTTTTTAGTTGCATGGTAAATACCACATATAAGATTGATTTATCCCATATCACTATGACCAAATGTAGTGTAGTTTAGAATCTTGTGATAAGGACATAGGTTGTATTTATTTTAAGGTCATATGAATCAGAAAAAATGTAAAAGTATGAACTCTGGTTGAACCTGGGATAAAAGAAACATAAAACACTATATATCCCATGAACATTGGATTCAAGCCCTAGTAAGTTCATAAAAACTAATCCCTTCATAAATATTACTCGTATGCAGTGAGGTAGGGGATATTTTTCATTTTTCAATATAATAAAAATTTTAGAAATTATCTTTCACTAAGAGTTATCACAAGGTTCAGCCTCTCAAGAAATCACATGATTTGGATCAAGAAGCCAGGCGAATTAATGTAATTTTAAGGTCATGTAGTTTCGATCGAGATACAGTGTAGTCTAACTTCATATATTTAGGATTAGTTCTATGAGTTTTAATATCATTTGGTTAGAATATGTGCTATGAATTTTAATTTTAGGTATCACAAACTTATTCCATGTTGTTTTAATGTCAGGTGATATGAACGAATAAGAAATCTTGTTTAATGTCATAAAATGAGGACCTTTATTTTAATGGATTTTCATAGATGTGTCTCATTGACCTGGGAAACATGTGGCCTCATTTCAACACAGGTTTATCAAGGGACCAATGATATATGATGGGAATCATAATCACTATATTGGAAAAATTTCTGATGGTTAATTATCATAAAAATTATTTAATAGAGAGGCTATTATGGAAAGTGTAATAGTCAATCGAAAATCCCAAAAACTAGTATTATATTACTAAAGTTGATATTATTGTTATATTGAAAGTAACATGTACAAATAAATCCAAGATAAAAGATCCCCATGATTATTTGACCTTCACATTGGAGGGGTGAAATAGAAGTGTCTTAGAAACAAGAAGTGAAATGAGGAACATAATCATAACTAATAATGTCAAAAAAAGGAAATTTTCATATTATATCATGGATTTAAAGTGAGACCCATGTGTTTTATGGTCCCTTAAAAAAATATTGATCATTCTTACTAAAATTTGGACATGTATATTAGGCCTCTATAATTAGTTTTGGGCCTTTCGAGATGGACCATACATATCATGAAATTTAATGTCATACAGCTTGGAAAAATTGTCATGTAGTTAAACATCATGCTGCAAGGACACCATTCCATACAGTTGAACATCATGTGACAAGGAACTTGTGCTATAAAATTTATAGACATCATGTTCATACTTATTTACCCTACTTTTGTGTATGATGCATATCAATCACACTAATTTGTTTTATTAATCAAACCCACTAAGATCATGTGATCCATGATCAGTGTGAGTGACAAGGGATGATTGTAAAATCAAACATATCATGAAAGAGTAAAAAACATGGATTGTAATTAAAATAGATGTTTATCTTATTATCGTGAGTATGAACATGTTTCACAATTTATATTCATATATATATGAATTTTGATTAGGTATTTCCATATTTTATTCACACAAGAATATAAGAAACTATTCTTATTAATGTGTAAGGGAAAGAGAAAATATAAATAAAATAATTTTCATTCATCGTGTTTAGGTGATTGATTTTCCTTTTTTATTTTTTAAAAATTATTGAAGAATTATTTTATCACTACATATCCCATGGAATAGGATTCAAGACACATATAATTGTCAAAATTCATTTCCGTACATAGATCTCTCTCATATATGTGGAGGGTATTTTATTATTTTTATAGAGGGTCAAAACAAGGAGGGGGTTACATGGTACAATTTTAGATCAGATCATTGATATGAAAATGAAATTTCTAATTGAGTTAGTAATACTCCACCTAGACCTTATTAGGAAAGTGAACCCTAACACAAGGGCTATCAGGTATGACCCTAACCCTTGGAATTATAATGAAATAGAGTGGTTATCCTATAAATATCGATTTCAAACAAAGTGTATAATGGAATTTTTAGTTTTTGTTCATATAAAATACACCCCACTAAACTTTATATTGTTTTATAGGATGGACGAAATATTTTTTAAGTTAAACATAACAAAACTAGGACTTTTGGGTCTATTCTCTTAGTTGTGAGATAAACAACCATACCCCCTAAGCTCAATTGAGTCATGATTTCAATATGAAATAAGGGTAAATATGATAATTTATCACATCACACAATAGTTTATAATTTTGATAAATGTTATATGGAAGTAATTTCACATCAAATGATGTACGACAATATGTAATAGTGGTAAATATCAGTGGTTGGGCCCAAGATAGAAAACTTGGGCATCGCTACATATCTAATGAGGGTATGAGTCAAACTACACATTATTCATGAATATAGTATCTATATAGATAATAATATTACATAGAGATAAGTGAATTTAATTTTTATAAATATCTCACTGATGTGTATTGAATTGAAAATTAAATTTAATTTTTTCCTAACATGAGATGAAAGGAATCACAATATAGATGAGATCTCCATGGTAAGACAAGGCTATAAAACTTTTTTATAGTGAAGAGTTATTGAAAACTTCTCATCATGAGTAGGTATAACCATACATTGGAAACATTCTACAAATATTTGGATCAATTGTAAAAATGTGGGTTGGTCAAAAAATTGACTGCATGTCGTGCATTTTTATATCATGTGATAGGAAGTAAATACAAGAAGCTTAATGTCTTATGGAATTAACTTTATCCCTTAATTTTAATTCCATTATTCTAAAATAAAATGCTATATAGTTTAAATTCACGAAACTGGGAATATGATGTATAATAGATTAACATCATGTGTAAAGGATTTTCTAATAACATAACTCATTATGAGGTGTGACTTTTTGTTGGATCCAGAATAGCTCACATGTATGTTGTATGAGTTTCAAGATCCTTTATGTGATGTATCAAACCAAACTTCACTCATAAGTAATCAAACCTAAGAGACACATTGAATCAAGTGTATATCCTTATATGCAAGAGTAAGACGAATAGAATAGAGGGTGTACGGTTGTATGTTGGTGATACATACCCTATTTGTTAGAGTAAAACAATGTGGTAAATAATAATAATGTAGTGTAAATAATAAATAAATGAAAATAAATAAATATAACATTAATAACAGATACAATTTCTTAAATGGTATCATGTAAAGATAATGTCATGTCAAAACAAGAATGGGGTCCAGGAAAAACATGGAAACATGCATAAAATATTACATATCAAAACAAAAAATTAAAAAAGATCTAAACTCCATGAGAATCCCAAGCATGGGACCAATCCCTTTCTCTAATACTCATAATCTTCAACAGAATCAACCTTCCAAAGCCATAATCTTCCATTCGCCTTTTACTACATCAAATAAGCTTATCTGAGTACCAAATGGAAGCCTAAGTAGAGTGTTAGTTAAACTCAATTTGGAAACCACCAAAAGTATCTAGTGAATATATAGTTTGTGGAAATATATTGTTATAATGTTAAATTGTGAAAAAAAATTAAAATGGTAAAAAAATAAAAACCATGTCAAGCTTGGGATCCTATGGGGATGTCTATCCAAACATTCCTACCTTGGCCTATGTTCGATATATCTCAACATATGACTTATAAATTTTCAAGTGACTTAGGGAATATATCCCAAGTGTCCATGTAATAATTACATTGAGAACATCCTCATATCTATTCTGTGCATTCCCACACATAGATCACCCATATCAAATCTAAAGATGGACTATATAATTCATGACTTTTGGAATTCAATCCAGATTATAGTGATTAATACATGTAGTTTGGAAAAAAAATTGAGTGAAATTTAATTGGTGAACCATTATAATTTCACTATTAATAGTTTCTAATAAAACCAAGGAAAAATATCCTTGCATTTAGGGTAGTATTTTTTTAGAATCCAAGGGGATAACCTAAGGCAATATGTGTCCAAAGACATCGACTGAGCCTATGGATATCATCCCTATCATTCTATGTATTATATAAAATTTAGATGAATCTTAAAACATTAATGTGAGGAATTCATCATTTAATACAAATATTGAATCCAAGTAAGTGTACCACTTGTAGTATTAATCAATGAATCATTTTTAATACTATGAGTAATTCAAGAAATTCCTACTTGGAAATACAAGGATCAATAAAGTTATACAACACCTATAATGGTGTGAACAATTCTTGCAACTATTAACCAAATCATAAGTGATAAATTAATCACAAGTCCTAAGTAAGTATTTAAAGTTATTCAAAAAAATAAATTTAATCATTTTATTTATTGACATTATAGTTGTTAAACAAAGTATATTTGATGGGTGTTTTCGGTCAAAGGGAAACAAAGGTTTTTAATAGAATTTAAACTAACATACCATATAGTATGGTTTCTAATTATGTCATGGGTTTTTGTAACACCTCACAATCAATGTCTAGATATCTAATTAATGGAATAATATTTTTAGAGGCAACGTATGAAAATTATGACATGCAGAATACTGAAGAAATTTATAAATAGAGCGATGTTGATGGAAAATTCATAAACGACCTATATTAGCCCTTTGGTAGAATCGTCATCAATTATTAGCCTTATATTTTGGATGTAATTATTGAAAATGATAAAAAATAAAATAAACTGAAGTATAAAATACTACAACACAAGGAGATGACAAAAAAAATAAAAAGTGAAGGAAAGAAAAGAAGCAAGAGAAATTCCATACATATTGAGTGGGATTAAACATGAAAAACAAAGATCAAATCGGTGTTTGGATGAGGGGGATACAATAAATACTATAGGAGAGGGTAATGATAGCTTTTATGTAGTTATTGTGTGTGAATGTGGAGAAGAAAATAGAAAAGTAGAATTAAGGAATATGAGGCGAAAGGCCATTTTAATAACATTAAATGGGTGTGATTTGGCTATAAAGTCATCCAAACCATACACCAACCATTTTATTCTAATTGTCCAGGAGCCCATACCTATTTTTTTTAGGTGAATGGTTTTAAAACCTATGTAAAAACTATGTGTGCTTCACCTATAAACAAATATCATGTTTTAATGGTTGTGTGGCCCTTTTCTCATGGTTTAAAAATTTGTTCTTCACCTTCTCATGGTCGCACTATTTTGGTGAATGGTAAGTGTTAACAATGCACTAACAATGTGCCCCATACTTTTTCATTAAAAACCCTTACTCTGGAATCTAAAATAATCATTAATTCTCCTGAAACCTATAAGACTAATTTGGGAACTTCAATTTAGATAAGAAAAATATTTACAGTAAAAAATTAAATGAAACATACCTTCATAAAGAATCATGATCTTACAACCTCCCATCTTTAATAAAACTCGTCCCAATGTTTCCCTTTTGAGGTGGTTGAGCATCATCCAAAAATAACTCTGGAAATTAAGAATGTATGTTGGAATCTAATTCCTAGGTCTCATCTAGTAAAAGGATATTCTACCATGGAACTAAAACAAAAGGAACTATCCTAACTTAGAAATATTTTATACTGTGGTTGATGATATTAATTGTATATGCCTCAAAAATAATAAAAAATATGATATATCAACTTCTTTAGGATCAAAAACCTGATATGGGTTAGAGTGATAATAGTGTCATTGAAAAACATGGAATACATCATGCATAAAACATGTACTATTGAGGAAGATCCATGTGATATGATATCATCCTAACCCTCTCCAAGATCACTAAAGGTCTTAGGAATCTAGGTGGTAGTTTATCTTATTTATGAATTCATTGATGACCCAATATAGGCGAAACACATAGGAAGACTTGATCTCCCACCTCAAACTACATAGTACACTAATGGTGGTCATCATATGACTCATACATAGAATGATCCACAACCATATGTTAATTAATCATTTTTACCTAATGTGATGTTTCCTAAACAAGATGCAGTCCCAAGAGCACAACCTATTTGTCCTCTAACTAGAACTATAGTGAATAGAAATGCCTAGTGTAGAGTTCCTCAAAAGGATCTATATGGATAGTCACTTGAAATATATTATTACAGGAAAACATAGATAGAGATGGGTATATTTACCAACATTCTCCAAAATAAATGATACATGATCGAATCCTATCCTCGGTTACTTTTATAGTTTACTCTTACTGGGCATTGGTCTAAGGGTCTATGATGTACTCAGAAGTATATGTGATCCAAATGATTTTTATAATCCCTTCTTGAATGGAGATGTTAACCAAGAATCCTTATCTTATATTATGGTACATGAAAACCCATGAAGTAATTTTATCTCATATATGTAATGTAACCCATGTTCCTCCACTGATATGGTCTCTTTGATAGGAAATAAGTGGGAAACCTTCGTCAACCTGTCCAAAATTACCCACATAATGTCACTGCCTCAAGGGGACTACAGTAAACCCATCACAAAAGCCATGCTGACATCCTCCCATTCCCACTCTAGGATTAGTAATATCTGTAAGATACCTATAGGTCATTGGTGTTCTACTTTTATTTTCTTAAAAGTGGAATACTTAGTAGAAGATCCAATAATATCTTCTTTCATCTCATACCAACAATATTGGTAAGGTAGATCATGGTACATCTTCTAATTTCAGGATTTACTAACTATATTAAAGAATTTGATTCGTCCATTAACTCTTCCTGCATGTCTTCAAATACCCAATCTTTCCCATGGATATTCAAGATCTCAACCTCATCAACAAACCAACTAGGTGGTGGGCCCTCACTTAAAACACTTTCCCTCGGGACTAAGCCTTCATAACCTAAAAGTTTTCTCCACATAAATCAATCTAGAAGTGGTTAAAACACTAAAAATACATGATAAATTTTTTTCTCATGATACCATTAAACAACATAATACATCTCAAAAGAAATATCCATCAACTTCCATTCACTACTGGCTTCCAGAACAACTTGAGTCTGGGTCTTTCATCTCAAACTGTTAGAAACTACATTGCCCATACCTTCCATGTTAAAAATCTAAAAGCTAAAGGATTAAAGGTATTAGACCTGTATTATTTTTTGTAATTTCTTGTCACACTGAGATAATATATATTTAATACTTTTATGGTCTTTGTATACCATGAACCATTCCACCAATAAGTAAATTTTGGAACAATGTAGACCATGAACAAAAACTGCTAACTCCATGTCATTCATCAGGTAATTATGATTGTGAGTCCTCAACTAATGAGACCCATATGCTATGAATAATTATACTTGCATCAAAATATCACCAATATGGATTCATGATGCATCATAACAAACTTTTTAGCCCCTTCCTAGCATATGTAAAATCATTATTGGAACTAAGGTGGGCCTTCATTTTAACTCTTGAAAGGCCTTTTCACATGCTTCAGATCAGTTAAACTTTATACCTCTCTTGTTCAAGACAATAATTCGTTATGTAAGGTTTGGATATTCTATAATGAAATTTTTATAGTAACTTTTTTATCCCCAATAAAATCCGTCTATTAAAAATAATCTTGGGATTCTCCCAGGAAACAATGACATGCACCTTCCCTAGATTCAATAATACACCTCCTTGGAAAATAATTTGATCCAATAAGTGAACATTATCAATATAGAAGTGGAATTTTTTTATCTTGTAATAGAACCTATTCTATCTTAGTATACTTAGTGTGACGTCAAGGTGTTCATAATGATGTCTAGTATGATATTAAACCAAGATATCTCCCATTAAAACAACCACAAAATAATCTAGATATTGGTGGAAAACCCAATTCATTCAGGCCATAATGACAAAATGCATATTTGTTAGACAAAAATAAATAACTAAATATTCATATAGGACATATCTACTTTGTAATAATTTATTTGATTATTTGAGGGACTAAACCTTGGATTATGATAACCATATCATAACACAATTTTTTAGTACACCATGGCTCCTTGTAGTAGATCAAAGTGATAATTAATATGAGGAAGTGGGTATCAGTTCTTAATAGTATATAGTTTTAACCATCATTAATTTACCAATAGAATTGTCTAATAATATTTATTTTTTGTAAAATTCAAGGGTAAAGCCCAAGGAGATGTTTTGGGTCATATAAACCATTCGACTTTTAGGTCCTTTAACTAATTTTTGAGTTCCCGATGCTCAGTAGAATCCACCCTGTATAAGGGAATTCATACTGGTTCTACTCCTGGAACAAGATCAATAATTAATAACACATCTATCTCAACATGTATTTTGGAAAATTAATTAAGGAAATAATCTCTAAATTTGTCCTCCACTATAGTAAAAATAGACTTTTAAACTCCTTATTCATCAAGAAACAAACTGGAAATATGGATGGATACTCCACCCAACACTTCACACTCAAGCCCAGCTCAAGTTTTCTAGACGTCCCATTCTCTATTGTAAACATAGATACCAGATTTGGGTGATGATAAAGACGCCCTATAGTTATAAAAATGGATTACTAATAGACAAGGGTAGTTTCCTATCTTGATAAGAAAATGACTGGTCCATCCCGATAATTATGTCAAAACATTTCATCTAGAGGGAAAAAAGTATTTCATAGAAAACGGTAATCACCTATCTCATGGGGGTAAGCTTGTATTTGTGAACAAATTATTACATTACTTTAAATGGATTAAAAAGATACATTATACCACAAAATTAATCAATCTCATATCCAAGACTCTCCATTGAATCCATAAAAAAGAGTAGGCATGAAGTTTTAATATCAAATAATGAAGATTCAATGGTCTAGGATACTAATATCATACCTCATACTATAGAAGGACTCAAACTCTAATCCTCTAGAATATGATTCACTATATGTAACTAACCCTATACATATCCCTAAGAAACAACCTCATCATGATGTGTAGTTACTCTATGCTGGAACTTTGCATCAAGTGTACGACTTCTTTGACCATGAATACTACCTCAACCTGATTTCCCAATGATACTCCAGCTTCTTGCCTAATGTGGAGTCATTTATCCCACTTTATAACCTAGATCTGGTGAATATCATTTTCACTAGTCGTCAATGGAACAAACCATTAGAATCTATAAATATAACATATTTTTCATTAAGATTTCACTACACTGAGTTTTTGAAACTCTGATGATTCATGTGACCTTTCTTTCAACACTTATAGAATACTAGATAACTACCTATTTAGATACTTTTAATACCACTCCCCTAATGAGAAACCTCCATGAAACATTTCCTACCACTATTTTAACCACTTTTCTCCCAGGATTTTGAACCACCATGCCCCACACCTTAGGCTTCTCTTAAGTTATTATCGATGATAGGGATCTGATTTATGATTTCAATGATGGTATGAAACCAAAAAACATTCACCTCAAATAGGATGGTATATCTAAGGAAATCCTCAAAACATCTCATCCTGGATATATCATCATCAGCAATAGTGGGTGAAAAGCTCTGGAGCTCTATGAAGATAGTTGGGTTGTCTATAAAAAACATAGTCCTCTACTTCAGATTCATAAAATATCTATCTCAATCGAATATTAGTCTCTATTGGGTAAATTAATCCTAGAAATTTTTCTAGAAATTACTCCAAACCATACCTCGGTTTTGATATGCTTAGGTAAAAACATCCCACCATATCTTGGATGATCTGTGAAGTATATAAGATTCCAACTTAACACTCATATATAAATAAGTCTCTAGGATCTCATTGATTTTATGAATAGACTCACTCCACATTTTCCCCACATTAGGATTGTTATCCCCTGATAAAATAATTGGGTTTTTATCTTTAAACTCTCTTATCAACTCAGACATAGTCGATGTAGCCCATGAACTCCCTCTATAGATAGTACCAATCATAAGAAACATTCACAAGGATGGGAATCAATGATCAGTCTAATAATTATTGTTGGTACTACTTTAGGCGCCACATGTGGCACTACAAGCGGTAACCCTGGTGGATTAGGTCCCATTAGAAAGGTGTGTGGTCATCACCACCTTCATGTTTCTCGACCAAAGGCCATCATGGAGGCATATATATACAATTCCAATCACAAGCCTCTGACAAAATACAAGGTCAAAAATATTGAAAGTGGTATAGAAAGGATGTAATCAAGGACTGAGTACTATAGATATTCTACGCAACTAGATATTTTGAGGTTCATGTTATAATACAATAATCCATGTTTTAAATCAAAAATGATCAATTACATAGGGTTTCAATTTCTTGTTATAAAGGAAGATACTTTTTATGTTATAACTGGATTCCCCAATTAATTGGAGCCATTTCCTTTAAATGATAAAATATAAAAAAAATATTTATAAAATTGTTCATTTATATTTATTTCTATTTTAAATTTATAAATACATTATCATCATAAGTTACAATTATAATTCCATGAAACTATAACCATCCTTCTACATAAAATAATAGGATGTAACAATTCCATATACAGTGGCTCAATTATGTGGATTTCCATTCCCAATCTATTGAGGCACAAAATTTATAGATTACAATTGGAATCAATTAAAATTCAACTAACTAAATTCATTATCCAATATACCTAAATTTCTATGGCTTAAAAATTCCAAAAAAATTTACTTATGCTTCCACAATCAAGTTATGTGGGAAAACTCCATTTACGTTGATGTAGACATTATAAGTATCTAATTATTTTCCCTTTTTTCCTAAAAAAATTTCTAGAAATTACATACATAACAATCAAGGCATGTACGATAAGAAAAATGAAATAAAATAAACATGGAATGTTATATAAATGAAATATATATACTTGTTATCATATTATTATGATTTAAGAAATACTCCCTTTCTATACCGGTCCAAGGGTAAAAATACATAATATAAGATCATAAAGAATGTGTACAACCTAATGAAGAAAATAATAAAAATGTAGTAAATGAAATCTAGAATATTAAATATTAATCCTATTATCTTGTATTTTCCACCGAATATAGGTTAACTACTACTCGGAAAAACTTATTACCAACTTGTAACACTTCTTAGTCTCTTTTGTAGAAATCAAAAATAGTAATATAATTGAAAGGAAGCCTATTATTCTACTTTGTGATATTCCGATCCGAGTTCGGTCATAATTAACCAATCCTGAGGGCTACATAGCCTCACTCATGAGACCACATAATCTTGAAGTTATTGAATAGATGTGAGAGAGTATGGTGATATAGTTTGGAGGTTTTACCCTCTTTATAGAATTAAAACAAGATGTTAAATAATAATAATGAATTAAAATAATAACGTAGTGAAAATAATCCAACCATGCATTAATAACATATATAAGGTAGTAAATAGTGTCATGTACAAATGATGTCCTATCATTACCAAAATGGGGAGTAGGAAAAACATGGAAGTAGTCATACTGTAGTATATTTTACTACCAAATATAAAAAATTTACGAAATATCTAAAAATCAATATAATTTCAGGTGTTGGATTGGTTATTTTCTCCCATACCCTATTCTAGAACATAACCAAGTGTCTATAGTTGGTCACTTCCCTTTATCCTTTATTACATCCATAAAGTTTATCCAAGTACCTAATGGTATCCTAAATAGGGAGTGATTAAAAATTCATAGCCAACCAATAATGGTGTATAATGAAAATACAGTCTATGGGTATAAACTATTATAGTATAAATTATTAATAATATTTAAATGATAAAAAAAGAAACCATGTCGAGCTTAGGCTCCTCTAGACATGCGCATCCAACCTATCCTTCTTCGACCTAAGCCAGATGTCTCTAAACATGTGACCTATAAATAGTCTAGGGAACCTACTCATATATCCAATGTTTTTATGTTTTATTAACTCTGTTGAAATTCCAATAACAAGCCTAGTCATTCCCATACAAAACATTCCCATTTCGAATACATGGAAGAACCATGGAATTCATGACTTTTGGAAGTTAGTCCTTCTAAAAGTGATCAAGTCATTAGATTTTTTCATTTTATTTTAGTTCAATATGAGTGGTGAACCCTTGAAATTTTACTCCTAATAGTTTCAAATAGAAACAAGGATATATATACTTTAAATTCAGGTAGGACACTATTGGAATCTAAGGGGAAGACCTAAGGAATTTTGTGTCTAAAGACATCAGCAGAACCCATGGAGATCATCCCAAGAATTATATGTTTTCTGTAGAATTTATATAAATCAAATGATGTCATGAAAAGTCATTCATCAAGTAAGACAATGATTTAATCCATTTGGGTGTACCAATTGAAATTCTCATCAATGAATCGAGTGTCATCCTATAAGTCACTCAAGTAATTCCCACTAGTAAATACAAGGATCACTCTAGACATGACACACCTATAATGGTATGAAAAATTATTTCAACCAATAATCAAAGAATAAGTTATTAAGTAATCATAAGGACTGGATAAGTTTTGAAACCAATGTTGTTCATTGCTAAAAATGGAGTTCTTTTGGTGTATTTTTTTCAATCCACACTCGGTAGATCATGGATTTCATTTGTTGTTGTCAATACTTACATATAAGATCATGAATTCTATAAGGAAAAGGACCATAAATTTTAAGCAAAACATAGTATTAAAGGTGGAATTTTTTCCCAGTGTTATCCATATTTTTATGTCCAAAAATAGAAGAATAGAGAAAAGTGAATTTGGAAAAGGGAGTTGTGTGCAATATTGAAGGGGATTTCGTATCTTGCACGCAATGATTATTTCATTATTATTACTTCAAAATATGTAAAATTCAATGATTTTGTGAAATATTAGGTTGTGTGGAATAATCTTAAATGCCCAATGAAATGATGAAAGGGATTTTTCACACTCATATAGAATCTTTCTAGCACTGATGAAGATACATCTGAATATTGTGCACAGGGTCACCAAGGCCTATAAATAGGCAGCTACCCCCAATCAGAACCTATAACTTTTCATCGAAGATCGGGTTCCTCTATCATGAAAACTATTTTCACGTGGAAGAGAAGTAGAGAGAAATTTTACGCGCAACATGTTCCTTTATTCTAAAAATACCATCTGAACTTTGTGGTGGTGGTGCATGAAATATAAGGGGTGCGTAAGAAATAAGGGATACGTAAAATGAATCATTCTTGAAAAAACTAAAATCATTCGCACAAGAGAAGTTTTTTGTTCAAGTGATGTGATGATCTTTCAGCATGTTTTGAATGTTCAGTTTGTTTTAGCAGTTCTTCCAAATGCATCAATTATAGACATTGATGCAAGAAGAGTCTCATGCTGCAAAGAGACAAATACATCAATGTCAATATATTGAAGAGACCTTCAAGTGAATAAACTAAGTGAGAATTCTCCCAAGGCATTGAGCTTGGGGGAGTCAACAGATGTGTTATGAGGGACACCATGAGCTATCCCTAAATTCTTGTAAGGGAAGTGTTCCTGGAACACATTGAATATGACCAGACTTTTTTATTCCATAGCTAGTTAAGATTAGTGGATTTTTGTATTAACAAAACACTATTATCATATTCTCCTTGGACATATCCCTTAGTGGGGAACCAAGTAAAAGTGATGTATCATCTCTTTTCATATGAAATTTTTATTTCTGATCACATATATCATACAGTTTGAATGATATCCTACCAACATGGGAACAAGATACATCATATTAAAAGAAAACATTGACACCATGATTCACCCCTCCACTATCAGGTTGTCTTGAGGTCCTATAAGTGATATCATAGTATAAATGTTTTTGGTCTTTAATATGTCTTTCGATGTTATTGAGAATTCATTCAATGTTCGGGGAGTCTCCCTCTTTGATGGAAGTAACATTCAAATTTGTAATAATATAATGAGATCTCATCTAAGATATATTTGAATGGATGTCCTTTTTCTACTATGAAAGGAATACAAGTCACTGATCCAAAAAGATTGTCTATGACTGATACAAAGCGAAATTGTTTTGATGTGGATGCTAAATCACAAGAATGCTCTCCAGTGCATCACTTTTTTATCAGATCTATCAAAAGGTGATGAGCTACAACTCATAAAATTCTATTTGGAAAAAACTCAAAAATATTTATGAAGGATACATTAAAGTGAAGGAGGGGAAACTGTATGTTTTTCACTATAGGTTTGATGATCTGAAGATGCACCCTGATTAAAATGTAGACTCCTTCTATCGAATTACTAGTGTTGTAGGAGAAATTTGAGGTCTTGCCAAAGAGATCAAATACATTGATAATGTAATGAAAATATTAAGAAGCATTCCACCTATTTATAATGAAAATGTGTCATATCTTTAGGAAAGGGATCTCTTAAAACATTATCTAGATGATCTGTTGAGCAACCTAGTGGAATATGAGATGTGAGTCAAACAAGAAGATGTAATGTCTCAAGTAATTAAGGAAATGGATTTCAAATCAATTGAAAAACATGAAATTTCAAAAGATATTTCTGATGAATGTAATGAGTAAAATGAACTTCTTTTTCTCATTTTAAAGAAATTCATCAAGGGAAAAGTAAAATTTCAAGGTAAGTTACCTATGGATTGTTTTTGATGGGGTAGATTTGAGTACATTACCTCTCTGTACACAAGAATGTTCTATTATGAAGGGCGTGAGGATGGAAACATGGAGAAACCTAAAAAATGGTTTTTCAAAAATGGAGACTTCAAATATGTAAATAATTTATAGAGGAAGAGTTTTTCCTGTTGAAGAGAAAGATGAAGATAATTAATTATTTAAGAATGAAAACTAGAATTTAAATCTGGAACCCATTATTCCATAATGGCTAACGTTGAAAAATCAGAACCATCAGGAGATAAAACTAGAGATAATCAATTGGCCACTGATACTTATCTCAATTTGAAAATAAATAATTCTCTTGGTAAGATTTATAATCAATGTAAGTGATGAAAAATTGGAAAGATGTTTTGGAATAATCTTTAGAATATGTTGATCAACATGAATCTTAAATTGAAGGACAGGAAGAACTTGTGAAAGTATAATCATCAATCCTTTAAATCACAGAAGATTTATTAGATCTAAAGATCAGAATTGAATAATAAGAAAAGTTCATCAATTTCCTTACCTATATAATGTAGGATAACTCCAAGACTATTGAGGGATTGGAATAATAATTTTTTACTCTTAGGAGTAAAATTGAAAGTGAATAAAACTCAAAATAAGCAAAGAAGAAAAAACAATTTAGAAAATTCGAAAATGCTGAGTTGTTGGATAGAGATAATCATGCTTTCGATAGATTTGAAAATATATTTAATGATAAAATACTTGTGCGAATGGGTAATGTTGGAATCAGTTCTGATTCCAAGACATCACATGCTGGAAACAAAATGATCCAAAATTAAGGTAAGCTGAAAGATGGACATGTTAAAAAATAAACTAATGTACTGAAAAGGAAACCCTCAATTTAAACTAAATGGATAATAAAAAACATTCCTCATGAAACCATAAATTATTGAAATAAAATATGCCTTCTTAAGTAAGGATACATGATGTGTAATAGAAATTATAAGGCATTCCCACTTTTGATATTTCAATTCTGTGGTTATTTGGGCCATACCATGTCACACTATAAAGAAGAAAGGATCTATTCAAATGCAGAATATATTAGAAGTCAAAAAAAGATAATTAATTTATATACTAATTCTTATAGAAGGAATAATTTCTATGTATATTGTTTTCAGTGTTCTAATGTTGTCCATAAAGTTGTGTATTACAGGTAGAGGAATGATAGGATAAATTCATACAATACTCACAGACAGGTCAATATTTTCCAAATAGATGGTGTTGATATTTCAAATAGGTTTTATCATTTGTAAGAAGAGTATGAATATAAATAACCCATGCATGAAGAAAATATATATGAATGTATATACCTATCCTCCTATGAATATAATATTTCATGGAAATAAAAGATGAGAAATAAAAAATCCAACCTTAAAAAAGTAACTCTTAAAGCTACAATGAACAAGAGCACTTGGATTCTTTATAGTGGGGGCTCATACCACATGATGGAAAATTTAGACCTTTTAATAAATGTTAAGAAAAACATTGATGAAATAGTAAGGTTCAGTAATGATGGTTCTTGAAAGATAAAAGGAAGTGCAAGTACTGAGATGAATAATGGAGATTTGGTGAAAACTGAAGTTCTTTATGTGGATGGATTTCATAAAAATAATCTTAACATGAATAAAATATATGAATCATGACTTAAAGTGACTTTTAATCAAAAATTTCACATTATAAAGTGAAATAGAAGGAATTATATCATGAAAGGTTATATAATAGCTTGAAACTTATACTAGGTTGATAGCTAAGAGAATATTTTCTATTTAACTATTGAAGAATAAAATAACTTTTAGAATTGAAGGTTAGGAACATTAATTAATAGGAAATGAAAAATAAATCTATGCTGAATATATTCATGGATATCTCAAATATGAAACACGAAAAAAGTACATGTGATTTATGCATACGAGGAAAGATGGTTTGTAGTTTATATCAACTAAAGAGGACAAGTGTATCAAATCTTTTTGATATCATCCATAAAAATGTATGTTTCCAAATAAATATTGATGGAACACATAGAGAAAGGAACATTGTCATTTTCATTGATTATTATAGTAGAATCTCTAGGGTGATGGTTATACATAGAAAATAAAAAGTGATTTACTGCATGAAAACATATCCCTGAATCACTGAAAATGATACTAGACAGAGAATCAAAGTTATACAGTCTGAAAATGGGGGAGAATACACATCCATTGAGTTCTAAAATTACTTAGAGAAGCATGGAATACAAAATGAGGTGGATGTTCTGAGAACTCCCCAGCAAAATGGAGTTGTTGAGAAGAGGAATCAACAGGTGAACAATATAGACAGAACTATGATGATTGATATTTGTATCTATCGACATTACTAGAAATAGGTTGTTCATGCTATTGTGTATATTCAAAATCAAATAGGGCTATATATGGGAGAATCAAATACCCCATGTGAGTTGTTTCGGGGAAGGAAACCCTCTTTTAGATATTTCCATGTTTTTGTAAGTAAATGTTTTACCAGAAACAAAGAAGGAAATTAGGGAAAATATGGTGATGTGGCTGATAAAAGAATATTCCTTGAATATTAAATAAATAGAAAACCTATTATTTTATTAATAACTATCTTGGAAAAAATGTGGAAAGTAGTGATATTAATATAGTTGAAGATAATACCATCAATACCATGATAGGATCTTATGCTAATGTGATTAAAGATGCAGAAGATATGGGACATGGAACAGATTCAAATTAAGAAGTAGGAGAAGTTATAAAAAAACATTTAGAGGTCACAAAATGATGTGGATTCAGATGAAGAATTAAAAGAATAAACTATGGTTGATGAAAATCCTCCAGAACCTCATAGGAGAAATTAAAGGGAAGAAATTGATCAATCCAATATAATTGGGGATTAGACGCCACCCACAGAAACAATAAGAGTGAGGAATAATGCACAATCTACATTCCTATCAATTATAGAACCATACTAATTTAAATAATCTTTAAAATATGAATCATGGGTAAAATACATGAATAAAGAGTTGGATCAGATTGATAAGAACCAAACATGAGATCTATTCAAGATACCTAAAGGTCACAATGTGATTGGAATAAGGTGTATTTTTAAGAAAAAATACGATGAGAATGTTAATGTGATCAGAAATGAGGCATAACTAGTGTGTAAAAGATATTAAAATATTGAATGAATCGATCTTAAAGAAACATTTTATATTGTGGCTATACTAGATTCAATCAGACTTTTTTCATAGAAATACAAAGAGGATACATAGTTTAGCAACTGGATTTCAAATTTTCTTTCTTAAATGATGATCTTGAAGAAGAATTTTACATCAAACAACCAGTATCTTTTCTTCATAGAAATTATTAAATTAAGGTCTAGATGCTAAAGAAATATCTCTATAGATTGGAATAGGCACCATGGTCATGGTACTCTTGGATGGATTCTTATCTAAAAAATATTCAATTCAAAAGAGGAGGATTAGATCATAATCTTTTCTCAAAAAGATATGTTCATGGTACTATTATCAGTTGATGATGTTATTTTTTCTGGAAGATGGTAGGGGTCAGTGGATGAATTTTTTAATCACATGAAATCATAATTTTAAATGTCTATGATTGGTGAAATCACATATTTCTTAGGGCTGCAAGTGATTTAGATGAAATCTTACACTTTCATTTCCTAGGAAAAGTATGAAATAGATTTTCTGAAGAAATTAAATATTGATGAATTCAAACTAATTTCAACTCCAATTACGGATATAAAGAAACTAGGAAAACACGAAGATCATACATATATAGATCCCAAAATGAATGGGAGAATCATTGGAATCTTATTGTACCTGACTTCAATATAGACAGATACTGTCTTCAAAACATGCTTAGCGTCCCGATTTAAGAGTAATCCCAAGGAAGAACAAATGGAAGTAGTGAAAATAATTATGAGGTATATTCAAGGTACTCACAATTATGCCTTATACATTGCTGCAGGAAATGATAGTGAACTTCCAGCATTTTCTGATACTGATTGGGAAAGATATGTTGTTGATAGAAAGTCCACAAGTGGTAGCACATTATTTATTGGAATGAATTTTGTGGACTAGCTGAGAAAGAAATAGTAAAGTACTTATCCTAGCACATCTAAAGAATAATATATCTTAGATATAAAGGTATGCACTCAGCTGCTTTGGATGAACCAACAATTGACAGATATTGGTGATGAGATGAAACAACTAATGGTGATTCATTGTGATAACATGAGTGCAATTGATCTTAAGAATAATCATGTTTAGCATTCTCTAACAAAACACATTGAAATCATATATCACTTTATCAAGGAAAAAAGTTGACGAAATCTTGATTAAAATGGATCATATGGGAACTGATGAGCAAGTGGATGATATTCTGTACAAACCATTGGCAGCAGCAGCATTTGAGATGCATCAGTTGAACCTCAGTGTTCAACCCACTCCCAGTACTTGAAGAGGTTATAGTGGTTACCCTATACCTAGTTAAATTAACCATTTTAATCTGTTTTTTGAATGGTTTCAGGTTTATGGGGGAGATACGATCTAGGGGAATATTTTTTTAGAGATTTACATTGTATAAATTCTAGTCTTTTGTTTTATTTCCAATAGGAGAGAATAGAGAAATTCAATGGTACTTAATTGTACAAAGGTGGGAAATAGGATGAGAATGAAAAATTTTTTTGGTTGTAGGAAAAATAGAGATTAGAGAAATTCAAAATTCTTATAATGGGGGAGAATTATGAGTTTTAAAAAGGGATAAGATGAAAACAGTGAAATAAATTCAGTCTTATGAGGAAATAGTTAAATATTACAGAACACGAGAACCCAATTCATGATTCCCCTCTTTTTTTCTACACCGATAATTACTTACGTAGACTTACAGTGCTGGATATGTTGATTCTTGCATATCAGTTTTTTATAGTGTTTGGTACTCTGTTTAATTTATCTTGAGATTTCCAACAAACCCAATGGGGGGATTGTTAAAACCAAAGTTGTTCATTACTGAAAATGGATTTCATTTGTTTTTTTTTTGTCAATAATTCTATGTTGATCAAAGAATGTATTTTTTTTCAATCCTAACATGGAAGATCTAGAATTCTGCAAGGAAAGAGACCATACAGTTTAGGCTGAAGACAGTATTGAAGGTGGCATTTTTTCCCTGTGTTTTCCATATTTTTTTGTGAAAAAATTATAGAATATAGAAAAGTGAATTTGGAAAGGAGTGTTGTTTAAAACATTGAAGGGTGGTTGGAATCATGTTTTCAAGGCTTGTTTCAGGATCATTTATTCAAAATTTGGTAAATAAAAAAGTTCACAAAATATGAGGTTGCGTGGATGAATCTTATAAGCCCAATGAGATGTCAAAAGGGGTTTTTCATGATCATAGAGAATCGTGTCTGCACCGATGATGATGCATCAGAATCCTGCACACATGGTAACCGAGGACTATAAAAAGGTGGAAACCCCCACTCAGAACATAGAAATTTACATCAAAGATCGGGTTCCTTTGTCACGTGAAATATCTGTGTGCGTAAGAAAAGTTGAGAACAATCTTGTGTGCAACATGGTCCATTAGTTTGAAAAGGCAAAGTGAACATTTTGGGGGTGTTTCACAAAAGATAAGGTGTGCACAAAAAATAATTTTGTATGAGAGTCAACCTTCACAACAAATATCAAATCCTTCACACAATAGCAGGTGTTGGGAATAAGTGATGTGATTATCTTCCAGCATTTTTTGAATATTTTTTTTGTTTGATCAATGCTTCCATGTGCATCAATTATAGACGTTGATGCAAGAAGAGTATTGTACTAGATAGAAATAAAAGATATAAATTCTAATCTATTGAAGAGACCTTCAAGTCGATAAAATATGTGAGACTTCACCCAAGGAAGTGAGCTAGGAGAGTCAATGGAAGTGTTATGAGGGATGTATTGAGTTATCCTGGAATTCTTGGAATGGAAGTGTGCCTGGAAAAAAGTGAATGTGACTGAACTTTTTTATTCCATAGATAGTGTGGATTAGTGAATTTTTGTATGACTGACACACTACCAGGGTATGATCCTAAGGCAAATCCCCTAGGGGTGAACCATGTAAAAGTTATGTGTCGTCTCTTTGCATGTGAATGCTTTACTATTGATCATATCCATCATACAATTTTAATGAGTTCCTACCAACGTGGGAACAGGATCCATCTTATTAAAATAAAAATTTGGCACCCAGATTCACCCCTCCCTTTTAGGGTTTCATGGGTTCCTACACTATGGAGTTCAATCCATATAATAACTCAATTTAATCATTTTAGTCATTCCCTTTACATTTTTCAAAAAAACACACCTGAGGGGTGTTTTGATTAAATGGAAAAGAATGGTACTCGGGAGAATTTAATATAACACAGCCTAAGTGGTAGACTGAGTTGAGGTTATAAACCTCCAATGATGTAAGGGGTTTATGTAAAACACCATCATCATGGTTTGGGAATCTAATTAAAGGAATAAAATTTTATGAGCCAATCCAAGGAAAGTGTGGCGTGTGCCATAATGAAATAATTTTTAAATGGTGATACCTTGAAGTAAAATTTATATACCACCTACCTTGTCCATATGGTAGACTCCTCATATAGTATCAGCCTCATATTTGGGCTGGATTGATAAAAAAATCAATATAGATAAATTTCCCAAAAATAGCTCATATTAGCTCCCATGGAGATCACACTAAATATGGTATGAGAAATTGAGAAACAAATTAAGAAGAGTAAATAGTGAGGGGGATTTAGTGTGAAAAAAAGAGATTGAATCAGAGTCTAGATGATGTTGATACATCAAATCCTGGAGTATAATATAAGGATATCTCTCACATATTTGTTGTATTAGAATGGTGAAAATAAAATGGAAATATGGATTTAAAGGCTAGAAGGGAAAGTGGTCATTTACATAACTTTAAATTGGTTCATAGTTTGTATGCATGGTTTTTAAAACAATTCACTAATATTTCATGCCCACAATATATGATCCCACACCTCATATGGTTTCGTAAAATGGTTTGACAAACTTTGTATGAACTATGTGTGGTTCATGAGAAATAAATTATAATTTTTTCATAGTTCTGTCACCAATGATTCATGGTTTGAAAACCCATGCTTCACCCACTTATGATTGCATGGTTGAGTTAAAAGGTTAATGAAAACCATGTTCAAACCTTGTTCCATATCTCGTTTCTTTAAAACCCCTTAAATTGGGATCTAAACCAAGATTAAATGCTCTGGAAACCTCCATGATGCCATTGGGTACTTCCATTTAGATAAAAATCATTTATATTGAAAAATTAAAGTATATATGCCTCAATAATTAATTGGGATCTTATTATTTAACTCTATAAAAAGTATTATATTATTTTATTGATAAATCATTAAAGAAGATTAATCCTTCAATTTTATGTCCCAAATTCGATGATAGAGAAAAAATGGGATGATCCTCCATATCTACCTCTATGGGTCTCTTGGTCCTTGGAATCACATATGGTGATTCTCTAATTAATTCATGAAGTATTCAACCATATACTCCATCATAAAGGAATAGAACTCGCTATTTTTTGCTAAGATATTTATGGTCTTGATGCCTTGATAAACATTGTGTGTTATACTCCTATAGTTGACATGAATTAATTGGATACTTAGGTGTCATTGGCTTCAATATACCCTAAAATTTATTCTTTAGTAGAAAATATATTACATCACAATTCCACTATATTTTATTCTCTAACATTTAATGTTAGGGACATTAATTTATTGGGTCCCTCAAGTCTTTCTCTTTTGGTATCCTTCTAATTATCCTTAGGACCTCTTCTAAAAAAGTCCATGGATAAGTTGAAAAAACTATGAACATGAACTAGTTAGAAGAAATATTACTTTATTTAATTGTTATTTAATATTCAATGATAGATCATCCTCCCCTATTTACCATATATACCTTGAAAATCATGGGATTATAGTTTAATTTGAAATTTAGTATTTAGTACCTTAATTTCAATTAGTTATAAGGTATATTTTGAAGCGACTAATGACTCGGAATTCACTCAATGAAGGGATTGGAAAATATAAAAAATCATCTAACCCTATGGAATGAGCTGAGGTGGAATTTCGTTTGGAATTACATGGGAGAGGGGGTAAAAAAATGAAAATTTCCTTATCCCTATGAGATGTGGTACTTCACTAAAAGTATGACCTCTATAAAAGGATTTTAGTCTTTCACCAATGGAAAAATATCCTAAAATAGTATTCAAAAGTATTTCCTAGAGTTCATTATTTTCCTACCAATGATGATCCATCTGTTCAGAAGTAGGGATGACATTATCATCCATTAGGGTCTTGTGGGTCGAATAATTATCACCACCATTTCCTTTTTTAATGAAAAGATGAGTGGATAATGATTTAAGTCCTAGTGTAGACAATAGATACATGATATTCTATTGAAATTGGACATATAATTTATCAACACAGTACCCTAAGGTATAAATAGTGTTGATAATTCATTTTTTAAAGATATATGCGGAATCATAAACATCTTTTTATCAATCATTGAAAGTGGTGGTTGGGATAACCTAATGATCATAATCTTATTGTATAGGCGTTCACTAATATTTATCTTTGGGGATCTCTTCTAATCTAGGTTAAAATGATTCAGGACATGTTGATACAGTAATAATTTAAAAACAAGTAAACTTGTGGTCCTCATCTATGGATTATCTCAACTGGTGGAATAGAATAAATTGTGTAGTTTGGTTGAAAGGATTTTGTTTTAACATTTTCTTGGTCATCACCCATTGGCTCAGTTGATGGGAAAGCACCCATTGGACCATTTTTTTTATTAGTGACAATGTTCCGGATACTGGGGGCTTAGAACCCTATGATTCTGGACTGGATGAGACATTTATCCTACTTTTGACGAATGTGAAAACGGAATTAGGGACCTGACCAGATGACTCAATTGTTCCCTCGTGATGGAATTCACATAATCCACTACCTTTTCAATAATACATTCATATAACTCATTTGTGTCTCTATAAGGGGTAGTTTACTATTCATCCTCTTCTTCTTCAGGAAGAATCGAGGACAAACATTCTACAGTATTCAAGGTATTATTCACTTGAACTTCACTATTATTTACCATTTTTATGATAGATCATTAATGATGAAGCATTCATGGATCATTTGACCCGGAATAAAATGGTATGGGACATATGTCGGGTTATCATTCTACCATACTTTATCTAAATTAATAATTTATGGAAATTTGATCATGTTATTTTCTAAGGAATATATGATGTAACCTATAACTTGATCACCATGGAAGGAATAAATTGTATTATTCCTTCATTCCGGGTCACATTGACTGGATGTTTTTTCTTGCAGGTGATAGTCGTTGTTTCTTATTTCCATAATTTCGTCATCTATGATGGAAGTTCATGATAATATTTTTCCTTAATATCATGAATTTGATCCTCTAGAAATTATGTTATAATAATAAAATCTTAGAATCCATGTGATAGAACTGGGGGATGAGAATCAATCCATAACTCATTGTGTTGGTTTTCCACACATAACTCTAATAATTATACCAATCGACGCTATGTTTATAGGGATTAAGTTAAACCCTTCCATCCATAAATAAATTCCTTGAATTAATCATTATCTTACTATTTATAATTATAGAGTTCAAGGGTAGTGGTTTTATTCAATATAAATCTAAATTTGAAGAGAATCTACTGGAAAATATCTTCCCATATAGGAATTTTCCTAGCCATAATATTATTGAAAAAATAAAATGTAGATCCTTCCATCGTAACAACCCAGAGTATATAAACGATATTTTTTCTAGAAATAAATGTGTGTTATATTATATTATATAGTATTATACACATGCACCAAAGAAAGATACTAAAAAAAATTTAGGTCATTAATGGAGATAATTAAATTAATCATAAACTAAAACTATGAAAATTCAAAACATTAAAATGGGACAAAAAAATAAAAAATTGGGAAAATTTTGATCCTTCTAATCTATAAGAATCTTCATCCCCAAGTCGAACAACATAGAAATGAAACAAAATATTAGAAAAAAAATAATCATATTAGAATTTTTAAATATAAAACCTTATGGGAATTATAGTAAATATTGAATTAATGAATGAAGGAGGTGTTGAAGCCGTTGAAATTGTAATGGGACTATTTGAATAGTAACCTGGTTGTTAGGAATATTAACCTGACACCTGGTAATAGTAACCTAACTATTGAAATGGTAATGTGACCTCAAAGTAATAAAATGTATAATAATAATATTTATCATGATTACTTTAAGTAAATATAAATTTGATAATTCCATGATATGAATATAATGATTAAACACCCAAATAAAATATAATCACATTTTTAATCAATTGTATTTTAAGATATTTCATAAAACATATAATTTTAATTTAAAAAAATAAAATAACCTATTTCGGAAAATTATTGTGATAGAAATAATTTAATTTTATGAATCATCATGTTGAAATTATCTAACTTTTATTTTTTGGTAATTTTTTGAAATACTTCAATTTTTACATGATTAGTAAAAACTATTTTTCAAATAATCCATATTTTATGATATATTGATGATGAAATAAGGACTTAATAATTAAAAAATTAGTTATTTAAGACCAAAATAAATTTAATTATATAAATGGGACATTTAAAAATAATAAACCTAATTTCCAAACATAAAAATCATTTTCCAAAGACTAAAGTCAAAAAATTTCCCATAAAATAACAATTTTATTATTTATTCCATGTTACATATTAATAAATTAGTAAATTTTCCTTATAAAGGGGTTTAAATTCCCAAAAAAATTATTTCATTGATGTATTATTCACAGTTTCAAAATTTTACTATTACAAGGTTTGCCTTTAATGTAGTATTTTATTCAATATTTTATTCTAAAAATACCCCACTCCAAAAGTATAAATAACCCCTCTATATTCACTTGGAAACCCACTACTACCTCACCTAATAAAGGAAATAATATAAACAAAACCTCTATTAGAAGAATATTATCATCCTTAGAGAATTTATAGGTAATAAACCTCTAATATTTCAATAAGTTAATGGTCATAGAAAATGAACCACTTAAATAAAGAGGCAATTTCATTTTATTCTTTTATTTATTTCACCTTTTCTAATTTGATATCCTCCTTTTATTTTCTATTTTAAATATTATTAAACAAATTATATAGTATGTTAACATAACTTTGATAATTTTAATGTAAAGTAAAAGTTTTATATTTATATTACAGATATTATACATCTCGTGCCTCCTCTTTGAAAAATTTTATGTTAACAACTAGTAAACTGCCAACATAAATGTTTTTAATTAATTTCTTATCACCAACCTTATTGATCATAAAACTAAATTATCTATGACATATAAATGTATAAATATATGTATTTTAATTTTATTCATTTAATCTACTTGTGTATAAATAACCTTAAAAAAATAGTGAAATTGATGCAAAAAATGAAATATTTATGGAAACCATGATATCAAAATGTTTCCCATTTGAATAGGTAGATTAATAAATATAATCCAATGATTAAAATTTATAACTAGTGATAAAATATACAATAATTCACTTCTATTTATATCATTTAATGAACCTATGTTTATTATCCAGGAGGTGGAAAAGTGGCGAAATAAAGAGGGAATTAAATTAAGGGGATTCTAAAACCAAACTTTCTATTGTGGGTTATCTCTTCATTAAAATTATTTTCTATATGTACATTCTCATAATGTCTTTATAAATTCATTACACTATCAGTTACTCTTTCCTTTTAGGGATATATATGATTCAACCATTTCAAAATGTTTTCTAAACCATTTATAATGTTTTTTTTACAATAATTTAAATATCTATTTAAATAATATCATGTTTCCTTTTCTACAATAAATATTGGAAATGTTTTATTCCAAAAAATTACATCCCTTATTTATTTGGTGACCACAAATAATATTTCTTAAAATTTTATTTAGGAAATTTTCATGAAGCCCATTCATTTTGGTTCATTTATTTCATGATTTTGATTAGTGCCATTTCATGTGGCATGCATGCTTAAGAAAATTATATGATGTGATGGGTGGCCCCATAATTATATAGTCTTCAAATTAATTGGGTAACATGATATATCCCATGAGATAATTTGTATTTTTCATTAACATGGGACTATATTTGTTTTACATTTACGATGGTCACGATTTATGCACATATGTTATGCGTTAACATGAAACTAGCATTATTGACAAAAATGTGTGGTTTTTGAATACTATGTTATGATGTTTTATTATTATGAATATGACACATTCTATTCCATTATCAAATGTTTCCCTCATTATTATGATGATGTTCTTATTCTTGTAATATGATGATGTGGATTATGTTCACCCATGTATTATTGATTCATGTCAATTTTTCCTCATCTTACTAGGAATTTAGCTTAGCCATTTCATTAATGTATATCCTCAGTTGAATACATGTACTAAGGATATGATTAGAGATTTATAAGGATAAACTAATATTAATTTAGATATTTTGTATATTTTATTATGTATAAGTGGTGTATAAACCTATGTATCATAATGTATTTAATCTTTGGATCGTAGATTATATTACTATTATGTTTTTTTCAAAAAAATAATGTAATATTCATGTAAGGAAAAGTTGTACCTTTATAGATGGTATCATAGAAATATTTAATAAATTTTGGAATTATGATTATAAAACATTAGTGAAAACCCTTTGGATAACATTAGTTTTTAAGATAAATATCCTTTGTTTTGGTAAAGTATGAGAGTGTGTAGTTTTGAGTAATGAAAACCATGTTTGTATACTACTAGTGGATTTTGATCTAGCATAGTTATACCTAGGGTAATAACCCTAAAAAGGGAGCATTGGGCTTTGACTCAATCATCACATGGTCCATAAAAATAGGCATTGTTGCATAACCTGTTTGAAAATATCAGGGAAAATTATTCTATTAATTAGAAACATTATTTAAACCATTATAAAAGGTAAATAAATAAATTAATAATTCCTCTTGAAGTTAAAGAATGATTAAAGAACATGATCCTAAAAACAATAGTCTAAACATAGATATCCCATAAGATATGAATTTAGAATTAATTTTCACATAAGAATAAATTATTTATTCATGATTTATTGACTTATGTTTTGTTCAAACCATTTATATTTTAGAAAATGTTGGGAACCAAGAGAAATCATACTGAAAACCTATGTTGGGGACAATGAAATGATTGTCCAAATGGAATTCCCAATGAAATGGGATGTTGATTTAAAACATTTATGGTGATTCTTACTTAGTTGTCTCAATCTATGAATAATAACCCAAACCACGTGGAATGTATTCCTTCACCTATGAAGGACAAACTAGCTATCGAGTCTTCTATAAAACAATGACCATCAATATTCATTGGGTATTCTGATACACTTGTCACTGAATAATTGGTTAAATAAATTGAGAATATCATTTTTGAACTCCATTGTTCTAATAAGGATATTTTTTACTCTAGTTATCTATCATTTATATATATAGGATGATCAATGGTGGGCGTTAAATAAAATACCATGCCAAACAATGTCATGGAAGAGAAGGAGTGGCAATAATTTACGATAATATTTGTCAACAAGTATTTCACTCGATATATTTGAACAACGATAAAAAATAAATTCATAGAGCTTAAGAAAAATTAGGAAGAATTAGTCATGGATTACGAATAAAATTTTAAAAGTATTTCAAGATACTTCTTCATATTTTTATCTACAACAATAGAAATATAGATAGATTCTTCTGTGTTTTAAAACCAAACCTCTGAAAGGATCTATATATTCGAGGCCTTGGGAGTTATGAAGAAGAGGTTCAATGTGATATCAATTTAGAGGTATATTTTAGTGAATGGTTTTATAATTATTGAGATATGAAATGAAAGATATTTTTTCATAATGAAGGATCAATTCATACAAGAGGAAAGAATATCCAACCACCCACCTATCAAAAATGTCAGAACAAGCATCGTAGAAATTAATTCAAATAGACAAAGAAATTAGTCAAGTGTAGGATACAAGGATACCATCCTCATTAATATTTAAAATACATGAAAAAGGCAATTAAGATGGTGGATAAAAATAAGGAACCATCCATAGTACAATGATTCAACTGTATGGAGCTTAGGAACACGGAAAAACAATTCACTAAACCATGGATCAATGAGCATAATCCACTTCAGTAACCACCAAGGAAAAAGGTGAAAGGGAAATCCTATTCCCATACTACATCTTAGGTAAAACATAAATATGAAGTCATAAGAGGTACACTACCAAGTCAAATGAAAATTTAATAGGTTTTATTTGATTCTAGTTATACACATTTCTTTATATCTAGCAAGTTTACTAGAACTATTCAACCAAAAACCTAATACCTTGAAGTACATATATAAATAAAAAACTAAGTATTTCAATCAATTAAACCCAATTATTGGACTATTATCTTATTAATATATTTGGGAGTAACCTTCTGTTGAATCTCATAATACTTATGTTGGTGGAATTTGATGTTATATTGGACATGGATTGCCTCTCATTATATAGATCACACATCAACTATTGATAAAAGGATATCTATTTTAATATTTTGAGTTATCATATGATCCTATAAAAAGGAAAGTATGATCATAAATCTACATTCGATAATCTCTCAATGGAATGTTTGATGATACCCTAACAAGACACATACCTTTCCCAAATGGTTGAGTCAAAGGAAAGCGTAAACCTTGAGAATATTCCAATTGTGAGGAAATACCATGATGAATATTCAAAGGGGTTTCTCAGCCTTCCCCATGATCACTATGTTTATTTCTCTAAAGGAAATATATCTAGAGCCACTTAATTCTCCAAATTCTCATATAGGATAGCCCTTATCTAACTGGAGGAGTTAAATAAGTAGTTTCAATATCATTTAGAAAAAGGGTTCATATTCCCTAGTGCATCACATGGGGGGGTTAGTGCTTCTTTTCAAGAAAATAAAATATAAATGAGTTTGTGTATCATTTATCAAGATCACCATAATGAACATTTATCCCCTTCCAAGGATAGAGTTCTTGTTCAATCAACTAAAATGCGATCAATACTTCTCAAAAGTGGATATTTATTATGGATATCATTAGATTAAGGTAAATATGGAACATATTAAAAAGTTAGCATTATGTACAAGGTATAGACACTATTATTTCGTAGTGATTCTGTTTGGACATACTATTTCCCCTATAATTTTTTTAATAGAGACTTTATTTAATGCCTATAGAAAAATTTGGTAGTCTTCATCGATGATATTATCATTTACTATAAGAGTAAGGAGTAAAATGAAGAGTATATAAGGATTGTATTGGAAGAATTATGAAAGGAGAAAATGTATAATAATTTAAATAAGTTTGAAATTTTGATGTATCAAGTCAAATTCATGGAGAACATGATCACAAGTGAGGGAATTTCTATGGATCCTCCAAATATAAAGGAAATTTTAAGAATGTTCTAGACATACTAGTGTCCTCAAAATCCATTGTTTTCTTCTCTTAGTCAGGTACTACTATTGTTTTGTGAGAAATTTACCATGATTTTATTACCCTCTAACTAATTTAACAAGTAAAAATATAGAGTATTTCAGGATGGGAGAATGTGAGGAAAGAATTAATGAGATTCATAAGATGTTAATCACTATTAGATAATCAAACTACTATCATGTGGCTATGGTTTTGTGATATATAGTTATTCTTTATATAATTTATTAGGATGTGTAGTCATGAAAAATAAAAAATTAATAGCCTAAAATTCATGAAAACTAAAGATCCATGAGAAAAAATACTCAAACCATGATCTGGAGATAGTAGTTGTGATCTTCTCTTTGATGATTTTGAGACGCCACCTATATGGTGAGAACTGTGATATATATACTGATCACAAGAGTCTAAAGTATATATTTAAAAAAATAGTTCAGCATGAACCATATAATATAGTTAGAGCTAATAAAATATGGTGATTTCACTATTAACTACCATCATAGAATGGTGAATATAGAGACCCATGCTATTTACACATATTATTACATGGGTTTAATCATATTTATCCATGAAATTAAAACCAAGGATCTAAAATTATAGTGTCTTTAGAATACTAGGTACATTGTTAGAAAACATAAAACAAGAATAAAACATCATCTTATAAATCTCCATAATGAGATCCTAACTTCCTTTAAGTTCCTATAAACATATAGGATAATCTGGAGAAAACATAGAGAAGTGGGATAAGCTAAAAATTTATGATGGGGAATAAACATGGGTTCAAGCATAACACATGATTTAGAAGGCAAAACATGATAAAAAACGATTGGATCATGAATAAAAATATGTAATAATAACATATCAAACATGGAATCCTAAGATCATGTAAAAATAGAAATGTGGAAGCCATATATAACATGATATAAACATGAGTCGTGGCTAACTTCTAAGACTATTTCACATGGTGGAAAATGTACCATAACAGATTAGTTTTAATCCATAATCTTATACATAATATATCATGAGACTAAAATATGTCCCAATGAATTTAAGATATATCTAGGAAAACCCAGTATAACATGTTCATTCATATCCATTCCATATAAGGAATAATCATAAGGGTTTCCCATGGAATTAAATGGTTTTTGTAGTCATGTCATGAGGAAAAGCCAAAGGGCGTATACCAGGTATCCATGAAAGAAGGTATTTAAATATTTCTTCATCACTGATAAAGGAATAATAAGAATATATCATGAATAATGATTTCCAAATGAATTGAAAACAATAAAGAGAGTGGCTAGGTAACTTTATAAATATTCCACTTAAGCATGGTTTTAAGGAAAAGAATATAGTTTTTAAAGAGGATAAAGGAATCATTATTTTCGTAAAACCAAAAATGAACTAGATATTTTTTCCATGAAAAATTTGGAGATATTTGAAAAATATTTATGTCTTGAAATAGTTTATGTAATGAACTTCAAAATATGTAAGAAATAGATAAGTCCCTTTAATCGGGTTATTCTTATCAATAGGAATTGAGAAAGGAACCTTTTAAAATATGTATTTCCCCATAAAGTAAATATTACTGAATATATATATATCTGTCTATAACATATATATAGAATATATAATAAATATATATATGAATAATTGAGATATAATTTTAGGCAACTAAATAAAATTTGTTACCCAAATGAAATATGGACGTTTAGAGAGATCCCATACCTTATGTTTGAAAGTGTTCTGCAATTGCACTTAATGTCCTAGATAATAAAATTATATTCATTAATTTCTTAAATAAAAATATATTAAACATTTATTTGATTTATTATAATTTTATTCTGTTCATTTATATCCATTTTAATGAGTTATAAGGTTCAATTTTGTTGGTCTATGAGTGTTTGTTTCATGGTTTCAAGATTGTTTCACTTGTGTATAATTGTGGAGGTTCTTATAAAATGTAAATAAAACTCCATAATATAAACTAAATGGTATTAATGATGTTATTGATTTTTAAATGGCCCCATTTATCATTTTTTTATGAAAATAGGATTATTCATTTGATAAAATATTAATGATAAATGTTTAGATTATTTTAGCTTTTTTTCCAACCACCACAAACTTGTTTTGTTTTATTTAACATTATAAATATATATTAGTTACATAACATATAATAGGTTATAATATAATTTTTAAAATATTGTTTAACTGTAATAATTATTTTATTACTCTCCATGAGGGTGATATTGATAAGTTAAAAATCATCATCCATGGAGACAGTTAACCACCAAAATTTGGACAATGGTTTCAGTTTTTTTTAATATGAGGAGATGAGAAAAGGGATTGATACAAGATATTCCATTTCAAAAATAAAATTATAGTATATAAATGATAAAATTTTAATTATTATTTGATTTATGAAGGAGGATATGAGAAGGTAGATGGAGGAAATAAATTAAGAGAGGTTGTTTGAGAAAGTTGCCTCTTAAATATGACCTCCTTGGAAGACCCTTTATGGAAAATGGAATTGTTATTTGGGTGATATCATAAGCACTTAGACATATTTAGTGTGGTTAAGAGATTATTTAGTATATATTTTAAATGATTCAAGTCTTTCTAGGATAATGGGTGGTGAGGGGTGGTGTTTATACTCGTTGAGGGGAGGTTTTGGGGACTAAATAATGATTTTTTTATTTAAATCCAACCATATTTGAGTGAAATAAATTTAAACATATTTTTTTTATAATTAATGTTTTCATTGATGTTTAATGTAAATAAATACATCAAAAACTCAATGTGATGTTTTACGATGGGAGATTTTTTTATGTAGAAAAATGAAATTAATTTTATTACATAATTTTTACCTTATTAATAAAAATATACAATTATTTTTTTTAGTAAATTTATAAAAGTGATAAAAATCATTTCTAATGTGATACTCGTATAACTCAGACAAACAATGTTTTTAGGTTAAAATCTTGGTTTTTGAAAATGATTAGAATGTGTTTCTAAATGTAACAACTTATGTATTATGTCATTCCCCAAATACATTTTGATAAATAATAAGGGTTAATAAACATTAAATCATGATCATTTAATAATTACCTCATAATAGTTATGTAAAATATATTTTCATATTTTAAACCAAAAATCTAATTTTTCATAAAATTTATAAAAAACACCATAAGATAATTTTGAAATTATGGGTGTAAAAATGAATTTTGTTTCATAAAAATAATTATCTGAATATTATAATTTAAAATTTTAAATATATATACTTATTTATTTTTATTTATCAATTTCATAGAAAAAACATACTATGGATTATAAAAATTACTTAGGACTTCAGTAAAATATATTATCATGTAAAATGTGTTTTTTTATTTATCTATATGGTATATGTGCTTTATACTAACAAAAATAGTTATATGATGGGAAATTCCATTGATAAAATTTTGGTTCATTACATTCTTCTCCCTTACGAAATTTTTCCCTCAGAATTTTGTTTTACATACTTATGTAAAAACATGTGATGATACTTCTCCTTTATCGCTTCATTTGGTTCACACGTCACCTCTTCAGATTTTTGGTTCCTTCATGATGCTTTAACTAGGTGAGTATTCTTGATGGATATAACTTTATATCTATGGTCCAAGATCTTCATTGGTTTATTCTCATTAGAGATTTTATTTTTTAGCTATACCACCTATGAATTAAGTAGAGGTGAGGGGTCAAGTATATACTTCCTTAGGTGTGATATGTAGAATACATCATGCACTTGAGACATGTTAAGTGGAAGTGATTTTAGATATTCCATAGCATAGATGAAATCAATAATAACAAAGGTTTTGATGTACCTGGGACTTAGATTTTCCTTCTTCCCAAATCTCATTAATCTCTTCCATGTAAATATGCATATAAATACATAACCTCTAACTTCAAAGTCCAATTACCTTAGATGATTATCTGTATTGATCTTTGGGTAACTTTTGTAATCCCTGATGTGCAGCTGAATGGTCTTCACCTTTTATACCATCTCCTCAACCATTTTAGGTCCCAATAGTATAGATTCAATAACTTCATCCCATCATGTAGGTGTTATACATATTTTCCTATAAGAGGATTCATATGGAGCAATTTGGATACTTGAGTGGAAACAATTATTGTAAGATAACTGGACTAGAGGAAGATGTTGGTATCTTCATCATTTGAAGTCCATCAATCATTCTCTCAACATATATTCCATTGTTTGAATAGTCTGCTCAGACTGACTGTCATTTTGAGGGTGATAAGTCATATTGAAGTTCAGCTCAGTTTTTAAGGCATGTTTGATACTTTTCAAATATATGGAGGTAAATTTTAGATCTCAATCATATATAATTGATAAGGGAACTCCATGAACTCTCACCACTTCCCTTATGTATTTCCATAAAATTTTAATGAGTGATAAGTCCTCTCTATTCTTAAGAATGTGAGAAGTCTTTGTAAGACAATCCACAACAATCCACATATCATTTTTTCCTCTTGAAGTCTTCATAAGTACCATGAAAAATTCCATGGTGATATTTCCCATTTCCATATAGTTATGGGTAATGGTTACGTAATCACCTTATAATTTTTCCTTTCATACTTCACTTTATGAAATACCCAGATCATTGATGTATATTATGTGATCTTTCTAATCAAATTGTCCCACCAATAGTGCTACCGAAGATCATGATACATCTTTGGACTCCCTAGGTGTATGGAAAAGGTTTATCTATGTGAATCATTAAAAATATCCCTCTTTATCATAGGATTCTAGGGTACACATAGTCATGACAAAAATATTATGAATTCCTCATCATTAATTTTGAACTCTGAGGAATTCCCATTTCTAATAGCTTCCACATTATTCTAAATCCCTAAAACATATTTTTTTATATACATTATTTTCATTGAACGAGATGGTTAGGAAATAATTTGAGAAATTAATGTTGATGTTCCTTCCCTTATGTTACCAATTTTTATCATTTGTATCTCTAAGAAGATTGGATCCATCTCAATTATCATAATTGATAAAGTTGTAGGATCCTTTGTAGTTAGATAATTTTCCCTTTATTTTCTTTACCAGGATGGTAGTGGATTGAGAATCCAAAATCCATGATAATATTGAACCATTTTCCTAGGTACATATTAATTTCATTATGTGTGAATATATGTTTGGTCATTAACTTTATCTAACTTGAGGAATAGGATATTACTTCATCATTCTTCATCAATACACATCCAAATATTGTCTTTGATGCATTGTTGTATACCACAAACTTTTCACTACATGTGGGTAATGTGAGTTCTGGTGAAGGTCGCACACTGTGGGGGAAATCCATGTCTGGCTGTTTGGTTCCTCATGGGTCTGCTTTGTGTAATTCAGTTCAAGACTTGATCCATATCATTAGAATGAACTCCCAATGGATTATTGGAAAGGGTAAAAAAAATTTGGTAGGATAACTGGGCTGGAAAATGTATTGGATTCCATGGGTATATTTCTCCCCTGATCATCTTCAAAGAGTCTAGTGGTTTTCCTCATTGTATCAGTGATGTCCTTAGTAGAGAACAAAGAGAGGTGTTTGATCTGGTTGATCTGAGTAATGATCTGGGAAAATGTGTTTTCTCTGCCTTTAAATCTGGTAATTTTGTGGTTAAATATTTCTAGCATATGGTGTTTCTTATGGGTATGCATGAAAAATGGTGTGATATCTTGTGGTGTAACAAGGTTCCAATTAAGTATAATTTTCTATTATGGAGGATTAGAAACCAATCCATCCCTACGGATGAGAATGTGAAAGGGCTGGGCATTTGTATTGTATCAAAATATTTTTGTTGCAGGGTTCATAAGGAGGAGAGTGATGGGCACTTGTTTTTCGAAGGAGACTAGGTCAGGGAGATATGGGGTGTGTTTGGTGAGTTTACTGGATGGTTTTTAGCAGATCTTCATGAGACCACTTTCTTTGAAAGATGGTTTCATTGATGTAATGAAGCAGGGGCTGAAAGATCTTCTCGCTCAGTGATCCTTAAAATAGGCCGTTGGAGCATATGGAATGCTAGAAATAATGCTATGTTTGGGGGTTGTGTTGTGACGTGGGAATCCATTGTTACTAAAATCAAAATCATACTTCTTGACCTGATGTGTGGCATCAACAGTTGGCACAATACCCCATCTTTTTTGCATTGTGCAGATGAATGGGAGGTTTGTACAGTGTTCTGTTGACAGAGGAAGGTGGGTGCGCTGGATCCTGCCAATCAGAGGTTTTAAATTGAATATTGATGGATTGTGTGTTATGGGTGATACGAGATGGGGAGGGGTTGTTAGGGATAGCAAGGGAGACCTCATTCTATCTTATGCAGTGTTTTTTGGGAAAGGCAACTCCCTCCAATCCGAGGCCTTAGCGATGCTGGTCGGGATTTCTCAGTGTGAATAGAGGGACATTTCTATTGATTCTATGGAAACCGATTCTATGATTGTATGCAGGGGAATTGTTCCACACCTTGGGAGATTACTTATATCATTATAATATGTTGTTCCAAGCTGCGAAATCAAGGTATACAGGTGTATCATACATGGAGGGAGGGGAATATGGTTGCTGACTTCTTTTCCTCCATTGAAGATGAGGTCCAAGGTAATGTTATGTCTTGTTTTCTATATTTACAGGCATTGAATCCTGAGCGTGTGAGTCTAATTAAGAGTGATAAATTGGGACTACATTAATATAGTCCCCCTTTAGGTGTTTTTGTTTTTTCCCATTGTTTTGTGGGTTTCTCTTTTATAAAAATGAAGCGTTAATAGTAGTGAGTACGGGTGAAGTGACAAACTTTACTCCCTTTCAAGTCATCTTGTTTAGTGGGTCTTATATTCATAAAAAGTTATTCAAAAATCATAAATAATAACCATCTTCACTAATGAAATTATGGATCACCTTTATAGATGTTGGTCTGGGTCACTCCTCAATTGAGTTTGTCTTTTAAGGGTCCACAAATGCCCATTTTATGTGATAAAAAGTAATGATAATGGTACTTCTTCCATCCAATACTAACATTTATTGTAATTTTCATGTATTATATCCCTTCTCAAGGTATTTAAAACTATATTAAAAGACTCCACATTCTCTTACTTATTGTTGGAGTATATCAAAATATAATCTATACAGACAGCCAAAAATATATAGAGGTAATCTCTAAAGAATATATTAATTAATTCCATGAATATTTATGGATTATTAGTGGTAAAATGGGAATAACTATAAACTCATAGTGTTTATACCTTGTTCAAAACTAAATCTTGGTAAAATCTTCCATATTCACCTTTAATTGGAGATATCTCAACTAAAGACCCACCTTAGAGAAATACATAGCCCCACATAGTTGATCGAACAATAAATACATATTTTAAAGATTATACTTGTTCTTTATCATGATTTTTTGTTTAGGGAATGATAATCAATTCATAGGTACATTGATCCATCTTTCATCTTCATGAAGAGGATTTTCCCACCCCATGATAAAGCACTCAGGCATATGAGACCCCTGTCCAGATTATCTTATAACTACTTAATTAATTATTCTAATTAAATGGTGTCCATTATATAAGGTGTATTTAATATTGGTAGAGATATAGAAGCCCTATCCTTTTACACATATCATTACATGATTTTAAATATAATTAACCATAAATTTACATGCCAAGGATCATAAAGAAAATTTTCATTATAAGATTAGATGCATAATTAAACATTATGAGAAAATATTTTATTTAATCTTCATATTGAGATCCTAACTTCCATTGAGATACTATATCATTATAGGATGACCTGGGAATACATTAACAAAAGGGATGAGCTAATTAGACCAGTAAAGAAATATGCATAGCAGTAAAACATAACACATGGGTTAAAAGGCATAACAAGATGGTATAATAAGCATGGAACATGAATAAATATAATAAATAATAACATTTATAACATGGGAACATATAATCCTACAAATTATAGGAATGTGTTAACAATATATAATAGACATGGACATAAGTGAATGCTAACTGCCGAGACTATATAACATGGTGGACAATGTTCCATAAAAGAATTAGGTTCACTCCATATCCCAACATGGCGTCTCAAGAGAATAAAAATTACCCAATTCATTGGATTTATATCTGGGTGTACCCATCATAACATATTATTGAATATGTGATCCAAATGAATAATAAACATAAGGGTTCCCCATTGAAATAAATGGATATCATAATCATTTCACAACACATAAAAAATGTGTATATCATAAAAGTTTACCTGAAATAATGGATTAAAACATACATGGAAATTCATAAGGGAAAATAGGAATATATCATGATAATTTATGTCCAATTTAATTGGAATCATGTAAAAGGAGTGTTTAAGAAACTTTAGTAATGAAACATTTTAGTGCAGTTTAAGGAAAATATTAAAAAGAATTCAATGGGGAAAAGAATATTTGTTTTTATAAAACCATAAATGAACCAAAATAGTTTTTGATGATAAAATGAGTTATTTGAGAAAAATAATTGTGTCTTTAAAATTATTATGGAGTGTACATGGAAGTGGGTAAGAAATTAGAAGTTATGTTGAACCAGAATTTTTATCAGGAAGAATTAAAAAGGGAAACTTTCTAAAACACATATTACCCCTTCAAAGAGGGATGATATGATCAGAATACATGAGTTTAGAACATGTAAATATAATTTAGAATAATTTTATAAATTAAAGAAGCATTAAATTGAGGTAATGAGAGATATAATGATTAACCTGAAGGAGAAATGGAGGTTCATGTAGAATCCCCTACCTTATGTATGAAATGATTTTTCACATGATATTAATATCTTGCAAAATAAAATAAAATTCACTAATTAATAATTAATGAAAATTTAAAACATTTAATTTCTTTAGTATAATTTTATTATATTCATTTATGTCTTTTTTGATAAGTTATAGTGTTCAATTTCACCGTTCAAGAGTGCTCATTTTATTTATTTTCATTATCAGTTTGATTATATAAGAGTATGAATGTTCATGTAAAATGGAAATAGAAATATAGAATTGAAGTTAAAAGTTAATAATTAAAATCTATATTGTTAAATGTTCTTTTAAATCATTTTTTTAAATATTATTATGATGAATCATTAGATAAAATGTTAGTGATAATTGTTTGGATTATCATGGGTTGTTTTTCCTCACGACAAAATTATTTTGTTTTATTATTTATCATCATGTGTATATAATGATTCCAGAACATTAAATAAGATTACATACATATATAATAATTTTTCAAACCATAAAAAGTCTATCATGACCATCTTTGAAGGCGTTAATTGAAAATGAAAATTTTTCGTCTGTGAAGGCAATAAATTAACACTTCATGAACAACATTTTCATTTCTAGAATAAATGGGAGATGGGTAGGGTTTTGATGATGGATCATTCCATTATCAAAAAAAATTATAGTATATATAAGGTACTTTATTTTTCATTCCATTTGGATGAGGGTAGGTGAAGATATAATAATAACATAAAAGAACAAAAAAAGGAAAAAAATGAAAAATAATAAGGAATTTACCTCTTGAATTTCACCTCCTTGAGAAACTCCTATAGGAAACATTTTTAGTCTTTTAATAAGAAAAATAGATACCTTAATTGGGGGTGAGTTTTGGGAAGATATTTGAGAATAATTTGGATGAGTATAAAATTTGCGGAGTTGTGAGGAGAAGAGGTGGTGGGGGTGGTACCTATAGGGGAGGAGATGGGTGTTTCCGCATTATTTAATTCATTAGATTATTATTTTGTCTCAATACTATGAATATATTGATAATTATCACCAAATATAATAAAATAAATAAGGTAAGTTAGATATTATGGTGCTTACATCAGTGATGACTCAAGGAATCTTGTCTTTGACTTATAATGTATATATAGTGTAAATTATCGTATTTTACTATTCACTAAAATTTCATTTATTTTATAAAAAACCCCAAAAATTAAACCTAATAATTTTTCAATGTTTATAATCAAAAAAATAACCCCATTTTATAAAAAAAATTTCTAAAAATAATAATTTTAATTTTTAATTAAAATCATCACAGACATTGAAGATACCAATTTTAAAATTATAACTGATTTTGTAACCCTCCATGAAATAAAATAAGGTATCATAAAAATATATTATAATCATAAGATAACAAAATATTAATTTATGAATAAATTTTTCCAAAAAAAATTCTTTTAAATCACTATATTAATTATTAAATTTTAATTAAATGTTTATAGCTTAAAAAAATCCCAACACTTAATTAATAATTTTTAAAACATTTATTTACTTATACTGTGATATAATTATATCATACTTTCATATATAGGATTATTAAGTTTTATTAATACTTTCATGGGTGAGTTACTATTATATTAGTTAGTTTACTATTCATAAGGGACATATTACTATTCCAGTGGTCAAGTTACTATTCGTTCAGTATATGCTTCTTAACTTCTAGAAATACATTTTATTTCAATATATATTCATTTATAAATTTTTATTGTGTTCTTAATGTGATTTATACTATATGACATAATTATAAGAATGGAATTTCCATTGATAAAAATTAGAGTTTGTTAAATTCATCCCCCCTTATGAAATTTCACTCTCAAAAGTTCATTTCACATTCTATTTTAAAAACAAGTGTGAGTAATTTTCCTTCACAGATTCCTTAATTTCCCATGTTTTCTCTTTATACTTATGGTTCTGCCATATTACATTGACTAGGTGAGTAGTCTTGTTGCATAGAACTTTGTCTCTATAATCCAAGATCTTCACTAGCTTATCCTCGTATGAGAGATAATTTTCCAACTGTACCACCTTTGAATCCAATACATGTGATAGATCTAGTATATAATTACTTAAGAGGGATATGTGGAATACATCGTGTACTTGAGACAAGGTTGGAGGAAGTTCAAGTTGATAGGCCAAAGCTACTAAATGATCAATAATTTCAAAGGGGACAATGTGCCTAGGACTTATCGTTTCATTCTTACCAAATCTCATGACCCTATTCCATGGAGATATGTGTAGGAATACTATGTCTATATCCTTAAACTCAAAGTCTCATCGATAATTTTCAATATAGATCTATTGTAAACTTTAGACAACCTTGATGTGATATTGAATAGTTTTCACCTTATACATCATTTCTTTGACCATTTCACATCCTAGATGCTTATGTTCATAGACTTAATCACATCATTCCGGTGTTCTATGTATTTTCCCATAATGGGATTCTTATGGAGCCATTTGGATGCACAGGTGGAATCTATTATTGTAAGAGAACTCTACTAGAGGTATATGTTGGTCCCATAATCATTGAAAGTCTATATAATAAACTCTCAACTTATCTTCTAATGTCTAAATAGTCCTCTAATATTTTCCATCAGTTTGAGGATGATAGGACATACTGAAGTTCAGCATAGTCATTAGATAATGTTGGAGACTTTTCTAGAACTTTGACGTAAACCTAGGATCCCGATCAAATACAATCGATAGTGGTACTCCATAAAGACTTACCGGTTCTCTTATATATATTAGTTCAAGTTGATCTAGTGAAAAATCCTCACAAATTATGATTAAGTGATTTTTCTTTGTGAGATTATCCACAACCACCCATATTTAAATGATTCCTCTAATATATTCATAAGACTAGTGAAAAATTACATGGTAATGTTCTACCACTTCCACATTGGTATGGGTAGTGGTTTCATCATACCCATATACTTTTACCTTTCAGAATTCACTTACTAACATACCAAGAATTTTGATGTATACTTAGTGATATCCTTTTTTTATTGTCCTACCAATAATTCTCTCAAAGATCTACATCTTTATGCTATTAGGATGAATAGATAAGGTTGAGCTATGTGCATCATTCAGAGCTTCTTATTTACCTCTGGATCATAAGGTACTCATATTCATTTCCCAAATCTTACAACTCTAACACTGAGGATTTCCCCTTTCTCATATCTTTCAAATTATTTTGTATTTCAATATGATTTCATTGAGCATTATTTATTTTCTCCATATTGTATGGTTTATCAATCAATTTTAAAAGGATTGGTTATGTTCCTTCTTTAATAATTTCCATGTCCATCCTTTGTAGGTATTAGATGATGGGATCCTTCTCAATTCTAATCATTGAAGAATATAGAAGAACCATTGTACTTAGATAATCTGCTTGATTATTTTCCTTACCATGATGGTAGTGGATTGAGCAGCCATAATCCTTGATGATATATAACAATATTAACTGGTGAATATTATTACCCTTATATGTGAATATATATTTTAGACTCTTTTGATCAGTATATTTCTCATAATAATCCATATAGAGATAATGTCCCCAGATTTCCAATGGAAATATCAAAGCTTTTTCCTCCAGATCAAGTGTGGGTTTGTTTTTCTCAGGAATTTTATGCTTTGATAAGATGTAATCTATAAAGATGTCATTTTTCCCCAGTACACAGCCTAATCCCTTATTTAATGCATAATTTTACACCAAAAAGAGTTCCACTCTTTTTGAAAGTGTGAGTACTGGTTTAATGATAATTCTCTTCTTCAACACATTGAAGAATTATTCACATTCACTGGTCTTGAAAGACATTACTCCTTTACAATTAATCTTCGATAGTGGGTTTGAAAATTGTGAGATTTTATACACAAATCACTGATAATACCCAGATAAACCAAGAAAGCTATAGATCTCTATTAGGAATGTTGTCCTAGGACACTCTTCGATTGACATTATCTTGGAAGGGTCCACAAATATCCCTTTTTTGTGATTTCATTCCCCAATAATTATTCTTCCTTCATCAATTACTCAAATTTATTATAATATTCATATAGTTTATCCATTCATAAAGTCTTCTTCATAGTATTCAAATTCTCCTCATGTTCTTCCATTTCTTGGGAGTATATCAGAATATCATCAATAAGGACTACCAAAATGTTTTTGAGGTAATATCTAAAGGATATATTCATTAAGTCCATGATATGTTTTGGAGCATTATTGAGTCTGAAGGGCTCCACTACGAACTCATAGTTTCTATATCTAGTTTTAAAGGTGGTCATTGTAATATCTTCCTTCCTTGCCTCTAATTTTTGATATCCCAACTGATGGCCCACCTTAGAGAAATAACTAGCCCCATGTAGCTGATCAAACAAGTCATATATCAGTGATATGGGATAAATTTTATGTATCATGGTTTTGTTGAGCTCAAGATAATCAATGTATAGGTGCATTGATCCATCCTTCTTCCTGTTGAAGAGTACTAGCGCACCTCATGTTGAATCACATGGGTGTATAAAATCCTTGTCCAGATTCTCCTACAACTACTTTAGTTCTTCCAGCTCAACAATGTCCATTATATATTGTTTCTTTGATATAGGTAGATATCCATGAAAAAGTTAAATTTAGGACTCAACCACTTGACGAGGAGGAAGACTAGGAAACTCTTCAGGGAATACATCTATGTAATCCCTCAAGATGAGCATGTCTTCGAGCATGATTTTCTCTTTGTCTCAATCATTTGATCTAGACAGTCATTCTCATAAGGTAAAAATATGCAAACTTAAGATTATGATTCTAAAGGAGATTCATCTTCCTCCTTACACATGTACAAGATAGGAGGATTCTTCAGGAAGTGAAGGGTGATCTCCCCTTCATATCAATCAATGTTGTATTTATATAAAGATATCTAATCTATACCCAAAATTTAATCTAACTCTACCAAAGGAATTATAACAAGATTTTCTTAGAGTTTTAGTCCACATTAATTAATTGGGAGGAGTTATAAAAAATTTATGTGGTAATTTCCCCGTTTTTTTCTCATAGATAACTCAACCTCTAAATTGTATGGTAGTTTTTGAATAGTTCTTCTAAACATTCAAGAAATCAAAGAATGTGTAGAACTCGAATCAAATAGTATATTTGCGATTCATTGATTAATAATCAGCATACATGTCATCACATCATTATCAGGCTCCACATAAGTAGTACTGATAGCATATTCCCTTCCTTGCTACCTTGGAGGTTTTCGTTGTTTATTTTCTCTAACAACACTTGGCTTATGGCAATGGTTTTCATAATTCCTTTTTTCCATGCAGTTGAAACACTAAATTACAGGATTAGTGTTGACTTGAAACATCATTTCATCTTCAAAATTACTAAGATTATTCATATACCTTCAGTATTTATTATCCATATTCACTTATCTTCCACATTTGAAGCACCTCTTGGTTCCCATTATGTGGTTTTAGGATACTTCTTACCACACTTTTGAAACATGGTATGTAGGGTCTTATTTCCATCATGGGATTTATCACCCATATTAAACTACATTTCCCTCTTTTTCATTAGGCCAATGAAACCACTGAGATTATGTGATCTTCATATCAACCATGAGGGGACAATGGACAATCTCCTCATAATTTTTGAAGTCTCTAATTACCAACACTTTTTATAGACTCATCTCTATTCTACTAAATAATTGTACCACATTTCATTCAATTATCATGACAGAGTAGGAGGAATATCTTGAAAGTATTGGGAATTGTTATAAATACTCCCCAATAGACTCTTCTTCCTTCTGGTTCAGTATAATGAATTCCCTTTCCTTATTGGGATAAAGGGTTTGAGTAAAATATTTATTGTGAAAAATTTTCTTTAAATCTTCCAATTCCATGGAATCAATTTCCTCTTGAAACTTTTTTTTTCTTTATCAATGTCCACCACTGACCAGCTTCTCCATAAAAATTATTGACCTCTAGCACAAAGTTATCTTCTTCTGAGCAATAGAAGATATAAAATATCCCCTAAATGGATTTAATCCATAGTTCTGTGAGGAGGGGATCAAAAGATCCACGAAACATGGGAGTCCATTTCCATATGAAGGATTCGATGACAACATTATATTTCATTGGATAAAGAGGGTGTTAAAAATGATTAAAGATATTATTCATAACATGATCCAACTAAGGAAGTACTATTATAATGTTTTTAGCACCCTTTCCCTTCATATTTGGAATATCATTAGGTAAATCATCACATTACATATCATATTGATTTTTCGAACGGGTTTTTCTATTTCCATCCATTAAATAAGAAAATGAAACTACAATTAGGGGGCTTAAATACATAGATAATAAGAATATAAAAATAAAACATTAAACATAGAAGGATAAACCTATAAATTAAAATTATATCCTAACTTTTGATTCCCTAGGTTTCAATATTAGTTATTAATGATCTATTTCCTCACATATATTCTTATAGAATTTTTTCCCTTAATAATGAATCATAATGAGATTATGAATTTACCAATTAATACCCCCTAGGAGTTTCAAACCAGGTGAATATGAAGCCAAATTGTTGTGTACCTGGTTACCTTGAGTTTGGAATGGAACACCTTGTAAAATTTGTTGCTCCTGGGTACATTTTTCTAGAACCATATCCACTTGTAGTATCAAACAAGGATATATTTTGTTGATAAACCACTTGGTCTATACTAACCAAAATTTGGGGTTTTTTTCTTATTCATATACTTATACCTAAGGATTTCACTATATTTTTCTAGTCCTAATCCAATAAATAACTAACACATTCCTCTAATACCAATTATAGTGACCTCGTCCTTTTACACATATCATTCCATGATTTTAAGTATAATTAACCATAAAATTAAAATCCAAGGATCCTAAAGTCTAGTGTATTTGGAAGATTAGGTACATAATTAAAATTAATTAAAACATATTTTATTTAATCTCTATATTTATCTCCTAAATTACATTGAGATCCTATATCTTCATAGGACAACCTGGGGAATAATTGAATAAATGGGATAAACTAAAAATCCTAGTAAAGAAATAATCATGGGAATGGAACATAGCACATGGGTTAGAAGGCATAACATGATTGAATAAAATTCATTAAACATTAATAAACATAAGTAATAGTGAAATTTATAACATATTAACATATAATCATGGCATCATATGAATGTGGAAACATCATATAACATGTCATAAACATGAGTCAAGGTTAACCGCTATAAATATATTACAGAGTGGACAAAGTTACATAAAGGAATCAAGTTCAATCCATGTCCCAACATGGTGTCTCATGAGAATAAACATTACCTAATTAATTTGATAGATATTTGGTAACACCCATCATATCATGTTCAATAATATGTGTGCCACATGAATAATAAACATGATGGTTACCTATAGAAAGAAATGAGAATCATAATCATGTCACTAGGTATAACAAATGAGAATATTCTAAATGTTTCCCTTAAAGAATGGATACAAAACAAAAATGGACATTTATAAGGGTAAATAGGCATGTATTATGATAATTTATGTGTAATTGTAGTGGAAACATGTAAAATGAGTGTTTAAGAAACATTATAAATGAAACATTTTATTGTAATGTAAAAAAATATTAAAGGGAATTCAAAGTGTAAAAGGAATAATTATTTTCATAAAACCATAAATGAAACAAGATAGTTTTTCATGTTAAAATTGGTGATATTATAAAAATAATGTTGGCTTAAAACAGATTATGGAGTGCACTTACAAGTGGGTAAAAAATCAAGAAGTTCCCTTGAATCGGGGTTTCTTATTAGGGATAATTGAAAAGGAAACCTTTCTAAAACACAAATTAGCCCATAAAATAGGGATGATATGATCTAGATAAATGATTTTGGAATATATGAAAATAATTTATAAAAAATTTATTAAAATAAATAATCATTACATTGGGGTAAGGAGAGGGAAATAGTAACCAAAAGCAAAAAAAATTGGAGGTTCATGTAGAATCCCTACCCTTATGTCTGAAATGGTTTTTCACTCGATCTTAATGCCTTGAATATTAATATTAGATTCATTAATTAATAATTATATAACATTTTAAACTTGAAATTTTTTTATTATAATTTTATTAAGGTCATTTATGGCCTTTATTATGAGTTATAATGTTCAATTTCATCATTCGGAAGTACTGCTTTTCTTAGTTTTCTTGACCGGTTCATTTATATAAGTGTATGTAAGTTTATATAAAAAACAAATTGAAATAAAAAATTGAAGTTATAAGTTATTTATGAACATATATAAAGTTAAATGATCTTATAAATCATTTTTTTATATCTAATAATGATGAATCATTAGATAAAATGTTAGTGATAACCGTTTGAATTATCTTAAGAGGCTTTTTTCTCACAAAAAACATGTTTTCTTTTATTATTTAAAATAATGTGTATAAAATGATTAAAAAAAATTACATAGGATATAATACATATATAATAAGTTGATTTAACTATAGAAATGGTTTTATGACCAGGCCTGAAGGTGTTAATTGAAAATAAAAAATATGTTATCCTTGAAGGCAATAAATTAACACCTCCTGAATGAAATTTTCATTTCTTGAATAAAAGGGATAGGTGAAAGGGTTTTATGATGGATTATTATATCTTAATAATAAATTTATAGTATATTTAGGGTACTATAGTTTACATGTCATTTGGAATAAGGGATGTGAGAATAGAATATGAAAAGAAAAGAAATTGAAAATAAAATAAAATAAAAGGAATGAGGAATTTAACTCTTGAATTATCCTCCTTAAGAACCTCCTTTGGGAAAAGGTTTTGGTGTTTTACTAAGAACAAGATTTTCTGTAATTTGGGGAGATGTTTGAGGATATATTTTATCATAATTTGGGAATGTCTCAATGTCTGAGAGGTGCGAGGTGAAGAGGTGGTGAGGGGTGGTATCTATAGGGGAAGGGAGGGGTGTTTTCTCATTATTTAATTAATTAGTTTATTTTTGGCTAAATAATATGAATATATTGATAATTGTAAAAAAATTATATTTAAATAATGAATTTAATTTCTATATTATGGTTCTTATATAATCTATAACTCATGAAATTGTGTATTTAACTTATAATGTATATATACCATAAATTTCCATATTTTACTATTCACCAAAAATTCAACTATTTTAGAAAAATACAAAAATTAACCCTAATAATTTTTTGAAATTTTGAATTAAAATATGAACTCATTTTTATTAAAATAATTTTTTAAATATGAGAAATTTAATTTTTAATTAAAATCATCATTTACTTGGAAAATACCAATTTTAAAATTATAACGGATTTTGTAACACATGAAAAACTTAAATAAGGTTTCATAAAATTATATTATAATAATAAGATAAAAAATGTTACTTTATTAATACATTTTATTTAAATATATTTTCTTTTAAATCATTATATTAACTATAAAGTTGTAATTAAATATTTATAATTTATGAAATACCAAAACGTAATTATTAATTTAAGAAAAAAATTACATATACCTTTATAAAAATATATCATAATTTAATTTATATGATTCCTAAATTACATTGTATTGTGTTCTTAATGTGATTTATACTATAAAAAATAATTATCAGAAGTGAATTTCCATTGATAAAAATCTAGGGTTTTTACAGGAGATTTAGGAATAAGTTCAATAGAGAACTCAACCTCTTTGTGAGGAGGAAGACTAGGAAATTCTTTATAGAAGATATTAGTGTAGTATCTCATAATGGTAAAGTATTAAAGCATGATCCTCTCCTACATCTTAGTAATTTGAGATAGATATTATTTCTCATAACTCAATAGTCTCAATATTTTAGTTGATGATAATGAATGAGATTCATCCTCCTCCTTACACTTATACAGAATAGGTGGATTCCTCGGGATGTGAATAGTGATCTCCCTCTCTTGGTATTTGATGTTTGATTTGTATAAATATGGTCAATACATTCCCAATATAGAATCAAAATACACCAAAATAATTAAGTTGAGATTTTATGGGAGGTTATTTACCAAACATTGACTTTGGATGAGTTATATACTTTATATTCTATAAGTTCCCCGTTTTTTATTCTTATTGATAAATCAACTTACATATTTTGATTTGGTATTTGAATAGTTCTACTAAAGTTAAAAGATAAGAAATAATTCATAGAATCAGAATAAAATATTACATTCTCTATTCTTGATTTAGTAACCAGTATACCTTTCACTAAATCATTATCAGACTCCACCTTAGTAGTAGTGATAGCATATTCCCTTCATTTCTATCTTAGATGTTGTTTTAGTTGATTGTATCTAAAACCCCTGGATTAGAGAAATAGATTTCATAGTGACCATGTTCCTTATAGTTGAAACATGTTTTTATAGGAATAGTGTTTATATTAACCTTCTTTTCAACTTCCTCAATAGTGGGTTTCTTTATTTAACTTTAGCATTGATTGGATCAGAACCCTTATTTTATAAACATGACTCACCTTATGTTTCCCCTTATGCTATTTATAGGGTTATTCTTCCCATACTTTTGACAAGTGAGATTATGGTTTTTCATTCCTATAAGATATATATTTATTGGCCATTATTAATAGAATTACATCTTATGTTTCTTTACTCCAGTTCCACAAGACCACTCAGAATCAGTGATCACCATCTCAACTTTAAGAGAACAACTGAAAATATCTTCTTAAATATCAAATTCCCAAATTAATAAGCTTTTTGTAAAATTGGTTTCAAACCATTAAATAATCAGTCCACATTACTCTCAGAGCTTATGGGAAAGTGATAAGAATATCATAAAATACTTGTAAATATTTCCTCATATGCACTGATAGACTCATCTTCATATTTATTTAGATTGAAGAACTCCCTCTACATATTAAGATGGAGTGTTCAGGAAAACTATTTTTTAAAAAGTATTTTATTTAATCTTTCCAAATTAGATTAATCAATTTCTTTTTTAGTATTCATGTTATTTATTAGTGTCCATAACTGATTAGCTTTCCTATCAAAATGACATACCGCCAGCATGAAATTATTTTCTTCTGAGAACTAGAGGAAAAATAATATTTTCTCAATGGAGTAAATAAATTATTCCATGATCAGGGTACCAAAATATCCACAAAATATAAGAGGCCTTTGTCTCATTAAATATTCTACCACAACATTCTCTTTCTTAAGAGAATGAGGGAATTCCAAGGTATTTGTGTTATTATTTGTAACATAATCCAGCTGATCTAGTACTATCGTGATGTTTCAATCTCTCATTCCCATCAAGTTTGTCATATCATTAGGGAAATCCTCATATTCACTTTCACCTTGATTATTGGCATGGGTTCTCGTAATTACATCTATGAACATTAAAAATGCGATTTAAAATTGAGGAGATTTAATACTTATCTAATGAGAATATAGAAAGGCTATTATAATCATAGAAGTATAAACATATAAATGAAAGGTATATCCTAAATTATGATTTCCAATATTTTATCACATATTATTACATAGTTTTATGTATATTTATCTAGGAAATAAAAACCCATGATCAAGAAGACTAATGTCTTCGGAATACTAGGTACGTTGTTAGAAAATATGAAACTAGAATAAAACATATTTTTATTAGTCTCCATAATGATCTATTAACTCCCTTTGAGATCTAATAAATATATAGAATAACTTGTGGAAATCATAGACAAAATAGATGAGTTAATAATACATATAATGGAATAAACATGGTATTGAAGAAATACACATGATTTAGAAGGAATAACATGTTAACATAAAATGAATGTATCATAAATAAACATATAGAATCATAAATTATATAATATAAAATCATATGATCATGGAAACATAGGAATGTGGAGGAAACATATAATATGTCATACAAAAGAGTCGAGGATAACTTCCAAGACTATATCACATCGTTCACAATGTCCAATAAAGGATTTGGTTTACTCCCTAATCCCATACATAATATATCATGAGACTAAAATATTACCTGATTCATTGTAGCACTATCTAGGTGCACCAATCATAACATGTTTATGTATATTTGTTCCACATAAAGAATCAAACATAAGGAATAAATATAAGGGTTATCCATAGAAAGAAATGGTTTTCGTAATCATGTCATAAGACATAACCAAAGGGTATATAAAATTGGTATCTATGTAACATGGGGTTTAAATAATTATTGTTCATTCATAAAGGAAAAATAACAATATATCATGAATAATGATATCCAACTCACTTTAAAACAATAAAGTGAGTGGTTAGATAACTTTATAAATATACCACTTAAGCATTGTTTTTTAGGAAACAAATAAAGAATATCATAACAGGACAATGGAATAATTATTTCCATAAAACAATAAATGAACTAAAAAAATTTTATTATAAATTTAGTGATTTTTGAAAAATATTGTAGGCTTAAAATATTTTATGTATTGATCATAAAAATGGGTAGGAAATAGAGACATTTCCTTTAATCGGGTTTTCTTATCGATAGGACTTGATAAGTTCACCTTTTAAAATCTATATATATCCCCATAAATGAAATATTAATTAGGATAGATATATATGTTTGGAACATATATACCGAATATATAAGAATAATTAAGAAATAACTTGAGGCATAGAGATATAAAGAATTACCCAAATGTAAAAATAAATGGTATTCATGAACATAAATAAGTTTAAATGTTCCCATATATCATTTTTAGGAAATAATGATGATTAATTTGGTAAAATATTGATGATAAATTTTTAATTTATTTTGGAAGATTTTTTGACCATCACAACCTAGTTTATTTTATTTAATATTGTACATATATATTAGTTCCAAAATATTGAATATGCTATAATGTATTTATTAAAATATTATTTAACCATAATATTATTTTTATGACCATCCATGAAGGAGGTAGTGGAAAATGAAAAACCATCATCCACAGTGATGGTTAGCCCTGAAATTTGGACAGTGGTTTAATTATTTTAATAATTAGATGTGAGAAAAGGGATGGATAAAAATTATTCAATTATAAATAAAAATAAATAAATTATATAAATGGCACTTTAGTTATTATTATTTGATGTATTAATTAATCATGTATAAGCTAGAAGAAAAAATGAATTTAAGAGATGTAGTGTGAGAAAGTTACCACTTGAATGTCACCTCTTTGAAGGATTCCTTAAGGAACATGGAATTGGTATTTGGGTGAGAGAAGAAGAACATGGAAATAGGGATAATGGGTAGGATAGTATTTCGAATACACTTGAAAATATTCAAGTATTTTAAGGATAAGGGGTGGTGAGGGGTGGCATTTACACTTTAGGAGGGGTGGTTTTAAAGGATTAAATAATGATTATTTTATATTTAAAGCCATCTAAAGTTGGTTTGAATTAATTTCAAGTAATTTAGTGGATAATTAATGTCATAAATTTTTTTAATGTTATTAATTATATCAAAATATCATTAAATATTTTAGTTCTTATGTATTTTAATCCATAACCTTTTAACTTTAACCCACTACACTATTTAACTTATACACCAATAATTATTTTTTTATGATGGTATTTGTTTTGTAAAAAAATAATATTGACCTTATTACCTAATTTGGACCTTATGAATCCAAATATTTAACCATTTTTTCTTTATTCAATTTATAAAATTGTTAAAAAACAATTCTAATGTGATACCTGTATAACTCATAAAAATAAATTTTTTAAGGTTAAAATCTTGGTTTTCAAAAATGCTATGTATTTCTAAATGTAAAAAAATTATTATTTAATTACATATATACCATTTTATTAATAATAATTTTTAATAAACATGAAATCATGTTCTTATTATAATAATTTCATAATAATTTTGTAACAATTTTATTTTCAATTTATAACCCAAGAATCAAATTTTTTAAAAAATTCCCAAAAAATATCCCTAAGATAATTTTTACATGATGGGTTGAAAAATAAATTTTATTTATTATATATAATTATATAAAAATAATAATTTAAAAAATAAAATAAATATAATTATTTTTGGAAATTTAATAATTTCATAGAAAATTAAATACACTGAGAAATATAAAAATTAGTTAGGACTTTGATAAAATATATTATCATATAATTAAAATTTCATTTCTTTATGTGAGATATGTGATTTATACTACCTTAAATAATTATAATTAGGTAAATTCTATTATTAAATTTCTCAGTCGTTACAGAAAACAAGGTAGTTGAATCTCTTAGTTGAAATAAACCCACTACTTTATTCATGATAAGGATTGAAAAGGAACTAATCATCATGGATATGAAAAGGAAAGCTCTAGAAATTATAATGGTGAAGAATAAATCCTACCTTTACCAAATGATTTCTCAACAATATATACATGAGAAGATCATGGAGTCCCAAATGGTTTATTTGGAGCTTTAAAAGAGGGTGAAAGCAGTAATGGAAGGGAATTTTCCTGAGTTCCACGTCAACAAAGATGGTTTCATAAGATTTAGAACTAGAATTTTTATTCCTTAATAACTAAATATAAATAAGGATATATTAGATAATGTGTATATCTCAACTTTCACCTTTCTTCCAAAAAGTACCAAGATGTGTCGTGATCTTGGAGAGAACAATTGGTGGGACATTTTGATGAAGGATATTGTTGATTACACATAAACTTTATTAGTATGTTTGGAAGTTAAAGTAAAGTGATATAATTCTAAGGTTATAATTATACAACTTCCCATAACCACATGTAAATTTGAAACCATCACCCTAGAAATTATAACTAGTCTCCAAAAAACATCTACAAGGATACAATGTGATATGTGTTGATGTGGATCAATACTCCAAGATTACCCACATACCATTATTCAAAAATATTTCTTGACTGAACAACGTAACATGATATAAATAAAGGAATTATTGAGTCCTAATTGGGTTACACTTTTTATTACCTTTAACCATGATATAAGGTTCAAATATAAATTATATAGAATTATTTAATATGTTATACTAAATTTAATTTCAATATGGAATATAACATTAAAAATGATGGCCAATATAAAATCACTATTCAGACACTCAAGAATATACTAAGAGAATTCTTAATAGAATTTAAAGTATGATGGGATCAATATATCACATTAGTTCAGTTCTTTTACAATAAGAGCATCCACTTAAGTATTCAAATGGTTCCATATCAATCTTTGTATGGGAATCGAGGTAGATCTTATACTTTTTGGTTTGAAGATGGAGATTGAAAGCTACATGGAATTAATCTTTTAGAATAGATAAAAGATATGAAATAATAGGTTCAAGATATCTAATAGAATATAAGAGGATCTTAGAGTTGGAGGATGTTCTATGCTGAAAACCATAGAAGGTATTTAGAGTATGAATTTGGAGACAAATTTTCGTTCAAATATCACCATGGAAGAGATTCATGTTGTTTTCAAAAAAACGGGGGTATATACCTAGGTACATTGTCCTCTTTGATATCCCTGATCGAAATGGATTAGTGGAATATTATCTTTCACTTATACTAAATATGATTCATGATCCTGATGTGTTCCAAAAATCTATAAATGTAAGTACATACTTAATCCCTCACATGTTCTAAATCTAGAGGTGGTACAAATAGAGAAACATATCGCTTATTAGGAGAATCCTGTGAATATATTTGACTATATAAAAAATGTTCTACATAAAAATATAGCTCAGCATATCTAATTATTGTCGTGAAACCATAAATATGAAGAGGCAATGTGGGAACCAGAGGAAATAATAAAACAAAAGTACTCTCATCTATTCTCAACTAAGAATTTGTGTTGAAATTTTAGGGATGAAATTTCTAAAGGGGGAGAAATATAACAACCCAAAGTTTAAAATGATATTTGTTTCTTGAAATAAATATGTCTTATATTATATTATATATTATTATACACAAACAACACATAATGAAACCAATATAAAATAATTTAATTAATGGTGAACATTACATTAATTAGAAACTAAACATAAGTAAATTTCAATCATTATAATGGGATAAAAAATATAAATTAACAAAATTATAAAGGAAAAATATGCATCCATACAATCTAATAGAATCATTTCCCCCATGGAAAACACTATTGAAATGAATCAAAATATTATTAAACCAATCAAAATATTTGAAAATGGAAATTTATAACCTTGGGAGTAACTGTAGTGAATGTTCAATGAAGGAAGGAAGTGTTATTTATAGGATATAATGTGACCATTGGATTTGATTGGTGACTGTTAAAATATTAACCTGGCCATTGGAATAGTATCTTAACCATTAAAATAGTAATTTGACTAAAAAATAATAAAATTTAACATAAATAATATTTATCATGTGTCATTTATGTAAATATAAATATTATAATGAAATAAATTAAATGTCATGATTAAAAACTAATATAAAATATAAGAATATTTTTAATAAACTTTATTTTGGGGTATTTCATAAAAATGATAAACTTAATATATAATTTTAAAGTAACCTTTGTCAGAAAATTATTTTTATAAAATTAATTTGTTTTAAATCATAAAATCAAATTTTTTTAATGTTTATTTATTTCCAATTTTCTGCAATACTTCAATTTTTACACGAGTATTAAAAATACTATTTTTCAAATGCCGTATTTTTTATGACATAATGATGATACAATAATTAATTAATAACTAATAAATTGGTTATTTCATTAATAAAATTAATTTAATAAGATAAATTGTTTATTTAAAACCCATAATTTTAATTTCCAAACCTAAAAATCATTTTACAAGGTCTAAAGTCAATTGTTCCCTTAAAATAACAATTTTCAATTATTCCATTTTCCTTCCTAATAAATTATAGAATTTTTTTTGTAAATTGGTTTAATGTCCGAAAAAAAATTTATTTTATTAATATATTATTAATACTGTAAAAATTATCTATTATAAGGTTTACCTTTGATTTATTATTTTATTCTAAAAGTACACATTCCCTCAAGTATAAATAAACCCTCTCCCTCACATTATAAAACAACTCCTCCCTCACATACCAAATAAAAAATCTAATAAATAATCTCTCTCAATTCCTTTATCATTCTTATGTGTTTTAATTTTTAATAAAAATCTAATCTTTCATAAAGTTATGGTTTTTAGAAAATGAACCACTTCAAGAAAGAGGTAATGTCCTTTCGTTATTTTATTTCATTTCCCTCTTCTACTTTCATATGTTCATTTTATTTTCTAATTAAAAATTTATTAAAAAAATTATATAGTATGTTAATCTGATCTTAGTAATTTTAATATACTCTAAAAAAATTAAATATAATCACATATTAAACATCATACACCTCCTCTTTGCAAAATGTCTCGTTTATAGTCGGTTAATCGCCCACGAGGCTGTTTCCAATTAATTTATTATCACCAATCATAAATATAGTAATAATATATTATTTATGGTATATATATTTATAGATATATTTATTTTAAGAATCTATAATTTGTTCTACTTATGTATAAATGACCATGAACAAAATAGTGAAGTCAATGCAAAATAATAATTTTTTAAGGAAAATATGATATCAAAACGTTTCCCATTTTACTAATGGAATTAAGAAATATGATGAAATGAATATAATTAATAAATAGTGATATAAATGAAAATAATTAAATTCTGGTTCTATGTTTTAATGAACCTAGGTTTATTATTTAGGAGGTGGAAAAGTGATGAAATAATGCGGGAGTTAAGGTAAGGGGATTTTCATACCCAAATCCTTCTTTGGTGTCATCTCCTATTTAAAATTATTTTCTATATGGATGTTCTACTAATATTCTAAAAATTTACTTACACTATTTTTTATCTTTTCCTTTTGGGTTTATACATTGTTCTTCCATTTTTAAATGTTTTTTAGTACATTTAAAATGCTTTTTGAAAAGAGTTTAAACCTCATTTTGACCCTTCTTGAGTTTTTTATTCTCTACTACAGAATGATAATGTTTTATTACAAAACATTATTTCCCTTTTTAATTTATAAACCCCAATGTTCAGGTCTTAAAATTTTATTTATGAAATTTTTATGAAACACATTCCTTTCCATGGGTTTATTTCAAGACTCTGATCATTCACATTCCATGAGGCATGCATGATTATGAGAATTATATGATGTGATGGCTGGGACTTCAATTATATAAACCTCCAATACATTGGGTAATATGATATATCCCTTGAGATAGTGTGTGTTATGTGTTAAAATTATGCTCTATTTATTAACATTTATGATAACTATGATTTATGCACATATGTTATGCATAAACATGTTGTTATCTTTGTTCACAACTATGTGTGGTATTTGACCGCTATGTTACGATGTTTCATTATTATTAATATGAAACAATGCATTAATTTATCATGTTTAACCCACATTATTATGATGATTATCCTATGATTATGATATAATGATATTGATTATGCTCACCCATATACTATTGATTCAGGTCCCTTATTATTCTTATTAACTGACATTTAGTACGCCGCTTTCCTTGATTTATATCCTTATGTGACAATATGTAATAATGAGATCATGAGATATTTGGAAGGATAAAATAATAATAATTCAGATAAAGTTTATGTTTTATAATGTAAAAGTGATGCATGATCATAACTATCCTAAGATACTAACCCTTTCGATCATAGATTATATTACTTTTATATTTTTTAACATAAAAATGATGTAATAGTCATGTAATAAAAATTTTGGTTGTTATATTCGTGGTCTATATAAGGAATATAATATCGGAGGCCACATGTTGTGTTGGAATTCCAAACATTTGGCAATAATAAAAATTAAATTGGGTGAGACGCTATATTAGATCCACCATTCCATTAAATGTTGAGAAACTAGGTTTTCTAAAGTCGGGTAAATGAGGAGTTGAATCTACCCACATGGGATACATCATCATCTCTAATTGTACCAGATCACATCAAACATCAATGGAATCCATCTAAGTAATTATATCATTTAATAATTCATAAGATACCACAACCTGATTTATCCACAGGTTACTTATATAAATATAATTTGAAATCACCCTGGTGGTGGTAAATCATTTGTCATTTGAGAAATATCCTCCCATTAGAGTACACCAACAAGATGAGGAATGTAATATACAGGCTGATGATCATTCTCAGTGGGAATGGATCCCATGAAAAACATAATATTTGTTAGCACATGCATTGGTATTTCAAATTAAATGGAGAAATCTACTTTTTTACTAAGATGGTCTCACCATTTTAAGGTGGTGGGTGGGAATAAAATTTCATTATATCTATTATTCTTCAACAATATCATATTTTATAGATTTTTTGAGCTAATAGTAATTACATTTAGTGATATAAAACACATGGATAAAAATATATATTTCATTAGAAGATGTAAATTGATAATCATAAAGTGTTATAGATAGTTTTTTTATACCAGATGTGAATGTAATGTTAAAAATGATAAAATTTCTCATATCATTGCGGGATAGAGTTCCTCGTCGGGTACTATTATCACCATGTCTATCTTTGACTAAGTACAAAGATTATAGATAGTTGTGATTAAGAGTTATCCCCAATCCAACCTCAGGATATGCCAATCGGCCTTAGGTTTATTGGTAGTGGTAGTGACATGGACCAACTCTTTAATTTTAGTGGTTGGTTTCCCAAGTGGGATATTATTTTGAAAACCCAAGTCTATATTATTAGAACTGGCACAAATTAATTTATAGATTCTATGATCGGGCATCAGTGATGATGACATATATGAATAGAAACACTCATAGGATTATCCTATGTGGTTTCCTTGACATGGTGAGTTTATTTCTCCACCTCACAGGAATAGGAATATTAAGGGAAACTGCACTTTGGGTATAGGCTCAGAAAGTGGTTTGATTTAGAAATAGGGTCTATTTTCCACTATTTAGCCTCTCTTTGGTATAAAGGTATGTGGGAACTGATAATCTAGATATTCTCGTGAAGTGTATCCAAATTCAGGATGAATCTATTTAGATTATAGTGATCTAAGTCTTTTATACATATAATTTCATAAATTTTATTATAAATACAAAATAAATATAACTCAATGATCAAGAGGCATATTGTCTTAGGGAGACTGGGTGTATAAAACATTAAAGTAAAATAAAATAAAAAATATTTTTTTAATTATACATAATGAGGACATAAATAGATTTTGTCTCTTAAAACTATATAGGATAACCTGGGGAATACATAAACAAAGGGGGTGAGTAATAAATCCCAGAAAATAAATAAATATAATAAAGAAAAAAAACATATGAGTCAAAATTCCTAACATGAAATCGTAAAAACATGTGTCATGAATAATTATATGTGTGTATAGAATAAAGAATATATAATCATAATATCTATAAAAAATTGGAGTTTGGAAGAAAATATTAAAAATGGAATAATCATAAGACAAGGTTAACCTTAAAGACAACATCATATGGTGGATAGAGTCCCATCTGAGATTAGGTTTACTCATTAATCCCACACATATCATCTCATGATATATAAACATTACCCAATTAATTTGAGTTATATTTGGGTTCACATATCATAACATGTATGTTCATATGTGGTCCACAAAATAAAATCATAAATAATGGATAAGCATTAAAAAACCCCACAGATAGAAAATGGGTTGCATAATAACATCTTATAACAGAGACAAATAGAATATCTTAATGAATTACATGAAAGAAGGGATTAGATTTATTTAGTTTTTATAGATAAATAAATAAGAAAAGTAAATGAAAATTATTTCCAAATTAATTAATGATATAAATATTAGTGGAAAACGATTTTGGAAATGGTCCTTTTATGTGGGGTTTTTAGAAAAAAAGTTAAAGAATATTTAGAGATTAAGGGAATAATAATATTTATAATACCGAAAATAAAATAAAATGTTTTTAAAAAATAAAATTATTGTTTTAAAAAAATTTGGTGTGTTAAAAAAATTTAATTGAGTGTAGCTTGAAATAATGCAAGAAAATGGATAATTTCCCTATAAACTTCTCTTTTTAATGAAATAAATTTGGAATAGAACCATTAAAACATTTATATCCCCACAAACCTATTATAAATTAAACTAGGTACATATGTGTAGTAAATATATATAATATAATAAGTAAATAATAATAATATTATGTTAAAGTTAGTAAAAATAGTGAAATCATAAACCTGAGAAAATAGGGTGGTTTGAAGAAATCCATTACCATAGGTTTATAATCATTTCGAACTTGAACATAACATCCTAGAAAATTAATTCATATTAATTAATAACATAATTTAGAACCTTTTCCATCAATATTTAATTTATTATAATTATATTATGTTAATTTACAACTATTTTAATGAGATGTAACTTTTAATTTCACTATTTGGAGGGCGTTTGTTTCTTGGTTCCATGGTCGGATCAATTTGGGATAATTATGGAAATTTATGGAAAATGGGACTTCAACCTTAGAAGTTAAATGAAATGATATTAATTTCCTTCTAAAAATTGAAAATTTCTCAAATATCTATATGTGCTCTAACATAGGTATGACTCATTTAGTATAAATATTATCATTATACGGTTAGTTCATTTAGGCAGTTTTACCGACCATCACAGACTATATTCATTTTAATTAATTCACTAATGATTAATACATTATATTATATTAAATAAGATAAAATATCATCATATTTAATAATGATATTATTTTTTTATCATCCTTGAATTCATTGAAGAAAAATGAAGTACATTGTTATGGAGGTGGTGAAACTTATATACTGTAAACAACATTTTCATTTTTAGAATGAGAAGATAATAAAAGAGTACATATGAAAGATATTCCATTAACAACATAATATTATATTATATTTAGGGTAGTGCAGTAATTATTTCACGTTGAAAGAAATTTTTTAGAGGATGAGGAGTAAGATAAATTATAAGGTGTTCTTGAGGGTATTACACTCTCCATCATTTATCTCCACTTATGATTTCCCTTCAGGATCATTGGATTGGTATATTGATGAGTTAAATTATTCTAGGTAAATAAGGATATGTGGGGAGAATTTTTTTGATTATTGGTATGGTAAATATGTTATAATTTGTAGGGAGAATGGGTTGTGAGGGGTGGTATTTATAAGAGGTAGGTGGGGTATTTTTTTGAATTATATATTCTTTGGAATATTATTTTGGCTCTAAGGAATCAATAGTGATGAATATTATGACTATATGCAGTAAATGTTTCATGTCAGTTCTAACTACTGGTTTCTTACATCTCCCCTTGTGAAATAAATCATGTATTTATCTCATAATGTTAAATATCATATTTTTTCATATTTCACTATTCACTATAAATTCAATTATCCTAGAAAAATACCATAAATTTACCCCAAACATTTTTCAACATGTAAATTCAAAAAAATAATCAATTTTATGAAAATAATTTTCTGAATATAAGATATTTAATTTTTAATAAATTCTTAATTTATTTAACATTTACAAATTTTAACATTATGATCATTTTAGGACCCTTTAATAAATTAATTATGTTCTCATAAAATTATATTATAATTATAATATAATTTTTTATTCTTTTATAATACCATTTTATGGAAATAATTTTTTCCTCAAATATTTTTATTTTTATATAAATTCAAATAAAAGATACCTTTTTTATAAAAATAAAAACATTAATTTTATCATTTAAAAAATTGTATACCATGATATAAATATTTATTATTTTCATTTATAACATGATTAAATATTTTATTAAAATTATATTTGTGGGGTTAATATTCTAATGGTCATACTACTATTCCAATGGTCGGTTTTACATTCCAACGGTTTGTTTTGTAGCAGTCATATGAGTTCCCTATAATCTATAAATACATCATATTTCATTACTTCTTCCTACAATTATATTTTCTATCAAGAATGTATATATTATCATTTTATAAATGAATATTTTGTTACTAATATTCAACCTTATTTATACTATGTTTTTTGTGAGTTTGATCATTCTGGTGGATCGAGCACATAAAAATTTTCATGTTATAGTTATCTAATATTTTATTTTTTATCCCACTATAATATTTTCAATTATTATGGATCTATTTATTCTCTAAATGTAATTTTCAATTTAATATAATAAAAATTTCCTAGTTTAAATATATATTTAAGTTCTTTATATGATACTTCATTACTCCCTATGACACATTCATATAATCAGAAGGAAAATTCTATTGATAAAATTCTGGGTCGTTTCTATTTTTCTTAAAAGGGTTCATTGATATCTCTTTATTGGTGATAACATACCACAATAATTATTCTCCATTCATTCAAAACTCACATATACTTTAATTTTTATATGGATTATCATTTTTAAAAGAATTAAGAATATTTATAAATTTTCTTTATGTTCCTCCTTACTTATAGAGTATATCAGAATATCATCTATATATACTACCACAAATTTCTAAAGGTAATATCATGAGACACTATTCATTATGTTTATAAATATTATATGATTATTAGTCACTCTAAAGGGAATGAATATGAACTCATAGTGTCCATAACTTTTTCAAAATGTAGCATTGGAAATATATTCCTTATTCGCATTTAATAAGTGATATCCTAACTAAGTTTCCATCTTAGAGAAGAATTATTCCCCATGTAGTTGATTAAACAAGTCTGAAATCTGTGGAAAGAAAAAAAATTCTTTATCATGATCTTATTATATTGATGATAATCAATATAAAGGCACCTTTACCAATCCATCTTCTAGATTAAGAGGACCGGTTCACCCCACAGTGAAGCACCCATGCTTATAAACCCCTTATCTATATTCTCATATGACTGATTCTTTATTTATTCCAACACAATGGTGGCCATTTTATATGGATTCATGGATATTCTAAAATATATAGTTATAAGTTCAATTGGTAACTCCTCATCTTTCTCAAGAGGAAGACCCGAAAACACTTTACGGAATATATCAATATACTCCCTCACAATGGGAATAACTTCAAGTATGATTCTCTCATTTGTCACAATTATTTGAGTAAGATTTTATTTCTTGTAAGGAAAATACATAAACACTTGAGATGAAGATTATAAAGGATTTTATTCATACTTCATACAGTTGTATATAATTTGAGGATGGATTGGGATTTGGAGGGTGATTTACCTCTCCCATGAGCTGGTGTTGGATTTATAAAGGAATAGCTAATCCATTCCCAATATAGCATCAAATTATATTAAGGTAAAAATAAAAATATGTAATAAGTGGTTGGGTCCACATAGATTAACTATGGATGAGTTATATACTTGAGATTCAATAATTTACCTTTTTATTGTTCTCATGTATAAATCAATATCCATGTTTTGAGGTGGTGTTTGAATAGTTATACTAAACATACACGATATGAAAGGATGTGTAGATCAAAAATAAAATATTAAATTCACTATTTATGAATTCATAACCAATGTACCTATCCCCACATAGTTTTTGGGATCCACCTTAGCAGTAGTTATAGAATATGACCTTCCTTAATCTCTAGAACTTAGAGGTTTTTTCATTGATTATCTCTTAAAACCCTTGGGATAGGGAATTCATTTGCATATTTTCTGCATTCCATATAGTTGAAAAATTGGATTATATACTGAGTGTTGATTAGAACATTCTTTTATTTCATCCCATTATTGAACTTCTTTATCTCCCATCAACTTTAATTATCAAGATTTCCCTATTTTACATAATTGAATTATCTCTCATTTCCCTTAAGTTAGTTTCAAGGATTTATCTACCCACATTTTTAACACATGGGAAGTAGTTTTTTCATTCCTCTGTGGGATTTTTCCATTGGTCATCCTAAATAAAACTACATTTAATTCCATTTATATACATATTAATGAGACCAATGAGATTAAATAATATATATATCGATCGTAAGGGCACAACATACAATCTTTTCGTATCTATTAAAGTCTCAAATTATAAAATCTTTTCATATAGTCAACTTTAATCCACGAAAGAATTACTCCACCTCACTTATAGTGTCCATAACAAATATGATGTGTACCATGAAATCTTTGTTATGTTACCCCCTTATTCCCTTAGAGACTCATCTTCCTTTTACTTTATTCTAAATAAATTACTCTCCATTTTAAGGTGTAATGTTTCGGTAAAATATTTATTGAAAAATATTTTATTGAATCCTTCCCATTGTATATAATTTATTTACTCCTTGGGACTCATGTTCTTGATCATTTTCCACCATTAATCAGCTTCCCCCTCCTTATAATAAACAGCAAGTATAACATTTTTTGTTATAATCATTGGAGGATAGCAAATATCTTATAAATAGTATTAATCCATTATTTTTTGATGAATGGAATAGAAGATCCACTAAAGGTAAGAGGCCTATATAATATAAATTTGTCAAATTAAATTTTTTATTTCTTAAGAGAGGGATGGTGTTCCACATGATTCAAGTTATTATTCTTAATGTGATTCAGTTGATCCAGTACTACCATAAAGTTCTTGGATCCTGCTCCTAATAGCTTAGGTATCTCATTAGGGAATCATCATATTTCCTAACACATTGGTTGTTGGAATTTTTCCTCATATTTCACACCATTAAATAAAATTAGGGATGATAATACAAAAACTAAAAATCATATAAATGGGAAACTATGAACATAAACGTAACAACTTATAAATGACATATATATCCTAACATATGAATCTATAGGTTTAAATCGATGTTATCCAAGTTAATTTTCTTATTACGTTTTCTAACCTAAAAATATATTCATTTCCTTCATAGTGGTTCAGAATGACATTGTAACTTTTCCAAATCATATCCCTCGAGAGTATCAAAATATGTGCGCAGTAAGGGATCTTTTTCATTCCCAAGTTCCATGTTGAGTTAATAGCCAATGATCACCATCATGGTTATTTTTTCTAGTTAAATTTGTTTCATATTCATATCCACTTATACTATCCCGATACGGATATAATTCCTTGAAAACCACTCAATATATACTTCATCACAACTTTATGATATTTTCTTATAATTAGATTTTTCCTTAGGTTTCTAAATAATGTATTCTAGTATTAATCCCAAAAAAATAACATTACTTTTATCTAATAACAACTATAGAAAGCCAAGTCTATTATATACATTATTATATGATTTTCAACATAAATTTCAGATAAACACAACCCAAGTGGTAAGAGACCTAGTATCTTTGGTATTCTAGGTATATAAAACATAAAAATAAAAATAAAATAATTTTTTTCCCTTAAATATATTTATCTCATAAATCCATTTTATCTCATAAAAATAAATAGTATATACTAGGGAATACATAAAAAAGGGTTGATCTATAAATTCTAGTGAGGGAATAAACATGAAGACGAATAACAGTGTATTAGTCAAAAGGCATAACATGATATCTTAGAATATAGGGTTTATAAATAATCATATGGAGGAATGATGTAAATAATATGGAATCATAAGATCATGTAAACATAGAAATTTGGAAAAACAGAAAGCATGGAATAAGAATAATTCAAGGATAACTGTCAAGACAACATCCCATGGTGGACAGTGTCCCATCAGGGATTTGGTTTACTCCCAAATCCTATAAAAATAATCTCATGAGACATAAACATTACCCAATGGATTGGAGTGCTGTATTTTTTTCACCCGTCATATCTTGTACATGTATATGAGTTCCACATTTGAAAATAATAACTAAATCATATGCATTAAAAAACCCATGGAAACTTAATGGGTTACATAATCATGTCATATAAAATATCATAATGTTTTATCATAATGAATTCCATTAAATAAGGAATTAAATAATCATGGATGTTTGTAGATGAATAATTAATAATTGGACATCAAACTGAATTCTAAGTGAATTAAATACATAAAATGGAGTAGATAAATAATTTTGGTAATAATCCTTTTAAGGTAGATTTTTGGAGAAAGGTTAAAGAATCATTAAAGAAGGTATGGGAATAATAATTTATATAAAACCAAAAATGAGCTAAAATGGTTTTAAATAATAAAATTTATTTTTTTAGAACTTTTGGGAGGCTAAAACATTTATTTTAGTGGTACATGAAATGAGATATGGAAATAGATAAGTTATCTTTAATTGGTTCTACTTGACAAAATAAATTGAGAAGGGAACCTTTAAAACATTTATATCCCCATCATGTAAAGGTGAATAAAACAAGGTATATATGTTTAGAGAATATATATATAATATATGATAATAAAATAATATTAATCTAGTGATTAAGTGAGTTAATGAGAATCAAATAATAATACAATAAAATATGGTGGTTTGGAGAGATCCCTTAACTTAGGTCGAGAATCATTATTCACTTACACATAACATCCTATATAATCAAAATATATTTGTTAATTACTTAATTCAAAATCCATTACATATATATTTTATTTAATATAATTATATTAGGTTCATTTAACATTATTTCAATGAACTATTGTATTTAATTTTTCTATTATGTGGGTGTTTGTTTCATAGTTCCATGGTCGGATCAATTGTGGATAATTATAGAATTTATTGTCAAGTGGGACTACAAATCCAGAAGTGAAATTAAATTAAATTAAAGTGATTATATGAATTTAAAAGTATTCAAATATTTATATTTGGTACAACATATATAGGGTTGATTTTTTTATTAACATTTTCATTATATGATTATTTTCATTTAGGAAGTTTTTCCAACCACCATGAACTACATTCATTTTATTCAATTCAATAATTATTAATTAATTCCATAACATGAACTAATATGTAATATAATAATATATAATAATATTTTTTCAATTACTGGGCTTGAAGGTAGTTGAGAAAATCAAATTATGTAGTTTATGGAGGCTATGAAACATCCATATTCACTAGTAAAAAAATGGACTTTAATAAGGGTAGTAAAAGGGATTTATCAGCTCTATATAATCTATAATTAAATGGGTGATGTTAATGGGTTGTCATTAAAATTTCTTGTAAAAACCACTAATAAATGCCCCTTTACCAATGCTAAAATAATGGTGATAAAGGGGGTTTTATCAGCTCTTTTTTAGCACTATTAAAGGCTCTATTTATCAGTTCTTTTTTAGTACTGTTAAAGGCCCCCTTTATTAACGATAAAAAAAGAACTGATAAAGGCATACTTTATCAGTGTTTACTTAAGTAATGATAAATGGTGATAATTTTTTTTGTTGAACTTCTTCCCACCCCACTTTATCAAATATTGTTACCCACTCACTCGGGTGCCCCCCCCCAATTAGCGCTTTAAATAATTCCAACCTCCTACTCTCACCCCTGCCTCCAGCGAGTGTCGAACTTGAGACCTCCCCCTAATATGCTCATTCATTTTCCACAATCCTATTTTTAATTTTTCATTATTTTTATATATATCTATATATTTATATTTATTTCATTTCATTTTTCCCATATATTTACATATATATTTAAATTCATATATAAAATATGTTTTCTGTTTGTGTGTGTTAATAAATACAATCATACATACTTACATAAATATTATATGTGTGTGTGTGTGAGTGTGTGTGTGTGTGTAAAAATATAAATATAATTACACATATTAATATTTTTTACGTATATTATATATTAATATTTATATAAATATATTAGAATATATAGATAAATATATATATGTTTGTCAAAACACACCCAAATATATATATATATATATATATATTATATACATTAATTATATAGGTATATATATTCATACCTTTTTATTTTAAATAAAATGGATATTATTCTTTATTTATATAAGGTTTATATATTTAGAAATATATTTTATATGTAAATATGTTTACATATTTATTTATAAACTAAATTTTTATGTGTGAATATATACATAATATGTATACATTTTTATATATTTTATTATAAATATTAGTAAAATATGAAAAATGATAAAAAAATTAAGAACCATAATTTGAATATGAATCTAATCCATGGGAATAAATTTATTCCCCACCCAATAGACAATAAGGCCCCCTTAAATGAGGCTAAAATTTCATCAAATGTTAAAAATTAGGATACACCGACTAAAAATTCAGTTTTTTAGGCCTTATGGGACTTTTTTGACCTCTAAAAATATTATTAATATTATATAGGTCATTAGGGGTAAATATTGTCACAATATTCTATTTTGTATGTGGTAGAGCCCAAACAGACACCTGGGTCAAAAGTTATGGTCATTTAAAGTTCAGGTCACATTTTCAACATATTTTAGAGCACTTATTAATTTTTTTCATTTTTTCTGTCATAAAATTGTTATTAAATGACTATTAATCAATAATAATTAGAAAATTATTAATTAAATTTGTTTTTTAAATTATTTTATAATCCATTTTTCACTAAATATCATATATATTAAGTGTAAATTATATTTACCCATATATAAATCATATATAATAAAATAATATATATATATATATCAATGTAAATATATTTTTTTAATATATTGTTTTTAATGATTTATAATTTTTTTATGAAATTTACCCTTTACCAGTTCTTGTAAAAAAACACTAATAAAAACGCCCTTTATCAGTGCATTTTTACTAGCACTAATAGAGGGGGTCTTTATCTGCTCTTTTATCTAGCACTGAGAAAGTCCTCTATCCCTAATCATCACTTTTTTATTAGCACTAAAAAAGGGCCCCTTTATCGATTATTTTTTTAGCACTGATAAAGACCTCCCTTTATCAGCATTGTTAAAGGGTGTCTTTATCAACACTTTTAACTAGTGCTAATAAATACAAGAATTTTTAAAATTTTATTTTGTAGTAGTGATTGTAAACAATGTTTTAATTTTTAAAATGAAAAGAGAATAGAAGAGTATGGATGAAATATATTACATTAACAGAATAAGATTCTAGTTTATTTATGATACTATAGTCATTATGTCATGTCGTATGGAATTTTTCGAGGATGCGGAGGAAGAAAAATAAGAAGTATCAATTGAGTTTATTACCTTCTTCTTTGGATGTCACCTATTAAGATTCCCCTTAAGAAAAGTTGTGTTGGTCTTTTGATGAGACTAAGTGTAACATCCCAGGTAAATAAAGAATATAAGATTTTCATATTTATAAATATTTTTGAATTATATATTAATTTTTCATTAAAGGAGATTCTATGATTGATAACATACTTGACACGCAACAGTGGATTTCTCTGAAATCTTATGTTGCACACAGTGTTGAGTCATACAAATATATATATATATATATATTATTTTAAATGGTAGTTAATGTCTAGACGTTGTACTGGCCTAAATAAATAAAACTAACTATATTATGATTAAACTAATTTTTTAAATGTTTTTACATTTATCCAATAAAATTTGGAGGCTTAAAATGAGAATGAATCCAATTTTAAGGGGAAATAGTCTAATATTTTTAAATGGTAGTGTTATCGTCTTTTGATATTGAACCCTATTTAAATCTATTTTTGTCACTTCTACATATTCTATTTGAAAAAATATCTTCTTATTTAAAATCGGGACATCATAATTTACTTTGGGTAAATTTTTGGAATTTTTTGATAATGTACATATTTTAATGAATAGTGAAAAATACTGCATTTTAAGTCAAAACTGCCTTTTAATCTAATTTATTTATATGGATAGATTATCTTTTTGATTTGTTTTAATGTGTAATTAGATTATGTTTTTATCATTTAATCCAATTTTGGTCATTTTAAGTGATTTCACTTTTTAATTGGACATAAACACATGTCAATCTTTTTGGTTGTTTATACATTATGAATAGTAACATGAGTGATTATTTTATTAGCCATGGTTAAAGGGTAAATCTAGTAAATAAGGGTAAAAAATAAAATTTTAATAATATTAAATTACCCTAACACTTGTTCTAACCCTATTTTATGAGATATTTTCAACCATGTAAATCCTTTGGTTGATTTTTGGACCCCATGGAGCCACCAGTTGGTGGAAATTATGTTTAATTACTTTTAATTTAAAGTTAAGGAAAATATAACCTAAACATGTATCTTTTACTAAAAAATTATATGGGGTTATATAAGTGATCTATTTTACTAAAAATAGTAATTATATTTCTAAAAAAATTCCTAAATCATGGTATTTTATTTATAATTTTTAGACATCAAATAAATAAATATATTTATGACATAATGATGATGTAGTGATTACCTTGTTAATGAATGGTTTAATTAAATGAGATAATAAATATTAAAATAAATTTATTTTGAAACTTTTTATTCAATAAATTAATTTTTTGGATTATTATGACTTGTTATATTTGAATTAATGAGGTTTTTTCGAAATAATAATGTTGGTATGGATTTTTAAAAATTCATGATATGAATAGTATGAAAATTGAAATAAATGAGTTTTTTAAAAAAAAAATACTATTTTATTAAATGATATAATAGTACTAAAAATCTTATATTCTTCCTAATGACTAATATAATTTTAAAAATTTCATTAATTAACCACTTTATGTTCTATTTCAATTTTATTGTAACTATATTAACCATATAGTATGAATACACAAGAAGAAATGGTAAGAGTTAAATTAGTCAACTAAGGGTTAAAGCTAAAAGATAAGGTTAAATTTGTAAACTATACTTGTCTAAGACCTATTGTTTGAGAGTTTTTTGACCCAAAATCCTATTATCTTTTAAATATATTACTTTTTGACCATTTTAAACCGAAAATAATTTTATAATAAAATAATATTTCAATACCTTGCTAAAGTGACTCTCCTCCCTCATATAAAAGGGCATAACCTATAACCATTACTCACACCTTTCAATCCAATTGAATCATCCAAAATATGATTAAATAATATGAAAAAATCTTTATATTCCTTCTAGAAGCCTCACCTTGGGTAGAAGCCAAGTAAAGAAATTCTTTTGGCTCAAATCAAATGGAGTTACATGTTTTAAGAGGTAGCGTCTTTTCTAAGTTTCCTTTCCATTAATTTACTTCTCCACTCCCTATTATATTATTATTATTTTATTAAATAACAAAACCAATATCCTCAATATACTAGGATTTTTTATGAGATGTATTCTAACAACACTTACACACACCTCCATCTAATGGATACGAACATATTCTTTCTGTGTACGGTGGACTACTACCTCACGAAACGATGATTGTTGTATTTTTCCCTACCACCTCTCATGGTAGACATTATGATAGATATGTATTTATTTATGATATATATTATTTATATATCATATCTATGATTATATAATTTTTTTTAAAACATACATTTATTCTTTTCATGATGTGTAAACATGATAATTTCATATGGGTAAGTGAGGACTACTGCCCCCTCAAAGTGATTTGACTCATTCATGTCATACATGGAATGTATAATGGATGGAGTTAATGAAATTAGGTAACATATATAAAAAATTATATTATACTGTAATTATAATCTACCTATGTGTCATTAAATTTTCATTCTTTTAAATATGAAATATAAATGAAAGTAGGGTTCATTGTGTACGTGTGGCTTACCGTCTCCCTGAACGGTGCATTCCATTTATTATCTCCAAATGTTATGGACTATAAAAAAGAAATATATATTGGATATATATATGATATATATGATATCTAAATCATGAATAATATTCTTGAGATAATGTAATTTTTACCACATGGACAATTTGTAATTATAATAACTTTATTATTGACTCAAGTACCGAACATCGATGAAACGACCGATGTGAACTTGAATATTTATATGATTGTTATATCAGGGTAACAAGTGATATAAAAGGAATAATAAAATTTAAAAATTTTCTAAATCAAGTATAAATTAACTTATTTTTATTATTCATTGAGATTAAAAATGAAAAAGACAAGTCAGACACAAGGTAAGGGACTTCGTCTCAATCTCCCTTCATTGAGGCATATTTCGATTTATACACTGCTTTATTTTATATGGTGTATAAACCCCTTTTACTTTTAATTTCAATCAAATGGAATATTTTTTATACATATCATTTTACTAAATGGAAAAGGTAATGTTTCTTTTTAACATAATTGGTGACAATGACCTTTTCGCCACTGCAACCATTATTTGATATTTGGATTCCTTAACAAGACGTAATGTTTTTAAAAGGAGAATAAATACCATATACCATTTTTACATATTTTGGTATTGAAAATGGTTTTGAGAAAGCATTAACTATTTCAATATCTATAAATGATATATTTTTATTGAATGTGGAAATGTTTTCTTTTCTTTTAAGCTAGTTTTATGTGTTATATATATGTTATGGTTATTGGGAATTTTTTACATATATAGGTGCATTCATGATAAACCTAGGGAAGATGAGCCCGAGATAGATCTCTAATTTATTTGGTAACATGACAGAGGTAAATGTTAATGTTTCTCCTAATATATTTAGGAAGTATACTTTGATGGGTATTCCAAATGTAACTCCCTATGTAGTTGTGAAAGCTAAAATGTAAGTATGTTATGGATGCCACAAGTTACCTTTATGGATTATGATATCTATGTGTTATTAATAAATATTATTATTTCAGGAGGTATGTTAAAGATCTTTTTTTAAGTGAAAATTATGATTTCATTTATTGTATGTATTAATGGACTAATGTTTTTTTTAATTATTTTGTGATCCTTACTGTGCTTTTTATGCTCATCCAATTTTTTTAAAAAAAATCACAGGATATAAGGAAGGGAAAGAGAAAGGAATAATTAAAGAATATTTATATCAAGAAAATAAATCTTGTTTTATTTAATGAGTTTTATTGTTGTAGAAAATTGTTAGAGTTGAATTGTATACTTTGTAATATTTGAGATGTAATGTGATGGTTATGGCCTAATTATCTACAACACTAAACCTGAAAATATCCTCAATGTAGAATTCATGAATTAACTCATGATTATGTAATGTTTAAGGTTTGGGCCTTATAGTTTATATGATTGGTTGGTTTAGACAACTTTATGAGTTAGGATATTGTTAAATTAATATCCATAAATTATTTTTACTGTATGGTAAGATTGAAGTGATATAGCATTGAAATATTACTATGTTTCATCACCTAATATATTTTTCTATTAGAATGGTTTTCCATAAAAAACGTCAACTATGATAGGACAACATCATGAGGAAAACAATCTTCCAAATCAGCAACTAGAGATGGTCAGATTCGTAACTGAAAAGTTTGTTGTAATGATGGCAAAGTTGAATCGATCTATAAATGGAGGTGGTATCCATACACGAGATCATCTAGATCAACCACAGAGGAACATGTCAGTAGTGGAGCATTTCATGAGGTAACATCCCCTGTCATTCAGAGGAACATCTAACCTTATGTTATATAAAGGGTGCATCAAAGAATTGGAATAGATTTTTGATGTCATGGGTTGTTCAGAACATCAAAAGTTTAGTCTTTATGTTTAAAATTTTGAAGGTGAAGCCGGTCAGTGGTGGTCAATGGTTAAAATATCAGGGATGGTGAGGATATTTATTCTCTTGATTGGGATGAATTCAAAGTTATGTTTGCTAAAAAATATTTTCCTAAGGTCGTTTGACTTAGGATGGAAAAATGTTTCTTGGAATTATGGCAGAAGGATAACTTAGTGGTTGTTTATGAAGAAAAATTCACTCTACATGCAAGGTATGCTTCAAATTTCATAACAGATATTGATAGTAAAATAAATAATTTTTACTTAGGATTAAATCCATTGTATCTAATGTCTTTAGATTCACATGATTTTAAAAGTTATGAAAAAAATTTGATGTGTGGAGAAGGTGGAAATGAAGTTTGTAGATGATCAGGTGTTCTTGGAAAAACAAAAAATTAAGAGGTTGAGGTGGAAGACGAAAGGTAAGAACTCTTCAAAAAAATTCTGATGGTAAGAAACATAAGTTTACGGTTTGTGAAAATTGTGGTAAAAAGAACACTAGGTCAGGCCTTTTGAATTCTGTTAAGTGCTACTGATGTGGAAAAATGGGTCATAAGGTTCATAATTGCACTAAAAATGATTGGACTAATGGTATGAAAAATATGATTTACATTTAATAAAATATTTTAGGTGCAATGAATTTCATCATTATGAAAATGAGTGTCCAACGAAGAACTCATTTGAGGGAAACCAACTGAACTACAAGCAGAAAGGGGCGGTGAAATCCTCTGTAACAACATCATCAGATGTTGGGCCATCAAATGAAGTAGTATCAGTTACACTGTTTGTATATTAAGATTATGAAAATTTGTTTTTTGATTTAGGGTCTACACATTATTACATTTACAATAAATTTTCTAGTAAATTGTGAATTCCATCTCAATATATGAATCTTGAACTTGTGGTAAAAAAACCTGGAAGAAATGTTGAGACAAAAAAATTATAAGAACCTTTATGTACTTATATGCAGAAAGAATCTACCTTCAAACCATAATGGTTTTCCTCTAGTATAGTTTGATGTTAGTTTGGGTATGGATTGTCTTTCTTTTTATCAAGATAAGATTTACAGCAGATCTAAATAGTTCTCTTTTTAGAAATAATTTCAGTTTGTGTAAAAAAATGGACTCTTAATTTTGATAACATATCAGGAAGCTGATAAACTATTAAAAAGTTGAAATGAATGATACATTGCACATATTGAGGAAAATAAATATACTATTTAGATTAATGATGTTCCAGTGTTAAATGAGTATCTAGATGTTTTTTCTGATGATTTTTTTGGTATAATACCTAACTCAGAAGTGGAATTTATAGTTGACTTAGTTCCTGATGCTAAGACAATTTCAAAACCCCCTTGTCAATTGGCTCAAATTTAACTTTTAGAGTTAAATAATCAATTGCATAAGTTATTAGATAAAGGTTCCATTTGACCTAACACTTCACCATGGGGTGATCCTATTTTTTTGTTAAAAAGAAAGATGGTTTAATGAATCTTCTCATTGATTATAGATCATTGAATAATATCATTTTTAAGAACAAGTTTGATTTTACTCATATCGATGATTTATTTGATCATCTCTTGGGAGCCCATTATTTTTCAAAGTTTGACTTGAGGTCAGGGTACCATCAGTTGAAATTAAAGGAAGCCGCCATTCTAAGACCATGTTTCATACTAGGTATGGCAATTATGAATTTTTAGTTATGCCTTTTGGGTTAAACAATGAACCTGTTGTATTCATGGATCTTATGAATAGAATTTTCTATAAGTTCTTGGATAAGTTTGTAGTTGTGATTATTGATGATATTTTGGTATTTTCAAAAAGTAAATAGGAGTATGAGAGTTATTTAAGGGTTGCCTTGCAATCCTTAAAAGAAGAGAAACAATGTGGGAAATTCAGCAACTGTGAGTTTTGGTTACAACAAATTTCATTCCTTGGTCACATTTTTTCTAAGGGTAGCATGACTATTGATCTTGATAAAACAAAAGTTGTTAAACAATGGAAAAGACCCAAACATATAACCAATATATGTAGTTTTCATGGTTTAGTAGGTTATTACCAGAGTTTTGTTGAAAATCGTTCACGGTTATCTAGCCCACTGACTAAGTTAACTCTAAAAGGTGTTAAATTTATCTTTACAAAATAATGTGATGATTTATTTCTGGAATTGAAAATATTATTGGTGAACTCACCAGTATTGGCATTACCTTCTAGAAATGGAGTGTTTTTTATCTATAGTGATGATTCTTTGAAAGGACTTGGTTTTTTCCTAATGCATAATGACCAGTTAATTGCTTATTCTACACATCAGTTGAAACCTCATGAGTTACATTACTATATACATGATTTAGAATTAGGTACTATTTTTTTTTATTTAAACATTTTGAGGAATCATTTGTATGGTGTAAAGTGTGAAGTATATACTGATCACAAAATTTTGATGTTTATATTCACTCAGAAATAATTAAATATGAGATAGAGAAGATGGATAGAATTAATCAAGGATTATGATTACATGATCTGTTACCATCCAGAAAAAAAAATAAAGGTGTTGATGATTTGAGTCGAAATAGTAATGCTACATTAACCATGATACATTTGGAATGAGATCCTTTGGTTTTTTATTTGAGGAATTTTGGATTGTAAGTTATTGGTGCATATAATTCCCATATTTTTTTTCAGGTGGTGGTGAAATCATCTTTAGTAGACATAATAAAGAAATTTCCAAATGAAGATAGTGAGTTGTAGAGAAAGGTATAATTGGTTCAAGAGGGTAAGTTACTTAAATTTAACATTGAAAATGACTATGTTTTGAGGTTTGGAAAGAGGTTATGTGTGTCTTCTGATTCACAGTTGAAAAAAGACTTGTTATATGAATCTCATAGTTCTTTATTTTTAGTTCATCCTAGCAGTAATAAAATGTACAGAGATCTTCGGGAGTATTACTGGTGGGGTGGAATGAAAAGGGATATTTCTAACTTTAGTGTGAAGTGTTTAACATGTCAATAAGTTAAAGTAGAACAGAAGTTACCGAAAGGGATGATTTAGCCTTTTCTTGTGCTAGTGGAAATGGAAAAATGTTTCCAATATTTCATAGTGGGATTACCAAATACTTCTCGAGGTAACAATATAATATGGGTTATTATTGATTTATTGACTAAATCTGCTCATTTTATTCCTACTAGATATACTCTTTCTCTAGATCAACTATCTCAATTTTATATTAATGAAATAGTCAGGTTACTGGAGTTCTCCTCTACATTGTATTTGACCACGATCTTAGGATCACTTATAACATTTGTAAGGTCCTTCAGAAGTCATTGGGTATTAATAAAATTTTAGTATAACTTTTTATCCACAATCTGATGGATAGTCAGAATGAATAATTCAGACCTTGGAAGATATTCTTTATACATGTTCATTGGCTTACAAGGGAATATGGGAACACCATCTTTATTTTATTAAGTTTTTTTATAATAACAATTTTCATTCCACTATACAGATGGAACCATTTTAGACATTATATGGAAAGCAGCATCGAACTCTAGCTTTTTGGGATGAAGTCGGTGAAAGAATGTTTATTAGACCAGAATTGGTAAAAGAGGTGGTATAAAAAGTTCAGTTGATTCAGAAGCACATGAGAATAACTCAGAATAGGCAGAAAATTTATGTAGATAACCAAAATAAGGAAATTTATTTTGAGTTATGTGATCATGTATTTCTCAAATTTCCTCCGTGGAAAAGTGTGATGTGCTTTCTTAAAAAGGGAAATCTGAGTCTGAGGTTCATTCGAACCTGTTAAATCTTAGTGAAAGTTGGATTAGTTGCCTATAGAGTGTCTTTACTTCAAATTTTATACTAGGTACACATTTTTTCATGTTTCAATGTTGAGAAAGTATATGTCGGATCCATCTTGTGTTTTGAGCCCAGAGGTATTTCAGTTGGAAGAGAGTCTTTCGTATGATGAACAACAAGTACAGATTATTGACTGAAGAGAGAAAGTGTTGCAGAATAAGTTAATTAATTAGGTAAAGGTATTGTGTAAAAACCATATGGTTGAAGATGAAAATGGGAATCTGAAAATTCTTTGAGATATATATACACCCACTTATTGGATAAGTGAAAAAAATTGCAAGGAAACAATTTCCAAAAAGAGTGAAGGATGTAACATCCAATGTAAATAAAGTATATGCCATTTTCAAATTCATTAATATTTGTGAATTATATATTGATTTTACATTAAATGATATGCTATGATCAATGATATACCTAATACACAACATTGGTTTTCCTTGAAATCATATGTTGCACACAATTCTAAGTCATTCTGAAAAAAATAGTATTATTATTTTAAATGGCAGTTAATGCCTAGCCGTTGTATTGACAAAAATGAATAAAACTAACTATATTATTACTAAACATGTTTTTTAAATGTTTTTAGGTCTATCCAATAAAATTTAGGGGCATAAAATCAGAATGAATCCAATTTTAAAAATAAATACTCTAATGTTTTCAAAAGTTAATTTTACCACATTTTGATGGTGAACCCTTTTTAAATGTATTTTTTTGTCACTTTTATATGTTCCATATTAAAAAATAAGTTTCTTATTTAGAATAGGGACATAAAAATTTACTTTGGGTAATTTTTTGTTATTTTCCTAATAAAGATCATTTTTTTAATGAATAGTAAGAAATACTACATTTTAAGTCAAAACTGTCTATTCATATAATATATTTATATGGTTAGATTATCTTTTTTATTTGTTTTAAAGTGTAACTAGATTATTTTTTATCATTTAATCCAATTTTTGTAATTTCAAGTGATTTTACTTTTTAATTGGATATAAACACATGTAAATCTTTTGGTATTTTTTACTTCTTAAAAATACACTTTTTGGTTTTGACAGTGGAAATAAATTTTACATTAACTTCTGCAACTTCTGTATTTTGAATTTGGAAAAACAGATTCCAAATTTTGAATCAGGAGGTCCAAAATATATAAATATTTACCTTTTATTTTTAGACATTATGAATAGTAACTTCAGTAATTATTTTATTTAACATTGTTAAAGGGTAAATCTGGTAATTAAGGGTAAAAATAATATTATAATAATATTAAATTAACCCAAAACTTGTATTAACCGTATTTTATGAGATATTTCTAACCATGTTATTCCTTGGGTCTATTTTAGGACCCCATGGAGGAACTTGTGTATGAAAATGACATTTAATTACTTTTAATTTAATGTTAAGGAAAATATAACTAAAACATGTATATTTTACTAAAAAAATTATATGGGGTTATATAAGATATATCGTTGGGTATAAATAGTATTTATAAAGATAAAAATATTTTGTACATCATGGTATTTTGTTTATAATTATTAGACACAATATAAATAAATATATTTATGACACAATGATGGTATCACTAGTGCAAAAAATGTTTTTTACGTTTGTTATTTTTCATTTTTATGTCGGTTTTTAGCCAAATTTAATACCGACGACATTATAAATATTGTTTTTTTCATCGGTTATTTACAAACCGATGTACAAAACATAACATCCTTGTGTTTATAATGTCGGTTATTAATTAACCGACATGAAAAACCCAGGGGGAGGTTTTATCACGTCACTTATTAGATAACCGACGTGATAAAATAGTTCGGGGGTGTTTATCATGTCGGTTATACAATAACTGATGTGATAAACCATTTCTCTAGCCCTTATCATGTCGGTTATTATATAACGAACATGATAAACAGGTCTAGGGGCCTTTTATCACGTCGTTTATTATATAACTGACGTGAAAAAAGGCCTGGGAAATGGTTTATCAGGTCGGTTATAATATAACTAATGTGATAAATAGGTATGTGGGCCATTTATCACATCGGTTATATAATAACTGACTTGATAAAAGTCTTGGGAAATGGTTTATCACGTCGGTTATTATATAACGGACGTGATAAATCAGTCTGGGGGCCTTTTATCACCTCGGATTTTGAATAACTGATGTGAAAAAAGTCATAGGAAAGGGTTTATCACATCGGTTATATAATAACTGACTTGATAAAAGTCTTGGGAAATGGTTTATCACGTCGGTTATTATATAACGGACGTGATAAATCAGTCTGGGGGCCTTTATCACCTCGGATTTTGAATAACTGATGTGAAAAAAGTCCTAGGAAAGGGTTTATCACATCGGTTATTATATAACTGATGTGATAAACCAGTCCAGTGTCCTTTTATAATGCCAGTTATTCTATAACCGACATGATAATCCCTTCCCCATTTTTTCAAGTCGGTTATAAAATAACCGACATGAAAGACAAATTTTTTTAAATGTAATGCATTCCATTCCTCTACTATCCCTAGAAACAACTAGAAACCAAATCCAGAATTCGTACCACAAAAACAGAAGTAGACAAAAAACCAGAACCGAAGAAAAATTAAGCATTTACCCCACTAAACAGCCCCCACCACACCCCTGGACTGCCCACAAACCCCCTGGACAGCCCCTACCACACCCCTGGACTGCCCCCTGACCCCCTGGACAACCCCAAACACCCCATAACCCCCCCCCCACCCTCATGTATATCCCCCCCCACACCCTGGACAGCACTCACACACCCCTGGACAACCCCCCCACACCCCTTGCATCCCCCCACACCCCTGGACAGCCCCCCACACCCTAGACAGACCAAAAAACATTTTAAATGGAATGCAGTCCTCCTCTCTCCCCAGAAACTACCAGAAACCAAATCAAGAATTCGTACCACAAAAAGAGAAGTAAACCAAAACAAGAACCAATGAAAAATTAAGCATTTATCCCACTGGAAATCCCCCACTCCACCCCTGGACTACACCCCCCCAGGAAACCCCACCCTCATGTATACCCCTCCCCACACCCTGGAAAGCACTCCCACACCCCTGGATAGCCCCACACCCCTGGATATCCCCCCACCCCTTGACAGACCAATTTGTTTTTTAAATGGAATGCAGTCCTCTGCTCTCCCCAGAAACAACTAGAAACCAAATCAAGAATTCGTACAAAAAAACAGAAGTAGACCAAAACAATAACCAAAGAAATATTAAGCATTTACCCCACCGGATAGCCCCCACCACACACCTGGACTGCCCCCCCCCCCCCCCGACCCCCTGGACATCCCCAAACACCCCGGGACAACCCCCCACCCTCATGTATACCACCCCCCCCCCCACACACCCTGGATAGAACTCCCACACCTCTGGACAACCCCCCAAACACTCCTGGACACCCCCTTGGACATCCCCCCACACCCCTAGACAGCCCCCACACACTCCTGGACCCCCCCCCCCCCCACACACACATCCCTAGACACCCCCCCCCCCCACCCTCCTGGAGACCCCCCCCCCCACACACACACACCACCGGACAGCCCTCCTGCACCCTTGGACACCCCCAACACACCTCGACATCCCCCCACACCACTGGACAGCACCCACCCCCTAGATAGCTACCCACCACCTGGATATCCCCCCACACCCCTGGACACCCCCCCCCACACACCCTTCTAAACATCCCCCCACCCCACCGGATATCCCTCCCACACCCCTAGACACCCCCACCCCACTGAACACCCCCCCCCCCAACCCTTGGAACCCCTCCCCCCCAGACCATAATCTATACCAGAAAAACCATCATAAGTTGACCAAACAAGAAGTAGAGAGAAATTCGTCATTCACATATATAACTTTCAAAACATACACTGTCAACTTAAAAAAAATAAATCCAACCTAGATGACTACCAAATACACAATTATAATGACAATATTCAAAATTTCATTTTACACTACATATAAGTAAAATTCAATCAAACCTGTAAAATAATTTGACCACTCCACTTGTAAGTGTTTGATGTCATAAGCAGTATAGGGTTGAGGGTCATCAAATAGCTAAAAATGAAAAGGATAGTAGTTAACGTGTATAATGAATAAATCAAATTAAAATATTATGGCAAAGTTTAAAAGGGAATCTTACCAGGTCAATGTTCACAACTGTCCCAGTTGTTATTATTTCATACATAAATCTTAACATATAATATCTGCATTCAATGACTCCTTATTGTTCATGACAGTTATGTTTGAATGAGTGTAAAATCAATATATTATTTTTATGTAATAAATCAAAAAGTAAAAATTATAAATGGATATTTACCTTCGCATTTACATATTTGATCTTTGAACTCCTTTTCTTTGTGTTTTTTCGAAAGTAGACCCATGCCCTATTAGAAAATAATACAAATGGGGTAAATTTTAAATTCATTATAATATATAAAACTTTGGAGAAATTGAAACTTAATTTTCCAATATATTCATAAAACTTTCCCATACATCATCATGGAAAGAGAATATCCAATAAAGTGTTTTCTTCGATGGAAAAAAACCCCAAAGATCCAATGATCACTAATAAAAGAAAATTTAAGGTTAGTTGTTTTTTTATGTTAAAAGATAATGAACTCTTTGAGAGATATGGGTTTCATACCTCTCAAAAAAAGGAATCATCCAACATTGTGTGACTATATTCTTTTTAAGTCTTTCAGTAATATAAAGCATTCTTTGTTCCTCATCCAATGCACATGCTTCAGGGTAAATCAATTGTGGGTCCATGAATCCATATACATCTGTCAGCTCATTCCTCTCACAAAATTTATAAAGATACCTAATAAAAAACAGACATAAGAATACATTTTTAATAAATATAACGCAGAGAAAAGGTGTTAATGCTTACATGGAAAAAATTAGCACCACGTTGATGCCCAACTTATCTCGAGTAACAAGATCCATGATATCAGTTTTCATAATCCCCACAGTTATTTCACATCCAAAAACATGAGCTTCTATTGGAAACTCATAATGACCCGCCAAAAAATTTGAATATCTTGACAATCTGTCAAGACTACTAGAATAAATATCTTATTTCATATCCATTTTTCTTTGTTATGTCTATACAGTATTTCATGACCTTTGATGTAATCCTGTAAAAATAAATAGAAAAATAAATTAGTTTTCAAATGATAAAACAACTTTAAAAAAAGGATATAACATTCTTACCTCTATGGTATTGAGTTGAATAAGTTTGGATGGCCAAATTAAAAAATAGTCGATACTATGTCCAACTGTAGTCACCTCATCTGTATGTAATGGTACTCGATCTGATCTATTTATAATATCTTGTACAGTGGCCCTCTGATTCTCTACCTCTAATTTTTGATGATGAAATGTATCTCATATACACTATAGCAACCCATATGCAACTATATGATGTTGAGGATCATCAAAATAAAACTCGCAATAAGTAATAAGTTGTGGTGGAGGAGTAGGATAAAAAATTGGGTCTGCAGTCTGAGGTCGGGGAGTGGGAGCTACTAGAGGAGGTGGAGGATAATAATGGGGTCTGCAAGGGGAGGTGGAGGATTGGGAGCTGCAGTCTGAAATTTCCTTTGCATATTTGCAAACATAGACTGTACGGACACTCTAATATTTTCCTCCATCGTCGCATTAATATTATGAACTTCATCCTCCAAGGATTCTATTTTTTTATAAACACTCTAAATGTTAGAAGTTGAATAATGTGGAAACACTTTTCTTACCGATACACCTGCCGGATATCCTCTTACATGACCAGGATGTCCGGGCTATCCCAATTCTACAAATAAAATATCTTGCCTCCTAGTAGGTATAAATTCCCCCTGTGAGCTCTGCTCCTCAAGAGAGTCCTGTATTATTTAATTGAACATTTTTATAATGATTGAAATTATATGAAGAAAATAGTCAACTTAAATAAATAAAATAGATATCTTACAATACTCTCAGCTATGATTCTTGATTCTTCTGAAAGATATTGCCCGTTTTTGTCCATCTGATCTCTCTTCCATTTTTCATGTCTTGACGGAGGGGATGGAGGGGCCACCTCTCCAGAGCTTGAAGTCTCAGCTCTTAGTTTTTGAAATTTTTCCGCCATCATTTGTTCTTCCAAAAATGCATACCCTCCCCGAGATAAACTATGAGGGTATACATTTTTAGATTGGATCTCCTTATGAGCTTTAATTGTTTTCTATACATTATGAATAATAAGTAATTAACAAAACATTAATAAGATCATTTATATAATAAATCTTAAAAAATATTACATTTCCCTTACCAAAAATGAGTCTTTTCTTCTACCTTCAACAAACTGTCTTCATGTGTCTTCATTTATAAAAGGATATATATGAAATGGATTGTCATGACTCCTATGACCAAAAATTAAATCAGATGAGAGGGTTGATTTGAAATCCCTCCATCTCCTGGCAGCTATTGATAAGCATTTCTTCCTGACTCCTCCAGTGTCAGGAATATCAAATGTCATCTGATGAAGAAGAGGTTAAACATATTATATATACTAGAAACATTTAATGAACAGTCAAACAATAGTAAAAGATCATAGAAAAATCGTCTCCCACAAATGATAGATTATCGCATTATCCACACTTCTCCAGTCATCATACAAAATGCTTATTTTTCGCTTAGCCTGAGTTGATACAAAACTCTTTAAATCTTTTGAATTCGGACCTCTAGGAATATCATCATCATCAAACTCAATGAGTATCCTTTGATCCTGCGTACGGGAAAGTGCTAATTTTGGTAAACGTGTGCACCCACGTTTACCAACTCTTGAACTCTTTTTCATAATAGGAGCACATGAGGAAGATTGGGGAACATCAAGAGGATCATGTGAATGTTCCTCCCCCGAGGTATGACCAATATGATCATCTCCTGAATCATGTGGTTGATCAAATGAATGATCATTCATTATCCTTCAAATAAAAACAAACAAACATTAGTTCACAAATATTCAAATTCAAATATTTTAATACAAATGTAATCAGAAAATAGAAAATTGTACTATGTTACGTAATAGTAAACATTGTTAATATCGAAAGCAAGTTAAACAATGGTCAAGATGGTCAAGATGGTCAATATGGTAAACATGTTAAACATGTTAAACCTTGTAGACATGGTAAAGTAATTGTCACTGAACAAAAATAATAGATATATAATTTATGTATTAGTAAACAAGGTAAAGTAAATGAAAAAAACTTAAAATAAACAAAAACTATTACTTATTTTGTTTTAATACATGTTTTAATAAATAAAAAACTAACAATATCTAACATTTTATGAAAAAAATAAATATAAACAAGAAATAAACATATGTTACCTGTAATTTTAGGAATGTACAAATGGATTGTTTTCCCAAATTCCTTCATCGTGATCATTCCTTATGGAACAAACCATGTCTTCAACATGCTCATCATTATGTTCTATTAATCTTTCCATAGAAGTAGGGATCTCACATAAATTTGGATCTTCATAATGTTCATCCTCACCACAATATTGTTTTTTTCTTGTAAAAAAACAGCCCACTGCATATCTGATTAATCTACTATGTAGAAATTTCTTTCATGTGTTTCCATTATAAAAGAATGAGTTGGGTCTTCCAATCTATTCAGATTAACAAGTGTCATTCCAAAATCATTGTTTCTGACACTGTTGTTACCGATAAACCATTTATAGTCAAAAACATGAACTTTAATTTTAAAGTAATCAACCTCCCATATGTCTTCAATCACTCCATAATATGCACTTGATGCAGAAATTGGGTTTTGGTCCTTAGCACTCGAAAAATGCATTGCTTATGCAAACACCAATACACCACTATTCTGAACTGCACTTCTGTTGTCCTGAGCTTTCGTATGAAATGTATAGTCATTAATGTCATAACTAGACCATGTTATAACAATTAAACATGGACCAACCACTATCCATTTTAATGTCTACGATACAACTAATCTACTAAGCAAGGTATTTCTAAACCATGACAAAAATGATTTGTTGTGCTCATTCAAAATCCACATTTCGTTATTCTTTGGATGACATTGTTTCAGCTCATCAATATGCAATGTGATATACAGTTGAGCATTAGCTATGTTTTTCAAGATGTATGATTCTAACATCTTCATCTGTTCAGCTGACAATGATTTTACATTAAAGCTACAAATCCCTTTTCCCTCATTATTAACTCATTCATTGTAAGATAGAGGCAAACCTATGTGCTACACTGCAGCCAAGCAGCTCGTAAAAAACTCTGCAACCTCCTCAGAAATATAATTTTCAATAATTGAGGCTTCAATTAGATATGGATTCTTAACATACCGCATCAATATTTTCATATACCTTTCAAAAGGATACATCCAACGAAGATATATAGGTCTACAAATCTTTATTTCTTGAACCAGAGGAATCATTAAATGCCCCATTATATCAAAAAAAGTTGGTGGAAAATACATTTCCAATAAGCAAAGTATAAAAATTGCATCCTTTTCCAAAATCTTCTAAGCATTCACATCAATCGCCTTATTACAAAATGAATTGAAAAAATAACACAACTTCATTATAGTCTTTCTGACACGGATGGGAAATATTACACACAATGAAACTGGTAGAATTTGTTGCATCATGATTGGATAATCATGTGATTTCATACCTATCAACTTCAAATCCTTTAAGGAGAAAAAAATTACATTTTAAGAATAACCTTGAGGCATTTTGATATCATGAAGACACTGAAAAAAGATAATTTTCTCCCTCATTGATAATGTATGACAAGACAGGGGAAGAAATGTTTGTCTTCCTTTAGGAGTGGTAGCTAACTCCAAACGTATTCCCATTGATTGTAAGTCCAATCTTGCATTCAACCCATCTTTTTTCTTTCCTTTAATATCTAACAATGTTCCAATAAAACAATCACAAATATTCTTCTCCACGTGCATGACATCAATATTATGTTCAACTTCATGATATCTCAAATATGGTAGCTCAAAAAATATTGACCTTTTCCTCCAAATATGTCTATCATTACCAGATTTCTATGTCTTTCCCAATGTCACATCAAGGTTTTTCACCCTCTCAAAATACAAATTAGAGGATAAAGGTTTTGGAGCAATATTAAATTACTGTCAGCCATTGAATGTCTTTTTTATTCTTCTATAAGGGTGATCCATAGGCAAAAACATTCGATGACCCATGTCCACTGTTTTCCTCCCATAATGAAATTGACAATATGACATCTGTTGTTCGCAAATTGGAAATTCTTTATTCCTTTTAACACTGTATCCAAACAAATTTCCTTATGCTGGGAAGTCATTTATAGTGAACAAAACCACATCATGTAGTTGAAAATATTCCATTTTATAAGAATCATACAACCTAATACCATCACCCCATAAAAGTTTCAAATCATCAATCAACGATGACAAGTAAACATCAATATCATTGATGGGTTGCTTCGGACCAGAGATCATTGTACTCAACATCACATATTTTTGATTCATACAAACTTCATGATAGAGGTTGTAAATTACCAATAAAACAGTCCATGAACTTTGTGTGTTGCTGAGGGTTCGGTATGGATTCACTCCATCTGTGCATAACCCTTGTCATAGAATTCTAATTTTATTTCCAAATGTAGAATACTGCTTATCAATTTTCTTCCATTATGGAAAATCAGCTGGATGACGTATTTTTCCATCACAGAACTGCTCATCTACATGCCATCTTAATCTTTTTGAATTATGTGAATTAGAAAATAAACGTTTGAAACGATGAATTATAGGAAGATACAAAAATACCTTTGAAGGGAGCTTTGTAATCTCTACATCAGCCTGTGATTTTTCTTTCACCTTATACCGTGATGTCCCAAATTTAGGACACTCTGACAGAAATTCATATTCCTTCCTATATATAATACAGTCATTCAAACAGGAATGTATATTCTTGTATCCCAATCCAATCGGACATAATATTTTCTTGGCCTTATAATGTGAATCTGGAAGATCGTTGTCTTTTGGAAGAATGTATTTCATCAATTATAGCAGCTCTGGAAAACTTTTGTCACTCCGTCCATGTTTCTCCTTTACGTTAATCAATCTTAACACTACCGAAAAAAGCGTAAAATCTTTACAACTAGGATATAATGGCTTTTCAACATCACCATATAGACACGCAACTATCGGTTCTATCTCAATTTGTTTTTCTACAATATCGCGAATCATTTCTTCAATTCCATCAGAGTTACCATTTTGTCAGTCATTATCATCAGTGACATTCTGTCCAGTTTCACCATGGAAAATCTAAGGGCTATAAATTGGATTAAAACCATGACAAATCAGATGATCTTTTACCTCTCTAATTTTAAACTTCTTCATATACAAATATTTTAGGCATGGACAGAAAAAAATGTCACTACTTGGAACATTTCGTTTAGGAAATTCCAAAAAGGCATCAACACCTTCCTCATATTCATTTCTGATTCTATGTGTCGTAATCCAATTGTGACCCATTATTACCTATAACAAATATCAAAATTATACATCTTTTTAAGATATAACAAATATATGTTTATATGAAAAATATCATAATTTGAATGTAAAAAATTTTGAAATATAAAACAAATCTATGTGTATTTAAACAAATATTCTTGAATATTATTTTAAAAAAAATATAGTCAGATATAACATTTTTAAATTTCATTGAATCAATGAAAACCATAGGGCCTCCAATGGATCCCCTGGACACCCCCAAACCCTCTGGATTTCCACCCAAACCCTCTGAACACCAACCCGACCCCATTGGACACCCCCTAGACACCACCACCCCCTTGGACAGCCCCCCACCCCTCTGGACAGCCCCCCCCCCCTGTATATCCCCCCACCCCTCTATACAGCACCCCCCACCCCTCTAGACACCACCCCCCCCCACCCACTTAGACACCACCCACATCCCCTACCCCCTTGGACACCCCTCTAGACAACCCCCAACCCTCTGGACAACCCCCAACCCTCTGTATAGCCCCCCACCCCCTAGACAGCCCCCCACCCCTCTAGACAGCACCCCCACCCCTCCTGGACACCACCCCCACCCCTACCCCCTTGGACACCCCAACCCTCTGGACAGCCCCCCCCCCCACCCACCCACCCCCTTAGACAGCCCCCCACCCCCTTCGACACCCCCACCGCCTTGGACCCCCCCCCCCCCAACAGACACACACACACACACACCTGGGATGCCCTCCCCCCACCTCTATGGACACCCTAGACACCCCAAACCCTCTGGATTGCCCCCCCAAACCCTCTGAACACCACCCCCACCCCCTTGGAAATCCCCCCACCCCTCTGGACAGCCCCCCCCCCCACCCCCTAGACATCCCCCCACCCCTCTAGATAGCACCCCCCCCCCACCCCTCCTGGACACCACCACCCACCCCTACCCCCTTGGACACCCCCTAGACAACCTCCAACCCTATAGAAAACTCCCCAACCCTATGGACAACCCCCCCTGGACAGCCCCCCCATCCCTCTATACAGCACCCCCCCCCCCCCCCCCCGCCCCTCGTGGAAACCACCCCCACCCCTACCCCCTTGGACACCCACAACCCACTGGACAGCCCCCCCCCCCCCCACCCCCAATCAACCCCCCAAACCCTCTGGACAGGCCCCCACCCCCTTGTAAATACCCCACCCACCCACCCACCCCCTTCGACACCCCCCACCCCCTTCGACACCCCCCCCCCCCACCCCTTTAGCCCCCCCCCCCACCTCCATTGACTCCCTGGACCCCCCAACCCTCTGGACAGCCCCTCGAACGCTCTGAACACCACCCCCACCCCCCTTGGACACCACCACCCCCTTCGACAACCCCCACCCCCTATACATCCCCCCACCACCCCCTGGACAGCCCCCACCCCTCTAGACAGCACCCCCTACCCCTCCTGGACACCACCCCTACCCCCTTGGACACCATCCTGGACACCCCAACCCTCTGGATAGACCCCACCCCCCAGACAACCCCCCAAACCCTTTTAACAGGCCCCACCCCTTGTAATCCCCCCACCCACCCACCCCCTTGGACACCCCCCCCCCATCCCCTTCGACACCCCCACCCCCTAGGACCCCCCCCCCCCCCACACACACACACCCCTGGACTACCCCCCCCCACCTCCATGAACACATTGGATAGCCCCAAACCCTTTGGATATCCCCCAATCCCCTAGAAAACCACCAAACCTCTTGACAACCCCCCAAAACCATGGGATTTTAACCTCAAGCTACTAGTTTTGGAATATCTAGGGATTTTAACCTCAAGCTACTAGTTTTGTTACCATGCCATTATTCAAAATGAGAACCATGAATTGTATCTCTTACTAGTCTATAATTCTATATTGTGCAATGAATCGGGTTTTAATAGCATATGAAGACTTATAATATTCATGAAAATAAGCGACGTAAATAGATTATGGAACTACAAATAGTGATACCCAAAATAAAAACAACCAAGGATCCAAAACAAACATTCCACCATGAAAAACCATATATAATTATAAAATAAATCACACTGGTACACGGAATGGGTGTATCATAATTATTTACATATAAATTGCAGTAATATAGGTGAATGAGATCATTAGTTGTCGATGACAACAAAAATTACCATCAATGTCGGGCATCCGCGAATCAAAAACAAACGAAATAAAAGTATGTGAGGCTTACGTAAATATTGTGAGTCGATCTAATAGATCGGGTTATAATAAATAATATGATGATGGAAAAACGAGGTAATATGGGTCAAAATCGAATAATATTACCTTTTTTAAACAAAAAAAAATCTCAAAATGTAAATATAGACTATCCGGGAAAAAATGAAGGAAGTAAAATAGTGGGAGGGTAACCTGAGTGTTGCGAGTGGAGATGATAGATTCGTGGAGGGTAAAGATGATAAAAGATGATGGAAAAATGATTTTAACGAAACCAGAACGAATATTCGATTAGGGTTTTCTTCACAAGAGAGACGAGTCGTCGATCTGTCAATCGAAAAATCCGCAATGACAATCCACGAGGTGTGTTAATTTTTTAAATGTTTTATAACATCAGTTATTTAATAACATTTGTTATAAACTATTTTTATTACATTTATAACATCAGTTATTATAATAACCGACATTATAAATGTATTAGATAACACAGTTTTTACGTGAGTTATTTTATAACCGACATTAAAAAAGTTGCATGTTGGGTTTTTACGTCGGTTATTATATAACTGACGTAAAAAATCAGAAACCACAGTTTTTACGTTGGTTATTTTATAAACAACATAAAAACTTCCAGGTGTTGATTTTTTACGTCAGTTATAATATAAATGACGTGAACAATTCAGCAGGTTGGGTTTTTTACGTTGGTTATTTTATAACTGACATCACAAAGGCCACAGATTCCACCTTTTTTACGTCTGTTATTTTATAACCGACAAAAAAAACCATGTATCACAGATTTTCAAGTTGGTTATATATAACCGATGTAAAAAATTGTTACATTAAAAATGTTTTCTGCACTAGTGTATATTGATTACCTTATTAATGAATCATTTAAATAAATGAGAAAATAAATATTAAAATAAATTTATTTTGAATGTTTTTATGCCATACACGAATTTTGGTGATGATTATGACTTTTTATATTTTAATTAATGAAGTTTTTTCCAAATAATCAATTTCTTATGGATTTTTAAAAATTCATGATATCGATAGTATGAAAATTGACATATATGAGTTTGTTAAACAAATACTATTTTTTTAAATGATATAATAGTCCTAAATATCTAAGATTAGGATAAATTACTTAGATAATGTTGAACATGTCATTAATGAACTAGTTGAGGTTTGATTGGAATTTTATAGTGACTATATTAACAATATAGTATTAATACACAAGAAGAAATGGTAAGAGTAAAATTAATCAACTAAGGGTTAAACCTAAAATTTAATGTTACATTTTGTGACATATACCTATATAAAACTTATTGGTTGAGATTTATTCAGCCCAAAATTATCTTATATTTGAAATAAATGACTTTGGGACCGTTTGATACTGAAAATAATTTTATAATAAAATAAATTTCATTACCTTCTTAAAGTGCCCCTCCTCCCTCTTATAAAAGGGAATCACCTCTAACACTTACTCACGTGTATCAAGACCCTTGGTCATAAAAAATATTCCCAAATAATCTCCAAAAGTAGTTATATTCCTCCAATAAGCCTCAAATAGTGAAAAGGGCAATTCAATAGAGCCTTTTGTCTTAGATCAAAATAATTTACACGTTCTAAGAGGTAGCGTCTTCTCTAAAGTAAATTTCCATTATTTTACTTCTTCACCCCCTATTCTATTTTTATTCTTTTATTATATGACAGCCACATTATCCTAAATATACTAGTATTTTTTATGATAAGTATTTTAAATACACTTACACACACCTCCATCTAATGGGTATGAACATACTTTTTCAGTGTACGACGAACAACTGCCTCAGGAAATGACGATGATTTGATTTTTCCCTACCACCTCTCATGGTGGCCATTATGATGGAACAGAATTTATGTCTGATATATATTATGTTTATATTATCTCTATGATTCTGTAATATTTATTTACAACATACCTTTATTATTTGCATTATGTGTAAACATGATAATTTCATTTGAGGAAGTGGGGACTACCGCCCCCTCAAAGTTATATGACTCAATCATGCCATACATGGAATGTATAAATGATGGAGTTAATTAAATTATTTAACATATATAAAATATGATATTATATTGTAATTATAGTATACCTATGTATCCTTAATTTTTCATTCCTTTAAATATGAAATAGAAATAAAAGTAGTATTCATTGTGTACGTACAGCTTACAGTCTCCATGAACGGTGAATTTAATTTATTATCTTCAAATGTTATGGACTATTTAAAATACATATATAATGGATATATATGATATATAAATCATGAATAATATTCTTGAGATAATGTACTTTTTACCAAATGGACAATTTGTAATTATAACAAGTTCATTTTTGCCTCAAGTACCAAACATCAACAAAATGACCGATATGAACTTGATTAATTATATAATTGTTATAGCAAGGTAATAAGTGATATCAAAGGAATAATAAACTTGTAAAATTTTATGAAGCAAGTAGACATTAACTTATGTTTATTATTCATGTATATAAATAACGAATAAGACAAGTTGGACACAAGTTAGGGGACTTCATCTCAATATCCATTCAATGAGGTATATTTTGATTTATATACAAATTTCATTTATACTATCTATAAACCCCTTTGACTTTTAATTTCATTAAAATGGAATCTTTTTTCTACATAGTGTTTTACTAAAAGACAAAGGGAATGTTTCTTTTTAACATATGTGGTGACAATGACCTTTCTGTCACCGCAAACATTATTTTATATTTGGATTCCTTAACAAGTCATAAAATTTTTAAATGGTAAATAAATACCATATACCATTTTTACATATTTTGGTATTGAAAATGGTTTTTATAAATCTTTTATTATTTAAATATCTTGAAATGATATATTTTTATTGAAACATGGAAATGTATTCTTTCGATTTTGATAGTTTTATGTTTTATGAATATGTTACAGTTCTTGAGAATTGTTTACATATACCGGTGGTTCTGTGATAAATCTAGGTTGGGTGAGCCAAAGATAGATCTTCAATATATTGGGTAGCATGATGGAGTTAAATATTAATGTTTCTCCTAATAGATTTAGGGAATATACTATGATGGTTATTCAAAATGTAACTCCATATATAGTTGTGAAAGCTATAAAGTAAGTATGTTATGGATGACACAGGTTTCCTTTATGATTTATGATTTCTATGTGTTATTCATAAATATTATGATTTCATGGGGTATGTTAAGGATATTATGTTTTATAAGTGAAAATTATGATTTCATTGATTGTATGTATTGATAGACTAATGTTTTCTTTCATTATTTTATGACCCTCACTGAGCTTTTTATTCCCATCCCAAGTTTTTGAAATTTTTTTCACTAGGTATAAGGAAGGGTAAGAAAAATGAATAATTAAAAAAGATTTATATCGAGAAAATAATTCTTTTTTTATTTAATGGGTTTTATATTTTTAAAAAAACGTTTAGAGTAGAAGTTTCTACATCATAATATTTAAGATGTAATGTAATGGTTATGGCCTATTTCTATAAAACTATAAACCTAAAAAATATCCTCCATGGAAAATTCTTGATTTTTTTCAAGATTATGTAATGTTTATGTCTTGGGACTTATACCATGATTTTAAGGACATTGGGGCTATGGGGATAGAATATGAAAGTGCTTTGGTAAATTAAATGAGTTAGAATGTGTGAGGAGAAGGAGTTGTGTGGGAAGGAATTTATAAGAGAAGGAGAGGGGTTTTTTTAGTATCATTTTTATTAATTTATTATTTTATCTCAAGAATACCAAGAGTGATCAATATTTTGACTATATACAATAAATTAAGCATGTGAGTGCGAACTAATGGTTGGATATATCACCCCTTATGCAATTAGTCATGTAATTAACATATAATGTTAAATATGCTCTTTTGTAGTATTTTATTATTCTCCAAAATTCAATTATTTTTCAAAAATACCAAAAACACCCCATTAAAAATTTTCAAATTCATAGATTCCAAAAATGAAATCTATTTTTGAACACGATATCCAAATTATGTGAAATTTAATTTTTAAATAAAATCATAGTTTATTTGAAAAAGAAAAAATTTAATATTATAATCATTTTTCTGACCATTTGAAAAATTAAATACGATCTCATAAAAATATATTCTCATTATAATTAAACTTAATATTATTTTATAAATCAATTTTATGAAAATAATTTTTTTAAAATTTATTTTTTTTAAAAAAATAAAAATAAAACATCTATGTTTAATAAAAATATAAAAGTATATTTTATCATTTTTCAAACATTTATTTACTTGTATAATGATATAAGCATGTCATATTTTAATTTTATGAGATTCCTAGATATTATTATATAATTACATATGTGAATTTCTTATGGTAATTATTATATTTCTATTCCAATTGTCATATTACTATTCCAACTGTCGGATTTGTAATGGTCATTTGGGTTCAATACTTACTATAAATAAATCACATTACATTATTTCTTAATTAACATTAATTTTATCTCAATTTTATATATGTTTTAATTTTAAAAATGAATACTTCATTATTGATTTTTTTTCTTCATTTCTACTGTATTGTTTATGAGTGTGATCATTCTAGGGGATCAAGCATATCTATATTTTAATATTATTATTATATAAAATTTTAATTTTTATCTCATTGTAATATTTTCAATTCATATGGATATATTTATTAACTAAATGTTATTTTTATTTTAATATAATAAAATTCTCCTCTCTTCCATTGTGTTTTTCATGTGATTTATATAATACTACATTAATAAGTATGACACATTCATATAATTATAAAGGATATTGCATTGATAAAATTTTGGGTCCTTATAGAGATGATGCTCCTGAACTAGAGTTTTCACCAAATTGTGATGGAGGTGCTGATTCAGTGACATTATGTGTTGAGGATATAAGGCTAGGATCTACATGGTAGTTGGGGCATATGTTAGGAAGATTAATTAGTCACACGTAGTGACATTAGGTTGCTTGTGGATAATAAAATATTTCCCAATGACATTTATATTAATTGGTATATTTAGTTATTCCATTGTTATTATATGGAGTCATGAATGTCCTAAAAAGGGAACAAAAACAAGAAACTTATCAATATATCATCAAAATTAAGTGTGTGTTCAATCGATCATTTTCATATTAAAAGGATTCACTTCAATTTCACCATTTTTTTCTAATGGAAACTCATACAAAGGTCAATTCAATTTTTAAAATGTAAAAAATCAATTTTTATATGTGAATGGTTTGGAATAGTTGAAGGATTAAAATCTATTTCACAATTATTATTCCAACAGAATAGCATTAGAAGCTAAATCTGACATCCAATAAATAATATATCAGTTTTCATATTTAAAAGGCTTAGAATAGTTGATAGATTCATGTTGGGTTCCACATTTTGTTTCCAATTTTGTTTTGAAAAATAAGGATAATATCAAAAAGGAAATTTAAACCTTTTCATATGTGAATGTCTTATAACAATTGAAGGATTAAAATTGGGTTCACCATTTTTTTTACAAAATTTTCCATTATTGGGGAAAATTTCCAATAAATATGGTTAATTTATTATTTAGTAATCACATCGATTTCATATCAGGTTCATCATTTTGATTCACACAAAACAAAATGGCCCAAAAAACTTTTGTGAGAGGATAAGTATGGTTGCACAATCTATTCATGACAGGTAATCCTTTTGATTTTTGATGTAAACTTCGATTGCTCCCACATCCCTAATAACTCGATGGTAATATATTTGTGAACCTATATTCTAAAAATATGTGTTCACTGAGGATTCAATATAGTTACACTTCTATATGAACATTTATCGAGAGGATTTAAAGTTTGAATCATCTCACCCTTTGGTGGGAATTATTTCATACTCTATTATTCTCTTATAGATTTAAAATATTTTGATGAATTCTCTCTAAATCCCAAAGTCAGACTATTTACCATTGTGCCAATGATATGATTGATACCTTGTAAAAATTTGAACGTTATCATGTATTGGGGGTTGTCCATCTTTCTCTAAATGGTTATTATTTAGTTTAAATACATCTAGGGTGGTTACTTTGGTCGTTGTGTTCATATTAAACCATAAATAGGTGTCCAAAATATCCTATAATAGTAAAATAAGAACCCACATAGTTTAATACCACTTATTGGACATGTCTTAACTTTTATGGTCATGTGTTGAGGACCTAATTCAAACAATTAAACATCATGTTGTAAGGATGATCAGATAAAATATCATTAGAAATGGTTTGTGTGGGAAATAAATATGAGTAGACATTTCTAGATCATTCTTTTTATTAGTTACCAAATATAAGAAGGTTTGGATCATCTCTAGATCATCTACAAAAGAATCCATAGCTCATCACCATAGATGGACGATTCTCCATACAATCAACAATATAAGGAGGTCATATACTCATCGCATAGTACCTATCTAGCTTGGGTTGGGGAATATTATTAATAATTTATTATAGTGAAAAACATGGGATTGATTGTGGCACACACATGAGCTTCCCCAATGGTATTCCTATGTCATGAAAGGGAAGACAATAGGAATCTAAGTTGAGATTATGCATTGTTTTTTCCCATTCATATAGATTTTGGTATAACACCTAGTGAAGGGACCATGTTGGATTCATGTGATATAAAATGGGATAAAATGGAAGAGATAATGGGGATTACTATGAGCCTACCAAAGATGCTTGACCTAGTAAGTGACTCAGGTGAAGGTAAGAATGATTGGGGTAACACCTAGTATGAGTCCCATATATAGTTCCCCCCTACCCACATTTCTACTAGTAACAAGATTTAGAAATGGATATTTTTATGGTTTGGTCTTACATCTGGTAAGAGGCCATGATATGTTTCACTCGGGTAAGGCTTCAAGATGAGGGTATGTTTTGGGTTCCAAGTGAAGTATCTCAATGTTATGTATTTTTTGGATACCAGGAAGAAAATTGTGACTTGAGGTGTATGAGGAAAACAATGAGGAGTGTCTTGAATCCTTGTGTATATGGTATAGATAAGTTCATAGTTTTCATAATATGGTGAATTGGTATTTATCCCTAGAGAGGTCTTGCAAATATTCATATCCCTATTGTGTACAAGTGATGATTATAAGACCTAGTTACTAAATAGTGAATATGCTTAACTCTAGTGTGGGCTAGAGAATATGATTAGATTAATAAAGGTATTAGATATGGTGTTTATCTTTAGTAAGTAATTACATGAGGCTTGGCCCTAATGAGTGCTTAAGAATATGGATAGCCTTAGTAAGGGATTAGTTAAGGTGTTCAGTGCCAGTGGGGGGTACCTAAGGTGTTTAACCATAGTAAGGGATAAAGAATATTCTTATCCATTGTGAGGGCTTTGAAAGGGTAGAAATTTACCCTAGTTTATACTACTATAGTGTTGAGTGAATGGGTTTATTTTCCCTAGGATATGGTTAAGTGAAAATAATCCCCAATATTTATCCCAAATAAAGGGATGGTTGTATCTCACATCAAAAGGAGTAAGGTTTTTGTAGTGTTTTCCCCATGTTATATTCCCTCGGATATTGGAACACTAGTATTTACTCCCTAAGATGACTAGGGATCATAACAACCTAATGAGTGGGTATATAATTAATAGGGTGAGAACATGTAAAATATGGTCCATAATGTTATTTAAAATTATTACAAATGAGTTTTTAGGTTTAATTTAAATGAAAAAACCCATGGCATAGACACATTAAGGGGTATTAATGTGAGGAAATGCACACTAGTCATCCTTAGAATGGTCATATAAGTTCATGGGTAAGGAAAAATGTAAAATTACTAGGGTAATGTATAACTAGGCATATGGATTTGTGGGTGTATACCAAGTCATGTATAGGATCTAGTTGAACTAGATATGAGGAGAGATTGGGTGTGTGACTCTAAGTATAGACCCTAATCGCAAGCTCGGAAATCTTCTTTAAAAAATTCCAACTTTTAATGATAATACCTTTTGATCTATATGTCTCTTTTGGATCCATGAACAATCAAATCAAATCTTATGATCTGAATTACACCCTTATCTATAGTAGAACCCTATATTAAGCAATTTTTGAGGAACAAATTCATATAAAATTCGTAAAAGTTTATTTTTTGGTTCTGATTCTCTTTTATCGTCAATGGGTAAAATCCACCACCTACTCTCTGAAGGAGGAACTAAACACCACCTCACTAGATCAGGAAACAATCCTAAGTAATGTCCATTACCTTTAGTGTGATAAATCATGTGGTAGATGGATAACTAGTTTTTTTATTTCTTGGGTAAGGAGGTCTATTTCTATTAAAACTCAACTAATTCTATCTATATGAGGATAATACCATGGGTTATATAGAAAATTGTGTGGAATAAATTTATTAATGAAAACATATGCGTATTGATAATCAGATTATGACTTTTCCCCTTTTTGAGTTCATTAATAATGTTTATTGTGGAATTAATTTTATTTCTTATTCTAAATTTTTTTTATTTTTAAATTGTGATTGATTTTTTTAGAAGTAAATTTCCATTTTTAGAAATTTCATTTAATGATTTAGGGACAGTTTGTAAAATAACATTGAGGTTTTTTATAAATCAATTTTTAATAGGTAATAAGGAATGGTTAGAAATATATAGTAATAGATTTTATTTTTCCTTATTTATTGTAGATCTTATCTCGATGGTGGAATTGATTTTATTATGTTTGATAAAAAGGGTTTCTTGGGTAAGGATGCCTTAGATATGAGGTTGGATATTTTTTATGCTTTATGTGATTAATTCATGATTATAAACTCACCTTCCACTAAGTTGATGATGATAATTTGAGAAAGTTAGTAAGGAATACTAGGAAAATCAATCTTCATCAAGGGGTTTCAAACCTATAAATATAATATGAAGAAAAACTAACCAAAAATCACAGTGATATATGTTTAGGGTGTAGTCTTATAGAGTGTAATATTCCATTAGTCATTTTTACTGATCCCTATTGAGAATGTGTGTTATTGATTATGTATTGATTTGTTTGTTTTGATAGTATTGGGTCGACAGATTCCCTTACCTTAGTTTCATAGGGCCGCTCCCATGGTTTTCTTTACTTGAAATTTCATTATTTTATTGTAAGATTTAAATTTTGTTTACCATTAAAATTTTACTCTTTTTACTTGAGTTTTTTATATTTATATTTATTTTTAATTTCATATTTTCCTCATTTGAAATGGTTTTATTTATGGTGAAATATCATATTTATATGTATTACATTCTTAGTGACGATTTTTTATCATTTTATAATAAATCAATTTATGAAATATTTTTTGAGTAAATAAGAAAATAATGGTTTTGAGATCAGATATAAGTACTGCATTACTCTAAAGGACTTTTTTAACTTTTCTCAAAGAAATGGGTTCACTTGAATGGTATGTTATATCATCAACTATCCCTGAGGTGTCAGTAATTTAAAGGTTTATTTTAAAACATTTTCATTCTTTTTATTTACTTTTTATCTTAAAATGTTTCAACAGTATACTTTTATAAAAAAATGCAAAATGGTTGGTTTTTTTTAAATTAATTTAAATTATGGATCTAAGTGATTGATTTAAAATAATTTAGAAGTAATTTTATAGTTATAAAATCAAACAACCAAGAAAAGATTTTAATTTGGGTGGTTATTTATGGTGTGTGGGGAGGATTCCTACTTGTATTTTTTCTCATCCCTTGAAAATATATCTTTTTAAGTACTAGTTTGGTGGTAAGACACATAGTGTGAACTTCATAGTTTAGGTCACTCATAGAGAAGATCTTATCATGATGTTGGATAGTGACCTTAGTTTAACATAATTATTTTTATTTGGTATCTTTAGATCATGTTTTTATGTTTTATCATTTATATATTGGTCAATTCGTCCCTCTTGTAATTTTTTATCATTTTGTGATTTAATTATACTCCTTTTATTTTATAATATTGTGTTGGATGTTTTATCCCAATTTGATTTGTTACTTAATTTTAAATTATTTGTTTCATTTTTTAATGGATTTTAACTTATGGAAGGGTTATGCTTTATTTTTAGTGAGAATTCATCTATTTGTACCTAAATGATTATTATGATAAACATTTACCAATTTTGTTTACCTTGATTCCTACTAACTATTAAATATCTCATAGGGATCAATAAAACATTTTGGGCCTTTACATGGTACAAATAAGGTATCGAGTCAGGATTGTTGGGGTTTCTTCATGAAAAAATGGTATCGAATTCAATACCAAAACTGAAGTGTAGTGGAACAATCTAATTTTAATGTGTTGGGTCCACAACGAGCACATTTCACATTAAAGGGGTCGATATTGTAACACCCTTTGAAAAATTAGTCTTAAAAAGATAAATTTTACTACCAATGTTGCCATAGACAACCTTTCTATTCGTGATACTACCTTATTAAGACTCTATAGTTAGTTATTCTCTACCTAGAGTTGTGTCGGAATGGATGACCTCATGGAAGATTCCTTGGGTGTGAGTGAGGAAAAATCACACTGAATTAACATGTGTTGTACTTTGGGGATAATAATGAGTTAGACAGGTGACCATAGTGGGTAAAATAATGTGGTCAGTTGGGAAGGAAATCAATGTATTATAGGATACCCAAGGGGTAATATGACTCGGCTTATATCATAGGGAGTTCAGACCATGACAAAACCATAATAGGGTTCTATTTTTTATTTGGTAAGTTACCATAGATAGAAGATAAAAATATCCTATTCATAAGTGTAGGTGTGGGTAGATTCTAGATAGATCTTCCTTATTTTAAGCTTCAATTATCCAATTTTAATCAAGTTGTGAGTCATGATTTCAAGAATTATCCTTATTTATTTATGGTTTGTTTTTATTTAAACTAAGGACTTTTTGAATTAAATTAATATTTCATGATTTGTATCGAGAGTTTTCTTGTTTTTGGGTGAATATATATGAATAAAAAGTTTTTAATGGTTATCATTCATATCCTAGATAACCATGTGATTCCCTTACACATAGTTCTGTCTTGGGCTCCGGGTGTAAATTTCATGGTAGGCGTACTTTTTTTGAAATCATGGGGAAAATCATACATAAACAATAAACTATAATTAAATATATATTTTACATGTTAGTCTCCTATGTAAATTTTTGTTATGATTTTTTTTATTTTATATTAAACAAATATATTTTTTACAAATTTTTCATGTTATTTAGTAGTATTTTATTAATTAATTGTATTTATAAAACATTATTTTAATGATAGTGGTTATGTTTTGAAGGAAAAAAAAGTTCTTTCAAAAAAATATTTTAAATTATTTAGATATCTTGGGATAAAAAAAATTTTCAATAAGGGTTTGTAAAATTATAAATATAAAATATATAGTGATGTTTATTTACTTTTATAATGATAGTCATTGTTTCAAAAATATTATCATAAATGAATTTAAAAATGGGAATCAGTTAAAATTTGGGTATTATTATAAAAACATAGATTCGATGATGGAAAAGTGGATTAAAAACATCTTTTTGAATAAATATCATGGTTTATAATATTATTAAATAAACCCATTAATTTTTCATAGTGTTTAATATCATTAATATGTGTTTATTATTTTCTATTTTATTTTGTTTCCAATAACCTAGTGTTTTCTATTTTTGGATGAGTTGAAATTTCATATTATTTTAGATGGGTCTACTGTTATATGTGTTTTATTATGTGATTTAAAAAAATCCAATGTTTCTCTTGATATTCCTCAAGTTATTGTGTGGCGTAGTTTGAGTTTAAGCCTTCTAGTTGAAGACTCTACCAAAACTCTTATTGGAGTAGTAAAACTAATCCCTTCATGATGTTTATGCATTAACTGGGAGCCCTTGATTTATATAATATTCATCTTTCACTAATAAAGTCCCATTTTTTCAATATAATGTTCAAGGACTTGGTGAAAATACAATTTTTAAAAGATGAGTCAATTTAGACATTAGTTTAGGATTATTCTAAACTAATTTCTCTCTATTTAAGGATGTTATAAATGGGACTATGATGGTGAAATTTATTTTTTAACGATACCCAATAATGTTTTCTAACCCTACATATTTTCTTCTTAGTAATGGTCCTATAACTTATTATACACTCATTTTTAATAATTTTAGGCATTCTAAACCCTATCATTTGAAGATATTTTTGAACTTTCACTATTATAATCAAATGGGACTCTTTTAATCTTCTATGTATTGGATTATTCTTCTTTATTTTCATTATTCACCCCCATCATCCTAATTTCCCATTTATTATTTTTGGCCTTAATAGATGGATTTTACATTGAGGCACCATATACCATGTGCTTATTTAGAGAGTAAATAGTTTTTTTAGATTATGTATTTAACTTATATAGGGTCATTATTATTGGGTTGTGATTCATAGTATAAATTTTGGGTTAGTGTCAATATGTTGATCCACCATGTTTTAGTTTCTATTAAATGGTCGGGAGACACACTTTGGGTCTTACCTCAGAAGATTTTCCTAGAAAATTATAGTCTGACATTTTAATTTTGAGATGGTCCTAGGTTTAAAAAATTAGATCGATTTTGACATGGTATTTAGATCATGTTAGGGGTGTTTATTTCCTTTTGGTTCAAGCACTTTTCACATGCCTTTCCTCATCCTCAAAATTGGTTAAATTTATTGATAATAAAGTTCTATAGTGGAGTGTATTGTCACACCCCGACACCAAATTCCCTTATAATTTTATTTATTTTTTTATTTTTATCCTTTTCCTTGAAATTTTGGGTTAGTATTTTTATATTTTTTAAATATATTATAGTAACAGTTCTATGAGAATGGTCAGTGCATAGTTAGTACTAACTATAATTCTAACTCTGTAATACTAGAAATTATTTATCAATGATTATTTTCATAATTTTCACTCAGTTTTTTAAACTATGTGTATAATCAATGGGACTCTCCTGGATGTGCATAATGAGGGATTCATGGTTAGTGAACAGTTCAGTAAACTGTGTAGCAAAACCATACGACCTATCCAGGTTTTAAAAATTTATAAATTAATAAACAAACCACCCCTGACCAGGTTTTAAACCCCCTTTTTATACTCTCTACCGTCACTCATGAAATGTGTGAATCATATACCATGGATCATTCCTTCCACCCCACCCCCAGCATGGATTTTGGATATTCTTCTTATAACATTAAGTGATTATTAAAAGGTTAGGCCCTCCATTTCTCTTCATTAATTGTTTCTTCTTGTTTTTACATCTTATCTAACTATAGGTTCTTATTGTCTAAAGCCTATATAGGTAATTTTAATTAATGCCTATGATTATTGGTGCTCAATGTATTAAAATTATTTTTAAGTATATCCCCTTTTCAATTAAAAGTATTTATGACATTCAAACCTGTTTGAGGTCGGTTTTCCTGGTTCTTAATACTTTAAAATTACAATGCATCATTGACTACCTAATTTCATTAAGAATTATTTTATATTTCATAAATTTTGGGTGGTTTATGTTTATTTAACCTAGTCATAATGATTATAAAGACTTAGAAATAGGATTTTAGGGGTTTTAAGTCATGTATAGTTGAAATTGAGATTTTAAAACCCCCTAAGTGTTTTATAAATTTACCCACTGATTTTCTTTAGGAAAATTAGCCTTAAAATTGTTTCTAAAATAAAATAATAAAATTGATGTTTTTTTATAAATGTAACCACATAAAAATTGTAATATAGTCATTTTATAGATTATGTACATTCAAATAGGATTTCATTATGGATAAATTTTGTGCTCCATTCCTATTAAAATATAATATTTGTTTTTTAATTTTTTATTTATGTCATGTATTAAGGTTTTAAATGATTTTATGGGTCAATTATGAGATTATTAATTAAATATATAGAATAATTAGGTTTCTTTATGATTATAAAAGTTTTTTTGAAAGTGTTAAATCATGTTTGTTTGTTTTTAAGGGTATTTTTAAGTTTAAAACTTTGGTTTAATGATTCAAGGATCATTTGGCAAAATTATTGAGGGATTTTTTGATTCAAATTATTATGAGTTACCAAGTCCTAGTTATAATTTTATAGAGATGATTTGTGTATAACCCTATTTTATTATTATATTAAACATGATGGTTTCATAGAGCATATAACGGTTGATAAAAATGGGTATATTTTGTATAAGAGTTGATTTATAACTTATTTATTATTGAAATATTATGTTATTTATTCTAGTTAATACACTCAACTCACATTCATTTGTTTATGAGAACATATTAACATTATTAGAGTATGCTAGGAAATGTAATTACAGGTGTGGTGTTTAATACCAAGACCATGACAAATATACAAAACTAACTAATCCTCATCATAATATTTTTTATGGATGAAACTTTCTATGGTATACCCTTACAATAAGCATTGATACTTCCTTCCATACAAAATAATCATATTTAATTATCAATTGTTTCAATGATAGATTTAGTTCACGGCCTTAGTATTCTCTTACCATAATTTCTTAAGACCACTCACATGATTTGAATTATATTTAGCACCTTTATTTTATTGTCATGTTTTATTATTTTTACCTTTATAAATTTATTCTTTAAATTTTTGTTTCTTAAATTGTTATTTATAGACAATTTTTCATTTTCCCAATTAAAATAAAGGATATAATTCATGAAAAATCATACTTGTATGACTTATGTTCTTGGTACTATATTTTTTCATCATTCTAAAATAAATCATGTTTTGAGTGTTTTTAGGGTAAAACAACAATATAGGGTTAAGAGATTAGTTTTAATTCTTAAATTATTCTAAAACCTTTTTTTAAATTTTCTCAAAGAAGTTAGGGTCACATAAAAAGATGGTTATTTTAATATTTATTCCTAATGTGTGAGTGTTTTAAAGGTTTATTTTAAAACATTTTCTTTATTTTAATTTATTTTCACACATAAAATGTTTCAAGGGTGTAATCTGTTCAAAAATATTAAATGGTTGTATTTTTATTATAATTAATTTAAACAATTCTTCCATGTGATTTGGTTTAAATAAATTATAAGACTTATTTTTAAAGATATGTTTTAAAACTACCATAAAAGCTTTTTAATTTTGATGGTTATTCATGGGGTGTGATGAGGATGGATTTTTGGAATTAGGCCCATGTATTTAAAATATTTCACGTATAGGTTCTTGTTCATTGGTAAAATCAATTGTGTAGACTTCTTGGTTTGGGTCCCTCATAGTGTGGATCTTTTTGAGAGGTCTCATCGTGACCTTGGGGTCACATAAATATTTTAATTTGGTATCTTGGGATCTTTTCTATTTCTTGTATAATTTATGAATTTTTTATTTCAACCCTCCTATAACTTAGGGACATTAGTTTTGTTTTGTTGTACTACTTCTTTTTTATAGTAGTGTGTCCGATTTTTACATTGGTTATACCTAGTTTGGTTTATTATTTATTTTGAAATTGTATATTTATTTTTTATAAGAGTAAATCTTATGGACGGGTATTAAAGGACATCAAGTGAGAATTCCAATTCATAATCCTTAATATTTATTATTCAAAATAATTCCTAAGTGTGTTTCACATGATACCTAGGAACTAGTTTCCATCTTATCATGATCTGGAATGCCCTTTGGGACATTCATTTTGCATATATAAGTACTGGGTTATGATATCCCAGATTGGTTAATGACCTTTATAACCATCATTCAATATATCATATTATAGTCATCAATTAAGTATATATAATACCCTTTTTTCCTCAGTAATATTTGGTAATATAATCCCATAAACATACATCTAAACAATTTTGATAAAGCTCTATGAATTCTTGTATTTTATTGAATATGACTTCTTAATTGTCTTCAAATTTTTTAAAATATTATATATTATAGTGAAATAAATTATTAGTCTAGGAATCTGGTTCTTTCCTTTATATTTTATAAAATATTATAAGGATAATTTTATTAAATAGGTAATATTTTTATGACATATTTATTTCTCATTCTCCTTGGTATAAAAATACATGACTTTATGTCCAATAACATGGTCGAGATTCCCTTTTTTTACTTACCTTGCATTTTAATTGCACCTTATGTACCTACGGTACTGCAAATATTCTAGGTTAATATAATAAAATTTACCTACTCACACAAATGATATAAAATTTCAATATTGTGACCACTATCTTTAAAAACAAATACATCTATCATTCTCATAGAATTTCCTTATATTCTTTATTTTCTAAAACTAATTATCTTTAATAATTTACGAAGTCTAAATTGTATGAATGATTTATTTTATTATTTGTTATTATTAAATATATCCTTCTACCTAATTATATAGAATATATATATCAAATTATAAGAATATACACATCATCTGAAAATGTGTCTTTTAATGTAATTTTCACCACTATAAACTTCTTAGAAATATTTTTTTTATCTATAAATGTTTCCTCAAATCCATTATTGGGTGATACGCATGTTCTATATAAAAATATAATTGATTATACTTTTACTGTTTAAATATAAACCTATTCTAAGATTTAACTTTGATTATGATTACTTGATATTTTATTATGCACCACTTCTCATCACCCTGAACATATTCCTTCAAATTCATGATGAGAAACACATGGATTTTTATAAATTTATTTCAAATCAAAAATATTAGTCATAAAAAAATATCAATAGTAAAAATATTTATTAAAATATTTTCATTTATCATATTACATGAAATACATTTTTCTATGTAATACACATTTTATGTCTTTAAAAAAATTCAACAACAGTGGAACCATATTTGAGGTGTTTATTATGTCAAATCATTGGAAAAAAAGTTGTCTTTTCATTCTCTCTCATGTTTATTTTCTTATTTAATTTTTTCCTACTTTATAAAAAATGACAATTCACTTCAAATTTTAATTTTAAAGACTCGTGAAATTTAAATTTGGTAATTTGGTAAATATTTAGTATTTTTCTATATGGATAAAGATGTAATTTTAATTTATACCAAAAAATATTTATAAATGACTTGTTGGAATTTGGATGTTATGTTTCTCCTTGTATTTTAATTTGATAATATTCTAAGAGGAATATAATCTTCCATTAATTTAAAGTAATTTAAAAGTATTTTTATTAAATTAATTTAATTTTAGAATATTATTTTAACAAAATAAATAACGTAATTATTTAGGATATTATATGTGGTTGTGGTGATGAAGATTATTATATGGGAAGAATGTTTGTATTTTTTATTATTCCATGACTTATAACCTTCATAATGTCATTAATGATATTTGAATGAGGTAAATTGTTGATAGAGAGAATTGACCTCAATGCTGAATTTATAGAAGTTTTTTTGTTCAAATTAATCAGGTGTTAATGGAATTTGCCCTATTGACTTCATTCTTCACTGTGAACATTTATTGAATTCTATATATACATTAATATTAAGATATAACCCCTTAAAATTGGTGGCATGTGAAGATTAAAAATAAATAAACTTTGAAATTATTATATAAAAATTAATAGTTTAAAATATTAGAGGATTATATATTTGTTTTTATTATGGAATCAACATAGATCACTATATATTCACATATTTTATAATAATCATTGTGAATCTGACATGCATTTTTTCATGTTGGGTAGATGATTCATAGTGATCTTGTATGTGAATATATAGAAAATTAGAATTGGAAATCAAAGATAAATAAAAATTTAATTCAATAAATATACACGATGAATATTCCTTATGATATTTATTTTTGTTTTGATGGATTATTGATGAAAATTTATAAACTAAAATAATGGGTTGTGGAAATGGATAAAAATGTAAATATATGAAATAAATTTTTAATTGATAGATGTAGAAGAGGGTTAGTGGTGTAAAATAATGAATAGTATATATAAATAATAAATTAAATAATTTATGTCTATTATTGTTTATAATTCATATCTAAAATATTATATATTTTTTTATCATGGAATTTATTATTGATTTTTTATAGTGAATAATTTTTGGAATATTTTTTATGTACTTATATTGATCATTGAATAAATAATAATAAAATACAATGTAAAATAGTTAACGAATAAATAGGATTTTTTGTGGTCAAATTTTTTCAAATATAACACTATGTAAACATGACTTGAATTTATAAAATTTAAAAGCACAAGGTGGGATTAGGAACCATACCTCATACCCACACACACCCTATCTAAAATATGTGTGTTCCCACAATAACGCCCGAACACCAATTACACAAAGTCGGTGCATTGTTACATAACATTGTCTTGAACAAAGAGATAATGTCTTTAAAGACTGATTATTTTAGTATCCATGGAAGTGCTGGATACATACATAAGTTTTACATTACATCCTAAAATAAAGAAAAACAACATTTTGTCCCCTTTTAACACACTCATATCCTTTGTCCTATCTCATTAGGATAATTATAATATACTTATTCACATCCTAGGAAAAAGAAAATATTAGAATGGTGTGGACTCAGATGCCCACTAGGGATAACAATATAATGGAAACTATCATAAATAAGAATAAACATTTAAGGCAATGTATAAGACTAAAATGAAATCATTTTAAACTTAAACTTCAGAATAATATGGAAAAGCTAAATAAAATAATTCTATTTATTTAATCACATGGATATTATACTAGTCAAATAATCATATTTAATATCAATATCTAATTTCATAATGATTGAATTCATAATGTTGAACATCATAACCACATATTCAAGGCCTCGTGCCAAGACTACAGATAAGATTTTTTCAAGACCTTGTTTCAATAAACTAGTTTGTCTCATGAGACCTAATGATATATCTAGGAGTTATATCGAGCTCCACATATCACTTAATATGTCAAATGAATTCCGCATATGAAAAGTTTTAAACATAACATAAACATTCGTATTAAAACTAGCATACAAAATGTTAATACTTTAACCACAACCATGAATGGTATAAAAATAGAACATTGATATCCAAACATAACTCATGAAATACAATATAGAATATTGTATTATAATAAATCAACCACAATCAATAATAATGAAGCATATTGTGATATATGAAAATAATCAGTGATACTGTTTGAGAGAAATATTCCCTTTTTCTTGAAAACATTTAAAAGTCTCACTATTTATCAAGAAGCTGTTAAAAATAGATTTTTGAAACAAAGTGTCTCATACTACATTGAAACATTTAAAAGGAATTTTAATTTTAAAACATTCACGTCCATATAAATAAATCCTTAACACCATTTTTAAAACATGGACATTAATGGGAAATATTTATAAGAATAAATCATAAAAAAATATAAAATGATATTTTAGTTAGATTTCCAAACCAAAGGAGAGATGCTTGAATACAAATAACTTATTTAATAAAAAAATTATAATATTATGAGAATAAGGGGATTCATTATATACTATTTGAAATTACATTACATACACCATATAAAAGTTAATTGGCGCATAACAACAAAGAAGTCTCAATGGAATGTAAATTGAGATGAAATCCCTTATAAAGACTGTATCCTTAGGTTAAGGATAAATCAATGACATAATTATGTGTGTAAAATATAAATAAACTCAATATTATTGGATATTCTGTCTAAATCAATCATAGTACATTCAAACATATTCTTGTAAAAACAATACTAATTACTTGGATGTTTAACTCAATGAATGGAAATTGAGTTAAGATTACTCTTATCATGTTTATATTGATGACATGAGAACTTATAAATGGATTTATTATGTGTATCAAAAGTATATACACAAAAAGGGGAGTGTATATTTCTATATAAATAAATAAATAATGATTTTACACTTAATCTCAGAGTAAAATAATCAATGAAACTTTCATAAAACCCAATGAGTGGAAATTGAAATTCAAAATTCTCATACTGATTTGGTAACTTGTGAAAAATACACCCCATGAAAGAGGAATCATACAATGAAGATTTAAATACCCATAAATTATATTATATTACACAAATAATACAATCATGGGCAGTACATTCCCCACACAAAAGGAAATAGTGGCAAATATATCATGAATCTCATGGGAATAAAATGTGAGATGAAAACCCCTTACCGTGTACTTTTCCTTAGTATAAGGTAGTTTAACCTCCTATATAATGGTGAAATAAATGTTATTAAATTATAAAGTAATCACATAGATAAATATGATATCATATATGATCATATAATATACCTTTGTTAATGATATTTCAGCAGTATAATTGTTTTGGGTGTTAAATGATTCATTTTCATTTATATGTTTTGTTACGTAAGTCATGTTTGTTATGAATAGGATATATTTGATTCATATCCATAATGATATTAAGTTATTAAAGATTATTTTTAATCATAAAATAAAAATTATTCATGAATAGTTATGATGGGGAATGAAATCTAATCATTGTTATTAAATTAAAAATAATTATTTAAATAAAAATTCAACTTTAAATAATAACGTAGTGTTTTTCATTATTCCTTAATATTGAATGTTTTTAGAAAAACACCAAAAATTCACCCAAATATAAATTTGATATTCTAAATTCAAAAATGATGCCTATTTTTAAAAATTCAAAATATGTAAGTTTTATTATTTAATTTAAAGATATATTCATGTAGTCAAAACCATAAAGCGGGTTTTTGAGAAGTAAAATCTATGAAAATATTGATATGTTTTTATTTCTAAGTGAAATGTAAAATTACTTCCAATGAACAAAATTGGAATAAATGCTAAAAATATAATATAATCATAATTTAAAACCATTCAAATGTATCACGTAACACTATAAATTATTTTGATTAAAAAAGTTGTTTTCAATAAAAATTTAGTATTTTTCACTATTTTTCAAAATATGAAATTTATCAGAAAAAAAACCAAAATTTTTTCCAAACTAAAATTTTATATACCACTTATGAATAATAATTTTATTTTTTAAAATTTAATATATAAAAGTGTAAAATATTGGATTTAAAACAGTTCTCCATTAAAAGGTGGTAAACTTTCATTTTTTGAAAAAAACTTCTTTTATCTAAAAAATTGAATTTGTTATTATATTATGTCTAAGAAACATATAATAAGGATTTTAAAATTATATGGAGTATATAAAATTAAAAATTCAGTTAATTCTATTCATAACCGTTTTTTGACAGGAAAATTGGTTAAGTCGCGGTGTGCTCGAACTCGGTGTTGCGTGTAGCACAATATATTGAATTAATTTATAGAAAATAACTTACTATGAAATCTTGGGGTGTTAGATTATTCCCCCCATTTGGAAATTATGTCCTCAAAATTTTCAAATTGGGCTTGGGAACATCATTGAAAGTCCAACATCAGAAAAAGAGTCAATAAAACTATCACTTTAAATGAAACAAATAGAACTACAAATGTCACCTAAGATAACTCACACTAGGATTCCATGTAGAAAAACATGGATATGGAAGATAAAATAATTATCAAATTTGAATGGAGAGTGATAGAAAACATGATCATGAAAAATTTAATAACAACAAAACCCCAAACTTGAGACGGGTTAAACGGTCATTAGTTTCCTAGTAGGAAAAGTAAAAATACACAATTTGTTTGATAATGTTTTATTTCATAAAGTTGGGGAATGTATTTTTGATATTTACTAAGAATATAAAGTGATATACTTACTTTTTAAGTAGAGTTTCATCCTTTAATATATTTCTACTACTAACTCATATTGTGTCCAAACGATGAGTATTAAAGATGACTTGGTCACATATGAAGTGCTAGAATCAACTTCTAGAGAATCACATAATGTAAAAAGGATGAACTATATATTTCCCATTCATTTAGTGATTAACCAAAACCAAATAGTTAGTAAAATATCTGATGATCCCCGAAATAGATATTTATTTATAGAAATAAATAGTAATATTAATTTCCAAAATTAAACAAACAATACCCAAAGATTAATAAATACAATTCAATAAACAATTGTCCTTAAAATCCATCAATATAAACCAAACTAAGATTGAATCCCAAAACTCAGAAAATTTTATTCATACACTCTTTCATAGTAAATCATAACATTTATATCTAAATAACATAAAAAACTCTTAATGTCTCATACATAAGTTTAATTAACCAAATCACATATTCTCTATGATAGGTTAATAATTTACATTAATAACCTGAATCTCTATAAAAAACATAGATTCTTCCAAAATAAAAAAATATCCACCATTAATCCTCAAATGAAATCCAATAGTATTCTAATTTCCTTAGGCATATAGTGTTCCCAGTAGAGAAAACTTCTTCCAAAATAACATTTATCACTTAACCACAAAGTCATTTTCTTATTCTAAGGATATCCATTTGATAAAACATAAGATCCCAAATCAACTTATTATTGATCAATAACATCATCTAACTAAAAAGAATTAGTCACACTAACCAAGGACTTCATGTAGTATAGTGGTAGGTGATAAATCATAGTTTCATTTTGGTTGTGGGTTCTATTCCTATAGCTTTTTCCGAAGTGATGGGTTGTTACACAGTTAGTTTGTTTTCCTTTTTCAAAAACTATATTTTATAAAATTCCCAAAATGAGATGAATTCATCAAAATAACCATAACATAATTTAACCACAAATTTCTTCTCATACCTCGAATTTTCATCCCAAAAATTAATAACCTTTAATTTCAGTAAATTCAATGATTATATAAACCCAAATGGTTCTTTATAACTATATCCACAAAAGACCAGATAATTCTTTCTCAAATAGAATTTTCACATAACAAACTATAGGGTTACACATACAAGAGAAATTTTTTCCAATGTAATCCCATAAACAAAGAGTGATAATACATTAAAACATTTTTCCATCAATTTATTTTCACACAGGTTCTTCTTTGACCTAGTGGTTATCCTATAGAATAGTTAATTAACTTAGGTACTGCTCAGGTCCCCTAAATTTATAGAAAATGACTGTAAATGGATTCTTAGGATCATTTTTTTCTTCTATATTACTCTTCATTTTTCCTTGGAAATTCATTACTTTATGTCCTTCTTTCCCACACATAAAGCATTTCTTTGTTATATTGAGACACTTTCCTAGGTGTCCCATTCCATATTTCCATCGTGATGAAAATTGAGCTTTCTTTTTTCCATGTTATCCACTGCGGGATCACTTATCATTTTTCACATTTCTCTTATTTGTTGAGTTTTGGAGTTGGTATATATATATTGTTGATCATATTTTTTGGAACCTGCTTCAGCATGAACATGATATCTTTCATGCCTATCCATATTCCATGTAGTTTCTCATTTTCACCATTGATCCCACCTTGTATATCATGTTCAATGTTACTATTAATTCATTGGAATCCATCCATTGACTAAAACCAGAAATCACGGTGTGAGTAACAATAGTCATAAAATAATTTAGAGAATATCATGACACCTTATTTTCAATCTAAAACACCTTAGGATTAACCATGGTTATTAATTCTCATATTATATTAAAATCCTTCAAATATTTCTGTAAATAAAATGTAAATTATCCTCAGAGTATCCCTCAGGAGTTTCGTAACCAAGAGTGCTTCAAGACTCATTGTCATCCACTGGTTCTCATTCACGTCTAGCTCAAAGTGGAGTTTTCTAGTTTTACCTCTATACATTTGTGCCAAAAAAGCCTATACGTTCTCGTATCTAGACAAGGATGTATTTCATTGAAAACCCACATAATATTTGCCTTACCAAAATTTTTGGATGTTCTTCTATATTAATCATCAAAGTCTATCTTAGGGTGGTGTATTCTAATTAGAGTTTTTCTAAATCTGGCTTCCATGAATTGTACTAAAATTCCACTTATACCAACTATAACGCCCTGACCCTAGTTACCCAAAGTTAGTTCATTATTACATAACATTGGAATGATAACAAGAGATCAATTCTCAAAAAAATGGTTAGTTTAGTAGCCTTTGAAGTACTAGATACATACAAAAGTTTTACATTACATCATGAAATAAAGAAAAACAACATTGTGTCTCCTTTGAACACACTCATATCCTTTTTCCTATCCCTACAGGTTAATTATAACATACTTTTTCACATCCTAGGAAAAAGAATACATAAGAAATGGGTGAGTTCAAATCCTCAGTAGGGATAACAATATAGCAGAAATTATCATAAATAAGCATAAAAATTTAAGGTAATGTATAAGACTAAACATGGGCCTTTTAAACTAAAATATCAGCATAATATGGAAAAGATAAATCAAATAATTCCATCTACATAATCACATGGATATTCTAATATTCTAATAATCACATGTAATATCAATAAATAAGTTCATAATGATGGAATGCATAATGTTGTACATCATAACCACATAGTTAAGGCCTTGTTCCAAGAATAAAAATAAGATTTTTTCAAGGCCATGTGCCAAGACACTAGTTTGTCTCATGATACCTACTAATTCATAGAGGATCTATAGCAGGATATAGCTATCACTTACTAAGTCCAATTCATTCCTTATATAAAAAGGTTGAAACAGAACATAAACATTCATATAAAAACAACCATGCGAAATGATAATACTTTAACCACAAATGATGAATGGTATAAAAATCAAATATCCATAGTCAAACATAACAAATTCAATAAAATATAGAATATTATATTATAATAAATCAACCTTAATAAATAATAATAAAGGATATTGACCTAGATGAATATAATAAGTAAAATTATCTGAGAGAAATATCTCATTTTTCTTGAAAACATTTAAAAGTCTCACTATTTATCAAGAAGCTATTAAATATATATTTTTGAATCAAAGTATCCCATACCACTTTGAAACATTTAAAATTAATTTTAATTTTAAAAAGTTCATTTCTATTTTAATAAATCCTTAAAATAAATTTTAAAACACGGACATTAAGGATAATGATTTTGAAGAATAAATCGTTAAAACATATAAAATCATATTTTAGTTGGAGTTCCTAACCAAATGAGAGATGCTTGAATAAAAATAATTTAGGTAACTAAAACTCTATATTATCATGAGAATAAAGGTATTAGTGATATACTATGTAAAAGTACAATATTTACACCATATAAAAGTGAATTTGCACAAAACAAAAAATAAGTCTCAATAGAATGTAAATTGAGATGAAAACCCTTATAAAGACCATATCCTTAGGTTAAGGATGAAAAAATGGCATAATTATGTGTTAAAAATATAAATAAAATAATTATGATTTTATATTCAATGTAATTAAATCAGATTACATTCACACATATTCTTGTAAAAACAACACTAGTGACTTGGATCTTTAAATCAATGAATGGAAATTGAGTTAAGATTACACTTATCAAGTTCATATTGATGACTTGATAATTTATCAATGGAGTGATTATGTGTATCAAAAGTATATCCACACAAAGTGAATTGGAAATTACTACATAAATAATTAAATAGTGATTTTACACATAATCTTGGACTAAAATAATCAATGAAGTTTGTGTAAAACCCAATGAGAGAAAATTGAAATATGAAATTCCCTTACTGATTTGGTAACTTACGAAACATACACCCAATTAAATATGTATCATACAATTAATATTTAAATACCCATAAATTAGTGTATATTACACAAAGAATATAATCATGGGTAGTCCATGCACCACCCAAAAGGAAATATCATCAAATATAGCATGAATCCCACAGAAATAAAAAGTGAAATGAAAACCCCTTACCTTGTACTATTCCTTAGTAGAGGGTAGTTTAACCTTATTTATAATGGTGAAATAATTTTTATTAAATTATAAAATAACCAAATATAGAAATAAGATATCATATATGATCTATTAATATTACTTTGTTATGGATAATTCAGTAGTATCATTATTTTGGGCGTTAACTGATTATTTTTTATTTATATGTTTTGTTATGTAAGTAATGTTTTTTATGGATAGGACGTATTTGATTCATATACACAATGATATTATGTTCTTAAGAATTATTTTAATAATAAAATGAAAATTATTCATTAATGGTTATGATGGGGAACGAAATATCATCACGTTATGGAGATGGTAAGTCATACGTACGCACGAGCGACAATATCATTATATTAGTGTCGAAATAGTATGTAATTTAATGGTATATTATATATACAAAATAATTAAAAAAATTATTCATTTATTTACATCAGTTGTACTAATTATTATCCCCATCAAAATAACTAAGTGTAGATAACAAACTACACCATGACGTGGAGATGGTAGGTCGTACGTACGCATGTATGGTGACATGGTCATTCATAGGATGGATAGAATAATGAATATGGTTTTACCATATTTATAAAAACATAAAATTATGTAGAAGGTACAAAATTTGTTATTTTCTTATGGAAACAATGATGAAAGAGGTAGTGGAAGAAGAAAATAACTTTGAAAGAGGTGATGAAATTATTACCTCTTCTTCGGGTGCTTCCTTTTGAATTGATCAAAAGGGCTCCTTAGGTTAGATTTTCGATCCAATTAAGGCCTCTAGGATGATTTTATAGTATTTGGGAAGATATTTTAGCAGGTTTTGTTCGAGCCAAATGGCTTTGGAGGTGTGATTATGAGAGAAGGGGAAGTATAATTTTTTAAGAGAGGCGAGGGTAACTTTGGGAAAAGCGTGAAATATTAATTTATTGTACAATCATATTTGGTTTATAATGGCTCTAAACGAATTTATTTCTAGGATAAGATGGTGATGGGTCAAAAACATCTCAAAAAATAGGTTTTAGATAGGTTAAGTCACCATATTAACCTTATCGTTTAGATTTAACTCCTAGTTAAATAGTTCAACTTTTACCATGTATTCGTGTATTATTATAATAAATGGTTAATAAACTTACTATAAAAAACCAAGAGAACCCCAAGTGGTTGATTATAGACATATATAACCTTATATAAGTACTTTTTATGAACCTTATATTTTTTGGAATATTATATCAAATAATAATATAGTATTTGTTTCAAAAAAAATATTTATGTCAATTTTGAAACTATTTAGTATTTGGTTTTTGTGAAAGTAAAAAAAAACCTGTTTACTTCAAAAACAATAAATAATACCAATCCTAACATGTCATATTAACCTAAAAATTTATTTTAATGCATAAAAAGTCTCAATTTACTTTTATTTGGCTATTTATAATATCAAATATTTTAATCATTCATTAATACGGTAATTACTGCATTATCATTGTGCCATAAATAAATTTAATTATTTAAAGTCTAAAAATTATAAATAAAATACAATTATGTAGGAAATATTTTTATATTTATAATGAATATTTATAGGTTAATTTATCTTATTTATAACCCTATATTAAAAATGTTTTAGTTATGAAAATTTGAATTTAACACTTTTAACTCTTCTTTAAATAAAATAATAATATGTTCCCTAATTTAATAAAAGTGGATCAAATAGGATCATATTTTATTCCTTAGGTTGATTTGGGTTCAAAAGTACTTATCCAATAGAATTATGACATGTGTTAGGGTAATTATAATATCATTTTTACCGTTAATTATCCTATTTACTTTTAACCGTGGTAAATAAAATTCAAAAGTTACTATTCATAAAAAATTATTTTCATCCTATTGAATGATATTTTACTTAATGATGTCAACCGTGTCTCTTGGATTTTTAAAATTCAACTCATAGAAGCGGTAATATTTTGTTTTATGAAAATTTGTAAATGTGCCTAGTAGGTGGGTAAAATACCTTAAAATTGTCAATAAAATTTTATACATATATTTTTATTATAAAATGACTTCAATGAATTACATTTTCATAATATAGGTATTATGTATCTATTTTTAATTTAAAAGAAATTTAAATTCAAAATAATTATTTAAATAAAAATTTATCTTTAAATAATAATGCAGTGTTTTTCACTATTCATCAAAAATTGAAAGTTTTTAGAAAAATTCTAAAAATTCACCCAAAGATAATATTGGTATTCCAAATTCAAAAATGATTTCTATTTTAACAGATTCAAAATATATAATTTTTATTAATTAATTTAAGCAAAATATTCCCGTTGTCAAAACCCAAAAGTGGGTTTTTAAAAAGTAAAATCTATCAAACGATTGATATGTGTTTATGTCCAAATGAAATGTAAAATTAATTTCAAGGACCAGAATTGGATTAAATGAAAAAAATATAGTATAATTATACTTCAAAACCATTCAAATGTATAATTTAACACTATAAATTATTTTGATTAAAAAATTTGTTTTCAATTAAAATTTAGTATTTTCACTATTCCTTAAAATATGAAAGTTATCATAAAAGCACCAAAATTTTATCCAAACTAAATATTTATCTCCCTCTTCTAAATAAGAATTTTATTTTTTCAAATTGAATATATAAAAGTGTTAAATATTGGATTTAAAAAGGTTCTCCATTAAAAGGCGGCATAATTACATTTTTTTAAAAATAGTTCTTTTATCTGAAAAATTGAATTTGATTTTATATTATATCTAAGAAACATATAATATAGATGTTAAAATTATGTGGAGTATAAAAAATTAAAAATGCAGTTAATAATATTCATAACCATTTTTTGAACAGCTAGTTTGGTAAGTCGTAGTGCGCTCAAACTCGGTGTTGCGTGTAGCACAAGATATTGAATTACATTAAAGAAAATAACTTACTATGAATTATTGGGGAGTTACACCCACCTTCATGAATGTGCGTACCCTAAAAAACCATGTCTATTATCCATTAACAAAATTGACTCCCTTGAGTCTCACCTAGGAAACCGAATTATTATGAGTGGTTACTTAAAAAGGCTTGGTACCCTTTCCCATTTTACAGATAAAAAGTCTCCAAACCTTCTATTCATATTATAGGAATCATATGGATGAATTGAGATCCACTTGAAAAAACAAAACCATATTCAACATTACAAAGCCTCTAAAACTCTCCATCTGGAAAAATTAATTCAAAAAATTAAAGATGTTATGTGAACTATTTCTATTTAGGTAATATAAATGTTTCACAGCATAAAAACATTATTAAAGACTACATTGAAAAAATCCACTTATAACGTCTCAAACCTGGTTCACTCAATAGTAACCAAACCCAGCTGGTCACATGGCCTCATGCATGCATCCTCATATGTCAGAGGCTGACAACTAGTAGCGAGGGTCTGTGGTGGAATAGTGGGGAGATTATACCCTCATGATCAATGTATTCCATAGTAGTATAATAATATCAAACAATAGGATAAAAATATGAAATAACTGAGAAATTTAAGAAAAACATTCATCTTATAAGTAAACAAGTAATCTCATCCAATACCCAGCAATTTAGTCAGAGGTAAGTGCCTCTGACCATATATAAAATAAAAAGAAAAAGAGTACAATCATACAGTCATACAGTCATCCATAACCAAAACCAGAGCCAACCAGAAAAAAGAAACTACATATCATAGTAACCATAGTCCTCACCATATCTATAGACATACTCCACAGTAGCTAATTCCCACTCTGAGTTTGTTTCATATTGTTTCAACACCTTGGCATTCTTCCTTATATGCTCCAGTTTCTCCACCATGATTTGCGCCTTACATGGTTGTTTGTTGATGTGACCCTTCTTAGCGGCAGGGATATCCCCTCTTTCCTTCCTAGACGATGACCTGGTCGATACTGGATTCTGTAGGTATGAATAGTTCTTCTTTGGCCTCTTTTTTAGTGGAGCAGTCACAACACCTTCACTTTCAGACAACTTCTTTCATCCACCTTGGACAATATCACTATATGAAGGTCTTGCGGAAGATTCACCATTCTCTTTATCACTATCAGAGATATTCCCCCATTTATCATTGATATTCACAGAAACCAAACTCTTCCAGCCAACCTCATTCTTCCCCAAGACATCATCTGAGGTTGTCAGAGACTCTCCTCCAGTATGAGAGAGCCTATTATGATCAATCACAATAGGGCAATGAGGGTTCAACCCACCGACAACGCCACCAAGTGACTCCTTTCTTGGGATATCCACTGTGACACGTTCCTGATTATTAAGACCCCCAAAATCATGCGGATCAGCCATCACAATGAGTGACTCCTCCTACTTTATCCCTTCAAATCAATTACAAGAAGAGGCCCAACCAGATGGGGCATGATTTTCCTTAACTATTCATCCTCATTCATCTCTTATATTTCCAGAGATCTGCTGCACTTGGCATAAATTAGCAGCATCCTCCAGCAAAGGTGGACCTCCAGCACCAAGATCACCTTTGAGATGGTCAAAAACCTACTTTACTATTGGATGCAGGGGCTCCCGCAACTCCTTCACTGCACAAACACGCGTATTCACCTCGATGCTTGTATCTTGACATGACCTCCGCTCCATGTTTGCAACATTAGGTGTGTCATCAAGGCAAGGAATCCCCATGTGGTTACCCCGATCAGCAATGTTAGTGCCAGCACCAATGCACTCCGCATCCCTGTCCTCGACCACACCCCCTTGCGCACTCAAAGGGTCTGCTGGATTACCCACAACAAGAGTGGGAACCGATCCAGAAGCATCACCATTAAAAAAATTGCGTCTCCATCGCCTGGGAGAACCCATTATTTCCTCCACTGCTACAAACCAAATCAGTATGACCAAGTCTATAGCAGTGCACACAGTATCGCATCCATGACTCAAAGAGGACTTTTTGATACTAATGGAATTCCTTATTGTCTGTGATCCAGAAAAGATTCATAGGTGACCTTGAGACATCAACCTCCACACAAATATGCAGACAGATCGGGTGACACAGAAACTCGGTTCGACGGTCGGAACATAAATATCAGCCAATCATATTTCCGATTGCACATAGAATAGAGGGATTTTGGAAGGACAAGGGTAATCCAGCGAGACTTTCCCATGTCACGATTGTTGATGGATCTCGTCGCATATGAAAATCGAAGCTCAATGAAACAGGTAGAAGGAGAATCCCTTTCATCTTCAAGGGGCCCTAGACCAGGAAATAGTTAAATCCTCCTCCGACCCAAATCGGATCATGATATGTCGCCTATTACGCAGACCGACAAATGCTTGTTCCTAAATCTCCCAATAATCAGATACAAAATGCTCGACCTCATCAACTGATGGGCACTGAGGATGATTTCGAGCGACAAGGGTGATCATGCAAAGGTCTGCAACAACATTATTCTCTGTCGGGAGAAGGGGAAGTTACGGTGCATCCTGGAAACGATCTGGAACCTTCAGGGAAAGATAAATCTTAGAAAAAGGTAGATGCGAATCAGAACAAGAGCATGGAAGAGAGGCCTACCCTGCTCATGTGTAAGCGATCCTGCAACTCCCCCCTTGGATTTAGAGGGGGGAGAAGAATGAAGCTTCATTTGAGCTAGGTCATCGTCGCGGAGGAAGCCAAAGATGCAGTTGTCGCCTCTAATCTCATCTAATAATGTCACATACAATAATGATCATTGCATGATATTAAAAATATAGGCATCCAGTATAATACATTAATCAAAATAACAAAAATACCAAAATTAATTATCCCCAGATATCATAACGATCCAAAATCCCATTCATATTCTCTCCTACTCCTATGCACAACCAATCAAGCATCAGAAATTGGGTTCTTTTCCCAATCCTTACCTGCATTCATGAGGTATGTATGAGTACCCAATGGAATACCAAACAAGGTGTGAGATAACAGTCAGTGGGCCACCACTAATAGTGTATATAACATATATTATTTGGGAATATAAGATAAAATAGTTTATAGATACAACATGTGTACAAGTAATAATAGTAGAAGTGATGTTATCCAGCCTATCAAGTCTTTTTGTGATTAAGAAACTAAATCATAAGGCTATTATTAAGCATATAATGTATTATAATCAATGGAATATTCCATGTAATCACATGTCAGGCCTATACGGTCTAGGGTTTAAGGAGGTATAATGTCCAAGGAAACTACATAAGATAAGTTAAATATATAAATAGCATACAAGGAGTATAAATGTAAATGGAATCTAAAATGGTCATCAAATTCAAGGATTATAAATTTACACGGCATCCTAGCATGTCATGTAAACTAGTTCAACTAAATACTTGTAGTATAAATGTCCAAGGAATCCAGGTAATATAATTCAATCAGATCTAAGGAGTTTAAATGTCCGATTCATCCTAATAGGTCAAGTAAATTGGATCCAAGGAGAATAAATTTCCAAGGCATCCTAAAATTTCAAGTCAACAGGATACAAGGATTATAAATTTCTAAGGCATCCATGTAAGAAAGATATATGGAATAGAAATTTACATGGAATATTAATATGGTAGTTGGGTCCAAGGATCATTAATTTTCAAGTAATACTATCTATTTAATTCACCAATTAATTAACCATTCAATTGGTCATTTCACTAATCCCTTAATGATCATGTATAAAGCAAGTGAAAATCATTTTGTTACCATTGTATTACAATTGAAAAGGTGTTATATGGTGTTCACAACATTTTCAAAATTCTCCTTACTATCCCGACCAATTATAAATTACATAAGGAAAGCTCATCACATCCCAAGGGTGGAATAAGAAAAATATAAAGGTAGAACCCACCCCATGGGTGGTTCAAGTTAAGGTCAAAACCTACAACTTTGGTGAAAGGTGTCAAAGGCATATATCAACATGTTTATATCAATTAACCCTTAGTTAAATTATTTTAAAAAGCATCACCCAGAAAGACCAGTGTGTAGCCCAATGAAAACAATCAATAAATAATGAGTCATTGTGGGAAAAGTTATAAACCACCTACCTAATATTTTTAGAGGAACACTCATCTAGTCACATATTCTAATTCAATCCATATTAGAAGAAAATAGAATATAGTCAAATTCCCTGAATATATGGCATAAGAGCCTATATAAAAAATAGTGCCACTGATAGCAAGGAAAATATAGAATGGTGTAATAGGAATGAAGAACTCACCAGTGCAGATCTAACGAGATGAAAGGCTCTTGAATCAGATGACAGATAGAGGAATTCCTTCAATACCTAGGAGATGGCTTGAGGATATCAACAAGGATATAAGGGAGTTTCCATATCTATAGAAAATGAAAATAAGAAGCATTAACCATTTTAAATCGAAATGGAAAATGGTTATTCCCCTTAAACTACTGGGCCTCATGGTTTTGCTTCACAGTTGGACAAACCATGCACCAATCATGCACCATTCACCATTCCAAAACCTCCCTCGCCTTGTTTAGGCACACAATTTGGTAAACCATGAAAAAAACCATCCTATTTCCCTCTATCAAAAACTTTAGCAACCCTATAAAACCATTTAGACTTGGTTTTATGGATTCCTCAAACCATATGACCCTAGAAAAAGTCCTAGACCACTCTACATAGTTTACTCAAACTAGGTGTCCTAGGATGCATGGTTTCTACTAACTATAATTCTCAACTTCATCTTCAAAAAACTCGTGATCTGAGCTCTAAAAAAGTCCCTGACACCCATGTTTCCTCCATAGCCTCATGAGTAATTAACATTTTATCAAAAATAAGGAATTAAAATCATAATAAAATGGTTATATACCTCATTGAAATGTCATTATTTTATAATATTCTTCCCTTAATGTAATTCATCCATGAATTCCCCTCTCAAGGGTGGTCAATCATCATATGAGAATAATTTTGCCCACTAGGAACATACATCGGCCCCCCTCTCCCAAACTCGTCATGTACACGGGTGTGCTACCATAGAACTCGTACAAGATGAACTAACCAGTCTTAGAGAACCTTCAATGCATGATCACAAATGCAGATAGGATACTCCTCAAAAGATTAATATACCTCCAAATCAACCTCATCAGGATGAAGAATATATAATGGGTCATAATGATATTATAGAAGCTGATATATGTTGAATATGTTGTGCATCTCTTGGTACCTCTGAGATAACTATAATTGATAAGATATTTTTCTGACACTCTCTATAATATCAAAGGACTTAACATAATGGGGAGATAGATTACATTTTTTATGAAACCATCTATTCCCTAGTCTAAATGAAACTCACAAAAACCCTAACTCCCAACCTCAAACTACGGTGTTAAACAACTATGGTCAGTATATGACTTATATTTTGATTGAGTTGTAGACATACACTTCTTAATAATTTAAACATGCAGTAAAGTATCCTGGAGGATATGATGACCTAGTATCACTACATCTCCTAGCTCTAACTAGAACAAGGTTGAATGGCATGGCCTACCAAATAGGGCCTCATAAGGAACCATATATATAGTTTCTTGGAAGCTGTTACTATAATTGAACACATTGAGAGGTAAGTGTTTCCCCCGTGAACAAAAATAATAACGGATGTATGCTAAGAGAATTTTATCCAAAACCTATATCATATGCTCAGACCAACCATTGGTTTATGGGTGATATATTATACTCAAAAGTATTTATGAACCTAGTGCCCTATACAACCCCATCTAGAACCGTGATGTGAATCAAGTGTCTTGGTCCGATATGATAGAACATGTAACCCGATGGAGTCATATGATCTCATGAATGTAAAGTCTCAAAATATCATCCACTGAAAGACTCTCCTAAATAGTTATAAAATGGGTCACCATAGTTAACTTGTCTATGATAACCCATACAGTGTCACTTCCCCAAGGTGATCAAGGAAGTCCCGTCCTGAGATCCAAGGTGACATCATCCCATTTCCAATAATTAATAGGTATTGTATTTAAAATCCCCACTAGTTTTTGGGGTTCTTCTTTAACTTTCTAACATGTGTCACACCACATAATGAATCCAGATATCATTCACTTTATCCCGATCCACCAATATTGATGGTGTAATTCATGATACATCTTGGTAAGACTATGATTCACATCCCATATACGGGAATTTAAATCTCACATAAACTCATCTTGGACGTATATAAGAACCCAGACATGTCGATGGATGAATAAGATCTCATACTCATCATCCACCTAATTAGGAGGCAGGTCATCACCTACAATGCTCTCCCATTTGACTAATCCCTCAGAATCTAACAGTTGTATTATCCTCACTGTATCCAAAATATTGGAATTCGCTACTAAATATGACATAGAATTAATCTTTACACCACCCTAAACCTCCAATTTTATCTCTGAATATAGGGTCAAAATCTTCCACTCACTATTGGACTCCTGTTTTACCTGTATTTTTACCTCTTGCTCAAATCATTGGCAACTGCACTTCCCTTATCAGCTGTACAGGCAAGATTGAAGTTGAAGGACTAACGTTATTCATCACACAATCATTATCTCAAATTCAACTCATGATTTTTAAATATGTACTAGAAGATTTCATGGTCATTGTGCACCACAAAATTCTCTCCCTATAAATAATTCCCTTAATAGTGAATGGCATGAACAGCAACGGCTAACTCGAGATCATATGTTGGGTAATTATCTCATGTGGCCTTAATTGACAATACATGTATGACATGACTCATTCCTCCTACATAATAATGTCTCCGAGCCCAATACCCAATGAATTACAATATACTATATATATTTTTCCTAGATCTAGAAAAATTAGGACCGACACTGACGTTAGTCTCCCTTTCATCGCCTGAAAGGATATTTCATAGTTTCCTAACCATAAAAATTTCACACACTTCTTATTCAATCATTTAAGAGGTGTTTCTATGTGTGATGACTCATGTATGAAACTCCATTATTAACCATGTATCCCCAAGAAACATTTTATATCAAATATGATCTTTTGATTATCCTAGGAAATTATAGATCTCACCTTCTCTAGGGTAACTGATACTTCTATCTCTGAGATAATATAACCCAAGAAGTGAAACTTATCCATCCAAAAGTATCACTTTTGAGATTAGAATATAACCAATTCTCTCTTAGTCTTTCTAATAATATCTTAATATGTTTTTAATGGTCATGTACAGTGTGATAATACAACAAGATATCATCAATGAATACCACTACAAAACAATCCCAATATTGATAGAAATGTTAGTTCATCAGTGACATTAGAACTGATAGCGCATTCATGAGACTCAATAGAAAAACTATATACTCATATAGACCAAAACTTCTACAAAATTTTGTATAGGGTATGTTTGTAGGTTGAACATGCACCTGATGATAACCCAATCTCATATAAATCTTTGAGAACACCTAATATTCTCATAGCTGGTTGAAGAGATCATCTATCTGGGGGAAAGGATACCAGTTCTGAACTGTTAACTTGTTAAAATTCCATTCATCCACACATAAATTAATGGTTGTATCTTCCTCCTTGGAGAAAAGGACCAGTGATCCCCAAGGATAAGTATTGGTACATATAAACCCCTTTTCTTCTATGCCCTCTGGCTGCCTCTTGAGATCCTCCAACTCAATAGTTTCCATCCTATAAGGGGGAATGGATACTAGTTTATCTTTTGTAAATAGCTCTATATAAATATCCACCTCTCCCTCGGGAGGTATTCCTAAAAATTCATTTGGGAAAACATTCAAAAAATGATCAACCACTGGAGGGAAGTCTTCCTTACGAGATCCCAGATCATCTAGATATAAACTAGTCATCTAGTCTGTCATCTCACCCTACCCACAATGATAAGTTCTATCTCAGCTTTCTTAGATATCCCAGTCGCCATTTTGAGTGAAAACCATCCCTCATGTGATGCGAAGGTCACCCTCCGATAATAGAAATCATTGAACACATAAAAGGGAACCAACTAGTATATCATGATAATGACATATATCCTTATCATCTTGAGGTCAAAGAGGTCCCATATGAAGTTACACTCACCTACCACATGGGGTAACACCCTTCACTGGTCTACACTCTATGATAAAATCCTCAATAGAGTATCCAGTGTCATCACACCATTGCAAAATTGAACATCAAGTACAAGACTCTTGAAAATAGGTATCGATATGAAAGAATGTGATACACTTGTATCAAAAAGATAATATACTAATGTAGAGGCTACAATAATAGTACCTCTCATGGTATAAGGTTAAAATATCTACTCCTCATGTATTGGATGCATTGTATACATATTTCAAAAAATGTATCCTTGAGATATAGCTTGACTACCCTAATAAAGTCTTCTCTACTATCATTGTTTTTCCTGTCTCTAGCTGCCACATAAATAACCACAATCTCAGTCTGATTGACTGGTCACACTCTATCTCCCTACCTGATGAGAATATACTAACCCCACTTCAGAATGTGGATTCAGTGAAGACCCTCTCTTGCTAGCTATTGGAGAAGTCCTACAAAATTGTTTTAGATGGCCCATACTACTGCAAGCTCAGCCCTCAATTGGGTCTCTATAACACTGGCTCCTCATATGTTCTTGCCTCTCACACTAATGAAATGTCACTTCTTACCACCTAACACAGAACCACTTGGTTGAGAAGCTGATCTACCCTATATTGTGAGCCAACTTCCCTCATGTTATTCTTAGTTATCAGTGTTGTATTTACTATTTTTGATATTTTAGTAAGCTAAAAAAATATTCATCATTGATCATATTCAATACATGAGACCATCATCAAATCACATAGCTTTCAATACCTCACCACATAACAAAATAGGCACTGGAGATCTATAAAATAGGATTAATAGTCCTTGACTGATAAGATTCTCTACTCCAAGTGCATAAACTGCCTAGATCTATCATACCACAACATATTTGGATATAAATAGTCATAAATGGATGTTTGTAAATTATTTCAATCTATATCCTGAATAAAATTAATATGATTAATCATGACCCACCATCTCTTGGTGTAATACCAAAGCATAAATTTAGAGATCTTCACTCTACTCTTAGTAGGTGTCTCGAGATGCTTGAAAATAAATTTCATGGCCTCTAGACATAACTCTATATCATGTGGTCTTCCATCCCTAGAAAATGTGGGTGGGTATTATTGTAGGATCTCACACACCAACTATTACAAAGTCAGGTCATATTGTGGTTCTCCCTAAATGGTAAAGATTAAATTTAAGAATCCATCATGGAACTGGGCCTCCACACCCATATCAGTTATAACAGGTAGTTCCATAAGTGGCAATTTTGGAGATTCTATAGGTGTCCCATGGCATACCACCTTTAGAGCATAGTCATCACCACCCTCCTGGTATATGAATAGAGGTTATCATGGAAGCATATCTCTACAAATTCCAAGAACAGACCTCGGTTAAGTTTTGATAAAAAAATATCATAGATATAAAATAATTACAGTAAAAAGACTTTAAAAACACAAGTCACACCCCTCTTCCTGCACCTAAATCTAGTTATGGGTGACATACAAGTAAAACATACTCATTAGATACTTCTTACTTCTAACTACTTGGGATAGTTCAGGGCCAAGTTATCTACTATAAGTTAATGTTTCTTGTATAGAAAGTGTTAATTGAAAGTTATAGAGGAAAAAACCTTTTAAATTTCAATTGGCATCCATAATTAATGACAACCATTAATTTCAAAATTCAATTTCATTTAAATTAATTCTTATTTATATATAAATTTTATTTAAAACGTTGACTATATGGATCACCCTATCCAATTTATAAGGTCCCATGTGCCTTATAAATTTAATTTTGTAATATATTTAATATTAACCAAGAATTAATCAAGTCCCTTTACGAAATTTCATCACAATTACATTAATATAGAAATAAGTCACCAAGACATGTTGTAGTCAATGCACATAGTAATATAAACATGGCATGGCATAATGCATGACATATAAATCTTGGGGTGAATATATTGATTCATGATGAAATATCTCCTTTACATATCTACCCAAGGGTAAAAATACATAATCATGAGGAACACAAAACATCAAGTGTGTCACCCAATAGTGAAATAAAATTTACTAAAACAAGTATAAACTAGAATATCATATCCCATCCTAGAAAATTGGTCTTTTTCTTGCACGTGGGTAAGATTCTCCCAGGAACATCTCATTACAAAATTCTAACACATTCTTAATCTCCTATATAATATTCCCAAATAACAAGAAAAAAGAAAAGTATCCCTTCAGATACAACTTTTTGGCATTCCTGGCCTACATTAATCAACATTAACAAAACCCGATTGGCCACATGGCCTCCTTGTGTGCTAGAGGCTACCAACTAGTAATGATGGTCCATGGTAGAACAATGGATATACTATACCCAAATAATCATAGTGTGCATAGTGGCATAATAATATCAAACAATAGTCGAGGCATATGAAATAAATGAGTATCAGAATAATAGAAAACCATCATATAAATAACTAAGTAATCTCATCCAATAGTGTCATACACAATTATGATCATGGAATTATATACAATATATATGAATCCAATATAGTACATGTATAAAAATAAAAAAAATACCAAAATTAACTATCCCTAGATAGTATCACACTCCCAATTCTTGATCTTGTTCTCTCCTTCTATTCATAACCAATCAAGCATCAGCAAGTAGGTGTTTGTCCTTGTCCCAACCTGCACCCTTGAAGTCTATCTGGGTACAAAACGACATCCCAAACAGTGTGTGAGATAACACTCAGTAGGCCACCACCAATGGTGTCTATAAAAAATCCTATCTATGCATATAATATTAAGTAGTGTATGGATATAATAGGTGTACAAGTAATGATATTATAAGTGATATTATCCAATCTATTTGGTATCACATTGATCAAGAAACTATATCAAAAGGAAACCTATAAGAATAGAAAGTATCAACATCAATAGAATATTCCATATAATCACATTTCAAACATATAGGATCTAGGGTCTAAGGAGTGGTAATGTCCAAAAAACTATATAATCCATGTTAAGAAAGTAAATAGAATCCAATGAGAAAAAATTTACATGGAATCCTAAAGGATCATCAGTTCCAAGGAGTAAAAATGTACAGGTAATCCTTTAATGTCAAGTAAACTAGTTTAATTGGATCCTTGGAGTAGAAATATCCAAGGTATCTATGTAATCCACATCAATTAGATCTAAGGAGTATAAATTTTCAAGGAATACTAATATGTTTATTGGATCCAAGGATAAAAAATGTCTGATGCATATTAACAGGTCAAGTAAATCTGATACAAGGACTATAAATCTCTAAAGAATCATAACATCTAAAGTCAGCAGGACCCAAGGAGTATAAATATCCAAAGCATCCATGTAAGTAGGATCCACGTATTAGAAATTTCCATGGTATCCCAATATAGCCATTGGATCCTAGTAGTATTAATTTCCCAGGCATCCTAACCATTTCATTCACTAATTCATTAACCATTCAATTAATCATTTTAATAATCTCATCAAGATCATGTACAAAGAAAGTTAAAATCAATTTATTTCCTATAAATTACAATTGACAAGGTGTTATAAGGTTTTCATAAACTTTTTTAAATTCACTTTACTATCCAAATAAATTCTAAATTACATAAGAAAATCTCATCACACCCCATGGATGGAATAGACATGATATAAAGGTAGAAACCACCATATGGGTGGCTTTTATTGTTGTTAAAAACCTCCGACCTTAATGAAAGGTATCAAAGGAATGTCTCAACATGTTTATATAAATTAAACATTAGTTCAATTAATTTAGAAAGCATCGCCTAGAAATTATGTCATGCAGCATAATAGAAACAAACTATAAATTATGATACATTAAGGTAAAGGGTAGATCCCACCTAGCTCATATTTCTAGAGGAACACATTTCCAATCTTCGCCTCTGATTCGATCTAGATCATAAGAAAATGGAATAATGGTCGAACACTCTGAAAATAAGGCATAAGATCTTGAACCAAAATATTTTCACTGATAGTAAGGAAAAAAGGTAAAGGTTAAAGAGGCATTAATAACTCACCAATTCATAACCAATGATATAAAAACCCTTGAATCATACATTGGACTGAGGAATTCCATCAATCACTAGGATATGAATTCAAGAGCTCAATAGGAGAAGAGGGAAGTTTCCATGGCTGGAGAAAATGAAAAGGAGGAGGAGGGTTAAGAATTTTAAGCATTAAGTAAAAATGGTCACTTCCCCTTAAAATATTGGGTCAAATGGTTTGGTCTCATGGGTTTCTAAAGTTTGTACCCTTCACTATCCCATAACATTCATTTCACAATTCATGTTCCTAGTTTGGTAATCTATGTGAAGACCTTGTTATCTCCCTCTATCAAAAACTCTATAAACCCTACATGGATATGCAGCCTTGGTTTCATGATTTTCTCAAACCATGCAGCCCTAGATATATGGTTGGATCACCCTACATGGTTTACTTAAATAGTATATCCTGATCATCAAGGGTTCTACTAACTATGTAGCCCAGCTGACTCTTCCAAAAACTCCAGCTTTAAGGTACTGAAAAATCCCCAGACACCCCTATTTCCCATATAGAATCACTATGCATTCACATTATGTCAAAACCAAGTAATTAAAATTTAAATGATATAGTTTTGTACATAATAGAAAATCAAGGATCTTACACCTCTATCAAGGCCATGTTTTAGGACTCCTTCCAAAGAGAGATTCATCAAAAGTGGTGTAAAACCTTTTAAAACCTAGGATTCCCCTAATTAGTAATACTCTTAGCCCCAAAGTCACACTAGTTAACAAAATTTGCATGGGATTTTTTTTTGTGATACTCCTAGGCTTAAATGGATACTAAGAATGTATCTCATGCCTCTAATTTAAAAGGAACCAAGCTGAACTAATAAATGAGCAACTTAGGAACCTCAATCGTATAGGTCACCCAAATGAGTTAAGTATAACCCTTTCACAATTTTGGTATCTCAAAACTCATTTTCAATCTTTCCATTAGTTCAACCATTTGAAATGTAGTTTTACCTAGTTCAATACCTTAGACATATAACATGCATGACTAGTACATCGTATAAAGTTTTTCAAATTTATAATTGTGTATTCCATTAAAACATTCTATCTCCCATACCCAAAGAGATATCCCTTGGGTTTTTCTACCAAATTGGTAGGGCCTTTAGAGTATAGTCAATCATGTATTAAATTATAATGAGGCCTTCACACTAAGGGTTCCCATAATGGTTGTTTTAAACAAGTCCCACATCCACCAAGAACTCATAAATCCCCTATCTGTCTCATTGATGTGTCTAAGGTAATAATGGTGTAACATTTCATGTGTAATCCCCCCATACCTTCACCGGACTTAAAATTTTGGTTAGACAATAACAGGGTTTATCAAACATAATTCATACACCAAACCATTTATAAGAAACTATTCCTAGTAGTCCACTCCATATGTATTTATAATGATTAGAAATTTTCTTAGTCAAGTGACATTAATCTTGAAGACACAATAGTTATTTATGCATGGACTTAGAATTCACATAATTTTCATAAATGCATGATTATAATAAAGAGATAATATTCTTATTTGTATGATTTTAAGAGGAACATAATCAATCATATATGATAAACCATACTATTTTTTATTATATTATTTATCAAAAAATTTTAAATGGTACCACATACCTAAACATATGGCACTTAACTATATGGGTTTTGATTTTTCTCATGAGTATAGAGAGGAATGAACTCTCCTGAGACCAATAGAAACATCATAAAAATTATCTTCTCTCTAGATGGTGATAATTTCTAGATCTCCTAACTATATTGATTTATACTATATCATAATAACTCAATTATGGATGATAGATAACCTCTAACATTGAATTCTCTTGAATTCATAGTAGTAGTCAATCACTTAAAAATGTTAACCAGAACAATTACTAGAAAGGATTTGATAAAAATGGTTTTAAATCTAGAATATTCCTAATATAGATATTAATATCCTCTCATCCTCCTTATATTGATATGTAATCCCCATGAAAAAAAACAATGGGCCTATGATAAGAGCAGAAAAAATAAAAATAGTGAATATGATGTGGATTGAATTGATTTTTAAGGAGATCAATTGAACATGAATTATAATTTATGATGATGTATTGACTAGTTTCTAATTTTTTACTTCTCCATCATGATCCAAATTTCATGAAAATATGATGTACCATAAGGCATTAGTATCCATTGCTACATTGAGGTCACTTATGGGGAAGTTAGGGTAGTAATATTTCACCACTAATGACACTCATGACATATATTATTATGACTATCTCAGCTCCAAACCCATAATGAATGATGTCAAACTCTAATTTACTTTATTGCAAGTATGTTTTGAACCATGATATTATAGTTCCTATGTAAGAGAATCATCCCTTCCATGGATATAGCTATGATTAACTAATAAGATCTTAAGTTATTAGGTCAATACCATGATGATTGGCTAGTAAGAGCAGCTGGTCCCCATTTCATCCTCAAACCACATTATAATCCCATAACCATAGAAATTTAATGCTAACCTTTAATATTTGTAAGAGTATATGAATGAAATATTTTATCCCTAGATAGCTTCTCCAAAACCATGATGATGGGATCTTACTAAGAAAGGTCATTATCAATTCTATATATCACTAATATTTATGAAATCTATTATCGAGTCTCCAGTCCTAGTCACTCATATAATCATTCCTAGAAGGATGGATCTCCAAGGGAAACTAACCAATATTGATCAATACTAGGTTCATGCCACTACTAATGATAGCATCTCCAATTCCCATTGATATATCCTGATATCTTACCCAATGACATTTCAAGTCAATATAAGAAACAATCACATACTTCATCAATATTTACATTTGGGAATAATTCAAACAACCCATCACCAATAATAAAAAATAAAATCTACTATAGATTTTATACCTGAAAACACCCATCAGGATGTTCTAAAGGTATGTACTAGATCACCCTTCTTGAAGGTCCTCCCTATGAAAACATGAATATTAACCATGGATTTCCTCCTCATTGTAAGGATTTAATTGAATTATATTAGTGTTTACTCTTGGTACTGGTTGTTAAGGTCCTCACCATGAAAAAAACATTTATCTTTCACAATGATCCTACCCATGATGAATATCACTAAATCATCCACAATGGATGTTCTCCCTATAGTGATCACCAAACCATCTAGAATATAGAACCTCCCATTTAGGGAAAATTAGAAAAAAAATAGATTTCATCCTCATTATATTGGATACAAAGTCACCCACCACCCCATGATGAAAATAATAAAATTAGAAACCATAGAGGTTTTATAATAGTTTTCTAGAAACCAAGATCCATGAAGTTCTTTTCCATGTTCATCAAGCATTTAGTAACCACGAGTATCCTCCCTTGGGTAATAAAGAACCCAATAACCATATAGAACCTCCCAATTGTGATGAAGAAACAAAATATAGATGAAATTAGGATTGTATCTAGCATAAGGTACACCATCATGCAATAATAATTTCAAATATTATCCTATATAAATAGTTCTTGGTAAAAATGAATCCCACTAAACGTGGAACTCCATCTTCTATAAGAAACATCTCATCCTATCCAATCTATGGACCAAGTTTATTATCATCATTAATTCTTATTCTAAATCATGTAATTATATATATGGTTAAAAATGTCCTGAATGATTCCACTTCATTCAATAAAGCTTATAGATATTGAAATTTATTATTAGAGAATTTTTAGAAAGCATTTTTCAAATATAAAAATGTTTTAAACATCATATGGAATAATGTGGATAAAGAAAAAAATTCATGTTCATTCCATTAAATTCATACCGATATATTATTTATATTATATTCAAAGAGGGATGTATTCCATACCATCACTATGATTTTTAGATAATGTTAAGACATATAAAATTAAATCATTCACCTTATGAAAGGTACATTGATAACCTCATGGTGTGGGATAAATAAAGCTACTATAATGATCTGGTTTCCATTTTAGTTTCCCAAAACCCAAATAAAACCAAAAAAATATGTGCATTTATACCAATAATATTTAGATGGACTCAAGGATCATTATCATATTATGAAGGGTGATTATCTTAATATTTGCACCAATGTATGGGATAAATTTTGGGTATTTCAATTTTCCCACAACTTTTTTAATAGGTTCATTTCAAAAAACAATTTTATAACATCATGACCTAAAATATTTTTTTAGATACATGATTTTGGAGATCCGTTAATTTAATATATTGGGACCACATTCTCCCAAGAGGGTAAAAAATAGATACTCAACTGGAATGAGAAATTTACATGATTTGACACAAATTTTTAACCAAAGTGAAATAGATGGTGAACCTATAGCAGTAATAGCATGAATATATATATTAGGTGATAATGATTTATAAGGAGGTCTGATCATATGAAAAACTATACCCACCATATTATAGAGTACAATCTCACATGGAAAAGATATAAGTAGAAACAACTAAAAAAATTGGGATGACCCTGAAATAATAATAAGGGGTAGTTTTACCCTCATTACTACCCTTGGTGTCATCAACTATATAGAGGGATGAGTGATTTGGTGATAATTGTACTTTTAGAAAATTAATATTCTTATCTGTTGGGATATAACTATAGGAAATACCCCTATTTTATGCTCTATTAACATTTTATCAATAAACCCATCCCCTAGGATCTTGTTTAGTTGAACATATGGGTGATTCACAATAATTATCATTTATATGACCCCCTACCCCCCCCCCCCCCCCCTCCACCATCACCACCATTTTATCACAAATAAAGCATTAAATAAAGTTATTGATACATCATAAGGGCTAAAAACCCCAAAGATCATCTAGTAAAGAAAATGTTAATAACGATTGTGATTTTTTCCTTTAAAGTTATCCTATTACTGATAAGAACATTTATTTGATTGACAAATATGAATAATTGGTTCCCAATTCAAGGGTTGTATCGTTAATTTTCATTAATAATAACCCTTATCATGACTAAAAGAATGATATTAATAAATAATGGAGAAACAATGAAGAATCTGTGGAAAATTTTGATATTTATGAATGTATGTGAAGAAATGGTGTGTACTATGTATCAAAATTTATCCCATGATCTGGTAAGTCTGTTTCACATTCCACTACCACCCACTTTGTGATCTAGTGCTAAAGACAAAGGGAATAGTTTTTCAACATCCATAGTCCACCAACCTATTGAATGTGTTAGGATACTTTCTACTAAAGAATGATATTCCTAATACATGTTCAAAAAATATAATCCTAAAAAAATTAAGGTCGATCATCCCCGTCAAAATATTCCCACTGAGTGATATTATTACCCAAAATATTTTATACCTCGTCCAGTTAACACTCTTTGATTTGTGGAGGTTTCCCAACATATAAGGTAATAATCTATCATTTTACCTAATCAGGTTACATATATAACGACTATTTTATTTTTATTTATTGTTGATTATAAATTTTTTCCAATATTATGATATAATTAGCCACCAAGTAAGTTAATACATCTAAATATAGCATTATAAATATATTAACCATAAATTTAGATGAGATAAAAAATCATATTTAGGATGCTCTCTCAGATTAAATTTCAATGCCAAGATTAGTGCCAAAAATAAAACTACATTATACTCTTACAACATAGACAGATTTTGTGAAAAGGCACTTCTACATCCAGACAGAAAGGTGTAAATAGAGATTGTTGCCATCACGTTTCTCAATTAGAACATTGATAACCAAATTTTCATATTTTTCGAGGAAATCGAATACTTGAAATATCATATTACACACTTTTTATAATAATATAACCTAATTTTAGGAATTCATGAGGAATAAAAAGAAATAAAATGTAGATGTTTTGTATAAACATTAAATGGTTCTATATTCATTTAGTATAGTAATATAGTATTTGGATAAATTTATAATTGATAATATCTTTGATGGTATTTCCTACACTAGTTCATCTCCAAAGTGAGAAAAAATATTATACAAAGCCTCTCTAATTGTAAAATGTTTTAAAATTAGAGAATTGTATACATAATTTCTATATGCAATGGTTTGACCTACACCCTATACATAAAACTCCCAAAAAATAGTTAGATTTTTTTTACAGAATAATTAGGATGAGATCAAAATAATTATCATTCCCAAAAAATATCATTACATATTTCATAATATCACTGTAATAGAACAACAGTTGGAAGATGAAATCTGTTACACAAAAACTAAAACTCAGAAAATAATTTCATCATAGGAAAGGAAGTGTGTTAAATTACTAACTAATAATATCACTATTAAACAAGAAATTGTATAGTATACAACCCAAAAATCTACTATATTAAATAAGGTGACTTTTCTTGGATGATAGAAAAAACACTCGCATCCTAATACAAACACATAAGATATGGATAAAAAGAGGAGTCACTAAACTTTTGAGAGATAAAAAAATTAATAAATAATTATCAATTCTTGGGATATTTTATCAATTATATGGAAAAAATGTGTTAAAATTTTAAACTTCTAGGAAACAGAACAAGGAAGGGTTGAATTATCAACCCAGTTAGTATATTTATGACTAGATATTAGGGACTTAAATATGAGGATACATTATCATAAATGAATTTATCTAGAGGATGGTATATTATTAGTGGGTAACCCTAGGCAACACCAAGAAAAATACGATATATATGTATTCAAATTCACCTAAATAAAAATATAGTTGGAATGATATTCCAAATTAATATAATCAAGATTATTATGACCAGATGAAAAATAAATATTTTTAAACTATGCACGTGAAATCATTAAGGAATTCGTGAGTCAACCAGTCATGACCTCAATTCCACGTGTAACACGTACAATAATATATTTTTCTCTAACCATAAAAAAATGTGAAATCGTCATCAATAGAACAAATAATTAGAAGATAAACCACGATGGGTTCCCAAAATTTTCCAAACCATTATAGAATACATGACCCTATTAATATAAGGATGATTTCCACCACACTATTTGATTTCTATATAATAATGTGTCTAAGTATGAATCAATTAGAATAATCCTTGTTAATAACCTATACAATGATAACTAGGTATCTTACCAAACATATTTCATTGGAAAAAATCACGGGTTTACTTTAGCGGTAGTCGAAGGAATTGTTATGGTTGATCTTGGATTTTGGGTGTAATCCATACTAAAATTAAACATTTGATATAAACCAAAATAATGGTTCTTTGAAAATCTAAACTAAAGCATCGATTTAAACTAAAAATATATAAGACTCATTTTACTCCAATTAGATAATTGGATTATTGGGTCGGTCGAAATTTATTTTGAAAATCATATTATATAGTAATATTAATTCAAAAGAACGTGAAAACAATAAAAAAAATATTCATAATTTTGATCAAGGAATTAGAGATTCATCATAAAATTTGGATCAATATTTCAATACATGGGTTCTAAAATAGCCATCTAGCAATATAAATCAACTTATTGCTCATAAATATGATCTATTGAAGCATATATCAGTCATTATAAGATGAATATTTATTTTTTATACCCTTCATATTACAAAGGTTATCAGGTAATACCTTTTTTAAGAATTTTGCAAATTTAAAGAGTTCAATACTATAGTAGCCACCATCAGAACATATTGGGTAGAGAATAATCCCTATAAATGTCAAATTTTCATTTTATTCAAATAAAATGATCTGGAAACTACCATAAAAACCTTGTATCACTATATGATTCTAGAAAAATCATAGGTATCATTATTATTCAAGACCTAGTAGATAATAGCTTGAAAATTGACCTCATTAAATCTCAAAATCACAATCTTAGGGATATAAGGAAGTTAATCATGCTCTTTACGACCTGAAAATTCAATGATATGATAAAATGGAGAAGAAACTCCAAGAGAATATTATATAAAACAACCAATATAGAGAACTTTTGTTATATTTCATGTTCATAGTAGTTCATTAAGATATAATTTTAAATGGCTCAATTGGAATACCATGGATTTATATGGAAACACATGTTCCCTATTTGAACTATAAATTTCTAAAGTATTCAAATAATGGGTACTTTTGGGTTCTTTATTGTGATAATTCTCTTTTTAACTCTTATAGGGATCGATATATCAAATTAGGGTACTAAAAAAGGGGGTAGCTGTTGATGAATTCTAAATCATATGTAAATACTCTTAATAGACTATAATATTCTTTTATTATTTAATGTTATGTTCATAAGGTAGGTTTTATAATTATTATCGACTATATTATGTATAAAATTATAGATATTTTGGAATCCTAAGATTTTAATTTCTAAAGGAACAGAGCCTCATAACACTTTCTTCTTTTATGATTAATAAGTATACATCTCTAAGGACCAATCCACATCCATAAAGGAAATGGTTCCCATGAAACTAATGTCATTAAATATCAAACCTAATAATCACTTCTCTAACACATGTTTGAATAATATCCATTATAAAAGAAAATTATTTTACATCATTTCGAAATGTACTATGAAAAGGTAAATGATGGATTATGTGTATTTTACACCATTCCCATGGTGTCTACATAGACTAATAAATTATCACTAATTTTGGATTAGTTTGGTTCAATAAAGGATAATTATACTACTATAAAATATCTTAACACATAGGAAGAAGTCTCATTCTATATTATAAATGAAAATGAAGAAGAATATATCAATGGTTCCCCATAAGATTTTGAGGAGGGTGCTTCAGCCACTATTGATGAACTTAAGAATGTGAATCTAGGAATTAAAAGGAGACTCAAATCATAAATAACCTATACTACCAATTATCTTGAGGATAAATAATATTATTTCACCTTTATCAAGAAAAATTAGGATGTCATTTCATTGAAAAACATGTAGAATCTTGGTTTAGACCATTGAACCAATATCAGTCACTTGTCCCTTATAAAAAACATCAAAGATATAAACAAACATCAAGATGAAAGAATCCATATAATGGTGTTAAGGTGGAAGTTTGTGTATATGAGTTAATAAAATGTGGTTTCATCTAGAAATTCCAATATATTACATTCCTTCAAAATAATTTCCTTGTTAAGAGGTAAAATTATGAAATTAGAGTCCATATTTACTTTAGGTATTTATACAATCATTGAATAAAATGAGACTTCCATATTCTAATTATAGAACTATTGATTAATGGAATTGATATTTTTCATAACATATCCTTCATTTATTGGTAACTTTTTTATAATAATACCTAAATTCCTACAGAATATGGAGAGGGAACTTCCATCAGAGCACCTCTTTATATTTATTTTCTGAAAAGTGATGTCAGACTTCCTCAACAATACTAAATCCACTAATCAAATGGTAATGCATTGAATTTTTTATCTTCTACTAGGTAAACACATGGAATGTTTCATGGGTTATCTAGTTATTAAGTCACTCCAACATCAGGATAAATTTATAAATTTAAATGTTTTTCTCTAAAATGTGATCACACGGCATGTGAAAAGATTCAATTAAAATGTGCCTTATGGGTGTTTTTATGAAAATAAAACGGAATTATAGTTTTTCATCAAAAAATTAACTTTTATATAAATAATTAGAAGTAAATTATTTCAATTTACCCTCAAAGAAATAAGTAAGGGTTAATAGGACTTTAATGAAGGATGACCTTCAAGAATCATTTTATTAATAACATCATCAAAAATATATTTTAAAAAAATAATGATGATAGGAGGGAACAAAAGGTGGGATAAATATTTATAGAATACATTTTATATCCTGAAGAAATATCTCTCACATTCTATATTTTTGATAGCACATATAAAATGAAACCTTTTATTCTCTTTATGACAACTATGGAATAGATTCTTTGTGACCTTCTCACCTAGAAAAATAAAATGTGTAAGGAAATAATATTTTGTAATATCATATACACAATTTTGGAAGCTCATATTTGGAATATTACTATTGAAAATAATTTCCATACATGGATACTAACCTTATATAAGTTCCATCATAATATATATAATTACAAGTTTTAAGTAATATCTAATGTTTATTGTACTCAAATATTTTCTTATTTGTCCTATATTGGCTAGATTATAAGAAAGATGGGTTGTCATTCTTAAGAAATCCAAAATCAATTTTCTATCCTAGAAGGCGATCAAAGTAAAAATATTGGCAAGTTTCATAGTTTCACATTATTCTAATGATGATTAATATTTTATCATAGATCTCCATATTGATTATCATTCCTCCATTCATGAGTCTAGTAAATCATTAAAAATTTATATTGATTGTGCACCTCAAAGTCCACCTTAAAGGTTGATCAAATAACCAAGAATCAATCAGGTCAGTATGCATATTATATTCACTTCTATAGTAAAACCAAACATTACCTACTCTTTCCTAATTTTAAATATATTCACTAATAATAAAATAGAATTACAAGAACTCATTATGCATTTAGATTTATCTTTTAATATACCAATTATCTAGTAAAGTGTCATTGGTGGCCTAGAGAAGGTGATTATATAGATTAATGGAGAGTATACCATCAAAAAACAAGACTTGTTATATATGTTTGGATACATCTTAGAACTAATTAATTATTTTCCCTTGAATTTAATATTTTCCCACATTCGATATTTTGATAATGTATGATTGTATTATTTTTTTAAATCATTAGAGAACTCCTATCAATACGGTTCAATTTGAGGCTATCATCAATATTACATATCTAAGAGTTTTTTTCCCATTTATATTCAAATATACAAAAGAAAATAATTTAATTTATACTACATTATTTCAGAAAATATTTTCATCCATATAACCTAATGTAGAAACATTTGAATGTATTCAAAATTGAAGTATATATGGAATGGTACTTTGTCATAAGAGTGATCTGGGAGGGAGTAGTTTCATCTTTGAGTAATGAATTTCATTATTTTTAATGGATAAAATCTATAGAAATTTATTTATAAAATAATATTTATTGTGGTCCTTCTTGGATGCATTGAAGGGGTATATACCCTCACATTCATGTTAGAATTTGACGATGGCACCAATATTGAATATCAAATAGGGATGAAGATTATTCAACATATCATGAGACATGTATATTTTTCAATCAATGATGTTTAATTATATATAATTCAAAGGAAATATTCATATAGGTATTTTACTTATGAACATTATTCTTTAACCCTGAGACTTATTTCACATTATGAAATATTCCTAGAAAATATCCAAATGGTTGATAAATTTCATTATTTTATACCCTCTATCCACTGTCAAAAAATTAAAATTCATCAGCATGAATCCTGAAAACTTATCTAAATTGGTTAATGATAAATCATTGATGTTGATCAATAAAAACTCTATAATAAATTTCTTAAAGTCCAATATCATCCCCATATGTGGTATTCCTCATTCAACTGATAAAAAATATCCCCAATGTTAGTGTGTCTAGAAAAATAAATTATATTTTCACCATAATATATACTATATTTATTCATCTAGTATCCATGTCACTAAAAACGAATTAATATATGTGTTCAAGAAAAATATATCCCATATTCTTTAGAACATAGTTTATGAGGATAAGATATCTTTTCCCAATAAAATCATACATTATTTTTTGGATTATCACACCAAAACTTATACTTCCACCCAAGTAACCCTATATTCACTTGTTTATGGGATATATGTGGTATTTACTAATAAGATTTAGTTACATTCACTCTATATGGTCATTTCTGATCAATTGGTCAACATAAAATGATCATAAATCTAGTTTTATGGAATATAAGAAATTTATAAGAAAAATTAATATGCATTTCTTAAACATGAGGTTTATTATAAATGTGTTCCATGAGCATTAAAAAAATGGTCACCTTTGATTATTTGTCCAAGGAGAATTGGTGTTAACCTAATGATACATAGAAAAAATCCAAAAAAAAAATAAAGGCTAAATGGAAAATACATTAAATCATAAATAATTTTTACTCTAAAACATCTTAATCCCTATTTATAATGGATGGGGAGAGTATCATGCCTTCGACCAATATGAGGCTTCTAGTGAAATAATTTTAATAAATTTGGATTAGTTTTAATATTCCTTCTTCATAACCATAAACAATATAGCATTAGTTCTTGATTATATTTCCTTAAACTTCACATAATAAATTCCATGTCACATGACCGAAAATAACATGTCATATGTTCTTTATCATATCACTATAAACTATAAGGTAAATGTTCAATCATGTAAGACCATGAACTAAATAGGGTTATCCATTTTATGTAACCTATAACCATTAGTAATATATATATCTACATAAATTTTCCTAGTGTACGGGTTTAATAATTCATGTTGGGGCTCTTAAAAGAATGATAACTAACCTAAGACCATCATATTTTCTCAAATGAATGACACAGAATTATACAGTTATCTACATTTAATGAAATACATGGGGATTTATTCCTATTATCATAAGATTCATAGTGAAATTGAGATCTCATTTCTGTATCCCAATCACAATTTTACCTATAATTCCATTTCACATTACACCCTATAGGAGGGAATTACCCTAATTCATATTGGGTTTTGAACCTCTCATCCTCTAATCATGGTGTCTCTCTTTACCATCATATTTTATCATGCCTAAAATCCATATCTTCACAGTGATACCTTATTAAAGACCTTTATGTTTCTCGAATCCTGTTCCAATTCGATACATATAAACATCAAGATTATATAACCTAGACATAGTTATAAATCATTACCCAGTTCTATACCCACTTTGAGACATTATATCAGTCTAATTTTTTAATTTTTATTATAATACTGTATGTAACTTCAAGAATTCATTTTCTATATACCATGATTTTCATCATGATGTAATTGAATTTATATAGATATTTCATGGAAACTAGTAATTGGTATTTATGGTCCTAAGGTACCCCATTTCCATATTGATGACACATTCAGTATATATCTAGATTTATTAAACTCATCCACATAAATATAATTTTACAAATGATAAGATTCCATAACTCCATATGTCACTATCAGTAAAACATTAGAACATTCTAATTAATTTTTTTATCATTTATTCATGGTACGTATATTCATTGGTATAAAAATATATTTTTTATTAATATATGGTCAGTGGTTATACTAGAATATGTTATCAATTTTACATTCCATAATTTAAATATCTCAACTTATAATTTACATCACTCATCATCCTTTGATCAAAAGTGTGAGAATATTTCTATTTCATAGAACTATAATTTGATAGAAAAACTCATTTCCCCATTTTTATTCCTTATTATTTTTTCATCAATTCATATGGGTTAAATTATATATTATAGGTGAAAAAAAACTTTTCAAAATGTTTCTCCATGTTTCTTTAGAATGAACTTTAATACATTTTTTTCTAATCCTTATGACCTAAAACATAATAAAAATATTTAATAGGGTTTTATGCATCAACCTTATTTAAATTTACATCATGCTGATTATGCCTCTATAATATGATATATGACTAAAATTTGGATTGATCACAATAACCTTGAGGTAGTATATACCAGTGTTGACCTCACTATTCACATGAGATCAATATTTCCCATATTGTTTAGTATTCTTTATCAACTTGACCTATACCCTATGTCCTTAAACTTTTAGTAAATTTTTTTGGTAAATGTGGTATATCATTATATTTCATCCTTTCTTTGGTAAAAGTTGTATAAACAAAAACTATATCCATAAATTTGGTTAAAGTTTTGTAAACTTAAACTCCCACCATAGTTCTATCCTAGTCATATGACATTAAAATAAAAGATGTAGTGGTCCTAAATTCAGGGCCTTAAAAGTAACACAATATTCTTGGATGCATGACCTTTAAATGAACATGATGTTCTTAGTTTTATGGCCTTTAAATACACATGATCTATTATGGATTTATGACCATAATATCTTCTATTATGATCCTTGTGGCATTACCTTAAAAGGTAAAATGGTTCCAAATATATAGAACTAAATATAATCAATTTTATTACTTCTTTTGAGGATATATTAGAATTTCCTCTCATGATCCTAATACAAACACCACAACACCTACTTCCTCCTTGGATGGGGATAAATTATAGAGTTCCCCATTATAAAATTTTAATCTTTTAAATAATCAATCGATGAGGGATTATAGATAATCCATCAAATAGATTTTCATGAATTTTTTGTATCAGTCAATTAGATTGAAAACATGTGTAACCAATATTATTACATATAAGGATTTCATGAAAATTCCATATATATATATATATATATTTGTGTGTGTGTGTGAGTGAGTGACTATAAAATAACATTTTTAAGGTATGAGTAGACCTCCCATCTGCTTAATTTCAACATGTAATATTTCATAAAAAATCACATTCGGTCTATAATAGAAGCATAAAAAAGTGTCTGATTATTGGATTTTTGAGTAAGATCATACAACTTAGCATGATTTTCAAGCCACAAAATAGAAAAAATTTATTCTTATTCTAGTAATGATTAGGGATAGGGTGAAAATGAGCTTCATGGGTTATATTCTATATAAACATAATGTCTTTCCATATTACTAAATTAAAATTATATTAATAGATATGTGGAGGTGTGATGTATATATTAGACATTCTAATATAGCATTAGGTGGTTTCATGTATAGAATAGGTCATTAAAAATAATTCATAAATAATAAATTAAAATTGAGATAATTATATTATGGTTATGGGACTTGAATCATGTCTAATCCACTAGATAAACCTCTCTTGTGTGAGTAAATATAGGTATAAAATGGGAATGGTGTAGTAGATAGTATAAAATAGTAGAAATGGGTCATTTTTATAAATTATCTATTTGATCATGTCATATATGTTCTAGTGGTGAATGTGATAAAATACTCCCTATGTTCTAGTTGTGATGGACTAAGGTGGGAGCATGGTATATGTGTGAAGTGTGATTATATTCCCCATATAATTTGTGTGTGTGATGTCCTAGGTGAGAGAATAAATGTATATCATGGGTGTAAATCCATTTGTTACCTGTGATAGTGATAAGTAAATTATGATTTCATAGTTATTAGTTTTTTATAATAGATAATGTGGGTGGGGAATAGGAGTGGTATGATAAAGAAAATGATGATAGTAATGATGGTGTAGAAGATATGGATCACCAGTTTAGTGGTGGGATTTATGTTGGTCAGGAAATATGTTAAAAAGGGTACTATCATGGAGGATTAAAATATTGTAATAAAATAAGTGTCCTAAAGTGTGTGTATATACCAAGTGGATGGTGGTTATAGTGGGGAGAGTTCATGATTTTGGAAACTAATACAAATTGTGAAAGTCCTGATGGTGGATAACAGTCTAACTAATGATCATTTATATATAAGAGAGTTCTATATAATTGGATAGATACTTGGTGAAATGTATGTGATAGAAATTTCACTTGAGGTGTATAACTACACGGTGATACATATGTTATTGATAGTTTTTTTTAACAGATATATATTTGTTTGAAAATATCTTATTTTGAGTTCCCAATGGGTGAATAACTACTTAGTGGTTGTAATTTTATAGTGAGGTCCTAGTGGATGGAAAATTGTATGAGTATATTATAGTAAGGTGTTTATCAGTGAAAAATACTTTTTCCTTTGATATGGATCGGTGGTGGTTATTATTTTTTTAGTGATTGTGTGATAAAAATGATGGAAAATATTATATATGGTTGATAAAGTGATATAATTATGTTGTATGTTATGGAAGTGTTAAGATGGTTAATATTTGAGATATAGATGTTGATATACTATTTAATTTTATTATTTCAATAGATTTATGCATTAGTATACCTCATTCACATGGAAACATACGAGATTCTAGTGGTAACCTACTGAGTATCATTATATTCTCACCTGTACATAATATATACATTTTTTAAATTTTCTAAATATAATTTTTAGTGGATTCAGGTGACTATAGATCTAGATATATGAGACTTGTTGGTGGATGGTGTTTTATTATACTGTGTATAAGGTATATCGGAGTTTATTGAACTTATAGTAATTTTTTATTTATAGATCAACTATATATTAAATGACATGTATTATTATATTAATCATGGTGATATAAATATTTCAATTATAAATTTTAATGCCTTTTATATTTGTGTTTTCATATGTCGATGGTGATAGTTTCTAGTATATTGCCTATAAAAGGTAAAATATGGGGGTCCACACTCTAAATCATGTTCATTTTAGGTGGATTCCTACTAAGTAAGTATTGTGGGAATAATATATCAATGTTATTTTATTTTATGATGGGGTTTGGAAAAATAAATTTAGAGGATTTAATGGGTGGTATAGTGGATCTATTATTTGAAGTTATTCTATGATGTATACCAGAGAAACCAACATAATGTAGAACATACCATGTGATCTGAGTAGGGTCTCTAAGTCCTTGGGAGTAATACTTATGAAATAACATGATATCAAGAGGGTATATTGATATGAATTTATCCATAAATAATATATTTTTTTGGTCATGATGATTGTGTGAAATTATTATTGGTACGAATGTTAATTTAATGCATAATGATGTGGAAGTGATATTAGAAATTCCTCATTAATATATATGTGTGTGTGTGTGTGTTTGTGTGTGTGACCATTGATCGATGGTTTTTTTTGATATATAAGGGGTTTATTAACAATAGGCAGACAAATAAATTTATAAAATATTTTGAGATAGGTTTTTAGATGATATATATAATATATTAGAACCATGTTTCTTTTAATGCTGAGTATACTCTGAGGTTTATCATGCCATTTTTATCTTCCTGGACATTCAATAAGTTTTTTTTTAATTTTCATTCTAAAATTTCCATATATATATATATATGATTATTTATTTTATTTTATTTTTTTATGTTTCAATTAACCTGTAATTTTTATTCATACTTGAATACATGTTTTTCTCAAAATATTAATTCGTGTATAATGTAATTTCCTCAATAATAATTAATTTTTTTTCTAAAATCACTTTTATAAAATTCATGATATTTCCTACACATAAAATTTTATTTGAAGACAAAATAAATTTTGTTAATAGTTATATTATCATATGATCATTTAAATGTTAATTAAATCATTTTAATATAATTATTAAAAAAGTATGATACATGTTTTCATAGCCACAAAAATATAACATATAACCATTAAAATTAACATCATATGATGTTATATGTTTAGAATACGATAAAATAAAATCTTAAATATAATTTTAAAACTAAGATTTTATTTTATCATTAATTGGAAAATTATAGAATAGTTTATTTATTATTTAAATTATTTTTATGATATTGTATTTACATGTTTTGTCACTTTAAATATTTCTTTTTATAAATGATAAGTAACATGATTTACAATAAAATAACATTACAATAAAATAAATTTACAAAATACTTTTAAATTTTATTTGAAAAATTAATTCCCCATATGTATCATGTGTTATTATGAAAAAAATTATTAAATTTTTATAATGTAGTTTTTAAAAATACAAAATGGTCACTGAAAAAGCATTATAATCATAGTGTATAAAGTTTAGCACACAAAAACTATTTTTAAAATTATTTATTTGAAATATAAATTACACTAAATTATAAGATTATTATAATAAATTTTATATCTTTTTAGATCTATAAATATTTGATTAAAATAATATAATATTTAATATATAATAATAAATAACAGTCTGTTGTATCATAACATATTAAAGTTTATTTATTCAATGTAAATTATTTTTCCATGAATATATATGATTTTATTTGAATTTTAAAATTCTAGTCTTTAGAATTTTAATTTTATAAAGATAAATTCATTTATGGAATAATCGTGTAGAAATTATTTTAGGGGAAATTTTCAGATTTTTTCTAAAAAAATTGATTTTTAGGTGATTGGTAAAAAATATTTTTTTTACAAATACAGTATATTTTATGAAATTATCATGACATAAATATGAATTAAGAATCTATGAAACCATATAATCAACTCAAAACATATTTATGGAATAATTTAATGTAATTATAAATAATGAGTTGAATTTATAAACCTATATTTCAAATTTTGATGCCTAAGTTGTATTTTATTATAATAAAAAAAACTATTCATTATTTTTTTGAATTAATTAAGTATTTACAATATTTTATTTAGTATTTAATTATATTGAATGTCAAATAACACTCTTAACCCAAAAATTCCAGGAACTAGGTGAACCCACTCCAACCAAATATTATTAAGTAAATAAAAATTCATAAAATCCCAAGAGGGATTTATAAAGACGGGTATGAAGGACACAACATGCATCTGCCTCAATAAACTTTGAGCAGATATTTGGTGCCAAAATGGACCATCCTAAGCTTTCCTTTGTAATGGATATCTTTTAAATAGCATTGTCAACAAATTTATCTTCCCTATAAACATGTTTCCCATCAAGTGTAATATGGTTGGTAAGATAAAGACATTCAATCTAGGGTGAAAACATTATCTATGGGACATTCTTGGACTAGTTCATTAGGATATCAACTGCCACCGTTGAATCATATTCCATACAAATAAAATTCCATCTATAATGGATAGTATTTTTTATGGACTTAATAATGGCCCATAACTCAGCTTCAATGGAACATCCATCTCTAATGAAGTGGTAGAAGCATCCTTTAATGAAGACTCAATGGGTATGGAAGACACCAGCATAACATGAAGGATCTGGTGCACCTGAAGCTACCCCACCCATGTTAACACTCCTTTAATTAATCATAAACTAATAAAAGTCATTGGAATCATTAATATTCATTTTCTTTGGACTGTATTGTATAAAATCAATACTAAATTCTAAAATACCCCTCCCCCTTTGATATATAAACATACATATTCAACCATGTTGTCCTCACTTCAATAACTCCTTATATTCTCAAATATATTCCCCAATCTATGTCTACACAACCCATTATTCTTATTTATTCCTCTTTTTTAGCCAAAATACCCTCCATTAAATGTTCTAATCTCATTCTAAAGGATGTGGTCAAATGATTAAGGTGAGGGCTCCCATTCTTAGTCATTCACCTTTATTTAGATATTTTTTTCATAATATCTTTTAAATAGTATTTACATATTATTCCATACTTGTAGATTCATTTTATTATCATCATTTTGATCCATTATTGATCAAGGACTAACAATTCACTCATGTTGAACCCTTTTCATAAGTTGTTACAACGTCAACATATGGTTTCTCATCTTATTTATACTTTCTTTCTATAAATCCATCTTCCTTGAAAAATTAAAAAACCTCTACCTTTTCATCCATGATTTTATTACCAATGTATTAACATACGTTTTATAAATTAGTTTTTAGATATCACCCAATATCTATAATCAAAGACTTTTTCATAAGCTATTAATATTGTATAATATGAGTTTCAAAAAAGATGTAATTTTTTTAAAATTATTATTAACCATTTTATAATATAATTAATCATTAATAAGAAACATAAAAATTGAAGTGTTAATATAACATTATTTAATTATAAAACACTAATATTTTTTATTAATATATTATTTTATTAAAACCCTATTGAAAACGTAGATTCACCTCCTTTGGTTTTACGCAACCTAAGAAAATGATGTAGTTTTCATATTAAGATTTATTTCATGATATTCATTATAATTTATTTCATTTTTTAAAATGGAATTAATATTTAAATAATTTCATTTTTTTTATAATGTTAAATTAGTCATGATAATAAATAAATTGAATGTAAAAAACTATTAAGATTTTTCATTGACTAAAAAATCTTACCAAGTAAAATTATCATAATTTTTAACTATATATAGATCTATTCAACTCCATAACATATAGAATGATATGAACCATATAATAAATTTTGATCTTATATAACCATTTTGAAATTAACGTTGACCATGACTAACATATTGAAGTGGTTTTTCAACCATTAACCAAACAACATCGAAACGGTCGATGAAAAAAATATTAAGTTATTAAGTGAATAACATGTGGTAATAAAAGGATTATAATAGATGAAATAAATATGAAAAAAGGTCTAAATTAGGTAAATAATTAATATAAATTGATTATATAAAATGTTATATGAAATAAAAAAAAATCAGGAATTGTGGTAAGAGTTTCTAAATCATTATTATTTTCAAATATTATTTTAATATTTCCTATCATCTATTATATTTATAATATATAAGGATATAATTTTATATATTTTTATTTCACCACTATTTTTTAGTAATTTAATATTTACTTTCCTCCCTTATTGAATTTATAATTCACACCCTTTGTTTTTAACAAGGGGATTAATCTGTTCTATCTCATTCTTAATGATATGTTTGAAATCGTCATATATCTAACTCTATTACTATATCTATGATTCCTATATGAATTCAATCATCAAATTTAATCCTTTTTTTAGATTCACATGCCTTTATGTTCCCTATATATTTTTTCTTCGATTCAAAATCTATGATGTTTATAAAATAATATTTCCATAAATCTATCTTCCTCTAAAATATTCATCTACTATAAATATATTTCCAATTTTCCATTATTCAAAAATTTTATTATTAAAACAATTCTCAAAAATAATTTTTATCCCATTATAAAAATTAGTTTTATGAACTAACTCAATTCACTATTTCTATGAATGCATATACTGAATTTATGAAAATACATTTCTTGATTTATCTTTTATTTACCTCTATGACTTTATCAAGATTATTTTTTATATACTTTATTTATTTTACATGATTTAATTATTAATCCTTTTTTTTTAAATTTCATTTTATTACATTTATTTCATTCCATATAGATAAAATTTTCTTTCATTATTTTAATGTAGAAAAAAACATTGAAATTGTTCGCTTAAAATAGATTCAATTTCTCATATTCCTCTAAAATATTAATCATCTTTCTCTATACTCCATTACCTTCAACCCATTTGACCATTTTTAATGATTTTTTTCCTTGAATATAATATTTTGGGTAAAGGTATCTAATTAAAAATAATAATATGATTCATTATCCATGTTCTTATATCTATACAGTGTGTTGGAAATGAAGTTTCTATAAGTGAAATAGTTTATCACGACCTTTTTCATGACTTATAATCAACTATGAATAAAAATATACTTTCTTCCAATACCTTTCCTTTAATAATACTTTGACTTTATTCTTTTAATAGAAGGGTTTTCAACTATATTCCCATACATATGACATAAGGGGGAATTTTTAACTAAATCATACATTATTTATTCTATATGATAAAAATAATCAATACATAATAATATTTTTTAAGGTTATTTTCCTCAATAACTATTTTATTTTAATTGATTCCTATTTTATTTCCATGGGATAATCATGTTAATATTTTTTATGGATTTATGATTGTTTTCATTCTCATTTTGGTAGACATATTCCTGATATATTATGATAAAATTGGTGTACTATAAGTATATATCCCTCTAATTAATTTGGAAATACTTTATATCTCATCATATAATTATACATGGGACAAGTGTATTAATTCTCATCCATAATGTTATGTGTGATAATGGTGTAGTAATCATCATCTATAAAATTATGTGTGGGCCTAGTATAGTTGGCCTCAACTAAAATTTTATGTGTGTGATAGGTGTAGTGAGCCTCATCCCTAATTTTATGTTTGGGAAAGGTGTTTTCAGCCTTATCCATAATTTAATGTGTGGGATAAATGTAAATACCATCATATATAATGTCATAATATCCTGGATGTGAGCCTTAATCTATATTTATGATGAAATGACTTATTTTTGTTCCACATTATTTTATTTCTTTTAATTACCTTGATCTTATGATTTTTTATCTAATATACCATGTTCTTTGATTGATTCTATGTTATGATTATTGATACTCATAATATCTCATCCTATTGATATGACATGATTTTTTATAATTATTTCAGGTCATAGTTTCACTTCTTATGATTTCATGATCTTTTACATTAATCATTCCAATTCTATCATGGTAATTTATATCACATGTTTAAGATATACTGATAAATTCTCTATGATTCATTGATTTTGGTTTACCCCTTTTGAGCACATAAGCTCGATACATTATTATGTTTCCCTATTTCTCCAAGAATATCACTACATGAATATATATAGTATATTTTCCTTTGTAAACAATTTTTTTCAATGAAATGTACACTATATAATGAGTGAATATGAATATGTTCCTAAATCCAAAAGACACAGATCTTTTATTCTTCATTATTTCCTGTAATTCATATTATGTATAAGAAATTTGTATGTTTAAAAATAGTTTCAAAAGTGTGGTACTAGGGTATATTTTTTAGTATTAGTGTAGATTTGGGTATTTTTTGGAATTTGGATTTGAAAAATTTATCTATAAAGATTTAGATAGATAACTATTAGCTCTAGAACATGAGGTTAATTATAAGAAGTGTGATAATATAGGATTAACATTTCTAAGGAATTTATGTTGATTCATACATTATCCCTTACATTAAAAAATAATAATATAACATTAGGTCTTAGTGTCACGGTTCATGAAAATAAGATAAAACATTAATAAGTTTCTATTAATGGATAAAATTAAGAGGACCCAATTTTTTATGTAGCGTAGATTGTAACTTCCCATATTTTTTTAAATATTTAAATAAATTTTCAATCTAAAATTTTCTAATATATATGTATGATAAGTGATTTTTTTTGAAATGATATAAACTTATAATTTATATTTATATTTTAATACATATCATTTATTAATATATTAATTTGAGTATAATGTGGTTTTAATAATAATAACTTTTTTTAAATCAATTTCATTGAATTCATGATTTTTTGTACATATGTAATTTTGTATGAAAACTAAATTACTTTTATTAATATATTTATCTTTACATGTTCCTAAAAATATTAATTAGATATTTTTAATTTAATTATTAATAGTCTATCATAAAGTTTTTCATAGTCACAAAATTATAACATATAACCACCAAAAATAATTTCATGTGATATTTTATGTGAAATATATACAAAATAAATTTTAAAATATCATTTTAACATTGAAATAATATTTTATCAATTATTTCTACATTAAATTATAGTGAATATAGTTTATAAATTATTGTTATGATACTCTAGGTATATGTTTTATCAAACAAGAAATTCCATTTTAAAAACATTAAATAACATGTTTCACATTAAAATAAATTTTGTGATACTTATTATTTTTATATGAAAATATATTTAAACATATTTATAGTATCTTATTATCACAAAATGGCTATTGAATTTTGATAATGAAGTTTTTATAAAAGTAAAAATTTTTACTTATATAACATTGTAATCAAACTTTATAATGTTCAATGTAACAGAAAAAATTTATCAATTATGTATTTAATAAAAATTACACTTAATTAGAAGAATATTTTGTTGAAAATTATTCATTTTAGATATATAAATATTTAATTATCAATCTTATAATTATTAATAGATATCAAAAAATAGATGTGAATTGACTAATAAAAAAAGAAATTATTTTTATTCTTAACAAATTAGTTTTCCATGTTTTATGTGATTTTACTAAAATAATAAAATTCTATTATTTTGAATATTAATTTAATAAAATGGAATTATATTTTTGAATAATCACATAAAAAATAATTTAGTGTGAATGATTGGGATTTTTATAAAGAAATACTACTTTTCAATGATTACTAAAAAATATAGTTTTTCGAATACCATAACTTTTATGACATCATCTTGATATAAATATAATTTCAAAATGTTTGAAAATATTTTATCAAATTAAAATAGATTATAAGTTTAAAATAACTAATTTTAAAATAATATTATGAATTTATAAACCTATATTTAAAATTTTGAAGCCTAAGATATATTTTATTCTCGTAAAAAAATTTTTTTGATTCTTCACCACTAATTATTTGTTTAAAATATATCGTTAGGTATGTCAATGGTTTTAATTTAAATTAAAACTGATTTTATAATAATGAACCTATAAATGTTATGGGAATCAATACTAGTCATTCATTGGACTAAATTCTAAAGTATTCAATACTTTATCCTAAAATACCCCCTAGCTATATAAACACCCCTCTTCCACCCCTTTTTCATAAATTCATAAAATAATTATTTTTACAATGATATAACCAAAAAAATCTCTATAATAATCATTTCATTACCCTATAACCTATTTATAAGCAACATCACCTCATATGATATATTTAATTCCAATAAAAAGGAGGTGACTCAAAGATAAAGGTAATAGTTCCCATTCTTAGTGTTTCCCCATTATATTAAGATTCATTTTTCATTATAGCAATATGATACCCTTTAGATATACTAAAATACCTATATATCCATTTTTATCATACTTTAGATCAATTAATCATGAGATACTACTTATTCTCTCTCCTTTAAACCTTTTCATAACCTATTTCTATATCAAAATAAGGATTCTTCATCTCTTTCTCATTTCTGATTATAAATACATATTCATCAGAAATATTTATACATCATATTACTTTTCTTTTATGATTATATTACCATGTTATTAAAATTATTTGTATCCATTAATTATAAGTGATAACCAAATCCCTCTAATCAAAATCCATTTTATAATTCATTAATTTTACAATATACAGGTTTAAAAAAGTGTTATTACCTTTCAGTTCTCCTATTACCATTTCTATAATATGATTAATCAATGAAAAATTATTTCAAAATATGAGTTTTAAAATAATTATTTTTTTATAAAATTTAAATATCTATTATCTTATCTCTTCTTCATTTAAAATCCTCTAAAAAATTGTATCTCTAGAGGTTGTTTTATGTTACCGAAGTGAATAATGATGTTTTCTTAAACATATTCCATTATTCGATATTCCTATAAATTTTGTTTTTGTTATAATATAAAATTTTTATCCCACTAATTTCATTCTTATTATTCTGGAATTGTAAAATAACTCTAATAATAATGAAATATAAATTTAAAAATCCATTGTCATTTCTAAATATCTAAAACAATATTATTGATGAAGATTTATGAAATTTGTAACTATATATAGATATAATGAAATCCATAACTTATATAATTATATTAATTACATACCAAGAGACTTTTGGGTATTGTATAACATTTTCACTATAATCATTGACCATTACTTCTATATAGATTTGGTTTTCGAAACATGAAGCCGAAAGCATCAAAATGGTCGATGTGAAAAATATTAAGTTAATAAATAAATAATAAATGGTAATAAATATATTATATGTTATGAAATAAATAAATAAAATGTTTTTAATAAAATTAATATTTAATTTAAATTTATTATGTAAGATTTTATTGGGAATTCAATTCATGTCATGACATGAGGTAAGGGATTCACACCAGATCTATATTATATTAAAGTATTGTTCTTATATTTACTATCATCAAATCTATATCTCATATTAATTTTATTGAATGTACATATTTCTAATTTACCACTATATCTAATGAATTGATTTTTTCCTTTCATATCTTTTCGATTTATAGTTTTCCTCCTACATTGTCTATAAAGGTTCTTTTCTGTTATTTCTCGCCCTCGATGATATGTTCAGGATCACCTTCTTTATATCTCCATTAACCATTCTATGTTTCATTTATGACCACTTTGACTACTTTTTATCCTGTTTCATATTGATTCACATGACTTTATATTCCCTTTCTACTAATTCTTTATGTCAAAACCCATGATGATTGTAAAGGAATATTTTTAAAAATCCGTTTTTCTTTTTATGCATCCTCTAATTTAACTGTATCTTTGAGGTTTTATTTATTGGAGATTTTATTACTAAAATAATTCATTTAAATTATTTTTAAACCCTCTGGAAAATGAATTCTTTAACTAGATTATTTCTCTATTTTTACACATGTATCAAAACAATTATGCAACATTTTTTCATGATTTATCTTCCATTTTACCCTTTTTTCAAATTAAGATTATTTTTTAAGAAATATATTTATATTATATGATTTTATCATTGTTTTTTAATTTAAAATGTCATTTTCATATAATTTTTTATTTTTTTATAAATTTTTTTTTCTTATTTATTTTAGTATAGTGTGAAAAATGAATTTTTTTTTTCTAAAACTCATTCAATTTCTATTCATCCATTGAAATATTAATTATCTATGTCAAGAATATTTTACCTTCCACACATTTAACCATTTATAATGATTTATTTCCTTGAATTAAATCATTATCATAAACATTTAGTATTTATAAATAATCCTATGATTTTTAATATAGGTTCTTATGTATGTATGGTATGGTATAAATGAAATATCTATAATATAAATGATTCATTACTCCCTTTATCTCACCTTACAACCAACTATGTATAAACATAACCTTTCAAACAATAACTTCCCTTTGTTAATTGTCTTACTTACTTATTTTTATTAAATTTTGTACATCTATATTTACATATATTATATTTATTATAGAAATTATAAACTAAATTGGAAAAACATTATTATATACAGTTTAAATAATCTACACATCATTATCTTGGTAGGAGGGTATTTACTTTTCATATATTTTATTCCACTAGATATCTATGTTATTTACATGGATTAGTCATGCTATTATTTTTTATGGATTTATGACTTCATTAATGTTCAATTGTCGTATATATGCTCGATGTATTATGATGTGATGGGTGGTACTGAAATTATATAGATCTCGAATTGATTAAGTAATGATTTATATCACAAGAGATCACTATGTGTGGCCCAGGTGTAGTAATCTATTTGCATAATTATATATGTGGGTTGGGTATATTATTTCTCATCAATAATTTTATGTGTGGTCTAGGTGTGATTATCCTTATCCATAATGTTTTGTGTTGCCTAGGTACATTAAGCCACATCTATAATGTTATGCACATGTTAGGTGTAGTTAGCCTCATCTAAAATATTATTCATTGACAAGGCATAGATAGCCTTATTCATAATGTTATGATGTCTTAGTAGTGATAAATTATCCATGTTCATAATTAAATTTATTTTTTATCCACATTATTTTGTTTTATACGATTAGTGTAAGGACCCAAGATTTTGGAATATATTTTTCAAAATTTATATTTTTTTTGTTTCTTTCTATACATGCAACACAAAATTAAAACAAGATGAGACATATTGTACAAATACTGTTAGTCAAATTTAAGAATAATAAAACATATAGTAAATAAAACACATTGTATACAATTATAAATTCATAAAAAATATAATTAATAACACTTAAAGTTTTAAAAGGGTATTTATCAATAAAACCAATTTTATTACTATATTTTATTTTTATCTAAAAGATAAATTAATAAAATTTATAATTTTAATTTTGTAAAATGAATTTTATTTTTAAAATTTATCATGTTAAATTTATTTGATGGTAAATATTTTGGAATTTTTCTAAAATAATATATTTTTAGATTAATAATTAAAATATAGTTTCTCTCAAAATAATGAATTTTATTTCATTATCAGTATATGATAAAGAAATATGATATTGTTAATTGATTAAACATATTTTTATAGAATAAATTTTAAATTTTAATTGTGTTTTTTAAAATTTATAAATCCTATATTTAACCTTATAAAATAAAAGTAATATTTTAATTATAATAAAAAAGTTCTTTTGATCTTTTATTTAAATTAAAAATTTTAATAGTAAAACAAAAAAATTTATGATTTCTAAATCCAAATATATTTTTATTATAAAAAAATTTATTTCATTAAAAATTATAATTTTTGATAACTATGGCTTAAATGTATTTTTTAATATTGAAAACATACTTTTCAAAAAAAATGTGTTTACACGTTATGTGTCTTTATATTAAAATTAATGTTTCATATCATTCAAATTTTTATTTGATAAAATTATTTTTCAAATTTATAATCACAAGTTTCAAATTGGTTAAAATATTCAAATTTAATTTTTTTCATTAAAATTAATTACTAATGATTAAATTTAATTACCTTGTTAAAAGTAAAAAATGATAAAAAAATAATTTACTAAGTGAATGTGACCCAAAATAAGTTAAAAACAAATTTAAAAATGTATGGTTGAGGTGTGGATCCACTATAACACACATACCCTCCTCTTCTATCCATTTCTGATCCTTTTACTCCTAAAAAGTAGCATAAAATTATTGAAAATGTAAAGGGTGGTTCAAAAATTTCCCTCCACTTCACTTATAGAAATGGTTCACTCATACCACTTAATTTTAAACATTTCACTTAAAATTTATTTCTAAAAAATACATTTTTTCCTTTTAGATCCTTATCCCACATATTTATTCCTTTGGACACTATTAGATAACTTCATGCCTCCATTTCTAGGGATATATCTAAGAGAAAATTCATGCTCCCGGTGTAAGTATTACCTCCTTATTAATCCTTTCTTATTAATATTACTCTTCTAAAACTTTCATAAACACCTTAATATAATAACATAAGTATAATTAAAAAACATTGTTTTTATTATATTAATTTAATAACCCTTAATTATACTGTACCATCCACTTAGAAAAACAAAAGAGCGTAGATCATGCATTGTGCGGACCACTGCCTTCACAATGTGACATATTCCATCTTTCATCATTATAACTAAAGGATTTTTTTTAAATGGTGGGAATGATGAAAAAATATAATACATATAATTTAATTAAAATTTTGTGAATTAAATTTATTATCTACCCATACCGTTCTCATTTTATATGAAATGATAATGTTAACTATGTATACATGCGGACTACCTCTTCCATGAAGTAACACTTTTCATTTTTTATTTTTTATTTTTATTCATTATAAAATTATTTTAAAATATAATACACTAATTTAATTAAATATAAATGATATAAATATACTTATTTAATAATTATATTGTAACAAAAATTACCTCGCAGTCATGTTTATTGATTAAATTATGTTATGTTCTATTGGGTTCGTCTAACCACCAACTTGAGAAATTATATAAAATAATATCATATATTACAATGAGAAATTAAATTCAAATAACATAGGATAAAAATAATAAAATAAATATTTAATTTTTATTATGGAGTTGAAATGTTAATATTAAACTCATTAATTAAGTTACCAACACCAATTCGATAAAAGTCACCAAAACGTGCTTATTGTCGATGTCATATTTAAGAATCATAACAAAAACGCTCATAGAATGAAATTTTATAATTATAAATAATTAAAAATTATCAATTATTTTACCTTTTATTATCTATTATTTATAAAATTTGAGATAATGATGACAAAAAATCCATTATTACTAAAGTAGTTCAAAATATTCAAGATTAATCACACCAAATACTGAAAATACATAACTAGCTAATAAACATGTAGAGAATATTTATAAATTAATTTTATGAATGTTTCTATATATTAATAATTCTATAAAATATATTTTTATGTTATTTTTTATAGAGTTTATTCAAGTTCATTAGTGGAATTTGATAATTAAGGTAAGGGTTTCTTGCCTCAAATTTTCACTACTGAGACATATTTATTATTATAAAAAATTTCTTATTTTGAATGGTGTATATAATTTACCTTTAATTTTTTTATCATTATCCCCTCATTATTTATGGTATTTAATTTTTCATTTTAAATCATATCAAATATAGATTTTATAATATAAAATATTTAAGGTTGTAAGGGGTTCTTTGCCTATAATTTAATTTCATGAGACCTTTTTGTTTATATGTGGAATGATATCTTAAATATGGTCTGATTAATACCTAATAAATGTATTATATCATATTCATCATATTTTTAAGATTCATATAATTTTATATTTTATATTTTTTTGACTCAGAATATATCAATATTTGAAGGGGTTTTTATTAAAATTATACTCAGTCCATGAGGTTTTCATTGACAATCTTATTTTCAAATAAATTTCTTTTTTAAAGATAATACATCTTGGTAATTTTCATTCATTATAAAACCCCTAATCATTTTCAATTTATATTTATGGGGTTTTACATGTCACCTAGAAATTTAATTTCCCTTTTACTCATATTTTACCCAAAGGGTTTATTATAAGTAAAATTGACCATGTCTCTTATTCTCGATAAATAACCTCCCTTTTTCTAATTATGTATTCATTGGATGATTTAAAAAATGTACTTATCTATGAATAAATAATTGAATAAGGTTGGTTTCTAATACGTTAACTTATTTAAAAACTCTTCAAGATATTTTTAACATTTTATGTGTTGGTGTTTTTCATGAAACTGTGAAAAGAATATCTTTTTTACATTTTCCATGTGAACATATTTTCTGCTATATTTTTAATTTTATATGTAACTATATCTCTAAATTTTCTTATTTTATAAAATAAATTAGTCATCTCATAGTTTTATAAAATATTTGTATTACAAAATACAAAGGATCCAGGATAATTCATATTTCTAAAGTAATATTTCTAATGTAATAATTCACATGAAGATGGGATTCAAGCCCCAAGAAGTTCAAAAAAGTGAATCCCTTCATAAATTTGAATCATATGAAAGGATTTAAGGGATATTTTTCATTTTTAATTACAATGAAAATTTTAGATATGATCAATCATTAAGAGTTATCACATGGTTTTGTTCATCATGGTAGCATATGATTAGGATCAATATGATGGGTAATCAAAGTAATTTTAAGGTCATATTGGTTGTATTAAGATACAATGTATTTTAAGGTCATTTATTCAGGATTAGTTCTATGAATTTTAATATCATGTGGTAAGAAAATTGGATATGAAGTTTATTATCAGGTATCACAGACTTATGTCATGTTGTTTTAATGTCATGTGAAAGGGAAGAACATGAAATGTTTTTTATGTTTATAAAATGAGGACATTTATGTGAAATTATTTTCATAGATGTGGATCATTCACAAGGGAAATATGTGGCCTCATTTCAATGCAGGATTATTAAGAGACCTACCATAGATGATGGGAAACATAATCACTATGTAGGATAAATTTTTGATGGGTACTTATCATAAAAAAATTTAACATAGAGGCTATTATGGTAATAATCATAACTAATGGAAATATCCAAACACTAGTATTGTATTGATGATGTTGAGATCATTTTTCTAGTGAATGTCTCATTAACAACAAAATCTATGAAAAACTCTCCCCATAAATATTTTACTTATACAACGTAGGGTGACATTGATGTTTTTTAGCACTGAGAAGTGAAAGGATGAACCTAATCATAACCAAGGAAGTCAAACAAAAAGGTAATTTTCATAATATGTCATGGATTAGAATTGAGTAACATTTTTTGGAAGGTCTATTAAAAGGATCTGGATCATGTGTAATGAAATTAGTCCATATAGAGTATACCTTTATAAGTATTTTCAGGTCATTTGGTATGGACCATACATGTTGTGAAATTTAATGTCATACAACTAGGAAAACAGTCATGTAGTTAAATTTCATGTTTCAGGGACACCACTCAATACATTTTAACATCATGTGACAAGAACCTTGTGCTATACAATTTAGAGTCATGAAGTGAGTACTTAGTAACCCAACTTTTGTGTATTATTCATATCAATGACATTAATCTATGTGATCAACCAAACCCTCTATTATCATGTCAGTCATGATCAGTGTGAGTGAAATGGGTTGATTTTAAAATCACGCATATTGTGAAAGAGTGGAAATATGCATTTTTATTAACCAAGAAGTTTATCATCTTATGATGAGGATGAACATGTTTCTCAATTTATACTCATATACATAAGAATTTGGATTATTGTTTTTATATTTTATTCACACGTGAATATAAGAAAGTATTATTTGTTCTTTTTAGGTGAAAGAGCCAATATAAATTGGGGATGTTTTATTCATCATATTTAGGTTAGGGATTTTCCATTTTTATATTTTAAAAAGTAATTAAGAATTTTTTTTCATCACCACATATCCCATGGAATAGGAATCAAGCCACATATAATTATTAAAGGGAATTTCCCTACATATATCAAGCTCATATATGGGGAGGGGGAATTTTCATATTTTTATAGAGTGTCAAAACAAGGATATAAATCCATGGTACCATTTTGGATCTGATCATTGAGACAAAATTGAAATTTCTAGTTGAGTTAGTAATATTCCACCCAGACATTAGTATATAAGTTAACACTAACATAAGGGATATCAAGTATAACCCTAAAAAATGTAATTATAATTAAATAGAGTTTTCATCCTATGAATATAGAGTTCAAACAAAGGGGATAATGGAATTTTTATTTTTGTTCCATATAAAATATACCCCTCAAAACTATATGTGATTTTTTAAGATGGACCAAATATGATATATAGTTAGACATAATAAAACTAAGAATTTGTTATATGTTATCTTGGTTGTAATATAATAAACCATAACCCCAAATCTCTCTTGATTAATTTTTGGAGTTTTAAATAAGGGTAAACACAATAATTTATCACATCTCATAATAGTGTATAATTGTGATAAATGTTCTATGGAATTAATTTCACATCAACCAATGTAAGAGAATAAATAACTGTGGTAAAATTTTGTTGTTGGGAACAAGATAGAATACTTGGGAATCATTATGCATTTTATGATGATAAGATTCAAAATCACTCATTATTCATGAATATATTATCTATATAGATAATAATCACACATTGGGATAATTTAATTTCATTTCCTATACATATCTCACTAATGTGTATTGAATTGAAAATCAAATTGAAACTTTTCCTAACATGATATGAATGTAATCCCAATATGGATGAGGTCTCCATGCTACTAAATGGTTAGAAAACTTTTTAATACTGAAGTGTTATTGAAAACGTTTCATCATGATTAGGTAGAACCATACATTAGAAACCGTCTACAAATATTTAAATCCATAGTAAAAATGTCGGTTGGTCAAACAAATGACTACATGTCGTGAATTTTAAAATACTGTGATAAGGACTAAATCCAAGAAGTTTACATAATTATATAATTTACTTTTTCCATGAATTTTAATTCCATTCATTTAAGATAAAATACTATATATTTTAAATTCTTGAAATTTGGAATATGATGTCTTATAGGTTAACATCATCTAGAAATTATTTTGGATTAACATAACTCATCATGAGAGAGGATTTTTTGTTCGAGTGGTAAAGACACATGTGTCTGTTGTATGGGTTTTAAGATCCTTTATGTGATTTCATAACCCTATTTCACTCATATGTTACCATACCTGAGAGCCACATTGCCTAAAGTTTATCTCCTTGTATACGAGAGGCTGAAGACAATAATAGAGGGTGTATGGTGGTATGGTCAGGATACAAACCATCTTTATCAAAGTAAAACATTATAGACGACAATAATAAATTATTTTAGATAAGAAATAAATAAAAATAATCCAACCGAACATTAAAAATATATACAAGTTAATAAATGGTGTCATGTACAGATGATGTCATGTCAATACAAAAAGGGGGTATAAAAAAAACATGGAAACATGCATAAAATAGTACGTATCAAAAAATAAATGAAAAAAATTCCCAAAGATCTAAAATTCATGAAAATCCCAAGAATTGGACCAATCCCCTTCTCCAATACCTAGATCTTAATCAAAATCATGAATACCAAGCCAGAAGCTTCCCTTTATATTTTACTACATCAAAGAACCATGTCTAAGTACCAAATAGAAACATGAATAGGGTGTGATTTAAAATCAATAGGCCACCACAAAAAGTATTAAATTAAAATATATTATGTGTCTATAAAATATTATGATGTTCAATTATGATAATAATTAAAATGGTAAAAATAATAAAAACCATGTTGAGCTTGGACTCCTATGGGGATGCCCGACCCACCATGCCTACTTTGGCCTTAGTTGGATATATCTAAACAAGTGACTTATAAGTTTTCATGTGACATAGGGAATATATCCCAATTTTCCTTGTCATAATAACTTTGAGGAGATCTTCATAACTTGTCCAATCATTCCCACACACAATACACCCATATCAGATCTGAGTATAGACCATGTCATTCAAGACTTTTGGAAGTCAATCCAGCTCATAGTGATCAAGTCATGTGGATTGGACATTTGATTCTAGTGTAATCTGTGAGGTGAAACCTTGTAATTTCACACTTAATAGTTTTTAATAAAACCAAGGAAAACAATATTTGTGAGGTGGATGGATCTTTATTAGAGTCCAAGGGGATAACCTAAGGCAATATGTGTCCAAATAAATCGATCAAACCTAGGGAGATCATCCCTATCATTCTATGTTTTCTGTAAAATTAGATAAGAATCATGAAAAATCAAGCTAAGGAATTTTTCATGTAAGAAAAATACCTAATCCAACTGAGTTTACCACATAGAATATTTAGAAATGATTCAGTTTTAATCCTATGAGTCACTTAATAAATTCCTAATTCGAAACCCAATGATCACTAATGTTGTGTCACACCTATAATTGTGTAAAACATTCCTATAAAAAATAACCAAATAATAAGTGATAAATTAATCACAATGTCTAAGTATGTATTTCATGTTATATAAAAATTAAATTTAATCATTTTATTTATTCCCTTTATAGGTGTCAAACCAAGCATAGTTGAGGGGTGTTTTGGGTCAAAGGAAAATAATGGTTGTCAACGGAATCTAACTAACACACCATAAGGGGTGGTGTCTAATGATGTGAGAGGGTTTTTTAACCCCTCACGATCAATGTATATATATATATAACTAAAGAAATAAATTTTTTATAGGAAACGTATGGAAATTCTCACATTCAGAATAATGAAGCAATTTATAAATGGTGAGATGTTAAAGGAAAATTCATAAACAATCTAAATTATCCCTATGGTAGTCTCATCATATTTTATTAGCCATATATTTTGAATGGAATGATATAAAATGAAAAACTATAAAATCAACCAAAATAGATCATATTGTATCTCACATGGATAACACAAAAAATTAAAAATGAAGGTAAGAAAAGAAGTAAGAGAAATGATAGAATTACTAAGGTGGATTAAACATGAAAAATTGGGATCAAATTAGTGTCTAGATAAGGGAGATATAGTAGATACTATAGGAGAGGGTAAGGAGATTTCTTATGTAGTTATTTTGTATCAATGGGATATGAAAATGGAAAAACATATTTAAGATCTATAAGGGGGAAAAGGACATTTCCAATATATTGTAGGTTTGATATTTCCCTATAAAGTTGTCCAAAACACGAACCAACTATTTTATTCTCATTTTCCATGAGCCCATACCTAGACAGTTTAGGTGCATGGTTAGAAAAACCATGTGAAAATAGTGTATGGTACACCTATAAAGAAATTAATGTTTTCCATGATTGTGTATCCCTTGTTTCATGGTTTGACAAGATTTTATTCTCTCTCTCTCAAGGTCACACTATTTTGGTGAATGGTCATTTTTATTCATGAACTAAATGTGTGCCTCATACTATTTCTTTAAAACCCCTTACATTGGGATTTTCAACAATCCTAAATTCTCTTGAAACCTCTGAGACTTGTTTATAAATATCCATTTAGATTAAAAAATATTTACACTGAAAAATTAAATGATCCATACCACAAATAAGATATGAGATCTTTTAACCACACCACCTTAATAAAACTCATACCTAAGTTTCCCATTCAAGGTGGTAAATCCACATTCAAAAATAACTATGACCACTAATAATGTATGTTGGACTCTAATTCCTAGGTCATGTCCAATAAAAGGCTATGGTATAATGCAACTCATACCATAGGAATTATCCTACATTAAATATATTTTATAGTTCTATTAGTGATATTAATTGAATATGCCTCAAAAGAAGAAAAATACAATATCTCAACTTCCTTAGGATAAAATTCATGAGATGGGATAGAGTGATAATAGTATGGCTAAGAAACATGGAACAAACCATTCATAAACATATACTATTGAGGAAGATCCAACTGATATGATATCATCCAATCCCTATCTAAGATCACTGAAGGTCTATCAAACCCAGGTGATAGTTTACCTTAGTTATGAATTCATTGATGACCCAATATAGAAGAAACACATAAGAAGACTTGATATCTCACCTCAAACTCCATAGGTCATACACAGTGATTGATATATGAATCCTTCATAGAATGAACCATAACCATATCTTTATTGATCATTTTTACCTATTATGGTGTTTCCTAAACAAGATGTAGTCCCAATAGAAAAGCCTCCATGTCCCATAACTAACACTATGGTGAAAAATAATGCCTAGTGTAGAGTTAATCCAAAGGATCCATTTGGATAGTCACTTGAAAACTATTATTATAGGAAAACATAGATAGAGACAATTACATTTTATAAGATCCTAAAAAATAAAGGATGCATTCTCAATGACTATCCTTGAGTACTTTTACAGTTCACTTTTATTGGTCATCAGTCTAATGGTGTATGATGTACAAAGATTTATATGTCATCCAAGAGCTCTATGTAATCCCATACTAAACATATAAGTGAACCAAGAATACCTATTTGATATGATGGTACATAAAACCATGTTAAGGTTTTTGATCTCTCATATTTATTTTATTCCATGTTCCTCAACTGATATGGTCTCCCTAATAGGCAATAATTGGGTGACCTTCATCAGCCTGTCCAAAATTACCCACAACATTACACTTCCTCAAGGTGACTTTAGTAACCCCATCATGAAAGCCATGCTAAAATCATCACATTTCCCCTCTGGTATGGTTAATGTATATAAGAATCCTATATGTTATTGGTTTTCTACTTTTACTTTATGAAAAGTGGAATACCTTGTAGAAAAGCCAACAATCTCTTCTTTCATCCCATAAAACAAATATTGGTAGTGTAGGTCATGGTATATCTTCTATGTCTGGGATGTACTAAACATTTTAAAGAATGAGATTCATGGATTAGTTCCTCTTGCATGTCTTAAGCTACCCAAGAATTCCCATATATATTCATGATCTCATCCTCATCAAAAAAATATACCAGGTGGTGGGTCCTCACCTAAAACACATTCCCTGAGGACTAAGCCTTCAGAACCTAAATGTTTTCTCTACATAAATAAATATAGAATTTGTTAAGCCAAAACTAAATACATTATAAAAGGTTTATCATGAAAGAACTAAACTAACCAACGCATCTCATAATAATGATCCATCAACATCCATTCACTAATATCTTTCTAAACAACTTGAGTCTACATATCTCATCTCAAAATGACAGAAACTGCATTTCTCATACCTACCATGTTAGAAATATAAACATTGAAGTAATAAAGATATTCAACCCCTATTATTTTTTTAGGTTCATGCCACACTAAGATAATATTTATTTGATACGTTTATGGTATATTAATACCTGAACCATTTTTCTAACAAGTAATGTCTCGAGTAATGTAAAGCATGAACAAAAACTACTAACTCAAGGTCATGAATTAGGTAATTAAGCTCGCAAGTCCTCAACTCAAGATACCCATATATTATGAATAATTCTCCTTGAATAAAAATATCTCCCATATAAAATCACGATGCATCATAAAAAACTATGTATCCCCTTCCCATCTTATGGAAAATCATGACCGGTAATGAGGTTGGTCTTCATTTCAACTCCTCAAAGGCCTTCCCACATGCTTCAGATCATGAAAAATTTATACCATTCTTGGTCAAGCCTGTAATTTTTTATGAAAGGTTTTGATATTCCTATATGAAATTTTTAATGTAACTAGTTATCCCTAAGAAACTCCTTCTATCAAAAATGATCTTCAGATTATCCCAGTAAAAAATGTCTCTCACCTTCCCTAGATTCACTAATACTCCTCCTCTGGATATATTTTGATCCAAGAAGTGAAATTTATCCATCCAAAAGTGGAATTTTTTATCTTGGAATAGATCCTATTTTCTCTTAGTATACACAATATAATGTTAAGGTTTTCCGCATGATCATTTCTAGTATGAGAGTAAACCATGATATCTTCCATGAAAACAACCAAAAAATCATCCAGATGTGGGTGGAAACCCTAATTCATCAAGTCCATAAAAACAGAAGGCATGTTTGATAGACAAAGCAGCATAAATAGATATTCATATAGGCTATTTTGACTTTGGAATAATTTATGTGGTATATTTTAGGGGCTAACCCACACTGGATGATAACCATATCTTAACCCAATTTTTTAGAAGACCTTGTCTCCTTAGAGCAGATCAAAGTGATCATCTATATAAGGAAGTGGTTATTTGTTCTTAATAATATATAGATTTAACCATCAGTAATTCACACATATAATTATGGAATTTTCTTCATTTTAGGTGAAAATAATGGGTGAACCCCAATGAGATGTATCGGGTCTATAAACCATTTGTATTCTAGGTCCCCTAACTACTTTTTGAGTTATTGATGATCATTAGAATCCACCTTGTATAGTGGTACTGATATTGGTTCTACTCTTAGAAAAAGATCAATATTAAATTCTAAATCTATATCAAGATGTATCATTGAAAATTATTTATGGAAATAAACTCTAATTTGGTCCACCATGGCAGTGAAAATAGGATTTTTTATTACATATTCATCAAGAAAGAGACCAGAAATATAGATTGATACTCCACCATATACATGACGCTCAGGACCGACTAGAGTTTCCCAGACATACCATTCTCCATTTTTAACATAGATAACACCCTTGGGTGATGGGAAATACACCCTTCAGTAATAAAAATGGTGTACATAAAGACAAGGTCAGCATTTTATCTTGATAAAGAACTAACCAGACCATTTGGAAAATTATGTCGAAACTTTTCATCTAGTGGGAAAAATACTTCGTAGAAAAAGGTTTCCCCCTATCTCAAGGGGGAACCTTGTATTGGTGAAAACATTATGACCTTATTATCAATGGAGTAAAAAGAGACATTATACCAAAAAATTAATCAATATCTATTTTAAGACCCTCCATTAAACTCATACATAAGAATGGGCATGAATATTTAATATAAAATAAAGTAGATACTAAGGGAAAGGCTATTAATATCATACTTCATACTATAAAAGACCTGAAACTCTACATCTTTGGCATAGGATTCAATATATGTAACTGAACAGATACACAGCCCTAAGCAATAACCTGACCACCCAGTGTAAGTCCTCACTGCTAGAACATCACATCAAGGGTCTGGCTTCCATGACCATGAATAATACCTCAACTTGATTGGCCAGTGTTACTCTAGATTCTTTTCTAATGTGGACTTATTTATTCCACTTCAAAACCAAGATCTGGTGTAGATCCTATCTCAGTGTTATTTGGTGGAATATTCCATTAGAATATATTATGGTAGAATATTTTTCCATAAGATCACGTTTCAAAGGGTCTCTTTCACACTATGGCTTCATGTGACCATTCATTAAAAACTGATGGAATACCACATATCTACCAATGTGGATACTCCAAATACCAATTCCCTAATGAGAAACCTTCATGTGTTGTTTTGTTCCACTAGTTTAACCACTTATCTCCCTTGATTTTGAACCACCGTGCCCTACACCACAAGTTTCCCTTCAATTATGATCGGAGATGAGGCTCTCCTTTATGATTTAGAATATGGTATACAACCAAAAAACATTCACCTGATATAAGATGTTATATCTAAATAAATACTCAAAAAAAAACTTATCCTGGAGTGATCATCATCATTAATACTGGTTACAAGGCTCTGGAGCTCCATGAAGTGAGTTACGTAGTCTATTACACACATAGTACTCTAATCTATACACATTAACTCTCTATATCAATAAACTCTTAGTATATCAAGGAGAAATTAATCATATAAATTGTTCTAGAAATTACTCCAAACCATACCACGGTATTGATATGCTTGAGTCAAAACAACACACAATCTCTTGGAAGATCCATGAAGTATATAGGATGCTAGCTCCCCTATCCTATATATAAGAGTCTCTAGGATCTCATTATTTTTATGAATGGAATCAATCCACATTTTCACCACCGAAGTATTGTTTTTCCCAGAATAAATAGGTGTGTGTTGATGTTGAAACTCTATCATAAACTCAGACATAGTCGATACATCCCGTGGAACTCCATCCATTGATAGTACCAACCATAGGAAACCTTCTAAAGGGTTGGAATCGATTCCCATTCTAGAAATTATAGTTTTCAATACTTTATGTTCCACAAGTTTCACTACAGGAGGTAACCCTAGTTGTTTAGGCCCGATTCCCAAGTTGTATAGTAATCACCACCTTCTCCTTACATTACCTAAGGCTATCGTAGAGGCATATATATAAAATTCCAAGCCCAATCCTCTAAAAAAATATGAGGGAGAAGGTTTAAAATTGGGATAGAAAGGAGTCACTCAGGGCCTAGGTACTATTGATATTCTACCCATAGATATTTTTGGGATTAGGTTGTAAGACAATATTCCAAGATTTAAACAAAAGGGTTCAGTTATACGGGGTGTAAATTGCATGTAATAGAGTAAGATAATTTTTAAGTTATAATTGGATTCCCTATTTAATGGTAACTATATACATTAAAATTTATAATATAAAAATATATTTATAAAATAGTTCATTTATATTTATTTCTATTATAAATTTAAAAATACATTTTCTTTATAACATGCAATTAGAATTCCATGTGACTAAAACGATCCTTCTACATATAATCATAGGATGTAACAAGTCCATATAGGATGGCTCAATTATATAGATTTCCATTCCTAGTCTATTAAGGCACAAAATTTATAGATTAAAATTGGAATCAATTAAACTACAACTAACTAAAATCTTTAGCCCATGTACCTAAAATTCCATGGATTAAACCTTTCAAAATTGGTTATTTAAGGATCTGCCATCATTGTATGTGGGAAAACTCCCTTTAGGTTGATGTAGATAGTTTATATAAATAATTATTTTCCCATTTTTACAATAGTAATTTTTAGATATTACATGCATAGAAATCAAGGAATGTATGATAAGAAACATGAAATAAAATAAATATGGAATGTCATATACATGATATATATATATATACCTATGAGACTATTATTAGTCATAATGAAATTATCCAATTCCATACTAGGCTAAGGTTAAAAATACATAACATAATATCATAAATAATGTGAACCACTGTAACGCCCCAACCCCAGCTACCCAGAGTCGGTGCATTACTTCGTAACATTGGCATGATCACAAAAGATCAAGTCTCGAAAGACCGATTAGTTTAGTAGCCTTGGAAACACTAGATACATTCATAAGTCTTTCATTACATCAAAAAGTAGAAAAACTACAATAACATGGTCTTCATAGTCCACACTCATATCCTCACTGACTATTCTTGCAATTCAGTCATAATACACTTCTTCACATCCTGGAAAATATTAAAACATTGAAAGGGGTGAGCTCAGATGATCAGTAAGGATAACAATATTGAGGAAGCTTTCATAAATAAACATAAAAATTTAAGGCAATGTATAACTAAAACAAAAGCCTTTTAAACTTGAACATCAACATAATATGGCAAAAGTAAAATGAGATAATGCCATTCACTTCTTCACATGGATATTCTACTGGTCGAATAATCACATGAAATAACAATAACCACTTTCATAATGAGGGAATTTATAATGCCGGACATTCTGAAACATTTTGTCAAGGCCTCGGCCAAGACGTCTAAAATGATTAAGGCCTCGGCCAAAACCATAAATCAAATTGGGAAAGGGCCTCAGCCAATTCCACGTCTAGTTGTCTCATGAGACCTACCGATTCAATTTTTTTTAGAAGATACTTACGTTTAAAATTTCTCGAATATACTCCAATGTTTTTCGGAAAACATTATGCAAGCTACTGAAAAAAAAATAACTAATTCTGAGACTGCTCGACTAATTACAGGCCATGATGGGTCCACGCCCAATCCCTTCTTGTCTAACACACTCGAGAGTCGGGTTTTCTGAAAACATTTTTAAGCTTGCGTTAAGTACATATACATTTGCACTGGATTTTCATATATTGGAGAGAAATATATATTTTTTGAAATAATTTAAAAATCACATAGTTATAAAATAAAACCTTTTGAATAAATGTAAAAGTCAAAGGGGTTTATACACCGTATAAAATAATGTTGTGTATAAAACGAAATATGCCTCAATGAAAGGAGATTGAGACGAAGTCCCATACAAAGATCATTTTTAAAATAAAATAGATATACTATGTGTATTCACTATAAGTACACATAAATAAAGTACAAATACAAGATATGGCATAATAATATAATGACATAATTTGAAAGTAGGAGATTAACCCAAAGAATGAAAATTGGGTTAAGAAATTCCCTTACCTTGCGTCCTGTCCTAGCTCGACCGTTCTTTAACCTCCCGAATAATAAACTAGAGTTAATATATACCTTATTAAGAACCATTTTTAATTTCATTATCCTTTTTATATCACTTATTACAATGTTATGAACATTATGTAATTATTTAAGTTAATAACGGTCGTTTTCTCGATCTTTGGTACTTGAGTCAACAATAAACTTCTTATAATTACAAGTTGTTTATGTGGTAGAATATCCATTATCTCCAGAATTATATTCATGATTTAGATGTCATATATATCATATATATCCAGTATATACATTCATTCATAATATTACGTAACATTTCGAGGTAAGAAATGAAATGCACCGTTCATGGAGATGGTAAGCCGTACGTACGCATGAACGCTACTTTCATTTCAATTTCATATTTAATGGAACTAAATCACAATGATATAAATGTATAATATAATTCCAGTATAATATAGTGTATAATACAATTTACTCCATCCTTTACACATCCCACATGTGGCATTAACGATTCAAATCACTTTGAGGGGGCGGTAGTCCGCACTTCCTAAAATGAAATTATCGCGTTTTACCCATAATGGAAATCATAAAGTATGCCATAAATGAGAAATACAGAAGCATAAGTAAAACATAAACATATTATATATCATATATAAAAATAGTTACATCTTAATGGCCACCTTTGAAGGTGTTATATGAGTGTTGAACAATCATCGTTTCATGAGGCAGAAATTCGCCATCCACAGAAACCGTATGTTCTTTAACCATTAGATGTAGGTGTGTGTAAGTGTAGCTCGAATAAATCTTATAAAAACATCCTAGTATATTTAGGATACTGGTGTTGTTACAAAAGAAATGAATAAAAAGAGTTTAGGGGGTTGGAGAAGAAAAATAAAACAAAACAACATTAGAGAAGACATTACCTCGAAATCGGGTAACTCTTTTTGATTTGAGCCAAAGGCTTCCTTGGGAAGAGTTCTGCCAAAAGTGAGGCTTCTAGGAGTAATAGGGGGACTTTGGGAGAGTATTTGGGCAGAGGTTGTCCGAGCCAAATGGCTTGAAAGTGTAAATGAGGTGGGAGAGGTGGGGGCCTTTTATAAGTGGAGAGGAGGGGCACTTTTGGAAAGATTGAAATGTTACATTATTTCACAATGATTTTCGGATTCTAAAGATCCCACACTTATATAATTCGAGGCTAAGGTGATAAGGTTTCGAAATCTCCTCATCCAATAGGATTTGGACAAGTGTAAGCCTTGGATTTTGCATTATCTTCTCATTTTATTTAAATCGTTAAATAATGAGGTCATCGCTTCATCATAATGATGTCATAAATAATTTAATTTATTTAATGTCTAAAAATAATAAAACAAATACTATGATGTAGTAAATCTTTTTAGCTTTCCAATAAATATTTATATTCAAAATTTTGACTTGTGTAACCCCACTTAAAAACTGTTTTAGTAAAATAACTCATGTTTGTGTCAATTTAATTTTAACATTAAATAAATATATATTAATGTTATTTTCCAACTAAAGTGGCTCCATGGGGTCCTCAAGTTCACCCATGGGTTGTCTTGGTCGTCCATGACTCATCCAATTGGAGTAGGACAAGTTTCAATCTCATATCATATTATTAAAACATTGTTTTTATCTTAAACTACACTAATTACCTCTAATCGCGATTAAGAACTTAAAAGTTACTATTCACCAAAAAATTATTTTAATCTCATTGAACCACATTTTACTTCTTAATGACAACCATGTATGTCGTATTTTTGAAAATAAAATCATAGAAGTGGTAATATTTCATTTATACGAAAAATCAGTTATTTAACAACCACTTAGTGGTTTCACTATTCATCAAAAATTGATGTTTTTCAGAATAAGGCCAAAATTTCACCCTAAGCTATAATTGATATTCTGAATTCAAAAATGATGTCTATTTTACAAAATTACAAACATATAATTTGCATTAATTAATTTTATAATTAATTCCCGCTGTTACAACAAATAGCGTGTTTTTAAGAAACAATTTATATCAAAAGATTGGCAATTGTTTATGTCCAATTTCAATGTTAAATTAATTCTAATGACAATCATTGGATAAAATGGTAAAAATATATTCTAATTATACTTTAAAACCACTAAATAGTATAATTTATCACTATAAAGTACTTTTATTAAAAAAGTTGTTTTTAAGTATTTTCACTATTCATAAAAAATAGAAGTTCTCAGAAATATACCAAAAATTCAACATAGGCTAATTTCGATATTCCGAATCCAAAAATGAAGTCCATTTTGATAAATAAAATTTAAAAAATTTCAAAAAGTAGGTATTACTATTCACAACATCTAGTTTAATTCGTTGTGGTGTGTGTTAGAGCTCGAGGTTGCGTACAACACACGATGTTGCATTATTCGAAGTGAAACGTACCGTGGAAGCTTGGGGTGTTACATTCTCCCCTCCTTCAATAAATTGCGTCCTTGCAATTTGAATTTTTTCTTTGAAAATAAAAGGTTGAAAAGAGAAAATACCTTTGAGGAAAACCCACATCGGAAATAAGGTTAATAAATATATAACATTAAAAGAAAGCAACATAAGTAAAAAGGTCAACCGATATAGACCATTCTAGGATTCTATGAAAATATGGATATGGAGGAGAAAAAAACCATCAAGGTCTGATGGAGAGTTATAGAAAACAGGATTAGGAGAAAGTTTAACTACAAGAAAATCACAAACTTGTGATTGGTTAAACGGTCATTGAATCCCCAGTTGGAAAAGTTAACCGACAACATTTTTGTTTTAAGTTACCTTTTATAATGATGAGGAATTTATTTAGGATATTTACTAATAACGTAAGGGAATATACATACTTGTTATGTATACTTTCATTCGTTAATAAATTTTTACCACAAACCCAACTTTTACTCCAAATGGTAACGGAACTCAAAAATATTCTATTTATCCTAATTGTATAAGGTTCCAAATGTTAACACATACCATTTAGATTAGTAAAACTATTTTGTAATAACCAGGGACTTCCTGTAGGCTAGTGGTAGGAAATAAAGGCTTGTCGCACTATGGTTGTGGGTTCGATTCCTGCAGCTTTGTCCGACGCGATTGGTTATTCCCCACCTTGCAGGTTGTCCTTTTCCTAAAACTATAGTATTATAATATTCCAAAAATAATCTTCATAAATTTTTTAACCTTAAACAATACTATCCAAAGATCAACTTAATCCACTCCAACCATTATAGTTATCCAAAATACCTCTGTCCAGAATTTCTCTAAAAGGTCTCTTAATTCCAAAATCAATTTATCAGATTCCCCAAACAAAGAAAAGTTTCTCTTTTTGTCACATACTAAAAATATGATTACCTTAATCATATTAAAACCTTACTGAAATCAAAAAGTACTGCAGTACAATCCATATATATATCACATTATTCTTATAACCAGAATATAATCCTTGAGTCCAAAAGCACCAATACATTAATTATTCCGCTTCAACTGTAGTCACAGCATAAGATTGGCTTTGATCCCTTGGCCTTTTCTGAGGTACGTTTCCCTGACGCTTAGGACATTCATTTGCATAATGACCCATTTCTCTACAATTGTAGCATTCAACTTTGATAGCCTCTTTCTTTCCCTTGCAATCACGAGTCTGGTGACCCTTTTCTAAATACTTATAACAAACTCACATTCCTTTTAGGAAAGTACCAGGGTGATTCTTCCCACAATTATCACATAATGGAAAATCCTTCTTTCCCTTTTTCCCTTTATCTGTCTCTTGTTCCACCGTTCTCTTCTTCTCTTGCTTTACTTTGTTGTCATAAGACCTAGAGAATTCCTTTTCTGTCTTGATAGCACACGAGACAATATCTTCGTATGATGAGAAGGATTGTGATACTAAAGCTCGACGGAGAAATGGTTTTAACACATCAAAGAAACGATCAGTCTTACTTCTTGTGTTACGTATGTAATCTGCAGCATACCTTGCTAACCTTGTAATGTTAGCCTCATACTTTTCGACATTCTCATCCTCCTTCTGCCTCAGACTCAGAAATTGCCTTTCCATATCCGCTCGATGGTCTCGAGGAAAGTATTTTTCTAAGAACAGCTCTTTGAACTCCTGTCATTCCATGTTTGTTAATTCATCATCTTCCTTTGTGTTTTGAATTAGTGACCACCATTGATCGGCATCTCCAGTGATGCGGTAAACTGCCATGACAACCTTCTCCCTTTCACTACTCCCCAAGGCATGGAATATTTTCTCTAAGTAATTTATCCATTGCTCAGCTACTATAGGATTTGTACTCCCATTGAAGGTTGGTGGTTGTTGCCTCATGAAACGGTCTAGCATTGATCCTCCACGTTGCGGATCAGGGTGCTCCATACGAGTAAGGTTATTATTCATAACCTGAGTGAGTTGTCCCAGTATGGTAATAAGTTGATCAGCACCAGTTGTATCTCCAGCTCCACAATAATTATCTTGAGCAGGAGGGAAATCCCTACACGGAGTGCGTGCATTGATACGGTTTCCATTCCTTCCACTAGGCGCCATTTCTAAACAATGTCATAATCTATATTAGTTTATAAATCAAAATACATAATTCCATACTTGTAAGATACTTAACAAAAATTGAACTATTTATGGATATAATCCATAAAAATGTTTTCTTTGAGGAAGTATATACTCATAACCCTTTATAGTGGTTTATAAAGAAAATGAGAATTATCCAAAGCATATCCCCCGGGAGTGTCGTAACCAAGAGTGCAGCAAGGACCGTTTTCGTGCACCAGTTCCCGTTCGAGTCTAGCTCAAAGCGGTGTTTTCGGGTTTTACCCCTAGGTACATCTGTGCCAGAGCCGCCTCTACCTTCTCGTATCCAGACAGAGATGTATTGCTCGGAAAACTCACAAAATCTCTACAATAACAAAATTCTAGGAAGTTCTTCTATACTAATCCTCAAAGTCTATCTTCGGGCTATGTGCTCTAATCAGAGTTTATCTAAATCTAGCTTCCAAGGTTAGTACTAAACTGCCTCTGATACCAACTGTAACGCCCCGACCCCAGCTACCCAGAGTCGGTGCATTACTTCGTAACATTGGCATGATCACAAAAGATCAAGTCTCGAAAGACCGATTAGTTTAGTAGCCTTGGAAACACTAGATACATTCATAAATTTTACATTACAACAGAAGGTGAAAAACTACAATAACAAAGTCTTCATAGTCCACACTCATATCCTCACTGACTATTCTTGCAAGTAAGTCATAATACACTTCTTCACATCCTGGAAAATATTAAAACATTGAAAGGGGTGAGCTCAGATGCTCAGTAAGGATAACAATATTGCGGAAGCTTTCATAAATAAACATAAAAATTTAAGGCAATGTATAACTAAAACAAAAGCCTTTGAAACTTGAACATAAACATAATATGGCAAAAGTAAAATGAGATAATGCCATTCACTTCTTCACATGGATATTCTACTGGTCGAATAATCACATGAAATAACAATAACCACTTTCATAATGAGGGAATGTATAATGCCGGACATTCTGAAACATTTTGTCAAGGCCTCGGCCAAGACGTCTAAAATGATTAAGGCCTCGGCCAAAACCATAAATCAAATTGGGAAAGGGCCTCAGCCAATTCCACGTCTAGTTGTCTCATGATACCTACCGATTAAATTTTTTTTAGAATATACTTACGTTTAAAATTTCTCGAATATACTCCAGTGTTTTTCTGAAAACATTATGCAAGCTACTAAAAACAAAATAACTAATTCTGAGACTGCTTGACTAATTACAGGCCATGATGGGTCCACTCCCAATCCCTTCCTGTCTAACACACTCGAGAGTCGGGTTTTCTGAAAACATTTTTAAGCTTGCGTTAAGTACGTATACATTTGCACTGGATTTTCATATATTGGAGAGAAATATCTATTTTTTTGAAATCATTTAAAAATCACATAGTTATAAAAGAAAACCTTTTGAATAAACGTAAAAGTCAAAGGGGTTTATACACCGTATAAAATAATGTTGTGTATAAAACGAAATATGCCTCAATGAAAGGAGATTGAGACGAAGTCCCATACAAAGATCATTTTTAAAATAAAATAGATATACTATGTGTATTCACTATAAGTACACATAAATAAAGTACAAATACAAGATATGGCATAATAATATAATGACATAATTTGAAAGTAGGAGATTAACCCAAAGAATGAAAATTGGGATAAGAAATTCCCTTACCTTGCGTCCTGTCCTGACTCGACCGTTCTTTAACCTCATGAATAATAAACTAGAGTTAATATATACCTTATTAAGAACCATTTTTAATTTCATTATCCTTTTTATATCACTTATTACAATGTTATGAACATTATGTAATTATTTAAGTTAATAACGGTCGTTTTGTTGATCTTTGGTACTTGAGTCAACAATAAACTTCTTATAATTACAAGTTGTTTATGTGGTAGAATATATATTATCTCCGGAATTATATTCATGATTTAGATTTCATATATATCATATATATCCAGTATATACATTCATTCATAATATTACGTAACATTTAGAGGTAAGAAATGAAATGCACCGTTCATGGAGACGGTAAGCCGTACGTACGCATGAACGCTACTTTCATTTCAATTTCATATTTAATGGAACTAAATCACAATGATATAAATGTATAATATAATTCCAGTATAATATAGTGTATAATACCATTTACTCCATCCTTTATACATCCCACATGTGGCATTAACGATTCAAATCACTTTGAGGGGGCGGTAGTCCGCACTTCCTAAAATGAAATTATCGCGTTTTACCCATAATGGAAATCATAAAGTATGCCATAAATGAGAAATACAGAAGCATAAGTAAAACATAAACATATTATATATCATATATAAAAATAGTGACATCTTAATGGCCACCTTTGAAGGTGTTATATGAGTGTTGAACAATCATCGTTTCGTGAGGTAGAAATTCGCCATCCACAGAAACCGTATGTTCTTTAACCATTAGATGTAGGTGTGTGTAAGTTTAGCTCGAATACTTCTTATAACAATGTCCTAGTATATTGAGGATACTGGTGTTGTTACAAAAGAAATGAATAAAAAGAGTTTAGGGGGTTGGAGAAGAAAAATAAAACAAAACAACATTAGAGAAGACATTACCTCGAAATCGGGTAACTCTTTTTGATTTGAGCCAAAGGCTTCCTTGGGAAGAGTTCTGCCCAAAGTGAGGCTTCTAGGAGTAATAGGGGGACGTTGGGAGAGTATTTGGGCAGAGTTTGGCAGAGCCAAATGGCTTGAAAGTGTAAATGAGGGGGGAGAGGTGGGGGCCTTTTATAAGTGGAGAGGAGGGGCACTTTTGGAAAGATTGAAATGTTACATTATTTCACAATGATTTTCGGATTATAAAGGTCCCACACTTCTATAATTCGAGGAAAAGGTGATAAGGTTTCGAAATCTCCTCATCCAATAGGCTTTGGACAAGTGTAAGCCTTGGATTTTGCATTATCTTCTCATTTTATTTAAATCGTTAAATAATGAGGTCATCGCTGCATCATAATGATGTCATAAATAATTTAATTTATTTAATGTCTAAAAATTATAAAACAAATACTATGATGTATGAAATCTTTTTAGCTTTCCAATGAATATTTATATTCAAAATTTGGACTTGTGTAACCCCACTTAAAAACTGTTTTAGTAAAATAACTCATGTTTGTGTCAATTTAATTTTAACATTAAATAAATATATATTAATGTCATTTTCCAACTAAAGTGTCTCCATGGGGTCCCCAAGTTCACCCATGGGTTGTCTTGGTCGGCCATGACTCATACAATAGGAGTAGGACAAGTTTCAATCTCATATCATATTATTAAAACATTGTTTTTATCTTAAACTACACTAATTACCTCTAATCGCGATTAAGAACTTAAAAGTTACTATTCACCAAAAAATTATTTTAATCTCATTGAACCACATTTTACTTCTTAATGAAAACCATGTATGTCGGATTTTTGAAAATCAAATCACAGAAGTGGTAATATTTCATTTAATCGAAAAATCAGTTATTTAACAACCACTTAGTGGTTTCACTATTCATCAAAAATTGAAGTTTTTCAGAATAAGGCCAAAATTTCACCCTAAGCTATAATTGATATTCTGAATTCAAAAATGATGTCTATTTTACAAAATTCCAAACATATAAGTTTCATTAATTAATTTTATAATTAATTCCCGTTGTTACAACAAATAGCGTGTTTTTTAGAAACAATTTATATCAAAAGATTGGCAATTGTTTATGTCCAATTTCAATGTTAAATTAATTCTAATGACCATCATTGGATAAAATGGTAAAAATATATTCTAATTATACTTTAAAACCACTAAATAGTATAATTTATCACTATAATGTATTTTGATTAAAAAAGTTGTTTTTAAGTATTTTTCACTATTCATAAAAAATAGAAGTTCTCAGAAAAATACCAAAAATTCAACATAGTCTAATTTCGATATTCCGAATCCAAAAATGAAGTCCATTTTGATAAATAAAATTTATAAAATTTCAAAAAGTAGGTATTACTATTCACAATAGCTAGTTTAATTCGTTGTGGTGTGTGTTAGAGCTCGAGGTTGCGTACAACACACGCTATTGCATTATTCGAAGTGAAACGTACCGTGGAAGCTTGTGGTGTTACAACCACCCAATGGTGAAAATAATACAACTACAACAGCTGAAATCTAGAACAATAAATCCTAATCCTAATATCTAGGTTTTTCCCAAGAATATAGGATAACTACTCCAAGGAAAAACTTATTAACAAGTTATAACATTTCTTAGTTTCTGGTATACAATTCCAAAATATTAATATAATAGAAAATAAACATATGGTTACAATTTGTGATATTCTAGTCACAATTTACTCATAATTACCCAAACCTAAGGGTTATATGGCCTCACACATACTGCCCCATATTCCGAAAGTTTTTAAATAGTCGTGAGAGAGTATTGTGATATTTCTAGGAGACTATACCCTCTTTATCCAATAAAAACACAAAGTTAAATAATAAAAAATCATACAAAATAATAAGGTAGTTAAAATAAACCAACCATATATTAATAAAAGATACAAGGTAGTAAACAGTGTCATGTATAGATGGTGTCCTCTGAATAAAAAATGGGGACTAGAAAAAACATGATAGTAGACATAAAATAGTACATTTTACAACAAAATATTCAAAAAATACAAAATATCTAAACTCTACGAGAATCTCAGTCACTGGATTTCTCATATTCTCCCATAACATGATCTATAATATAACCAAGTGTCCCATGTTGGGCACTTCCCTTTATGCTTTATTACATCCAAGATGTTTTTCTAAGTACCAAATGGTATCCTGAACAGGGTGTGACTAAAACTTCATAGGCCACTAATAATGGTGTGTAATGAAAATATTTCCTATGGGTATAAACTATAATTGTTGAAATTATGAATAATATTGAAATGATAAATAAAATTGAAACCAAGTCGATCTTGGGATCCTCTAGGCATTCCCGACCAACCATACCTTTGTCATCCTAATCTCGATGTCTCTAAGCATGTGACAAATAAATTTTCAATGAAAACAAACTCATATATATCATGTTTCCATGTTCTAATAACTCTAATTAAATTCATAGAAAAAGTCATATAATTCCCACACACAACTCTCCCATTTCTAATCCAAGGTAGAACCATGGAATTGATGACTTTTTGAAGTCATTCTAGAAAATATTGAACATGATATTATATTTTTCCATTTTCTTAGTTTAATATGAGGAGTGAACCCTTGAAATTTCACTCCTAAGAGTTTTCAATAGAAACCAGGATAGATATCCTTGATATTTGGGTAGAAAACTATTGGAATGTAAGTGCAAGAACTAAGGCATTATTTTTCTAAAGACATTGGCAGAAACCATGGAGATCATCCAAAGAATTATATGTTTTTTTTGATAATTCATATAAATACAATGATGTCAAGTAATTTAATTCGTCATGTAAGACAAAGACCGAATCCATGAGGGAGTACCAATTTTCATTCACATCAATTAATCAAGTTCTATCCTATAAGTCACTCATGTAATTCCCTCTAGAAAATCCAAGGCCCACTCAACGCATGCTACACCTATAATGGTGTAAATAATAATTGAAATAAATAACCAAAGAATAAGTTATTATGTAATAATAAGGGATGGATAAGGATTTCAAGCCATATAATACCTCAATTTAATCATTTTAGTCACTCAATTTACAACTTTCAAACAAAACACACCCAAGGGGTGTTCTATGTAAATGGAAAAGAATGGTTATCAAGAGAATTTAAACTCACACAACATAAGGGGTACACTGAGTTAAGATTATTAACCTCCAATAATGTAATGGGTTTATGTAAAACTACATGATCATGGTTTGGGAATCTAATTAAAGGAATAAAATTTTAAGAGTTAATGTAAGGAAAGTGTGTCATGTTCCACAACAAAACAATTTATAATAGGTGAGACCTTGAAGAAAAATTCATAGACCGCCTTCTATGATCCTATGGTAGACTCCTTATCCAATATTATTATCATATTTGGGTTGGAATAAAATAAAACTATAATATATGAAAAAAAATTTAAAATAGTTTATATTATCTAAAATGGATATCTCACTAAAGATAGTATGTAAATGAGAGAAAAGAATAATGGGGATTACATAGTGAGGGGGATTCAATGTTAAAAATAGAAATTTAGTTGTAATAAAGATACGGGAGATACACCAAATACTAGAGGAGAATCTACATAGATCTATCACATAGTTGTTGTGAAAAAAAGGTGAGAATAAAATGGAAAGATGTATTTAAGGTCTATGAGGGAAAATGGTCATTTCCATCAATTTAAATTGGTGCACACTTTGGTTGTAGGGTTATCAAAACAATGCACTAGTAGTGTAATTAACAATATCTATGATCCCATACATCACATGGTTTAGGAAAATTGTTAGAAAATTTGTGTGAAAAAAAATTTGTGGTTCACCTAAAATAAATAATAATTTTTTCATAGTTATTCTGCCCATGATGCATGGTCTGAAAAACTCATGCTTCACCTTCATATGGATGTATGGTTGAGGTGAATGGTTAATGATAATCATGCTATAACCATGTTCCTAATCCTATATATTTAAAAACTCTTACTCTGGGATCCAAACCAATATCGAATGCGTCTGGAACCTCCATGATATGATTGAGTAATTTAATTTAGATAAAAAAAGAATTTATAATGAAATATTAAGGGATATGTGACTCAATGCTAAACTAGGATCTTATTTTTTAACTCTATTAATACTTTTTCTATTATATTATGGAAAAAACATTAAGGAAAAGTCATACTTCAATTATAAGTCCTAAGATTCGATGATAGGGGAAAAATAGGATGACTCTCCTTGTCTTCCTCCATGGGTCTCCTCGTCCTTAGAAGCTCAAGATGGTGATTCTCTAATGAATTCACGAAGAATTAAACCATATACTTCGTCATAAAGGAATTGTCCTCACTATTATTTCACTAAGATATTGATGTTCTTGATGCCATAAAACAATTTGTGTGTTATACTCATAGTGTCCAAAAGAATTAATCAGATACTTGGGGATCATTACCTCCAATATCCGCTCATATTTATGATTCATTAGAAAATATTTTTTGTCATAGTGACACTAGATTTTATTCAATAACATTAAATGTTAGGGACATTAATTTTATGGTTCTCTCAAGTCTACCTATTTTGGTATCCTTCTCGTTATCATTAAGACCTCTTCTAAAAAAATTCCATGGTTAAGTTGAAATAACTAGGAATATAAACAAGTTATAAGGAATATTACCTTATCTACTATTTATTTATATTTTAATGATGGAGAATCCCCCCCCATGTACCATATATACCTGTAAAATCATGGTATTGTGGTTAAATTTAGGATCTAGGATGTAGCACCTCATTTTGAATCAATTATGGAGAATATTTTGAAGCTACTAATGGATGTGATTTCACTCAATGTGGAGGTTGGAAAATATAAAAAATCATCCAAACCTATTGGATGAGGTGATATGGAATGTTGTTTTAAATTAAGTGGTATAGGGGGTAAAAATATGAAAATTTCCTTATCTATATTAGATGAGTTACTTCACTATCAGTAGGACCGCTACAAAAGGTGGTCAATGTTTAACCAAGGGAAAAATATCCCAAAATCATTTTTATATTTATTTCCCAAAGTTCATTATTTTCCTACCAGTGTTGATCTATCCTTTAAGAAGTAGGGATGACATTATCTACTTCAACAGGCTTATGGGTAGAATTATTATCAATACCCTTTCCTTTTTCCATTATAGGATAACTGGATGATGATGGAAGTCCCAATGTAGACTCATGATACATGATATTCTATAGAAATTGGACATGTGATTTATCGACACCGCTCCATGAGGTATGAAGAGGTTTGATAAATCATTCTTTAATTATAGGTGAGGTATCATAAGCCTCTATTTATCCAATATTGGAAGTGGTGGTGGGGATAACATATTGAACATCAGGTGATTTTATAGGTGTTCATTATTATCTATAATAAGGGGATTGTGCTAAACTAGTTTAAAAATTTTCAAACTATGTTGATACAATATCAATTTAAAAACAAGGGAACTAGTGGCCCCCATATACGGATAATCTCATTTGGTGGACTGGAATCCATTTTGTAGTTTGTTTGAGAGGATTTTATATTAACCTTTTTCAGTTCAACACCCATTGGCTCGGTTGATGGGACATCACCCATTGGACCGTTTGGTTTGTCAGTGCCAATGTTCTTAATAATGGGGGCTTAGAATCCATATGAGTCTATACTAGCTGAGACATTGATCCTACTTTGTTCAAATGTGAACAAGGAATTAGGGTCATGACCAAATGACTCAATTGTTTTATGATGATAGAATTCACATAATTTACTAACTTTTCAGTAATCCATTCATCAAAAAAATTTGTCTCCCTATAAGAGGTAGTTTCTTATTAGTCCTCTTATTCTTCAAGAAGAAGATATGACAAATAATCCACAAGATTCATGGTATTATCCACATTAACATCACCATTATCAATAATATTTTACAATAGAACGTTAATGATGAAGCATTCTTGGATCATGCGACCTAGAATACAATGGTGGGGGACATATGTTACGTTTTATTTCTACCTTACTTCATCTAAACTATTAATTTATGAAAATTTGATCAAGTTATTTTCTAATTTAGATATGAAGTAACTTGTAACATGATCTGAATGGAAGGAATAAATTTTATTATTCCTTCATTCAGGGTCACATTGACTCGATGTTTTTGGCTTGAGGGTGATATTGGTTGTTTCTTCTTACCTAAGTTCATCATATATGATTGAATTTCATGATAATCTATTTCCATACTTCTATGAATAGGATCCTCTAAACATTACTTTTAAGTCTTTATGTCTTAAAATCCATAGGGATACACCTAGGGGATGAGCATGGTTTCATAACCCATCGTGTAGGTTTTCCACACGTAACTCAAATAATTATACCAAAGAAATCTATGTTTATAGGGAGTAAATCAAACACTTCCATACACAAATTATTTCCATCAATCTCTCATTCTCTTATTGTTTGAAATTAGAGTGTTCAAGGGTAGTGGTTTTCTTTACTGTAAAACTAAATTTGAAGAGAATCATCTGGAAATATTTTCCCATCTTGGAATCAGCCAAGCTGTAGTATTATTGATTTATGAAAAGGTAGAGCCTTCCATCATAACAACCTAGAGATTATGAAAAAAAAATTATTCTAGAAATAAATGTGATTTATATTATATTATATAGTATTATGGACATACGGCACATAAGAAACCAAAAACAATTATTTCATTAATATAGATCATTCCATTAATCATAAACTAAAACCATGAAAATTATAAACAGTAAAATTATACAAGAAAATAAAAAAAGAGTGGGAAAATTTAGAACCTTTAAATCCACTATAATCTTCATCCCCTAGGCTAACTCAGCAAAAATGAAACAAAATATTAGTAAAAATTTCAAATAATAAAAAATTTAAATATAGAACCTCACATATTTGTAGTGAATAATTAATTAAGTAATGAAGTGGTATTAATTTGAGGTAATGAAACCTTTGGAATTGTAATGTGACTATTAGAATAGTAATCTAGTAAATAAGAATATTAACATGACACTAGGGAATAATAACCCAGCTATTGAAATAGTAATTTGACCTAAAAGTAATAAAATTTATTACAAAAATATTTATCATGATTAATTTAAGTAAATATAAATATTATAATTCTATAATAAAAATATAATTATTAAATACCCAAATAAAATAAAAGAACATTTTTAATAAATTATATTTTAAGGTATTTCATAAAAATCAAAATTTTGATTTTAAAAAATAAAATTACATATTTAAGAAAATTATTTTTATAGAAAAAATATTATTTTTTAAATAATTGTGTTGAAATTATCCAAATTTTATTTTTTAGTAATTTTATGAAATACATCAATTTTTACATAAATAGTAAAAAAAATATTTTCCAAATACTCAATGTTTTTGGATATAATGATGATGCATTGAGGACTTAATGAATACCAAATTAGTTAATTAAGACCAAAATATATTTAAGAAGATAAATGGTAAAATGAAAAATAATAAAGTAATTTATAAACCTAAAAATTAATTTTGAAAGACAAAAGTCAAAATGTTTCCCATAAAATAACAATTTTTTATTTATTCTATGTTTTTTATTTATAAATAGTGAATTTGTCTTATAAAGTCTTTAAATTATTAAAAAAATCATTGATATAATATTCAAAGTTTTAAAAATTCACTATTACAAGGTTTACCTTTATTATAATATTTTATTCAATATTTTATTCTAAATATTCCCCCACTCCTAAAGTATAAATAACCCCACTCCCTCTCCCTAGATACTCGCCCCTACCTCACTTAATAAAGTAAATGATTTGAAAAAACCTCTATCACAAGGATATTATAATCCTTATAGAAGTTCTAGGGTAATAAAACTCCAATATTTCAAGAAGTTAATGGTCGAAGAAAATGAACCACTTCAATAAAAAGGATATTTTCTTCTATACATTAATTTTTTCCCCTTTTCTAATTTGATATCCTCATTTTATTTTCTATTTCAAACATTATTAAACCAATTATATAGTATTATAACATCAAAGTTACTATTTTAATGTACAAAATAAATTTTATTTTTAATATAATCACATTTTATACATATTAAAACCTCTTATTTGGAAAATGTCATGTTAATAGCACATAAACCACTAACATGGATGCTTATAATTATTTTCTTATCATCAACATTATTGATGGTACAAATAAATTATTTATGATATATAAATGTATAAATATTTGAATTTTAATTTTCTATAATTAATTCAACATATGTATAAATTACCTTAAACAAAATAATGAAATCGATGAAAAAGAATTAATTAAATTATGATATCAAAATGTTTCCCATTTGACTAATAAGATTAATAAATATAGTCCAATTATTATAATTTATAAATTGTGAGAGAAATTAAATTAATTAAATTTTTTTCTATGTTTTAATGAACCTATGTTTATTATTCATGAGATGGGTATGTGGAAAAATAAAGTGAGAATTAAGGTAAAAGGATTCTCAAACCAAGCTCCTTGTTATGTGTTATATCCTCATTCAAATTATTTTCTATGTTTATATTCTCATAATGTCCTTAAAATTTATTACATTATCCTTTACCCTTTCTTTTTAGTGATATACATTATTTTACCATTTAGAAATGTTTTCTAATCCATTTATAATGATTTTATAAAAGATTTTAAATATCTTTTTAAATATTCTTGAGTTTCCTCTTCTCTAATAAATATTGATAATGTTTTATTCAAAAACATGAATTCCCTTATTTATTTTTGAATAAAAAAGTATATTTCTTAAAATATGATTTACGAAATTTTTATGAAACACATTCATTTATGTGCATTTACTTGAGGACTATTATTAGTACCACTCTATGTGTCCTGCATGATTATGAGACTTCTATCATCTGATGGGTGGCCCTATAATTATATAATTCTACAATTAAATGTTTAATGTGATATATCTCATGAGATAATGGTTATTTTTAATTGAAATGACTCTATATTTTTTACATTTATGATTATTATGATTTATGCACATCAGTAAACATGATACTAGAATTGTCTACAACCATGTGTGGTATTTTACCATTATGTTATGATGTTTCATTATTATGAATATGCCACATTTGATTCCATTATAAAATGTTTCCCTCATTATTATAATGATGACCTTATTTGTATGATATGATGATGTACATTATGCTCACCCATGTATTATTAATTTATGGTAATTATTCTTCATCTTATTAGGCTTTTACCTCACCCCTTTATTTAATGTATATCCTAAGGTGAAAACATGTACTAAGAAGATCATGATAGATTTATAAGGATAAAAGAAGATTAATTTATATTGTTTTTATTTTTTATTATGTACAAGTGATGTATAAGCCTAATTATCCTAAGATATTAATCCTTTGGAACCTATATTGTGTTACTATCAAGTTATTTATCATAAAAATTGTTTAATAGTCATGTAAGGAAAGTTCAGTCTTTTATAGATGGTATCATTGCATGATTTAATTAATTTGGGAATTAGGATTAGAAAACATTAGTGAAAAACTAACGTACAAGATCATGTTTTCAGATAAATATCCTATATTTTTGTAAAGTATGAGAGTGTGTAGTTTTCAAGAAATGAAATCCATGTCTAGATACTACAAGTGGATCTGTATCTGGGATAGTTATACCTAGGGGTAATAACCCTAAAAAGGGAGCATTGTGATTTGACTCAATCATCAGCTGGTGCACAAGAATGGGCATTATTTCACACCTGGATTGACCCTCTTGGGGGGTGTTCTTCTATTAATCAGAAACATTATTTAAACCATTATAGTTGATAAATAACTTAATTAATCATTCCTCTTGATTTTATAGAATTATTAAACCACGTGATCCTAGAAGAATATGTCTAAACATAGAGATCCCACAAGTTATGAAATTAAAATTAATTTTCACTTAATAATAAATTATTTATCCAAGATTTATTGACTTATGTTTTTTTCAATACCTTTTCTATTTTTGTAAATTTTGGGAAATAGGAGAAATTTGACTAACAAGCCTAGTGAGGGACAATGCAATGACTGTCCAAATGACATTCCTAGTGTAGTGGGAGGTGGAGTTAAAATATTTCGGGTGATGGTTACTCAGTTTTCTCATGATATGAATAATAACCTAAACCATGTAGAATGTATGCCTTCTCCTAAGAATGAGAACCTATATATTAATTTTTTTATGCATCAACAACAATCAACATTCATTGGGTCTTCTAATATACTTATCATTGAACAATGGGTTAACTCAATTGAGAAGATCATTTTTTAACCATATTTTTCTAATATGGAAATTTTTACACTATTTATCTATCATTTATATAGATTTAATTATCAATGTTGGGTGTTGATAAAAAATATCATTAAAAATTATGAAATGGAAGATAGAGAGTAAAAATAATTTATTATAATATTTATTAACAAGTTTTTCACTAGATTTCTTTGAAAATAGATCGGTATAAATCTATATAGCCTATGAAAAATTAGGGAGAATCAATCACGGATTATGAAGAAAATTTACCAAGGACATCAAGATACTCCATGGGTTTTTATCTACAAAAATAGAAAAATAGATATATTCTTTAGTGTTTTAAAACAAAACCTTTGAAAGGATCTAGATATTTGAGGCTTTGGGACTTATGATGAAGTAGTTCAATGTGATATCAATGTAGAGATAGATTTTAGTTATTGTTAACATGGTTATAGAGATAAGAAATAAAATATATAGTTTCATAACATAGGATCAAATTATAAAGGAGGAATGTATATCCAACCACCCACCTTTCAAAAATGTCAGAAAGAGCATAATAGAAATTACTTAAAATAAACAGTGAAATTGTTCAAGTGTGGGAGAGAGGGATACCATTATTTTTAATATTTATGGGACATGAAAAATATGATGAAAATGATGGATAAAAGTAATCAACCACCCATATTTCAATGCTTCTACTGTAGGGAGCAAGGGAATAATGAAAAATAGTTTACTAAACCAATGATCAATGAGTTTGATCAACTTTAGTAACCACCAAAGAAGAAGGATCAAGGGAAATATTATTCCCATACTAAAACTGAGGTAGAATATTAATATGATGTCATACAAGGCATGCTACCTAGGCACATGAGAATGGAAATTGTTTTATTTCATTCTAGTTATACTCAATTCTTTATATTCTAAAAGTTTACTTTAACTATTGAATCAAAAACTTGATACATTGAAGTAGAGTTATCTGTACAAAACTAAGTAGTTCAATCAATGAAAGCCAATTATTTTACTCTTATCCTTTTAATATCTATGAGAGTTTTCTCTTAGTGAATCTTGTAATATTTCCTTTAGTGTAATTTTATTTTAAAGTGGGCATGGATTAGCTCTCATTATATAGATCACACATCCACTATCGGGAAAAGGAAATATATTTTTATATTTTTAACCATCATATAGTCCTATAAAAAGGAAGGTACAATAATTAATCTCTTTTATATAATCCCTCAATGGTGTGGGTGATTATACCCTGTCAAGACACATACCTTATCCAAATGATTGAGTCAAAGGAAAGAAAAAACCAAGTGTAAATTGACTTTGTGATGGAATACTATAATGAATTTACCGAAGAGTTTATCATCCTTCCCTTGATCATGATATTGAGTTCTCTATAGGGCCTATACCTGGAGCCACTTCTAGCTCAAAATTCCCATATAATTGGGCCCTAATCAAACTAGATGAGTTAAAGAATTAGTTGGAATATCATTTGAACAAAGTGTTCATATGCTCAAGTGCATCACCTTGAGGTGTGGCAGTAATCATTTTCAAGAAAAATGATAGATCAATGAGGTTTTGTATCAACTATCAAGATCACCATAAAGAACATGTATCCCTTTCAAAATATTGAGGTCTTGTTTCATCAAATAAAAGGAGTTTAGTACTTCTAAAAATTGGATCTTTATTCAAGATATCATTAGATAAAGGTAAATAAGGATGTTATTCAAAAGTTATCATTATGTACAGGGTATAAAAATGTTGATTTCATAGTTTTTCCCTTTGAACATAGAAATTACCCTATAATATAAATATATTTTATGAATGGAGACATTAGATAGTGCTTCAAAAAAATTGGTAGTCTTTATCGATGATATACTCATTTCCTCTAAGAGCAGGGAGTAACATGAAGAGTATCTAAGGATTATGAGGGAAGAATTATGAAAGTAGAAAATGCATACTAATTTAAATAAGTGTAAATTTTGGATCTATAAAGTCACATTCATGGGGAACATGATCACAACTAGGGGAATTTCTGTGAACACTTCAAATATAAAGGCAATTTAAGAATGGCCCAGACCCACTAGTGTCACAAAAATACATATTTTTCTTGTCTTAGAAGTGTACTATTGATGTTGTGTGATAAATTTCACATGATTTTATTGACCTCTAACTAAGATAACATATAAATGTGTAGATTATATTTGGATATGAGAATGTGAGTAAATCATTAAGGAACACTAGAAGAGGCTAGTCATTATTCATGTACTCACACTACTTTCAAGTGGATAAGGTTATGTGATATATAGTGATGCTTTAAAGAATTTATTGGGTTGTGTACTTGTGAAAAATAAAAGATTTATAGCTTAAGATTTATGAAAACGTAGGATCCATGAGAACAACTACCTGACGGATGATATAGATATAGTAGTTGTGATCTTCTCTTTAAATATTTGGAGGCACCACCTATATGGTCAGAAGTGTGACATATATAATTATAACAAAAGTATAAAGTATATATTTATAAAAAATGATGTCAGCATGGACCAGATAAGATGGTTATAGAAAATAAATGATTGTGATTTCACTGTTAACTACCAACTTATAATCGTTAATATAGAGACCCATTATTTTTACATATATTATTACATCCACAATCCATTTTTTAAAATTTTATTGAAGATCCAATTTAATGGTTATTGGGAACCTACATAACCATTCCAGCATCCATACACAACCACATAACACCCATTACAAAGACAAATTTCAAATTAAAAACACAACCAAGCATTGTGCCTTGACTGTGTGATGTAAACTTTTTCAAAATTCAAAATATACCAACATGCAAAAAAACTCGAATAGACTCAAAAATAACGCCAACGAATCAACAATTTTAAACTTTGAAATTCAAAACACAGTAAACCATCATCACGCTGAAGTAGTAATGCCTTGAGATGCACACAGACTAACATTGAAGCCATCAGATCGTTGTACCACTGCATACCCCCGTCATCACTGAGAAAACCGACTTTTTCACAATAGAGCACCACCAGAATCTCCATTTAAAGAAACCATTGGATACTAGTATCACTGAGGAGTATAAATCATCATCTCCACTGATAAGAAACCCATGTCGATGTCAAAACCAAGCCCAAGCCAAATATTGGAAGACCACTTTCAATGAATGCATAAAGAAGAAAACCGAAAAACTAAAGCCAATGTTGAGTTTCTCATGCCTGGAACAATGACGGTTGTCAAACAACACATCCCAAAAACCCTTTGTAAACCCCACCCCAGATCTGACCAGGATAGATTAAGTGGAATGTTGGGTCAGAGAAATGGTTCAAGCAACTGAGGGCTTTGAACGAATGCCTCGTCAATGAGGCGAAAAACAGGGCACCATCAAAGGGGAAATGAGGCAACCCATCAAGAAGATGTCATTGATACGAAGAAGATAAAATAAGATATAATTGATTTAGGGAGACATAAGAATATGTCTTCGATTCAAGGAGGACTAAAGAAGACGTTGTTGATTCAAGGAAGACCAAACCGCCATCACTAGAGATAAAGTAGCAAACAGGACCAAAGAAGAAGAAACACGGAGAAGCATAAGGTGATGGGAAGACGAATCCTGGTTGCCGAGAGAGAGAAAACAATGCCAGGAGGATATACGGGGAACAAGAATGAGAGGATAAGAGGAGAAACCAAGAGGGACCTTCACTGCGAGGGGTGAGAGGGGGAAAGGGGGTGATGGAGGGGGCGGTGGCGGCGACACTGGGATGAAACCCTACCATAGATGAGAGAGGAGGCTTGGAGAGTGGGGGCCATCTACACATATTATTACATGGTTTTAAGAATATTTATCCATGAAATAAAAATTAAGGATCTAAAATTATAGTGTCTTTGTAAGACTAGGAACATTATTAGAAAATAAGAAAATAGAATAAAACCTCATTTTATCAGTCTCTGTAATGAGATCCTGACTTAATTTGAGTTCCTATAACTTCATAGGATAACCTGGAAAAAACATAGAGAAAATGATAATCTAAAATCCTAGTAGGGCAATAAACATGGGATTGAAGCATAACACAAGATTTAGAAGTCATAACATGACAACATAAAAGGAATGGATCGTGAATAAACATATGTAAGAATAACATATAAAACATAGAATCATATGATCCTGAAAAAATAGGATGTTGAATCCACATATAACATGATATAAACATGATTCAAGGCTAACTTCTAATACTATATAACATGGTGGAATGTGTCCCATAACCGATTTGTTTTACTCCATAATCTCATACATAATGTCTCATGAGACAAAAAAAAATCCCAATGAATTAAATATATATCTATAAGAAACCATCATAGCAATCTCATTCATATTCATTCCACAAAAATAATCAAACATAAGGAATAGTAATAAGGGTTACCCATGGAAATAAATGGGATTCATAATCATGTCATAAGGAAAAACCAAAGGGCATATAATATTGGTATCCATACAAGAAGGGATTTAAATATTTATTCATCACTCAAAAAGTAATAATAAAAATATATCATGAATGATTATTTCCATGTAAATGAAAAACAATAAATATACTGGTTTGGTAACTTTATAAATTTCCCACTTAAGCATGGTTTTATAGAAAAGAATAAAGAGTCTTCAAAGAGGATAGAAGAATAATTATATTTATAAAACCAAAAATAAACTATTTTTTTTTATTGATAAATTGAGATACTTTTTTAAAATATTTAATTCTTGAAACATTTCATGGAGTTCACTTTAAAATAGGTAAGAAACATAGAAGTACCCTTTAATATGGTTTCCTTATCAAGAGGAATTAAGAAGGGAACCCTTTAAAATATGTATTTGTCCATAAAATAAAGATTTATTGTGAAAGATATGTATGTTTGAAACATATATAATGAATATATAATAATTATATATTTGTAATTGAGAGATAACTTTAGTCAAATAGATATAAATCATTACCCAAATGAAATAGAGAGGTTCTGAGAGATCCCTTAACTTATGTTTGAATGTGTTATGAAAATTAACTTAATGTACTAGATAATAAAATTATATTAATTGTTTTAATAATTAAAACCCTATTAAACATTTATTCGATTTATTATTATTTTATTAGGTTTATTTGTGTCCATTTTAATGTGTTATATGGTTCAATTTCAACGATTTATGAGTGTTCATTTCATGGTTTCAAGGTCGTTTCACTTGTTTATAATTTAAGATGTTCTTATAAAATAGAAATAAAACTTCATAAGATAAATTAAATGGTATTAATTTAGTTATAGAAGTTTAAATGTCCCCGTATATCATTTTTCTTACAAGATTATGATTCATTTGATAAAACGATAATGATAAATGTTTAGTTTTTTTAGCATCATGGACTTGTTTTTTTATTTAATTTTATGACTATATATTAGTTACAGAACATATAATAATTTATAATATACTTTTTAAAATATTATTTAACTATAATAATACTTTTATGAAAAGACATGAAAGTTATAATGGAAAATTTAAAAAATCAACCATGGAGATGGTTAACCGCCATAATTTAGACAACGGTTTCGTTTTATTCATTAAGAGGAAATGAGAAAAGTGATTGATATAAGATATTTCATTTCAAATATAACATTCTAGAATATAAATTATTAAATATTAATTATTCTTTGATATATAAAGTAAGTGGTCAGAATATATAATATGGAAATAAATTAAGAGATGTAGTTTGAGAGTGTTGCCTCTTAAAAATCACATCCTTAAAAGACCCCTTAATGAACATGGAATTGGTATTTGGGTAATATCAGCATAATTTTGACATATTTAGAGTGGTTATGAGATTATTTGGTAGATGTTTTAAATGATTTAAGTCTTTTTAAGATAATGGGTGGTGAGGTGTGGTGTTTATACTTGTGGAAGGGTGGTTTATAGAGATTAAATAATGATTATTTTATATTTAAAGTCAACCTCATTTTGGGGGAATTAATTTCAACAATTTTTTTTGATAATTAATATTTGAAAGGATGTTTAAGGTATAATAATACATAAAATGCCAATTAAATTTTTTAGTTTTAGGTATTTAAATCCTTTACCTTTTATCATTAACTAGTTACGCTATTTAACTTATATTGTGGTAATTGTTTTCTATGAAGGAAATTTTTTTTTGTAAAAAAAATTGAAAATTATCTTATTACATAATTTTTACCTTATTAATCCAAATATACAAATAATTTTTATATTAAATTTATAAAAGTTGTAAAAATACATTCTAGTGTAATACCCATATAACTCATGCAAATAATTTTTTTGGTTAAAATCATAGTTTTTGAAAATGATAATAATGTGATTCTAAAATATAACAACTTATGTATTATTTCATTCCATAAATAACTTTTGATAGAGAATAAGGGTTAATAAAATTGAAATTATTATCATTTAATAATTATTTCATAGTAATTATGTAAAAAATAATATTTTCACAATTTCAACCACAAATCAAAATTTTTAGAAATTTATAAAAAAAATACCCTAAGATAATTTTGAAATTATGGGTCCGAAAATTTATTTTGTTTCATTGAAATAATTTTCTAAAAATTATAATTTTAATAATTAAATAAATATACTTATTCATTTAACTTTCTCAATTTCGTATAAAAATAAACATTTTAACCATTATAAAAGTTATTGAATACTTAATTAAAATATATTAACCTGTAAAATGGGTTTTTTGGTTTATATATATTATATATGTGATTTATACTACCAGAAATAATTTTAGGATGGAAAAGTCCATTGATGAGTTTTTTTTTAATAATATTACTCCCCTTTTATGAAATTTTACCCTCAAAATTTTGTTTTGCATACTAAGGTGAAAACATATGGGGGTACTTCTCCTTTATTTCTTCCTCTGGTTCCCATGTTTCCTCTTCATATTTGGGGTTCATTCATGATACATTTACTAGGTGGGTGGTCTTATTGTATTGAACTTTATCTCAATAGTTCAATATCTACATTGGCTTCTCCTCATTTGAGAGATCATTTTCCAGCTATACCACATATAAATTCAGTATATGTGAGTGATTTATTATGTACCTCCTTAGAAGGGATATGTAAAATAAATCATGTACTTGAGACATGGTTGGTTGATGTTCTTTTAGATATTACACAGCTTCGATGCAATCAGGAATCTCAAATGGTTTTAGGTATCTTTGATTAGATTTTATTTCTTCTAAAATCTCATTACTCTCTTCAATGGATATATGAATAGGAATATGTTATCTCCAACTTCAAAACCTATCCCCTTTAACATTTTTATGCATATATCTTCTATCAAATTTTGGAAGACCTGATTTGTTGTTGAATGGTATTCACATTTTCTACTATTTTATCAACCATTTCTGGTCCCAGTAGCTTTAATTCACTAACTTCATCCCATCATGCAGGTTCTCTACTTATTTTCTTATAAAAATATTCATATGGAGCAATTTTAATACTTGAGTGGATACTATTATTTTAAGATAACTTTACTATAGGAATATACTTGTCTCATACATCTTTTAAGTTCATTGAAAATTCTCTTAACTAATCTTCCAATGTATGAATAGTTCGATCAGAACAGCCGTTAGTCTGAGGGTGATAAGTCATATAGAAGATTAACTAAGTGTTTAGAGAATGTGGAATAATTTTCTTGCACATGGAGGCAAATATCACATCTTGATTATATATAATTGATAATGGAACTCCATGCAGCTTCACCACATCCCTCATATATATCCATTAAATTTTCTCAAGTGATAATTTCTCTCTAATCTCAATGAAGTGATCGGTATTTGTAAGTTTATCCACAACAAACCATATAGAATAATTTATTCTATATTTCTTCATGAGTATAGTGAAAATTACATGGTGATTTTTTTCTATTTCCATGTAAGTATGGGTAATGGTTGTATCATCAACTCAGAATTTTTCCTTTACGACATCAATTTTTAAAATACTAAGAACTTTGATGTATATTATGTGATCTTATTCTTCATATTGTCCCACCAATCGTTCCCCTAAAGATCTTGATACGTCTTTTCACTCTCTGGGTTGATGTAAAAATATTTATCTATGTGAATCCTTCAAAATGTCCCGCTTTGTATTAGGATATTAAGGTACACATACTCGTGAAAAAATCATATGGATCCTTCCTCATTAATTTTGATCTCCAAGGATTTCCCATTTCTAATAGCTTAAACCTTCTTTTGAATCTCCATGACATATTTTTTTAGATCCTTTATCTTCTCTGAATGAGATGGTTCAGAAATAATTAGATAAATGAATTTTGATTTTCCTTCCCTTATGACTATAATATCTATCCTTTATTTGTCTATGAATATTGGATCGTTCCCAATCGTCATCATTGATAAAGTTGTAGGATCCTTTGTAATTATAGTATTTGGAACTTTATTTAATTTATCATGATGCTAGTAGATTCAACATCAAAAATCCTTGGTGAGATTTAACCATATTCGTAGGTTCATATTAATCTCCTTATGTGTGAATATATATTTTGAGGCACTTCTGATCAGTAAATATCTCACACTTCTCCCCATAAAGATAATTCCTTCATATTTTGAATTTTATGATCACTAGAAACAACTCCAGATCAAGTTTCGGATAGTTTTTATCATGAACTATCATCTAACATGAGGCATAGGCTATTAATTTATCATTTTGAATTAGTACACATCCTAATAACTTCTTTGATGCATAATTTTATAGCATAAATATTTCACCACTTGTGGGCAGTGTGAGAACTACTGTTGTGAAAAACATTACTCCCTTTCATGTTAGCTTAGATAGTGGGTTTTATAGTCATTAAAAGTTCATAAAAATAATCAATAATACCTATCTGGACCAAGTAAACTGTGGATCACCTTTAAAAAAGTTGTTCTTCGTCACTCTATAATTGCCTTTGTCTTATAAGGTTCCACATATATCCATTTTTTGTGATAAAATGTATTAATAATTATACTTCCTCCATCAAAAATTCACATTTTTATTACTTGGAATGTATATTATCTCTTGTCAAGGACTTTAACATAATATTAAAATACTCCTCATGCTCCTCCATGTTGATGAAGTATATCAGAATATAATCTATAAATACTAGGACAAATTTGTTTTCATAATATATAAATAAGCTATTAATTATGTCTATAAATATTTATCAATCACTATTTTATCCAAATGGCATCACTATAAACTCATAGTGTTTATACCTCGTTCAAAACTCAATCTTGGTAATATCTTCAATATTCATCATTAATCAGTGATATCTCAATTGAAGGTGCACCTTAGAAAAATAATTAGACCCATGTAGTTGTTTGAATAAGAAATCATTATATTGAAGGATATACTTGTTCTTTATTAGGATTTTTTTTGAACTCATGATAATCAACTCATAGGTGCATTGATCCATCTTTCTTCTTGACGAAGAGGCCCGATGCACCCCATGATAAAGAACTAGTGCATATGAAACCCTTATCCAGATTATCTTATAACTACTTATTTAATTATTATAATTAAATGGTGTTCATTCTACAAGGTTTCTTTAATATGGGAAGATATATAGCGACCCCTGCCTTTTAGACATATCATTTCAAGATTTTAAACATAATTATCTAGAAAATTGCAATCAAAGGATCATAAATTCTGGTGTCATTGTAAGATTGGGAACATAATTAAACATCATGAAAACATATTTTATTTAATATCTATATGTATCTACAATATTACATTAATCTCTAATGTCATCATAGGATAACAAGGGAATACATGAACAAAAGGGATGAGCTAAAAATCCCAGTGAGGAAATACACATAGGAATAAAACATATCACATGGGTTGAAAGGCATGACATAATGGCATAAAATTCATGGAACATGAATGAACATAAGAAATGAATAAAATTTATAACAAGGGAACATATAATCATGGAATCACAGTAATGTGGAAAAATCATATAACATGACATAAACATAATTCAACGCTAACCTCCAAGACTATGTAACATGGTGGACAAGTCCTATAAAGGAATTAGGTTCACTTTCTATCCCATTATGGAATATCATGAGAATAAACATTACCCGAATATATTGGAGTGATATCTGGGTGAACCCATTATTACATTTTCCTAATTTTGTGTTTCACATTAAGAATAAACATAAATGTTACCCATGTAAAGAAATGGGTATCATAATCCATTCACATGGCATAAAAATGAGCATATCATAAATTTTTCAATGAAAGAAAGGATTAAAAACATAAATGGAAATTAATAAGAAACAATATTCAGGTATAATGATAATTTATGCCCAATTTAAGTGTGAAAATGTTAAATGAGTGCTTATGAAACATTATAAATGAAACATTTTAGTGCGGTTTAAGGAAGATCTTAAAGATAATTCAATGTGGAAAAGGAATATTTGTTTTTATAAAACCATAAAATAACCAATATGGTTTTTAATGATAAAATGAGTGGTTTTAGAAAAATAATTTTGGATTAAAATTATTATGGTGTGTACATGGAATAGGTAAGAAATTATGAAGTTCGATTGAATTGGGCTTGCTTGTTGGGAAGAATTAAAAAAGAAACCTTTATAAAACATGTATTACACCATCAAAGAAGTATGATCTGATCTGAATACATGATTCTAGAACATATAAATGGAATTTGAAAAAATTATATAAAATTGAATAAGAATTTCATTATGGTGATGAGAGATAAAGAGTTACACGAATGGAAAATAGAGGTTGGGGTAGAATCTCTTACCTTATGTCTGAAATGGTTATGCACTTGATATTAATGTCCTGAATAATCAAATAAAATTCATTAATAAATAATTATATAAAATTTTCAACATTTATTTAATTTATTAAAATTTTATTAAGTACATTTATAGCCTTTTTGATAAGTAATAGTGTTTAATTTCATCGTTAAAGAGTGCTCATTTTCTTATTTTTCATGATTGGTTATCTTATAAAAGAGTGTGAAAGTTTATGTAAAACAGAAATAGAAATATAGAACGAAATTCATAAGATATTAATTAAAATCCATAATGTTAAACTATCATATAAATCATTCAGTTATATATTATGATGATTAATCAATAGATAAAATGTTAGTGATAATCGTATGGATTATATTGGGTGATTTTTTGATAAGCATAAAATTGTTTTGTTTTATTATTTAACATCATGTGTATATAATGATTCCAAAACATTACATTGTATTTAATTCATATATAATAATTTTTTTACTATAAAAATGATTCCATGACTAGCCTTGAATGTGTTAATGGAAATTGAAAATTTTCCATCCTTGTAGTCAATAAAGTAACCCCTCATGAACAACATTTTCATTTCTAGAATAAAAGGAAGGAGAGACTGTGTTTGATGATGTATTATTCCCTTATCGTAAAAAATTATAGTTTATGTAATTTTCTGTAGTTTTCATTCCATTTTTATTAAGGGAGGTGATGATAGAATAAGCAAATAATATAACTTGAAAAGAAAAAAAATGAATGAGGAATTTAACTCTTCAATTTCTCCTCCTTGAGAACATCCTTTAGGAAAAAATATTTGTATTTTAATTAGACCAAGAGGTAATTTAATTGTGGGAGAGTTTTGGGAATATATTTGAGAAGAATTTTGACAATGATAAAATTTGGGGAGGTGTGAGGAGTAGTGGTGGTGAGGGTGGTAGTTATAGGGAAGGAGATGGTTGTTTTCTCATTATTTAATTCATTAGTTTGTTATTTTTCCTCAAAACTATGAATAGTTTTGGGAATTATAACAAAATAATGAATTGAAGTTATATATTATGGTTCTTAAATTAGTGATGTCTCAAGTAATCGTGTCTTTAACTTTTAAGGTATATATATATCATAAATTACTGTATTTTACTCTTTACCAAAAATTAAATTATTTTAAAAATATCCCAATAAATAACCCTAACCATTTTTAACTTGTAAAATTCAAAAATGAACTCCATTTTATAAAAATAATTTTATAAAATGAGATATTTATTTTTAAATTAAATTCATCATTTACTTGGAAAATACCAATTTTAAAATTATAACTGCTTCTTTAATACTTTGAAAAATTAAATATGAACTCATAAAATTATATTATAATCATAAGATAACAAAATATTAATTTATGAATAATTTTCATGGAAAAATATTTTCTTTTTAATCATTATATAAATTATAAATTTTTAATTAAATATTTATAACATACAAAAATACCAACACATAATTAATAATTTTTTAAACATTTTTTACTTATAATGTCATATAATTATATCATACTTTCATTATAGGATTCCTAAATTTTATTTATACATTCATGTGTGATGTTACTATTATATTTGAAATATTAATATTCTTAATGTTCATATTACTATTCCAAAAGTCATGTTACTATTCAATTGGTATATGATTCTTAACTTCTAAAAATACCATTTATTTGAATATTTATTCATTTATACATTTTTATTCAATTATTAATGTGATTTATACTAAATGAAATAATTATAAGAATGAAATTTTCATTAATTAAAATTCTAGGTCCTTACATTCATCCCCCCTTTTTAAATTTCACTCTCAAAATTTTGTTTTACATTCTATGTTGTAAACTAGTGTGGGTACTTGTCACGACCCGTCCTCGGGGCCCGTGTCGTGACTACCCCAAGCCCGCCTTCCATAGGCCAGGGGCTGGCGACTAGAACCAAGGCGTAAATCCCAATAAAAGGGAAGGCATTGCCTTTGTAAAGTAAAAAAACACCACAGAGCAAGCAAGCAGTAGAAGTAATCACTATGTAAAAATTGAGTACAACAGTAAGTGCGGAAAGTAAGTGGGCCAGTATACAAACCCGAACTGAAAGTAAAGTACAACTGGAAAGAGAAAACAGCAACTGAAAAGTAATGCCGCAGCGTCGAGCCGTCCACCGGAAGTCCCACCTGAAGGGTGGGTACATATGGCCTCCACAGCTCCTAGGGTCCAGCCGTCCACTCCGAGTACGTCCCGCCCAGTGGTCCACCTCCAGGTATTGTCCTGCTCCGCAAGCCTCCACCACGATCAGCGTTGTCCGTCGTCTGCAACCAACACAACATAGTGCAGGCATAGCCCGTGTAGGGGTGAGTATACGCTACTCAGTAGGGACCCTGATACCCCCGAAGGTCTCCCAGAATCCACAAAGGTTAATCCACAAAGGAAAGATACAATCATGAAGTAACATCCAACACTGCTTAGGTATATGCCCATACATATACCTAAGTCATCAATTCTCGCTCGGCTCCAACATCCAAGCTCAAGTACAACCCATCCCACACAAGAAAGAAAAACGTAAATCCACACAGGATAGCACAACACAATCCACAAAGGAAAGAAAAAACAGGATTCAGCTCACACAGGAATACTACTTTGTAAGATGATAGAGATGATCAGATGTATCCACTGATTCATCTAAGCCGTCGGACCCACAAAGGATCTGTAGGTACTAACCCCCGTAATGAACCACACAGGATCGATCATGAAGTTGAACCCATATCTATTGGGAAACTCTTTATCCATCAAGTACAGTGGTTATTCCGCTACAACCAAGCGCTTCCCTCTTACCTTGGACTGCTGTAGTACTCCACCAATCGAGTACTGTGGGCCTGCTGCTACAACCAAGCACTTCCCACCATGGGTCTGCCACTACAACCAAGCGCTCCCCCTCATAGCCTCTAGAGATACTCCTTCTGTTGAGTACCATGGGTCAGCCGCTACAACCAAGCGCTCCTCCGTCGTGGGTCTGCCGCTACAACCAAGCGCTCCCCCGTGCTGCTACAACCAAGCGCTCCTCCGTCATGGGTCTGGCGCTACAACCAAGCGCTCTCCCTCATAGCCTCCAGAGGTACTCCTTCTTTTGTGTACCGCGGTTCTTCCGCTACAACCAAGCGCTCCTCCGCCGTGGGTCTGCTGCTACAACCAAGCGCTTCCCACTGGGCAATCCGTAACACACCGAATCGTCCGATCAGCAGTCGTCAAGTCTCAACCGGCTCTACGGTTTCCGCACACAGCATGCTTGTTCCCGGAGGGTCCACTCCACGAGCTAAGAGTTCTATGCATCAACTGACACATAGTTCGTATTTGATGTATCCCAAAAGTACCGTAGTGGTCACTACAGAACCCACGGAAGATTCACGTACTGTTGTCATTGTCATCGCAGACGCAGCCAGCTCTAGGGTTCTCGCACATAGCAAGCTCGTTTGGGAGGGTCCGCTCCATGAGCCGAGTGGCTGATACATCAACTTAAACATAGTCCAGAGTTGATATATCCAAAAGTTCTAAATCGTCAACAGGAACTCAACATCACAGACGGCGCGTCAATCGGACGCCTGGTCTGAGAGTTATTGGCTTTTTTGTCCCAGGGGCCCGGTTGGTTTTTAAAGAAAAACCAAACCGACCATACTCCACCTGCATCCAAACCTCGGGCGGAGTAATCCAAAAGATCTGTCTCACTTAGAGAAATCCAACAAAGTTGACAGCACGTCAATCAGACGTCCGGAGCTCAAGATATAAGCGTTTCTGCTCTGAGGTCCCAGTTGGTTTCGTTTACGAACCAACCCGGCCAAACCCAAAGTAGACCAAAACCTTGGTTGTGATATACCGAAACGACCGTCTCAATCCAAGGATCACATCTCCACTAACGGTGCATCGATGGGAGGTCCGTAGCTCAGGTTATGAGCAAAAGACTGAAAAGGTACGAAAATGGGGGGTCTGGGCCCGGACCGACCCGGCCCAACCCCCCCTAGGTCGGCCCGAACCGGGTGACCCGACCCGGGTCTGGGTCCGACCCGAACGGCGCGGCCCGGCCCAGTGGTCCGGCCGGGCGGCTCGGCCGGCGCGCTGGCACGGGCCAGGCGCCGCGCAAGGCAGCCGCGGCCCCCCGCGCAGGGGCCGCTCTGTGACACCCTGACGCGGCTTAAGCCGCGTCCCTCCTCCACGGTCCCGCATGGCCGCGGGACAGGCCAGCGCCGCTGCGCCTTCAGCCACGGTGGGTCTTCCCAGCGGCTTGTCGAGCGCCGCCGCATCCTGGCGGTCGGCCGCTGTCGGCCGCCGTGCCGGCGTGTCGTGCCGGAGGGGGCTTCCGCGGACCACCGGACGCGCTCCGGTGGTCCGATTTGCACGCGGTCTTTTCCAGTGCTCGTCCCGGCACTCGTTCTTCACTTCAAGGCCTTCAAAATTAACTTGCGGCCCCGTTTTTCATTGCCCGACAATCCGCGCAGAACAAACAAAAGGGCGGTGGGTTCAGACTTGTTCGTTGGTCCGCACCCACGGCGTTAGCGGTATTTAAATTCTCACAACAATCATATTTAACAACCGGGGATATAAATCACAAAGATTTAAAAGGAACAACCCCTACCTCTTAGTTGTCTTCGGACGAGAGTTCTTCGTGAAATTGATCGTCACGGAAGAATAGGATCATCGCGTTGCGGAAAGGCGTCGCGTCGTCGCAGAACACAGTGTCGTGTCGATGATCTCTGAGGGTTAAAGAAAACACACAGATTTAATTTCACGAATTAAATCCATGTTGAGGATAAAATCCTCAAAGGAAAAGTTAAAAGATCCGCAATCTCCTCCCTCAAATAGTTCATCAAAGATTTTTCGCGGGAGGAGAATCGTCGCAGAAGAACATCGGGGAAGGAGAATCGTCGGCGTCGTGGTACATGACGTCGCGTCGTCGATCTCCGAGGGTTCGGCGTTCTTCGTCACCTTTCGTCGAAGGCCGGCGTTCTTCGCATTCTTCGTGTTCTACGCATTCTCCATGAAAGAGGATGAAGATACAGTTCTCCAAATCCTCTCAACAAGCAACCTGTCAACAAAAAAGGGGTGTTGGTCTTATTTTATTATTATGCCAACAGTTTGAAAAAAAGGATAAGAAACGAACCATAAATTTGGTGTATTAATGATAACGACTTAACAGTCCATTTAATAGGAGTGTTAAGAGTTTTAGAAAATGCACCAGTTGACTTTCACTAATGAGGAGTTTGCGTGGGTGCGTTACTTAGAAGAAAAGAAACGGTGGGGCTCGTGCGGGCCCCACCTCACAAATATCCTACCAAGAGGGAAGGATATTTTGGGTTCCACCCTATCCGCTTCAACTCAGCTTAAGCAACTTTAAGTAGCATTAAGTGGCTTTAAGTGAAATAAAATAAAGTTGTCACACCACTTTATTTTATATTCTTCACTTAACCCCCAAAAATTAGAACCCACACTAGAGCAAACACAACTCCGGAAGAGGAGTTTCTAAGAAAATACTGGCGCTGCGATTCCATCGGTGCCCTCGGAATTCGATTCTGAGCACCGGTTCAAAAGTTATAAAAACCCGCTCGGTCTTTCACCGAACATACCTGAGGCAAACATCGGAAAATGATTCCGGGCACACTGGGCCTCAGAATCATGTGCCGTTAGAAACTGTTTTCTTGTAAAATCCCAAAGAAAATTAAGAGAAAAAATTTCCTTGAAATTTACGGGTCTTTATAGTACTTATCCTTCATCACTTCCTTATATTCCTATGTTTCCTCTTCTTACTTATGGTTCTTCTATTGTACTTTGACTAGGTGTGTAGTATTGTTTCATATAACCATGTCATTATGATCCCAAATCTTAACTAACCATTCCTCATATGAGAGATCATTTTCCAACTGTACCACCTCTGAATTCAATGCATGTGAAGGATCTTGTATGTACTTCCTTTAGAGTAATATGTGTAATACATTGTGTACTTGATACATGGTTTGAGGAATTGCTATTCTATAGGCCAAAGCTCCAATATGATCAAGAATCTCAAAGCAGCCAATGTTCCCAGTACTTATCATTCCTTTCTTACCAAATCTCATTACCTCTTCCATAGAGATATGTGAAGGAATAATATGTCTCCATCATTAAAATCAAGGTCACATCAATAATTGTATGTATAGATATTTTGTCGGCTTTAGTTTGCCTTGATGTGATACTAAATGGTGTTCACCTTCTCTAAAATTTTAGGTCCATGAAGCTTACGTTCTCCAACTATATAAAAGAATGTTTTCATTCTATGTCTTTTCCCATAATGTTCTTCTTAAAGAGACATGTGGATGCTCGAGCAGAAACTATTTTTGTAAGAGAACTCATCAAGAGGTAGATATTGGTCCCATCATACATCTAAGTCTATAGAACACACTCTCAACATGCCTTCTCATGTTTGAATAGTCCTATTTTATTTACCATTAGTTTGAGGATGATAGACCGTACTAATGTTCAGATCAGTTTTTAGAGCATATTGAAGACTTTTCTAGATCATTGATGTGAATATCAGATCCCAATCAGATAAAATTCATAGTGGTACCCCATGTAGCCTTACGAGTTCTCTAATATATATATATATATGTTCAAGTTTATCTAGTGAAAAATCATCTTGAATTACGATAAAGTGAGTTGTCTTTATGAGATGATCCACTACCGCCCATATATAATTGTTTCCTTTGGTTGTCTTCAGAAGTCCAGTGAAAAGTACAAGGTAATGTTCACCCACATCCATGTTCTTATCGGTATTAGTTTCATCAATCTGATATAGTTTTCCTTTGGGACTTCCATTGCTGATATACCAAGAACATTGACGTATACTTAGTGATATGCTTTTTCATATTGGATGACTAATAATTCTCTTGTTTATATTGATACATATTTCTGCTCCATAGGTAAATAGATAACTTTGAGCTATGTGCATCATTCAATATATTTTTATTTATTTATATATCTCAAGTTACATGTAGTCATGTCCCAAATTTTACAGCTCCAAATATGAGAATTTCTTCTTTCTCATAGCTTCCTCCTTCTTTGGTATTTCCATATCATTTCTTTGAGCATCCTTTATTTTATTTAAAAGGTATGGTTGAGTAAACATTTGAGAAAGGATTTATTATGTTACTTCCATGAAGATTCTCATGTAGATCCATTTTAGGTCTATGATGATTGGATCCTTATCAATTATAATCATTGATAAAGACGGGGGATCCTTTCTACTAATAGCATCTGTTACCTTATTTTCCATACTGGGATGGTAGTGAATTGAGCATTCATAATCCTTTTGGAGATCTAAGCATCTCCACTGGTGTATATTAAGCACATTATGTGTGAATATATATTTGAGACTCTTTAGATTATTATATATCTCATACTTCTCCCCAAAGAGATAATGTCATTATATTTCCAATTAAAACATCACAGCTTCCACCTCAAGATCATGTGTAGGATTTATTTTCTCATTAATTTTCAACTCCTTGAGTCGTAGGATTTCACTATGTCATTTTTCATCATTACACAAACTAATCTCTTCTTTTCAAAATCATTTTACACCACAAAGAGTTCCCCACTTATTGAAAGTGTGAGTATCAGTGTTATGAAAATCCTATTCTTCAACTCTTTGAAGAAATGTACACATTAAATAGTTTTGAAAAACATTACTCCTTTACAATAAATCATGGTTGGTGGGTTTGAAAATCATGATAGGTTCTTCACACTTCAGTGATAATTCCCATCTACATGAAAGAATCTATATAAATCCATTATAGATGTTGTTTTGTGCCACTCTTCAATTGACTTTGGCTTTGAAGAGTCCACAAATATCCCTTTTTTGGTGATTACATTCCCCAATAATGATTCTACCTTCATCCAAAACTCACATTTAATATACTTTTTATATAGTTTCTCCATTCTTAAAGTCTTCAACACTATATTCTAATTCTCTTCATGTTCCTCCTTTCTCTTAAAGTATATTAGAATATCATCCATAAAGACTGAGATAATTTTTTTAGGTAATTTATAAAGACTCTATTCATTAATTCCATGAAAATTATTGGATCATTAGTGGGTCTTAAAAGAATCACTATGAACTCAAAGTGTCCATAACTTGTTTGAAAGGAAGTAATGGGAATATCTTCCTTCCTCACCAATAATTGTTGATATCCTGGCCAAAGGTCCACTTTAGAGAAATAAAAATCCCCATGTAGCTAATCAAACAAGTCATCTATCAGTGGAAAGGGATGCATGTTCTTTATCATGATTTTGTTGAGGTCCTGATAATCAATGCAGAGGTGCATTGATCCATCCTTCTTTCAAACGAAGAGTACTGGTGCACCTCCTGGTGAAGCACTCTAGTTTAAGAAACCCTTTTCCAAATTCTCCTTTAACTTCTTATTTAGTTCTTCAATCTCAATAGTTTCCATTATATATGGTTTCATTTATATATTCATAGATCCAAGAATAATTTCATTTGATAACTCAACCTCTTGATCAGGAGGAAGACTAGGAAACTCTTCAATGAATATATATGTTTAATCCCTCATGATGAACATGTCTTAGAGCATGATTATCTCCTATACCTCAACCATTTTTGCTAGATATTCAAGCTCATAAGGTAACAATATTCACACCTAAGATGATTATTATAAGGAGATTCATCTTCCTCCGTACACTTGTACAAGATTGGATGATGCTTTAGGAAGTTAATACTGATCTCCCTTTCCAGACAGTCGATGTTTGATTTGTATAAAGATAGCCAATACATGCCCAAAATAGAATCAAAATCTACCAAAGAGTGTATGACTACAATTTCTAGGAGTTTAGTCCATTGATTTTTATTTTGGAGGAGTTATCAACTTTAGATGTGGTAATTTACCCATTTTTTGTTCTCATAGATAACTCATCCTCAAAATTTTTTGGTGGTTTCTGAATAGATCTACTAAACATGAATGATATGAAAGAATAAATAGAACTAGAATAAAATAGTACATTCAATATTCAAGAATGAATAATCAGAATACCTATCACTACCTCATTTTCAGGATCCACATAAGTAGTAGTGATATAATATCAACTTCCTTGTAGCCTTGTCAATTTTTTTTGTTGATTTCCTACAACATCCATTGTCTTAGGGAAATAGTTTGCATAATTCCCATGTTCCTTATAGTTGAAACACCTAATTACAGGATGAGTGTTGATCTGAACCTTCCTTTATGACTTTACATTACAGAGATTATTCATATCTCTTCAGTAGTTATTATCCATATTCCCTCATCATATACATTTGAGGCATCTCTTGGTTCCCTTTAAGCTATTTCTAGTATGCTTCTTCCCACACTTTTGACATGTGGGGTGTAGGGTCTTCTTTCTATCATGGGATTTATCACCCATAGTAAACTCCAATTTCTTGTTTTTGTTCATCGGGCATATGAGACAACTAAGATTATATGATCTCCAATTCAACCTTGAGGGCACAATGGACAATCCCCTCATAAATATTGAAGTCTTGAATTACCAACACTTTTTATAGACTCTTCTTTATTACGATAAATAAGTGATCCGCCTTTTTTAGTGTTCAAGAAAAATCTAGAGGCATATCTTGAAATTATTGTGAAGTTTTCATTGTACCCCTTAATAAACTCTTCTTCCTTATGCTTTGGTCTAAGTAATTCCATTTCTATCTTGAGATGGAGGGTTCGAGAAACATATTTATTTAAAACAATTCTTGAAATTTTACAATTACATAGAGTAAATTTCCCCATTAAACTTTTTTTAACTGATTAGTGTCCACCATTGACTAGCTTACCCATAAAAATGATAGACTTTTAGCAAAACATTCTCTTTTTTCTAAGCACTAGTTGATAAAAAATATCTTCTTAAGGGAGTTAATCCATTATTCTACGATGAGGGGATTAGAAGATCCACTAAACATGGGAGACCTTTTATGCATGAAGTATTTGATAGAAACATTCTATTTTTTGAGAAGTAGGGTGTTCCACATGATTCGAGATATTATTCATAACTTGATCTAGCTAAGAAAGTTTTGTCATATTGTTTTGAGCACCCTTTCCCATCATATTTGGCATATCATTAGAAAAATCATCACACTACCTATCTCATTTATTATTGTCATGGGTTCTTCTATTTCCATACATTAACTAAGAAAATGAATGTATAATTATAGATATTAAATACTTAGATAATATGATTATAATAAGATAAAATTGAAAAAGGAAGGATAAAATTTTAAATAAAAACAATATCCAAACATTTGATTACATAGGTTTCAATCTAGGTTATACATTATATATATTCCCACATATATTCTTATGGTATTGTTTCCTTAATAATAGTTCATAATCAGCTTATTAATTTACCAATGCATTTCCCTAAGGAGTTTTATACCAGGTGTGTAGTAAGGCCTTTTGTTGTGTACTAGGTTACCCAGAGGCAAGACCTAAACACCTTTTTATAGTTGTTACTCATATGTACATATATTCCAAAACCACTTACACCTATAGTATCCAGATACAGATTTATTTTTTTGGTAAAACACTAACTCTATACTGACCAAAATTTAATTATTTTTTCTTATAATTAGTCTTATCCCCAAGGTTTTCACTATATTTTTCTAGTCTTAATATAAAAAATAACTGAAGCATTCTTCTGATACTAACTATATAGACCCTATCCTTTTAAACATATCATCACATGATTTTAAGCATAATTAATAATCAAATTCCAATCCAAGGATCATAAAATCTTGTGTATTTGGAAGATTGGGTAAATAATTAAACATCATGAAAAAATATTTGATTTAATCTCTATATTGATCTCCTAACATCCATTGAGCTCCTATATATACATAGGATAACCTAGGGAATACAATAAAAAAATTTATGAGCTAAAAGGCCTAGTAAATAAATAAGCATAAGAATAGAACATAGCACATGGGTTATAAGGAATAATATGATGGCATAAAATTCATGGAACATGAATAATTATAATAAAAAATAACATTTATAAAAAGGGAACACATAATCATGGCATTATAGGAATTCGGAAACATCATATAACATGAAATAAAAATAACATAAACATGTGTCAGGGATAACTATAAAGACTATATGACATGCTTCACAAAGTCTAACAAAGAAATTGGGTTCACTCCATGTCCAAAAATGATGTCACATGATACTAAACATTACCCAATTCGTTGGAGCGCTAATTTGGAAAACCCATCATCACATGTTCATGAATATGTGTGCCACATGAAGAATAAACATGAGGGTTTCCCATGGATAGAAATGGGTATCATAATCATGTCACAAGTAATAACAAATGAGAATATCATAAATTTTTTCATGATAGAAAGGCTTCAAAACTGAGCTGGACATTCATAAGAGTAAATATGCATTGATTATGACAATTGATGTCCAATTGAAGTGAAAAAATGTTAAATGAGTGATTAAGAAACATTATAAATGAAACATTTTAGTGAAGTTTAAGGAAAATATTAAAGAGAATCCAAATTGTAAAAGGAATATTTGATTTCATAAAACTAGAAATTTATCAAGATAGATTTTAATAATAAAATGTTGTATTTTAGAAAAAAATAATGGTGGATTAAAATAGATTATAGAGTGCACTTGTAAGCAGATAAGAAATTAGTAATTTAACTTGAATCGGGTTAGCGTATTGGGATGAATTGAATATGTAACCTTTCTAAAACATGTATTACCCCATAGATGAGGGATGATCTAGCATGAGGATGAATCATTAGATGAAATGTTAGTGATAATAATTTGTATTATCTTGGGTGGTTTTTTTCTCATAGTGATCTTGTTTTGATTTATTATTTAACATCATGTGTATATAATGATTACAGAGCATTACATATTTTGTAATAAATACAGAATAAGTTGGTTTAACTATTAAAATGGTTTTATTAGAATATTTTAAATCATTAAAGGAAAATGAAAATTTGGAATCCTTGGAAGAAATAAATTAACACCTCATGAACAACATTTTCATTTCATTTATAAAAGGGATAGAGGAAGGAGTTTTCAGATGGATTATTCCATTAGAATTATAAAATTAAATTATATGTATGGTAATTTAATTTTCATGACATTTTTTAAGAGGGGATGTGAGGATATAATAAGAAAATAAAATAAATTGAACACAAAATAAAAGAAAAGGAATGAGGAATTGACTTCTTGAATTTCTCCTCCCTGAGAACCTCTTTTTGGAAAAGGATTGCATATTTTAATGAGACCAAGAGCTTCTGGATGTTTTGGAGAGGTTAAGAACAAGATTTCAGTAGAATTTGGATGAGTCTCATGTAAGGATTTGGATCTTAATTTTCTATAGGTATCTTTATTTTGGGATGTTTTGTATGAAAAATGATGAAATAGGAAATTTCTGAAGTACATGTTGTGTAATTTTGTGTACACATAATATACCTAGTTGTTGTGTGTTTCCATGTACTAGTTGTGTAACAGCTGAGTATATGGTCATGTAGGTGACCTGAAAGATTTCCTAAAGTGGGATGTGATTGAGGCTAGTACACAGTGTGTACAATAAATGAACACATTGTGTACTTTTATATTGAATTTTTAGATTGGAGCGAGGCTATGTCTAATATACAGAAAGATATTCTTCTTCCCTCGGTTCATAGTGGAGAATGGCGTACGGCTGATGATCTTTGAGATCCTCCCATTCTTCCGTCTGAGATCTCATTGAGACGCCTTTGGGTGCGTTAGATTCCCACTGGTGAGTTATCTCTTTTCCTAGATACTCTCTTCCGGATTTCTCCTCTCTCTTGAGTGATCAAATGTTGAACAATTTTGACCTTTTTTAAGATCTACGATGTTCTAGGTCGATCCAAGGTACAATGTTCTAGAGTGTTCTTCGTAAAACATTGAGGTGTGTGGTTTGTTCCTTTATTTGATTGACTTTGGATTATATATTTTTAAAGTAATAAATACCCATGTTTAGGGTATTGCGTGTTTTTCAATATAACCTAATTTAAGACTCGTTATGGTGTATCTGATGATAATGGTATGTTTGATTACAAATAAGGTTTTATACCTTGATTATGGATGTGTTTCCCATGTTTGTCCGATTATGACCATTTTGTCTAGAAAGCATGTTAGGATTGATTTTTTTCTATGCCTAATTTTTTAGGATAAAGTTACTGTTTATTTGAGATGCCTGTGTTTGCATTGAGAAAGTATGACCAAGGGGAATTGACTGTGAGAGCTTCTCGAGGTACGGTTTTTTATGTATAATTGTTGTTATGATTGAATAGAGGTATTGACTATGAGAGTTGTCATGGATTCATTGACCATAGGGGTTATACCGTGAGAGATACCCAAAGGGTTGTTATTATTTAAATTTTGGACCATAGGTCATTGAATGTGAGAGCTACCATGGGGTCATTATATTATATTGTTACTAGGTTATTCAAGGGGTATTGACCATGAGATCTACCCAGGTGGTCATTTGAAAATGAGTAATTCTATATAAGACCAAAGGGGGTAGAGTATGTGAGCTTTCCCATAGGTTCATTATTTATTGAATTGTTGATATGTTGAACTAGATGGGTCGGACTATGAGAACATTCCTAGAGGGTTTATTTTGAATAGTTGGATGATTGTGATGAGTCTTCCAAGCCAAATTATAAGATTGGACTTGATATTACTTTATTATTTAGATGGTCTTTTGAGAAGTCTGTTTATTATTCTTATATAGGATATGCAGATCTTAGGCTATATCCTGAGGTTACATTATTCGATGGTTTTAATAATTTATAAATTAAAATGAATGTAATTGAAAATTTTAGGATTTTTTAAGGTAGGGTACTCCTTAGTTTATTTCTTCATTTTCTCATATTATCATATATATATATTCACTGATAGTTAGAAATATATCTTTTGGTGGTTTCCTACTGGGATACATTTCACACCCTGTTTCGGTCATGCTTTTAGACACAAACATATTATATAGTTGTAGGTATTGCTGAGGGAAATATCCCTTCTTCATCATGTACTTGATTGATGTTGGATCTGAAGAGCATGGGACCAAGCTAAGGCTTGTGATGATACTGGAGTTTATAATTTTCTATAAATTGGTTTTAGTAATGTATTTACAGCATTGTGACTTTTTTGGATTCTTTCCTAGATACTTGTGACATGAATCGTTATATATATATATATATATATATGACGTAGTTGTTTATACTATCATCCTTTCGATGTTTACACCTATTTATGGTATTACTGCTCCATCTATTGTTTTAGTATTTTTTTCCATTATGTATACTCTGGGAATGAGGAAATAGTATTCCCCAATGTCTTACCTTGTCCTTCACTACTAGTTGGAAACCTCTGGCATTTGGGAAAATGTGCTTCAAGTTATGTGCCCAACCAGGTACAGGGAACCTTTAGGAGAGACCAGGAACCGAGACGTAACAATGTGGTATCAGAGTTTTGGTTCTTTCTTACATTGTCTTACTATTTGGAGCCTATAGACAGGTATGGTAAGGAATGTGTGGTAGGTGATATTTTGTGCCCGGGAGTAGCTAACTGATGTATGGTGAAAAGCCTAGTTTCCTAGAATATTGCAATTTCAATGGTTTTTCCATTGTTATAGCTGATTTGATTTCATTTTTTTGTGTCTCACTTGATTTGTGTTATTATCACTGATATTATTGAGGTTCTATTTCTATTTTTACCTGATGAGATGAGGTTATTCCATCTCATGAATCATATAAGAACTTGATAGTGATCACATGTCATTCCATTTAGGGTGAATTATTGATTGCATGTTGTTGGGATAGATGTTGTGCTAGATATGCATGTTGTTTGGATAGATTTTGTGATATAATACTTTCTATTTGATATAGTATTTCTAATATTAATGTTACATTTGTATGGATTCTAAATTTTGGTAACTGAGGTGTTATGGTCCCTCTTGTATCTAAATTTAGTGGATCATATTTTAACTTTAGTTGAATTTTGTCAAATTATTTTGTAAATAACGATACAAAACATTTATTTGAAGGAGTATGGGCTCCCATGGGTCAAAAAATTTCATGATGTAGACAAAATTCTAGGTTTTTAAGGGTTTCAAAGAAGTTTCATCGGCCTACTATCTATAATCCCATACAACAAGGCGTCTGGTGTTATGAATACATGATATGTGTTATTCTTTTCTAGAAGAAATAGTTTTTCTTAAGTACATGTTGTGTAGTCGTTAACCATGTGACTGATTGTGTGATCAGAGAAACGGGGATGGGAAACATTGGTGGAAAACATCATGTACTGGGATTACATGATGTGTTGTAAAGACCGTGTGTCCGGTCGTGGGACTAACGACATAGGTGGATGGAACTTAAGTGATAAATGTTGTGTCTAGGGTAAACACACCATTTACTATTACCCAAGAGAAAATAGTTTGGTTTTCCATGTAGAAGTACTTGGTAAAGAGGTCAAATTTAATAACACCCTATGTCTCAAGAGGAACACATCGTGTGTAGGGGTGTAACCTCTCCAGGTTTGGGAAAGGTACATGCCCATGTTGAAATGTAAGGGAACACATCGTGTAGTGGTTCTACATGTCGTGTAACCTAATTTTTTAAACCATGAATGGTTTCATCCCATGTTCCTTTATTGAACTAATATGTTTTTATCATTGGTGATCTTAAACTGAGGTGTAAGCATGACCTTGTAGATTCATCACTCCAAGACATCCTCCAGTTATATGCTAGATATAGTTAAATGATTAGACACCAGATATGGTAGATCAGGGACTACCAGCAGATCCTCCCATCATGCAAATTTTGGAATGAGCTGTTATACTAGACATAGATGCTGATGCAGATTTCTATGATGTATTTTTAATGATGTTATATACTTTCTTAGGAGCACGACATCATTCCCAATGTATGGAAGAGCTAATTCGGGTGTTCTAGCAACATCATCCCCACATTTCTTCATGGGACGGAGGACCATAGGCTGTAGAGTCATTGTTGGAGGTCATTCTTTATGTCCTTGAGAATCTATATATGCCTATGGAGAGGAGCCGATGTTTTATACATAAATAATATGTGATTATTTCAAGATATAGTGGGATTTTATCTCATAGGTGGGAAATCATCAAGATATGGTTTGGGAAGAGTTTTAGAGGACCTTCTATGACTACTTCTACCCCAAGATGTTGAGGGAAAACCAAACATGAGAGTTCAAGTAGTTCTAGTAGGTATATCTTTCAGTGATGGATTACTCTTCTCATTTTACAGAGCTTCAACGCTTCGCACCTATTCTAGGAGGTGATGAGTTATCATTGTCAAGGAAATTTGAGGATAGCCTCAGGTATGACATCTAATCGTAGGTTAATGACTTCAAGATTTATTTGGAGAATGCTATAGTGAACCAAGAATTGATTATTTAGTGCAATCTGAGTGATTTGGGAGCTACGAGCCAGAGCGGTTCAGCATCTAGGGTTGGAACTCCTTCGACGGATAGCAGGAAGCATCGTAGGGATCTTACACATGATGTTTCTTTAGGTATCCAAGTGGTGTGCTACCAGTGCAGAAAGAGTAGGAATATGATACCTCGGTGCCTGAGAGGCCCAGCTGAGTGTCGATCTTATGGCAAGATGGGTCATCTTCATCATTTTTGGTGGGTGTTATCACCATCCATGAGCTATTGGAGTTCTGCTATGACTCCAGATTCAGGAGTAGGACCACCAGTTCATCATTAGAAAGGGAACTAGAGTTCCTCTTGTCGTTCGGGATGAGGATGAGTTCATTGTCGCCGTATCCAGTTTGCAGGCTTTCAGTGATAGTAGGTTGGGTTAGCATAGGGTAGTAAAAAAGGGTTGCAGGGCCACAATATAGGTCAAACTTTTGTGGTAAAGCAGACCTATCTGGAGAAGGATCTCATACCCACCATGCTTAAAGGTACAATTCTAGTTTCCTCTGTTTTATCTTCTACTCTTTTTGATACAAGGGCTTCCCATGGTTTTATATTTATTGCTATTGTGTAGAGCCTTTGTCTCTATATCATTACTTGTAAGTATTTTATGATGTTAGAAACTCCGTTAAGGATTAGGATTGCTAATGTTCGTCAGTAGAAGGAGTTATCTCTTGATTTTAATGGGTGTCCCTACTTGGGTGGCCTCTATGTATTATAGATGAGAGGCTTCGATGTCATTCTCCAAATGGATTGGTTAATCTCTTTCCAAGCCTTCATTTACTACTATCTCAACTGTGTGAGTTTCACACCACCAAAGGGTGGGACTTTTCGACCCAAGGGTGAATGGGATGTTCTGGTGAGATGAGATGGACCCAACTATCATTGGTTGGGAGGAATTATAGCCTTGATTACTAGTTTATATATGTATTACTAGGGGACTTCAGAGATGGACTTTCCTCCAGTAGTGAATCATATCAGAGATTCCTTTCCAGATGAATTTTTAGGTTTATCTCCAGAGTGAGGGGTAGATTTCACTATTGATCATGTTCCAGGAGTGGAACTGGTGTCCATTCCTCCATATAAGATGGCTAAACCTGAATTATAGAATCTCAAGAAATAGTTAGAGGAGTTCCAGGCAAAGGGTTTCATCTTATGCAGTATTTCTCCTTGGGGTTCACCTATCCTTTTTGCAAAGAAGGTGGAATGTACCATCAGAATTTGTGTGGATTATTGGAATTTGAACTAATGGAAGACCCAGAACCGATATACCTTACCAAGTATTGATGATCTATTTGATCATATTCAAGTATCCCTGGGGTTCATGATGATTTAAAATAGATCATGTTATCCTCAGTTGTGCTTTAGACCATCATATATACCTCTTACATCCTTTCAGAGCATGTATGGTCTATATGAGTATGTGGTTATGTTGTTCGCTCTAACGAATGTGCTAGTTGTTTTCATGGAACTAATGAACTGAGTGTTACATACTTACTTAGATTATTTTTTTGGTAGTCTTCATGGACAATATTTTGGTGTACTCTCACCCACGACACGACCATGACACCCATCTTGATATTATTTTGAGTACACTGGTATAGCATCATTTATATTCTAAGCTCTCAAAATGCCACTTTTGGATGGACTATATTTACTTCATGGGTCATGTTATCTTAGAGACAGGAGTATCTACAGTCCTAGAGAAAGTGAGAGAAGTAGTTTCTTGGGATCATCTGAAGAATGTATTTGAGTTACGGAGTTTTCTTGGGCTGGTTGGTTACTACAAGAGCTTTATATAGGACTTTTCATGCTTAGCAGTGCCACTGATGGGACTGACTAAGAAGTGTGCATAGTAATTTTGTTCAAATTCTTACAATTCCACCTTTTAAAAGATGAAAGGAAACTTGAATTTTGCAATGGTACTTATTTTTCTAGATCCAAAAATAGGTTACACCGTTTAATGTGATGTGTTAGGTATCAGATTGGGAGTAGTTCTTATGATGGGAGAAGGATTTTTTGTGTATGGATCTCGGCAGTTGAGGCCACGTGAGAGAAATTACTCGACGCATGATCTCGAGTTAGCTGTAGTTGTGTGTGGTTTGTGTTGTTGGAGACATTATCTTTTGGGAGAGAATTTTGTTGTATTCACTGACCACAAAAGTCTCAGGTATATCATTACTCATTGTCATATGAATTTGGGACAATGAAGTTGGGTTGTGTACCATCAATATTTTGACATTGATCATTCCTATATGCCTGGGAAAGGCATCACAGGGGATGATATGTCGAGAAGGAGGACATAGATATAGGCAGCTTTGGAGGCCAGTAGTGATTGGAAGCTTATGGCTTTATTCTCTGAGATGAATTTGGAGCTGCATGATAGATAGAGGTAGATGTTTCATACATTTATAGTTTTTACCACTACTCTATTGGATTGATTGAGAATGAGCTAGCTATCAGATTATGAAGGCCTGGTCCTAAGAGAGAGTGTGTCAAGAGAGGACCCTACTCCTAGGTGGACTATAGAAGAGGATGAGGTCTTTCATTTTCATGGGTGCATGTGGGTGTTAGCAGACATACGTCAAGAGTTGATGTGAGATTTTCATTACACAGTTTGGGAAGTTCATTGTGGTGTCACCAAGATGCATTGAGATCTACAGAATCATTATTGGAAGCCATGTATGAAGTGGTATGTGCCTGGTTTTGTTAAGAGGTGTCCCACCTATCAGTGGGTGGAGGAGAAGCATCAGCGACCAACCAGACTTTTACAGCAGTGACCCATTACTAAGTAGGAGTGAAATGACATCATGGTGGATTTCAGGACAGGTTTACCGATGCTACCATGAACGAATTATGTTTTTTGGGTTGTTATCTAAAGTCTCAAAAAGTTTTCACATATCTGGTCGATCAAGGAAACCTTCAGTGTTGATGAGATTTGAAGGTTGTACATTTGAGAGAATGTACGCATTCATGGGGTTTTGCACACTATCATTTCCAACAGGGATGCTTGGTTAACTTCTCGGGTCTGGCAGGGACTACAGAGGGATTTGAGTACACAGGTACTTCTGAGTACATCTTACCATCCCCAAATAGATGGCCAATCCGAGTCCACAATTTAAGTTTTGGAGGGCATTCTTCTAGAATGCGTCCCAGATTTTGGGGTTTCTTAGGAGAGAAATATACCCCTAGTGGATTTTTCTTACAATAATAGTTAAGGTGACCATTCAGATGGTACCTTATAAGGATTTGTACGGTAGGTCATGCCGATCTGCCCTATATTGGTTGGAGGCAGGAGAGTCAGCTATGCTGGGACCTCATCTTTTCTAGGAGACCACTGAGGAAGAGGAGTTGATTCATAATAATATGTCTACTGCGTAGTCTTTACAGAAATCTTATGTGGATCGATAGAGAAACCCTCTGGAGTTTGATGTCAGAGATAAGGTTTTCTAACATTTAACACCAAGGTTGGGACATAAGAGGATTAGGAGACATGGGAAGCTTTCCTCGAGATATGTCAGGCCATTTGAGGTTTTGGATAGAGTTTGGCTGGTTTTCAATCGGTTGATGTTACTTTAGAGGAACCAGGATATGCACGACATATTCCATGATTCTAAGCTATGATGTTATATTTCCGACCTATCTTGTGTTTTTTAACTTGAGGAGGTTGATTTGGAGGTGGATGCATCCTTTTAGGAGAAACCTATTCAGATTTTGGATCAGGGCGTGAAGGTTCTCTATGGCCAGTATGTTCCTCTGGTTTGGGTGATATGGAAGCACAGGTGAGTATAGGATGAGACATTGGAGATGGAGGCCGACATACGATCATAGTGGCCTGAGTTTTCTGAAGTTTTTTCTCTGCCACCCTTGGAAGGGAAATTCATGGACAAATTGGTTTAAGGGGGAATGTTTTTAAGAACATGGATCTTCATTTCTGGTATGGATCATTATTTCAGGATGTTTTGTGGAAAATGGAAGAGAGGGGAAATTTCTAATGTACATGTCCTATACTTTTGAGTATGCATAGTGTACCTGGTTTCCACATGTAGCCTTGTACCAACTGTGTAACGGTGGAGTACATGACCATTTGGGTGACCTGAAAAAGCACCTAAAGAGGGATCTAGTTGAGGCTAGTACACAGTATGTACAATAAGTGAACACACTGTGTACTTTTCTTTTTAATTGATGTATATGTGTTGGGTCACATCTAATCTCCATAATGCCCTTCTTCATCCGTTGGTTCGTATAGGAGAATAAGGTACAGCTGAAGATCTTAGAGCTCCTCTTGTTCCTCCATTCACGCTTAGATTGAGACTACTACAGGTGCATTGGATTCCCACCAGTGAGTTCTCACTATCCCTAGAGCCTCTATTCCGAATTTCTTCTCTCTCTTGAGTTATCCAAGGATGAACAGTTTTGACCTTTTTTGTAGATCTACAATGTTCTAGGACGATTCAAGGGATGAAATTCTATATTTTTCTTCATACAACATCAAGGTAGGTGGTTTGTTCAATTCTTTTATTATCTTTGGATTATATATGCTTTATGTACTGAATATCCATGTTTAGGGTATTGCATGTTTATTAATTTAACCTTTTTTAAGATCTGTTATGGTGTATATGATGAGAAAGGGATGTTTGATTATGAATAAGGATTTATACCATGATTATGGATGTGTTTCTAATGTATGGTTTATTATGCTCATTTGGTCTTGAAATCATGTTGGGCATCCTTTGCTTCCATGCCTCATTTGTTATGATTGAGTCACTATTTATTTGAGATGCATGTGTTTCGCATTTCAAAAGTATTACTAATGGGAATTAACTATGAGATCTTCCTGAGGTAGGTCATTTATGAATAATTGTTGTTATGAATGATCAGATGTATTGATTATGAGATATGTTGGGGGTCATTGACCAAAGGGGATAGACTGTGAGTGTTACCCATAGGGTTATTATTGAATGAATGTTGGAACATAGGGATTTGGTTGTGAGAGCTTCCAGGGGGTCATTATATTATATTTTTCTATATTGACCAAGGGGGTATTGACAATCAGATCTACCCAGGTATTTTTATTTGTTAATGATTAGTGCTATATGGGACCAAAGGGGTTATACTGTATGAGATTTTTGGGAGGGTTATTATTTATTGAATTGTTGATATGTTGAACTAGAGGGGTCAGACTATGGGAACTTTCCCAGAGGGTTCCTTTTTAACAGTTGAATGATTATGATGAGTCTCCCAATCCAAATCACAATCTTGGAATTGGAATTACTTGATTTTTTATATGGTCTTTTGAGAAGTCTGTTTGTTATTTTTATATAGGGGATAGAGAGCTTAGGCAAGATCCATAGGTCACATTATTCAATGGTTTGAATAAAATATAAACGAAAACTATCGGATTGTTTACTTTGGATTACTCATCAGTTTATTGATTCATTTTTACATACTTCCTGCTATATATATTAACTAATATTTAGGCAAATATATTTTGGTGTTTGCCTACTGGCATTTGTCTCACATTGTATTTGGGTCATGATTTTGGACCCAAACATATTATATGGTTATTGGTATTGATAATGGAAAGTGACCTTCTTCATCAGGTACTTGATTGATGTTAGAGTTGGAGATCATGGGACCAAGATGAGGTTTGCGATGTTGTGGAGTTTACTATTTTCTGTACTTCGGTTTCAATACTATATTTTCGGTATTATGACTTTTTTGGATGATTTCCTCTATACTTGTGACATGCATCATTATATATATATATATATGATGTTATTTTTATACTACCAGTCTTCTGTTATTTACATCTATTGTATGGTATTACTACTTTATCTATTGTTTATCATTTATTTTATATTGTGTATACTCCTCCAATGAGGGCATAGTTTTCCCCAATATCATACCATGGTCCTCTCTACTATTCGGTAGCCTCTTGAATTTGGGGAAATGTGGTTGAGGTTATGTGACCTACCAGGTTCGGGGATCCTTTGGGCATCACCAGGAACTAGGATGTTACATCTCAAATCTGGAGATGTGTGAGAAGAAGAGGTGTTGAGGGGTGGTACTTACAGGGGAGGAGGGGGGTGTTTTCTCATTATTTAATTTATTAGTTTATTATTTTGGATCAACACTATGAATATTTTGAGAATTATTAAAAATATAATAAAATAATGAAGTTAATTTCTAGATTATGGTTCTTACATAATTGATGACTCAATGAATTTTGTATTTATCTTATATTGTATATATACCAAAAATTACCATATTTTACTATTCATCAAAAATTCAACTATTTGAAAAGAATCCAAATAATTAACCCTAACCATTTATTGGAATTTAAAAATAAAAAATGAAATAATTTTATGATAGGAATTTTCTAAATAAGAAAATTTTAATTATGACTAAAATCATCATTTACTTGGAAAATACAAATTTTAAAATTATAATAGATTTTGGAACCCTTTGGAAAATTAAATAAGGTCTCATAAAATCATATTATAATAATAAAAACAAAATATTAATTTAATAGTATATTTTATTGAAATATATTTTCTTTTAAATCATTATATTAATTATTAAATTGTAATTAAATATTTATAACTTACTTAAAAAATTACACTTAATTAATAATTTTTTTAAAAAAATTACTTATACTATGAAATAATTATACCATAACTTCATTAATAGGATTCATAAATTTTATTTATACTTTCATGGGTGAGGTTATTATTATATTGGTTGATTTACTATTTATAAGGGTCGTATTACTATTCCAAATATGAAGTTACTATTCCTTCAGTATATGTTTCTTAACTTCTAGAAATACCTCTTATTTCATTTTTTTCTTTATTTATAAAGTTTGTATTATGTTCTTAATGTGATTTATAATATATTAAATAATTATAAGAAATGAATTTCCTTTGATAAAAATTCTAGGTTCTTACAAGATATATAGGAAAAATTTCTTTTGAGAACTCAACCACTTGGTCAAAAGGAAGACTGGGAAATTCTTTAGGGAAAATATCCATATAGTATCTCATAATGGGAATGTATTCAAGCATGATAATTCCCTTTAACTCATTAATTTGAGATATTTATCCTTTCTTATAATTCAATAGTATCGACACATGATTTTATGATTTTGATTGAGATTAATCATCCTCTTTACACTTATAAAAAATCGGAGGATTCCTTAGGATGTGAATAATGATCTCCCTCTCCTAGTAATTGATGTTGGATTTTTATAAATATCTTCAATAAATGACCAATATAGTATAAAACTCCACAAAATGAAGTAAGAAGATTTTTTATGGGAGCTATAGTATACAAAAATTGACTATGGAGGAATTATATACTTTAGATGCTATAATTTCCTCATTTATTATTCTCCTAGATAACTCAACTCCCATAATTTGAGGTGGTGAATGAATAGTTCTACTAAAAATTAAATATATGAATGAATAAATCGAACCAAAATAAAATATTAAGTTCTCTATTCTAGAATTTATAACTATTATACCTTTTATTGCATCCTTGTTGGTCTCCACCTGAGCTGTAGTGATAGTATATGCCCTTCCTTTCAGCCTTGGAGGTTGTTATTGTTGATTATCTCTGACAAGCCTTAGGTTAGGGAATTTGTTTGAATAGTGATCATGTTCCTTACAGTTGAAACAATTTATTATAGGAATATTTTTCATCTAAACCTTCTTTTCAACTTCCTCAATAGTGGGTTTTTTCATATCACTTTGACATTGATTTCATTGGAACCCCTATTTTCCACACTTGAAGCACCTTCCGGTTCCCCTTAGGTTATTTACAGGGTTATTCATCCCATACTTTTCACAAGTGGGATTATGGTTTTTTTCTAAAAGATATATCTTTGTTGTAATTTATGAAAATAATTCCATATTATGTTTCTTGTCTCCAGCTCCACGAGACCACTAAGAATCATCAATCTCCATCTCAACATTAAGGTAACAACTACCAATATATTAATAAATATTAAAGTCCCAAATTAATAAGGATTTTTTTATATTTAGTTTAAAACCACTAAATAATCATTCCACCTTCCAATTGGTGTTGATGACATAGTGAGAAACGTATCATTAAATACTTGTGAAGTTTGACTCATATGCACTGGTAGGCTCATCTTTATATTTCTTCATATTGAGTAACTCCCCCTATCTTAATATAGAGAGTTCAGGGAAAATATATATTGAAAAATAATTTATTTAATCCTTCCCAATCCAAGGAATAAATTTCATTTTTATACTTTATCTTATTTATCAGTTTCCATCAATGATCATGTTCCCCATAAAAAAGATAAACCACATTCTTGAATTTCTCTTCTTTAGAGAACTAGAGGAAAAATAATATTTTCTCAATGGAGTGAATCCATTGTTCCATGAATAGGGGAAAAAATATCCAAAAAAATAATTGAGGCCTTTGTAACATTAAATATTATACCACAACATTCAATTTCTAAGGAGAAGGAGGGAATTCCATGGGATTCAGGTTATTATTCATAACATGATCCAGTTGAGCTAGTACAATCATGAAGTTCTTAGATCACATTTCCATTAGGTTTGGAATCTCATTAGGGAAAACTCACATTATATACCACATTGATTATTGTCTTGGTCCCTACTAATTCTATCCATTAAAATTAAATATGAGAGATAAAATTTGGTGGATTGAATACATAACTAATGAGAATAAAAAATGAAATTATAAACAGACAAGTTTAAACTTATAAATAAAAGGTATATCCTAAATTATGATTTCAAATATTTTTTCACATAGTATTACATGGTTTTATATATACTTATCCATGAAATAAAAACCTAGGATCAAGAAGATTATTGTCTTTTGAATAATAGGAACATTATTAAAAAACATGAAACTAGAATAAAACATATTTAAATCAATCTAAATAATGATATCATAACTCACTTTGAGCTCTTATAATTGTATAGAATTTCTTGGGGAAATCCTAGACAAAATAGATGAGCTAATAATCCATTTATGGGAATAAACATGGTATTTAATAATTGCATATGATTTATAAGGCATAGCATAATAACATAAAATAAATGTCTCATTAATAAACATATGGACTCATAACATATAGAACATGGAATCATATGATCATGGTAACATAAGTGTGTGTCCGGAGAATATAATATGAAATAAACATGATTCATGGATAACTTCTAAGATTATATCACATGGTGCACAATGTCCCATAATGTATTATGTTTACTCCTCAATCTCATAAATAATGTATCATGAGACTAAAACATTACCCAATTCATTGGAGTACTATTTAGGTGCACCCATAATAATATGTTCATGAATATGTGTTCTACAAATATAATTAAATATAAGGAATAAACATATGGGTTACCCATGGAATGAAATGGGGTTCGTAACCATGTCATAGGGTATAAAAAAGGGTATATAAAAACAAAATCTATGAAATATGGGATTTAAATAATTCTCTGACATTCATAAATGGATAATAATAATGGATCAGGAATAATGATATCTAACTAAATTTAAAATAAGAAAGCAAGTGTCTATATAACTTTATAAATGTACCACTTAAGTTTGGTTTTTAAGGAAAATAATAATGAATATTTAAGGATTATAATGGAATAATTATTTCATAAAACCATAAATGAACTAAAATTATCTTCAATTAGAAATTTAGTTATTTTTTAAAAATATTTTATGTTTAAAATAATTTATGGAGTGTACTTAAAAATGTGTAAGAAATAGAGATGTTTCCTTTAATCAGGTTTTCTTATCAAGAGGATTTGATAAGGGGACCTTTTAAAATGTATATTTCCCCATAAATGAAATATTATTTAGGATAGATTTATATTTTTGGAACACATATATATAATATAATAATAATAACTAAGATATAACTTGAGTCAATAAGAGATAAATCGTTACCCAAATGAAATATGGAGGTTCGGAGAGATCCCTTACCTTATGTTTGAATGTGTTCCTCACTTGCACTTAATTTCATGGATAATAAAATTAGATTCATTAATTGATTTATAAATATAATATTAAAAAAGTATTTTAGTTTTTAAAATTTTATTAAGTTCATTTATGACCATTTTGATGAGTTATAATGTTCAGTTTCATAATTTTGAGACTGTTTGTTCCATGGTTCCATGGTTGTTTCCCTTTTTTATAACTATAGATGTTCTTGAAAATGGAAATAAATCTACAAAATTAAAATAAAATGGTATTCATGAACATCCATAAGATTAAATGATACCACGTATCATTTTATTTTCTTACATGATGATGATTCATTTGATAAAATGTCAATCAAAAATGTTTAGTTTATTTCGGCAGTTTTTCCAACCATCACAAACTAATTTTGTATTATTTAATATTATGAATTTATATTAGTTCCAAAACATTGAATATGTTATAATATATTTATTAAAATACGATTTATCCATAATATTACTTTTATTTCCATCCATGAAGGTGGTAATGGAAAATGTGAAATCATCATCCATAGAGACGATTAACAACCATAATTTGGATAATGGTTTTGTTTTTTTGAATAACAAGAGATGAGACAAGGGATAGATATAAGATATTAAATTATAAATAATAAATTAAATTATATAAATGGTAATTTATTTATTATTATTTGATAGATAAATTATTTGGGGACAAGGTAAAAGGAAAAATTAATTTAATAGATGTAGATTAAGAAAATTTCCACTTGAATATCACCTCTTTCAAGGATCCATTAATGAACTTGTAATTGGTATTTGGGTGAGAATAAGAACATAGAAATGTGGAGAGTGTGTAGTAGGGTATTTAAAAGAGACTTGAAAATCTTCATGGACTTTTAGGATAAGGGGTGGTGAGGGGTGGTATTTATACTTGAGGGGGTGGTTTTGAGTGATTAAATAATGATTATATTATATTTAAAGTGAACCACCTTTGGGTGGAATTAATTTCAATGAATTTTTATGATAATTAATTTCATAAATTCTAGTTATGTTTTATAAATATATCAAGCACCCATTAGATATTGAATTTCTTAGGTATTTTAATCCTTTAACTTTTAACATTAGCCCACTACACTATTTAACTTGTATAGCAGTAATTTTTTACGATGGTAAATTTTGTGTGTAAAAAATGAAAATTACTTTATTACCTAATTTAGAACTTATGAATAAAAATATTCAACCCATTTTTTATGATTAAATTTATAAAATCGATAAATATCAATTCTAATGTGATATATGTATAACTCATAAAAATAGTTTTTTTAAAGTTAAAATCATGGTTTTCAATAATGATATGTTTGTGTTTATAAATGTTAAAAATAATTTATTATTTAACAAATAAAAAACTTTTTATTAATAATAAGTTTCAAAAAAATTTAAATTCTGATTGGATAATAATTATTTCATAATATTTTTTTCAAACAATGCTTTCACTTTATATCCCAAGAGTCATCTTTTTTAGAAAATTTCCAAAAAATTACCCAAAGATAATTTTGACATGATGGGTAAAAAAATAAATTTTATTTAATCAATATAAATATATAAATATTATAATTTAAACTTTAAAATATATTTCCATATTTATTGAAATTTAATAATTTCATAAGAAAATAAACATTCTCAGTAATATAAAAAATAGTTAAGACATTGTTAAAATATGTTATCCTATAAAAAGTGTTTTTGGTTTATATATGTGATATATTTTGTTTATAATACCTTAAATAATTATAATAAGGTAAATTACATTAATAAAATTATAGTTTGATACATAAAACAAGGTAGTTGAATCTCTTATTATAAATAAACCCGCTAATTTATACATGATATGGATTGAGAAGGAACTTATCTTCATGGATATGAAAATGATTGATCTAGAAATTATAATGATGAGGAAAAATCAAACCTACCCCAAATGATTTCTCAAAAATCTATCCATGATAATATCAAGGAGGAAAAAAGGGTCTATTTGAGGCTTCCAAAGAGGGTGAAAGCAGTAAAGGGAAGTTTCTTGAGTTACACATCGATGAAAACGGTGTCATTGGATTTGGAACTAGACTTTTTTCCTTAGTCACCTAAGATAAACAATGATCTATTAGATAAATTTCCTATCTCAACTTTCACTACCTATCCTAAAATTACGATGATGTTTTGTGATCTTTGAGATAACTTCTGGTGGGACTTCATGATGAAGGATATCATCCAGTACACCTCAATGTGCTTGGAATGTCAGTAAGCTAAAGAAGAGTGATATAATTCCAATGTTATAATTCAACCATTTCCCATAACCACAAGGAAATTGGAAAACATCACCATGGAGTTGTTCACCAGTCTCCAAAAAACATCTAAACGAAGTAATGTGATGTGGGTTGTGGTTTATCCGCTCACCAAAACTACCCACATATCATTATTAATAAATATTTCTTTCTTTACCAACTTAACAATATATACATAAATAAAGTAATGAAGCTGAATTAATTGACACTTTTTATTACCATTAACCATAATCCTAGATTTAAATCTAAATTATAGATAATTATTGAACAAGATTTTGTGAATTTAATTTCAATATAGCATATAACCCTAAAAATGATGGCCAACCAAAATGGACCATTCAGACACTCAAAGACATATTGAGAGTGTACATCAAAGAATTTAACCTAAGGTGAGATCAAAATAACACTTTAGTTTAGTTCTCATATAATAACAGCTTCCAGTCAAGTATTATAAAGGTTCAATATGATGATCCATATAATAATAGATGTAGAACTAAAACTTGTTGGGATGAAGTTGGAGAATAAAAGCTACATAGACTAAATCTTGTGAAAGAGATAAAAGTGACGAAATAATAGGTTCAAGCTACACAAAAGAATATAAATGTTTCTCAGATTTAAAGGAATAACTATGATGAAGACCATTGAAATTATTTGGAGTTTGAATTTGGAGACATTTTTTCCTTCAAATAATACAATTTAAGAGATTCATGCAGTTTGGAAATAAAGGGAGGCTTAGCCCTAGGTACATTGTACACTTTGAGATTCATGATTTCAATTGATCAGTGACCAATTATCGTTAAATTACACTAAATATGGTTCATGTTCATGATGTGTTCCTCATATCTCTATAAGGATGTACATTCCCAATCCCTCATATGTGCTAAATCTGGAGGTGGTACAAATGGAGAATCATCTCTATTATTAGGATAATATTGTGAATATATTTGACTATAGAGACAAAATTCTACACGAAAAAGATAGCTTGCCTTGTCAAAGTGTTGTAGTGAAACCATAAATATGAAGAGGTGATGTGGGAACTAGAGGAAATAGTGAAACAAAATTACCCTCATCTATTCTCAACTAAGAATATGAGTTGAAACTTAATGGATGAAAGTTATAAAGGGGGGAAGAATGTAACAACCCAGAGTTTATAAATAATACTTTTTTTGAAATAATTGTTTTTATATTATATTATATATTATTAAACACATTCAAAACATAAAGAAAGTAGAAAACAATTATATCACTAATATTGATGAATACATTAATTATAAACTAAACATAGGAAAATGAAAAACATTAGAACGGGATAAGAAATTTAAATTAATAAAAGTACAATGGGAAAATATGAATCCTTTTTATCAACTAGAATCATTTACTTTATGGAAAACACTATTTACATCAAACAAAATATTATTAACCAATAAAAATATTTAAAAATGTAAATTTAAAACATTGGGACTAATTTTAGAGAGTTTTTAATGGAGGAATTATGTTTTACTTATAGGAGATAATGTGATCATTATAATAGTTATGTGATTGTTAGAATACTAACATAACCATTAAAAATAGTATCTTAACCATTGGAATAGTAATTTGACCAAAAAATAATAAAATGTGATGAAAATAATATTTATCATGTGTAATTTAAGTAAATAAAAATATTTTAATGAAATAAAATAAATATCATGATTAAAAACTCCAATAAAATATAAAATCATTTTTAGTAAACGCGATTTTATGGTATTTCATAAAAATAATAAATTTTATATAAAATTTATGATAACCTATTTTAGAAATTTATTTTTATAAAATTATTTTCTTTTTTGAAATCAACACATTGAATTTTTTCAAGGGTGATTTTTTGGATATTTTATGATATACTTCGACTTTTACGTGAGCAATAAATATTGAATTTTTCAAATGCCATATGTTTCATGAAATAATGATGATTCAATAATGAATTAATAAATACTAAATTGTTTATTTCATATATAAATATATTTAATAAGATAAATGTGTCATTTTATAACAATAATGTTAATTTCCAAACGTATAAATCATTTTACTAAGTATAAAGTCATTTGTTCCCATAAAATAACAATTTTTCATTTATTCCATTTTTTATTTTAATAAATTAGTTAGTTTGGTTTATAAATGGTTTTAATGTCCTACAAAAATTTTATTTTATTAAAATATTATTAATATTGTAAAAAATTATCTATTACAAGGTTTACCTTCGATGTAGTATTTTATTCTAAAAATACCCCTCTCCTAAATTATAAGTAAACCCTCTCCCACCCATTTGAAAACAAATCCTCCATCACATACCAAAAAAAATCTAACAAATCCTATATACCAATAACTTTTTCATCCTTATGTATGTTCTATTTTAATAAAGATCTAATCTTTCATGATGTTAAGGTTTATTGAAAATTAACCACTTTGAGAAAGTGTTAATGTCCTTTCATCCTTTTATTTCATTTCCTGCTTCTAATTTCATATAATCCTTTTATTTTCTAATTAATACTATATTAAACTAATTATATAGAATGTGAACATGGTTTATATAATGTTAATATACTATAAAAAATTTATTTTTAATATAATGACATATTATACATCTCACACCTCCTCTTTGTAAAATGCACCATTAATAGTCAATTAATATCCAACGAGGACATTTCCATTTAATTTATTATCACCAACATTATTGAGGGTAATAATAAATTTTTTATGATTTATAAAATTATAAATATATTTATTTTAATATTCTATAATTAATTCAACTTATGTATAAATGAACATGAAAAAATAGTGAAATCAAAGAAAAATATGCCATTTTTAAAGAAAATATGATATCGAAACGTTTCCCATATTACTAAGAGAATTAAGAAATATAATAAAATTATTATAATTCATAAATAATGATTTAAATTAAAATAATTCACTTATTATTCTATGTTTCAATGAACCTGGGTTTATTATCTAGAAGGTGGAAAAGTGATGAAATAATGTGGAAGTTATGGTAAAGGGATTCTCATACACAACTCCTTCTTTTGGGTTATCTCCTATTTGAAATTATTTTATATATGGATATTCTTATAGTGTCCTAAAAATTTACTTATACTATTTTTACCTTTTCCTTTTTGGTATATACATTATTCTACACTTTAGAAATGTTTTATAATCCATTTATAATGATTTTTGGAAAGACAGTAAACATCACTTTGACACTTATTGAGTTATTTCTTCTCCACTAATGAATGATAATGTTTAATTTCAAAACAATATTTCCCTTATTAATTTGGAAACCCCAATTGTTATGTCTAAATAGTTGATTTGTGAAATTTTTAGGAATCCCATTCTTTTCCATGTGTTTATTTCATGACTATGATTGTACCTTTTACATGAGGCATGCATGATTATGAGCATTCTATGCTGTGATGGGTGGGGATGGAATTATATATCCCTCCAATAAATTGGGTAATGTGATATATCTTATGATATAGTGTGTATTGTGTATGAACATGATGCTATCTTTATTCACACTTATGATGACAATGAATTATTTACATATGTTATGTATGAACATGATGTTATCTTTGTTCACAACTTTGTGTGGTATTTGACCACTATGTTATGATGTTAAATTATTATTCATATGACACATTTCATGCCTTTATCAAATTTAACCCTCATGATTATTAATATTATTCCATGATTATGATATGAATATTTTGATTATGCTCACTCATATACTACGGATTCATGTCCGTTATTCCTCCACTTACATCACATTTAGTTCACCCCTGTACTTGATGTATATCCTTAGGTAACTATATGTACTAATGAGATCATGAGATATTTGGAAGGATAAAAGAATAATAATTTATATAAATTTTAATTTTTATTATGTATAAGTGATTTATGAGAATAATTATCTTAAGATATTAAACCTTTGGGGTCTGGTTTATATTAATTTTACGTTATTTTACTTAAAAATAAAGTAATAGTCATGTAAATAAATTTTGGGTTGTTATATCCATGGTCTATATAAGGAATATAATATTGGAAGCCACTTATTTTCCAGGAATTCCAAACATTGGGTAACACTAAAATAAAAATGAGTGGGAAACTATATTGGATCTACCATTCCATTAAATGTTGAGAGACTGGGGTTTCTGAAGTTGGGTAAATAAGGAATCGAATCAACCCACTCCGGATATAGAATCCTCCCCAATTGTACCAGATCACATCAACCATCAAAGGAATCCATCTGAGTAGTTAGATTATCTAATAATTCTTAATATACCACCACCCAATCCAACCACAAGTTACTTATATAAATAGAATTGTAAATCAAATAGGTGGTGGTAAATCCTTTATGAGTTGAGAAATATTATCCCATTAGATTATGTCATATAAAGTAGGAATGTTATATGCAGGATGATGATCATTTTAAATGGTAATGCATCCCATGAAAAACTTGATATTGATCTTTACATGTTCAAGTATTTTCAATTTAAATGGATAAATATAAACTTTTATTGATATTTTCTCACCATTGTAGGGTGGTGGGTGGGAATAAAATGAAATTTTAGCTATTATTCATCATAAATATCATAGTTTATTACTTTATTGGAGATAATAGTAATGAAATTTAGTTATGTGAAACACATGTAAAAAAATAAATATTTTATTGGAAGATATAAATCCATAATCATAGTTTGTTATAGGTAGTTTTTTTATACTAGATATGACTGTAGTGTTTAAAATGTTAAAATTTCCCATGTCATTGTGGGATTTATTTCCCCCTCAGGTACTATTGTCACCAAGGATATCTATGATGAAGTAAAAAAGATTATAGATAGTGGTTATTAGAAACTATCCCCAATCCACACTCAGGATATATCGATGGGCCTCAAGGTTTTCGGTAGAGGTAGTGATATGGACCTAATCATGAATTTTAGGGGTTGGGTTCTCCATCATGATATTATTTTGGAAACTCTATACTAGATTATTATTATTGGAATATGTTTATTTATGTATTATAGGGTCAGGCTTCACTAATGATGGAATTGATGATTAGAAACACTCCTAGGATTATCTTATGTGGTTTCCTTGACATGGCCAATTTCTTTCTTCACCATACATAATGAGGAAATTTAAGTTCGACTACACTTCGGGTATAGGCTCCGAAAGTGGGTTGATTTGGAAATAGGGTATATATTCCTTTTTTCATACTATATTTGATATACAGACATGTGGGTCCTAAATCTCTAGATATTCTCATAAAGAGTATCTAAATTAATGATTAATAATTAGAGATTATAGTGGACTAAATATTTTCTACATATTATTAAATGAATTTTAATATAAATATCAAATAAATATTACTAAATGATAAAGAGGCATCTTGTATTTGGGAGACTAGGTGTATAATACATCAAAATAAAACTAAAATAAAACATATTTTCTTAATTATTCATAATTATATCATAAATCCGTTTGATCATCTATAATAAATAGGATAACATGGGGAATAAATAAACAAAATCGGTGAATAATAGAGCCTAGAAAACAAATAAATATGATAAAGTATCATAATGTATTATTCAAAATGAATAACATGATATCATAATAGATAGGTCTCATGAATAATCATATGTGATTATGGAATAAATAATATAGAATCATAGTATCAATAAAACATTAGAGTTTGTAAAAAAATACTAAATATGGCATTAGCATAAGATAAGTTCAACCTCAAAGTCAACATCACATGGTGGAAATAGTCCCATCATGGATTAGGTTTACTACCTAATCCCACACATATCATCTCATGAGACATAAAAGTTACCTAATGAATTTGAGTGCTCTTAGGGTTCACATATAATAACATATACATGAAAATGTGTTCCACAAAATTAAATCATAAATAATATATAATCATCAAAAAACCCCATTGGGAGAAAGTGGGTTGCATAATTATATCTTATAATAGAGCCAAATGGAATATCCTAATGAATTAAATGAAAGAGACGAGTATATTACTTTTTAATGTTTCTAGATAAATAAATGATAAAAGTAGATGAAAATTATTTCCAAATTAATTAATTATATAAATATCAGGGGAGAAATAATTTTTTAAATGGCCTTTTTATTTGGGATTTTAGGAAAAGGTTAATATAATCATTAAAGAAAGTAAGGTAATAGTAATTTTCATATATACAATGAAATAAATTTTTTTAAATAATAAAATGATAGTTTTTATAATCTTTTTTATGTTAGAAACATTTAATTGAGTTTTACATGAAATTATGAAATAAAATAAAATGTTCCCCCCTCTTCTCAGTGAAAGAAATTGAGAATAGAACCGTTAAAACATTTATATCCCGGCAAACTAATGGTGAATTAAACTATGTATATATATTTGGGACATATATATTTAACATAATAAGTAAAAAAGAATAATATTTAAATAAATTAAGTTACAAATAGTGAAATCATAACCCAAGGAAAATTAGGTGGTTTGAAGATATCCCTTACATTAGGTCTAGAATCATGTTTCACTTAAACTTAAAAACCAGGATAATACATTTATATTCCTTAATAACATAATTTAGATACTTTTCCATTAGTATTTTATTTGTTTTAATTATATTATGTTATTTTAAAACCATTTCTATGAGATGTCATGTTTAATTTCATTGTTTGGAGGGCGTTTGTTTCATAGTTCCACGATCGGATCAATTTTAGATAATTATGGAAATTCATGGAAGAAGGAACTTCAACATCAGATGTGAAATAAAATGATCTTAATTTCCTTTTAAAAATTGAAAATTTCGCAAATATCTATATGTGCTCAAATATAGGGATGACTCGTTTAATATAAACATTATTGTGATATGGTAAATTCATTTAGGTACTTTTACCGACCATCAGAGACTATATTTTTTTTAATTAATTCACTAATGATTATAAATTATATGATGTTAAATAAGATATAATATCATCATATTTAACAATTATATTATTTTTATTATCATACTTGAAGGAATTGGAGAAAACCAAATTATGTTGTTGTGGAGGTGGTGAAACGTCAATATTGTAAACAATGTTTTCATTTTTAGAATGAGAATAGAATAAAAGGGTATGTATGAAATATATTCCATTAAAACAATGAAATTATAGAATATTTAGGATAGTATATTAATTATTTCATGTTAAATTAATTTTTTTAGAGTTTGAGGAGTAAGAATAATTATAAGTTGTGGTTGAGGGTATTACATTCCCCATCAGATGTCTCCCCTTAAGCTCCCATTTAAGGAACAATGGATTGTTATATTGGTGATATAAATTATTCTATGGACATGATGAGATATGGGGAGATTTCTTTTGATAGTTGATATGATAATTATGTTATAATATGTTGGGAGAATGGGTTGTTAGGGGTGGTATTTATATGGGGGAAAGAGGGGTATTTATTGAATAATATATTCATTCCTTTATTATTTTAGCTCAAAATTATCAATAGTGATGAAAATTATGACTATATACAGTAAATGGTTCTTGTGAGTTCTAAATACTAGTTTTTTATATCACCCTATGTGAAATTAATCATGTATTTAACTTATAAATTTAAATATCATATTTTTTTATAGTTCAATATTTCATATAAATTCAATTATTTTTGTAAAATACCATAAATCTACCCCAAACATTTTTCAACATGTAAATTCCAAAAACGAAATCAATTTTATGAAAATAATTTTTTAAATATGAGAGATTAAATTTTAAATAAAATCTTTATTTATTTGACATTTTCAAATTTTAATAATATGATCATTTTCTAACCCTTATAAAAATTACTTATATTATCGTTAAATTATATTATCATTATAATGTAATTTATTTTAATTTTTTTATACCGTTTTAGGGAAATAATTTATATCACAATTCTTTATTTTTCATAAAAAAATTATATCTTTTTTATAAAAATACAAACACATATTTTATCATTAATAAAATATTACATCATTATATAAATATTTTATATTTTATATTATAAGATGAAAAAAAATATTATAACTACATAGGTGAGGATACTATTTTATTGGTCAGATTACTATTCTAATGGTCATTTTTTTCCAATAGTCAGTTTTATAATGGTCCTGTGGGTCCCTACATTCTATAAATACATCATATTTCATTACTTCTTCCTACACTTCTGTTTTATATCAAGGATATATATTTTTTAATTTTATGAATGAATTTTTCATTACTATTATTCAACTTCATTTATAATATATTGTTTGTGAGTTTGATCATTTCAGGGGATCAAGCATAAAAAATTTCATGTTATAGTTATCTACTTTTTTATTTTTTATCCCACTATAATATTTTCAATTATTATAGATATATTTATACTATAAATGTAATTTCCAAGTCAATATAATAAAAATTTTATATTTTAAAATATTTTTTTATTATTTATCTGATAATTCATCACTCATTATGACACATTCATATAATCAGAAGGAAAATTCTCTTGATAAAATTCAGGGTTGTTACATTCTTTCCCCTTTATAAAATTTCATCCTTGAAATTCTACTTCACCCACTAAATATATTATGGTACTTCTTGTTCATTACTTCCTTTTAGATCATGTATCCTATTCATACATATGGTTCCACCATAATACATTAACTATATGAGTTGCCTTATTTGATAGAACATTTTATTTATTGTCAATAATTTTTAGTGGATGGTATTTATAATATAGATCAAGATCGATCTAATCCCACCACTTCCTGATTAATTACATATGAGGGATCTAGTATGTTCATTATCAATAAAGATATGTGAAACACATTATGTATTTGAGACTGGGTAGCTGTGAGTGCTACTAAATATGTCACAGATCTGATGTGATCAAGAATCTCAAAAGTGGTCGATGTATCTAGGTATTAACATTAAATTCCTTCCAAATATGATGATTGTCTTCCATGGAGATCTGAAAAGTAACTCTTTAACACAAACCTCAAACTCTAGGTCTCGCCAATAGTTGTCAACATATATATTTTTCTTAATATGATATATCATGATGTATTTTTTAGTGTTCTAGACCATTACTATCTGTACTTCAACCATTTCATGTCCTAGAATATTGTGTTTTCTAACATCATCCCATCATGTCGGTGTTATATATCTCATAGAATTTAAAATATTTATACGGATCCATTTGGATACTTTAGTGAAAACTTTTTTTTAAGAGAACTCAACCAGTGGAATATGTTGATTATGTCCTCCTTTGAAGTTCATTGAGCATTCTCTCAACATGTCTTCAAGTTTCTGGATAGTATACTCAGATTTTCCATTAGTTTAGGGGTGATAATCTATACTAAGGTTCAACTGTATGTTTAGATCATGTAAGATAATTTTCTAGAACATATAGGTAAATCTTGAATATTTGTTAGATAAAATTAATAATGGTGTTCCATGAGGCCTCACTAATTATTTTATTCATATCCTTGAAATATAATCAAGTGACAAGTCCTCTCAAATAGTAATGAAATGAGAATTATTTTTAGGATAATTCACTCTAAAGGTAATGTTTCCAACTCTTAAGTTCATGCATCATAGATTCATGTTAAAGATCATGGGTATGATAATAATTCTCATGTGGCCTAAGATGCTAAGTGCCATAGGCTACCACATGATCACTATATATAAAAACACATCCATACCCAAAACTTGATGCATCATAGAACACCACATAGCCCTTCCTATCCTCTAAAATATTCAACACCAGTGCAGAAAAAAAATATGTCTCATCTCAAAAAATTAACTCCACAATTTATCATCCCAAGAAAACTTCACCCCCTTCCATGTGAGAGTCATCATCAGATAAGCTAACTTTGAGAAATACTTTATGAACTATTGATAATACCATGATAAACCCCAAAATCTCGGAATCTTGAAAACATTAAATAGTTTCTACCATTTCAAAAAATCTATAACCTTCTTAAGATCAACTATATACCATGTTATGAGACCACTTATCCCAATAACATCACTTCCCGAATCCAAAAATCACATTTTTATCTCTTGTAATAAAGTTAGTCATTTATTAAAAATTCTAGGACTACTCTCAAATGATGCACATGATCCTTCTGGAACATAGTGTAAACCAGGTTGTCATCCAAAAATACTACCATGAATGTTTCAAGATAATCATGGAAGATCATGTTCATCAAATCCATAAAGACTACAAGATCATTGGATAGACCAAATAGAATTACAAGATACCCATAATGGCCACACCTACTCTGGAAGTAAGTTTTATGAATTTTATATTATTTTATTCTCAACTAGTGATAACTAGATTAAAGATAAATCTTCTATAACCACTTTGACCCTATCAAATGGAAAAATTGATCATTAATCCATGTAAATGATAATTTTTCTTTACTATAACTTGGTTTATATTCTAGTAATACACACATCGGAAAAGTTTTCCATTAAATTTTTTATAAAATTGAATAGGTTCCTCCCATTGTGACATACTCAAGTGTATAAATATTTTCACTAAAAGATTATCCAAATGAGTCTTCAATTACTTTATTTCATCTGGTTTAATGCTATAAATATTAATCTACATGATTAGAGTACCATGAAGTAAATCAATATAAATCTCTAACTCCATTACTGGTGGAATATCAGGGAATTCAGAAAGAAAAACATCATGAAACTTGAAAAAAACTAGTGGAGAGAATATCTCAATGACTCCAATTATAGATAAAAATAAAACACTGATATTAATTCCCATAACTCTAGAGAAGATGGTCCATCTCTACTCGGCATTAGGTCTCGTTCTCCCTAGAAGAAATGGAACATTCAATCAGGCACAATAAATGAGATCCATCGAAGATAATAGTCAATTTAGGCCTTATTAGAAATGGTTCAATCCATCCTAAATATTACATCAAATGGTTCCATGTAAAGATATAGAAAATATAAATAAATCATGATTTCTAATAAAGATAAATAAAAACTATGATAATAGATACCCTTATCTCTCTTTATTCTAGGGGTTGTAGTAATACCCATCACATAAGATAAAATATCCATGAGAAGACTTTGATGATTCAAAATAAGAGTTGATTTAAACAAATGAGATTCACCAGTATCATATAAAGTAATCACTAGAGATGAATATATTATTATGGTACCTCTCAAGTTCATTTTACCCATATCTTCTTCCTCTGGAGACTCTTCCACTGTGTGAAGAATCTTCTTTCTAGATGATTATGGCTGGAACCCCTTTATTTTTGAATCATAAAATTGCACCATAGTAATTTTTGGTGATTATGATCCCATACCACTACATGGGGAAGAAAAGATATAACATAATTTCTGTAAGTTCCCCAAAAATCCACAGGACATATAGATCTTGAGTGACACGGGGAAAACCTATTTCGAATGCCCAGTATTTCTGCACTAGAAAAAAATCAAAGGGCCTCTTCTTGGACCTGTATAAGTTCTAGAATAAACCTTCAATTGAGAAGAACCATGAGGATCATCATGCTTAGCTTAACTTTTTGGGATGCATAGAACTTCCACCAGAAGAAAAAGGAATTCCCTCCATCCCTGACATACAATCCAGATCATGCTCAACCATCAATTCATTATCCATAATTTCAGTATAATAGGTGATATTCAGAAATAAACCCTAATAAAAAATATTTTATCAAATTCCCATATCAAACCATTGATTCTTCATCTTCTCATTCGATATAATATCAGGGGAATATTGAAAAAATCTCTATAAAGAAATTTTCATGTGCTTGCATGGTCCAGTAAGCCTTCTCGACTTTGAAAAAATCCATATCCCTAGCCAACACCATAGACTCTAGATAGAACTAGTCAGTGAAAATAAATTTAAAGTGCTTCCACCCCAACCCCTCATACTTCTTTATTGAAACAATTTAATACCACTATCTTCTAATAGGTCTCCCCATCTTAAAAATATAACACATTACCTTAATAGCTTTGGGTGTTTCTAGAATATCAAAGAGAATATCTATATTTCTTAGAAAATCCTCATCCTCTTGAGTATATTTTCATTCATGGAATGAAGATGGTTTTTAGATAATAAACTCCACATAAATATTATAGGAATTTTCCCTCTGAGGTTTCACAGGTGAAGTCTAAATGGTAATGGGTGTCAGTTCTTGCCTGAGAGCTCCGACAAAACACACAATAATATCAACCAAATTCTATTCTATGGGAGTAATTTATCATTATGGTTCACTAGTATATTTTTCATGGTTTATATTCACTTATATTATCATAGACACAATTCTACACAACATAAAAAAACAACATTGAATACATAAGAAGATTACTTAGATCAATAACTCAAACAAGATCAATGAGAAAAAATATTCTCATCAGAAGATATCAAGATTTGTATTACAACTTATCCAAATAAAAATAAGATTAAATACTATAACAAGATCAAATTATTCCTCTGTATTCCTTTTCCAATCCACTCATGGTGACTTGAGGCTCGTTATAATGAAACCAGGACAAAAAATCACTCATAGATACCACCGGATCCCTGAAAGGATCTCACAACATCATACTGGCATCATGGAAATATGCTCAACTTATGCCTCTAATTCCAATTTTTCACAAATGGACTTGAATACTCTAGTAACCTAATACTTGATCTGGCACTAACATGACTTGTAGTGCTTTCCTATTTCCCATGGTTTGATGACTGGTACCTGGCATCCTACAAGATAAAGAGGGAACAAATTAACCACAATATAGTGGAAGATAAAAGATACAAGTTAGTATTTTCAAATCTCTATAGTTGGAATGTAAAAGAAACCAAAAATTTATATAAAAACCCAAGAAATTATATCATCAAAGTACTTATAATAATGGAAAATATTCCCAAATAAAACATCACTCAAATCCCAACAGATTAAGAACATCCACCTCTTGCAAGAGGAATTATTCCATTTATCAAACATTAGAGAAGGAAAATAAAAAATACCCAAAGAAAAATCTACAGTGTGAGATAAAAACCTAGAAAGGTCTTTCTAAGTTCTCCATAAAAATATTCCATAAAAATAAACCAATTTATGCCTTCAATTTAAATCAAACCGGTCATGGTAACACATTTTCTTATTTAAAAAAACATTCTTCCATTTCAAAATAATAGAAAACAATTAAAACATGGCTCAAATATATATTTTATAAAAAACAGTTTATATAAATAAACAAGAATGAGTAAAAAAGTTTAATAATCAATGGAATATGTGTCAAAAAAAGTACAAAAAACATTATGGTCAACTTCTTTATGGTACGATAATTTCTATTTATAGTATCATCACACATCTAATATTTTTTTTCATGGAAATATGTCTACACAAGTCCCTCAGGATCAAACTGAATATGGACCATCAACATCCCATCAAGGATAATATCTTCCCAACTAGATTTTGGTTTGTGTTTTCATCATAAATCAATTACTAGGGAATGATCATCCTAGCGTGATTGTCCGAAATAACCCACTAACTACTCAGGCTCGCATGTGCTCAATCAATCAACCAATAATGGTAAAATCATGTCATTTAAAATCAAATGATTATTTACAATTCAGTTGCCCAATTTTTTATAAAATATGAAAATTCACTTTCAAAAACAAAACACATATTTTTCATCATTTAATTAAATTTCAATTGAAATACATTCGTAGGTTTTTATCAATTTAATTTAAGCCATTTTCTAAAATCAATTCTCAAATAAAATCATCAATTCTATCAATTTCAAAATGCTCCCCAATTTCCAATTCCAATGGAATTGTGGGTTTTTTCCCAAAATTCTTATCAATTCAAATCAAAATTAAAAATTGAAACAATGTGGGTTTTTATAAACCAATTTAATGTTATTTCAATAATCAACAAAATCAAGGTTTACATATTTGTAAAATCTCCAATGGAGTCACCTAACTTTTATCAAGGAATCCTATATCAACTCCCACAACAGGTTATGACAAAGAAGAACATTGAAAATGGAAATAAAGAAATAAACCCTAGAATAATGATTCCATTAAAATAATGTTTAGATATATCAAAATCATATTGGTCTATGATCATCTATGGAGGATAGAATGATATAGTGATATATATAACATGAGTGGAAAATCACTTATGAGAGAGTGATTGAATGAGATATTCCACTCTTAGATCCACCAGAGAACAGGTTTTAAGGATCCAAAATCAGGTCTTCAGAGCCTCTAAATCATATTAAATAGATCTGAGTCATGTTAGGGTCAAGAGGGAGTTTAAACATGGGTTCTTTAAATTATTTTAAAAATTTTGAAATAATAATATTATTGCTTGCATGGTTAGATGGGTTGGGCCACATGGTTAGAAAAATTGTGCTCCCAAACCATGTTCCCCTCTACTAGGGTTCATCATTTCTACTTGATAGGAAAATAGTTTTTCAAACCATTCACTAGTTTTGAAAGCCCTCATTGTCTAGGGTTTTATGGTTTGCACTGTGTGGGAACATGGTTTGGAATAATCGTACACAAACTATGAACATATTAAATACATTCAGAAAAATCTAAATTCCACCTAAAGTACCCATAGAAAATATAAAACCATAGCATGATCAAAAATAGTTTCTAGGATTACTTGAATACTTTTAACATGATGTTAAAGGAATGGTAGTTTGAGTTTGTGTTCAAGTTCCTATGAAAAATGATTTGGGTGTGGTGTACCTAGGGACATGGATAATGGATCATAGACCTAAGAAAACATAAAATATGGTAAAATGATCTATCTGAAGGTTTTGGGTGTATTACCCCGATCATGGACGATAATCAGAAACTCATACTTCTTGAGAAATTCCCAACACTAGAATATGATAACCTTTGATCCATAAGTCTGTTATGGATCTATGGAAAATAAAATCATATCCAAAAAATCGATATATTCCCTTGGATCTAGGGGAACCCATTAAGAACAATTTTAATTGATAAAAAGTGTATATATGCCTTCAAAATGTGTTTTTTGGTCTTAAAACCCTTTATCAATTTTCAATGAAATAATTAACCTCCTCCAAGAAGGTGGTTCTCACCACCATGTCATAAAATTGGTAATTTCATTGAGGAATATTCATAACCCAATTTTTTATAAATCATACAGCACCGGGATAACCTATTTGAATCTTCCATGGGAAGGTGAGAATAATTATATTCCAACTCAATTTATATCATCGGAATGAATATTGTACCACATGTGTTATGGATACTTGTGTGGAATTAAATAATTGATGAAATAAAATACCCCTCTTAGAAATAAATTTATGAAAAAAAAAATTAATTCTAATGTAAATTTGGGGAACTTTTTTATATTTTAGAATATCTAGTGGGATTATATAATGGAATTTTTAGTGAGGGTATTTCTCAAGATGAATTTCTCAACTCAATTCCATTGGATGTCCCCAATATGGTAATATAAACTAAATGTTCCATGTTACCTAAGAAAAATTCTCTACTTTAGGCTTGTCTTTTACCAAAAGGAGTAATATCAACTTGATGTCAAGATTTATTGGTTTAGTAAAGGTCCAAATTTTAAAATTAAGTAGGTAAGGGAAGGAAAACAGAATTTACAACTGAGTATGAGATAAAATACTTATAATTATCTATGTGTCCTTTGAGAATAGGAATCACACTACACATAATAATGATAAAGGGTCCCTTATAAAGTTCACACTCTTAATTAGAGTGTGAGAACTTTCAATCTAGGTTCATTGATGAATAAAACTATGATATAGGATCCCATATAGATCTGGATAATACAAAGAAGATAGAATATCTTCAAATTACCATTGAATAATCAGTGCAGGTCTATATTCTGATGAATATTCTATAAACATTTAGTGCCTATGCCAAAAATATAGGCTACATGGGGTAGTATACTCTAAGAAGTTTAAGTTTATACAAGATGTACCATGTGTTGTGTAGTATAATTTCAAGAATCAATGACTAGGTACGCTTAGATGGGTTATAAGGGATATATATATGCTTGGATTTTTTACCTCGGTTAATGGACCTAATCTGTATATATCAATATTTTTCTTGGGATAAATGGTGGTCCCTATGAGATTTATATCATTTAATTTCTGTACCAATATTTTTACAAATCCATTGAAATAGTTCCTTAGTGGGAAAAGATTTATATTTTTATCAGGTATCACTTTATGGTTTTTTAATCTAACAAGTTTTCTACCATTCTATTTTTTTTAATGCTCGATACTTTTCTTATGTAATTAATGGTACAATCCTAGAGAGTATACACTCAACATTTCTCCAAGATTACATTTGCGAGTTTTCAATTGGGAGGGTTTTATGTCTCATTCCATTGGTATTTTCTAGTAATAAGTTAAATCAATCAGAGCTGATGTCTAAGGATGGAAAACATTGACCTGAGAAACGTGAGTGAGTGAGCATAAAAATTAGGATAAGGATAGACTAATGTTAATGAATATCCTGATGTCAAGAATGAAAACAACATCAAGGAATGGTTCATCTATTTTAAGGTTATATCACCTAGACACAAATTATTCTGATGGTTTCTTCCGAAAATAATTGACCTAATACCCCTATAGTCTAATGTTAAACAGCTTTGACAAAATTTTTGGTGAGATAATCAATACATAAGGGAATAAAACCCCTATTTTAAAGTGGTTAATAGTTTTGGAACTGAATATCCTAAAATATGCATTAGGTTTATAGTCAAGTAAAGTAGACTAGAAACTACTATTTTTTAGAACATTCTTGTCTAAACAAATGAGTGGGTTGTATTAATTGAATGGAAAATACAAAACCTAACATAAATGAGGTTTTAACATCATTATAGCCAACCCCAAAAAATAAGTGCATTTAGATTCTAGTCATGAATCTCTAACCATTATGTCATGTTGTTTAATGTCATGTGAAATGGATATATTTAAATCTAAGATTTTACCAAAAGAAGAGTCTCATCTCAATGATTTTTTATTACCAATAATAATAATAAACTTAATTCTTTAGGATCTCTATGGGAGATGGACACATAGATATGAAAGGATATAAAATTAGGAGGTCTTGATATTTCATTAATAAAGGGTATGATACACAAGTGTGTAACATAAAGGGTATTTTAATACACTAAAATTTTTGGGTTATCAAATATGTAAATCATAAAATAAGAATGTCTATGTCAATGAAAAATATAGACTAGTGGGATTTTGTTAACTGTTATTATTGGCAAAAACTAGTATCATTCCTTAAATAAACAGTGCATGGTGTTAAGGATGGACTTTCTTATAGGACCAAAACATCCCATAATGGTTTCTTATTGGATAAAATGGAACTTTGATGTTCACCATCAATTCCTAATGGGTTCCTTTCAGAATTGTCAATTCATATTTCCAATATTATCATGAAGGGGTAAACTAATAGAAGTCACAATGTGGAAGTAAATATAATTCATTCAAGGTTATGGGATTCTGGGAAGAGTATTTTGACTCAAGTAATTTCGTTAGTGATTATTCAAACTTAAAAATCTGAAGTGGGTTCATAGAGAACCCGATATTCAAGAAGGGTTTGAGGGCCCTAAATGTTATGCCAATGTTTACTGACCACATTCTCCAGGTGAAGGAAAATAACATGAAATTCTTGAGTATAAAATGGCATAAATAGGGTACCTACTGTATTTTAGTACATTATGTAATTAATTTTATCATCACGGGAAAAGGACTTGATAATTGTGACTGGACCTAGGAAAGGAGATCTAGGTATCACTATGTATTTATAGGTAGCACGAATCAATCCCCACATCATTATTATAACCCTGATTCACAAAAAAAAACTTATCATTATAGGGACAGAATCGAGTTTAAAATTAATTTAGGTTAATTGATAAAAATTGAAGTGGAAGGGGAGAACTGAGTATTGAGGAAAAAAGGGAAATTTTTTCGATCTAAAAATAGGCCTAGGATTAGAGATCCAGGAATCAAAATATTTTCCATTATAATGGGAATCAAGTCATATATAGTTCTTAAATAGTGAAATATCATCTGAATGGAGACTAGTGCACCAAAATGTCATTAATGTATATGGATCTCAAGTACAGAAAAGGGGTATTGATAATTATCCAGTACATGTGTCTTGAAAGTTTATTTATTGTAGACATTTTGTTCAAATTGATAAAATGGGTTTAGGAGTCAGGAAATTCCATTCATAGAAACTTTATTAGATAATAGAAAAATTGGTTGCATAATGGGGTTTAAAAATGAAAGATTAAAAAACACCACATGAATCCAAGTTGAAAAGATGATAACATAACTCTGGAACATCAAAAGATCATCCTGAAGAAGCATCCATAATTTCTTTCTTTTATAGAGCAAAAAAACCTGGTTGGACACCCTATAAGATGAGTGATATACACATGAAGGTTAATGACCATTTCAATGAATTTTATCCATGATGGAAGCATTCTACATGAAATATTCTTGGAATAAGACTTCTGGTTATAGTCCATAGTGGTGGAATCAGATTCCACCCTGAGATGCCTCCACCCATGTTGCGTAACATATTTATCTACTTTGATCATAGCCAATATATCAGCATCAATGGTGATCTATTCCTAATTTATTAGTAGAAGAATAACTTAACGAATCACTGATTTATTTGGAAGACACCAGCACATCCTAAGGATATTGGTGAACCTGAAGTCACCCCATCCACATTCACTTTAATCCATAGTGTGATTAGGGGAATCCATCTATTGGACATAATAACTAAAGGCATCTTGGCCCTCTTAGTGACACCAAATGTATTCTGAATTAAATTATCGTAAAGATCATTTTTTATTTAAAATGTTTTTATTTTTGAGTTTCCTATGAATTCCTAGTAAACATAATTTATTTCAATATAAAAAGATGGCCTATGACTCTCAAATGTGATGGAATGTATTTCCTTCCAAATGAATGTAATAATAGCAGCCACTTATATGACTAGCATTTCTATAATCTAGTCATTTTGTTCAGATCTAAGGATAGATGTCATCATTTCAATAGGGCTTCCATGTACATTATAATACCAAAAATTGAAAGCAAATGCTGCCAGAATATGCATGAAATGTAACCTAAAATAAATATTTGATTAAGAGATTCTTCAGCCTTCAAGCATAAGTAGTAATAAAATAAAATATGGAATCCAAATTTCTAGAGTAGTTTGTGCACAAGAAGCCACTCTTTCTAGATTCTCCATAGAATAATATAGTGTGGGGGAGAAATATAGGATTTTATGAACATTTTAAGACTTATAAAAGATATATAGTTCCCATCAAAAATACGGATGTAGAAATCATTGGCGGTTAAGTGACCGTTGGAGCTAGTATTCCATACTAGAGTTTCAATGTAATTTTATAATTATCTATGAAAATCATAAATAATATAAGTAGGTAGGAACCCATTAAGTGCATCATTGGAAAGAGAATAAATATTTAAGAAGTGCTCCATGAGATGAGAAACAAACATAAGCTCATTGATATGCCTAACAAGATAATGTGTAGACCATAAATTCATATTGGAATTCATACATACCATCCATTTAAATTATCACATGATCTCAGGATATGAGTGATCAATGGTTGGAAAAATAAATGAGGAAACATGCATGTAATTTTTATTCTACAATTTTGAGAGAAATTTCTTTGAAATGAATTACATATATATGTCCCTAGAAGTCAGTAATTTCTTGGTGAGTGTACTAAGGAGAGAATCATTGAAATTTTATAGAACATTGATTAACATTCCCCCCATGTCAATGGGTGTAATACACTTGTTCCAAGAAATAGTGATGAGTTTATTATCATGAATGGATTCAGTCCATACAAATTTACTAATCAAAACATGAATCTCATTAATAATGGTTGTATGCCATTTGAAAATGGAGAAAAGAGAGACAAACATTAAGGTTATAACTGAGTTGACAAGAAAAATTATCCCTTCTTGATACAATGTCATACCTTTCCATGTGTCCATATAAATAATAATTCTAGAGGAGATTATTTCAAGATAACATCATTTCCCATTTCCCCAAAATAAGGGCACCCCATTATAGATGAAAGGGAGGGCACCTATTTTTACTCAAAGAATTATGGTCGTTTTATTTTGTTGTATAAAGTCATTACATTTCCAAACACCATAAAAGGATTATTTTATCTTATCACATATCCAAAAACTTCTTCATAATGTGAATGAATATTTTGACACAAGATATTGTTCCCTTGTTTGATTTTCCAAACATTAGTATATAATCAGTATAAAGAATGTGTGAAATGGTAAAAATATTCCTTCCATGTTTCATTTTTCTATATAAACCATTCCACACTAGATAATTAATATAAACACTCAAGTTTCATTCATCGAAAGTAAAGATAAATCTAGAGAGGGGATCCCCTTGTCTAACACCTCTAGAGGATTGGAAATAACCTCTTAGGGACCCATTATTTAGAATGGAGAGTCTAGAACTATTAAAAATGGTGTTCACCATATTGATGAAGGATTCAAGGATACCATATCTTCTGAGAATATAAAATATAAAACACTATCTAATTGTATCAAAGGGCTTATAGATTTCCATCTTGTGGAAAAATATTTCATCTTTGACCTTCTTCCTCATGGAGTTGACACATTCAAATGCAGTGAAAATAAAATTTTCGATACTTATTTGAGGGAAAAAACCAAATTGATTAGGGGTTATAAGCCTCCTATAACTAATCCCAAATCTAGAGTACATTATTTTACTTATAATATTTTTGAGATTATTACCAATGTAAATAGGACTGAAGTACATTATTTTTAGTTCCATTTATTATTTCTGGTATCAATGCAATGAAGCTAGATATAACCCCATAAAAAATAGAATCATGATTTAATAATTCACGGAAAACACTGAATACATCATGATTCATAGTATCCCAATTGAACATTAAGAATATGTTGGTAAACCCATCATGTCCTTCCACACTATTGATATTCTAGGAGAAGAGGGAAACCTTTATTTCACTATCAAGAGGAGCCTCCACTAAGATCAAGTTTTGTTGAGTATCAACTGTGGGAGAAATTTTATCAAAAATTTAAGGTATGAATTCCTCTCTTTCAAATGAGTGTAATTTTTCTAAGTAACATACAACAATATTTAAAATCTCAAGATCTGAGCTAAAAATAGATCCATTAATTTCAAGGGCATTAACTCCTCTTCATATTTTTTCCTTCCTATGAAATCACTAAAAGAACAGTAAATTTTTATCTCTCTCTTATAACCATATGACATGTATTGATTACTATATAACATTTTCTGATGATCTAAAATTTCATCAAGATCAAAGAGATCTTGAATCTCTTCTCTAAAAGAATCATATGGGTTCTAATTTGTATTTTGGAATTGAATAAGGTTTTTTTTATCATCCCCAATATTGTTTTCCAGGTTGGATAAGGAATAGTTTAACCAAAATGGTAACCACCCACAATGGTAAATTTAACCAAATTTTATCTATCAATACAAGTAGAGTAGTCAGAGGCTTCCATCCTATAGAAATGAGCAGTAGTTTTTTTATCAAGTAGAAATATGATGTTAAAATAACCCAGAACAATCCATCTATTCATGAAAATAGAAATGCATATCATGTCCTGCCATATATCTCTTATTTTGAGATAAAAATTATAACCATAGGCAAAAGAAAAGGAAATTGAATGTCCTTAAATAAAAATTTCAATTAATTCACATTATTGTTAATTGGTGTAAGAATGAAGATAAACACTATCATGATTGAGAACCAAAATATGTTTAGATCTATTATCATTAACATTATAGGATATAAGAGAGTACCCAAGAAAATACCACTTGAATGCATTCTAATTTTCAAACATCATTTTTGGTTCTATAACACCAAGAATCAAGGTTTTTTTAATAATAAAATATCTCAGTCTTGTGACCGTCGGATAGTTTGTGAGCCCCTAACAATTCTAGAAGAGTATTTTCATTCACTGAAGATTGATTTAGTTCTAGTATGAGGACAACCTTTATTCGTAAGATAAAATCTTCATTATTTCCCTTTCCTTTGGATTTAACATTAATTGAATTTCCATCTTGTCATTCATCAACCTTGTTAGGGGGATTAGAGGATGCCTCAGACTAGGGTATCACCTCACTATTATCATCACCTAATTTTCCACTATGAAATGTGAACTTGTTGGGAGACTTCTCAATTCCCGTGGATGTTTCCTGAGGTTTCATTCTATTAGATGGTTTTACATTAGGAACGTGAAAAAAAAGGTTCCTTAATAACATTATAAATGACCATTTTCTCTTGTTGGGAGTAAAACATTGTAAGGATGTGTTCTTTAAGTGAATCTTGGGCATCTTACATTGTATCATTAACCAAGGATATGTCCATCTCAGAGTATATAACGCCCTCCTTAGATTTCTCGGATCTAGTTAGAGAGTCCATAGAGGTAGATATAAGATGTTGAGGATGATAATGCTTCCTTCCATCAGAATGGCCATCCATCTCATGGACTCCGGCATGCAGAAACTTTTCACCTATATCCATTCCCTCACTAATCATCTCAAATGGCCCTATTACAGGGGTTTCAATCACTGGAAGAGTGAGAATCGCAATGTTGATGTTTCATAGGGGAAGAGTGTCCATGAATCAGAAAATCTTATATATTATTTTAAGGATGATCCAAACCTAGATTCAAAGAGTAATAAGCAGATTGGTACTACTTCTGTATCATATTAGGCCCCTGGGAGGGGGGAACATCCACTTCAAGTGGAAATAGTGCATCAATGGATGGTTTAGATCCAATAAAAGACACTTGATTATTCATATCAATTCCCTTCCACCAACAAGTGAAACTATATGTGTATGGGAATTGGATTCATCCTCTTCTAAAATTCAAAAAAACATTCATATAAAAATCACTAGGGTGAAAAAATACTGATTGTTGAATTCTTTGCCAGCTTTTTCCAACTACACATGTCCAACAAGAGAATTCACTTCATGATTCAATTAAGGAACCACCTCAGGAAGAATAGTATAACATCTATAAACCTATATAACCTGGGCGACACCCTCAACCATTTCCTCTGTAACACCCCAAGCTTCTATGGTACGTTTCCCTTCGAATAATGCGATAGCGTGTGTTGTACGCAACCTCGAGTTCTAACACACACCACAACTAATTAAACTAGTCGTTGTGAATAGTTATACCTACTTTTTGAAATCATATATATATTATATTTCAAAATGGACTTCATTTTTGGATTTGGAAAATTGAAATTAGCCTAGGGTGAAATTTTGGTACTTTTCGGATAACTTTAATATTTTGATGAATAGTGAAAATTACTAAATTTTAATTAAAAACAACTTTTTTAATCAAAATAATTAATAGTGATAAATTGTGAATTTGAGTGGTTTTAAAGTATATTTAGAATATATTTTTACCATTTAATATAATGTTGGTCATTGGACATAATTTTACAATTAAACCGAACATAAACAAGTGTCAATCTTTTGATAGTTATTACCTCTTAAAAACACGCTTTTTGTTTTGACAGCGGGAATTAATTTTAAATTAATTTCTGCCACTTCTGTGTTTTGAATTTAGGAAAATGGATTCCATATTTGGAATCAGGATGTTCAAATTGTGTAAATAGATAACTTTTATTTTTAGACATTTTGAATAGTTACTGTGGTAAATATTTTATTTACCATGGTTAAAGGGTAAATCCGGTAAATAAGGGTTAAAAAATAATATTATAATAAAACAAAATTACCCTAAAACGTGTCCTAACCTTCTTGGTAGACATATACCCGACCATGGGCATCCTTGGGTCAATTTGGGGACCCCTTGGATCCACTTGTATGTGGTAGGGACACATTATATTAATAAAGTTAAAATAAAAATAAAAATGGCATAAGCTTACATCTTTTAGAAGAACAATTTTTACATAGGGTTATACATGTTGAATTTTCGATTATAAATATTAATTAGAAAGATAAAAAGATTTCCTACATAATGATATTTTATTTATAATTTTTAGACATCAAATAATTTAAATTATTAATGACACAATAATGATGCAATGTTTACCTCATTAATAAATCATTTAAATAAATAAGATTATAATGATTACAATATTATCTAAAACCTGTCCAATTCTTATTGGTTGATGTTATTTAGAATATGAGTCATCTTATCTTTGACCTCAATGATTTTTGGACCATTATAAACCGAATATAATTATATTATAAAGTAATACTTTCACTCTTTCCTAAAGAGCCCCTCCTCCCCCTTATAAAAGGAGACCACTTCTACTCATTCCTCACACCTCTCAAGCCACTTGGCTCGTCCAAACTCTGCCCAACTAAGCTCCCCACATCCCTCTCCTCCTCCTTGAAGCTTCCCCTTAGGCAGAAATCATTTCAAGAAGTCCTTTGGTTCCAACCAAAGTGAGTTACCTAAATTAAAGGTAACGATTTCTCTTAAATTATTTTCCTTTATTTTGCTTCTCCAACCCCCAAACTCTTTTTATTTCCTTTCTTTTGTAACAACACCAGTATCCTCAATATACTAGGATGTTGTTATAAGAAGGATTCAAACTACACATACACACAACTCCATCTAATGGATGATGAACATAATGTTTCTGTGGATGGCAAACTAACGCCTCACGAAACGATGATTGTTCAAATACATCTTACCGCCTCTCATGGTGGCCATTATGATGGCACTGTAATTAAATATGATGTTAATGATATATATTTTATATATAAGCTTCTCTAATTCCATTTTATTTCATACCATTATTCGTTTCATGTTGTATATACATACGATAATTTCATTTGAGGAAGTGCGGACTACCGCCCCCTTAAAATGATATGACTCGTTCATACCACACATGGAACGTATAAAGGGTGGTGTTAATGAACTTAAGTAACATATATAAAATATTATATTATACTGGAATAGTAATATACCTATGTATCATTTGGATTCAATTCTTTTAAAATAAAAATTAAATGGAAGTAGCGTTCGTGCGTACGTACGGACTACCGTCTCCACGAACGCGATAAGATTCATTATCCATCATATCCATTCAAGTATTATTCTCATTTTAGGGTTAAAAATAATGTTAATATCATTCTGATTATGAATAAGATATAATCTATCCATTACAAACATGTCTTACGTAACCAAACATTTAAGAAGAACGAATCGATTATCACCCGAAACGACGATAATACTAAGATATTATTAATAAAGCAATATTAAAAGATCATATATGATATCATATTAATGTATATGATTCTTGTATAATTTAATAACAATTATTTCACCATTATACAGGAGGTTAACCGACCCCAACAAAGGAAAAGTATAAGGTAAGGGTTTATTTCACAATCTCTTCATTATCCGAGGTTGTTTATATGTAATAATCTACTGGGATCTCTTTATCATCCACATCCATGTTTCTTAAAAATGTATTTCAAAACATTTTTACTATTTACAAGAATATGGGTTAAATTCATTTATACCCTTGTTTGATTTTTTTATAAGATGTTTATAAAGGAATCTTTCCGTCGTTTTCAAAACAAGGTCCTTTTTAACCTTTTCGACAGAATTGAGGTAAGAATGTTTTTTTTAACTTATACAGCGGGTGCGGTTATTTTCCGCCGTTATAAAATCGTCGAAGCTTTCCATACAAGCTTATAAGAATATTTTCAAAGAAAATGTTTTATTTTATATGGATCTTAAATGATTTCAAAATAAAATGAGATACTTCTTTAAAAATAATTTTTATTTCATCTATGTCAACATCCTTTGATGGATTTTAAGATTATTTGAAGTTGATTTATTATGATACAAAACTTCTATATTGTATTGAAGGTTTTGTGATATGTTTGACTGTGGATGTGCTATTTTTATACCATTCATAGTTTATGGTGAAATTATTGACATTTCGTATGCTAGTTTTAATACGAATGTTTATGTTATGTTTAAACCTTTTCATATGGGAATGAATTGGACTTAATAAGTGGAGGGTGGAGCCCGCTATAGCTCCTCGATGCATCGGTAGGTCTCATGAGACAAACTAGTGTCTTGGAACAAGGCCTTGACAAAATCTTATTTGTAGTCTTGGCACGAGGCCTTGGCTATGTGGTTATGATAGTCTGGCATTATGCATTCCAACATTATGAAAGTGGTTATTGATTTTTGCATGTGATTATTCGATTAGTAGAATATCCATGTGAATAAGTAAATGGCATTATTTCATTTTATTTATGCCATACTATGTTAAATGTTCAGGTTTAAAAGGCTTTTGTTTTAGTTATACATTGCCTTAAATGTTTATTCTTTCCGCTATATTGTTATCCTTACTGGGCATTTGAGCTCACCCCTTTTCTATGTTTTATTTTTCCCAGGATGTGAAGAAGTAAGTTATGAATGACCTGTAGGGATTTTATGAGGGGATAATAGTGTGGTATATTGAGACATTATGTTGTTGTAGTAGTTTTTCATTTTATAATGTAATGTAAAACTTATGAATATATCTAGTGTTTCCAAGGCTACTAAACCAATCGGTCTTTCGAGATTTGATCTTTCTTGTGATCATGCCAATGTTATGTAATAATGCACCGACTCTGGGTAACTGGGGTCGGGGCGTTACAGTTGGTATCAGAGGAAGTTTAGTACAAACCTTGGAAGCTAGATTTAGATAAACTCTGATTAGAGCACGTAGACCTAAGATGAACTTTGAGGATTAGTATAGAAGAACTTCCTAGAATTTTGGTATTGTAGAGATTTTGTGAGTTTTCCGAGCAATACATCCCTGTCTGGATACGAGCAGGTAGAGGCGACTCTGGCACAGATGTACCTAGGGGTAAAACCCGAAAACACCGCTTTGAGCTAGACTCGAACGGGAACTGGTGCACGACAATGGGCTTTGCTGCACTCTTGGTTACGACACTCCCGGGGGATATGCTTAGGATAACTCTCACTATCTTTACAAATCATTATGAAGGGTTTATGAGTATATACTTCCTCAAAGAAAACATTTTTATGATTATGGATTATATCCATAAATAGTTCAATTTATGCTAAGTGTTTTATAAGTATGGGATTATGTATTTTGATTCATAAACTGATCTAGTTTATGCCATTGTTTAGAAATGGCGCCTAGTGGAAGAAATGGAAACCGTATCAATGCACGCACTCCATGTAGGGATTGCCCTCCTGCTCAAGATAATTATAGTGGGGCTGGTGATGCAACTGGTGCTGATCAGCTAATCACCATACTGGGACAACTTACTCAGGTTATGAATAATAACCTTACCCGTATGGAGCACCCTGATCCGCAGCGTGGAGGATCAATGTTAGATCGATTCATGAGGCAACAACCACCAACGTTCAATGGGAATACAAATCCCTTAGTAGCTGAGCAATGGATATTTTCCCTAGAGAAAATATTTCAGGCTTTGGGGAGCAGTGAAAGGGAAAAAGTTATCATGGCAGTTTACCGCCTCACTGGAGATGCTGATCAATGGTGGTCATTGATTCAAAATACGAAGGAAGATGATGAAGTATCAAATATGGAATGGAGGGAGTTCAAAGATCTGTTTTTAGAAAAATACTTTCCTCGCGACCATCGAGCAGATATGGAAAGGCAATTTCTGAGTCTGAGACAAAAGGAGGATGATAATGTCACAAAGTATGAGGCTAACTTTAAAAGGTTAGCGAGGTATGCTGGAGATTATATTCGCAACCCAAGAAGTAAGATTGATCGTTTCTTTGATGGGTTAAAACCATTTCTCCGTCGAGCATTAGTCTCACAATCCTTTTCATCGTACGAAGACATTGTCTCATGTGCTATCAAGACCGAAAAGGAATTCTCTAAGTCTTATGACTTTAAAGCAAAGCAAGAGAAGAAGAGACCTGCTGATCAATCTGGGAATGGAAATAAGGGGAAGAAAGGAAAGGTTGAATATCCATCATGTGTTAAATGTGGGAAGAAACACCCCGGTACTTGCTTGAAGCGAATGGGAGTCTGTTACAAGTGTGGTGAAAAAGGCCACCAAGCTCATGATTGCAAGGGGAAGAAGGAAGCTACCAACGTTCAGTGCTACAATTGCAGGGAGATGGGGCATTATGCAAATGCATGTCCTAAGTGTCAGGATAACTTACCTCAGAAAAGGCCAAGGGATAAAGGCCAGGCTTATGCTATCACTACTGCAGAGGTAGAAGCTCCAAAAGACGTGGTGGCAGGTAATTTAATGGTTTCCTCAAGTTTAGAAAATGCATTATTTGATTCTGGATCATCGCATTGTTTCATATCTTCCCAGTTTCCTAAGAAAATTAGATATTTCCAATTTGATTTAATAAGGGAGTTGTCAGTTAAAAATCCTAAGGGAAGTATCGTTGCAACAAAGTTTTGTGAATCAGTCCCCATTAGAGCACATAAATTTTCTTTATCTGCTGAACTCATCGTCATACCTATGATTGAGTTTGATATAATCCTCGGTATGGACTGGCTTTCGGACTATTATGCGAAGATTTATTGTAAGAAGAAAGAGGTTACGATTCTTGATGATAATGATAAGGAGCACCTTATTTTTAGAGCAGAATCGTCACCACCTAATTCTTATTTAGATCCACCCCCAGTAGCTCAACTTAATTCAATTATTGGGGAGGAAGAGAATGAAATAACTGTCGGTGAGGAAAGGAATGTTCAAATAGAGGATGTACCTGTTGTGAAAGAATTTGTAGATGTATTTCCGGAAGATTTACCTGGACATCCTCCAGAACGAGAAGTTGAGTTTTCCATTGATTTGATTCCTGGATCAAGGCCTATATCGAAGACCCCTTATAGAATGGCCACTGTAGAGTTAGTCGAACTAAAGAAACAACTAGAGGAATTGAGTAATAAGGTATTTATTCGCCCTAGTGTTTCTCCATGGGGAGCCCCTGTTCTTTTTGTTAAAAAGAAAGATGGATCTATGAGGTTATGTATCGACTACAGGGAGATCAATGCTATAACGATAAAGAACAATTATCCCCTACCTCGTATTGATGATTTATTTGACCAACTGCATGGAGCTCAATACTTTTCAAAGATTGACCTTCGATCTGGATACCATCAATTGTGTGTAAAGAAGGAAGACATTCCGAAGACAGCATTTCGAACCAGGTACGGGCATTACGAGTTTACTATAATGCCATTTGGATTGACTAATTCACCCTCTGTATTCATGGATCTGATGAATAGAGTTTTCAAGGAGTATCTCGATGAATTTGTGGTGGTATTTATTGATGATATCTTGGTATACTCCAAAACCTACGAAGATCATGAAAATCACTTGCGCATTATCTTGAAGACTCTGAGGAGGCATGAATTATATGGAAAGTTTAGCAAGTGTGAATTCTGGCTTCAGGAGATTTCTTTTCTTGGCCATATTGTCTCTAAAGATGGAATCTCTATTGATCCTTCTAAGACCGAAGCAATCCAAGAATGGCCAGCACCTACGAGTATAACTGAGGTACGTAGTTTTATTGGCTTGGCAGGTTATTATCGACGTTTCGTCCAGAATTTTGCCCGATTGGCTAACCCATTAACGAAGCTCACACGTAAAGGGGTTAAATTTGTTTGGACAAAAGAGTGTGAAGAATGTTTCGAAGAATTGAAGAAAATATTAGTCAATGCTCCTATATTGACTCTACCATCGGGGAATGATGGGTTCGTTATTTATAGTGATGCATCAAAGAAAGGACTTGGTTGTGTCCTTATGCAGAATGATAGAGTTATTGCCTATGCATCACGACAGTTGAAAATTCATGAACAAAACTATCCTACTCATGATCTTGAGTTAGCAGCTGTGATCTTTGCTTTGAAGATATGGAGGCACTACCTCTATGGTGAAAAATGTGAGATTTATACTGATCACAAGAGTTTGAAGTATATTTTCTCACAAAAAGAACTCAACATGAGGCAAAGGAGATGACTTGAATTACTCAAGGATTATGATTGCACGATACACTACCACCCGGGGAAAGCAAACAAAGTAGCAGATGCTTTGAGCAGAAAAGACCATGGAGTTCTGAACACGATGAGAATTGAAAGGGATCCAATTTTCATGGATCTAGTGAAGATGGACATGGGAATAACCAGGGAAGGTGAAACATCAATGCTTTTTCAAATGGTTGCCAAACCATCTTTACTAGAAAGGATTAAGAGTTCTCAGAACGATGATGAAGAATTTCAGAAGAAGATTAAAGCTGTGAATGATGGGAGATTGAGAGACTTTGTGTATGAAGATGGAATTTTGAAATTCGGGAAGAGACTTTGTGTTCCCAATATACCTGATCTAAAAAGGGAATTGCTGGATGATGCTCATAGTTCCAATTTCTCTATACACCCTGGGAGCACCAAAATGTATATAGATTTGAAGGAACATTTTTGGTGGGACAACATGAAGAGGGAGATTGCTGATTTTGTCTCAAGATGTATGGTTTGTCAACAAGTGAAAGCTGGAAGGCAACAGCCTGGAGGAGTCATGCAACCTCTTCCCATACCGGAGTGGAAATGGGACAATATTACGATGGACTTTGTCATGGGGCTACCAAAGACTCCTAGAAGGAACGATGCAATATGGGTTATTGTTGATCGTCTTACCAAGTCAGCACATTTTCTTGCTATAAGAGAAGATCTACCCCTGGAACGTCTAGCAAGACTATACATTAATGAAGTTGTGAGACTTCATGGAGTACCCCTATCGATTGTTTCTGATCGTGATCCCCGTTTTACTTCAAGATTCTGGAAAAGTCTTCAGAAATCCCTGGATACTGAACTTCATTTGAGCACTGCTTACCACCCTCAGACAGACGGACAATCAGAACGGACTATTCAATCCTTAGAAGACATGTTGAGATCTTGCTCACTTGATTTTCAGGGTATGTGGGATCAATATTTACCACTGGTAGAATTTTCCTATAACAATAGCTTCCATTCGAGTATTCAGATGGCACCATATGAAGCGTTATACGGAAAGAGATGTCGTACACCAACCTGTCGGGATGACGTTGGTGAAAGAAAACTTGTAGGCCCAGAACTGGTGGAGGAAACGGTGGAAAAGGTGAAAGTAATCCAAAATCACATCAAAGCAGCTCAAAGTAGGCAGAAGAGCTATGCCGATAATCGAAGGAAGGATTTGGAATTTCAAGTCGGTGATCATGTTTTCCTAAAGGTATCTCCATGGAAGGGAGTCATACGTTTTGGTAAGAAAGGTAAATTGAGTCCCAGGTACATCGGACCTTTCGAAATTCTAGAATGAATTGGGGCTGTAGCTTACCGATTGGCAATGCCGCCAAGTCTCTCCAAAGTTCACGATGTGTTCCACGTATCTCTGTTGAGAAAATACATGCCTGACCCAACGCATGTACTCACCTATGAGGAATTAGAACTGGAACCCGATCTGTCTTATTGCGAAGAGCCCGTCAAGATTCTTGATACGAGAGAACAAGTACTGAGAAACCGGACGACGCGTCTGGTAAAAGTTTTGTGGAGAAATCATAAGATGGAAGAGGCAACGTGGGAACCCGACGAACTTATGATGAAGAACCACCCGAGTCTTTTTATGCAGTAATACCCTAAAAATTGCGAGGACTCAATTATTTGAAGGAGGGGAGAATGTAACACCCCAAGCTTCTATGGTACGTTTCCCTTCGAATAATGCGATAGCGTGTGTTGTACGCAACCTCGAGTTCTAACACACACCACAACTAATTAAACTAGCCGTTGTGAATAGTTATACCGACTTTTTGAAATCATATATATATTATATTTCAAAATGGACTTCATTTTTGGATTCGGAATATTGAAATTAGCCTAGGGTGAAATTTTGGTACTTTTCGGATAACTTTAATATTTTGATGAATAGTGAAAATTACTAAATTTTAATTAAAAACAACTTTTTTAATCAAAATAATTAATAGTGATAAATTGTGAATTTGAGTGGTTTTAAAGTATATTTAGAATATATTTTTACCATTTAATATAATGTTGGTCATTGGACATAATTTTACAATTAAACCGAACATAAACAAGTGTCAATCTTTTGATAGTTATTACCTCTTAAAAACACGCTTTTTGTTTTGACAGCGGGAATTAATTTTAAATTAATTTCTGCCACTTCTGTGTTTTGAATTTAGGAAAATGGATTCCATATTTGGAATCAGGATGTTAAAATTGTGTAAATAGGTAACTTTTATTTTTAGACATTTTGAATAGTTACTGTGGTAAATATTTTATTTACCATGGTTAAAGGGTAAATCCGGTAAATAAGGGTTAAAAAATAATATTATAATAATACAAAATTACCCTAAAACGTGTCCTAACCTTATTGGTGGACACATACCCGACCATGGGCATCCTTGGGTCAATTTGGGGACCCCTTGGATCCACTTGTATGTGGTAGGGACACATTATATTAATAAAGTTAAAATAAAAATAAAAATGGCATAAGCTTACATCTTTTAGAAGAACAATTTTTACATAGGGTTATACATGTTGAATTTTCTATTATAAATATTAATTAGAAAGCTAAAAATATTTCCTACATAATGATATTTTATTTATAATTTTTAGACATCAAATAATTTAAATTATTAATGACACAATAATGATGCAATGTTTACCTCATTAATAAATCATTTAAATAAATAAGATTATAATGATTAAAATATTATCTAAAACCTGTCCAATTCTTATTGGTTGATGTTATTTAGAATATGAGTCATCTTATCTTCGACCTCAATGATTTTTGGACCATTATAAACCGAATATAATTATATTATAAAGTAATACTTTCACTCTTTCCTAAAGAGCCCCTCCTCCCCCTTATAAAAGGAGACCACTTCTACTCATTCCTCACACCTCTCAAGCCACTGGGCTCGTCCAAACTCTGCCCAACTAAGCTCCCCACATCCCTCTCCTCCTCCTTGAAGCTTCCCCTTAGGCAGAAATCATTTCAAGAAGTCCTTTGGTTCCAACCAAAGTGAGTTACCTAAATTAAAGGTAACGATTTCTCTTAAATTATTTTCCTTTATTTTGCTTCTCCAACCCCCAAACTCTTTTTATTTCCTTTCTTTTGTAACAACACCAGTATCCTCAATATACTAGGATGTTGTTATAAGAAGGATTCAAACTACACATACACACAACTCCATCTAATGGATGATGAACATAATGTTTCTGTGGATGGAAAACTAACGCCTCACGAAACGATGATTGTTCAAATACATCTTACCGCCTCTCATGGTGGCCATTATGATGGAACTGTAATTAAATATGATGTTAATGATATATATTTTATATATAAGCTTCTGTAATTCCATTTTATTTCATACCATTATTCGTTTCATGTTGTATATACATACGATAATTTCATTTGAGGAAGTGCGGACTACCGCCCCCTTAAAATGATATGACTCGTTCATACCACACATGGAACATATAAAGGATGGTGTTAATGAACTTAAGTAACATATATAAAATATTATATTATACTGGAATAGTAATATACCTATGTATCATTTGGATTCAATTCTTTTAAAATAAAAATTAAATGGAAGTAGCGTTCGTGTGTACGTACGGACTACCGTCTCCACGAACGCGATAAGATTCATTCTCCATCATATCCATTCAAGTATTATTCTCATTTTAGGGTTAAAAATAATGTTAATATCATTCTGATTATGAATAAGATATAATCTATCCATTACAAACATGTCTTACGTAACCAAACATTTAAGAAGAACGAATCGATTATCACCCGAAACGACGATAATACTAAGATATTATTAATAAAGAAATATTAAAAGATCATATATGATATCATATTAATGTATATGATTCTTGTATAATTTAATAACAATTATTTCACCATTATACAGGAGGTTAACCGACCCCAACAAAGGAAAAGTATAAGGTAAGGGTTTATTTCACAATCTCTTCATTATCCGAGGTTGTTTATATGTAATAATCTACTGGGATCTCTTTATCATCCACATCCATGTTTCTTAAAAATGTATTTCAAAACATTTTTACTATTTACAAGAATATGGGTTAAATTCATTTATACCCTTGTTTGATTTTTTTATAAGAGGTTTATAAAGGAATCTTTCCGTCGTTTTCAAAACAAGGTCCTTTTTAACCTTTTCGACAGAATTGAGGTAAGAATGTTTTTTTTAACTTATACGGCGGGTGCGGTTATTTTCCGCCGTTATAAAATAGTCGAAGCTTTCCATACAAGCTTATAAGAATATTTTAAAAGAAAATGTTTTATTTTATATGGATCTTAAATGATTTCAAAATAAAAGGAGATACTTCTTTAAAAATAATTTTTATTTCATCTATGTCAACATCCTTTGATGGATTTTAAGATTATTTGAAGTTGATTTATTATGATACAAAACTTCTATATTGTATTGAAGGTTTTGTGATATGTTTGACTGTGGATGTGCTATTTTTATACCATTCATAGTTTATGGTGAAATTATTGACATTTCGTATGCTAGTTTTAATACGAATGTTTATGTTATGTTTAAACCTTTTCATATGGGAATGCATTGGACTTAATAAGTGGCGGGTGGAGCCCGCTATAGCTCCTCGATGCATCGGTAGGTCTCATGAGACAAACTAGTGTCTTGGCACAAGGCCTTGACAAAATCTTATTTGTAGTCTTGGCACGAGGCCTTGGCTATGTGGTTATGATAGTCTGGCATTATGCATTCCAACATTATGAAAGTGGTTATTGATTTTTGCATGTGATTATTCGATTAGTAGAATATCCATGTGAATAAGTAAATGGCGTTATTTCATTTTATTTATTCCATACTATGTTAAATGTTCAAGTTTAAAAGGCTTTTGTTTTAGTTATACATTGTCTTAAATGTTTATTCTTTCCGCTATATTGTTATCCTTACTGGGCATTTGAGCTCACCCCTTTTCTATGTTTTATTTTTCCCAGGATGTGAAGAAGTAAGTTATGAATGACCTGCAGGGATTTTATGAGGGGATAATAGTGTGGTCTATTGAGACATTATGTTGTTGTAGTAGTTTTTCATTTTATAATGTAATGTAAAACTTATGAATATATCTAGTGTTTCCAAGGCTACTAAACCAATCGGTCTTTCGAGATTTGATCTTTCTTGTGATCATGCCAATGTTATGTAATAATGCACCGACTCTGGGTAACTGGGGTCGGGGCGTTACATCCTCATCCTTGATATGTAGTGACCCTAGCCTTTTCAAATAAAACTACATGATTTTAAGCATAACTATACATTAGATTACAAGCCAAGGATCATGAAGTCTAGTGTCTTTAAAGGCTAGGTACATAAAACATCAAACAGGGGGACAATCATCATTATTTAATCTCCATGAAAAAATCCTAACAACCTTTGAGACCATACATCTGCAAAGGGTACCTTAGGAAACACATGAACAAATGGATGATCTGAAAATCCTAGTAATGAAATGAACATAAGGATACAGTTTAAGCACATGAGTGAGGAGGCATGACATAATTATATCAGAAGCATGGAACATATAAAATCATATCATATAAACATGGGAGCATATAATCGTTGAATAAACATAAAACATGTCTCTAGTACGATTCATGGCTAAACACCAATCTTGTTTCCCATAGTAGTATGGTTCAAGGATAACTGCCAATCGCATTTCCCATATTAGTACAGGTCAAGGCTAACTCCCAATCCCATTTCCCATAGTAGTACGAGTCAATGCTAACTGCATATCTGATTTTACATCGCATATCATGAGACTTAACATTAACCAATGAATTTGAGTGATATCTAGGTGCACCCATATCAATATTTTCATGAATATTATTTTTATATAAATAATTATACATAATCAACCATACATAAACATATAGGTACCCATTGAAATAATTGGGTACCAAAATCATGACATAAAGCATAACCAATGGGCGTATCATGAAAGTGTTCATAAAAGAAAGGGATTACAACATAAAAGGATGTTAATAAGGAAAAATAGTCATATAAAAGATTAATTTATGTCAATAATAAGTGATAACATATAAGAAATTTATTTCAGAAACATTAGCATTAAAAAAAATTCTGTGATTTTAAGGAAAATACTAGAGATTTTTAAATAGAAAGGAGGAAAATATTTTTTTGTAAAACCAGAATTGAACCAAGAAGGTTTTAATAATAAAATAATTATTTTTTAAATACATTGGTGGAATAAAATATAATATATAGTTCATTTGAAATTGTGTAAGAGTTTTGGAAGTTCCCTTAAAACAGGTTTGCTTATCGGTGAGTACTAAGGAGAGAATCTTTTTAAAATATGTATATCCAAAAAAGAGAGTAATTAAAGGGTTTTGATAAATAAATTTTTTAAAACTAAACATAATTTATAAGACTTAAATAAACATCTTATATAACTCCGTTTTTATGTAAAGAAAGATAGGGAAACCCTAAAGAACAAAGGAGGTTCAGGTAGAATTTGTTACGGTTTATCGGCATGGTGTACGGTGTACCTAGGAGGGATTGATAAGAGATAAAAGGGGTTTATAATCACTTATACATCAATAAGGAAGTATGGGGTAGGTGAAAAAGCATACCCCATAATTTGGTATTACACAAAAAAAAGTCATAATATAGAGGTAATTTTGAATAAGAGTGAAATGGAGAGGATCCCTTACCTTAAGTCTGATAGTGATCTTTTCTTGAACTTAATGACGTGAAAAATAAAGTTAGGATCATTAATTAATAATTAAAGATCCTATTAAATATGATAATCATTTATTTTAACCCTTTTTAAGATCATTCATGACCATTTTTATTGGTTATGAGGTTCAATTTCAAAATTTGGGTCTGTTTGCTTACTTAGTTTTAATTATCAGTTCACTTATATTCAGGTTTGGATAAACATGTAAGATAAAAGTTCTTTTCCATAATTTAATTTTTATTATATTATTAAAAATAAAATAAATAACAAGTCTATAAAAATTCATTCGGTTATTAGGAGTGAAGATGAATTTTTAGATAAAACATTAGTGACAACCATTTTGGTTAATTGGGGGGTTTTGATTATAATGAACATGTATTTCGTTATAACATAATAAAATTTGTACAAAAGGATTACAGAACCATAACAATGAAATATTACATATACAATATTCTGGTTAAACCATAACACAAATGGTTTCATGATCATAATTAATGATGATATTATAAATTGATAAAATGTTGTCCTTGAATGTGCTAAATTAACAAATCTCAAGCGGTGTTTTCATTTCTTTGAAATAAAAGATGGGGAAAGGAGAGAATATAATGAATTATCCCATTATCCTAATATAAGTATAGTACATTTATGTTATTGGAGTTATCATACCATTTGGGTGAAGGGAGGTGAGTAAAGAAACCTGAAATGAAAAGAATGTAAAAGAATTAAAATATTTTGAAAGAGGATTTTACCTCTTGAGTTTTCTTCTTTGATAACCTCTAAAGGGGAGATTTTTTGGAATTATTAAGAGACTAGTGGATATTATAAATAGGGGAGGAGATTAAGGATATATTTGATCCGAATATTGGAAATGCACAAGTCCTGAGAGGGGTGAAGAGAAGAGGGAGTGTGGAGGGGTTTATTGTGGAGGAGAGGAGGTTTTTCATAATTTTTTAATCATTAGTTTATTAATTTCCCTCTAGACCTAAAATAGTGATGATTACATGACCTAAAATAGTAAATGGGTCATTTGAATTCTTAACAAGGGTGGTTACATAATCCATGATGCTAGTAATAGTCTATTTAGCTTATAATGTATATATACGGTAAATTATGGTCTTTTACTATTCATCAAAAATTCAAATATTTCAAAAAAATCTCAAAAATTCACCCTAACCATTTTTTGACATGTATAATCCAAAGATGAAGTCAATTTTTCAAAAATAATTTTATAAATATGATTAATTTAATAATAATTAAAATCATAATTTATTATTAGAAAACCAGTTTTAAAACATTCATTTACTTATTCAAAAATATAGGTACATCATACTTCCACATGAATCTTATTTATATACTATCATAGGTAAGGTTAATAGTAATTAGGTTATATCACTATTCATAAGGGTAAGTTAATATTCATAAGGGTTGGTTATTATTCACCAAAAATTATGTTTTCCTTATCGAATTCTAAATAACTTATTGATCGCAACCATGTATGTCAGATTTTTAAAATTCTAAACACAGAACTGAGAAATTTAGGTTTAATGGTCACATTGAAATTAGTAGTTCATTATGTTGTGATTTCATGTGGTAAAATAACATAATTATAAGAAGTAAATTTCCATTGCAAACTTTGGTTCATTACATTCTTCCCCCCTATGAAATTTTTTCCTCGAAATTGAATTTTAGATTATAAGTCGTAAATAGGTGTGACTGCTTTTCCTTCAACGCTTCCACCAGTTCCCATGTTGCCCCTTCATACTTTTTTTCTATAGTAAACTATCCTGGTGAGTATTCTTGTTACATATAACTTTATCTCTATGATCCTAGATCTTTACTAGCTACTCGTCATAAGAAATACCATCCTCTAACTATACCACCTTTGAAGAGAGTAAATGTAAAGGTTTTGTTATGTAATTCCTTAAGAGGGATACATGAAAATCATCATGTAATTTGTCTATAATTGGTGGAACTGCTAGATGATAGGACACATTCCTGACGTAATCATGAATCTGTAAGGGGCTAATGTATGTAAGACTTCACTTCTTTTTCTATCCAAATTGCATGACCTCTTCCACAAAGATACACGTAGAAATTCCATGTCTCCAACTTTGAACTCAAGGTCTCATAGAAGATTTCCTGAAAAACTCTTTTATCGATATTGGGATGCCTTGATATGCTGCAAAAGTTTTTCACCTTCTCCAATATTTCTTTTACCATCTTCAGTCCTAGCATCTTATGTTCACCGACTTCATCTAAACACTCTGATGTTCTGCACCTTTACCCATAAAGGGATTCATATAGTGCCATTCGGATGCTCAAGTGGAAACTTTTTTTGTAGGATAATTAAATTAGTGGAAGATGTTGGTACTATCCTCCTTTGAAGCCCATAGAACATTCTCTCAACATATCTTCTAGTGTATGAATAGTCTATTCATATTGGCCATCATTTTGAGGATGATAGGTTGTACTGAAGTTCACTTCAGGGCTTAGAGTGTGTTGGAGACTTTTACAGAACTTCGAAGTGGATCTTGGATCTCTATAGGATACAATAGATAGAGGTAATTTGTGAACCCTTACCACTTATTATATATATATATATATATATATATATATTTGTTCAAGTTGATCAAAAGATAAGTCCTATATAATTTCAATAAAGTGATTTATCTTTGTAAGATGATCCACAGTGACCCATATAGCATTGTTTCCTCTAGATTTCCTTAGAATTCCAGTGACAAAGTTAAAGGTAATGTTCTCCCACTTCCATGTTGGTATGGGTAGTGTTCGAATCATACCCTTATACTTTTGGCTCTTAGGCTTCACTTTCTGACATACCAGGAACTTGGATATATATTTAGAAATCTCCCTTTTCATATTATCCCACCAAAAGTTATCTCGATGATCTCGATACATCATTATGCTCCCTAGGTGGATAGAGAAGGTAGAGTTATGTGCGTCATTTATAAGCTCTTTATTTATCTCTACATCAGATAGTACACATAATCGTGACCAAAATCTTACAACTCCTTCCTTATCAATCATGAACTCTGAGGATTTCCAATTTTTGATAGCTTCCACCCTTTTTATAATTCCACATATTTTCTTTTATCATCCTTTATTTTCTCAATGATGGATAGTTGAGAAATAATTTGAGAAAGGGCTAATGGTGTTCCCCCCTTAATGATTACCATGTCCATCCTCTGCCTATCTAAGAATATCATATCCTTTTCAATTCTTGACATTGATAAAAATTTAGAATCCTTTATACTTAGAGCATCCACCACCTTTCTTTTTTTACTAGGATGGTAGTAAATTGAGCAGTCATAATCCATGATGAGCTATATCCATCTTCATAGATTCATATTAATATCTTTTGGGGTGAATATATATTTGAGACTCTTTTGGTTAGTATATATCTCACACTTCTCCCCATAGAGATAATGTCGCCAGATTTTTTAACACAAAGATCACAGCCAATAACTCCAGATCATGTGTAGGATAGTTTTGCTCATGGATTTTCAGATACCTCTAGGCATAGGCTATAACTTTTTAATTTTTCCTCATATTACACCATAGAGAGACTTATAATAGTTTCAATAACAACATTCCAATAAATTTCAAAATTTTATATAATACTCATAAAAGAATTCCATAATGATATAATATCATTTCAGGTGGTGACTCAATGTTCATAGAAAAAATGAAAGATATACTAATAAGACATGAATTAAAATACAATATTACATACAATACTTTAAAGTAGTGGTTTAATTTAACGTATTCATAATTATCCACCATAGAATGGGACCTTCAGTGTTCCATTGATCATACATATTTTTTATACTCGTCATGCTTATCAGCCCTTGTAATAGAGCATTGTGTTGGATAATGTCCAACTTCTCCACATTTATGACATAGAACTATATACGATGCCATAGATGGAACTTTGTTTCCATTCACCACATTATTAATTTTTATGGAAATTGGCTACTTTGTTCCCAATCTTTCTACAATTAAAACATTTCCTAGTCCCTTTGTGGAATTCCCCTTGGTTCCTATTTCCACACTTGTTGCACAAATGAAATTGGGTCTTCATTCCCCTATCACCTTTATCAGTTGATCCATCACGAGATTTTATCTTCCTATTTCTTGAATCTATTGGATATTCAACCAAGTACCAATTCTTAATCGTGATTTTTGATAGCTAGTTTGGCATAATCATGATATGTCCTTCTTAAGCTCCCTTCTTATTAGGGATCTCATTTTAGCAGTCATCACATTTCCCTTCACATCGGTTATAAACCTGATTCATCTAATTACTATCCATTGGCTATAATAAAAAGAAAATTTGGGGATGAGTATGACATAAGGGGGAAACCAATGACATTAAGGGATAATTTACAAATTACACTTATCTACTTAACATATGTGTTTCTAGGCCTCAATCAATGTTATTCGTGATCTATCACCTAACGTATATTCTTATGGTGTCTATTTTATTCCCTTAATAATATTTTGTACTAAGCTAATGAATTTACCAAATAATATACCATGGGAGTTTCAAACCAAGAGTGCAGCAAGGCCCATTATCGTGTACTAGGATACCCCAGGTCAAGCCTAAAAATCCTTGTCAGAGTTTTCACTCTTAAGTACATCTGGGCTAGAGCCACCTCTACCTATTTATATCTAGATAGGGATGTATTTTCTTGATAAACCACTTACTATATACTTAGAAAAATTTAGGGATGTTTTCCTAAACTTAGTATCATCCGTAAGGTTCTCACTAGGGTGCTCTATTCCTACTCTCCAAAAATAAATAGACCATCCTTGGATACCAACTATAGTGACCCTAGCCTTTTTCACATAACATTGCATGATTTTATGCATAATTATATATCAAAGTACAATCCAAGGATCATGAAGTCTAGTGTCTTGAAAACTACGTACATAAAACATAAAATATGGGGAAAACAAAATTATTTAATCTCTATAAAAAGATCCTAACTTCTTTTGAGACCTTGCATCTACATGGGGTACTAAGTGGAGCACATGAACAAAGGGATGAGCTAAAAATACCAGTAAGGGAATTAACTTAAGAATACAGCTTCAGTACATGAGTAAGTAGTCATGACATAATGATATCAAAAGCATATAACAAAAGAAGTAATATCATATAATCATGGGAGTATATAAACGTGGAAGAAACATAAAACATGTCTATAGTACGGGTCAAGGATAACCTCTAATCCCATTTTCCATAGTATTATAGTTCATGGCTAACCACCAATACTATTTTCCATGGTAGTATGGGTCCAGGATAACTGCCAATCTTGTTTCCACTAGTAGTATGGGTCAAGGCTAACCACCAATCCCTTTTCACATCGAATCTCATGAGACATAACTTTACCAAATAAATTGGTGCACCATCTAGGTTCACCCATATCAAAATTTTCATGAATATTCTTTCCACATAAATAGTCATACATAATCAACCATACATAAACATAAGGGTACCCATGTAAAGAATTGGGTACCACAATCATGACATAAAGCATAACCAATGGGCATATCATGAAAGTGTCCATGAAAGAAAGTAATTAGATCATAAATGGGTTTTTAAAAGGAAAAATAGTCATATAAAATGGTAATTTATGTCAAACATAGGTGAAAATATATATGAAATGTATTTGAGAAACATTAGAATTAAAACATTTTTTTGTGGTTTTAAGGAAAATACTGTAGAGCTTTTAAAATATAAAAGAGGAGAATATATTATGTAAAACCAAAATTGATCCAAAAAAGCTTTTCATCATAAAAGAATGATTTTATAAAGACAATGGTGTATTAAAATTGGATATTTAGAGCACGTGAAATTGGGTAAGAATTTGGGGAGTTCCCGTAAAACAGGTTTTCTTATCGGTATGTACTAAGGAGGGAATCTTTTAAAAACATGTATATACCCAAAATAGGGTAATGAAAGGGTCTTGATAAATAAATTTTTAAAAAATAAATAACAATTAGACTATTCATGTAAACAGATAAGATAACTCCATTTTGATATAAATAAATATAAGGAAACCTGAAAGAACAAAGGAGGTTCGGGTAGAATTCATTACAGTTTATTGGCATGGTGTTGTGTGTACCTAAGAGTGTGTGATGAGAGAGAAAAGGGTTTCTCATCACTTATAAATCATTAGAGAAGTATGAGGGAGGTGAGAAATCATACCCCCATCATTTGGGATTACACAGAAAATGACATAACATAGAGGGAATTTTTAATAAGAGTGAAATGGAGAGGATCCCTTACCTTAAGTCTAATTGTGATCTTTTATTTAACATAATGACAACAAAAATCAAATTAAGTTCATTAATTAACAATTAAATAACCTCTTATTTATTTAAATGAGTTATTATAAGCCTTTTTAAGATCATTAATGACCATTTTTATTAGTTATGTGGCTCAATTTCACTGTTTGGGTCCATTTGTATACTTGGTTTTAATGATCGGTTCACTTATATTCATGTTTGGATAAACATGTAAGATTAAAGTGGTTGTCCAAAATTAAAGTTTTATGGAATTGTTTTAAATACAAGAGATTATATGGTTATAAAAATACAATTGGTTATTAGGAGTGAATATGGATTATTATGTAAAACCTTAGTGATAACTGTTTTGGTTAATCAGTGGTTTTGGATTACAACGAACATGTTTTTCTTTATAACATAGTACCATTTGTACAAAAGGATTACAGAACGATAACAAGGATATATTACATATATAATAATATGGTTCAATAATAACAAAAATGGTTTCATGATCAGAATTAAATAAGATAATAGAAATTGATAAATATTTTTCCTTGAATGTGCTAAATTTACACATCTCAAAGTGTGTTTTAATTTCCTTCAAAGAAAAGATGGGGAAAGGCGAGAATATAATGAAGTATCCGATTAGCATAATAGAATTACAGTACATTTATTTTATTAGAGTGATCATACATTTTGGGTGAAGGGCAGTGAGCAAAGAAACATGAAATGAAAATAACATAAAATAAATAAAAGAATTGGAAAGAGGATTTTACCTCTTCAGTTCATCTCCTTTGAGAACCTCCTAGGGGAGAGGTTTTGGTATTTTGGAGAGACTAGGGGTTGTTGGACATGGGGTAGGATATTGGGGATAGGTTTGGGTAGAATATTGGCAAGGAACAAGGCTTGAGATGAGTTAAGATAGGAGAGAGTGAGGGGGATTTATAGTGGTGGAGAGGAGGGTTTTCATAATTTTTTAATCATTAGATTATTACTTTCACTCAAGACCAGAAATAGTGATGAATCCATGACCAAAAATAGTAAATGGGTCATTTGAATTCGAACCAAGGGTGGTTACATCATTGATGATGCTAGGAATTTAATACTTAGTATATAATATATATATATATATACGGTAAATTACCATGTTTTACTATTCATCAAAAATTCAAGTATTTGAGAAAAATCTCAAGAATTAACCCTAAACATTTTTCAAAATGTAGAATCCAGAAATGAAGTACATTTTTCAAAAATACCTTTCTAAATATTGTTAATTTAATATTTAATTAAAATCATAATTTATTATTAAACAATCTGTTTTAAAACATTCATTTAGTTATTATAAAATATAGGTACATCATATTTTCACCTAAATATTATTTATATACTATCATAGCTAAGGTTACTCTTCATTAGGGTATATAACTATTGATAAGGGTATGTTACTATTCATAAGGGTATGATAATATTCACTAAAAAATATGTTTGTCTTATTGGACTCCAAATAACTTACTTATCACAACCATGTATGTAAGATTTTTGAAATTCCAAACACATAAGTGAAAAACATATGTTTAAAGGTCACATATCACTTAGTAGTTCATTACGTTGTGATTTTATGTGGTTATATATCATAATTATAAGAAGAAAATTTCTATTGAATACATTGGGTCATTACAAAAGATCCTTCACAAGGGAAGTCTCTCCATAGTCCTTTAGGGATACTAGAGAGAGTGTCTGCCCCTTCACATTGTCAGAAGGCCTTCTATATGAGGGATCATTCTATCGATTCATATTACAGAGGCTATAAAACTTGGATATTTTTCATTTAGAGGAAAGGTCACCAATGATATTTCATTCCTTGTAAAATTTTGGTATCCTTTCACAAAGGATATCAAATTTAATACAATAATCTATCATTGTGAGAACCACCACTTCATCCTATGTTGAGGTCATATCCACCTCCATCGTAACTCTATCAGTGATTTCAAATCTCAGATTATTCATTTTCATGTCAACTCAAATTGGATTTCCCACTTAAGAGGAAATATACCAAATTATTCGAGGGTTCTAATATAACCAATTGGTCATATATATATATATATATATATATATATATATATATATATATATATATATATATATGAATCCAAACATGTACATGGTTATTCCTTACCTTTAAGGGATTAAAATTGTTGTCCCACTTCTGAATTTATAAAATTCCAAGCCTCGGTGTAATATAGCCAAAGTTTCATGCATGTCCCTGGATCTCATCAAAGGGTAAGTTTACATGGATGTAGCCTTTTCCTATGGTAGTCATCTACTAGTATTCAAATCCTTAGATCACTTTAATTATTTAGAAAAGGTCATTAAATCTTCTCATTTTCTCACCCTTTAGAGTCAATACCCTTATAGTGAAGGATAATTTTTAGATATTGATCTATTCTTCAACCGCTTCCTATTTTATAGACACACACACAACATGGCCCTTCATTATGAATCTTCTCAGAGAAGTAGTTACAAAATAAGATAAATAAAGTTTCATCACTAATTTTCTGACATTCACAATGATTTTCTTAAATACAGATGATTCTAAGGGTATCTAAAAATTAGGTCCAGATTGTTTTCAAGGAGTAAAAGGATGGAATAAATATTTGTGTCCAAAAAAATCAGGATGAAGTAAATCTGGATCTTCCCTAAAACCCATTGAAGAATCTTCATTATAAATATACCCATAGGTCTTATTCTAATTAGAGATACCCCATTCTCAGACATCCTTTTGTTCATCTTAAAATCATGTTATAATGATATAAATGTATTCCTACTAAATATGGCACACATCTATCCAAAAATAATAATATTGATTCACTAGTACCCCTAATCTAATGTGAGACATTCTTTGTGTGAGAAAAAAATTGATGATAGGGAGATCACCTATGTTTTCTAAGCATGAATAAAAAGGGAGAAATGAAAATTTTGGGTTAATTTTAGTCCTTTATTTTATTGGTAAAATTTTATCAAATAGAGTAATTTTTAACTTGGTTTTGGTTGAAAAATGTTTGATACCATACAAAAAGATATTTTACATGGTTATATCTACCATGAAAAGGATTCAATTCAAGTGATGTAGGCTTATCTGAAGTTTTTATGGTCTTATTAGGATAACTGAGTGCTTTAAAATTTAATGTCAAATCTCAAAATAATTTCATAAAATCTAATATTATGTGGAAAGGAGGAAATTCTAGATAGTTTAAAGTATTTTGGTCAATATTATGGGAACTCCTAAATGGGGTGACTGTTGAGTGAAGGTGTATTTCACTATTTAGGATTGCATAAGGTAAGATCATTTAAACCATGTTTAAAACATTAAGTTCTTTGTATCAGGGGAAAATGATGGTTGGGTATTGGATAGGTTATCCTAAACATCACTCAATATCCTTGAATTATAATAATTAATACATAAGTCATTCTTAATATATCTATATATTGATCAAGCTCATGTGTAAGTGAAAAGGGGTATTTCTCTAGGCATTGGTTCATGGATAAAGAATCCTAAATTGAATGCACCATCATGGATCTAGATAATATGTATGAGGTGAGGTATTTTTATGTTATTTGATCATGTAGAAGAACAAATCAATACCATGATGAATATCCTTGGAACCAAAATGATTTTGGTGGTGTTGAAACTATGGTCAGGCCAATGTAAGGATCTAATGTGTCACTTTATATCCCATAAGAGTGAGAATCAAGACATATGTAGCTATTGAAGTAGTGTGATAGGATTACAATGTAAAAAAGGGTAATATCCTCTTGAATAAGGATGGTAAACATAGAGTTTAATGTAATTTTGGATGGATGATGTAAATACCCCAAACCAAGAATCACAATGTCAATGGTTATATTATTTCATTGGTACTAGATACAAGTGATCGAATCTTATAATACAAAATAGTTTAGTATTCTTCATAAACAAGATTCAAACTTAAATATCACATTAACCTTAAAAATAAAAAATAAAAAATAGTATTTTATTTTAGAACATTATTATTCTCACTAACATGTTCTTTTATATCATTCATACTACATTTCCTAGAATCATAAAAAAATAAGAAATGAGTGAGCACTGATGCTCAGTAGTGGAATTTTTATATAGGAAGCTATAATAGAATAGATAAGCCTAAATAATATGGTAGGAATAAATAATTTTTAAATAATTCCATATAAATAATCACATGATATTGAAGCTTATCCATGGATTACATAACTATTCAAATAATTACATTGACAACAATAACTAATTTTATAGTATTGGAATACATAATATCATACATCTTAAAATTATTATTGAGGCCTCATGACAAGACATCTTATATTAATGGGTAATACCTAGACAAAATACCCAAAAGGATTTGTCTCATTAGACCTACTGATGCATCAAAGGGCTATGTAATTTTCTCTCCCACTCATCACTTAATAAGTATAATTCATTCATCATATGAATAAATAATAAAACTTAATCAATATTACTTAACAATAAATAATTTTCCATATTTGAAAAACAAGAATGTAGAATGCCAATAATTTCCCAAGTCAAACTAAAAAATAACCATCTAAATAAATATATTAGATAGTATCATTAGATTATATCCTCACTAAATCATAAGATTAATAAAATTATGTTAACATATATGAAAATACATTTAAAAGATCACTGGAAGTTTTCTTGAGGAAATTACCCTCTTCATTTTTATGTCACTGATTTAAAATCTAAAATTTCAAAAATATTAGGAAAATATTTATTTTTAAATAATCCTAGAATCTTATAAATAAAGAATCAAATCATTCAACTATAACAATTTTGGGAAATTATGTTCAAGCTGAGTATGATAAAATAATGATTCTTTTCAAAAACATTGTAAATAGTCAAAAGTACCTCCATAATTAAATGACAAGAAAATTAATATTAAATAATTTCTAAAAAAATTTAATCATGAGTAAAAATTAATTTAAACAGTCATATTATAATAGTTAAAATATTCTTGAAATCATTTTTATAAAACATGTACGTGGAAGAAAAATGTTTTTTTATCAAGAGATAATTAAATCTTATTTTCCAGTAAAATATTCTTTTGGTCCATTTAGGAAAATGAAAAGAAAAATTTTAATCACAAAAAATAAATATCAGAAATAAAATTAAATTTCTTATGATATAAGGATCAAATAATTCCACACATAGAGACTTAAACATAGACAATCCTGAATAATGATGAGATTTTGAAATAAATCATCACCTCGGGTCTGAATTGCTTCATGTGTGATTTTAACCTTATATATAATAAATATATACTTATTATACTTATTAAAAATATATATAAACTTATAATAACCTATATTATCCACTTATAATATTTTAATACCCTTTTATTAATAATTATTTATTTAAATCATTGTTTTTGAGTGTTTATTGTCATATTTTTCATATATGTTTCAGTTCAGTGTTTTTGGTCCATGTTAATTTATCATGGACTCATAATAACCAAGAAGTTTTTAATAATATTAATATCACATATATTATATATATAAATATTTACTCTCATCCATAAATTTTATATAATGAAAATTGATTTACACCGTTCATGGAGACAGTAGATCACATGTATACATGAACACAATTTTCATTTTCTATAGAAAAGAATAAAAGAAATATAAATATTATTTTTTCATTGGAGAACCATAATTATATAATAAATATCACACACACATATATATATATACTTCTTACCATCCAATGAAATCCTAAATGAAAAAAGAATCACATCTCTTTATGGAGGTGGTAGTCCACATGTACACTGAAACAGTGTTATCATTTTCCAAAAGATGGGAAAGTAGGATGATATGAAATTATAATTTTAAACACTAAATTATGTCATAAATAACATATATATACTTTAATCCTATCATAATAAACATACAAAAAATATTATTATGGAAGATTTATTATATCAATATGTAGAGCTAGTAGTCCACATGTATACATGAGTGTAAAATATAACTTTAAAATCAATGAAAAAATGGATTGATAATTGTAGTAATATAATAATAAAAACATTTTATTCTATTATGGATATTTAATTTATTTTCATATGATGAATACCATATATTTATAGGAGGTAAACATAAATAAATTTAAAGAAACTGGGTAGGATGATTAAATCTTCATCTATATCCCTCCTTTAAATCACTTATTGAGGACCCTTGGAATTGATATTTAAGAATACAAAAACCTATAATTAATGTATATATATGTTTATAATATAATTTTGACGTTTTTTCCTCATACATGCTCAAAATAATTAAAATGATATATGAGAGGGTTGTCCTTTTATAACATAATTATCAAGAAAAATGCTTCAAAATGGCCATGAATTCAAAGTTACGATAGTATGAGGCCAGAATATGTCTAAAAATAGGATTTATACAATTTTAATTTGAAAATATTTATCTCTTGGTTTAACCCCCTCCCCCCAGTAAACCAATTTTAACCTTAATCTTCGTAGCATATTTAAACCATTCTTACTATTTATTTTGGAAAAAAACTAAGTTAAAAAAATTAAATAATATAAATAAGGATGATTCCAAATATTTATTCTATTTATCAAATTAAATTCAGAAAATTAGCATAATTTAATTTGGAAATTAAACTCGTAAATTAAAAGTGGATTCCAATAAAAAATGTTTTCTTCAGTATAAATTCTTGTATATCAAAATAGAACATAAAATTGATATAAATTACCATAAATATATTTCTATAAATACAAATGGATTATTTTTACTTTTACTCCATTTTTTTAAATAATATTTTAAAATTATTTAATTCAGAATACATATTTTAATAAAAATTAGTATTTTCACTAATCATCAAAAAAAGTAGAATGTTTTAAAAAATCTCTTGAATATAATTTTGAAAATATTAGTTAAAAAATAATTTCATTTTATAAAATACAATTTATAATAGTGGAAGATATTAATTATGTTATTTGATCAAATAAATAAATAAAGGACATTTTTAGGGAGTTTTTTAAGATTTTAATGAATAATAAAAATTAATTAATTGGAATTATATAAATATATTATATTTTTTGTAATTTTTTTATTCCTATTTATAAAAAAAATTAATGGCTATGTTAAAATTTTCAATTTTAAATAAATATAGTTTTATAGTATAAATTTGTTATTTTAAACCTTAATGGTGCATGTTAAAAAAGATGTTGAATAATTCGAATTATTTAAAGTGAAATCTATCTTAAAATATAAGGGTGTTATACTCTAACGCTACCCCTCCCCACACCTATAATAATTTGTCCCTAAAAATTAAATCCCTATCATACAACCAACTAAGGATACTTCTTCCTCATCACACCCCTTAATTCTCATGTAGCTTCCTCAAATTTATGGTTGTGTCACTGAACTTTGGCTAGGGGAGTTATTTTGTTTTGTAGTTCTTTATCACTATGATCCAAAATATTTATATTTCATTCATCATAACAGATATCATTTTCTAGTGGTATGACCTCAAATTTTAGTACATGTGAAAGACCTTGTATGTACAATATTAGGGTACATAAATAGAACACATCATGCACTTGAGAGATATTTGGTGCAAACATCAATCAACAATATGCCATCTCAATGTGATCAACAATTTCAAATGAACTTATACATATACGGCTTATATTTACCTTATTTCCAAAACTCATAGCCTTATTCCCTAGATATATTTATAGCAATAACTTTTCACTAACTTCAAAATCTATATCTCATCAATGATTTTAAGAATAAATTTGTTTCAACTCTGATCTTACCTTATTTGCAGTTGAATGGATCTAACCTTATCTACCTTTTCCTCCATTAGATCATGTTCTAGTATATTTCTTTCTCCAAACTCATTAAAAATGTTATTACAGTACATTTCTGGCTATATAGAGGTCCATACTAATTCATCTGAATACTTGAGTTAAAGATGTTATTGTAAGAAAATTACAACAAACAAATGTGTTGATCCCAACCACCATTGAAATACATAAATAAATCAATAAACATATATTTTAGTGTTTTAATGGTCATCTAAGACTAACTGTCATTCTAAGTATCATAATAACATATGAAACTAAAATCTATATCTATATACAACTAGATAATTCTAAAGAACATCATGGTAAACATCATATCCTAATTATATACAATTGATAGTGGTAATCCATACAATCATACAAATTCCATAAGGTGTAACTGATTAAGTTCATTAAGAGAGAAATATTCTCTAATGGACATAAAATGTGTTGATTTCATAAGGTGATCAACTAAAACTCAAATAGAATTGTTCCCTTTATATTTTTTTAGGATTCAAATGATAAAATAAATTTTAATGTTTTCTAATTTCCATTCTATTAGGAGTAATGTTTTTAACATCCCCTTAGACTTATGTATCTCATCTATAACTTATTAACATACAAGGAATCAAGATATGTACACTACAATATCCTTTTTTTACCCCCACTATAAATACTATTTTCGAATTCTATGCATCTACACACTTCTAGGGTGAGTAGAGAATATTTAACAATGAGCTTCTTCCAATATTTCCTTCATCATATCTGGTATTGATGGGACGAATACTAAGTTCCAGAACATTATCTTTCTAATATGATCATGGTTGAACTTAGGGAAATTAGTCCACATATTTTTTAATTCCACATCATGATTTTTCACATTCTTAATCCTCTATTGGATGGATGGTTTTATATTTATATATGAAATATAAAATTTTTTCCCTTTCACCATGATTTAAAGATCCATATTATGGAAATCCATAAAAATTATAATTCTTTCAATACTAATTTTGTAATAACTATCATGGTCTTTCCTACTTAAAGCATCAGTCCCCATTTTCTCCTTCCTAGGGTGGTAATGTATTGAGAATTCATAATCATTGATCAACTTCAAAAATCTTCTATGGAAAATATTTAACTCATTCTATGTTAATATATACTTTGAAATTTTATGATCAGAATATATATCACACTTTTCATTGAAAAAATAATACCATTATATGTTCAATAAAAAAATTACCACTATTAGCTCTAAATCAAGATTCATGTAATTTTTTACATGAATATTTAATTAAAGAGATTCATATTCTATCACCATGTCATTTTTCATGTGGACACTTCTCTTATTTTTATTTAATGCATCATTATAGATCAAAATACATTCAATATTATAGTGTAGTGTATGAATATTCACACTAACTATCCTTATCTTTAGTTCTTTAAAAATTTCCTCACATTAATCTATCCACAATATCTGAATCCCCTACTATGTCAACTTGGTGAGTAGATTATATAGTCATGATAAATCTCTCACAAACCTTTGGTAGTATCCATCCAAACCAAGAAATTTATAGATCTCAGTTACTATTGCTGGTCTAGACCATTAATCAATAACTTTTATCTTTGAGGGATACATTGATATACCCAAACATTATATTATATGACCTATGAATAAACCTATTTAAAGCTAGAATTTACACCTGGTAATTTAACATAAACCATATACATCATTAGGGTCTTTATCACAATTATCAAATTTCCTTCATTCTATTCTTTACTCTTATAATATATAATATTTTTTTCTATAAACACTACCACAAACTAATTAAGGTAGTATATAAAGGCTGTATTTATTAAATTTGTGAAGGTAGTAAGATCATTAGTATTTCAAAAAGTGATTAATATAAATTAATAATGATCATAGCATGTATGGAATGATATATTGGGTATATCATACTTCTTAACCATTAACTGTTGATGTCAATAATAATGTTAAATCCTCGAAAAATATAGAGAACCATGTCATTGATGAAAAAGATCATTGATATAGGGTAGATGATACTTTTTATTAATAGTGATCCTGTTGAGTTCTCAATAATCACTACAAATACTCATCGACAAATATTTCTTCTTGAAAAAAAAATATTCACTAGGTCAAATGAATATTTTATCTAGATTCTCTAATATTTTCTTCATAAATTCATATAACTGCATCGATGCCATTCTATATGGAGATATTGAAATAGGCATAGGGCCAGGTATGTGTTATTTTAAAAAAACCAACTTCAAGATTTGGGAGAAGAAATGAAACATCCTTTGGAAATGAATCAGTATATTCCCAAAAAATAAAGAAAAAAATTATGATTACTTTCTCCCCAAATATTTGAGATAGATATCCCTCATGAATAGATAGAAAACCCTTATAATGGAAGTAATTTCCTAGGGCTGCTCAAGTTTATAGTCATAATGATAGATGATCATTGGTTGATTAGGAATATTAAATATAACTCAAATACCACAAAAATTGATATGGTATCTATACTAATTGATACAATCCATGCCTAAAATTACATCAGATTTAATTATTGGAAGAATTACAATATTTCATAGAAGAATATTCCCACAAAATTCGATCAAAGAGGAGTTATATGCATGAGATATGGTTATCCTACTATTATAATTTTACACTAAAAACACAACATATAATCATTAAGGTGGTGATTTTATGCCCTTATAAAATTATATAGATACAAAATAGCGAGTATAACATCAATAAAATAAAATATTTTCAATCACAAAATGGATGATAAGTGTACCTTTCACTACATAATTAGAAACTCCCACTCTAGTTTTACTAATTTTATAATCTTTTCCATCTCCTCTTGTATTGTTTTGGTAATTTCTCTTGATGATTAGGGAATTGTTTGGAATAGTATCATAGATTATTATAGTTAAATAATTTTATATTAATATCTCCCACCTTACCCTTGAATTCCGGATCATAATAACCTTCTTATCCACACTTGTATTAAACTCATTGACCCTTTAAGAAATTACCATGATGTTTCTTTCCACAAGTATCACATGTTGTAAAATAATTATTTCCCTTCTTCCACTTTTTTTACTCATCCTTCTTCTTCTTCTCTTACTATCCAGTAAAGTCTTAATACTTGCATAATTCATTCTATATATCAATAACACATGATATTATTGTCATCATAAAATGAGAATGTTATTGAGAATAGTTCTCATCAAAGGACACAATTTATCCTATCAAATATATGTCCAAACTTACTCTTCATGTTACTAAAATAGTTTTCAGTATGACTTTCTAACCTTATAAAGTTATATTTATTCTTAAAATGATTTTCCTCTTACTTTTTTATTAGACATTAGAATTTTCTCTATATATATTCTTGTTATTAATGAGGTGAAAAGTTTTCTAAAAAAAGTACCATAAAATTGATCAACTCCATGCTCTAGATTTTCTATACATTGTTAGTGTCTTGAATAAATGGACACCATTGATCTAAATCCCCCATGATGTGATAACCAGTCATGTAAAACTTCTCTATTTCATTACTTCCCAAAGTGAGAAATATATTTTCTATTGAAATTTTCCATAGCTTAACTACAAATGTATTTTTTGTTCTAATTAATGACAGAGATTTTTATCACATGAAATGATCTAACATTACTAAATGTGATGCGGATCAGAAGTTATTTCCATATGGGAAAATTTATCTTTCATAACCTAAGTCATCTACCTCAATATAGTTATAATTTTCTCAATTACAGCTCCAGATTTAGTTTATTTCTTAGGAGGAAAATCCCTACATAAATTACATGAATTGATATGGTTTTCCTTCCATCCATTAGGAACCATTTCTAAATAATTACATACACTAGTTCATATAATAACATTATGAATAATAATGTATACTTTTGAAACTAGTGATACACTTAACATAAATTGAATCTTTATGCATAATTAATATCAGAATCATAATCTTGGTTTCCTTGGTAAAATTCTGAAATCATAAAAAAATATAATTGTTTGTAAATAAATATTAATTAACCAAAGCATATCCCAAAAGAGTTTCAAACTAGGCGTGTAATAAATAATCATTCAGCATGAACCCAAATGATGGAATAGATATACTCAAAAAATTATTTTTAGAGTTATTACCCCTATATGCATCTATTCTAAGACGATATCCACTTATAGTATCCATTCTAAGATGTATTACTTGTAAATCCCCATAATCTCTACCTCATCAAAAACACTATAATATTATTCTAAAATTATACAAATCATTATATATTTTCAAAGTGTTATGTTTCCTAATCTATTTTTTCCTATTTATAGTTATCAAAGTTTCTAATAAACTTCCTATGATATAAATTATAATGAAACATGTCCCAAAAGCCTATAGTATGTGGTTCATTTATTTCATTGGCTCACATACAAGTGATCTCATCTAAAAACACTAAATAGTTAATAATTCCTGGTAAATTGGATACATACATGAATCTCACATTATATTTGAAAACATAAAATACAAAATATTATTTTCTTTGAGAAAATCATTATTATATCTAGAATATACTTTCATATCATTTATAGTAAACTTCCTTGAATACTGGGGAAATGAATCATAAGAAAGGGATGATATTAGATTCTTATTAATTCAATCCATAGAGATAATGCTATTATACAATAAATAAGGCATGGAAAATATGGGATTAATAGATTATGATCAAAGAATTCCATATAAATAATCACACGATATTGAAAATTATCCATAGATGATATATCTATTAGAGTGATCATATATACATCAATAACTTATGTTATAATAATGGAATATTTTATATCATATATATTAAAATTATCTTTGAGGCCTCATGCCAAGACATATTACATAAATTGGTAATACTTAGGCCAAATACCCAACCTATTTTGTCTCATGAGACCTAATGATTCATCAAGGGGATATGAAATTTTTTGCCCGACCCAACACATAATAATTTTAATTCATTTTTAGTATTAATAAATAATACAACTTATTCAACTTGTCGTGATAATAAATAATTATCTGTATTTGAATAACTAGCATGTGAAATGTTAATAATTTCACTAATAAATATAATCATAAATATTATATAGAAATATGTTAGATCATACCATTATATTATATCCTCAATAAATCATAATATTCTTCAAATTAAGTTAACATAGATAAAAATAATTTTTAAATATCACTGAAAGATTTCATGAGGAAAATACCATTTTTGTTTTGAAATCACTAATTTAAATTATAAAAGTTTTCAAAATATTTGGAAAATCATTTTATTTTGGAAATAAAAATTAAAACATGTAAAGGAAGCCTCAAATGATTTATTGATCATGATATTGGAAAATTATATCCATTATAAGTATGTTAAAACAAATATTACTTTCACATTCTTGGTTAATAGTAAAAAATACCACGTTTGTAAAATGATAAGAAGATTCATTCTAAGCCACTTTGTAAAACATAAAACCTGGGTAAAATTACATAAAAAATTATATGAGAGTATTATAATCATTCTGGAAAACATTTTTAGAAAGAAAGGGCAAGGAATAAAAAATATTTTTGACCAAAGAGATAAATAAAATTGTCTTTCATTAAAAATATTTTTTTAGTATATTGAGTAATTAAATAAAGGAAAATGAAAAGAAACATATAATAACTAGAAATAACTTTATTATAAGAAAAAAATTGTTTTAGGATGGAAATATCAAATAATTTCCCCAAATGAAACAAAAACATAAATAATCAAAAATAATGATGAGATTGTGAAATAATCTCTTACCTTAGGTTCGACTTGCTTAGAAAATTATTTTAACCTCATATATAATAAATTTAATTTTAATATAAATCAATAATCGAACTATATAATATATTATCCATTATGACATTTCAAAACTCGTTTATTAATAATTGTTTATTTAAATTTTAGTTTCTGAGTTTTGATTGTCTCATTTTTCATGTAATTTTCAATTTTATAGTTTTGGTCCTTGCATATTTCTCATGTTTAAATTAAATTAAATATTTTATTAATGATATAAATATCATATATATTTATAATATTCTATAAAAGTTAGATATTTTAAAATTATGAACACTGTTCAAGAAGACGGTAGATTGTACATATGCATGAATGTTATTTTCATTTTATGAAAAATGAACAGAATGATAAATACTATTTTATCATTCTAGAACCATAAATATATCATAAATAAAACACAGACACACACACAAATATATATATATATATATATATTAAATATATCCTTATTACTATTCAAGTAAATGTAAAATAAATAACGAATCACATCGCTTTGTGGAGGTGGTAGTCCACACATAAGCAGGAGCAACATTATCGTTTTCCAATTTATTGGAAGGTGTGAAAGTATATATGATATTATAATTCCATAAGAATAATTATATCATAAATATCATGTAAAAACATTATAACCATCATAATAACCATCCAAGAAATATGGTGATTGAAAATGAATTATATCAGTATATGGAGGCGATAGTCCACAAGTATGATAAAGTGATACTCTCACTCCCTACTCAATAGAAAAGTTATTGGATAATGGTGGTTATGTAATTTTAATAACATTAAAGTATATTAATAACACTAAATTTATTATTTTATGATTAATACCATATATTTAGATGAGGTAGGAGAAGAAATAAACTAAAAGAGGTCAGGTAGGATGATTACATCTTCATCTGTAGTCCTCTTTAAGTTCCCTTCTTAAGTTTCCTTAGAATTGTGTTTTAAGAAGATAAAAAACAATAAATACTATATAAGATATCCAATAATATATTTTTTGGTTTTTTTCATATATATGGTTAAAATTTTTGTAAAAAGGAAAGGATATGGGTTTCCATTTAAAAGTGTTGGGGAGGACACAATTAAAATTTCTTAAAAGATTAAAATATAAAAATATAATTATCAATAAAAATGAATACAAATGGAAAGGGATTAAATGTTAAGATATTATTATTTATAAATAATTCTATAGAAATATAATTTAGTCAATTTTAATTGTAAATTTTTCTTTATCTCTTTTTTTAACCCCCTTATACACTCATTTTAACTTTAATCGACATAAGAGTTTTTTTTCTATTTTTAATATTAATTATAAAAAACTAAATTGAAATTATAAACTAATATAAATTATTATTGTTAAAATTTTGAAATCTATTTTATTAAATTAAATTCATATAAGTTTCATAATTTAATTCAAAATTAAACTCGTAATACTTAACGAAAATTGGTTTTCCAATAAAAATGATTTCTTATGTATAAAACATTTTATAGAAAATTCCAATATAAAATTGATTCAAATGACCTCAATAGGATTATTAATATTTTTAATGAATTAATTTAACTTAAAAAATATTTTAAAACAAAATTCAACTTTTTAAATTCTTGAAACTAAAAGATTATTTTTAATAAGAATCTGTATTTTCACTATTCATCAAAAAATTGATTTTTCATTAAATTATCAAAAATATAATCTAATATAATTTTAAAATTATATTTCAAAAATTAATATAATTTTATCAAAGATAGATTCTAATAGTGTCTAAATTATTTATATTATTTTCTCACAAAAAATCAATAAAACCTATTTTTTAGGAAAAATGTATTTTTATAGCATATAATGAATTTACAAAAAATAATAAATTTGAGTTATATAAATGTATTATATTTTTTTATCATTTTGCTATTCCTGTTTATACCTCCAATTTAATTTCTATATTATAATGGTCACATTTAATTGTTAGTATTTTTATCATATATTTTTTCTTTCTTAAATCATGGGTTTTCATGTTAAGTAAGCTATTAAACATTTAAAATTATTTAAATATAAATATAACTTAAAATATTCGGGTGGTAAAAAAATATTCCTTTTAGTTTCACATATTGTGGGATTGACAATGTCTATTCAATTTATCATCATTATGTGTGGATGTAATCATATAGTTTTACATCATGTAATTAGGATGATGACCATGTAGTTTAACGTCGCAAGATGAGGATGAATGAATTAATTTGAATATTGTGATAAGTATTTCTTGAGGAAACATTCATTTTTGGGTGTTATTTGAATGCAAGGGACATTTTCATCCTTGAATGAGATTAAGGATAAAGATCTATATGTCTGGGGGTACTTATTTAGATCAAACTCATATATAGTGATGCTTGGTCTCATGGAATTGAACATTATGTTAAGTTTGATGCCTTGAAGGGAAGACCAAAGCATTGCATAGTTTATTCTCAAGTATCTTACAGCCTCCATAATTTTAGTTGTAAATTAAAAGGTTATTAAAATTAGATATATTATGGATCCCATTTAATATGAAAACATGGATAGAGTAAGTCACTTGTTAAGATATCTAAATCTAGGGTGATGGAATAATCTCGGGTGATAGTATGTTGGATATTAGTAGTGGAAAAAACCATTTTCATGCCATCAAGGAATAGAGCATAGAGATTAAGAGGGGCCTTCCACTAGAAATAAAACATTCTCAATGGGTTACTACACAATCTCAAAGGTGACTGTGATTTTTACATTCAATGGGAGGTTATTTTGGACCAATAAATCTATGTTATGAAGAATTATATTAAAATGGAAACCAATAGGATTAACTCAGGATTTTGGGATTCTAATATAAGTACTTATACTCAAGGTGTTGTTAAATTCATGTTTTATAAGGTGTTAAGCAGGTTGGTTTCAAGTGGGGATGATTAATTTTTTTTGAATATTCCATATTTAAACCATTATAAGCTAGGCGGGCTATTGGGATTTTAGGAATAAACCATTATCAAAATAAAGTGTTAATTATAACTCACATTAAATATAATTATGACTCAATATATATTTAATAAATCATGTTCACTAGTTAGTATCATTTGTGATTGATATCATCATGTTGTTTATTATCATTCAGGATAGACCATGCACTGAACATTTTTTAGTTGCATGGTAAATACCACACATAAGATAGTTTTAGCTCATATCACTATGACCAAATTTAGTGCTGTTTAAAATCGTCTGATAAGGACATAGGTTCCATCTAGTTTAAAATCATATGAATCAGAAAAAATGTAAATGTATGAACTATGGTTGAACCTGGGATAAAAGAAACATAAAACACTATATATCCCATGAAGATGGGATTCAAGCCCTAGTAAGTTCATAAAATATAATCCCTTCATAAATATGACTCGTATGCAGTGAGGTAGGGGATATTTTTCATTTTTCAATATAATAAAAAAATTAGAAATTATCATTCACTAAGAGTTATCACAAGGTTCGTCCTCTCAAGAAATCACATGATTTGGCTCAATAAGCCAGCCAGATTAATGTAATTTTAAGGTCATGTAGTTTGGATCGAGATACAGTGTAGTCTAATGTCATATATTTAGGTTCAGTTCTATGAATTTTAATATCATGTGGTAAGAATATGTGCTATGAATTTTAATTTTAGGTATCAAATACTTATTCCATGTTGTTTTAATGTCAGGTGATATGAACGAATAAGAAATCTTGTTTAATGTCATAAAATGAGGACCTTTATTTTAATGGATTTTCAAAGATGTAGCTCATTGACTTGGGAAACATGTGGCCTCATTTCAACACAGGTTTATCAAGGGACCAATGATATAGGATGGGAAAAATAATCACTATATTGGAAAAATTTCTGATGGTTAATTATCATAAACATTCTTTAATAAAGAGGCTATTATAGAAAGTGTCATAGTTAATCGAGAATCCCAAAAACTAGTATTATATTACTAAAGTTGATATTATTGTTATATTGAAAGTAACATGTACAAATAAATCCAAGATAAAAGATCCCCATGAATATTTTACCTTCACATAGGAGGGGGGAAATAGAAGTCTCTTAGAAACAAGAAGTGAAATGAGGAACATAATCATAACTAATAATGTCAAAAAAAAGGAAATTTTGATATTATATCATGGATTTAAAGTGAGAACCATGTGTTTTATGGTCTCTTACAAAAATATAGATCATTCTTACTAAAATTTGGACATGTATATTAGGCCTCTATAATTAGTCTTAGGCCTTTCGAGATGGACCATACATATCATGAAATTTAATGTCATATGGCTTGGAAAAGTTGTCATGTAGTTAAACATCATGTTGCAAGGACACCAATCCATACAGTTGAACATCATGTGACAAGGACCTTGTGCTATAAAATTTATAAACATCATGTGCATACTTATTTACCCTACTTTTGTGTATGATTCATATCAATCACACTAATATGTTTTATTAATCAAACCCACTAAGATCATGTGATCCATGATCAGTGTGAGTGACAAGGGATGATTGTAAAATCACACATATCATGGAAGAGTAAAAAACATGGATTGAAATTAAACAATATGTTTATCATATTATCATGAGTATGAACATGTTTCACAATTTATATTCATATATCTATGAATTTTGATTATGTTTTTCCATATTTTATTCACACAAGAATATAAGAAACTATTCTTATTAATTTGTAAGGGAAAGAGACAATATAAATAAAAGAATTTTCATTCATCGTGTTTAGGTGATTGATTTTCCTTTTTTATTTTTTAAAAATTATTTAGGAATTTTTTTTATCACTACATATCCTATGGAATAGGATTCAGGACACATATAATTCTCAACATTCATTTCCCTACATAGATCTTTCTCATATATGTGGAGGGTGTTTTATTATTTTTATAGAGGGTGAAAACAAGGAGGGGGTTACATGGTACAATTTTAGATCTGATCATTGAGATGAAAATGAAATTTCTAATTGAGTTAAGAATACTCCACCTAGACCTTAGTAAGAAAGTGAACCCTAACACAAGGGCTATCAGGTATGACCCTAACCCTTGGAATTATAATGAAATAGAGTGGTTATCCTATAAATATCAATTTCAAACAAAGTGTATAATGGAATTTCTAGTTTCTGTTCATATAAAATAAACCCCTCTAAACTTTATATTGTTTTATAAGATGGACCAAATATTTTATGAAGTTAAACATATCAAAACTAGGACTTTTGGGTCTATGCTCTTAGTTGTGAGACAATCAACCATAACCCCTAAGCTCAATTGAGTCATGATTTCAGTGTGAAATAAGGGTAAATATGATAATAAATCACATCACACAATAGTTTATAATTGTGATAAATGTTATATGGAAGTAATTTCACATCAAATGATGTATGAGAATATGTAATAGTGGTAAATATCAGTGGTTGGGCCCAAGATAGAAAACTTGGGCATCGCTACATATCTAATGAGGATAAGAGTCAAACCACGCATTATTCATGAATATAGTATCTATATAGATAATAATATTACAAAGAGATAAGTGAATTTAATTTTTTATAAATATCTCACTGATGTGTATTGAATTGAAAATGAAATTTATTATTTTCCTAAAATGAGATGAAAGGAATCACAATATAGATGAGATCTCAATGCTAAGACAAGGCTATAAAACTTTTTTATAGTGAAGAGTTATTGAAAAATTCTCATCATGAGTAGGTATAACCATACATTGGAAACCTTATACAAATATTTGGATCAATTGTAAAAATGTGGGTTGGTCAAAAAAATGAATGCACGTCGTGCATTTTTATATCATGTGATAGGAAGTAAATACAAGAAGCTTACAGTCATATGGAATGGACTTTCTCCCTTATTTTTAATTCCATTATTCTAAAATAAAATGCTATATATTATAAATTCACGAAAATAGGAATATGATGTATAATAGTTTAACATCATGTGTAAAGGATTTTGTAATAACATAACTCATTATGAGATGTGAGTTATTGGTGGATCCAGAATAGCTCACATGTATGTTGTATGAGTTTCAAGATACTTTATGTGATGTATCAAACCAACTACACTCATAAGTAAACAAACCTAAAAGACACAATGACTCAAGTGTATATCCTTATATGCAAGAGTAAGATGAATAGAATATAGGGTTTATAGTTGTATTTTGGGGATACATACCCTATTTTTTAGAGTAAAACACTGTGGTAAATAATAATAAAGTCGTGTAAATAATAAATAAATGAAAATAAATAAATATAACATTAATAAAAGATATAATTTATTAAATGGTATCATGTATAGATGATGTCATGTCAAAACAAGAATGGGGGGTAGAGACCCGAAGCTTGACGTACAAGGACATTACATTACTTTTGTGGAATACTTATTACATAAAAAAACACACAAACAAGGACTGTAATAGTTTAGTGTCTTTGGAAACTTGGAACGTAATCTTCTAATCATGGTGAAAGATCTTCAACCTCTCCCATAAAGATATTCCCTTTTTTTCTTACCTAAAACCTTTCTTCATATCCTGGGGAAAAGAAAACATAAAAGGGTGAGCTCAAATGCTCAGTAAGGGTAACCAAAGAAAAATCAATCACATAATTTTCATAAGAACATAACATTTTAGAAATCTTAACTTGTAAAAGAGATCATAATATCATAACATGGGATAAATCATAGTAGTGAAATGTAATCCCAACAATCATAACTTAAAACATGAAACTTTGTGGAATACACACATAATCATAGATAATCATTTCTTATTAGTCAAGACTCATTTCCAAGACTATCTTAGTGGAAAAAGTCCATTTCTGAACCGAGTTCACTCCTCGTTTCAGTCCTGTTTCGCTGAACCGGTTTAACCTGCCGTTCCAGCCATGTCTATCTCATGAGATATAAAATCATTACCCAATGCATTGGAGGGAGATATAGTTCCCACCCATCTCATAATGATACCATTCTTATGTGTGCCACAATATCACAATCCATACATCATAGCATAACCCATGTAATAAAAATGGGAATCTTAAACATCGTGACATCATAAAACAATTCATACAAGATAAAGGAATTCATAAAAATAATTCCATCACAACATAATCAAATCAATTTAATAATAGGGATAGAAACAGAATCCTTTATTATCCTAGATGGAAAATAATTTTGATAAAACACTTGAACTCCATTCTTGAGGAAAATATCCTTTCTACATCCAAAACATTTTCCTTTCTTAACATGTCATACAATTTTAAACTAAATGAAGTTGATTAAAAATAAACTTGAAAAATTGTAAAGTAAACTTCTTGGAAATAATTTTTTAAAAATCCATTCATGCCGTATAAGTTAAAAAAAATTATTCTCGTACATTTGTTGGAAAAGTCAAAAAGTACCTCGTACGAAAAATGAAAAAATATTCCTTTCATATCTTTTACTAAAAACTCACCTAAGGGTAAAATTGGATTTAAAAAATTTTAGGTGGATGGAAATAATATTACATATTGAGGAAACATGGATGTGTATGATAAAATACTCCCCAGTAAATACCAAAGTATAAACAATCTCGGATAAAATGAAATTGTGATATTTTCCCTTACCTTAGGTCCGATTTGCTTAATAAGTGTCCGAACCTCCTGTATAATGATTTAAATAATGTCATTGACTTATTCCAGAATAATACTCATTGTTATGATATCATATATGGTTCACTTATGACTTTATATTACCCGTTCTTTGGTAAATTCCATGTTAAAGAGCGTTTTGGGTAAAATCGTTTCATTTGTCATCCGTGTTTTGACTTGTAATTATTCATATGATTACTTAGATCATGATTACTTAATTTAAGAATATAAAACATGATTTATATATAATATATATTCAGAATATACATATATATAATATATCGATAAATGGAAAGAAATACACCGTTCATGGAGACGGTAGGCCGTACGTACGCATGAACGCTGTTTTCGTTTCCTTATTGAGTTGAATGGAATTAAGTAGATGAAATACATACATATATATATATACAGTAGCTTTATAATGTCATATATTTCATTATTATTGCTTATATATACTTTATAATCATTCTTAAATGGTTAACATGGAGAATGAATCTCATCGCGTCGTGGAGACGGTAGTCCGTACGTACGCACGAGTGATGATATCGTTTTCATGATCGTGGGACTGTATTGGAGTGTATGTATACTATTTAAGAATCAATATCACTTTAAAATAATTATATATAGTTATTATTTACACCATTATACCCATCCAAGTAAGGTGGTGGTGGAAAATAGATTTCACCACGGCGTGGAGACGGTATTCCGTACGTATGCACGCGCGGTGATTTCGTATTCCGTAGGATGGATAGATGGTGAAATAGGGTTTTTTCATACTTATAATAACATATCCTTATATGAGTGATACTGATGTTATTACTTCATAATTAAACAACATAATAAGAAGAAGTGTAAGAAGAAATAAAGTTGAAAGAATCGGTAACAGACTTTACCTCTTCTTTGAAGCGCCTCTTTGAGATCTCCTTTTAGGGCACTAAAATTGGTCTTTGAGGAATACCAGAACCTCTATAATGTTTCTAGGGAAGTGTAGAAGAGAATTTGTCAGGGTTTTTCCGAACATGAAGGCTCAAAGTGGTGTGAGGAAGAGAGGGAGGGGGTGCCCTTTTATAAGGGAGTAGAGGGGCACCTTTGGAATAACTAAACATATTATTTTATTATAAATCCAAATTCGGTTTTAAATAGCTTCAAATTGATTTATTTTGAATCTAAGGTGGGGATGGGTCGAAATACTCTCATCCAATAGAATTTAGACAAGTTTAGGTTCCTGTTTTAACCTTATCATTTAGATTTAACATTAAGTTAAATAATTTTACTTTTACCGTGTCCTTTTGTGTTCTTACACTATAAGGTTAATAATCTTACTATAACATGAAAAAAGATCCCCAAGTTCTTTGGTATTAATATATATAACCTTATCTATGTCATTTGGCTAAACTTTAGATTTTTAGGAATAAAATAACCATTAATAATATAATATTTGTTTTAAAAACTATTTTATGTCAATTTTGACACTATTTAGTAATTGATTTTTGTGAAAATCATAACAGAATTATTAGTTCAGAAATATTTACTTAAATCAATACTAACATGTCATATTAACCTAGAAAATTAGTGTAATTCATAAAAAGTTTCAAATTACATTTATTTGGGTATCTATAACATCAATTATGTCAATATTTCATTAATAAGATAATTATTTCATCATTGTCGTGTCATAAATAAATTAAATTATTTAATGTCTAAAAATTACAAATAAAAAAACCATTATGTAGAAAATCCTTTTATCTTTCTAATGAATATTTATAGTCTAATTTATCTTATGTATAAACATATATTAAAAATTATTTACTTATTAATCTTTGATTTTAACTATTTTAACCCTTCTTTAAATAAATTAATAATAAATGTCCTAATCTAATCCAAGTGGGCCTAAATGGTCATATTATATTACTAAGGTTGTTTTGGGTCGAATTAGACTTATCCAATATAATTAGAACATGTTTTAGGGTAATAATAATATCATTTTTATCCCTAATTACCCTATTTACTTTTAACCGTTGTAAAAAAAAGTAAAAAGTTACTATTCACCAAAAATTATTTTCATCTCATTGAACCACATTTTACATACTGACATCAACCGTGTCTCTAGGATTTTTTAAATTCCACTCACATAAGTGTTAAAATTAAGTTTTATGAAAATCTCATTTTCTTTAACTACCACTTAGTGGTTTCACTATTCATCAAAAAATGAAAGTTTCCAGAAAAATACCAAAAATTAGGCCTAACCTATATTTGATATTATGAAATCAAAAATGATGTATATTTTACCAAATTCAAAATATATCAATTGAATTAATTAATTTAAAAATTAATTCCCATCGTCAAAACAAATAGTGTGCTCTTAAGAGATAATAACTATCAACAGATTGACACTTGTTTATGTATGGTTTAAATGTGAACATACATACAATGACCAACTTTGTATTAAATTGTAAAAATATATTCTAAATATACTTTAAAACCACTCAAATTAAAAATTTATCACTATTAATTATTTCGATTAAAAAAAATTTAATTAAAATTTAGTAATTTTTACTATTCATCAGAATAAGAAAGTTATCCGAAAAGTACCAAAATTTCACCCTAAGCTAATTTCGATATTCAGAATCAAAAAATGAAGTCAATTTTGAAAAATAAAACTTAAAAAATTTTAAAAAGTGGTTATTACTATTCATAACGGCAAGTTTTAATAATATTTTAATATCATATCGTTGTTTAGTGAAACTCGGTATTGCGTACTACACACGCTATCGAGGAAGGTCACGATTGCGTTTAATGAAAGGCAAGTCAAGGATGTGTGTTGTGCAAGCTCCTTTTGGTGTAGCGTACAACACAAGACATTAATGAAATTAAAAAGAATATTTTTCATAAAATCTCGGGGTGTTACATTCTACCCCCCTTAAAAAGAATTTCGCCCTCGAAATTCTTCGGGGTTATAAATGGTTTAATATTTGAAATTTTCTTTGATAGAAACCCACATCGTAAAAAGGAATACCAAAACAAATCTTTAAAAACAAAAGTATGAAATGTAACGGTTACCCAAATAAGCTAATCACTGGGTTTCCACATAGGTGAAAATATGGATATGGAAGAGAAATCTAACCATCATGTTCTGATGGAGAGTGGTAGAGAACATGGCTATGGAAAATCCAGCAATCACAAAGCCATAAATTTGTGACGATCTAAGGTACCATCTGATTCATCAGATATAAGATCACTAGGACAACATTTTTGGTTTTCAAGATCATTTCCCTAAAGTTGATGAAATTGGAATTAGAATAAATACTTTCGTGATTTCGGTATAGTCTCACCGTTGGTCATTGTTTGGACAATTTCCACTTCATCTCTTAAAGAAATGAAGTTGAATTTGTCATTCGTGATGTGTTAGCAGATCATGTGATAGAATAATGGGTCATTCCATCTGTCTCAAACAAAAGGTTAGAAAAGTTATCAAAAAAATACATAAGTCCATCTATAGTGAGATTAATGGTATATGGTTCATAAAATGGACTTATACTTCATATATCATATTTATTAATATAATAAAACTAGTTTCTACTAAATAGGGACTTCCTGTAGGCCAGTGGTAGGCGATAAAGGCCAGTCGCACTTCGGTTGTGGGTTCGATTCCCACGGCCATGTCTGACGCGATGGGCTGTCGCTCGTCCTGCAGGTTGTCCTTTTTCTAAAACTATATTACTATAACATCCCATCAATAATATCGAAAAAAATTCTATCCTTAAACAATACTAACTTATGTCCAACATAATCCATTCCAATCTTTAGGCTTATCCATAATACTGCAGACCACTCTCATAATATAGTGAAAACGATTACTAGAGATTTAATACCATCGTTGATCCCCATATATCATAAGATATGTCTTGTTGGTCACATTACAAACATTCGAAGGCCTTAATCATTTATTCTCTTGAAAAATGAATACCGATTAAACCTTAGTGAAAACATGAATGCAGTTAAAAGTTAACTCTTTCCACATACAAAAATCCAAAAATTATATATACTCAAACCATGATATAACCTTCTCCTTATATCAGTCATGAGCTCATGAATACTATCAAACATTTAATTTTCTTCTTATCCCTTAATTAAGCACATATCACCTTTTTTCCAAAAATATCTCAATCAATTTCCAGGGTTACCAGTACCATAAAATTATTGAAAACCACAATAGACCAATACATAAATATTCCAATATTCCACGATACTATATACAACATTATTTTGGAATCCCATTACATAAACACTTAATCATTCCACCACATCGTTATCATATTCAACATCACCAATGGTGATCGCATGTGACTTCCCATTGTTCTTTGCCTTAAGTGGTTTCTCATGTCGATCATCACTAACCCTTGGATTAGGGAATTTATTAGCATAATGCCCCATTTCCTTGCACTTGAAGCATTGAAGTGTAGTAGGTTCATTCTGTGTATCCCTTCCTTTGTTTGCATCATTAGACATCTTCTTCCCATCATTATGGCATTCAAATTCCCGATGACCTTCCTTTCCACATTTGAAACATTTACTTGTCCCTTTAAGACAATCTCCACCATGCTTCTTTCCACACATTCAGCATAAGGAAACATTCATCTTATTTTCACCATTATTCTGAGATTTCTACTTGAAATTCATCTTTCGTTTCTTGTCAAAACTATGAGATGGATAAGTAACACCAACTTCCATTTTTACCTTGATAGCACAACGCACAATTTCTTCATCGCTACTAAAGTATCTTATAGCTAATGCCCTTCGAAGATTTGGTTTTAAGCCACTGAAGAATCGATCAACTTTACCTTCAGGTTGGATGATAAATCCATATGCATACCTTGAAAGCCTTGTAAAATTCGCTTCATATATACCAACAGATTCATCATCCTTTTGCTTTAGTTCAAGAATCTCCTTCTCCATCTTTGTTCAAAGAATAAGATTGAAGTACTTATTGGAAAATAAGTTCTTGAACTCGTCCCATTCCATGGACTCAATTTCATCTCTTTTCCCCGTATTCTTGATAAGATTCCACCATTGATCAGCTTCACCTTCAAAACGATATACTGCTAAGATGACTTTATCATGTTCAGAACATTGAAAAACTGAAAATATCTTTTCAGTGGTACTGATCCATTATTCAGCAACAAGTGGATCAGAAGACCCACTGAAATAAGGTGGGCGTTGCCTCATGAAGGACTCAATAGAATATTGTTCCCTTCTCTGCTCATTTGGAATTCCAGAATGATTCATAGCTTGTGTAAGTATAGTAATAAGATTTTTCACTCCATCTCCCATAACATTTGTTTGTTCAGGAAGACAATCATTGCATTGTCCATTGCATTGATCAACACGGTTCCTTCGGGTTCTAACCATCGTCTAAAACCCAAAAAGAATAGTGTGAGAGGAAAAAATCATACTAGGGAAAACAACATAATAAAGGGGGAGTAACATCAATATCTAACATCATAGGTTTAATTCTAAAATAGTTACAGTAATTATAGGACTATAACCTATACTTATACTTAATCTTAGGGACATCCCTATACATACCTCAGAAATATCTCTAGGGATCTCACTAACATTTTTTCATCCTAGTTTCCAAAGGTTGACTAAACCTTTGCTCTAATACCAACTGTAGAGACTCAAAGCTTTACATACAAGGACATTACATTACTTTTTCAGAATACTTATTACATAACAAAAACACACAAACGAGGACTATAATAGTTTAGTGTCTTTGGAAACTCGGAATGTAATCTTCTAATCATGGTGAAAGATCTTTAACCTCTCCCATAAAGATCTTCCCTTTTTTTCTTACCTAAAACCATTCTTTATATCCTGGGGAAAATAAAACATAAAAGGGTGAGCTCAAATTCTCAGTAAGGGTAAACAAAAGAAAAATCAATCACATCATTTTTCATAAGAACATAACATTTTGGAAATCTTATCCTGCAAAAGAGATCATAATATCATAACATGGGATAAATAATAATATTGAAATGTAATCCCAATAATCATAACATAAAACATGAAACTTTGTGTCATACACAAATAATCATAGAGAATCATTTTTTATTAGTCAAGACTCATTTCCAAGACTATCTTAGTGGACAAAGTCCATTTTTGAACCGAGTTCACTCCTCCTTTCAGTCCTGTTTCACTGAACCGGTTTAACCTGCCATTCCAGCCATGTCTATCTCATGAGATATAAAATCTTTACCCAATGCTTTGGAGGTAGATATAGGTTCCACCCATCTCATAATGATACCATTCTTATGTGTGCCACAAAATCACAAACCATACATCATAGCATAACCCAAGTAATAAAAATGGGAATCTTAAACATCATGACATCATAAAACAATTCATATAAGATAAAGGAATTCATAAAAATAATTACATCACAACATAATAAAATCAATGTAATAATAGTGATAGAAACAGAATCCTTTATTATCTTAGATGGAAAATAATTTTGATAAAACACTTGAACTCCATTCTTGAGGAAAATATCATTTCTACTTCAAAAACATTTTCCTTTCTTAACATGTCATACTATTTTAAACTAAAAGAAGTTGATTAAAAATAAACATGAAAAATTTTAAAGTAAACTTCTTGGAAATAATGTTTTAAAAATCTATTCATGTCGTATAAGTTAAAAAAACATTCTTCTCGTACTTTTGTCAGAAAAGTCAAAAAGTACCTCGTACGAAAAATGACAAAAGATTCCTTTCATATGTTTTACTAAAAACTCACCGAAGGGTAAAATTGGATTTAAAAAATTTTATGTGGACGGAAATAATATTAAATATTGAGGAAACATGGATGTGAATGATAAAATACACCCTAGTAAATACCAAAGTACAAACAATCTCGAATAAAATGAGATTTTGATATTTTCCCTTACCTTAGATCTGATTTGCTTCGTAAGTATCTGAACCTCCTGTATAATGATTTAAATAATGTCATTGACTTATTACAGAATCATAATCATTTTTATGATATCATATATGGTTCACTTATGACTTTATATTACCCGTTCTTTTGTAAATCCATGTTAAAGAGTGTTTTGGGTAAAATCGTTTCATTTGTCGTTCGTGTTTTGACTTGTAATTATTCATATGATTACTTATATCATGATTACTTAATTCCATAATATAAAACATGATTTATATATAATATATATTCAGAATATACATATATATAATATATCGATAAATGGAAAGAAATGCACAGTTCATGGAGACGGTAGGCCGTACGTACGGATGAACGCTGTTTTGGTTCCCTTATTGAGTAGAATGGAATTAAGTAGATGACATACATATATATATATATAAATATATACAGTAGCTTTATAATTTCATATATTTCATTATAATTTCTTATATATACTTTAAAATCATTCTTAAATGGTAAACATGGAGAATGAATCTCATCGCGTCGTGGAGACGGTTGTCCGTACGTACGCACGAGCGATGATATCGTTCTCATGATCGTGGGAATGTATTGGAGTATATGTATACTATTTCATAATCAATATCACTTTAAAATAATCATATATAGTTATTATTTACACCATTATACCCATCCAAGTAAGGTGGTGGTGGAAAATAGATTTCACCACGGCGTGGAGACGGTATTCCGTACGTACGCACGCGCGGTGATTTCATTTTCCATAGGATGGATAGATGGTGAAATAGGGTTGTTTAATACTTATAATAAAATATCAGTATATGAGTGATACTGATGTTATTACTTCATAATGAAACAACCTAAGAAGAAGAAGTGTAAGAAGAAATAAAGTTGAAATAATCGGTAACAGATATTACCTCCTCTTTGAAGCGCCTCTTTGAGATCTCCTTTTAGGGCACTAAAATTGGTCTTTGAGGAAGACCAGAACCTCTAGGATGTTTCTAGGGAAGTGGAGAAGAGAATTTTGCAGGGTTTTTCCGAGCTTGAAGGCTCAAAGTGGTGTGAGGAATAGAGGGAGGGGGTGCCCTTTTATAAGGGAGGAGAGGGGCACCTTTGGAATAACTAAAAATATTATTTTATTATAAAGCCAAATTCGGTTTTAAGTATCTTCAAATTGATTTATTTCAAAGATAAGGTTGGTATGGGTCTATATCCTCTCATCCAATATAATTTAGACAAGTTTAGGTTCCTATTTTAACCTTATCATTTAGATTTAACATTAAGATAAATAATTTTACTTTTACCGTGTCCTTTTGTGTTCTTACACTATAAGGTTAATAAACATACTATAACAAGCCAAAAGAACCCCAAGTTGTTTATTATTAATATATATAACCTTATCTAAGACATTTGGCCGAACCATAGTTTTTTAGGAATAAAATAATAATTAATAATATAATATTTGTTTTAAAAACTATTTTATGTCAATTTTAACACTATTTAGTAATTGATTTTTGTGAAAATCATAATAGAATTATTAGTTAGAAAATATTTACTTAAATCAATACTAACATGTCATATTAACCTAGAAAATTAGTGTAATTCATAAAAAGTCTCAAATTACATTTATTTGGTTATTTATAACATCAATTACGTCAATATTTCATTAATAAGATAATTACTACATCATCGTCGTGTCATAAATAAATTAAATTATTTAATGTCTAAAAATTAAAAATAAAATACCATTATGTATAAAATCTTTTATCTTTATAATTAATATTTATAGTCTAATTTATCTTATGTATAACCTTATATTAAAAATTATTTACTTATTAAACTTTGATTTTAACTATTTTAACCCTTCTTTAAATAAATTAATAATAAATGTCCTAATCTAATCCAAGTGGGCCTAAATGGTCATATTCTATTCCTAAGGTTGTTTTTGGTCGAATTAGACTTATCCAATAGAATTAGGACATGTGTTAGGGTAATAATAATATCATTTTTATCCTTAATTAACATATTTACTTTTAACCGTGGTAAAAAAAGTAAAAAGTTACTATTCACCAAAATTTATTTTCATCTCATTGAACCACATTTTACTTAATGACATCAACCGTTTCTCTCGGATTTTTGAAATTCCACTCACATAAGCGGTAAAATTAAATTTTATGAAAAATTCATTTTTTTAACTACCACTTAGTGGTTTCACTATTCATCAAAAAATGAAAGTTTCCAGAAAAATACCAAAAATTAGGCCTAAGCTATATTTGATATTATGAACTCAAAAATGATGTATATTTTACTAAATTCAAAATATATCAGTTGAATTAATTAATTTAAAAATTAATTCTCGTCGTCAAAACAAAAAGCGTGTTCTTAAGAGATAATAACAATCAAAATATTGACACTTGTTTTTGTATGGTTTAAATGTGAACTTACATCCAATGACAAACATTGTATTAAATTGTAAAAATATATTCTAAATATACTTTAAAACCACTCAAATTAAAAATTTATCACTTTTAATTATTTCGATTAAAAAAGTTGTTTTTAATTAAAATTTAGTAATTTTTACTATTCATCAGAATATGAAAGTTATCCAAAAAGTACCAAAATTTCAACCTAAGCTAATTTCGATATTCCGAATCCAAAAATGAAGTCCATTTTGAAAAATAAAACTTAAAAAATTTCAAAAAGTGGTTATTACTATTCATAACAACTAGTTTTAATAATATTTTAATAGCATATAGTTGTTTAGTGAAACTCGGTATTGCGTACTACACACGCTATCGAGGAAGGTCGCGATTGCGTTTAATGCAAGGAAAGTCAAGGATTCATGTTGTTCAATCTCCTTTTGGTGTAGCGTAGAACACAAGACATTAATGAAATTAAAAAGAATATTTTTCATAAAATCTCGGGGTGTTACATTCTACCCCCCTTAAAATGAATTTTGCACTCGAAATTCGTCGGGGTTATAAATGGTTTACTATTCGAAATTTTCTTTGATAGAAACCCACATCGTAAAAAGGAATACCAAAACCAATCTTTAAAAACAAAAGTATGAAACGTAACGGTTACCCAAATAAACTAATCACTGGGTTTCCACATAGGTGAAAATATGGATATGGAAGAGAAATATAACCATCATGTTCTGATGGAGAGTGGTAGAGAACATGGCTATGGAAAATCCATCAATCACAAATCCATAAATTTGTGACTATCTAAGTTACCATCTGATTCATCAGATATAAGAGCACTAGGACAACATTTTTGGTTTTCAAGATCGTTTCCCTAATGTTGATGAAATTGGAATTAGAAGAAATACTTTCGTGATTTCGGTATAGTCTAACCGTTGGTCGTTCTTTGGAAAATTTACACTTCATCTCTTAAAGAAATGAAGTTGAATTTGTCACTCGTGATGTGTTAGCAGATCATGTGATAGAATGATGGGTCATTCCATCTATCTCAAACAAAAGGTTAGAAAAGTTATCAAAAAAATACATAAGTCCATCTATAGTGAGATTAAAGATATATGGTTCCTAAAATGGACTTATACTTCATATATCATACTTCTTAATATAATATAACTAGTTTCTACTAAACAGGGACATCCTGTAGGCCAGTGGTAGGCGATAAAGGTCAGTCGCACTTCGGTTGTGGGTTCGATTCCCACGGCCTTGACTGACGCGATGGGTTGTCGCCCGTCCTGCAAGTTGTCCTTTTTCTAAAACTATATTACTATAACATCCCATTAATAATATCTAAAAATATTCTATCCTTTAACAATACTAACTTATGTCCAACATAATCCATTCCAATCTTTAGGCTTATCCATAATACTACAGTCCACTCTCATAATATAGTGAAAACGATTACCAGAGATTTAATACCATCGTTGATCCCCATATATCGTAAGATATGTCTTGTTGGTCACATTACAAACATTCAAAAGCCTTAATCATTTATTCTCTTGAAAAATGAATACCCATTGAACCTTAGTGAAAACATGAATGCAGATAAAAGTTAACTCTTTCCACATACCAAAATACAAAAATTCTATATACTCAAACCATGATATAACCTTCTCCTTATATCAGTCATGAGCTCATGAATACTATCAAACATTTAATTTTCTTCTTATCCCTTCATTAAGCGCATATCATCTTTTTTCCAAAAATATCTCAATCACTTTCCATGGTTACCGGTACCATAAAATTATTGAAAACCACAATAGACCAATACATAAATATACCAATATTCCACGATACTATATACAACATTATTTTGGAATCCCATTACATAAACACTTAATCATTCCACCACATCGTTATCATATTCAACATTGCCAATGGTGATTGCACGTGACTTCCCTTTGTCCTTTGCCTTAAGTGGTTGCTCATGTCGATCATCACTAACCCTTGGATTAGGGCATTTATTAGCATAATGCCCCATCTCCTTGAACTTGAAGCATTGAAGTGTAGTAGGTTCATTCTGTGTATCCCTTCCTTTTTTTGCATCATTAGACATCTTCTTCCCATCATTGCGGCATTCAAATGCCCGATGACCTTCCTTTCCACATTTGAAACATTTACTTGTCCCTTTAAGACAATCTCCACCATACTTCTTTCCACATTTTCAGCATAAGGAAACATCCATCTTCTTTTCACCATTATTCTGAGATTTCTCCTTGAACTCTATCTTTCGTTTCTTATCAAAACTATGAGACAGATAAGTAACACCAACTTCCATTTCTACCTTGATACCAAAATTCATAATTTCTTCATAGCTACTGAAGACTCTTACAGCTAATGTCCTTCGAAGATTTGGTTTTAAGCCACTGAAGAATCAATCAACTTTACTTTCAGGTTGGATGATAAATCCATATGCATACCTTGCAAGCCCTGTAAAATTCGCTTCATATATACCAACCGATTCATCATCCTTTTTCTTTAGTTCAAGAAACTCCTTCTCCATCTTTGTTCGCAGAATACGAGGGAAGTACTTATTGAAAAATAAGTTCTTGAACTCGTCCCATTCCATGGACTCAATTTCATCTCTTTGCCTCGTATTCTTGATAAGATTCCAACATTGATCAGCTTCAACTTCCAAACGATATACTGCTAAGATGACTTTATCATGTTCAGAACATTGAAGAACTGAAAATATCTTTTCAGTGGTACTGATCCATTGTTCAGCAACAAGTGGATCAGAAGACCCACTGAAAGAAGGTGGACGTTGCCTCATGAAGGACTTAATAGAATATTGTTCCCTTCTCTGATCATTTGGAAGTCAAGAATGATTCATAGCTTGTGTAAGTATAGCAATAAGATTTTTCACTCCATCGCCCATAACTTTTGTTTGGTCAGGAGGACAATCATTGCATTTTCCATTGCATTGATCAACACGGTTCCTTCGGGTTCTAGCCATCGTCTAAAACCCAAAAATAATAGTGTGAGAGGAAAAAATCATACTAGGGAAAACAACATAATAAAGGGGGAGTAACTTCAATATCTAACATCTTAGGTTTAATTCTAAAATCGTCACTATAATTATAGGACTATAACCTATACTTATACTTAATCTTAGGGACATCCCTAGACATACCTTAGAAATATCTCTAGGGATTTCACTAAAGTTTTCGCATCCTAGTTTCCAAAGGTTGACTAACCCTTTGCTCTGATACCAACTGTGGAGAAACGAAGCTTGACGTATAAGGACATTACATTACTTTTTCAGAATACTTATTACATAACAAAAACACACACACAAGGACCGTAATAGTTTAGTGTATTTGGAAACTCGGAACGTAATCTTCTAATCGTGGTGAAAGATCTTCAACTTCTCCAATAAAGATATTCCCTTTTTTTTCTTACCTAAAACCTTTCTTCATATCCTAGGGAAAAGAAAACATAAAAGGGTGAGCTCAAATGCTCAGTAAGGGTAACCAAAGAAAAATCAATCACATCATTTTCATAAGAACATAACATTTTGGAAATCTTAACCTATAAAAGAGATCATAATATCATAACATGGGATAAATCATAGTAGTGAAATGTAATCCCAATAATCATAACTTAAAACATGAAACTTTGTGGAATACACACATAATCATAGATAATCATTTCTTATTAGTCAAGACTCATTTCCAAGACTATCTTAGTGGACAAAGTCCATTTCTGAACCGAGTTCACTCCTCGTTTCAGTCTTATTTCACTGAACCGGTTTAACCTGCCGTTCCAGCCATGTCTATCTCATGAGATATAAAATCATTACCCAATGCATTGGAGGGAGATATAGTTCCCACCCATCTCATAATGATACCATTCTTATGTGTGCCATAATATCACAAACCATACATCATAGCATAACCCATGTAATAAAAATGGGAATCTTAAACATCGTGACATCATAAAACAATTCATATAAGATAAAGGAATTCATAAAAATAATTCCATCACAACATAATAAAATCAATGTAATAATAGGGATAGAAACAGAATCCTTTATTATCTTAGATGGAAAATAATTTTGATAAAACACTTGAACTCCATTCTTGAGGAAAATATCCTTTGTACTTCAAAAAAAATTTCCTTTCTTAACATGGCATAAAATTTTAAACTAAAATAAGTTGATTAAAAATAAACTTGAAAAATTTTAAAGTAAACTTCTTGGAAATTGTTTTTTAAAAATCCATTCATGTCGTATAAGTAAAAAAACATTCTTCTCATACTTTTGTCAAAAAATTCAAAAAGTACCTTGTACGAAAAATGAAAAAAGATTCCATTCATATATTTTACTAAAAACTCACCGAAGGGTAAAATAAGATTTAAAAAATTTTAGGTGGATGGAGATAATATTACATATTGAGGAAACATGGATGTGGATGATAAAATACACCCCAGTAAATACCAAAGTATAAACAATCTTGGATAAAATGAGATTGTGATATTTTCCCTTACCTTAGGTCCGATTTGCTTCGTAAGTGTCCGAACCTCCTGTATAATGATTTAAATAGTGTAATTGACTTATTCCAGAATCATACTCATTGTTATGATATCATATATGGTTCACTTATGACTTTATATTACCCGTTCTTTTCTAAATTCCATGTTAAAGAGTGTTTTGGGTAAAATCGTTTCATTTGTCGTCCGTGTTTTGACTTGTAATTATTCATATGATTATATAGATCATGATTACATAATTACAGAATATAAAAAATGATTTATATATAATATATATTCAGAATATACATACATATAATATATTGATAAATGGAAAGAAATACACCGTTCATGGAGACGGTAGGTCGTACGTACGCATGAAGGTTGTTTTCGTTTCCTTATTGAGTTGAATGGAATTAAGTAGATGACATACATATATATATATATAAATTAGCTTTATAATGTCATATATTTCATTATTATTTCTTATATATACTTTATAATCATTCTTAAATGGTTAACATGGAGAATGAATCTCATCGCGTTGTGGAGACGGTAGTCTGTATGTACGCACGAGCGATGATATCGTTATCATGATCGTGGGACTGTATTGGAGTGAATGTATGCTATTTCAGAAACAATATCACTTTCAAATAATCATATATAGTTATTATTTTCACCATTATACCCATCCAAGTAAGGTGGTGGTGGAAAATAGATTTCACCACGGCGTGGAGACGGTATTCCGTACGTACACACGCGCGGTGATTTCGTTTTCCGTAGGATGGATAGATGGTGAAATAGGTTTGTTCCATACTTATAATAATATATAATTATATGAGTGATACTGATGTTATTACTTCATAATGAAACAACCTAAGAAGAAGAAGTGTAAGAAGAAATAAAGTTGAAAGAATCGGTAACAGACATTACCTCTTCTTTGAAGCGCCTCTTTGAGATCTCCTTTTAGGGCACTAAAATTTGTCTTTGAGTAAGACCAGAACCTCTAGGATGTTTCTAGGGAAGTGGAGAAGAGAATTTGTCAGGTTTTTGCTGAGATTTAATTCTCAACGTGGTGTGAGGAAGAGAGGGAGGGGGTGCCCTTTTATAAGGGAGGAGAGGGGCACCTTTGGAATAACTAAAAATATTATTTCATTATAAAACCAAATTCGGTTTTAAATAGCTTCAAATTGATTTATTTCGAATCTAAGGTGGGTATGGGTCTAAATCCTCTCATCCAATAGAATTTAGACAAGTTTAGGTTCCTATTTGAACCTTATCATTTAGATTTATCATTAAGTTAAATAATTTTACTTCTACCGTGTCCTTTTGTGTTCTTACACTATAAGGTTAATAAACATACTATAACAAGCCAAACGAACCCCAATTTGTTTATTATTAATATATATAACCTTATCTAAATCATTTTGCCGATCCTTAGATTTTTAGGAATAAAATAACAATTAATAATATAATATTTGTTTTAAAAACAATTTTATGTCAATTTTGACACTATTTAGTAATTGATTTTTGTGAAAATCATAACAGAATTATTAGTTCGAAATAATTGACTTAAATCCATACTAAAATGTCATATTAACCTAGAAAATTAGTGTAATTCATAAAAAGTCTCAAATTACATTTATTTGGGTATTTATAACATCAATTATGTCAATATTTCATTAATAAGATAATTACTACATCATCGTCGTGTCATAAATAAATTAAATTATTTAATGTCTAAAAATTAAAAATAAAATACAATTATGTATAAAATCTTTTTATCTTTCTAATGAATATTTATAGTCGAATTTATCTTATGTATAACCTTATATTAAAATTTATTTACTTATTAAACATTGATTTTAACTATTTTAACCCTTCTTTAAATAAATTAATAATAAATGTCCTAATATAATCCAAGTGGGCCTAAATGGTCAAATTATATTCCTAAGTTTGTTTTTTGTCGAATTTCACTTATCCAATAGAATTAAGACATGTGTTTGGGTAATAATAATATCATTTTTATCCTTAATTACCCTATTTACTTTTAACCGTGGTAAAAAAAAGTAAAAAGTTACTATTTACCAAAAATTATTTTCATCTCATTGAACAACATTTTACTTACTGACATCAACAGTGTCTCTCGGATTTTTTAAATTCCACTCACATAAGTGGTAAAATTATGTTTTATGAAAAAATCATTTTTTTTACTACCACTTAGTGGTTTCACTATTCATCAAAAAATGAAAGTTTCCAGAAAAATACAAAAAATTAGGCCTAAGCTATATTTGATATTATGAACTCAAAAATGATGTCTATTTTACCAAATTCAAAATATATCAGTTTCATTAATTAATTTAAAAATTAATTCTCATCGTTAAAACAAATAGTGTGTTCTTAAGAGATAATAACTATCAAAAGATTGACACTTGTTTATGTTGGTTTAAATGTGAACATAGATCCAATGACCAAAATTGTATTAAATTGTAAAAATATATTCTAAATATACTTTAAAACCACTCAAATTAAAAATTTATCACGATTAATTATTTCGATTAAAAAATTGGTTTTTAATTAAAATTTAGTAATTTTTACTATTCATCAGAATATGAAAGTTATCCGAAAAGTACCAAAATTTCACCCTAAGCTAATTTCAATATTCCGAATCCAAAAATGAAGTCTATTTTGAAAAATAAAACTTAATAAATTTCAAAAAGTGGTTATTAATATTCATAACGGCTAGTTTTAATAATATTTTAATAGCATATTGTTGTTTAGTGAAACTCGGTATTGCGTACTACAAACGCTATCGGGGAAGGTCGTGATTGCGTTTAATGCAAGGCAAGTCAAGAATGCGTGTTGTGCAAGCTCCTTTTGGTGTAGCGTACAACACAAGACATTAATGAAATTAAAAAATAATATTTTTCATAAAATCTCGGGGTGTTACATGGGGTCCAGGAAAAACATGGAAACATGCATAAAATATTACATATCAAAACAAAAAATACCAAAAGATCTAAACTCCATGAGCATCCCAAGCACGTGACCAATCCCTTTCTCCAATACTCATAATCTTCAACAGAATCAAGCTTCCAAAGCCATAATCTTCCCTTCGCCTTTTACTACATCAAATAAGCTTATATGAGTACCAAATGGAAACCTAAGTAGAGTGTTAGTTAAACTCAATTTGGAAACAACCAAAAGTATCTAATGAATATATAGTTTGTGGAAATTTATTGTTATAGTGTTCAATTGTGAAAAAAAATTAAAATGGTAAGAAAATAAAAACCATGTCAAGCATGGGATCCTATGGGGATGTCTATCCAAACATTCCTACTTTGGACAAAGTTCAATATATCTCAACATATGACTTATAAATTTTCAAGTGACTTAGGGAATATATCCCAAGTGTCCATATAATAATAACATCGAGGAGATCCTCATAGCTAGTATGTGCATTCCCACACATAGTTCACCCATATCAAATCTAAAGATGGACTATCGAATTCATGACTTTTGGAATTCAATCCAGCTTATAGTGATTAATACGTGTAGTTTGGAAAAAAAAATTAGTGCAATCTAATTAGTGAAAAATTAGAATTTCACTATTAATAGTTTCTAATAAAACCAAGGAAAAATATCCTTGCATGGAGGGTAGTATTTTGTTATAATTCAAGGGGATAACCTAAGGCAATCTCTGTCCAAAGACATCGACTGAACCTATGGATATCATCCCTATCAATCTATGTCTTCTATAAAATTTAGATGAATATTAAAACTTTAAGGTGAGGAATTCATAATTTAATACAAATATTGAATCCATGTGAGTGTACCACTTGTAATATTAATCAATGAATCATTTTTAATACTATGAGTCATTCAAGAAATTCCTACTTGGAAATACAAGGCTCACTAAAGTTATACAACACCTATAATGGTGTGAACAATTTCTACAACTATTAACCAAATCATAAGTGATAAATTAATCACAAGTTCTAAGTAAGTATTTAAATCTATTCAATAATTAAATTTAATCATTTTATTTATTGACATTATAGTTGTTAAACCAAGCATATTTGATGGGTGTTTTGGGTCAAAGGGAAACAACGGTTTTTAATAGAATTTAAACTAACATAACATATAATATGGTTTCTAATTATGTCATGGGGTTTTTTAACACCTAAAAATCAATGTCTAGATATCTAATTAATGGAATAAAATTTTTAGAGGCAACGTATGAAAATTATGACATGCAGAATAATTAAGAAATTTATAAATAGAGTGATTTTGAAGGAAAATTCATAAATGACCTATATTATCCCTTTGGTAGAATAATCATCAATTATTATCCTTATAGTTTGGATTTATTTATTGAAAATGATAAAACATAAAATAAACCGAAGTATAAAATACTACAACACAAAGAGATGACAAAAAATGAAAAGTGAAGGCAAGAAAAGAAGCAAGAGAAATTCCAAATATATTGAGTGGGATTAAACATGACAAACAGAGATCAAATAAGTGTTTGGATGAGGGAGATACAATAAATACTATATTAGAGGGTAATTATAGCTCTTATGTAGTTATTGTGTGTGAAAGGGGAGAAGAAAATATAAAAGTAGAATTAAGGAATATGAGGGGAAATTCAATTTTAATAACATTAAACGGGTGTGATTTGGCTATAAAGTCATCCAAATCATACACCAACCATTCTATTCTCATTGTCTAGGAGACCATACCTATTTATTTAGGTGAATGGTTATAAAAACTATGTGAAAACTATGTGTTCTTCACCTATAAAAAAATTTCATGTTTTAATGGTTGTGTGGCCCTTTTATCATGGTTTGAAAATTTGTGCTTCACCTTCTCAGGGTCGCACTATTTTGGTGCATGGTAAGTGTTAACAATGCACTAACAATGTTCCCCATACTTTTTCATTAAAAACCCTTACTCTGGAATGTAAAACAATCATTAATTCTCCTGAAACCTCTAAGACTAATTTGGGAACTTCAATTTAGATAAGAAAAATATTTACAATAAAAAATTAAATGACACATACCTTAATAATGAATCATGATCTTACAACCTCACGCCTTTAATAAAACTCGTCCCAATGTTTCCCTTTTGAGGTGGTTGAGCATCATCCAAAAATAACTCTGGAATATAAGAATGTATGTCGGAATCTAATTCCTAGGTCTCATCTAGTAAAAGGATTTTCTACCATGGAACTCAAACAAAAGGAAATATCCTAACTTAGAGATATTTTATACTATGATTGATGATATTAATTGTATATGCCTCAAAAAGAATAAAAAATCCAATATATCAACTTCTTTAGGATCAAAAACATGATATGGGTCAGAGTGATAATAGTGTCATTGAGAAACATGGAAGACATCATGCATAAAACATGTACTATTGAGGAAGATCCATCTGATATGATATCATCCTAACCCTCTCCAAGATCACTAAAGCTCTTAGGAATCTAGGTGGTAGTTTACCTTATTTATGAATTCATTGATGACCCAATATAGGAAAAACACATAAGAAGACTTGATCTCCCATCTCAAACTCCATAGTTCACTAATGGTGGTCATCATATGACTCATACATAGAATGATCCATAACCATATGTTAATTAATCATTTTTACCTAATGTGATGTTTCCTAAACAAGATTCAGTCCCAAGAGCACAACCTATTTGTCCTCTAACTAGAACTATAGTGAACAGAAATGCCTAGTGTAGAGTTCCTCAAAAGGATCTATATGGATAGTCACTTAAAAAAATATTATTATAGGAAAACATAGATAGAGACAAGTATATTTACCAACATTCTCAAAAATAAATGATACATGATCGAATCCTTTCCTCGGTTACTTTTATAGTTTACTCTTACTGGGCATTGGTCTAAGGGTCTATGATGTACACAGAAGTATATATGATCCAAATGATTTTTATAATCCCTTATTGAATGGAGATGTGAACCAAGAATCCTTATCTTATATTATGGTACATGAAAATCCATGAAGTAATTTTATGTCATATATGTAATGTAACCCATGTTCCTCCACTGATATGGTCTCCTTGATAGGAAATAAGTGGGAAACCTTCATCAACCTATCCAAAATTACCCACATAATGTCACTGCCTCAAGGGGACTACAGTAAACCCATCACAAAAGCCATGCTGAAATCCTCCCATTCCCACTCCAGGATGAGTAATATCTGTAAGATACCTATAGGTCATTGGTGTTCTAATTTTATTTTATGAAAAGTGTAATACTTAGTAGAAGATCCAATAATATCTTTTTTCATCTCATACCAACAATATTGGTAAGGTAGATCATGGTACATCTTCTAATTTTAGGATTTAATAACTATATTAAATAATTTGATTCATCCATTAGCTCTTCCTATATGTCTTCAAATACCCAATCTTTCCCCATGATATTCAAGATCTCAACCTCATCAACAAACCAACTAGGTGGTGGGCCCTCACCTAAAACACTTTCCCTTAGGACTAAGCCTTCATAACCTAAAAGTTTTCTCCACATAAATCAATCTAGAAGTGGTTAAGACACTAAAAATGCATGATAATTTTTTTCTCATGATACCGTTAAACAACCTGATGCATCTCAAAATAAATATCCATCAACTTCCATTCACTACTAGCTTCCAAAACAACTTGAGTCTGGGTCTTTCATCTCAAACTTTTAGAAACTACATTTCCCATACCTTCCATGTTAAAAATCTAAAAGCAAAAGGATTAAAGGTATTAGACCTGTATTATTTTTTGGAGTTTCTTGTCACACTGAGATAATATATATTTGATACTTTTATGGTCTTTGTATACCATGAACCATTCCACCAACAAGTAATTTTTGGAACAATGTAGACCATAAACAATAACTGGTAACTCCATGTCATTCATCAGGTAATTATGATTGTGAGTCCTCAACTAATGAGACCCATATGCTATGAATAATTCTTCTTGAATCAAAATATCACCCATATGGATTCATGATGCATCATAAAAAACTTTTTAGCCCCTTACTAGCATAAGTAAAATCATTATTGGAACTAATGTGGGCCTTCATTTTAACACTTGATAGGCCTTTTCACATGCTTCAGATCAGTTAAACTTTATACCTCTCTTGTTCAAGACAATAATTCGTTATGTAAGGTTTGCATATTCTAGAATGAAATTTTGATAGTAAATTTTTTATCCCCAATAAAATCCTTTTATTAAAAATTATCTTGGGATTCTCCCAGGAAACAATGACATGCACCTTCCCTAGATTCAATAATACACATCCTTGGAAAATAATTTGATCCAATAAGTGAACATTATCAATATAGAAGTGGAATTTTTGTATCTTAGAATAGAACCTATTCTATCTTAGTATACTCAGTGTGATGTCAAGGTGTTCATCATGATCATGTCTAGTATGAGATTAAACCAAGATATCTCCCATTAAAACAACCACAAAATAATCTAGATATGGGTGGAAAACCAAATTCATCAAGGCCATAATGACAAAATGCATGTTTGTTAGACCAAAATACATAAATAAATATTCATATAGGATATATCTACTTTGTAATAATTTATTTTGTATATTTGAAGGAATAAACCTTGCCTTATGAAACCCATATCATAACACATTTTTTGAGTACACCATGGCACTTTGGAGTTGATCAAAGTGATCATTAATATGAGGAAGTGGGTATCAATTCTTAATAGTATATAGTTTTAACCATCAGTAATTTACACATAGAATTGTCTAATAATATTTATTTTTTGTAAAATTCAAGGGTAAAGCCCAAGGAGATGTATTGGGTCATATAAACCATTCGACTTTTAGGTCCTTTAACTACTTTTTGAGTTCCTCATGCTCAGTAGAATCCACATTGTATAGAGGAATTCATGCTGGTTCTACTCATGGAACAAGATCAATAATTAATAACACATCTATCTCAACATGTATTTTGGAAAATTAATTAGGGAAATAATCTTTAAATTGGTCCTCCACTATAGTAAAAATTGACTTTTAAACTCCTTATTCATCAAGAAAAAGACTGGCAATATGGACGGATACTCCACCCAACACTTCACACTCAAGTCCAGCTCAAATTTCCTAGATGTCCCCTTCTCTATTGTGAACATAGATACCACATTTGGGAGATGATAAAGACGCCCTATAGTTATAAAAATGGATTACTAATAGAAAAGGGTAGTTTCCTATCTTGATAAGAAAATGACTGGTCCATCCCAATAATTATGTCAAAACTTTTCATCTAGAGGGAAAAAATATTTCATAGAAAATGGTAATCACCTATCTCAAGGGGGTAAGCTTGTATTTGTGAACAAATTATTAAATTACTTTCAATGGAGTAAAAAAGATACATTATACCACAAAATTAATCAATATCAAGTCCAAGACTCTCAATTAAATCCATAAAAAAGAGTAGTCCTGAAGTTTCAATATCAAATAATGAATATTCTAAGGTCTAGGCTACTAATATCATACCTCATACTATAGAAGGCCTCAAACTCTAATCCTCTGGAATATGATTCAATATATGTAACTATCCCTATACATAGCCCTAAGAAACAACCTCATCACGATGTGTAATTACTCTATGTTGGAATGTTACATCAAGTGTATGGATTCTTTGACCATGAATACTACTTCAACCTGATTGCCTAATGATACTCCAGCTTCTTGCCTAATGTGGAGTCATTTATCCCACTTTATAACCTAGATATGGTGAATATCCTTCTCACTAGTCGTCAATGAAATAAACCATTAGAATCTATAAATATAACATATTTTTCAATAAGATTTCACTACACTGGGTTTTTGAAACTTTGATGATTCATGTGACCTTTCTTTCACCACTTATAGAATACCAGATAACTACCTGTTTAGATACTTTTAATACCACTTCCCTAATGAGAAACCTCCATGAAACATTTCCTACCACTATTTTAACCACTTTTATCCCTGGATTTTGAACCACCATGCCCCGCACCTTAAGCATCTCTTAAGTTATTATCAAAGATGGGGATCTGATTTATGATTTCAATGATGGTATGAAACCAAAAAACATTCACCTCATATAGGATGGTATATCTAAGGAAATCCTCAAAACATCTCATCCTGGATAGATCATCATCAGCAATAGTGGGTGAAAAGCTCTAGAGCTCCATGAAGTTAGTTGGTTTGTCTATAACAAACATAGTCTTCTACTTCAGATTCATAAAATATCTATCTCAATCAAATATTCGTCTCTATGAGATAAATTAATCCTAGTAATTTTTCTAGAAATTACTCCAAACCATACCTCGGTATTGATATGCTTAGTTAAAAACCTCCCACCTTATCTTGGAAGATTTGTGAAGTATATAAGATTCTATCTTAACAATCATATATAAATAAGACTTTAGGATCTCATGGATTTTATGAATAGACTCACTCCACATTTTCCCCACATTAGGATTGTTATCCCCTGATAAAATAATTGGTTTTTTATCTTTAAACACTCTTATCAACTCAGACATAGTCGATGTAGCCCATGGAACTCCCTCCATAGATAGTACCAATCATAAGAAACATTCTCAAGGATGGGAATCAATGATCAGTCTAATAATTATTGTTGGTACTACATTAGGTGCCACATGTGGCACTACAAGAGGTATCCCTGGTGGATTAGGTCCTATTACAAAGGTGTGTGGTCATCACCACCTTCTTGTTTCTTGACCAAAGGCCATCATAGAGGCATATATATACAATTCCAAGCACAAGCCTCTGACAAAATACAAGTTCAAAAAGATTGAAAGTGGTATAGAAAGGATGTAATCAAGGCCTGAGTACTATAGATATTCTACCCAACTAGCTATTTTTAGGGTCATGTTATAATACAAGAATCCATGTTTTAAATAAAAAATGATCAATTACATAGGGTTTCAATTTCAAGTTATAAAGGAAGATACTTTTTATGTTATAACTGGATTCCCCAATTAATTGCAACCATTTCCTTTAAATGTTAAAATATAAAAAAATTAAATTTACAAAATGGTTCATTTATATTTATTTCTATTTTCAATTTGTAAATACATTATCATCATAAGTTACAATTATAATTCCATGAAACTACAACCATCCTTCTACATAAAATAATCGGATATAACAAGTCCATATACAGTGGCTCAATTATTTGGATTTCCATTCCCAATATATTGAGGCACAAAATTTATAGATTACAATTGCCATGAATTAAACTTCAACTAACTAAATTCTTTATCCAATATACCTAATTTTCTATGGCTTAAACATTTCAAAAAAAATTACTTATGTTTCCACAATCAAGGTATGTGGGAAAACTCCATTTACGTTGATGCAGACATTTTAAGTAACTAATTATTTTCCCTTTTTTCCTAAAAAAATTGCTAGAAATTACATACATAACAATCAAGGCATGTACGATAAGCAAAATGAAATAAAATAAACATGGAATGTTATATAAATGAAATATATATACCTTTTATCATATTATGATGATTTAAGAAACACTCCCTTTCCATACCGGTCCAAGGGTAAAAATCCATAATATAATATCATAAAGAATGTGTACAACCTAATGAAGAAAATAATACAAATGTAGTAAATGAAATATAGAATATTAAATATTAACCCTATTATCTTGGATTTTCCACCAAATATAGGTTATCTACTACTCGGAAAAACTTATTACCAACTTGTAACACTTCTTAGTCTCTTTTGTAGAAATAAAAAATAGTAATATAATTGAAAGGAATCCTATTATTCTACTTTGTGATATTCTGATCCGACTTCGGTCATAATTAACCAAACCTGAGGGATACATGGCCTCACTCATGCCGCCACATAATCTAGAAGTTGTTTAATAGAAGTGAGAGAGTATGGTGATATAGTTTGGAGATTGTACCCTCTTTATAGAATTAAAACAAGATGTTAAATAATAATAATCAATTAAAATAATAACGTAGTGAAAATAATCCAACCATGCATTAATAACATATATAAGGTAGTAAACAGTGTCATGTACAGATGATGTCCTGTCATTACCATAATGGGGAGTAGGAAAAACATAGAAGTAGTCATACTATAGTACATTTTACTACTAAATATAAAAACTTTACGAAATATCTAAACATCAATATAATTTCAGTTGTTGGATTGGTTCTTTGCTCCCATACCCTATTCTAGAACGTAACTGAGTGTCCAAAGTTGGTCACTTACCTTTATCCTTTATTACATCCATAAAGTTTATCCAACTACCTAATGGTAGCCTGAATAAGGTGTGATTAAAAATTCATAGCCAAACAATAATGGTGTATAATGAAAATACAGTCTATGGGTATAAACTATTATTGTATAAATTATGAATAATATTGAAATGGTAAATAAAAAAGAAACCATGTCGAGCTTAGAATCCTCTAGACATGCACATCCAACCAAACCTTCTACGACCTAAGCAAAATGTCTCTAAACATGTGACCTATAAATAGTCTATGGAACCTACTCATATATCCAATGTTTTTATGTTTTATTAACTCTGATGAAATTCCAATAACAAGTCTAGTCATTCCCATAAAAAAAATTCCCATTTCGAATCCATGGAAGAACCATGGAATTCATGACTTTTGGAAGTTAGTCCTTCTAAAAGTGATTAAGTCATTAGATTTTTTCATTTTATTTTAGTTCAATATGAGTGGTGAACCCTTGAAATTTTACTCCTAATAGTTTCAAATAGAAACAAGGATATATATCCTTTAAATTCGGGTAGGACACTTTTGGAATCTAAGGGGAAGACCTAAGGAATTTTGTGTCTAAAGACATCAACAGAACCCATGGAGATCATCCCAAGCATTCTATTTTTTCTTTATAATTTATATAAATTAAATGATGTCAAGAAAAGTCATTCATCAAGTAAGACAACGATTTAATCCATTTGGGTGTACCAATTGAAATTATCATCAATGAATCGAGTGTCATCCTATAAGTCACTCAAGTAATTCCCACTAGTAAATACAAGGATCACTCTAGACATGACACACCTATAATGTTGTGAAAAATTATTACAACCAATAATCAGAGAATAAGTTATTAAGTAATCATAAGGTCTGGATAAGTTTTGAAACCAATGTTGTTCATTACTAAAAATGGAGTTCTGTTGGTGTTTTTTTTTCAATCCACACTGGGTAGATCAAGGATTTCATTTGTTGTTGTCAATACTTACATATAAGATCATGAATTCTATAAGGAAAAGAACCATAAATTTTAGGCAAAACATAGTATTAAAGGTGGCATTTTTTCCCAGTGTTATCCATATTTTTATTTCCAAAAATAGAAGAATAGAGAAAAGTGAATTTGGAAAAGGGAGTTGTGTGTAATATTGAAGGGGATTTTGTATCTTCCACGCAATGATTATTTCATTATTATTACTTCAAAATATTGAAAATTCAATGATTTTGTGAAATATTAGGTTGTGTGGGATAATCTTAAATTCCCAATGAAATGTTGAAACGGATTTTTCACACTCATACAGAATCTTTCTAGCACTGATGAAGATACATCTGAATATTGTGCACAGGGTCACCAAGGCCTATAAATAGGAATCTACCCCCAATTAGAACCTATAACTTTTCATCGAAGATCGGGTTCCTCTATCATGAAAAATATTTTCACGTGGAAGAGAAGTAGAGAGAAATTTTACGCGCAACATGTTCCTTTATTCTAAAAATACCATGAGAACCTTGTGGTGGTGGTGCATGAAATATAAGGGGTGCGGAATAAATAAGGGTTATGTGAAATGAATCTTGCTTTAAAAAACTAAAATCATGTGCACAAGAGAAGGTGTTTTGTTCGAGTGATGTGATGATCTTTCATCATGTTTTGAATGTTCAGTTTTTTTACCAGTTCTTCCAAATGCATCAATTCTAGACATTGATGTAAGAAGAGTCTCATGCTGAAAGGAGACAAAGACATAAATGTCAATATATTTAAGAGACCTTCAAGTGAATAAACTAAGTGAGAATTCACCCAAGTCATTGAGCTTGTGGGAGTCAACAGATGTGTTACGAGGGACACTATGAGCTATCCCTAAATTCCTGTAAAGGCAGTGTGCCAAGAACATATTGAATATGACAAGACTTTTTTATTCCATAGCTAGTTAAGATTAGTGGATTTTTGTATTAACAAAACACTGTTACCATATTCTCCTTGGACATATCCCTTAGTGGTGAACCAAGTAAAAGTGATGTATCATCTCTTTTCATATGCAATTTTTATTTCTGATCACATCTATCATACAGTTTTAATGAGCTCCTACCAACATGGAAACAAGATCCATCATATTAAAAGAAGACATTGACACCTTGATTCACCCCTATACTATCAGGGTGTCTTGAGGTCCTATAAGTGGTATCATATTATAAAGGTTTTTGGTGTTTAATCTGTCTTTCGATGTCATTGGGAATTCATTCAATGTTAGGGGAGTCTCCCTATTTGATGGAAGTAACATTCAAATTTGTAATAATATAGTGAGATATCATCTAAGATATATTTTAATGGAAGTCCTTTTCTACTATTCAAGGAATACAAGTCACTAATCCAACAATTTTGTCTATGACTGATACAAACCGAAATTTTTTTGATGTGGATGCTAAATCACAAGAATACTCTCCAGTGCATCACTTTTTTATCAGATCTATCTAAGGTGATAAGCTACAACTCAGAAAATTCTATTGTAAAAAACTCAAAAATATTTATGAAGGATACATTAAAGTGAAGGAGGGGAAACTGTATGTTTTTTACTATAGGTTTGATGACCTTAAGATGCACCCTGATTAAAATGTAGACTCCTTCTATCGAATTACTGGTTTTGTAGGAGAAATTTGAGGTCTTTCCAAAGATATCAAACACATTGATAATGTAATGCAAATATTAAGAAGTCTTCCACTTATTTATAATGATAATGTGTCATATATTTAGGGAATGGATCTCTTAAAACATTCTCTAGATGATCTGTTGAGCAACCTAGTGGCATATGAGATGTGAGTCAAACTAGAAGCTGTAACTTCTCAAGCATGTAAGGAAATGGCATTCAAATCAATTAAAAAACATGAAATTTCAAAAGATATTTCTGATGAATGTAATGAGTAAAATGAACTTATTTTTATCATTTTCAGGAAATTTAAGAAGGGAAAAGTAAAATTTCAAGGTAAGTTACCTATGTATTGTTTTTGTTGGGGCATATTTGGGTACATTACCTCTCTGTACACAAGAATGTTCTATTATGAAGGGTGTGAGGATAGAAACATGGAGAAACCTCAAAAATGGTTTTTCAAAAATGGAGACTTAAAATATGTAAATAAAGTATAGAGGAAGAGTTTTTCCTGTGAAGATAAAGATCAAGATAATTAATTCTTTAAGAATGAAAACTAGAATTTAAATCTGGAACCCATGCTTCCATGATGGATAACGTTGAAAAATCAGAACCATCAGGAGATAAAACTAGAGATAATCAATTGTCCACTGATACTTATCTCAAATTGAAAATAAATAATTATCTTGGTAAGATTTATAATCAATGTAAGTGATGAAAAATTGGAAAGATGTTGTGGAATAATATTTAGAATATGTTGATCAACATGAATCTAAAATTGAAGGAAAGGAAGAAATTGTGAATGTATAATCATCAATCCTTTAAATCACATAAGATTTATTAGATATAAAGATCAAAATTGAATAATAAGAAAAGTTCATCAATGAACTTACCTCCATACTATAGGATAATTCCAAGACTATTGAGGGATTGGAATAATAATTTTTAACTCTTAGGAGTAAAATTAAAAGTGAATAAAACTCAAAATAAGCAAAGAAGAAGAAAAAAAATTAGAAAATTCTCAAATGTTGAGTTGTTGGAAAGAGATAAGCGTGCTTCCGATGGAGTTGAAAATATATTTAATGATAAAATACTTGTGTGAATGGGTAATGTTGGAATCAGTTCTGATTCCAAGACATCACATGCTGGAAACGAAATGATCCAGAATTAAGGTAAGCTGAAAGATGGACATGTTAAAAAATCAACTAAAGTACTGAAAAGGAAACCCTCAATTCATACTAAATGGATAACTAAAATCATTCCTCATGAACCACAAATTATTGTAAGAAAAGATACCTTCTTAAGTAAGGATACATGATGTGTAATAGATATTATAAGGCATTCCCACTTTTGATATTTCAATTCTGTGGTTATTTGGGCCATACCATGTCAGACTATAAAGAAGAAAGGATCTATTTAAATGGGGAATATATTAGAAGTCAAAAAAGGATAATTAATTTATATAATAATTCTTATAGAAGGAATAATTTCTATGTATATTTTTTTCATTGTTCTAATGTTGTACATAAAGTTGTGTATTGTGGGTAGAGGAATGATAGGACAAATTCATACAAAACTCAGAGACAGGTCAATATTTTCCAAATAGATGGTGTTGATATTTCAAATATGTTTAATCATTTGTAAGAAGAGTATGAATATGAATAACCCATTCATGAAGAAAAGATATATGAATTTATATACCTATCCTCCTATGAATATAATATTTCATGGAAATAAAAGATGAGAAATAAAAAATCCAACCTTAAAAAATTAACTCTTAAAGATACAAAGAACAATAGCACTTGGATTATTTATAGTGGGTGCTCATACCACATGATGGAAAATTTAGACCTATTAATAAATGTTAAGAAAAACATTGATGAAATAGTAAGGTTCAGTAATGATGGTTCTTGAATGATAAAAGGAAGTGGAAGTACTGAGATGAATAATGGATATTTGATGAAAACTGAAGTTCTTTATGTGGATGGATTTCATAAAAATATTATTAACATGAATAAAATATATAAATCATGACTTAAAGTGACTTTTAATCAAAATTTCACACTATAAAGTGAAAGACAGGGAATTATATCATGAAAGGTTATAGAATAGTTGGAAACTTGTACTAGGTTGATAGCTAAGAGAATATTTTCTATTTAACTATTTAAGAATAAAATAACATTTAGAATCGAAGGTTCGGGAACATTAATTAATAGGAAATGAAAAATATATCTAAGCTGAATATATTCATGGATATCTCAAATATGAAACACAAACAAAAAAAGACATGTGATTTATGCATACGAGGAAAGATGGTTTGTAGTTTATATCAATTGAAGAGAACAAGTGTATCAAATCTTTTTGATATCATCCATAAAAATGTGTGTTTCCAAATATATATTGATGGAACACATGGAGAAAGGTACATTGTCATTTTCATTGATTATTATAGTTGAATCTCTGGGGTGATGGTTATACATAGAAAATGACAAGTGAATTACTGCATGAAAACATATCCCTGAATCACTGAAAATGATACTGGACAGACAAACAAAGTTATACAGTCTGAAAATGGGGGCGAATACACATCCATTGAGTTTGAAAATTACTTGGAGAAGCATGGAATTCAAAATGTGGTGGATGTTCAGAGAACTCCCCAGCAAAATGGAGTTGTTGGGAAGAGGAATCAACAGGTGAACAATATAGAAAGAACTATAATGATTGATATTTGTATCCATTGACATTATTAGAAATAGGTTGTTCATGCTATTGTGTATATTCAAAATCAAATAGGGCTATATATAGGAGAATCCAATACACCATGTGAGTTGTGTCAGGGAAGGAAACCCTCTTTTTGGTATTTCCATGTTTTTGTAAGTAAATATTTTACCAGAAACAAAGAAGGAAATTAGGGAAAATGTGGTGATGTGGATGATAAAGTAATATTCCTCAAATATTAAATGAATATAAAACCTATAATATTATTAATAAGTGTCTTGGGAAAAATGTGGAAAGTAGTGATATTAATATATTTGAAGATAATACCATCAATACCATGATTGGATCTTATGCTAATGTGATTAAAGATGCAGAAGACAGGGGACATGGAACAAATTCAAATTAAGAAGTAGAAGAAGTTATAAAAAAAATTTAGAGGTCACAAAATGATGTGGATTTAGATGAAGAATCAAAAGAATAAACTATATATGAAGAAAATCCTCTAGAACCTCATAGGAGAAATTAAAGAGAAGAAATTGATCAATCCAATATCATTGGGGATTAGACTCCACCCACAGAAACAATAAGAGTGAGGAATAATGAAAAATATACATTCCTATCAATTATAAAACCATACTCATTTAAAGAAGCTTTAAAAAATGAATCATGGGTAAAATACATGAATAAAGAGTTGGATCATATTGATAAGAACCAAACATGATATCTATTCAAGATACCTAAAGGTCACAATGTGATTAGAATAAATTGTATTTTTAAGAAAAAATACGATGAGAATGTTAATGTGATCAGAAATGAGGCATGACTAGTGTGTAAAGGATATTCACATATTGAATGCATCGATCTTAAAGAAACATTTTCTATTGTGGCTATACTAGATTCAATCAGACTTTTTTTCATAGATATACAAAGAGGATATATAGTTTATCAACTGGATTTCAAAATTTATTTCTTAAATGATGATCTTGAAGAAGAAGTTTACATCAAACAACCAGTAGTTTTTCTTCTTAGAAATTATTAAATGAAGGTCTAGATACTAAAGAAATATCTCTATGGATTGGAATTGGCACCATGGTCATGGTACTCTTGGCTGGATTCTTATCTAAAAAGATTCAATTCAAAAGAGGAGGAGTACATCACAATCTTTTCTCAGAAAGATATGTTCATGGTACTATTATAAGTTGATGATATTATTTTTTCTGGAAGAAGGTAGGGGTCAGTGGATGAATTTTCTAATCACATGAAATCATAATTTTAAATATATATGATTGGTGAACTCACATATTTCTTAGGGCTGCAAGTGATTCAGAAGAAATCTTACACTTTCATTTCCTAGGAAAAGTATGAAATATATTTTCTGAAGAAATTAAAGATTGATGACTTCAAACTAATGTCAACTCTAATTACGGTTGTAATGAAACTAGGAAAACATGAAGGTCATACATATATAGATCCCACAATGTATGAGAGAATCATTAGAATATTATTTTACCTGACTTCAACATAGACATATATTGTCTTCAAAACATGCTTAGCGTCCCGATTTAAGAGTAATCCCAAGGAAGAACAAATGGAAGTAGTGAAAATAATTATGAGGTACATTCAAGGTACTCACAATTATGCCTTATACATTGCTGCGGGAAATGATAGTGAACTTCCAGCATTTTCTGATACTGATTGGGAAAGATATGTTGTTGATAGAAAGTCCACAAGTGGTAGCACATTGTTTATTGGAAAGAATTGTGTGGACTAGTTGAGAAAGAAATAGTAAAGTACTTATCCTAGCATAGCTAAAGAATAATATATCTTAGATATAAAGGTATGCACTCAGCTACTTTGGATGAACCAACAATTGACAGATATTGGTGATGAGGTGAAACAACTAACGGTGATTCATTGTGATAACATGAGTGCAATTGATCTTAAGAATAATCATGTTCAGCATTATCTAACAAAACACATTGAAATAATATATCATTTTATCAAGGAAAAAGTTGAAGAAATCATGATTAAAATGAATCATATGGGAACTGATGAGAAAGTGGCTAATATTCTGTACAAACAACTGGCACCAGCAGCATTTGAGATGCATCAGTTGAACCTCAGTGTTCAACCCCCTCCCAGTGCTTGAAGAGGTTATAGTGGTTACCCTATACCTAGTTGAATTAACCATTTTAATCTGTTTTTTGAATTATTTCAGGTTTATGGGGGAGATGTGATCTAGGGGAATATGTTTTTAGATATTTTCAATGCATAAATTCTAGCCTTTGGGTTTATTGCCAATGGGAGAGAATAGAGAAATTCAATGGTACTCAATGGTAAAAAGGTGGGAAATAGGAGGATAATGAAATGTTCTTTTTTGTTGTAGGAAAAATAGAGATTAGATAAATTCAAAATTCTTATAATGGGGGGGAATGATGAGTTTCAAAAAGGGATAAGATGAAAATAGAGAAATCAATTCAGTCTTATGAGGAAAAAGTTAAATATTCCAGAACACGAGAACCCAATTCATGATTCCCATCTTCTTTTCTACACCAATAATTGCTTACGTAGAATTACAGTGTTGGATATGTTGATTCTTTCATATAAGTTTTTTATAGTGTTTGGTACTCTGTTTAATTTATCTAGAGATTTCCAACAAACCCAAAGGGGGGATTGTTAAAACCAAAGTTGTTCATTACTGAAAATGGAGTTCAGTTTGTTTTTGTTGTCAATATTTCTATGTTGATCGAGGATTGTATTTTTTTTTCAATCCTCACATGGAAGATTTATAATTCTGTAAGTAAAGGGGCCATATAGTTTAGGCTGAAGACAGTATTGAAGGTGGCATTTTTCCCTGAGTTTGCCATATTTTTTGGTGAAAAAATTATAGAATGGATAAAAGTGAATTTGGAAAGGAGTGTTGTTTAAAACATTTAAGGGTGGTTAGAATCATGTTTTAAAGGCTTGTTTCAGGATCATTTATTCAAAATTTGGTAAATAAAAATGTTCACAAAATATGAGGTTCTGTGGAAGAATATTATAAGCCCAATGCGATGTCAAAAGGGGTTTTGCACGCTCATAGAGAATCATGTCTGCACCGATGATGATGCATCAGAATCTTGCACACATGGTCACTGAGGACTATAAAAAGGTGGATACCCCCACTTAGAATACAGAACTTTACATCAAAGATCAGGTTCCTTTATCACGTGAAATATTTGTGTGCGGAAGAGAAGTTGAGATCAATCTTGTGTGCAACATGGTCCAATAGTTTGAAAAGACCAAGTGAACCTTTTGGGGGTGTTTCACAAAAGATAAGGTGTGCACAAAAAATAATGTTGTATGAGAGGAAACTTGCACAACAAATATCAAATCCTTCACACAATAGCAGGTGTTGTGAATAAGTGGTGTGTTTATCTTCTAGCATGTTTTGAATATTTTGTTTGTTTGATCAATGCTTCCATGTGCATCAATTATAGACATTGATGCAAGAAGAGTATTGTACTAGATAGAAAAAAAAAGAAATCTATTCTAATCTATTTAAGAGACCATCATGTCGATAAAATATGTCAGACTTCACCCAAGGAAGGGAGCTAGTGGAGTCAATGGAAGTGTTATGAGGGATGTAGTGAGCTATCCCGGAATTCTTGGAATGGAAGTGTGCCTGGAACAAAGTGAATGTGACTAAACTTTTTTATTCCATAGCTAGTGAGGATTATTGAATTTTTGTATGACTGACACACTACCAGTGTATAATCCTAAGACGAATCCCCTAGGGGTGAACCATGTAAAAGTTATGTGTCATCTCTTTGCATGTAAATTCTTTACTATTTATCATATCCATCATAAAATTTTAATGAGTTCCTACCAACGTGGGAACAGGATCCATCTTATTAAAAGATAATTTTGGCACCCAGATTCACCCCTCCCCTTTTAGGGTTTCATGGGGTCCTACACTATGGATTTCAATCCATATAATAACTCAATTTAATCATTTTAGTCATTCCCATTACATTTTTCAAAAAAAACACACCTCAGGGGTGTTTTGATTAAATGGAAAAGAATGGTACTCGAGAAAATTTAATATAACACAGCCTAAGTGGTAGACTGGGTTTAGATCATAAACCTCTAATGATGTAAGGGGTTTATGTAAAACATCATGATCATGGTTTGGGAATCTAATTAAAGGAATAAAATTTTACGATCCAATCCAAGGAAAGTGTGGTGTGTGCCACAATGAAACAATTTTTAAATGGTGATACCTTGAAGTAAAATTTATAAATCACCTACCCTGTCCCTATGGTAAACTCCTCATATAGTATCATCCTCATATTTGGGCTGGAATGATAAAGAAATTCAATATAGATAAATTTCCCCAAAATAGCTCATATTATCTCCCATGGAGATTTCACTAAATATGGTATGAGAAATTGAGAAAAAAAAGTAAGAGAGTACATAGTGAGGGGGATTTAGTGTGAAAAAATGAAATTGAATCATAGTCTAGATGATGTTGATACATAAAATCCTAGAGTATAATATAAGGATATCTCTCGCATATTTGTTGTATTAGAATGGTGAAAATAAAATGGAAATATGGATTTAAAGTCTAGGAGGGAAAGTAGTAATTTACATCACTTTAAATTGGTTCATAGTTTGTATGCATGGTTTTCAAAACAATTCACTAATATTTCATGCCCACAATATTTGATCCCACACCTCATATGGTTTAGGAAAATGGTTTGACAAACTCTGTATGAACTATGTGTGGTTTATGAGAAATAAATTATAATTTTTTCATAGTTGTGTCACCGATGATTCATGGTTTGAAAACACATGCTTCACCCACTTAAGTTTGCATGGTTGAGTTAAAAGGTTAATGAAAACCATGTTCAAACCTTGTTCCAGACCCCATTTTTTTAAAAACCCTTAAATTGGGATCTAAACCAAGCTTAAATTCTCTGGAAACCTCCATGATGCCATTGGGTACTTCCATTTAGATAAAAATAATTTATATTGAAAAACTAAAGTATATATGCCTCAATAATGAATTGGGATCTATTTATTTAACTCTATCAAAAATATTATATTATTTTATAGATAAATCAGTAAAGAAGAGGAATCCTTCAATTTTATGTCCCAAATTCTATGATAGAGAAAAAATGGGATGATCCTCCATGTCTACCTCTATCGGTCTCTTGGTCCTTGGAATCACATATGGTGTTTCGCTAATTAATTCATGAAGTATTCAACCATATACTCCATCAAAAAGGAATAGACCTCTCTATTTTTTACTAAGATATTGTTGGTCTTGATGCCTTGATAAACTTTGTGTGTTATACTCCTAGAGTTGACATGAATTAATTGGATACTTAGGTGTCATTGGCTTCAATATACCCTAAAATTTATTCTTTAGAAGAAAATATCTTACATCACAATTCCACTATATTGTATTCTCTAACATTTAATGTTAGGGACATTAATTTATTGGGTCTCTCAAGTCTGTCTCTTTTGGTATCCTTCTAATTATCCTTAGGACCTCTTCTAAAAAAATCCATGGATAAGTTGAAATAACTATGAACATGAACTAGTTAGAAGAAATATTACTTTATTTACTTGTTATTTATAGTTCAATGATAGATCATCCTCCCCTATATACCATATATACCTTGAAAATCATGGGATTATAATTTAATTTGAAATTTAGGATTTAGTACCTTAATTTCAATAAATTATAGGGTATATTTTGAAGCAACTAATGACTGTGAATTCACTCAATGAAGGGATTGGAAAATATAAAGAATCATCCAACCCTAAAGAATGAGGTGAGGTGGAATGTCTATTGAAATTACATGGGAGAGGGGGTAAAAATATGAAAATTTCCTTATCCCTATGAGATGTGGTACTTCACTAAAAGTATGACCTCTATAGAAGGATTTTAGTCCTTCACCAAGGGAAAAATATCCTAAAATAGTATTCAAAAGTATTTCCCAGAGTTCATTATTTTCCTACCAATGATGATCCATCTGTTCAGAAGTAGGGATGACTTTATCATCCTTTAAGGGCTTTTGGGTCAAATAATTATCACCACCATTTCCTTTTTTAATGAAAATATGAGTGGATAATGATTTAAGTCCTAGTGTAGACCCTAGATACATGATATTCTATTGAAATTGGACATATAATTTATCAACACAGAACCCTAAGGTATCAATAGTGTTGATAATTCATTTTTTAAAGATATATGAGGAATCATAAACATCTTTTTATCAAACATTGAAAGTGTTGGTTGGGATAACCTAATGAGAATCATCTTATTGTATATGCGTTCACTAATATTTATCTTGGGGGAACTCTTCTAATCTAGGTTAAAATGATTTAGGACTTGCTGATACAGTAATAATTGAAAAACACGTGAACTTGTGGTCATCGTCTATGGATTATCTCATTTGGTGGAATAGAATACATTGTATAGTTTTGTTGAAAGGATTTTGTTTTAACATTTTCTTGGTCAGCACCCATTGGCTCAGTTGAAGGGAAAGCACCCATTGGACCATTTTTTTGTTAGTGACAATGTTCCTGATACTGGGGGCCTAGAACCCAATGATTCTGGACTAGATGAGACATTTATCCTACTTTGGATGAATGTGAAAAAGGAATTAGGGACCTGACCAAATGACTCAATTGTTCCCTCGTGATGGAATTCACATAATCCACTACCTCTTCAATAATCCATTCATATAACTCATTTGTGTCTCTATAAGGGGTAGTTTACTATTCATCCTCTTCTTCTTCAAGAAGAATCGATGACAAACATTCTACAGTATTCATGGTATTATTCACTTGAACTTCACCATTATTTACCATTTTTTATGATAGATCATTAATGATGAAGCATTCATGGATCATTTGACATAGAATAAAATGGTATGGGGCATATGTCGGGTTATCATTCTACCTTACTTCATCTAAATTAATAATTTATGGAAATTTGATTGTGTTATTTTCTAAGGTATAGATGAAGTAACCTATAACTTGATGACCATGGAAGGAATAAATTTTATTATTCCTTTATTCTGAGTCACATTGACTGGATGGTTTTTTCTTCAAGGTGATAGTGGTTGTTTCTTATTTCCTTAATTTAATCATTTGTGATGGAAGTTCATGATAATATCTTTCTTTAATATCATGAATATGATCCTCTAGACATTATGTTATAATAATAAAATCTTAGAATCCATGTGAAAGAACTGGGGGATGAGAATCAATCCATAACTCATTGTGTTGGTTTTCCACACATTACTCTAATAATTATACCAAGCGAAGCTATGTTTATAGGTATTAAGTTAAACCCTTCCATCCTTAAATAAAGTCCATGAATTAATCATTATTTTACTATTTAAAATTATAGAGTTCAAGGGTAGTGGTTTTATTCAATATAAAACTAAATTTGAAGGTAATCTACTAGAAAATATCTTCCCGTATAGGAATTTTCCTAGCCATAATATTATTGAACAAATAAAATGTAGATCCTTCTATCATAACAACCTAGAGTATATAAACGATATTTTTTCTAGAAATAAATGTGTGTTATATTATATTATATAGTATTATACACATGCACCAAATAAATATACTGAAAAAAATTTATGTCATTAATGGAGATAATTAAATTAATCATAAACTAAAACTATGAAAATTCCAAACATTAAAATGGGACAAAAAAATAAAATAAAATGGGAAAATTTTGATCCTTCTAATCTATGAGAATCTTCAACCCCAAGACGAACAACACAGAAATGAAACAAAATATTAGAAAAAATTAAACATATTAAAAAATTTAAATATAAAACTTTATATTAATTATAGTAAATATTTAATTAATGAATTAAGGAGGTGTTGAAGCCGTTGGAATTGTAATGGGACTATTTGAATAGTAACTTGTTTGTTAGGAATATTAACCTGACACCTAGGAATAGTAACCTAACTATTGAAATGGTAATGTGACCTCAAAGTAATAAAATGTATAATAATAATATTTATCATGATTAATTTAAGTAAATATAAATTTGATAATTCCATGATATAAATATAATGATCAAACACCCAAATAAAATATAATCACATTTTTAATCAATTGTATTTTAAGCTATTTCATAAAACATATAATTTTATTTTAAAAAAATAAAATAAACTATTTTAGAAAATTATTTTGATAGAAAGAATTTAATTTTTTAAATCATCATGTTGAAATTATCTAATGTTTATTTTTTGGTAATTTTTTGAAATACTTCAATTTTTACATGATTAGTAAAAACAATTTTTCAAATACTCCATATTTTATGATATATTGATGATTAAATAAGGTCTTAATAAATAAAAAATTAGTTATTTAAGACCAAAATAAATTTAATTATATAAATGGGATATTTAAAAATAATAAACCTAATTTCCAAACATAAAAATCATTTTCCAAAGACTAAAGTCAAAATATTTCCCAAAAAATAACAATTTTATTATTTATTCCATGTTCCATATTAATAAATTAGTGAATTTGCCTTATAAATGGGTTTAAATTCCCAAAAAAATTATTTCATTGATGTATTATTCACAGTTTCAAAATTTTACTATTATAAGATTTACCTTTAATGTAGTATTTTATTCAATATTTTATTCTAAAAATACCCCACTCCTAAAGTATAAATAACCCCTCTATATTCCCTTGGAAACCATCTACTACCGCACCTAATAAATGAAATAATATAAACAAAACCTTTATTAGAAGAATATTATCATCCTTAAAGAATTTATAGGTAATAAACCTCTAATCATTAAATAATTTAATGGTCATAGAAAATGAACCACTTAAATAAAGAGGCAATTTCATTTTATTCTTTTATTTGTTTCACCTTTTCTAATTTGATATCCTCCTTTTATTTTCTATTTTAAATATTATTAAAAAAATTATATATTATCTTAACATAACTGTGCTAATTTTAATGTACAATAAAAGTTTTATATTTATATTACACATATTATACATCTCGTGCCTCCTCTTTGAAAAATGTTATGTTAACAACTAGTAAACTGCCAACATAGATGTTTCTAATTAATTTCTTATCACCAACCTTAGTGATCGTAAAACTAAATTATTTATGATATATAAATGGATAAATATATGTATTTTAATTTTATGCATTTAATTCTACTTGTGTATAAATGACCTTAAAAAATAGTGAAATTGATGCAACAATGAAATATTTATGGAAACCATGATATCAAAATGTTTTCCATTTGACTAGGTAGATTAATAAATATAATCCAATGATTAAAATTTATAACTAGTGATAAAATATACAATAATTCACTTCTATTTATATCTTTTAATGAACCTATGTGTATTATTCAGGAGGTGGAAAAGTGGCGAAATAAAGAGGGAATTAAATTAAGGGGATTCTAAAACCAAACTTTTTATTATGGGTTATCTCTTCATTAAAATTATTTTCTATATGTAAATTCTTATAATGTCCTTAAAAATTCATTATACTATCATTTAATCTTTCCTTTTATGGATATATATGATTTAACCATTTCAAAATGTTTTCTAAACCATTTATAAAGTTTTTTTACAAGAATTTAAATATCTCTTTAAATAATCTTGTGTTTCCTTTTCTCCAATAAATATTGGTAATGTTTTATTCCAAAACATGACATCCCCTATTTATTTGGTAACCACAAATAATATTTCTTAAAATTTTATTTAGGAAATTTTTATGAATCCCATTCATTTTTGTTCATTTATTTCATGATTTTGATTAGTGCCATTTCATGTGGAATGCATGCTTATGAAAATTATATGATGTGATGGGTGGCCCCAGAATTATATAGTCTTCAAATTAATTGGGTAACATGATATATCCCATTATATAATGTGTATTTTTCATGAACATGGGACTATATTTGTTTTACATTTATGATGGTTATGATTTATGAACATATGTTATGCGTTAACATGATACTAGCATTATTGACAAAAATGTGTGGTGTTTGACTACTATGTTATGATGTTTTATTATTGTGAATATGACACTTTATATTCCATTATCAAATGTTTCCCTCATTATTATGATGATGTTCTTATTCTTGTAATATGATTATGTGGATTATGTTCACCCATGTATTATTGATTCATGTCAATTTTTCCTCATCTTACTAGGCTTTTAGCTCAGCCATTTCATTAATGTATATCCTCAGTTGAATACATGTACTAAGGATATGATGACAGATTTATAAGGATAAAATAATATTAATTTAGATATTTTTTATTTTTTATTATGTATAAGTGGTGTATAAACCTATGTATCCTAATGTATTACACCTTTGGATAGTAGATTGTATTACTATTATGTTTTTTTCAAAAAAATAATTTAATAGTCATGTATGGAAAAGTTGTAGCTTTATAGATGGTATCATAGAAAGATTTAATTAATTTTGGAATTATGATTATAAAACATTAGTGAAAACCCTTTGGATAACATTAATTTTTAAGATAAATATCCTATGTTTTGGTAAATTATGAGAGTGTGTAGTTTTGAGTAATGAAATCCATGTTTTTGTACTACTAGTGGATTTGGATCTAGCATAGTTATACCTAGGGTAATAACCCTAAAAAGGGAGTATTGGGCTTTGACTCAATCATCACCTGGTTAATGAAAATGGGCATTGTTGCATAGCTTGTTTGAAAATATCAGGGGAAATTATTCTATTAATTAGAACCATTATTTAAACCATTATAAAGGATAAATAACTAAATTAATCATTCCTCTTGAAGTTAAAGAATGACTAAAGAACATGATCCTAGAAACATTTTTCTAAACATATATATCCCATAAGATATGGATTTAGAATTAATTTTCACATAAGAATAAATTATTTATTCATGATTTATTGACTTATGTTTTGTTCAAACCATTTATATTTTAGAAAATGTTGGGAACCAAGAGAAATCATACTGAAAAACTATGTGGGGGACAATGAAATGATTGTCCAAATGGAATTCCCAATGAAGTGGGAGGCGGATTTAAAACATTTATGGTGATGCTTACTTAGTTGTATCAAGCTATGAATAATAACCTGAACCATGTGGAATGTATTCCTTCACCTATGAAGGACAAACTAGCTATCGAGTCTTCTATACAACAGTGACCATCAATATTCATTGGGTCTTCTGATACAATTGTCACTGAATAATGGGTTAAATAAATTGAGAATATCATTTTTGAACTCCATTGTTCTAATAAGGAAATTTTTACTCTAGTTATCTATCATTTATATATATAGGATGATCAATGTTGGGTGCTAAAAAAATACCATGCCAAAAAAATGACATGGAAGAGAAGGAGTGGAAATAATTTAAGATAATATTTGTCAACAAGTATTTCACTCGATATATTTGAACAAAGATAAAAAATAAATTCATAGAGCTTAAGAAAAATTAGGGAGAATCAGTCATGGATTACGAATAAAATTTTACAAGTATTTAAAGATACTTCTTCAGATTTTTTCTACAACAATAGAAAAATAGATAGATTCTTCAGTGTTTTAAAACCAAACCTCTGAAAGGATCTATATATTCGAGGCCTTGGGAGTTATGAAGAATAGGATCAATGTGATCACAATTTAGAGGTATATTTTAGTGAATGGTTTTATAATTATGGAGATATTAAATTAAAGATATTGTTTCATAATGAAGGATCAATTCATACAAGAGGAATGAATATCCAACCACCCACCTATCAAAAATGTCAGAACAAGCATCATAGAAATTAACTCAAATAGACAAAGAAATTAGTCAAGTGTGGGATACAAGGATACCATTCTCATTAATATTTAAAATACATGAAAAAGGCAATGAAGATGATGGATAAAAATAAGGAACCATCCATAGTACAATGATTCAACTGTATGGATCTAGGGAACATTGAAAAAAAGTTCACTAAACCATGGATCAATGAGCATAATCCACTTTAGTAACCACCAAGGAAGAAGGAGAAAGGGAAATCAAATCCCCATACTACATCTTATGTAAAACATAAATATGAAGTCATAAAAGGTACACTACCTAGTCAAATGAAAATGTAATAGGTTTTATTTGATTCTAGTTATACACATTTCTTTATATCTAGCAAGTTTACTAGAACTATTGAACCAAAAACCTAATACCTTGAAGTAGATATATCAATAAAAAACTAAGTAGTTAAATCAATTAAACCCAATTATTGGACTATTATCTTATTAATATATTTGGGAGTAACCTTCTGGTGAATCTCATAATACATATTTTGGTGGAATTTGATGTTATATTGGACATGGATTTCCTCTCATTATATAGATCACACATCAACTATTGATAAAAGGATATCTATTTTAATATTTTGAGTTATCATATGATCCTATAAAAAGGAAAGTATGATCATAAATCTCCATTAGATAATCTCTCAATGGTGTGTTTCATGATACCCTAACAAGACACATACCTTTCCCAAATGGTTGAGTCGAAGGAAAGCATAAACCTTGAGAAAATTCCAATTGTGAGGAAATACCATGATGAATATCCAAAGGGGTTTCTCAGCCTTCCCAATGATCACTATGTTTATTTATCTAAAGTAAATATATCTAGATCTACTTCATTCTCAAAATTCTAATATAGGATAGCCCTTATCTTACTGGAGGAGTTAAAGAAGTAGTTTCAATATCATTTAGAAAAAGGGTTCATATTCCCTAGTGCATCACATGGGGGGTAAGTAATTCTTTTCAAAAAAATGAAATATAAATGAGGTTGTGTATCAATTATCAATATCACCATAATGAACATTTATCCCTTTCCAAGGATAGAGTTCTTTTTCAATCAACTAATATGTGATCAATACTTCTCAAAATTGGATCTTTATTATGGATATCATTAGAAGGTAAATATGGAACATATTCAAAAGTTAGCATTATGTACAAGGTATAGACACTATTATTTCATAGTGATTCCCTTTGGACATACTAATTACCCTATAATTTTTTTTAATAGAGACTTTATATAATTCCTATAAAATAATTTGGTAGTCTTCATCGATGATATTATCATTTACTATAAGAGTAAGGAGTAAAATTAAGAGTATATAAGGATTGTGTTGGAAGAATTATGAAAGGAGAAAATTTATAATAATCTAAATAAGTTTGAATTTTAGATTTATCAAGTAAAATTCATGGAGAACATGATCACAAGTGAGGGAATTTCTATGGATCCTTCAAATATAAAGGAAATTTTAAGAATGTTCTAAACATACTAGTGTCCTCAAAATCCATTGTTTTCTTCTCTTAGTCAGGTACTACTGTTGTTTTGTGAGAAATTTACCATGATTTAATTACCCTCTAACTAATTTAACATGTAAAAACATAGAGTATGTCAGGAGGGAGAATGTGAGGAAAGAATTAATGAGATTCATAAGAGGATAATCACTATTCTATACTCAAACTACTATCAAGTGGCTATGGTTTTTTGATATATAGTTATTCTTTAAATAGTTTATTAGGTTTTGTAGTCATAAAAAAAGAAAAATTAATAGCCTAAAATTCATGAAAACTAAAGATCCATGAGAAAAAATACTCAAAGCATGATCTGGAGATAGTAGTTGTGATCTTCTCGTTGATGATTTTGAGGCACCACCTATATGGTGAGAACTGTGATATATATACCGATCACAAGAGTCTAAAGTATATATTTAAAAAAATAGTTCAGAATGAACCATATAATATAGTTAGATCTGATAAAATATGGTGATTTTACTATTAAATACCATCATATAATGGTGAATATAGAGACACATGATTTTTACACATATTATTAGATGGGTTTAAGCATATTTATCCATGAAATTAAAACCAAGGATCTAAAATTATAGTGTCTTTAGAATACTAGGTACATTGTTAGAAAACGTAAAACTAGAATAAAACATCATCTTATAAATCTCCATAATGAGATTCTAACTTCCTTTAAGTTCCTATAAACATATAGGATAATCTGGAGAAAACATAGAGAAGTGGGATAAGCTAAAAATCGATGTTGGTGAATAAACATGGGATTCAAGAATAACACATGATTTAGAAGGACAAACATGATAAACAAAGGAATGGATCATGAATAAAAATATGTAATAATAACATATAGAACATGGAATCCTATGATCATGTAAAAATAGAAATGTGGAAGCCATATATAACATGATATAAACATGAGTCAAGGATAACTTCCAAGACTATTTCACATGGTGGAAAATGTACCATAACATATTAGTTTTAATCCATAATCTTATACATAATATATCATGAGACTAAAAAATGTCCCAATGCATTTAATAGCTATCTAGAAGAACCCATAATAACATGTTCATTCATATTCATGCCACATAAGGAATAAGCATAAGGGTTTCCCATGGAATGAAATGGTTTTTGTAGTCATGTCATAAGGAAAAGCCAATGGGCGTATAATAGGTCTCCATGAAAGAAGGTATTTAAATATTTCTTCATCACTCATAAAGGAATAATAAGAATATATCATGAATAATGATGTCCAAATTAATTGAAAACAATAAAGAGAGTGGCTAGGTAACTTTATAAATATTCCACTTAAGCATGGTTTTAATGAAAAGAATATAGTTTTTAAAGAGGATAAAGGTATCATTATTTTCGTAAAACCAAAAATGAACTAGATATTTTTTCCATGAAAAATTGTGAGATTTTTTAAAAATATTTATGTCTTGAAATAGTTTATGTAATGAACATGAAAATATGTAAGAAATAGATAAGTCCCTTTAATCGGGTTATTCTTATCAAGAGGAATTGAGAAAGGAACCTTTTAAAATATGTATTTACCCATAAAATGAAGATTAATGAATCTATATATATATTTCTAGAACATATATAGAGAATATATAATAAATATATATGAATAATTGAGATATAATTTTAGGCGACTAAATAAAATGTGTTGCCCAAATGAAATATGGACGTTTAGAGAGATCCCTTACCTTATGTTTGAAAGTGTTCTGCACTTGCACTTAATGTCCTAGATAATAAAATTAGATTCATTAATTTCTTAACTAAAAATATATTAAACAATTATTTGATTTATTTTAATATTATTGAGTTCATTTATAGCCATTTTAATGACTTATAAGGTTCAATTTTTTTGGTCTATGAGTGTTTGTTTCATGGTTTCATGATTGTTTCACTTGTGTATAATTGTGGAGGTTCTTATAAAATGTAAATAAAACTCCATAATAGAAATTAAATTGTATTAATGATGTTATAGAATTTTAAATGGCCCCATTTATCATTTTTTTATGAAAATATGATTATTAATTTCATAAAATATTAATGATAAATGTTTAGATTTTTTTAGATTTTTTCCAACCACCACAAACTTGTTTTGTTTTATTTAACATTACAAATATATATTAGTTACATAACATATAATAGGTTATAATATAATTTTTTAAATATTGTTTAACTGTAGTAATTCTTTTATTACTCTCTATGAGGGTGATAATGGTAAGTTAAAAATCATCATCCATGGAGATAGTTAACCACCAAAATTTGGACAATGGTTTCGGTTTTTTTTAATAAGAGGAGATGAGAAAAGGGATTGATACATGATATTACATTTAAAAATAAAATTATAGTATATAAATGATAAAATTTTAATTATTATTTGATTTATGAAGGAGGATATGAGAAGTTAGATGGAGGAAATAAATTAAGAGAGGTGGTTTGAGAAAGTTACCTCTTCAATATGACCTCCTTGGAAGACCCCTTATGGAAAATGGAATTCGTATTTGGGTGATATCATAAGAACTTATACATATTTACTATGGTTAAGAGATTATTTAGTATAGATATTAAATGATTCAAGTATTTCTAGGATAATGGGTGGTGAGGGGTGGTGTTTATACTTGTTGAGGGGAGGTTTTGGTGACTAAATAATGATTTTTTTATTTAAATCCAACCATATTTGGGTGGAATAAATTTCAATATATTTTGTTGATAATTAATGTTTTCAAGGATGTTTAATGTAAATAAATACATCAAAAACTCAATGTGATGTTTTACGATGGCAGATTTGTTTATGTAAAAAAATGAAATTAATTTTATTACATAATTTTTACCTTTTTAATCCAAATATAAAATTATTTTTTTTAGTAAATTTATAAAAGTGATAAAAATCATTTCTAATGTGATACTCGTATAACTCAGACAAACAATGTTTTTAGGTTAAAATCTTGGTTTTTGAAAATGATTAGAATGTGTTTCTAAATGTAAAAAATTATGTATTATGTCATTCCCTAAATACATTTTGATAAATAATAAGGGTTAATAAACATTAAATCATGATCATTTAATAATTACCTCATAATAGTTATGTAAAAAATATTTTCATATTTTAAACCAAAAATAAACTTTTTCATAAAATTTATAAAAAACACCATAAGATAATTTTGAAATTATGGGTCGAAAAATAAATTTTGTTTCATAAAAATAATTTTCTAAATATTATAATTTAAAATTTTAAATATATATACTTATTTATTTTTATTTATCAATTTCATAGAAAAAAACATACTAAGAATTATAAAAATTACTTAGGACTTCAGTAAAATATATTATCATGTAAAATGTGTTTTTTTATTTATCTATATGGTATATGTGCTTTATACTAACAAAAATAGTTATATGATGGGAAATTCCATTGATAAAATTTTGGTTCATTACATTCTTCTCCCTTATCAAATTTTATCCTCATAATTTTGTTTTACATACTTATGTAAAAACAAGTGATGGTACTTCTCCTTTATCACTTCATTTGGTTCACACGTCACCTATTCAGATTTTTGGTTCCTTCATGATGCTTTTACTAGGTGAGTATTCTTGATGGATATAACTTTATCTCTATGGTCCAAGATCTTCATTGGTTTATTCTCATTACAGACTTCATTTTCCAGCTATACCACCTATGAATTGAGTAGAGGTGAGGGGTCAAGTATAAACTTCCTTAGGTGAGATATGTAGAATAGATCATGCACTTGAGACATGTTAAGTGGAAGTGCTTTTAGATATTCCATAGTTTAGATGAAATCAATAATCTCAAAGGTTTTGATGTACCTGGGACTTAGATTTTCCTTCTTCCCAAATCTCATTACTCTCTTCCATGTTAATATGCCTAGAAATACCTTACCTCTAACTTCAAAGTCCAATTACCTTAGATGATTATTTGTATTGATATTTGGATAACTTTTGTAATCCCTGATGTGCAGCTGAATGGTCTTCACCTTTTATACCATCTCCTCAACCATTTTAGGTCCCAACAGTATAGATTCAATAACTTCATCCCATCATGTAGGTGTTCAACATCTTTTCCAATAAGAGGATTCATTTGGAGCAATTTGGATACTTGAGTGAAAACAATTATTGTAAGATAATTGGACCAGAGGAAGGTGTTGGTCTCTTCATCATTTGAAGTTCATTGATCATTCTCTCAACATATATTCCATTGTTTGAATAGTCTGCTCAGACTGACTGTCAGTTTAAGGGTGATAAGTCATATTGAAGTTCATATCAGTGTTTAAGGAATGTTGGATACTTTTCCAATATATAGAGGTAAATTTAATATCTCGATCAGATATAATTGATAAGGGAACTCCATGAACTCTCACTACTTCCCTTATGTATTTCCATGAAATTTTAATGAGTGATAAGTCCTCTCTAATCTTAATAAAGTGAGAAGTCTTTGTACGACAATCCACAGTAATCCATATATCATTTTTTCCTCTTGAAGTCTTCATAAGTACAGTGAAAATTTCCATGGTGATATTTCCCATTTCCATGTAGTTATGGGTAATGGTTACATAATCACCCTATAATTTTTCCTTTGAGACTTCACTATATGAAATACCTAGAACATTGATGTATATTATGTGATCTTTCTAATCAAATTGTCCCACCAATAGTGCTACCGAAGATCATGAGACATCTTTGGACTCCCTAGGTGTATGGAAAAGGTTTATCTATGTTAATCATTAAAAATATCCCTCTTTATCATAGGATTCTAGGGTACACATAGTCATGACAAAATATTATGAATTCTTTTTCATTAATTTTGAACTCTGAGGATTTCTCATTTCTAATAGCTTCCACATTCTTATAAATCTCCAAAACATATTTTTTATATACATTATTTTCATTGAAAGGGATGGTTGGGAAATAATTTGAGAAATTAATGTTGATGTTCTTTCCCTTATGTTACAAATTTTTATCATTTGTATCTCTAAGAAGATTTGATCCTTCTCAATTATCATCATTCATAAAGTTGTAGGATCCTTTGTAGTTAGATAATTTTCCATTTATTTTCTTTACCAGGATGGTAGTGGATTGAGAATCAAAAATCCATGATAAGATCAAACCATTTTCCAAGGTATATATTAATTTCATTATGTGTGAATATATTTTTGGTCATTAACTTTAGCTAACTTGAGGCATAGGATAATAATTCATCATTTTTCATTAATACACATCCAAATATTGTCTTTGATGCATTGTTGTATACCACAAACTTTTCACCACATGTGGGTAATGTGAGTACTGGTGAAGTTCACACGCTGTGGGGGAAATCCATGTCTGTCTGTTTGGTTCCTCATGGGTCTGCTTTGTGTACTTCAGTTCAAGACTTGATCCATATCATTAGAATGAACTCCCAATGGATTATTGGAAAGGGTAATATTTTTTTTGGTAGGATAACTGGGCTGGAACATGCATTGGATTCCCTAGGTGTCCTTCTCCCCTAATCACCTTCAAAGAGGCTTGTGGTTTTCTTGGTTTTATAAGTGATGTCCTTAGAAAAGAACAAATAGAGGTGTTTGATCTGGTTGATCTGAGTAATGATCCAAGAAAATGTGTTTTCTCTACCTCTAAATCTGTTAATTTTGTGATTAAAGATTTCTAGCATATGGTGTTGATTATGGGTATGCATGACAAATGGTGTGATATCTTTTGGTGTAACAAGGTTCCAATTAAGTATAATTTTATATTATGGAGTATTAGAAACCAATCCATCCCTGTGGATGATAATGTGAAGAGTCTGGGCATTTTTATTGTCTCAAAATGTTTTTGTTGTAGGGTTCATAAGTAGGAGAGTGATGGGAACTTTTTTTTTGAAGGAGACTGGTTCATGGCGATATGGGGGGTGTTTGGTGAGTTTACTGGATGTTTTTCAGCAGATCTTCAGGAGACCTCTTTCTTTGAAAGATTGTTTCATGGATGTAATGAAGCAGGGGCTGAAAGATCTGCTCGCTCGATGATCCTTAAAATAGGTTGTTGGTGCATATGGAATACTAGAAATAATGATATGTTTGGGGGTCGTGTTGTGATGTGGGAATCCATTGTTACTAAAATCAAAATCCTCCTTCATGACCTGATTGGTGGCATCAACAGTTGGCACAATACCCCATCTTTTTTCACTGTGCAGATGAATGGGAGGTGTGTACAGTGTTCTATTGACAGAGGAAGGTGGGTGCGCTGGATCCTACCGATCAGAGGTTTTAAATTGAATATTGATGGATTTTGTGTTATGGGTGATACGATAGGGGGAGGGGTTATTAGGGATAGCAAGGGAGACCTCATTCTATCTTATGAAGTGTTTTTTGGGAAAGGCAACTCCCTCTAAGTCGAGGCCTTAGAGATGCTGGCCGGGATTTCTCAGTGTGAATAGAGGGACATTTCTATTGATTCTATGGAAACTGATTCTATGATTGTCTATGATTGTATGCTGGGGAATTATTCCACACCTTGGGAGATTACTTATATCATTATAAGATGCTTTTCCAAGCTTTGAAATCAAGGTATACAGGTGTATCATACATGGAGGGAGGGGAATATGGTTTCTGACTTCTTTGCCTCTATTTAAGATGAGGTCCAAGGTAATGTTGTGTCTTTTTTTCTGTATTTACAATCATTGAATCCTGAGGGTGTGAGTCAAATTAAGAGTGATCAATTGGGACTACATTAATATAGTCCCCTTTGAGGTGTTGTTGTTTTTTTCCACTGTTTTTTGGGTTTCTCTTTTATAAAAATGAAGCGTTAGTAGTAGTGAGTACAGGTGAAGTGACAAACTTTACTCACTTTCAAGTAATCTTGTTTAGTGGGTCTTATAGTCATCAAAATTTATTCAAAAATCATAAATAATACCTATCTTTACTAAGGAAATTTTGGATCACCTTTATAGATGTTGGTTTGGGTCACTCCTCAATTGAGTTTGTCTTTTAAGGGTCCACAAATGCCATTTTTTGTGATAAAAAGTAATGAGAATGGTACTTCATCCATCCAATACTCACATTTATTGTAATTTTCATGTAGTATAACCCTTCTCAAGGTATTTAAAACAATATTAAAATACTCCACATTCTCTTACTTATTCTTGGAGTATATCAAAATACAATCTATAAAGACAACCAAAAATATATGGAGGTAATCTCTAAAGAATCTATTAATTAATTCCATGAATATTTATGGATTATTAGTGAGCCAATGGGAATAACTATAAACTCATAGTGTCTATACCTTGTTCAAAACTAAATCTTTGGAATATCTTCCATATTCACCATTAATTGGCGATATCTCAACTAAAGGTCCACCTTAGAGAAATACTTAGCCCCACATAGTTGATTGAACAAGAAATACATATTTTATATATTATACTTGTTCTTTATCATGATTTTTTGTCGAGGGAATGATAATCAATTCATAGGTACATTGATCCATCTTTCTTCTTCATGAAGAGGATTGTCTGACCCCATGATGAAGCACTGAAGCATATGAGACCCTTGTCCAGATTATCTTATAACTACTTAATTAATTATTCTAATTAAATGGTGTCCATTATATAAGGTGTATTTAATATTGATAGAGATATAAAAACCCTATCCTTTTACACATATCATTACATGATTTTAAGTATAATTAACTATAAATTTATATGCCAAGGATCATAAAGTCTATTGTCATTATAAGATTAGATGCATAATTAAACATTATGAAAAAATATTTTATTTAATCTTCATATTGAGATCCTAACTTCCATTGAGATCCTATATCATTATAGGATGGCCTGGGAATACATTAACAAAAGGGATGAGCTAATTAGACCAGTAAAGAAATATGCATAGCAATAAAACATAACACATGGGTTAAAAGGCATAACAAGATTGTATAATAAGCATGGAACATGAATAAATATAATAAATAATAACATTTATAACATGGGAACATATAATCATGGAATCATAGGAATGTGTTAACAATATATAATAGACATAGACATAAGTGAATTCTAACCACCGAGACTATATAACATGGTGGACAATGTTCCATAAATGAATCAGGTTCACTCCATATCCCAACATGGCGTCTCAAGAGAATAAAAATTACCCAATTCATTGGATTTCTATCTGGGTTTACCCATCATAACATATTATTGAATATGTGTTCCAAATGAATAATAAACATAAGGGTTACCCATTGAAATAAATGGATATCATAATCATTTCACAACGCATAAAAAATGAGTATATCATAAAAGTTTCCCTGAAATAATGGATTAAAACATACATGGAAATTCATAAGGGAAAATAGGAATATATCATGATAATTTATGTCCAATTGAAGTGGAAAAATGTAAAAGGAGTGTTTAAGAAACTTTAGAAATGAAACATTTTAGTGCAGTTTAAGGAAAATATTAAAAGAAATTCAATGTGGAAAAAGAATATTTGTTGTTATAAAACAATATTTGAACCAAAATAGGTTTTGATGATAAAATGAGTGATTTTAGAAAAAAAATTGTGTCATTAAAAATATTATGGAGTGTACTTGGAAGTGGGTAAGAAATTAGGAAGTTACATTGAACCAGGATTTTTATCAGGAAGAACTAAAAAGGGAAACTTTCTAAAACACATATTACCCCTTCAAAGAGGGAAGATATGATCAGAATACATGAGTTTAGAACATGTAAATATAATTAAGAATAATTTTATAAATTAAAGAAGCATTAAATTGAGGTAATGAAAGATCTAAAGATTAACCTGAAGGAGAAATGGAGGTTCAGGTAGAATCCCTTACCTTATTTATGAAATGATTTTTCACATGATATTAATATCTTGAAAAATCAAATAAAATTAACTAATTAATAATTAATGAAAATTTAAAACATTTAATTGATTTATTATAATTTTATTATATTCATTTATGTCTTTTTTGATAAGTTATAGTGTTCAATTTCACCGTTCAGGAGTGCTCATTTTATTTGTTTTCATGATCAGTTTGATTATATAAGAGTATGAATGTTCATGTAAAATGGAAATAGAAATATAGAATTGAATTTATAAGTTATTAATTAAAATCTATATGGTTAAATGTTCTTATAAATCATTTTTTTATATATTATTATGATGAATCATTAGATACAATGTTAGTGATAATTGTTTGGATTATCTTGGGTTGTTTTTTCCTCACGACAAACTTATTTTGTTTTATTATTTATCATCATGTGTATATAATGATTCCAGAACATTAAAAAAGATTACATACATATATAATAATTTTTTTTAACCATAAAAATTCTTTCATGACCATCTTTGAATGCGTTGATGGAAAATGAAAATTTTTCGTCTGTGAAGGCAAAAAATTAACACTTAATGAACAATATTTTAATTTCTAGAATAAAAGGGAGATGGGAAGGGTTTTGATGATGGATTATTCCATTATCACAATAAAATTATAGTATATATAAGGTACTTGGTTTTTCATTCCATTTGGACGAGGGGAGGTGAGGATATAATAATAAAATAAAAGAACATAAAAAGGAAAAAAATGAAAAAGAATAAGGAATTTACCTCTTGAATTTCACCTCCTTGAGAACCTCATTTAGGAAACATTTTTAGTCTTTTAATAAGACAAATAGATACTTTAATTTGGGGTGAGTTTTGGGCAGATATTTGAGAATAATTTGGACGAGTATAAAATCTGCAGAGTTGTGAGGAGAAGAGGTGGTGGGGGTGGTACCTATAGGGGAGGAGAGGGGTGTTTCCACATTATTTAATTCATTAGTTTATTATTTTGTCTCAATACAATGAATATATTGATAATTATCACTAAATATAATAAACTAAATAAGGTAAGTTAGATATTATGGTTCTTACATCAGTGATGACCCAAGGAATCATGTCTTTGACTTATAATGTATATATAGAGTAAATTATCGTATTTTACTATTCACTAAAAATTCAATTATTTTAAAAACCCCCCAAAAATTAACCCTGATCATTTTTCAATGTTTATAATTAAAAAAATAACCCCATTTTATAAAAATAATTTTCTAAAAATAATAAATTTAATTTTTAATTAAAATCATTACATACATGGAAAATACCAATTTTAAAATTATAACTGATTTTGTAACCCTTCATGAAATAAAATAAGGTATCATAAAAATATATTATAATCATAAGATAACAAAATATTAATTTATGAATAAATTTTTCCAAAAAAAATTCTAATAAATCATTATATTAATTATTAAATTTTAATTAAATATTTATAACTTACAAAAATTCCAACACTTAATTAATAATTTTTAAAACATTTCTTTACTTATACTGTGATATAATTATATCATACTTTCATTTATAGGATTCCTAAGTTTTATTAATACTTTCATGGGTGAGTTACTGTTATATTAGTTAGTTTACTATTCATAAGGGACATATTACTATTCCAATGGTCAAGTTACTATTCATTCAGTATATGTTTCTTAACTTCTAGAAATACCATTTATTTCAATATTTATTCATTTATAAATTTTTAATGTGTTCTTAATGTGATTTATACTATATGATATAATTATAAGAATGGAATTTCCATTGATAAAAATTATAGTTTGTTACATTCATCCCCCCTTATGAAATTTCACTCTCAAAAGTTCATTTCACATTCTATATTAAAAACAAGTGTGAGTAATTTTCATTCAGAGATTCCTCAATTTCCCATGTTTCAACTTTATACTTATGGTTCTGCCATATTACTTTGACTAGGTGAGTAGTCTTGTTGCATAGAACTTTATCTCTATAATCAAAGATCTTCACTAGCTTATCCTCATATGAGAGATCATTTTCCAATTGTACCACCTCTGAATCCAATACATGTGATGGATCTAGTATATAATTACTTAAGAGGGATATGTGGAATACATCGTGTACTTGAGACAAGGTTGGAGGAAGTTCAAGTCGATAGGCCAAAGCTACTACATGATCAATAATTTCAAAGGGGACAATGTTCCTAGGACTTATCGTTTCATTCTTACCAAATCTCATGACCCTATTCCATGGAGATATGTGAAGGAATACCATGTCTATATCCTTAAACTCAATGTCTCATCGATAATTTTCAATATAGATCTATTGTAAACTTTATACATCCTTGATGTGATATTAAATAGTTTTCACCTTATACATCATTTCTTAGACCATTTCAGGTCCTAGATGCTTATGTTCATAGACTTAATCACATCATTATGGTGTTCTATGTATTTTCCCATAATGGGCTTCTTATGGAGCCATTTGGATGCTCAGGTGGAATCTATTATTGTAAGAGAACTCTACTAGAGGTACATGTTGGTCCCATAATCTTTTAAAGTCTATATAATAAACTCTCAACTTATCTTCTAATGTATAAATAGTCCTCTCATATTTTCCATCAGTTTGAGGATGATAGGACATACTGAAGTTCAGCATAGTCATTAGATAATGTTGAGACTTTTCTATAACTTTGACGTAAACCTAGGATCCCGATCAAATACAATCGATAGTGGTACTCCATAAAGCCTTACCGATTCTCTTATATATATTAGTTCAAGTTAATCTAGTGAAAAATCCTCACAAATTACGGTTAAGTGAGTTTTCTTTGTGATATTATCCACAACCACCCATATTGAAATGATTCTGTTGATATATTCATAAGAATAGTGAAAAATTACATGGTAATGTTCTACCACTTCCACATTGGTATGGGTAGTGGTTCCATCATACCCATAGACTTTTATCTTCCAGAATTCACTTACTAACATACCATGAATTTTGACGTATACTTAGTGATATCCTTTTTTTATTGTCTTACCAATAATTCTCTCAGATATCTGCATATTTATGCTCTTAGGATGAATTGATAAGGTTGAGCTATGTGCATCATTCAGAGATTCTTATTTACCTCTAGATCACAAGGTACTCATAGTCATTTCCCAAATCTTATAAATCTAACAATGAGGATTCCCCTTTCTCATATCTTCCACATTATTTGGTATTTCAATATCATTTCATTGAGCATTATTTATTTTTTCCACATGGTATGGTTTATCAATAAATTTAAAAAGGATTGTTTATGTTTATTCTTTAATAATTTCCATGTCCATCCTTTGTAGGTATTAGATGACGGGATCCTTCTCAATTCTAATATTTGAAAAAGATAGAAGAACCTTTGTACTTAGATAATCTGCTTGATTATTTTCCTTACCATGATGGTAGTGGATTGAGAATCCATAATCCTTGATGATATCTAACAATATTAACCGGTGCATATTATTATACTTATATGTTAATGTATCTTTTAGACTCTTTTGATCAGTATATTTCTCATAATAATCCCTATAGAGATAATGTCGCCAGATTTCCAATGGAAATATCAAATCTTTTACCTCCAGATCAAGTGTGGGATTGTTTTTCTCATGAATTTTATGCTTTGTTAAGATGTAGGCTATGAAGATGTCATTTTTCCCCAGTACACAGCCTAATCACTTATTTAAAGCATAATGTTACACCAAAAAGAGTTCCACTCTTTTTGAAAGTGTGAGTACTGGTTTAATGATAATCCTCTTCTTCAAAACTTTTAATCATTATTCACATTCACTGGTCTTGAAAAACATTACTCCTTTACAATTAATCTTCGATAGTGGGTTTGAAAATTGTGAGATTTTATACACAAATCACTGATAATACCCAGATAAACCAAGAAAGCTACAGATCTCTATTGTGGATGTTGTCCTGGGACACTCTTTGATTGACATTACCTTGGAAGGGTCCACAGATATCCCTTTGTTGGTGATTTCATTCCCCAATAATTATACTTCATTCATCAATTACTCACATTTATTATAATTTTCATATAGTTTATCCATTCATAATGTCTTCTTCATAGTATTCAAATTCTCCTCATGTTCCTCCTTTCTTGGGAGTATATTAGAATATCATCAATAAAGACTACCAAAATGTTTTTGAGGTAATATCTAAATACTCTATTCATTAAGTCCGTGAAAAGTTTTGGAGCATTATTGATTCTGAATGGAGCCACTATGAACTCATAGTTTCTATATCTAGTTTTAAAGGTGGTCATTGTAATATCTTCCTTCCTTGCCTCTAATTTTTGATATCCCAACTGATGGTCCACCTTAGAGAAATAACTAGCCCCATGTAGTTGATCAAACAAGTCATATATAAGTGGTATGGGATATATTTTATTTATCATGGTTTTGTTGAGATCTTGATAATCAATGCATAGGTGCATTGATCCATCCTTCTTCCTGATGAAGAGTACTAGTGCACCACGTGTTGAATCACATGGGTGTATAAAATCCTTGTCCAGATTCTCCTATAACTACTTCTTTAGTTCTTCTAGCTCAAAAATGGCCATTATATATTGTTTCTTTGATATAGGTAGATATCCTAGAAAAAGTTAAATTGAGGAATTAACCTCTTGACTAGGAGGAATACTAGGAAACTCTTCAGGGAATACATCTATGTAATCCCTCATGATGAGCATGTCTTCGAGCATGATTTTCTCTTTGTCTCAATCATTTGATCTAGACATTCATTCTCATAAGGTAAAAATATGCAAACTTAAGATTATGATTCTAAATAAGATTCATCTTCCTCCTTACACATGTACAAGATAGAAGGATTCTTCGGGAAGTGAAGGGTGATCTCCCTTTCATATCTATCAATGTTGGCTTTATATAAAGATATCTAATCTATACCCAAAATTGAATCTAACTCTACCAAAGGAATTATAACAAGATTTTCTCCAAGTTTTAGTCCACAAAAATAAATTGGGAGGAGTTATAAAAAATTTATGCGGTAATTTCCCCATTTATTCTCACAGATAACTCAACCTCTAAATTTTGTGGTAGTTTTTTAATAGTTCTACTAAACTTTCAAGAAATCAAAGAATGCGTAGAACTCGAATCAAATAGTATATTTGCGATTAATTGATTAATAATCAACATACCTATCATCACATCATTATCAGGCTCCACATAAGTAGTACTGATAGAATATTCCCTTCCTTTCTACCTTGGAGGTTTTCGTTGTTTATTTTCTCTAACAACCCTTGGCTTATGGCAATCGTTTTCATAATTCCTTTTTTCCATGCAGTTGAAACACTAAATTACAGGATGAGTGTTGACCTGAAACATCATTTCTTCTTGAAAATTACTAAGATTCTTTATATCCCTTCGGTAGTTTTTATCCATATTCCCTTATCTTCCACAATTGAAGCATATCTTGGTTCCCATTAAGTGGTTTTTAGGATACTTCTTACCACGCTTTTGAAACATGGTATGTAGGGTCTTATTTCCATCATGGGATTTATCACCCATATTAAACTCAATTTCCTTATTTTTTCATTAGGCCAGTGAAACCACTGAGAGTATATGATCTTTATTTCAACCTTGAGGGAAAAATGGACAATCTCCTCGTAATTTTTGAAGTATCTAATTACCAACAATTTTTATAGACTTATCTCTATTCTACTAAATAATTGTACCACATTTCTTTCAATGGTCATGACAGAGTAGGAGGAATATCTTGAATGTCTTGGGAATTTTTATACATACTCCCCAATAGACTCTTCTTCCTTCTTCTTTAGTATGAGGAATTCTCTTTCCTTCTTGGGATAAAGGGGTTGAGTAAAATATTTATTGTGAAATATTTTCTTTAAATCTTCCAATTCCAAGAAATCAATTTCCTCTTGAAACTTTTTTTTTCTTTATCAATGTCCACCACTGACCAGCTTCTCCATAAAAATTATTGACCTCTAGCACAAATTTATCTTCTTCTGAGCAATAGAAGATATAAAATATCCCCTCAATGGATTTAATCTATAGTTCTGTGAGGAGGGGATCAAAATATCCACTAAACATGGGAGTCCATTTCCATATGAAGGATTCGATGACAACATTATATTTATTTAGATAAAGAGGGTGTTCAAAGTGATTAAAGATATTATTCGTAACTTGATCCAACTAAGGAAGTACTATCATAATGTTTTTAGCACCCTTTCCCTTCATATTTGGAATATCATTAGGTAAATCATCACATTACATATCATATTGATTTTTCGAAAGGGTTCTTCTATTTCCATCCATTAAATAAGAAAATGAAAGTACAATTAGGGGGCTTAAATACATAGCTAATAAGAATATAAAAATAAAATAATAAACATAGAAGGATAAACCTATAAATTGAAATTATATGCTAACTTTTGATTCCCTAGGTTTCAATATTGGTTATTAATGATCTATTTCCTCACATATATTCTTATGGAATTTTTTCCCTTAATAATGGATCATAATAAGATTATGAATTTACCAATTAATACCCCCTAGGAGTTTCAAACCACATGCATATTAAGCCTCATTGTTGTGTACCTGGTTACCTTGAGTTTGGAATGGAACACCTTGTCAAAGTTGTTGCTCCTGGGTACATTTTTCTAGAACCATATCCACTTGTAGTATCAAACAAGGATATATTTTGTTGATAAACCACTTGGTCTATACTAACAAAAATTTGGGGGTTTTTTCTTATACATAGACTTATACCTAAGGATTTCACTATATTTTTCTAGTCTTAATCCAATAAATAACTAAAACATTTCTCTAATACCAATTATAGTGACCTAGTCCTTTTACACATATCATTACATGATTTTCAGTATAATTAACCATCAAATTAAAATCCAAGGATCCTAAAGTCTAGTGTATTTGGAAGATTAGGTACATAATTAAAATTCATTAAACCATATTTTATTTAATCTCTATATTTATCTCCTAAATTACATTGATATCCTATATCTTCATAGGATAACATGGGGAATAGTTGAATAAATGTGATAAACTAAAAATCCTAGTAAAGAAATAATCATGGGAATGGAACATAGCACATGGGTTAGAAGGCATAACATGATGGAATAAAACTCTTTAAACATGAATAAACATAAGTAATAGTAAAATTTATAACATAGGAACATATAATCATGGAATCATAGGAATGTGGAAACATCATATAACGTGTCATAAACATGATTCAAGGTTAACCGCCATAAATATATTACATAGTGGAAAAAGTTCCATAAAGGAATCATGTTCACTCCATGTCCCAACATGGTGTCCCATGAGAATAAACATCACCTAATTCATTGGATAGATATTTGGTAACACACATCATAACATGTTCAGGAATATGTGTGCCACATGAATAATAAACATGATGGTTACCTATAGAAATAAATGGGTATCATAATCATGTCACAAGGTATAACAAATGAGAATATCATAAATGTTTCCCTTAAATAATGGATACAAAACAAAAATGGACATTTATAAGGGAAAATAGGCATGTGTTATGATAATTTATGTCTAATTGTAGTGGAAACATGTAAAATGAGTGTTTAAGAAACTTTATAAATGAAACATTTTATTGTAGTGTAGAAAAATATTAAAGGGAATTCAAAGTGGAAAAGGAATAATTGTTTTCATAAAACAATAAATGAAACAAGATAGGTTTTCATGTTAAAATGATTAATATTATAAAAATAATGTTGGCTTAAAACAGATTATGGAGTGCACATACAAGTGGGTGATAAATCGGGAAGTTCCCTTGAATCGGGGTTTCTTATTAGGGATAATTGAAAAGGAAACCTTTCTAAAACACATATTAGCCCATAAAATAGGGATGATATGATCTAGATAAATGATTTTGGGACATATGAAAATAATTTATAATAATTTTATAAAAATAAATAATCATTACATTGGGGTATGGAGAGATAAATAGTAACCTAAAGCAAACAAATTGGAGGTTCATGTAGAATCCTTTTCCTTATGTCTGAAATGGTTTTTCACTTGATATTAATGCCTTGAATAATAAAATTAGATTCATTAATTAATAATTATATATCATTTTAAACTTGAAATTTTTTTATTATAATTTTATTAAGTTCATTTATGGCCTTTATGATGATTTATAATGTTCAATTTCATCATTTGGAAGTATTGTTTTTCTTAGTTTTCCTGGCCGGTTCATTTATATAAGGGTATGTAAGTTTATATAAAAAAGAAATTGAAATAAAAAATTGAAGTTATAAGTTATTTATGAACATATATAAAGTTAAATGATCTTATAAATCAATTTTTTATATCTAATAATGATGAATCATTAGATAAAATGTCAGTGATAATCGTTTGGATTATCTTAGGAGGCTTTTTGCTCACAACAAACTTGTTTTCTTTTATTATTTAAAATAATGTGTATAAAATGATTACAAAAAATTACATAGGATATAATACATCTAAAATAAGTTTATTTAACTATAAAAATGGTTTTATGACCAGGCCTAAAGGCGTTAATGGAAAATAAAAAATATGTTATCCTTGAAGGCAATAAATTAACACCTCATGAATAAAATTTTCATGTCTTGAATAAAAGGGATAGGTTAAGGGTTTTGATGATGGATTATTATATATTAATAATAAATTTATAGTATATTTAGGGTATTATAGTTTACATGTCATTTGGAATAGGGGATGTGAGAATAGAATATGAAAGGAAAAGAAATTGAAAATAAAATAAAATAAAAGGAATGAGGAATTTAACTCTTGAATTATCCTCCTTAAGAACCTCCTTTGGGAAAAGGTTTTGGTATTTTACTGAGAAAAATATCTTATGTAAGTTGGGGAGATGTTTGAGGATATATTTTATCATAATTTTAGAAAGTCTCAATGTTTGAGAGGTGTGAGGTGAAGAGGTGGTGAGGGGTGGTATCTATAGGGGAGGGGAGGGGTGTTTTCTCATTATTTAATTAATTAGTTTATTTTTTGCTAAATAATATGAATATATTGATAATTGTAAAAAGAATTATAATGAAATAATGAATTTAATTTCTATATTATGGTTCTTATATAATCTATAACTCAAGAAATTGTGTATTTAACTTATAATGTATATATACCATAAATTACCATATTTTACTATTCACCAAAAATTCAACTATTTTAGAAAAATACAAAAATTAACCCTAATTTTTTTTTGACATTTTGAATTAAAATATGAACTCATTTTTATTAAAATAATTTTTTAAATATGAGAAATTTAATTTTTAATTAAAATCATCATTTACTTGGAAAATACCAATTTTCAATTTATAACGGATTTTGTAACACATGAAAAACTTAAATAAGGTTTTATAAAATTATATTATAATCATAAGATAAAAAATGTTAGTTTATTAATACATTTTATTGAAATATATTTTCTTTTAAATCATTATATTAACTATAAAGTTGTAATTAAATATTTATGATTTATAAAATACCAAAACATAATTATTAATTTAAGAAAAAAATTACTTATACTATTATAAAAATATATCATAATTTAATTTATATGATTCATAAATTATATTTATAATTTCATGGGTGAGGTTACTATACAATTGGCTGGTTTACTATTCATAAGGTTCATATTACTATTCCAAATCTCATGTTATTATTCCTTCGGTATACGTTTCTTAAGTTCTAGAAATACCTCTTATTTCATTCTTTATTATCTTTAAAGTTTGTATTGTGTTATTAATGTGATTTATACTATAAAAAATAATTATCACAAGTGAATTTCCATTGATAAAAATCCAGGGTTGTTACAAGAGATTTAGGAATAAGTTAAATAGAGAACTCAACCTCTTTCTGAGGAGGAAGACTAGGCAATTCTTTATGGAAGATATCAGTGTAGTCTCTCATAATGGTAAAGTATTCAAGCATGATCCTCTACTATATCTCATTAATTTGAGATAGATATTATTTCTCATAACTCAATAGTCTCAATATTTTAGTTGATGATAATGAATGAGATTCATCCTCCTCCTTACACTTATACAGAATAGGTTGATTCCTCGGGATGTGAATAGTGATCTCCATCTCTTGGTATTTGATGTTTGATTTGTATAAATATAGTCAATACATTCCCAATATAGAATAAAAACACTCCAAAGGAATTAATTTTAGATTTTAAGGGAGGTTATTTACCAAACATTGAATGTGGATGTGTTATATACTTTATATTCTATAAGTTCCCCGTTTTTTATTCTTATTGATAAATCAACTTACATATTTTGATTTGGTGTTTGAATAGTGCTACTAAAGTTAAATGATATGAAATAATTCATAGAATCAGAATAAAATATTACATTCTCTATTCTGGATTTAGTAACCACTATACCTTTCACTAAATCATTATCAGACTCCACCTTAGTAGTAGTGATAGCATATTCCTTTCATTTCTATCATGGATGTTGTTTTAGTTGATTGTATCTAAAACCCCTGGATAAGAGAAATAGATTTCATAGTGACCATGTTCCTTATAGTTGAAACATGTTATTATAGTAATAGTGTTTATACTAACCTTCTTTTCAACTTCCACAATAGTGGGTTTCTTTATTTAACTTTGGAATTGATTAGATCCGAACCCTTATTTTATAAACATGAATCACCTTCTGTTTCCCCTTAGGATATTTATAGGGTTATTCTTCCCATAATTTTTACAAGTGGGATTATGGTTATTCTTTCCTATAAGATATATATTTATTGGCCTTTATAAATAGAATTTCATCTTATGTTTCTTTACTCCAGTTCCACAAGACCACAGAGAATCAATGATCACCATCTCAACATTAAGAGAACAACTGAGAATATCTTCTTAAATATCAAAGTCCTAAATTAATAAGCTTTTTGTAAACTTGGTTTCAAACCATTAAATAACCAGTCAACCTTACTCTCAGAGCTGATGGAAAAGTGATAAGAATATCATAAAATACTTGTAAATATTTCCTCATATGCACTGATAGACTCATCTTCATATTTATTTAGATTGAAGAACTCCCTCTCCATATTAAGATGCAGTGTTCAGGAAAAATATTTATTAAAAAATATTTTATTTAATCATTCCCAATTAGAGTATTCAATTTCCTTTTTATTATTCATGTTATTTATTAGTGTCTAGAGCTGATAAGCTTTCCTATCAAAATGACATACCGCTAGCATGAAATTATTTTCTTCTGAGAACTAGAGGACAAATAATATTTTCTCAATGGAGTAAATAAATTATTCCATGATCAGGGTACCAAAATATCCAAAAAATATAAGAGTCCTTTGTCTCATTAAATATTCTACCACAACTTTCTCTTTCTTAAGAGAAGGAGGGAATTCCAAGGGATTTGGGTTATTATTCGCAACATGATCGAGCTAATCTAGTACTATCATGATGTTTCAATCTCTCATTCCCATCAAGTTTGTAATATCATTAGGGAAATCCTCATATTCTCTATCACCTTGATTATTAGCATGGGTTCTCATAATTACATCTATGAACATTAAAAATGTGATTTAAAATTGAGGAGATTGGATACTTATCTAATGAGAATATAGAAAGGTTGTTATAATCATAGAAGTATAAACATATAAATGAATGGTATATCCTAAATTAAGATTTCCAATATTATCTCACATATTATTACATAGTTTTATGTATATTTATCTAGGAAATACAAACCCAGGATCAAGAATACTAATGTCTTCGGAATACTAGGTATGTTGTTAGAAAATATGAAACTAGAATAAAACATATTTTTATTAGTCTCCAAAATGAGCTATTAACTCCCTTTGAGATCTAATAACTATATATAATAACTTGGGGAAATCATAGACAAAATAGATGAGTTAATAATACATATAAGGGAATAAACATGGTATTGAAGAAATACACGTGATTTAGAAGGAATAACATGTTAAAATAAAATGAATGTATCATAAATAAACATATAGAATCATAAATTATATATTATAAAATCATATGATCATGGAAACATAGGAATGTGGAGGAAACATATAATATGGCATATATAAGAGTCGAGGATAACTTCCAAGACTATATCACATCGTTCAAATAGTCTCATAAAGGATTTGGTTTACTCCCTAATCCCATACATAATATATCATGAGACTAAAATATTACCTGATTCATTGTGACACTATCTAGGTGCACCCATCATATCATGTTCATGTATATGTATCCCACATAAATAATAAAACATAAGGAAGAAATATAAGGGTTATCCATAGAAATAAATGGTTTTCGTAATCATGTCGTAAGACATAACCAAAGGGTATATAAAATTGGTATCTATGTAACATGGGATTTATATAATTATTGCTCATTGATAAAGGAAAAATAACAATAGATCGTGAATAATTATATCCAACTGAATTTAAAACAAGAAAGAGAGTGGTTAGATAACTTTATAAATGTACCACTTAAGCATTGTTTTTAAGGAAACGAATATAGAATATCTTAACAGGACAATGGAATAATTATTTCCCTAAAACAATAAATGAACTAAAAAAAATTATTATAAATTTAGTGATTTTTGAAAAATATTGTAGGCTTAAAATTGTTTATGTATTGATCATAAAAATGGGTAGGAAATAGAGACATTTCCTTTAATCAGGTTTTCTTATCAAGAGGACTTGATAAGTTAACCTTTTAAAATATATATATATCCCCATAAATGAAATATTAATTAGGATAGATATATATGTTTGGAATATATATACCGAATATATAAGAATAATTAAGAAATAACATGAGTCATAGAGATATAAATAATTACCCAAAAGTAAAATTAAATGGTATTCATGCACATCAATAAGTTTAAAAGTTCCCATATATCATTTTTTTCTGAAATAATGATGATTAATTTGTTAAAATATTGATGATAAATTTTTAATTTATTTTGGATATTTTTTTGACCATCACAACCTAGTTTATTTTACTTAATATTGTACATATATATTAATTCCAAAATATAGAATATGCTATAATGTATTTATTAAAATATTATTTAACCATAATATAATTTTTATGACCATCCATGAAGGAGGTAGTGGAAAATGAAAAACCATCATCCACAGTGATGGTTAGCCCTGAAATTTGGACAGTGGTTTCATTTTTTTAATAATTAGAGGTGAGAAAAGGGATGGATAAAAATTATTCAATTATAAATAAAAATAAATAAATTATATAAATGGTACATTAGTTATTATTATTTTATGTATTAATTAGTCATGTATAAGGTAGAAGAAAAACATAATTTAAGAGATGTAGTGTAAGAAAGATACCACTTGAATATCACCTCTCTGAAGGATCCCTTAAGGAACATGGAATTTGTATTTGGGTGAGAGAAGAAGAACATGGAAATAGGGATAATGGGAGGATAGTATTTCGAATACACTTGAAAATATTCAAGTATTTTTAGGATAAGGGTTGGTGAGGGGTGGCATTTATACTTTAGGAGGGGTGGTTTTAAAGGAGTAAATAATGAATATTTTATATTTAAAGCCATCCACACTTGGTTTGAATTAATTTCAAGGAATTTAGTTGATAATTAATGTCATAAAATTTTTTTAATGTTAATAATTATATCAAAAACTCATTAAATATTTTAGTTCTTATGTATTTTAATCCATAACCTTTTAACTTTAACCCGCTACACTATTTAACTTATACACCAATAATTATTTTTTTATGATGGTATTTTTTTTGTAAAAAAATAAAATTGACCTTATTACCTAATTTGGACCTTATGAATCCAAATATTTAACCATTTTTTCTTGATTCAATTTATAAAATTGTTAAAAAACAATTCTATTGTGATACCTGTATAACTCATAAAAATAAATTTTGTAAGGTTAAAATCTTGGTTTTCAAAAATGCTAAGTATGTATTTCTAAATGTTAAAAAAATTATTAATTAATTACATATATACCATTTTATTAATAATAATTTTTAATAAACTTGAAATCATGTTCTTATAATAATAATTTCATAATAATTGTGTAACAATTTTATTTTCAATTTATAACCCAAGAATCAACTTTTTTAAAAAATTCCCAAAAACTTTCCCTAATATAATTTTTACACGATGGGTTGAAAAATAAATTTTATTTATTATATATAATTATATAAATATGATAATTTAAAAAATAAAATAAATATATTTTTTTTTGGAAATTTAATAATTTCAAAGAAAATTAAATATACTGAGAAATATAAAAATTAGTTAGGACTTTGTTAAAATATATTATCATATAATTAAAATTTGGCTTCTTTATGTGATATATGTGATTTATACTACCTTAAATAATTATAATTAGGTAAATTCTATTATTAAATTTCTCATTCGTTACAGAAAACAAGGTAGTTGAATCTCTTAGTTGAAATAAACCCACTACTTTATACATGATAAGGATTGAAAAGGAACTAATAATTATGGATATGCAAAAGAAAAGATCTAGAAATTATAATGGTGAAGAATAAATCCTACCTTTACCAAATTATTACTCAACAATATATCCATGAGAAGATCATGGAGGCCCAAATGGTTTATTTGGAGCTTTCAAATAGGGTGAAAGCAGTAATGGAAGGGAAGTTTCCTGAGTTTCACATCAACAAAGACGGTTTCATTAGATTTAGAACTAGAATTTTTATTCCTTAATAACTAAATATAAATAAGGATATATTAGATAATGTGTATATCTCAACTTTCACCTTTCATCCAAAAAGAACCAAGATGTGTCATGATCTTTGAGAGAATAATTGGTGGGACTTCGTGATGAAGGATATTGTGGATTACAACTAAACTTTATTAGTATGATTGGAAGTTAAAGTAATGTGATATAATTATAAGGTTATAATTATAAAACTTCCCATAACCACATGTAAATCAGAAAATATCACCCAAGAAATTATAACTAGTCTCCAAAAAAACATCTACAAGGAAGCAATGTGATATGTGTTGTTATGGATCAACACACCAAGATTACCCACTTACCATTATTCAAAAATATTTCTTGACTGAACAGCTTAACAAGATATTAATAAAGGAATTATTGAGTCTAAATTGGGTTACACTTTTTATTACCTTTAACCATGATATAAGGTTCAAATATAAATTATATAGAATTATTTAATAAGTTATACTAAATTGAATTTCAATATGGACTATAACATTAAAAATGATGGCCAATCTAAAATCACTATTCAGACACTCAAGGATATACTAAGATAATTCTTAATGGAATTTAAAGTATGATGTGATCAATATATCACATTAGTTCACTTCATATACAATAAGAGCTTCCACTTAAGTATTCCAATTGTTCCATATCAATCTTTGTATGGGAATCTAGGTAGATCTTATAGTTTTTGGTTTGAAGATGGAGATTGAAAGCTACATGGAATTAATCTTTTAGAATTGATAAAAGATATGAAATAATAGGTTCAAGATATCTAATAGAATATAAGAGGATCTTAGAGTTGGAGGAAGATCTATGCTGAAAACCATAGAAGGTATTTGGAGTATGAATTTGTAGACAAATTTTCGTTAAAATATCACCATGGAAGAGATTCATGTTGTTTTAAAAAAAAGGAGGCTTATCCCTAGGTACATTGTTGCCTTTGATATCCCAGATAGAAATAGATTAGTGGCATATTATCTTTCACTTATACTAAATATGATTCATGTTCTTGATGTGTTCCAATAATCTATCTGTGGAAGTACATACCTAATCCCTCACATGTTCTAAATCTAGAGGTGGTACAAAAAGAGAATCATATAGCTTATTAGGATAATCTTATGAATATATTTTACTATATAGAAAATGTTCTACATAAAAATATAGCTTAGCATATCTAATTATTGTCGTGAAACCATAAATATGAAGAGTCAATGTGGGAACCAGAGGAAATAATAAAACAAAATTACCCTCATCTATTCTCAACAAAGAATTTGTGTTGAAATTTTAGGGATGAAATTTCTAAAGGGGGAGAAATATAACAACCCAAAGTTTAAAAATGATATTTGTTTCTTGAAATAAATATGCCTTATATTATATTATATATTATTATACACAAACAACACATAATGAAACCAATAAAAAATTATTTAATTAATGGTGAACATTACATTAATTAGAAAATAAACATAAGAAAATTTCAATCATTATAATGGGATAAAAAATATAAATTAACAAAATTATAAAGGCAAAATATAAATCCTTACAATCTAATAGAATCATTTCCCCCATGGAAAACACTATTGAAATGAATCAAAATATTATTAAACCAATCAAAATATTTGAAAATGGAAATGTATAACCTTTGGAGTAACTATAGTGAATGTTTAATGAAGGAAGGAAGTGTTATTTATAGGATATAATGTGACCATTGGACTTGTTTGGTGACTGTTAAAATATTAACCTGGCCATTGGAATAGTATCCTAACCATTAAAATAGTAATTTGACCTAAAAATAATAAAATTTAACATAAATAATATTTATCATGTGTCATTTAAGTAAATATAAATATTATAATGAAATAAATTAAATGTCATGATTAAAAACACATATAAAATATAATGATATTTTTAAAAAACTGTATTTTGGGGTATTTCATAAAAATAATAAACTTAATATAAATTTTCAATGTAACCTATGTCAGAAAATTATTTTTATAAAATTACTTTGTTTTAAACTAGAAAATCAAATTTTCCCAATGTTTACTTTTTTCCAATTTTCTACAATACTTCAATTTTTACATGATTAGTAAAAATACTATTTTTCAAATGCCGCATGTTTTATGATATAATGATGACACAATAATGAATTAATAAATAATAAATTGGTTATTTCATTCAAAAATTAATTTAATAAGATAAATTGGTTATTTGAAAACCATAATTTTAATTTCCAAACCTAAAAATCATTTTACAAGGTCTAAAGTCAAATGTTGCCTTAAAATAACAATTTTCATTTATTCCATTTTCCTTCCTAAGAAATTATAGAATTTTGTTTGTAAATTGGTTTAATGTCCGAAAACAATTTTATTTTATTAATATATTATTAATAGTGTAAAAATTATCTATTATAATGTTTACCTTTGATTTAGTATTTTATTCTAAAAATACACCTTCCCTCAAGTATAAATAAACCCTCTCCCTACCATTATAAAACAACTCCTCCCTCACATACCATATAATAAATCTAATAAATAATCTCTCTCAATCCATTTATCATTCTTATGTGTTTTATTTTTTAATAAAAATCTAATCTTTCATGAAGTTATGGTTTTTAAAAAATGAACCACTTCAAGAAAAAGGTAATGTCCTTTCGTTATGTTATTTCATTTACCTCTTCTACTTTCAGATGCTCATTTTATTTTCTAAATTAAAAATTTATTAAAAAAATTATATAGTATGTTAATATGATCTTATTAATTTTAATATAATCTAAAAAAATTAAATATAATCACATATTAAACATTATACGCCTCCTCTTTGCAAAATGTCTCATTAATAGTCGGTTAATCGCCCACAAGGCTGTTTCCAATTAATTTATTATCACCAAACATAAATATAGTAATAATATATTATTTATGATATATAAATTTATAGATATATTTATTTTAAGATTATATATTTTGTTCTACTTATGTATAAATGACTATGAACAAAATAGTGAAGTCAACGAAAAATAAGAATTTTTTAAGGAAAATATGATATCAAAACGTTTCCCATTTTACTAATAGAATTAAGAAATATGATCAATTGAATATAATTAATAAATAGCGATATAAATGAAAATAATTAAATTGGGGTTCTGTGTTTTAATGAACCTAGGTTTATTATTTAGAAGGTGTAAAAGTGATGAAATAATGTGGGAGTTAAGGTAAGGGGATTTTCAGACCCAAATCCTTCTTTTGTGTCATCTCCTCTTTAAAATTATTTTCTATATGGATGTTTTAGTAATATTCTAAAAATTTAATTACACTATTTTTTATCTTTTCCTTTTGGTTATATACATGATTCTACCATTTTTAAATGTTTTCTAATACATTTAAAATGCTTTTTGAAAAGACTTTAAACCTCATTTTGACCCTTCTTGAGTTTTTTATTCTCTATTACAGAATGATAATGTTTTATTACAAAACATTATTTCCCGTTTTAATTTATAAACCCCAATGTTCATGTCTTAAAATTTTATTTATGAAATTTTTATGAAACTCATTCCTTTCCATGGGTTTATTTCAAGACTCTGATCATTCACATTCCATGAGGCATGCATGATTATGAGAATTATATGATGTGATGGGTGGGACTTGAATTATATAAACCTCCAATACATTGGGTAATATGATATATCTCATGAGATATTGTGTATTATGTGTGAAAATTATGCTCTATTTATTCACATTTATGATAACTATGATTTATGCACATATGTTATGCATAAACATGTTGTTATCTTTGTTCACAACTATGTGTGGTATTTGATTGCTATGTTATGATGTTTCATTATTATTAATACGAAACAATGCATTAATTTATCAAGTTTAACCCTCATTATTATGATGATTATCCTATGATTATGATATAATGATGTTGATTATGCTCACCCAAATACTATTGATTCAGGTCCCTTATTCTTCCTATTAACTAACATTTAGTACGCCGCTTTCCTTGATTTATATCCTTATGTGGCAATATGTAATAATGAGATCATGAGATATTTGGAAGGATAAAATAATAATAATTCAGATAAAGTTTGTGTTTTATAATGTACAATTGATGCATGATCATAACTATCCTAAGATACTAACCCTTTGGATCCTAGATTATATTAATTTTATATTTTTTAACTTAAAAATGATGTAATAGTCATGTAATAAAAATTTTGGTTGTTATATTCATGGTCTATATAAGGAATATAATATCGGAGGCCACATGTTGTGTTGGAATTACAAACATTGGGCAACACTAAAAATAAAAATGGGTGAGACGCTATATTAGATCCACCATTCCATTAAATGTTGAGAAACTAGGTTTTATAAAGTCAAGTAAATGAGGAGTTGAATCTACCCACTTGGGATACATCATCCTCTCTAATTGTACAAGATCACATCAAACATCAATGGAATCCATCTAAGTAATTATATAATTTAATAATTCATAAGATACCACAACCTAATTTATCCACAGGTTACTTATATAAATATAATTTGAAATCACCCTGGTGGTGGTAAATCATTTGTGATTTGAGAAATATCCTCCCATTAGAGTACACCAACAAGATGAAGAATGTAATATACAGGATGATGATTATTCTCAATGGGAATTCATCCCATGAAAAACTTAATATTTATTAGCACATGCATTGGTATTTCAAATTAAATAGAGAAATCTACTCTTTTACTAAGATGGTCTCACCATTTTAGGGTGGTGGGTGGGAATAAAATGACATTATATCTATTATTCTTCAACAATATCATATTTTATAAATTTGGTTGAGCTAATAGTAATTACATTTAGTGATATAAAACACATGGATAAAAATATATATTTCATTATAAGATGTAAATTGATAATCATAATGTGTTATAGATAGTTTTTTATACCAGATATGACTATAGTGTTAAAAATGATAAAATTTCTCATATCATTGCGAGATAGAGTTCCTCATCGGGTACTATTATCACCATGTCTATCTTTGACTAAGTACAAAGATTATAGATAGTTGTGATTAGGAATTATCCCCAATCCAACCTCAGGATATGCCAATCGGCCATAGGTTTATTGGTAGTGGTAGTGAGATGGACCAACTCTTTAATTTTAGTTGTTGGTTTCCCTAGTGGGATATTATTTTGGAAACCCAAGTCTATAATATTAGAACTGGCCCAAATTAATTTATATATTCTAAGATTGGGCATCAGTGATGATGACATAGATAAATAGAAACACTCATAGGATTATCCTATGTGGTTTCCTTGACATGGTGAGTTTATTTCTCCACCTCATAGGAATAGGAAAGTTAAGGGAAACTGCACTTTGGGTATAGGCTCTGAAAGTGGTTTGATTTAGAAATAGGGTCTATTTTCCACTATTTAGCCTCTCTTTGGTATAAAGGTATGTGGGACCTCATAATATAGATATTCTCGTGAAGTGTATCCAAATTTAGGATGAATCTATTTATATTATAGTGATCTAAGTCTTTTACACATATAATTTCATAAACTTTATTATAAATACAAAATAAATATAACTCAATGATCAAGAGGCCTATTGTCTTTGGGAGGATAGGTGTATAAAACATTAAAATAAAATTAAAATAACAAAAAATTATTTAATTATTCATAATGAGATCATAAATACATTTTATCTCTTAAAACTATATAGGATAACCTGGGGAATACATAAACAAAAGGGGTGAGTAATAAATCCCAGAAAAGAAATAAATATGATAAAGAAACAAAGCATATGATTCAAAATTCCTAACATGATATCGTAAAAACATGTGTCGTTAATAATCATATGTGTGTATAGAATAAAGAATATATAATCATAATATCCATAAAAAATTGGAGTTTGGAAAAAAAATATTAAAAATGGAATAATCATAAGACAAGGTTAACCTTAAAGACAACATCATATGGTGGATAGAGTCCTATCAGGGATTAGGTTTACTCATTAATCCCACACATATCATCTCATGATACATAAACATTACCCAATTAATTTGAGTTATATTTGGGTTCACATATCATAACATGTATGTTCATATGTGTTCCACAAAATAAAATCATAAATAATGGATAAGCATTAAAAAACCCCACAGATAGAAAATGGGTTTCATAATCATATATTATAACAGAGACAAATGGAATGTCCTAATGAATTACATGAAAGATGGGATTAGATTTTTTAGTTTTTATAGATAAATAAATAAGAAAAGTAAATGAAAATGATTTCCAAATTAATTAATGATATAAATATCAGTGGATAAATAATTTTGGAAATGGTCCTTTTATGTGGGGTTTTCAGAAAAAAAAAAGATAAATAATATTTAGATATTAAGGGAATAATAATTTTTATAAAACCAAAAATGAAATAAAATTTTTCTCCAAAATAAAATTATTGTTTTTAAAAAATTTGGTATGTTAGAAAAAATGAATTGATTGTAGCTTGAAATGATGCAAGAAAATAGATAATTTCCCTATAAACTTATCTTCTTAATGAAATAAATTGGGAATAGATCCATTAAAACATTTATATCCCCAAAAACCTATTATAAATTAAACTAGTTATATATGTGTAGGAAATATATATAATATAATAAGTAAATAATATTATTATTAATGTAAAGTGAGGAAAAATAGTGAAATCATAAATCAGAGAAAATAGGGTGGTTTGAAGAAATCCATTACCATAGGTTTATAATCATTTCGAACATGAACATAACATACTAGAAAATTAATTTAAATTCATTAATAACTTAATTTAGAACCTTTTCCATCAATATTTTATTTATTATAATTATATTATGTTAATTTACAACTATTTTAATGAGATGTAAATCTTAATTTCACTATTTGGAGGGTGTTTGTTTCATGGTTCCATGGTCGGATCAATTTGGGATAATTATGGAAATTTATGGAAAATGGGACTTCAACATTAGAAGTGAAATGAAATGATATTAATTTCCTTCTAAAAATTGAAAATTTCCCAAATATCTATATGTGCTCTAACATATGTATGACTCATTTAGTATAAATATTATCGTTATATGGTTAGTTCATTTAGGTAGTTTTACCGACCATCATAGACTATATTCATTTTAATTAACTCACTAATGATTAATACATTATATTATATTAAATAAGATAAAATATCATCATATTTAACAATGATATTATTTTTATTATCATCCTTTAAGTCATTGAAGAAAAATGAAGTACCTTTTTATGGAGGTGGTGAAACTTATATATTGTAAACAATGTTTTCATTTTTAGAATGAGAAGATAATAAAAGAGTACATATGAAAGATATTCAATTAACAAAATAATATTATATTATATTTATGGTAGTGCAGTAATTATTTCATGTTGAAAGAAATTTTTTAGAGGATGAGGAGTAAGAACAATTATAAGGTGTGGTTGAGGTTATTACCCTCTCCATGGTTTCTCTCCATTTACGATTTCCCTTGAGGAACATTGTATTGGTATATTGATGAGATAAATTATTCTAGGGAAATAAGGAGATGTGGGGATAATTTTTTTGTTTATTGGTAAGGTAATTAAGTTATAATTTTTAGGGAGAATGGGTTGTAAGGGGTGGTATTTATAAGGGGCAGGAGGGGTATTTTTTGAATAATATATTCATTGGTTTATTATTTTGGCTCTAAAGTATCAATAGTGATGAATATTATGACTATATACAGTAAATGTTTCATGTCAGTTCTAACTACTGGTTTCTTACATCTCCCCTTGTGAAATAAATCATGTATTTATCTCATAATGTTAAATATCATATTTTTTCATATTTCACTATTCACTATAAATTCAATTATCCTAGAAAAAAAACCATAAATTTACCCCAAACATTTTTCAACATGTAAATTCAAAAAAAGTAATCAATTTTATGAAAATAATTTTCTAAATATAAGATATTTAATTTTTAGTAAATTTTTTATTTATTTAACATTTACAAATTTTAACATTATGATCATTTTAGGACCCTTTAATAAATTAATTATGTTCTCATAAAAATATATTATAATTATAATAGAATTTATTATTATTTTATAATACCATTTTATGGAAATAATTTTTTCCTCAAATATTTTTTTTATATAAATTCAAATAAAAGATACCTTTTTTATAAAAATAAAAACATTAATTTTATCATTTAAAAAAATTGTATACCATGATATAAATATTTCATATTTTCATTTATAACATGATTAAATATTTTATTAAAATTATATTTGTGGGGTTACTATTCTAATGGTCATATTACTATTCCAATGGTCGGTTTTACATTCCAACGGTTTGTTTTGTAGTAGTCATATGAGTTCCCTATAATCTATAAATACATCATATTTCATTACTTCTTCCTACAATTATATTTTCTATCAAGAATATATATATTATTATTTTATAAATGAATATTTTGTTATTAATATTCAACCTCATTGATACTAAGTTTTTTGTTAGTTTGATCATTCTGGGGGATCGAGCACATAAACATTTTCATGTTATAGTTATCTAATATTTTATTTTTTATCCCACTGTAATATTTTCAATTATTATGGATCTACTTATTCTCTAAATGTAATTTTAAATTTAATATAATAAAAATTTCCTAGTTTAAATATGTTTTTATGTTTTTTATATGATACTTCATTACTCATTATGACACATTCATATAATCAAAAGGAAAATTCAATTGATAAAATTCTGGGTCGTTTCTATTTTTCTTAAAAGGGATCATTGATATCCCTTTATTGGTCATAACATACCACAATAATTATTCTCCATTCATTCAAAACTCACATATACATTAATTTTTATATGGATTATCATTTTTAAAAGAATTAATAATATTAATAAATTTTCTTTATGTTCCTCCTTACTTATAGAGTATAGCAGAATATCATCTATATATACTACCTCAAATTTCTAAAGGTAATATCTTAAGACACTATTAATTAAGTTTATAAATATTATAGGAGTATTAGTCACTCTAAAGGGAATGAATATGAACTCATAGTGTCCATACCATTTTCAAAATGTAGCATTGGAAATATATTCCTTATTCACATTTAATAGGTGATATCCTAACTAAGTTTCCATCTTAGAGATGAATTATTCCCCATGCAGTCGATCAAACAAGTCTGAAATATATGGAAAGAAAAAATAATTATTTATCATGATCTTATTATATTTATTATAATCAATATAAAGGCACATTTACCAATCCATCTTCTAGATTAAGAGGACAGGTTCACCCCATAGTGAAGCAACCATGCTTATAAACCCCTTATCTATATTCTCTTATGACTGATTCTTTATTTATTCCAACTCAATGGTGGCCATTTTATATGGATTCATGAATATTCTAAAATATCTAGTTATAAGTTCAATTGATAACTCCTCATCTTTCTCAAGAGGAAGACCAGAAAACTCTTTAGGTAATACATCAATATAGTCCCTCACAATGGGAATGTCTTCAAGTATGATTCTCTCATTTGTCACAATTATTTGAGTAAGATTTTATTTCTTGTAAGGAAAAGAAATATACACTTGAGATTAATATTATAAAGGATATTATTCATACTTCATACACTTTTATATAATTTTAGGATGAATTGGGATTTGGAGGGTGATTTACCTCTCCCATGAGCTGGTGTTGGATTTATAAATGAATAGTTAATCCAATCCCAATATAGCATCAAATTCTATTAAGGTAAAAATAAAAATATATAATAAGTGGTTGGGTCCACATAGATTAACTAAAGATGAGTTATATACTTGATATTCAATAATTTACCTTTTTATTGTTCTCAAGTATAAATCAATATCCATGTTTTGAGGTGGTGTTTGAACAGTTCTACTAAACATACACGATATGAAAGGATGTGTACATCAAACATAAAATATTAAATTCACTATTTATGAATGAATAACCAATGTACCTATCCCCACATAGTTTTTGGGATCCACCTTAGTAGTAGTTATAGAATATGACCTTCCTTACTCTCTAGAACTTAGAGGATTTGTCATTGATTATCTATGAAAACCCTTGGGATAGGGAATTCATTTGCATATTTTTTTCATTCCTTATAGTTGAAACATTGGATTATATACTGAGTGACTATTAGTACCTTCTTTTATTTCATCCCATTATTGAACTTCTTTATCTCCCATCAACTTTAATTATCTATATTTACCTATTTTACATAATTGAATTATCTCTCATTTCCCTTGAGTTAGTTTCAAGGATTTATCTACCCACATTTTTAACACATGGGAAGTAGTGTTTTCATTCCTCTGTTGGATTTTTTCCTTGGTCATCCTAAATACAACTACTTTTTTTTCATTTATATCCATCTTCATGAGACCAATGAGATTCAATAATATATATATTGATCTTAAGGGAACAATATACAATCTTTTCGTAGCTATTAAAGTCTCAAATTGTAAAATATTTTCATATAGTCAATTTTAATCCAAGAAATAATTAGTCCACCTTACTTTTAGAGTCCATAAAAAATATGAGGTGTACCATGAAATCCTTGTGATGTTACCCCCTTATTCCCTAAGAGACTCATCTTCCTTTTACATTATTCTAAATAAATTACACTCCATTTTAAGGTGTAATGTTTCGGTAAAATATTTATTGAAAAATATTTTATTGAATCCTTCCCATTTTATGGAATTGATTTACTCCTTGGGAATCATGTTCTTGATCATTTTACACCATTAATCAGCTTCCCCCTCCTCATAATAAACAGCAAGTATAACTTTCTTTTGTTCTAATCATTGGAGGATAGAGAATATCTTATAAATAGTATTAATCCATTATTTTTTGATGAATGGAACAGAAGATCCACTAAAGGTAAGAGTCCTATATAACATAAATGTGTCAAATTAAATTTTTTATTTCTTAAGAGAAGGATGGAGTTCCACATGATTCAAGTTATTATTCTTAATGTGATTCAGTTGATCCAGTACTACAATAAAGTTCCCCGATCATACTCCTAATAGCTTAGGTATCTCATTAGGGAATCATCATATTTTCTAACACATTGGTTGTTGGAAGTTTTCCTCATATTTCACACCATTAAATAAAATTAGGGATGATAATAAAAAAACTAAAAATCATATAAATGGGAAACTATGAACATAAACGTAATAACTTATAAATGACATGTATATCCTAACATATGAATCTATAGGTTTAAATCGATGTTATCCAAGTTAATTTCCTTATTACGTTTTCTAACCTAAAAATATATTCATTTCCTTTATAGTGGTTCAGAATGACAATGTGAATTTTCCAAATCATATCCCTTGAGAGTATCAAAATATGTGCGCAGTAAGGGATCTTTTTCATTCCCAAGTTCCATGTTGAGTTAATATCCAATGATCACCATCATGGTTATTTTTTTCTAGTTAAATTTGTTTCATATTCATATCCACTTATAGTATCTAGATAGGGATATAATTCCTTGAAAACCACTAAATATATACTTCATCACAACTTCATGATATTTTCTTATAATTAGATTTTTCCTTAGGTTTCTCACTAATGTATTCTAGTATTAATACCAAAAAATAACATGACCTTTATCTAATAACAAATATAGAAACCCAAGTCTTGTATATACATTATTATATGATTTTCAACATAAATTTCAGATAAACACAACCCAAGTGTTAAGAGACCTAGTATCTTTGGTATTCTAGTTATATAAAACATAATAATAAAAATAAAATAAAACATTTTTATTTCATTAAATATATTTAGCTCATAAATCCATTTTATCTTATAAAAATAAATAGGATATACTAGGGAATACATAAAGAAGGGTTGATCTATAAATTCTAGTGAGGGAATAAACATGAAGAAGAATAACAGTGTATGAGTCAAAAGGCATAACCTGATATCTTAGAATATAGGGTTTATAAATAATCATATGGCGGAATGATGTAAACAATATGGAATCATAAGATCATGTAAACATAGAAATTTGGAAAAACACAAAGCATGAAATAATAATAATTCAAGGCTAACTGTCAAGACAACATCCCATGGTGGATAGTGTCCCATCAGGGATTTGGTTTACTCCCAAATCCTATACAAATAATCTCATGAGACATAAACATTACCCAATGGATTGGAGTGCTGTATTTTTTTAACCCATCATATCATGTACATGTATATGTGTTCCACATTTGGAAATCATAACTACATCATATGCATTAAAAACCCTTGAAAAATTAATGGGCTACATAATCATGTCATATAAAATATCATAATGTCATATCATAATGAATTCCATTAAAGAAAGAATTAAATAATCATGGAAGTTTGTAGATGAATAATTAATAATTGGACATCAAACTGAATTCTAAGTGAATTAAATACATAAAATGGAGTAGATAAATAATTTTGGTAGTAATCCTTTTAAGGGAGATTTTTGGAGAAAGGTTAAAGAATCATTAAAGAAGGTTTGGGAATAATAATTTATATAAAACCAAAAATGAGCTAAAATTGTTTTAAATAATAAAATTTATATTTTTAGAACTTTTGGGAGGCTAAAAAATTTATTTTAGTGGTACTTGAAATGAGATATGGAAATAGATAAGTTCTCTTTAATTGGTTATACTTGAAAAAATAAATTGAGAAGGGAACCTTTAAAACATGTATATCCCCAACATGTAAAGGTTAATAAAACAAGGTATATATGTTTAGAGAATATATATATATAATATATGATAATAAAATAAGAGTAATATAGTGATTAAGTGAGTTAATGAGAATCAAATAATAATACAAAAAAAATATGGTGGATTGCAGAGATCCCTTAACTTAGGTCAAGAATCATTATTCACTTACACATAACATCCTTTATAATCAAAATATATTTGTTAATTACTTAATTCAAAATCCATTACATATATATTTTATTTAATATAATTATATTAGGTTCATTTAACATTATTTCAATGATCTATTGTATTTAATTTTTCTATTATGTGGGTGTTTGTTTCGTAGTTCCAGGGTCGGATAAATTGTGGATAATTATAGAATTTACTGTCAAATGGAACTACAAATCCAGAAGTGAAATGAAATTAAATTAAAGTGATTATTTGAATTTAAAAGGTTTCAAATATTTATATTTGGTCCAACATATATAGGGATGATTTTTTTATTAACATTTTCATTATATGATTATTTCATTTAGGAAGTTTTTCCAACCACCATGAACTAGATTCATTTTATTCAATTAAATAATTATTAATTAATTCCATAACATGAACTAATATGTAATATAATAATATTTAATAATATTTTTTCATTTACTGGGCTTGAAGGTAGTTGAGAAAAACAAATTATGTAGTTTATGGAGGCTGTGAAACATCCATATTCACTAGTACAAAATGGCCTTTAATAAGGGTAGTAAAAGGGATTTATCAGCTCTATAGAATCTATGATTAAATGGGTGATGTTAAAGGGTTGTCTTTAATAGTTCTTGTAAAAACCACTAATAAATTCCCCTTTAACAATTCTAAAAAAATGGTGATAAAGGGGGTTTTGTCAGCTCTTTTTTTAGCACTATTAATGGCTCTATTTATCAGTTCTTTTTTAGTACTGTTAAAGGCCCCCTTTATTAACGATAAAAAAAAGAACTGATAAAGGCTTACTTTATCAGTGTTTTACTTAAGTACTGATAAATGGAGATATTTTTTTTGAACCTCTTCCCACCCCACTTTATCAACTATTTTTACCCACTCTCTCGGGTGCCCCCCCCCCCCCCCCAATCAACGCTTTACATAATTACAACCTCGTACTCGCACCCCTGCCTCCAGCGAGTTTCGAACCTGAGACCTCCCCCTCATATGCTCATTCATTTTCCACAATCCTATTTTTAATTTTTCATTATTTTATTATATATCTACATATTTATATTTATTTCATTTCATTTTTCCCATATATTTACATATATATTTAAATTCATATATAAAATATGTTTTGTGTGTGTGTGTTAATAAATACAATCATACAAACTTACATAAATATTATATGTGTGTGTGTGTGAGTATGTGTGTGTGTGTAAAAATATAAATATAATTACACATATTAATATTTTTTACGTATATTATATATTAATATTTATATATATATATTAGAATATATAGATAAATATATATATATATATGTTTATCAAAACGCACCCAAATATATATATATATATATATTTATATATATTATATACATTAATTATATATGTATATATATTCATACATTTTTATTTTAAATAAAATGGATATTATTTTTTATTTATATAAGGTTTATATATTTAGAAATATATTTTATATGTAAATATGTTTACATATTTATTTATAAACTAAATTTTTATGTGTGAATATATACAAAATATGTATACATTTTTATATATTTTATTATAAATATTAGTAAAATATGAAAAATGATAAAACATTAAGAACCATAATATGAATATGAATGTAATCCATGGGAATAAATTTAGTCCCCACCCAAAAAGACAATAAGGCCCCCTTAAATGAGGCTAAAATTCCATCAAATGTTAAAAATTAGGATACACCGACTAAAAATTCAGTTTTTAGGCCTTATGGGATTTTTTTGACCTCTAAAAATATTAATAATATTCTATAGGTCATTAGGGGTAAATATTGTCACAATATTCTATTTTGTATGTGGTAGAGCCCAAACAGACACCTGGGTCAAAAGTTATGGTCATTTGAAGCTCAGGTCACATTTTCAACTTATTTTAGAGCACTTATTAATTTTTTCATTTTTTCTATCATAAAATTGTTATTAAATGACTATTAATCAATAATAATTAGAAAATTATTAATTAAATTTGTTTTTTAAATTATTTTATAATCCATTTTTTCACTAAATATCTTATATATTGAGTGTCAATTATATTTACCCTTATATAAATCATATTTAATAAAATAATATATATATATATATCAATGTAAATATATTCCTTTTAATATATTGTTTTTAATGATTTATAATTTTTTTATGAAATTTACCCTTTACCAGCTCTTGTAAAAAAACACTAATAAAAACCCCCTTTATCAGCGTATTTTTACTAGCACTAATAGAGGGGGTATTTATCTGCTCTTTTTGTAGCACTGAGAAAGACCTCCATCCCTAATCATCACTTTTTTATTAGCACTAAAAAAGCTCCCCCTTTATCGATTATTTTTTTAGCACTGATAAAGACCTCCCTTTATCAGCATTGATAAAGGGTGTCTTTATCAACACTATTAACTAGTGCTAATAAATACAAGCGTTTTTAAAATTTTATTTTGTAGTAGTGATTGTGAACAATGTTTTAATTTTTAAAATGAAAAGAGAATAGAAGAGTATGGATGAAAGATATTACATTAACAGAATAAGACTCTAGTTTATTTATGATACAATAGTCATTATGTCATGTCGGATGGAATTTTTAGAGGATGCGGAGGAAGAAAAATAAAAAACATCAATTGAGGTTATTACCTTCTTCTTTGGATGTCACCTATTAAGATTCCCCTTAAGAAAAATTATGTCGGTCTTTTGATGAGACTAAGTGTAACATCCTTATAAATAAAGAATATGATATTTTCATATTTATAAATATTTTTGAATTAGATATTAATATTTCTTCATAGGAGATGCTATGATTGATAACATACTTGACACGCAACAATGGATTTCTATGAAATCTTATGTTGCACACAATGCTGAGTCATACAAATATATATATATTATTTTAAATGGTAGTTAATGTCTAGACATTGTACTGGTATAAATTAATAGAACAAACTATATTATGATTAAACTTATTTTTAAATGTTTTTACATTTATCCAATAAAATTTGGAGGCTTAAAATGAGAATGAATCCAATTTTAAGGATAAATAATCTAATATTTTTAAATGGTAGTTTTATCGTCTTTTGATATTGAACCCTATTTAAATCTATTTTTTGTCACTTTTACATATTCTATTTGAAAAAATAGCTTCTTATTTAAAATCGGGACATCCTAATTTACTTTGGGTAAATTTTTGAAATTTTTTTATAATGTACATATTTTAATGAATAGTGAAAAATACTGCATTTTATGTCAAAACTGTCTTTTCATCTAATTTATTTATATGGTTAGATTATCTTTTTAATTTGTTTTAATGTGTAATTAGATTATTTTTTTATCATTTATTCCATTTTTTGTCATTTTAAGTGATTTAACTTTTTAATTGGACATAAACACATGTCAATCTTTTGGTTGTTTTTACTTCATAAAAACACGCTTTTTTGGTTTTGACAATGGTAATTAATTTAAAATTATTTTCTACAACTTCTATGTTTTGAATTTGGAAAAATTTATTCCAAATTTGGAATCATGTTGTCCAAATTTGTAAAATAGGTACCTTTTATTTTTATACATTATGAATAGTAACATCAGTGATTATTTTATTAGCCATGGTTAAAGGGTAAATCTAGTAAATAAGGGTAAAAATTAAAATTTTAATAATATTAAATTACCCTAACACCTGTTATAACCCTATTTTATGAGATATTTTCAACCATGTAAATCCTTTGGTCGATTTTAGGACCCCATGGAGCCACTTGTTGGTGAAAATTATGTTTAATTACTTTTAATTTAAAGTTAAGGAAAATATAACCTAAACATGTATCTTTCACTAAAACATTTATATGGGGTTATATAAGTGATCTATTTGACTATAAATAGTAATTATATTGATTAAAAAAATTCCAAAATCATGGTATTTTATTTATAATTTTTAGACATCAAATAAATAAATATATTTATGACATAATGATGATGTAGTGATTACCTTGTTAATGAATGATTCAATTAAATGAGATAATAAATATTAAAATAAATTTATTTTGAAACTTTTTATTCAATAAATAAATCTTACGGAAGATTATGACTTGTTATATTTGAATTAATGAAGTATTTTCAAAATAATAAAGTTGTTATGGATTTTTAAAAATTCATGATAAGAATAGTATGAAAATTGAAATAAATGAGTTTTTTGAAAAAAATACTATTTTATTAAATGATATAATAGTACTAAAAATCCTATATTCTTCCTAATGACTAATATAATTTTAAAAATTTCATTAATTAACCACTTTATGTTCTATTGGAATTTTATAGTAACTATATTAACCATATAGTATGAATACACAAGAATAAACGGTAAGAGTTAAATTAGTCAACTAAGGGTAAAATCTAAAATATAAGGTTAAATTTGTAAACTATACTTGTCTAAGACCTATTTTTTTAGAGTTTTTTGACCCAAAATCATATTATATTTTAAATATATTACTTTTTGACCATTTTAAACCGAAAATAATTTTATAATAAAATAATATTTCAATACCTTGCTAAAGTGACTCTCCTCCCTCATATAAAAGGGCATAACCTATATCCATTACTCACACCTTTCAAGCCCATTGAATCATCCAAAATATGATTAACTAATATGAAAAAATCCTTATATTCCTTCTAGAAGCCTCACCTTGGGTAGAAGCCAATTAAAGAAATCTTTTTTTCTCAAATCAAAGGGAGTTACATGTTTTAAGAGGTAGCGTCTTTTCTAAAGTTCCTTTCCATTAATTTACTTCTTCACTCTCTATTACATTATTATTATTTTATTACATAAAAACACCAATATTCTCAATATACTATGATTTTTTTATGAGATGTATTCTAATAACACTTACACACACCTCCATCTAATAGATACGAACATATTGTTTCTGTGTACGGTGGACTACTACCTCACGAAACGATGATTGTTGTATTTTTCCCTACCACGTCTCATGGTAGAATTTATGATAGATATGTATTTATTTACGATATATATTATTTTTATATCATCTATATGATTATATAATTTTTATTTACAACATACATTTATTCTTTTCATGATGTGTAAACATGATAATTTCATATGGGTAAGTGAGGACTACTGCCCCCTCAAAGTGATTTGACTCATTCATGTCATACATAGAATGTATAATGGATGGAGTTAATGAAATTAAGTAACATATATAAAAAATTATATTATACTTTAATTATAATATACATATGTATCATTAATTTTTCATTCTTTTAAATATGAAATATAAATGAAAGTAGCGTTCATTGTGTATGTGTGGCTTACCGTCTCCATGAACGGTGCATTTCATTTATTATCTCTAAATGTTATGGACAATAAAAAATAAATATATATTGGATATATATATATCATATATATGATATCTAAATCATGAATAATATTCTTGAGATAATGTAATTTTTACCACATGGAAAATTTGTAATTATAATAAGTTCATTATTGACTCAAGTACCAAACATCGACGAAATGACCGGTATGAACTTAAATAATTATATGATTATTATATCAAGGTAACAAGTGATATAAAAGGAATAATAAAATTTAAAAAATTTCTAAATCAAGTATAAATTAACTTATTTTTATTATTCATTGAGATAAAAATGAACAAGACAAGTCAGACACAAGGTAAGGGACTTCCTCTGAATCTCCCTTCATTGAGGCATATTTCGATTTATACACAGCTTTATTTTATATGGTGTATAAACCCATTTTACTTTTAATTTCAATCAAATGGAATATTTTTTATACATATCATTTTACTAAATGGAAAAGGGAATGTTTCTTTTTAACATAATTGGTGACAATGACCTTTTCGCCACCGCAAGCATTATTTGATATTTGGATTCCTTAACAAGTCGTAATTTTTTTAAAAGGGGAATAAATACCATATACCCTTTTTATATATTTTGGTATTGAAAATGGTTTTGAGAAAGGATTAACTGTTTAAATATCTTTAAATGATATATTTTTATTGAAATGTGAAAATGTTTTCATTCCTTTAAGCCAGTTTTATGTGTTATATATATGTTATGGTTCATGGGAATTTTTTACATATACAGTTGATTTCATGATAAACCTAGGGTAGGTGAGCCCGAGATAGATCTCTAATTAATTGGGTAACATGACAGATGTAAATGTTAATGTTTCTCCTAATATATTTAGGAAGTATACTTTGACGGGTATTCCAAATGTAACTCCCTATGTAGTTTTGAAAGATACAATGAAAGTATGTTATGGATGCCACAAGTTACCTTTATGAATTATTATATCTAAGTGTTATTCATAAATCTTATGATTTCATGAGGTATGTTAAAGATCTTTTTTTAAGTGAAAATTATGATTTCATTTATTGTATGTATTAATGGACTAATGTTTTTTTAATTATTTTGTGATCCTTAATGTGCTTTTTATGCTCATCCCATTTTTTTTAAAAAAATCATAGGATATAAGGAAGGGAAAGAGAAAGGAAGAATTCAAGAATATTTATATCAAGAAAATAATTCTTTTTTTATTTAATGAGTTTTATTGGTGTAGAAATTTGTTAGAGTTGAAGTGTCTACTTTGTAATATTTGAGATGTAATGTGATGGTTATGGCCTAATTATCTACAACTCTAAACCTAAAAATACCCTCAATGTAGAATTCTTGAATTAACTCATGATTATGTAATGTTTAAGTTTTGGGCCTTATAGTTCATATGACTGGTTGGTTTAGACAACTTTATGAGTTAGGATATTGTTAAATTAATATCCATAAATTATTTTTACTGTATGGTAAGATTGAAATGATATAGCATTGAAATATTACTATGTTTCATCACCTAATATATTTTTCTACTAGAATGGTTTTCCATAAAAAAAGTAAACTATGATAGGACAACATCATGAGGAAAACAATCTTCCAAATTAGAAACTAGATATGGTCAGAGTCGTAACTGAAATGTTTGTTGTAATGATGGAAACGTTGAATCGATCAATAAATGGAGGTGGTATCCATGCACGAGATCATCTAGATCAACCACAGAGGAACATGTCAGTAGTGGATCATTTCATGAGGTAACATCCCCCATCATTCAGAGGAACATCTAACCTTATGTTAGATAAAGGGTGGATCGAATAATTGGAAAAGATTTTTGATGTCATGGGTTGTTCAGAACATCAAAAGTTTAGTCTTTATGTTTACCATTTTGAAGGTGGAGCCGGTCAGTGGTGGTCGATGGTTAAAATATCATGGATGGTGAGGAGATTGATTCTCTTGATTGGGATGAATTCAAAGGTATATTTCCTAAAAAATATTTTACTAAGGTCGTTTGACTTAGCATAGAAAACTGTTTCTTGGAATTAAGGCAAGAGGATAACTTAGTGGCTGTTTATGAAGAAAAATTCACTCTACATGCAAGGTATGCTTCAAATTTCATAACAGATATTGATAGTAAAATAAATAATTTTTACTTATGATTAAATCCAATGTATCGAATGGCTTTAGCTTCACATGATTTTAAAATTATGAAAAACTTTTTTGATGTGTGGAGAAGGTGGAAATGGAGTTTGTAGATGATCAGGTGTTCTTGGAAAAACAAAAAAAATAAGAGGTCGAGGTGGCAGACGAAAGGTAAGAACTCTTCAAAAAAAGTCTGATGGTAAGAAACATAAGTTTGTGGTTTGTGAAAATTGTGGTAAAAAGCACACTGGGGAATGCCTTTTGAATTCTGTTAAGTGCTATTGATGTGGAAAAATGGGTCATAAGGTTCATAATTGCACTGAAACTGATTAGAGTAATGGTAAGAAAAACATGATTTACATTTAATAAAATGTTTTAGGTGCAATGAATTTGGTCATTATGAAAATGAGTGTCCAACGAAGAACTAAATTAAGGGAAACCAACTGAACTACAAGAAAAAAGGGGTGGTGAAATCCTCTTTAACAACTTCATCATATGTTGGGCCATCAAATGAAGTAGTATCAGTTACACTGTTTGTTTATTAAGAATATGAAAATGTGTTTTTTGATTTAGGGTCTATACATTCTTTCATTTACAATAAATTTTCTAGTAAATTGTGAATTCCATCTCAATATATGAATCTTGAACTTGTGGTAAAAACACCTAGAAGATATGTTGAGGCAAAAAAAATAATAAGAACCTTCATGTACTTATATGCAGAAAGAATCTACCTTCAAAACTTAATGGTTTGCCTCTAGTATAGTTTGATGTTATTTTGGGTATGGATTGTCTTTCCTTTTATCAAGTTAAAATTTACTGCAGATCTAAATAGTTTTCTTTTTAGAAATAATTTCAGTTTGTGTAAAAAAATGGACTCTTAATTTTGATAACATATCAGGAAGCTGATAAACTATTAAAAAGTTGAAATCAATGTTACCTTGCACATATTGTTGAAAATAAATAAACTATTTAGATTAATGATGTGCCAGTGTTAAATGAGTATCTAGATGTTTTTTCTGATGATTTTCCTGGTATAATACCTAACTCAGAAGTGGAATTTATAGTTGACTTAGTTCCTGATGCTAAGACAATTTCAAAACCCCCTTATCAAATAGATAAAATTTAACTTTTATAGTTAAATAATCAATTGCATAAGTTATTAGATAAAGGTTTCATTTGAACTAGCACATCACCATGCGGTGCTCCTATTTTTTTGTTAAAAAGAAAGATGGTTCAATGAAACTTCTCATTGATTATAGATCATTGAATAATATCATTTTTAAGAACAAGTATCATTTTCCTCATATCGATGATTTATTTGATCAGCGCTAGAGAGATCATTATTTTTCAAAGTTTGACTTGAGGTCAGGGTACCATCAGTTGAAATTAAAGGAAGCAGACATTCTAAGACCATGTTTCATACTAGATATGGCCATTATGAATTTTTAGTTATGCCTTTTGGGTTAACCAATGAACCTGTTGTATTCATGGATCTTATGAATAGAATTTTCTGTGAGTTATTGGATAAGTTTTTAGTTGTGATTATTGATGATATTTTGGTATTTTCAAAAAGTAAATAGGAGTATGAGAGTTATTTAAGGGTTGTCTTGCAATCCTTAAAAGAAAAGAAACTATGTGGGAAATTCAGCAACTGTGAGTTTTGGTTATAACAAATTTCATTCCTTGGTCACATTTTTTCTAAAGATAGCATGACTATTGATCCTGCTAAAACAAAAGTTGTTAAATAATGGAAAATACCCAAAAATATAACCAATATTTGTAGTTTTCATGGTTTAACATGTTATTACCAAAGTTTTGTTGAAAATCGTTCATGGTTATCTATCTCACTGACTAAGTTAACTCTAAAAGGTGTTAAATTTATCTTTACAAAAGAATGTGATGATTTTTTTTAGGAATTGAAAAGAATATTGGCAAACTCACCAGTATTGGCATTACCTTCTAGAAATGGAGTGTTCGTTATCTACAGTGAGGATTCGTTGAAAGGACTTGGTTTTGTACAAATGCATAATGACCAGTTAATTGCTTATTCTACACATCAGTTGAAACCTCATGAGTTAAATTACCATATACATGATTTATAATTAGCTACTATTGTTTTTAATTTAAAAATTTTGAGGCATCATTTGAATGGAGTAAAGTGTGAAGTATATACTGATCACAAAATTTTGAAGTTTATATTCACTCAGAAATAATTAAATATGAGACAGAGAAGATGGATAGAATTAATCAAGGATTATTATTACATGATCTGTTACCATCCAAAAAAGAAAATAAAGTGGTTGATTATTTGAGTCGAAATAGTAATGCTACATTAACCATGATATATTTGGAATGAGATCCTTTGGTTTTTGATTAGAGGAATTTTGGATTTTAAGTTATTGGTGCAGATAATTCCCCGATTTTTTCAGGTGGTGGTGAAATCATCTCTAGTAGACATAATAAATAAAGTTCCAAAGGAATATAGTGAGTTGCAGAAAAAGGTATAATTGGTTCAAGAGGGTAAGTTACTTGAATGTAACATTGAAAATGACTATGTTTTGAGGTTTGGAAAGAGGTTATGTGTGTCTTGTGATTCACAGTTGAAAAAAGAGTTGTTATATGAATCTCATAGTTCTTTATTTTTAGTTCATCCTAACAGTAATAAAATGTACAGAGATCTTCGGGAGTATTACTGGTGGGGTGGAATGAAAAGGGATATTGCTAACTTTAGTGTGAAGTGTTTAACATGTCAACAAGTTAAAGCAGAACAGAAGTTACCGAAAGGGATGATTTAGCCTTTTCCAGTGCTAGAGTGGAAATGGGAAAATGTTTCTAGTATTTCATAGTGGGATTACCAAATACTTCTTGAGGTAACAATATAATATGTGTCATTATTGATTTATTGACTAAATCTGCTCATTTTATTCCTACTAGATATACTCTATCTCTAGATCAACTTTCTCAATTTTATATTAATGAAATAGTCGGGTTACTGGGAGTTATCCTCTACATTGTATTTGGTCATGATCTCAGGATCACTTATAACTTTTGTAAGGGCCTTCAGAAGTCATTGGGTATTAATTAAATTTTATTATAACTTTTTATCCACAATCTGATGGATAGTCAGAATGAACAATTCAGAACTTGGAAGATATTATTTATACTTGTTCATTGGCTTACCAGGGAATATGGGAACACCATATTTATTTTATTAAGTTATCTTATAATAAAATTTTTCATTCCACTATACAGATGGAACCATTTGAGGCATTATATGGAAAGCAGCATCGAACTCTAGCTTTTTGGGATGAAGTCGGTGAAAAAAAGATTATTAGACGAGAATTGGTAAAAGATATGGTATAAAAAGTTCAGTTGATTCAGAAGCACATGAGAATAACTCAGAGTAGGCAGAGAATTTATGTAGATAACCAAAGGAAGGATATTTCTTTTGAGGTATGTGATCATGTATTTCTCAAATTTCCTCCCTGGAAAAGTGTGATGTGCTTTGTTAAAAAGAGAAATCTGAGTCTGAGGTTCATTGGAACCTGTTAAATCTTAGTGAAAGTTGGATCAGTTGCCTATAGAGTGTCTTTACTTCCAATTTTATACTAGGTACACATTTTTTCATGTTTCAATGTTAAGAAAGTATATGTCGGATCCATCTTGTGTTTTGAGTCTAGAGGTAGTTCAGTTGGAAGAGAGTCTTTCGTATGATGAACAACCAGTACAGATTATTGACTGAAGAGAGGAAGTGTTGCAGAATAAGTTAATTCATTAGGTAAAGGTATTGTGGAAAAACCATATGGTTGAAGAGGAAACATAGGAATCTGGAAATTCTATGAGATATATATACACCCAGTTATTTGATAAGTGAAAAAAATTGCAAGGAAACAATTTCCAAAAAGAGGGAAGGATGTAACATCCCATGTAAATAAAGTATATGCCATTTTCAAATTTATTAATATTTTTGAATTATATATTGATTTTACTTTAAATTATATTCTTTGATCAATGAAATACCTAATACACAACATTGGTTTTCCCTGAAATCATATGTTGCACACAATTCTAATTCATTCTGAAAAAAAATAGTATTATTATTTTAAATGGCAGTTAATGCCTAGCCATTGTATTTACATGAATGAATAAAACTAATTACATTATTACTAAACATGTTTTTTAAATGTTTTTACATCTATAAAATACGATTTAGGGGATTAAAATGATAATGAATCCAATTTTAAAAATAAATACTCTAATATTTTCAAAAGTTAATTTTACCACCTTTTGATGGTGAACCCTTTTTAAATGTATTTTTTGTCACTTTTATATGTTCCATATTACAAAATAAGTTTCTTATTTAGAATCGGGACATAAAAATTTACTTTGGGTAATTTGTTGGTATTTTCCTGATAAAGATCATTTTTTTAATGAATAGTAAAAAATACTACATTTTAAGTCAAAACTGTCTATTCATCTAATTTATTTATATGGTTAGATTATCTTTTTAATTGGTTTTAAAGTGTAACTAGATTATTTTTTATCATTTAATCCAATTTTTGTAATCTCAAGTGATTTTACTTTTTAATTGGATATAAACACATGTCAATCTTTTGGTATTTTTTACTTCTTAAAAACACGTTTTTTGGTTTTGACAGTGGGAATTAATTTTACATTAATTTCTGCAACATCTGTATTTTGAATTTGGAAAAATGGATTCCAAATTTTGAATCATGAGGTCCAAAATATATAAATATTTACCTTTTATTTTTAGACATTATGAATAGTAACTTCAGTAATTATTTTATTTACCATGGTTAAAGGGTAAATCTGGTAAATAAGGGTAAAAATAATATTATAATAATATTAAATTACCCCAACACTTGTATTGACCCTATTTTATGAGACATTTCTAACCATGTTCTTCTTTGGGTCTATTTTAGGACCCCATGGAGGCACTTGTGTATGAAAATGACATTTAATTACTTTTAATTTAATGTTAAGGAAAATATAACCAAAACATGTATATTTTACTAAAAAAATTATATGGGGTTATATAAGATATATATTTGAGTATAAATAGTCATTAGAAAGATAAAAATATTTCGTACATCGTGGTATTTTGTTTATAATTTTTAGACACAAAATAAATAAATATATTTCTGACACAATGATGGTATCACTAGTGCAGAAAATGATTTTTACGTCGGTTATTTTTCATTTTTTACGTCAGTTTTTAGCCAAAGTTAATACCAACTACATTATAAATATTGTTTTTTACATCGGTTATTTACAAATCGACGTAAAAAACATAACATCGCGGTGTTTATAATGTCAGTTATTAATTAACCGACATGAAAAAAACAGGGGGGAGGGTTTATCACGTCGGTTATTATATAACCGACGTGATAAAATAGTGTGGGGGTGTTTATCATGTCGGTTATATAATAACTGATGTGATAAACCATTTCTATAGCCCTTATCACATCGGTTATTATATAAATAACATGATAAATAGGTCTGGCGGCCTTTTATCACGTCGGTTATTATATAACTGACGTGATAAAAGGCCTGGGAAATGGTTTATCACGTCGGTTATTATATAACTGACGTGATAAATAGGTCTGTGGGCATTTTATCACATCGGTTATATAATAACCGACGCGATAAAAGGCCTGAGAAATGGTTTATCACATAGGTTATTATATAACGGACGTGATAAATCAGTCTGGGGGCCTTTTATCACCTAGAATTTTGAATAACTGATGTGATAACAGACATGGGAAAGGGTTTATCACATCGGTTATTATAAAACTGATGTGATAAACCAGTCTGGTGTCCTTTTATAACGCCAGTTATTCTATAACCGACGTGATAAACCCTTCCCAATTTTTTCAAGTCGGTTATAAAATAACCGACTTGAAAGACTAATTTTTTTAAATGGAATGCATTGCTCTTCTCTCCCCAAAAACAACCAGAAACCAAATCCAGAATTGGTACCACAAAAACATAAGTAGACTAAAACAAGAACCAAAGAAAAATTAATCATTTACCCCACTGAACAGCCCCCACCACACCCCTGGACTGCCCATAGACCCCCTAGACAGCCCCCACCACACCCCTGGACTGCCCCTTAACCCCTGGACAACCCCAAACACCCCAGGACAACCCCCCCCCCCCCCCACACACACACCCTGGATAGCACTCCCACACCCCTGGACAGCCCCCCCCCCCCCCACCCCACCCCTTGCAGCCCCCCAGACCCCTGGACAGCCCCCCACCCCCTAGACAGACCAAAAATATTTTTAAATGGAATGCAGTCCTCTTCTCTCCCCAGAGACAACCAGAAACCAAATCAAGAATTCGTACCACAAAAACAGAAGTAGGCCAAAACAAGAACCAAAGAAAAATTAAGCATTTATCCCACTGGACAGCCCCCACTACACCCCTAGACTTCCCCCCGACCCCCTGGACAGCACCCACCACACCCCTGGACTGCCCCCCGACCACCAGGGTAGCCCCAAACACCCCAGGAGAACCCCCCCACCCTCATGTATACCCCTCCCCACACCCTGGACAGCACTCCCACACCCCTAGACAGCCCCCACACCCCTGGATATCCCCCCACCCCGGGACAGAACAATTTTTTTTTTAAATGGAATGCAGTCCTATACTCTCCCCAGAAACAACCAGAAACCAAATCAAGATTTCATACCAAAAAAATAGAAGTAGACCAAAACAATAACCAAAGAAAAATTAAGCATTTACCCCATTGGACAGGCCCCACCACACACCTGGACTGCCCCCCCCCCCCCCCCCGACCCCCTGGACAGCCCCAAACACCCCGAGACAACCCCACACCCCCATGTATACCCCCCCCCCCCCCCACCCTGGGCAGCACTCCCACACCTCTGGACATCCCACCACACACTCCTCCACCCCCCCCCCCTTGGATAGCCCCCCACACACTCTTGGACCCCCCCCCCCCCCCCCACACACACACCCCTAGACACCCCCCCACCTTCCTGTACACCCCCCCCCCCACCCCCACCGGACAACCCTCTCGCACCCTTGGACACCCCCAACACCCCTCGACATCCCCCCACACCTTTGTACAGCCCCCACCCCCTAGATAGCTCCTTGCCACCTGGACATCCACCCACACCCCTGGACACCCCCCCCCCCCCACCCTCCTAGACACCCCCCCCCCCACCGGACAACCCTCCCACACCCCTAGACACCCCCCAACCCACTAAACACCCCCCCCCCCCCCCCCACACACACAAACGCTTGGAACCCCTCCCCCCAGACCATAATCTATACCATAAAAACCATCATAAGTAGACCAGAACCAGAATTAGAGAAAAATTAATCATTCACATATATAACATTCAAAACTTACACTGTCAACTTCAAAAAAACAAAATCCAACCTACAGGACTACCAAATACACAATTACAATGACAATATTCAAAATATCATTTTACATTATAAACAACTAAAATTCAATCAAACCTGTAAAATAATTTGACCAATCCACTTGTAAGTGTTTGATGTCATAAGAAATATAGGGTTGAGGGTCATCAAATAGCTAAAAATGAAAAGGATATTAGTTAACGTGTATAATGAATAAATCAAATTAAAATATTATGGAAATGTTTAAAAGGAAATCCTACCAGGTCAAAGTTCACAACTGTCCCAGTTGTTATTATTTCATAAATAAATATTAATATATAATATCCGCATTCAATGACTCTTTATTGTTCATGACAGTTCTGTTTGAATGAGTGTAAAATCAAAATATTATTTTTATGTAATAAATCAAAAAGTAAAAATTATAAATGGATATTTACCTTCGCATTTACATATTTGATCTTTGCACTCCTTTGTTTATGTTTTTTCGAAAGTAGACCCATGCCCTATTTGAAAATAATACAAATGGGGTAAATTTTAAATTCATTATAATATATAAAACTATTGAGAAATTGAAACTTAATTTTCCAATATATTCATAAAACTTTCACCCACATCATCATGGAAAGAGCATATCCAATAAAGTTTTTTCTCCCTTGGAAAAAAACCCCAAAACATCCAATGATCACTAATAAAAGAAAATTTAAGGTTAGTGGTTTTTTATGTTAAAAGATAATGAACTCTTTTAGAGAGATGTGTCTCATACCTCTCACAAAAAGGCATCATCCAACATTGTGTGACTATATTCTGTTCAAGTCTTTCAGTAATATAAAGATTTCTTTGTTCCTCATCCAATGCACATGCTTCATGGGAAATCAATTTTGGGTCCATGAATCCAGATACATCTGTCAGCTCATTCCTCTCACAAATGTTATAAAGATACCTAATAAAAAACAAACATAAGTATACATTTTTAATAAATATAATGCCAGGAAAAGGTGTTAACACTTACATGGAAAAAAATTTCACCACGTTGATGCCCAACTTATCTCTAGTAACAAGATCCATGATATCAGTTTTCATAATCCCCACAGTTATTTCACATCCACAAACATGAGCTTCTATTCGAAACTCAAAATGACCCACCAAAAAATTTTAATATCTTGAAAATCATTCAAGACTACTAGAATATATATCTTATTTCATAGCCATTTGTCTTTATTGTTGTCTATACAGTAATTATTTACCTTTGAATTATTCCTGTAAAAATAAATAGAAAAATAAATTAGTTTTCAAATGATAAACCAACTTTAAAAAAAAGATATAACATTCATACCTCTATGGTATTGAGTTGAAGAAGTTTGGATGGACAAATTAAAAAATGGTCGATACTATGTCCAACTGTAGTCACCTCATCTATATTTAATGGTACTCGAGCTGATCTATCTATAATATCTTGTACAGTGACCCTCTGATTCTCTACCTCTAATTGTTGATGATGAAATGTATCTCCTATACACTATAGCAACCCATATGAAACTATATGATGTTGAGGATCATCTAAATACAAATTTCAATAAGTAGAAAGTTTTGGTGGAGGAGTAGGATAAAAAATTGGGTCTACAGGCTGAGGTCGGGGAGTGGGAGCTACTGGCGGAGGTGGAGGATAATAATGGGGTCTGCAAGGGGAGGTGGAGGAGTGGGAGCTGCAGTCTGAAATTTCCTTTGCATATCTGCAAACATAGACTGTACCGACACTCTAATATTTTCTTCCATCGTCGCATTAATATTATGAACTTCAACCTCCAGGGATTATATTTTTTTATAAACACCCTCAATGTTATAAGTTGAATAATGTGGCAACACTTTTATTACCGATACACCTGCCGGATATTCTCTTACACGACCAGGATGTTCGGGCTTTCCCAATGCTACAGATAAAATATCTTGCCTCCCAGTAGCGATAAATTCCCCATGTGGGCTATGCTCCTCAAGAGAGTCCTATATTATTTAATTGAACATTTCTGTAATGATTGAAATTATATGAAGAAAATAGTTAACTTAAATAAATAAAATAGATATCTTAAAATCCTCTCATCTATGATTCTCGATTCTTCAGAAAGATATTTCCCTTTATTCCATCTGAGATCTCTTCCATTTTTCATGTATTGATGGAGTGGATGGAGGGGCCACCTCTCCAGAGCTTGAAGTCTCAGCTCTTAGTTTTTGAAATTTTTCCGCCATCATTTTTTCTTCCAAAAATGCATACCCTCCCCGAGATAAACTATGAGGGTATACATTTTTAGATTGGATATCCTCATGAGCTTTACTTGTTTTCTGTACATTAAGAATAATAAATCATTAACAAAACATTAATAATATCATTTATATAATAAATCTTATAAAATATTACATTTCCCTTACCAAAAATGAGTCTTTTCTTCTACTTTCAACAAACTGTCTCCATGTGTCTTCATCTATAAAAGGATATATATGACATGGATTGTCATGAATCTGATGACCAAAAATGAAATCAGATGAGAGGGTTGATTTGAAATCCCTCCATCTCCTGGCAGTTATCGATAAGAATTTCTTCCTGACTCCTCCAGTGTCAGGAATATCAAATGTCATCTGATAAAGAAGAGGTTAAACATATTATATATACTAGAAACATTTAATGAACAGTCAAAAAAAGTAAAAGATCGTAGAAAAATCATCTCCCACAAATGATAGATTATCGCTTTATCCACACTTCTCCAGTCATCATACAAAATGCTTATTTTTCTCTTATCCTGAGTTGATACAAAACTCTTTAAATCATTTGAATTTGGACCTCTAGGAATATCATCATCATCAAACTCAATGAGTATCCTTTGATCCTGCATATGGGAAAGTGCTAATTTTGGTAAACGTGTGCACCCATGTTTACCAACTCTTGAACTCTTTGTCATAATAGGAGCACATGAGGAAGATTAGGGAACATCAAGAGGAGCATGTGAATGTTCCTCCCCAGAGGTATGACCAATATGATCATCTCCAGAATCATGTGGTTGATCCAATGAATGATCTTTCATTGTCCTTCAAATCAAATGAAACAAACATTAGTTCACAAATATACAAATTCAAATATTTTAATACTACTGTAATCAGAAAATAGGAAATTTTACTAAGTTACGTAATAGTAAACATTGTTAATATGGAAAGCATTTTAAACAATGGTCAAGATGGTCAAGATGGTCAATATGGTAAACATGGTAAACATGGTAAACCTTGTAGACATGGTAAAGTAATTTTCACTGAACAAAAATAATAGATATATAATTTATGTATTGGTACACATGATAAAGTAAATGAAAAAAACTTAAAACAAACAAAAACTTGTACTTATTTTGTTTTAATACATGTTTTAATAAATAAAAAACTAACAATATCTAACATTTTATGAAAAAAATAAATATAAACAAGAAATAAACATATGTTACCTGTAATTTTAGGAATATACAAATGGATTTTTTTCCCAAATTCCTTTGTCGTGATCATTCCTTATGGCACAAACCATGTCTTCAAAATGCTCATCATTATGTTCTGTTAATCTTTCCATAGAAGTAGGGATCTCACATAAATTAGGATCTTCATAAAGTTAATCCTCACCAACATATTATTTTTTTCTTGTAAAACAATAGCCCACTTCATATCTGATTGATCTACTACATAGAAATTTTTTTTCATGTGTTTCCATTATAAAAGAATGAGCTGTGTCTTCCAATCTATTCAGATTAACAAGTTTCATTCCAAATTCATCATGTCTAACACTGTTTTTACTGATAAACCATTTATAGTTAAAAACATGAACTTCAATTTTAAAGTAATCAACCTCCCATATGTCTTCAATCACTCCATAATATGCACTTGATGCAGAAATTGGGTTTTTGTCCTTATCACTCGAAAAATGCATTGCTTCTGCAAACACCAATACACCACTATTATGAACTGCACTTCTGTTGTCCTGAGCTTTCGTATGAAATGTATAGCCATTAATGTCATAACCAGACCATGTTATAACAATTAAACATGGACCACCCACTATCCATTTTAATATCTCTGATACATCTAATCTACTAAGTAAGGTATTTTTAAACCATGAAAAAAAAAATTTGTTGTGCTCATTCAAAATCCGCATTTCTTTCTTCTTTGGATGACATTATTTCAACTCATCAATATGCAATGTGATATACGGTTGAGGATCAGCTATGTTTTTCAAGATGTATGATTCTAACTTCTTCATCTGTTCAGCTGACAATGATTTGACTTTCAAGCTACAAATCCCCTTTCCCTCATTATTAACTCATTCATGGAGAGATAGAGGCAAACCTATGTGCTACACCGCAGCCAAGAAGCTCGTAAAAAACTCTGCAACCTCCTCATAAATATACTTTTCAATAATTGAGGCTTCAATTCAATATGGATTCCTAACATACCGCATCAATATTTTCATATACCTTTCAAAATGATACATCCAATGAAAATATATAGGTCTATAAAGCTTTATTTCTCGAACCAGATGAATCATTAAATACACCATTATATCAAAAAAAGTTGGTGGAAAATACATTTCCAATAAGTAAAGTATAAAAATTGCATCCTTTTCAAAAATGTTCAAAGAATTCACATCAATTGCCTTATTACAAAATGAATTGAAAAAATAACACAACTTCATTATAGTCTTTTTGACACAGATGGGAAATATTCCACACAATGAAACTGGTAGAATTTGTTGCATCATGATGGGACAATCATGTGATTTCATACCTATCAACTTCATGTCCTTTAAGGATAAAAAAAATTTTACATTTGAAGAATAACCTTGAGGCACTTTGATATCATGAAGACACTGAAAAAAGCTAATTTTCTCCCTCTTTGATAATGTATGACAAGATGTGGGAAGAAATGTTCGTCTTCCTTTAGGAGTGGGAGCTAACTCCAAACGTATTCCCATTGATTGTAAGTCCAATCTTGCATTCAACCCATCTTTTTTCTTTCCTTTAATATCTAACAATGTTCCAATCAAACAATCACAGATATTCTTCTCCATGTGCATGACATCAATATTATGTTTAACTTCATGATATCTAAAATATGGTAACTCAAAAAATATTGACCTTTTCTTCCAAATATGTATATCATTACCAGATTTCTGGGTCTTTCCCAATGTCACATCAAGGTTTTTCACCCTCTCAAAATACAGATTAGGGGATAAAGATTTTGGAGCAATATTAAATTATTTTGAGCCATTGAATGCCTTTTTTAGTCTTCTATAAGGGTGATCCATAGGAAAAAACTTTCGATGACCCATGTCCACTGTTTTCCTCCCATAATGAAATTGACAATATGATGTCTGTTGTTCGCAAATTGGAAATGCTTTATTCCCTTTAACACTATATCCAAACAAATTTCCATATGTTGGGAAGTCATTTATAGTGAACAAAAGCACTGCATGTAGTTGAAAATATTCCATTTTATAAGAATCATACATCCTAATACCATCAGCCCATAAAAGTTTCAAATCATCAATCAATGATGACAAGTAAACATCAATATCATTGCTGGGTTGCTTCGGACCATAGATCATTATACTCAACATGACATATTTGTGCTTCATACAAACTTCAGGATAGAGGTTGTAAATTACCAATAAAACAGTCCATGAACTTTGTGTGCTGCTGAGGGTTCGGTATGGATTCATTCCATCTGTACATAACCCTAGTCAGAGATTTCTAATTTTATTTCCAAATGTAGAATAATGCTTATCAATTTTCTTCCATTGTGCACAATCCGCTGGCTGACATATTTTTCCATCATAGAACCTCTCATCTACATTCCATCTTAATCTTTTTGAATTATGTGAATTAGCAAATAAACATTTGAAACGATGAATTATAGGAAGATACCAAAATACCTTTGAAGGGATCTTTGTAGTCTCTACATCAGCCTGTGATTTTTCTTTCACCTTATACCATGATGTCCCAAATTTAGGACACTCTGACAGAAATTCATATTCCTTCCTATATATAATACAATCATTCGGACAGGCATGTATTTTCTTGTATCCCAATCTCATTGGGCATAATATTTTCTTGGCCTTATAATGTGAATCTGGAAGATCGTTGTATTTTGGAAGAATGTATTTCATCAATTGTAGCAGCTATGTAAAACTTTTTTCACTCCATCCACGTTTCACCTTTACGTTAATCAATCTTAACACTACCAACAAAATCGTAAAATCTGTACAACCAGGATAAAATGTCTTTTCAACATCACCATATAGATGTGCAACTATCGGTTCTATCTCAATTTTTTTTTGCTACAATATCGCGAATCATTTCTTCAATTCCATCCGAGTTACCATTTTTGTGAGTCATTATCATCAGTGACATTCTGTCCATTTTCACCATGAAAAATCCAAGGGCTATAACTCAGATTAAAACTATGATACATCAGATGATCTTTTACCTCTCTACTTTTCAACTTCTTAATATACAAATATTTTAGGCATGGACAGAAAAAAAATGTCACTACTTGGAACATTTCGTTTAAGAAATTCCAAAAAGGCATCAACACCTTCCTCATATTCATTGCTCATTCTATGTGTTTTAATCCAATTGTGACCCATTATTACCTATAACAAATATCAAAATTATACATCTTTTTAAGATAAGACAAATATATGTTTATATGAAAAACAACATAATTTGAATGTAAAACAATTTTGAAATATAAAACAAATCTATGCGTATTTAAACAAATATGATTTAATATGATTTTAAAAAGAAAATATAGTTATATATAAAATTTTTAAATTTCATTGAATCAAAGAAAACCATAGGGACTCCAATGGATCCCCTGGACACCCCCCAACCCTTTGGATAGCCCCCCGAACCCTCTGAACACCACCCCCACCCCATTGGACACCCCCTAGACACCACCACCCCCTTGGACAGCCCCCACCCCTCTGGACAGCCCCCCCCCACCCCTGGATATCCCCCCACCCCTCTAGACAGCACCCCCCACCCCTCTAGACAGCACCCCCACCCCCACCCCTCCTAGACACCACCCCCATCCCCTACCCCCTTGGATACCCCTCTGGACAACCCCCAACCCTCAGGACAACCCCCCAACTATTTGGATAGCCCCCCACCCCTCTAGACACCACCCCCACCCCTCCTGAACACCACCCCCCACCCCTACCCCCATGGACACCCCCTAGACACCCCCAACACTCTGGACACCCCCCCCCCCCGGACAACCCCCCAAACCCTCTAGATAGGCTCCCAACCCCTTGGACAGCCCCCCCCCCACCCACCCCCTTGGACAGCCCCCCACCCCCTTCGACACCCCCACCCCCACCCCTTGGACCCCCCCCCCCCCCAACAAACACACACACACACACCCCTGGACTGCCCCCCCCCCCCCCCCCACACCTCCATGGACACCCTAAACACCCCCAACCCTCTGGACAGCCCCCAAACCCTCTGAACACCACCCCTCACCCCCTTGGACACCCCCTGGACACCACCACCCCCTTGTACATCCCACCACCCCTCTAAACAGACCCCCCCACCCCAATCCCTAGACAGTCCCCACCCCTCTAGATAGCACCCCCCCCACCCACCCCTCCTGGACACCACCACCCACCCCCAACCCCCTTGGACACCCCTAGAAAACCATCAACCCTGTGGACAGCACCCCAACCCTCTGGACAACCCCCCCCCCCCCCCCCGCACCCCTGGACGGCCCCCCAGCCCTCTATAGAGCACCCCCCCCCCCCCCCCTCGCCACCCCCTTTCCTGGACACCACCCCCCACCCATACCCCCTTGGACACCCCCTAGACACCCCCTCAACCCGCTGGACAACCCCCCCACCACCACCCCCCCCCCCAAACAAACCCCCAAACCCTCTGGACAGGCCCCCACCCCCTTGGACATCCCCCCCACCCACCCACCCCCTTGGACACCCCCCCCCCCCCTTGGACACCCCCCCACCCCCTTAGATCCCCCCCCCATACACACACACCCATGGACTGCCCCCCCCCCACCTCCATGGACACCCTGGACACCCCGACCCTCTAGACAGTCCCTCGAACCCTCTGAACACCACCACACCCCCTTGGACACCCCCTGGACACCACCACCCCCATGGACAGCCCCCCACCCCTTGGACACCCCCCCCCACCCCCTGGACATCCCCCACCCCTCTAGACAGCACCCCCCTACACCTCCTGGACACCACTCCTACCCCCTTGGACACCCCCCTGAACACCCCCAACCCTCTGGACAGCCCCCCACCCACCAGACAACCCCCCAAACCCTCTGAACAGGCCCCCACCCCTTGTAATCCCCCCCCCCCTTGGACACCCCCCCCCATCCCCTTCGACACCCCACCCCCTAGGATCCCCCCCCCACACACACCCCTGGACTACCCCCCCCCCCCCCCCACCTCCATGGACACACTGGATAGCCCCCAACCCTTTGGACAGCCCCCAATCCCCTGGACAGCCACCAACCCTCTTGACATCCCGCCAGAACCATGGGATTTTAACCTCAAGCTACTAGTTTTAGCATATCTAGGGATTTTAACCTCAAGCTACTAGTTTTGGTATCATTCCATTATTCTAATTGAGAACCATGAATTGTATCTCTTACTAGTCTATAATTCTCTATTGTGCAATGAATCGGGTTTTAATAAGTGACGTAAATAGATTATGGAACTACAAATAGTGTTACCCAAAAAAGAAACAACCAAGGATCCAAAAAAAACATTCCACCATGAAAACCCATATATACTTATAAAATAAATCACACTGGTACACAGAATGGGTGTATCACAATTATTTACATATAAATTGCAGTAATATAGGTGAATGAGATCATTAGTTGTCAATGACAACAAAAATTACCATCAATGTCGGGCATCCGCGAAACAAAAACAAACAAAATAGAAGTAGGTGAGGATTACCTGAATATTGTGAGTCAATCTAATAGATCTGGTTATAATAAATAAGATGATGATGGAAAAACGAGGTAATATGGGTCAAAATTGATTAATCTTACCTTTTTTAAACAAAAAATCACAAAACGTAAATATAGACTATCCAGGAAAAAAATGAAGGAAATAAAATTGTGGGAGGCTTACCTGAGTGTTGCGAGTGGAGATGATAGATTCGTGGAGAGTAAAGATGATAAAATATGATGGAAAAACAATTTTAATGAAACTAGAACGAATATTCAATTAGGGTTTTCTACGCGAGAGAGACAATTCGTCGGTCTGTCAATCGAAAAATCAGCAATGACAATCCACGGGGTGTGTTAATTTTTTAAATGTTTTATAACGTCAGTTATTTAATAACAGATGTTATAAACTATTTTTATTACATTTATAACTTCAGTTATTATAATAACCGACATTATAAATGTATCAGATAACACGGTTTTTACGTTGTTTATTTTATAACCGACGTAAAAAAAAGTCACGTGTTGGTTTTTTACGTCGGTTATTATATAGTCGATGCAAAAAAAACAAATCAGAAACCACAGTTTTTACGTCGGTTATTTTATAACCAATGTAAAAACTTCTAGGTGTTGATTTTTTATGTCAGTTATAATATAACTGATGTTAACAATTCAGCAGGTTGGGTTTTTACGTCGATTATTTGATAACTGACATCACAAAGGCCACAGATGCCGCCTTTTTTACGTTTGTTATTTTATAACCGACGTCTAAAACCACTTATCACAGATTTTCATGTCGTTTATATATAACAAATGAAAAAAATGGTTACATTAAAAAAAATCTGCACTATTTTATATTGATTACCTTATTAATGAATGATTTAAATAAATGAGATTATAAATATTAAAATAAATTTATTTTGAATGTTTTTATGCCATACACGAATTTTAGTGATGATTATGACTTTTTATATTTTAATTAATGAAGTTTTTTCAAAATAATAATGTTCTTATGGATATTTAAAAAGTCATGATATAAATAGTACGAAAATTGACATAAATGAGTTTTTTAAACAAATACTATTTTTTAAAATGATATAATAGTCCTAAAAATCTAAAATTAGGAAACATTACTTAGATAATGTTGAAAATGTAATTAATGAACTAGTTTAGGATTGATTGGAATTTTATAGTAACTATATTAACAATATAGTATGAATACACAAGAAGAAATGGTAATAGTTAAATTAATCAACTAAGGGTTAAAGCTAAAATATAAGGTTACATTTTGCGACATATACCTATATAAAACTTATTGGTTGAGATTTATTCAGCCCAAAATTATCTTATATTTGAAATAAATGACTTTGGGACCATTTGAAACTGAAAATCATTTTATAATTAAATAAATTTCATTACCTTCTTGAAGTTCCCCTCCTCCCTCTTATAAAAGGGAATCACCTCTAACACTTACTCACGTGTATCAAGACCCTTGGTCATAAAAAATCTTCCCTGTAAAGACCGTAAAATTCAAGGGAAATTTTTTCTTAATTTTCTTTGGATTTTTTTTACAAGAGCGCGGTTTCAGACGGCACCTGATTCCGAGGCCCGGAGTGCCCGGAATTAATTTCCGAAGTTTGGCTCGGGTACGTTCAGTGAACGAACGAGCGGGAATTCCTAACTTTTGATCCGGTGCTCGGAATTGAAATCCGAGGGCACCGATGAACTCGCAGTGCCGATATTCACTTAAAGAGACCCTTTCGGGAGTTGCGTATGTTGCGGGTTGAAAGTTAGTTTTGGGGATTAAAAGATAAGTAAAATAAAATTGTGTGTGAATTTTATTTTATTCTAGGTGGTTAGACTCTCTCATGGGAAGTTGTTGGTGGGGCCCGCAACCACCCAACTTCCCATGTGTGGTTATGAGGGAGGTGGGGCCCACACGAACCCCCCACCTTTTCAAATTCCCTAACCCCTCTAAACCCCCTCTTTAATTTGTGACTCTCCCCTACATTAAAACTTGCCAACTTATCTTTCCATTTAATTTCTTGACAACTCAAGATTTTAATTAATGTAATAAATTCAACTTTTGAATTTTTGAAAGGTGGGCAAAGTGAAAATAAAATAAGGGTAGCTTATTTTATTTTGGGGGTTGCTGTGTTGTGTGGAGATTTGAGAGAGGAAGAGTTCTACACTTTGAAGAACTTCTTTTTCCTCCTTGAAGAACGCGAAGAACCTTCGAACATCGACGAAGAACGCCACGTACTCGGGAATCGTCTTTCGCGACGCCATACCCGCGACACCGACGACGTCTTCTTCCGCGTCATCTTTTCCCGCGACGAAATCGTCGTCAAAGAACTTCGAATCCTCGCTTCACGACATCGACGTCCTTCTTCCGTGACGCCGACCACCGCGACGCGTCTTCCGCGGGTCGTTGACGATCTTCGTTCTTGAAACCAGAGGTAGGGGATGATCTTTATTGATTATTTTTATTCCTTTCTTGAATCGTGGATTTTAGCATGACTTAACGTGTGACTTATTTTATTTAAGTTCCGTTTTTATTTCTTTAACGTGAGGGGGACCGGACCGCACGAACACGGCCGAATCCCCCTCCATCGTTCATGTTGTTCATGCTGGAGGAAACAAGTAACGTGGTGCCGTCGCACCACGCGGATGAACGTTCAGATATTTTCCGCAACGCCGTCGCGCTTCGCCGAGGAGAGATTTCAAGAACGCGACGCCGTCGCGCCGCGTTGGGAGGATTCTTGGCACGGAGAAAGGGGCGCGGTGCCGTCGCACCGCGCCGGACGACGAACACCGCGGCCGGTTCCGGGCCGCGGTGAGACGAGGAGACCGCGGCCGGTTCCGGGCCGCGGCGGAAGGAAAGACCGGCGGCCGTGCCGCCGGCGTCGGAAATCAAGGGCGGGACCGGAATTTCCCGGTCCCGTTAGTAAAAACCGGCCGGCCAGCGGGCCGGCCGGATATCATAAAAACCGGGGGTTTAAACCCCCGGCCGGCTCTTCAAACCCCCCTCTTAAAGAGGGGGGCGGTTCATTTAAAGAGGGGGGGGCAACAGCCCCCCGGTTTTATCAAGCCGGCCCCCATTTGCGGGGGCCGTTTTTGTCAAAGGCACGGCCATGAGCCGTGCCGCTTGAAGAAAAACGCGGGGCTATGCCCCGCGTGCCAATCACGTGCGGCGCCCAGCGCCGCCGCCGCGGCCCGCCGCCGCCGCCGCCGCGGCCCGCCGCCGCCGCCACGCGGTCCGCCAGCCGCCGCCGCCACGCGGCCCGCCGCCGCCGCCACGCGGCCAGCCGCCGCCGCCGCCACGCGGCCAGCCGCCGCCGCCGTCCGCCGCCGTCCGCCGCCACCGGCCGCCGCGCCGTCCAGAGGGGGGGGGTCGGGCCGGGTCGGCCCGGACCCGGACCCCCCGTTTCGGACCAGATTAGGTTTTTGGCTCATAACTTGAGCCTCGGACCTCCGAATGACGAACCGTCTGCGGCAACGCGATCCTTGGATCGAGACGATCATTTCGGTATATCGCACTCAAGGTTTCGGGTTACTTTGAGTTCGGCCGGGTTGGTTCATTCACGAAACCAACCGGGCCTTCGGAGCGAAAACGCTCATATCTTGAGCTACGGACGTCCGATTGACGTGCCGTCAGTCGCGTAGTGTTCCTCTTAGTGAGACGGATCTTTTGTCATACTCCGCCCGAGGTTTGGACGCAGGTGGAGTACGGTCGGGTTGGTTTTGCCTTAAAAACCAACCGGGCCCCGGAGACGAAAATGCCATTATCTCTCAGACCGGGCGTCCGAGCGACGCGCCGTCTGTTGCGTTGAGTTCCTTTTGACGATACGGAACTTTTGGATACATCAACTTCGGTCTTCGTGACAGTTGATGTATCAGCCTCTCGGCTCGTGGAGCGGATCCTCCGTACGAGCTTGCTGTGTGCGGGAACCCTAGTGCTGGCTGCGACTGTTCTACTGCTACGACTGCTACTGTGACTGCGACGATGACAGTACAGAGATCCTGTGTGGATTCGACGACGACAGTACAGAGATCCTGTGTGGATTCGACGACGACGACTACAGCACTCAGCGATCCTACATGGATCAGTGCTACAGGTTCTGTGTGAGCCCGATCCTGTGTGGGTCCTTGCGCTCAGCGGTTCTGTGTGAGCCAGCGCCTACAGGTTCTGTGTGAGCCCGATCCTGTGTGGGTCTTGCGGGGGTTAGTTACCTATCGATCCTTCGTGGGTCCGACGACTTAGATGGATCAGTGATCATCTTTATCGTCCCTGAAGAAGTATACCTGTGTGAGCTGAATCCTGTTACTTTCCTTTGTGGAATACGTATACTTTCCTGCGTGGACTGAGTTATACTTGGGCTCGGAGGTTGGAGCGTATTTGAATTGATGACTTAGGTATATGTATGGGCATATACCTAAGCAGTGTTGGTTGTTACTTCGTGATTGTACTTTGCTTCGTGGTTTATCCTTTGTGGATTTTGAGAGACCTTCAGGGGTCTCGGGGACCCTACTGAGTAGCTTATACTCACCCCTGCACGGGCTTCGCCCGCACTACGTTGTGTTGGTTGCAGACGACGGACAGCGTTGACCTTAGCTGAGGTTTGCGGAGCGGGACGGTACCCGGAGGTGGACCACTGGGCGGGACGAGCACGGAGCGGACGGTGGGACCCGTGGAGCAGAGGAGCTATCTGTACCCACCCTTCAGGTGGGATTTTCCAGTGGACAGCACGGAGTAGCGGCCTTTACTTTTCAGTTGCTGTTTTTCCCTTTTCGAGTTGTACTTTACTTTCAGTTTGGGTTTGTATTCTGGCCCATTTACTTTTCCGCACTTCAGTTGTACTCTGCTTGCTTAGTGTTTACTTTCCGCTTGTTTACTCTGTGGTGTGTGTTTACTTTTCAAAGGCAATGCCTTCCCAATTTGCTGGGATCTACGCCTTGGTGCTAGTCGCCAGCCCCTGGCCTATGGAAGGCGGGCTTGGGGTAGTCACGGCACGGACCCCGAGGGCGGGTCGTGACAAATTGGTATCAGAGGAGTTCGGTTCTACCGCGAACTCTGATCTTTTCTATGTGAAGCAATAATGTTTAGCGTATTGAGTGTGGTTATCAGTCCAGGGAGTCCAGTGTTGGTGCGGCGGCCGACGTATCCATACACCAGGACCCTGACTTCTGATTTCCGACTTAATGCACGGAAACATTGATTGCGTGTGTGTTTCAAAGTTTTCTTTGTGATTACTTAATTCAGCTCACCAGGTATACTGTTCTGACTATGGCACTCTTGATCTCCTTTTCAGGATGGCCCCACGACGACAGCCAGCTAGGGTTCCGATGGTCGAGCGAGACGACAGCCCACCGAGCGACGAGGCCTCGGTGCAGGGCCCTTTTCCAGTAGTGGCACCGGCGGTAGCTTTACCCGCCGAGCCCCCGATGCTTCCAGCAGCAGCCGCTGACGATGCACGTCGCCTCAGCGCACTGCATGAGTTTCAGCGACAGCGACCGCCCAGGTTTCGCGGGGAGACGGATCTCCAGGCAGCAGAGGCCTACGACCACGGCGCACCCGAGATGATTCGAGGTACTATCTGTGTCTATTCCACCCTTGCTGCAGTTCTTATAGACACAGGAGCGAGTCATTCTTTCATAGCCGCTGCCCTTGTTCGGAGCTCGGAGATTCCGACAGAGCCGTTGGCTCGATCCTTACGGCTAGAGACTCCTACGGGAGCAGACTCGACGATCACGCACTGGTGCCGGCAGTGTGAGCTTACTCTAGGAGGCGAGAGCTTCGGCTGGGATCTTCTTGTAGCAGCGTCGAGGCCTTACGACGTCATCTTGGGCATGGATTGGCTGTCCACGGTCCATGCACAGATTGACTGTTTTAGGCGCAAGGTGCGATGTGTACGCACCGACGGGAGCAGGTTCACCTTCACCGGCGAGAAGGGAGCCTTAGCAGCACAGGATGGACTTCCGCGGAGGAGAGGACAGCCCATCACTCATCAGTTGGCTAGCCTTATCCTTGGAGCAGTTGACGTGCGGAGTCCTGGTTTTCCTGCAGTGGTGGATCAGTATGCGGACGTTTTTCCCGACGATGTTCCAGGGCTACCTCCTCGCAGAGAGGTAGACTTTTATATTGACTTGTACCCCGGGACAGCCCCGATATCCACTCCAGCATATCGGATGGCCCCCGCCGAGCTTCGAGAGCTACGGGTACAGTTGGAGGACTTGCAGGGCAAGGGATTCATCCGACCCAGTGTTTCACCCTGGGCTTCCCCGATATTGTTCGCCAAGAAGGCGGACGGAAGCTTGCGACTTTGTGTTGACTATCGTCGCCTGAACCAGGTGACAGTGAGGAACAAGTATCCGCTACCGAGGATTGATGACCTCTTTGATCAGCTCAAGGGAGCACGGTGGTTCTCGAAGATAGACCTCAGGTCAGGCTATCATCAGCTCAGAGTCAGAGACGAGGATGTGCAGAAGACGGCCTTCAGATGTCGGTATGGCCACTATGAGTTCTTGGTTATGCCTTTCGGTGTAACCAATGCTCCAGCAGTGTTCATGGCTCTCATGAACAGGATCTTTCAGCCATACCTCGATCGGTTTGTCGTGGTCTTCATCGACGACATTCTGATTTACTCTACGACAGAGGAGGAGCACGCCTATCACTTGCGAGTTGTTCTTGACACACTCCGAGAGCACCAGCTTTATGGTAAGCTCTCGAAGTGCCAGTTCTGGATACGTGAGGTCCACTTTTTGGGACACGTTATCTCTGAGGCGGGAGTTGCAGTGGATCCCGCGAAGATTGAGGCTGTGTTAGCATGGGAGCCACCCAGGAGCGTGACTGAGGTTCGGAGTTTCTTGGGACTAGCTGGATACTATCGGAGATTTGTGCCGAACTTCTCCAGAGTTGCGGCATCACTCACAGCGTTGACGAAGAAGGGGAAACCCTTCGTGTGGTCAGACAGTTGTCAGCAGAGCTTCGAGGAGCTGAGGCAGAGATTGACTAGCGCACCTATCTTGAGGTTGCCTGAGGAGGGAGTAGGGTACGTAGTCTACTGCGATGCATCAGGGACCGGACTCGGATGTGTTCTGATGCAGGAGCGGGCCGTGATCGCCTATGGATCACGTCAGTTGAGGCCGCATGAGCAGAACTACGCTACCCATGACCTAGAGTTAGCAGCAGTGGTCTTCGCTCTGAAGACATGGCGACACTATCTGATGGGCGAGCGCTTTACGGTCTTTTCCGATCATCAGAGTCTCAGGTATATCTTCTCGCAGAAGGACCTGAACCTGAGACAGCGACGATGGCTCGAGTTCCTCCAGGACTATGACTTTGAGATAGTCTATACTCCTGGGAAGGGGAACGTAGTAGCTGATGCCCTCAGCAGGAGGACGGGCATTCAACTACTTGAGGAGGCGACGGAGCAGCTAGCCTCTTTGCAGATATCCTTCGTGGATAGAGATGGAGCAGCCTTTCTACAGTCTCTCACAGTCACTCCTCCACTACTGCAGCGAGTCAGGGAGGCACAGCATGGGGACGCTGACTGTGAGACACGGCGTGCACAGATATCCTCGGGACAGACACCTGATGGTTTCTCCCTTGGAGCAGAGCACGACATCCTTTTCAGAGGACGTACCATGGTACCAGTCGCTTTGCGAGAGGAAGTGTTGAGGGAGTTTCACACTTCACCTTTAGCGGTACATCCTGGAGTGGCGAAGATGTACCAGGACCTCAGACGACAGCATTGGTGGCCGGGCATGAAGAAGGCTGTAGCAGAGTTCGTTTCTCGATGCCTTACCTGTCAGCAGGTGAAGGCAGAGCACCAGGTACCAGCAGGCTTGGTACAGCCCTTGGAGGTTCCGGAGTGGAAGTGGGACGGCATATCTATGGACTTCGTGACTGGACTTCCACACACTTCCAGAGGTCACGACTCCATCTGGGTGATTGTTGACCGACTCACCAAGTCGGCACACTTCTTACCCATCAGAGAGCAGGGCTCGGTGGAGAGCTTGGGACGTCTCTACGTTCAGGAGATTGTGCGGCTCCACGGCGTGCCATCATCTATCGTTTCCGATCGTGATGCCCGCTTTACTTCCCGGCTTTGGAAGGGGTTGCAGGAGGCGTTCGGGACGCAGCTACGTCTTAGCACAGCTTTTCACCCTCAGACGGATGGTCAGACGGAGAGGACCATTCAGACTCTCGAGGACATGCTCCGTGCATGTGTCCTTGACTTTGGTCGTAGCTGGGAGGACCACCTACCTTTGGTGGAATTCGCATACAACAACAGCTACCACTCCACCATCGGGATGGCACCGTACGAGGCGTTGTACGGCCGACCATGTAGATCTCCTTTGTGCTGGACAGACCCAGGGGAGTCAGCACTAGTGGGACCGGAGATGGTCCAGGCCACGACAGAGAAGGTCCAGGTCATCCAGGAGCGGATGAGGACAGCTCAGAGCCGGCAGAAGTCATATGCTGACAGGAGGCGGAGACCACTAGAGTTCGAGGATGGCGACCACGTCTTCTTGCGGGTCTCACCTCGACGTGGTATTCGGAGATTTGGCCGAGGCGGCAAGTTATCTCCGCGCTTCATCGGACCTTTTCAGATTCTCAGCAGGATTGGCGAGGTGGCTTATCGCCTGGCTCTACCACCTCAGTTGCACCGGGTGCACGACGTCTTTCACGTATCCCAGCTGAGAAGATACGTGCACGACCCGACGCACATCATTGACCATGGGGAGCTTGACGTTGACGATGGGGCGACTTTTACGGAGGTCCCGGTGGAGATAGAGGATCGACAGGAGCGGGTCCTACGTGGGCGATCGATTCCTCTTGTGCGCATCAGATGGCAGCACGGGAATCTCCAGGAGAGCACTTGGGAGCGGGAGGCTCAGATGCGTGCTCAGTACCCTCATTTGTTCCCCTAGTTTTTGTTGTATCTTTACGGGGACGTAAAGCCCTGAGGTGGGAGTAATGTAAAGACCGTAAAATTCAAGGGAAATTTTTTCTTAATTTTCTTTGGATTTTTTTTACAAGAGCGCGGTTTCAGACGGCACCTGATTCCGAGGCCCGGAGTGCCCGGAATTAATTTCCGAAGTTTGGCTCGGGTACGTTCAGTGAACGAACGAGCGGGAATTCCTAACTTTTGATCCGGTGCTCGGAATTGAAATCCGAGGGCACCGATGAACTCGCAGTGCCGATATTCGCTTAAAGAGACCCTTTCGGGAGTTGCGTATGTTGCGGGTTGAAAGTTAGTTTTGGGGATTAAAAGATAAGTAAAATAAAATTGTGTGTGAATTTTATTTTATTCTAGGTGGTTAGACTCTCTCATGGGAAGTTGTTGGTGGGGCCCGCAACCACCCAACTTCCCATGTGTGGTTATGAGGGAGGTGGGGCCCACACGAACCCCCCACCTTTTCAAATTCCCTAACCCCTCTAAACCCCCTCTTTAATTTGTGACTCTCCCCTACATTAAAACTTGCCAACTTATCTTTCCATTTAATTTCTTGACAACTCAAGATTTTAATTAATGTAATAAATTCAACTTTTGAATTTTTGAAAGGTGGGCAAAGTGAAAATAAAATAAGGGTAGCTTATTTTATTTTGGGGGTTGCTGTGTTGTGTGGAGATTTGAGAGAGGAAGAGTTCTACACTTTGAAGAACTTCTTTTTCCTCCTTGAAGAACGCGAAGAACCTTCGAACATCGACGAAGAACGCCACGTACTCGGGAATCGTCTTTCGCGACGCCATACCCGCGACACCGACGACGTCTTCTTCCGCGTCATCTTTTCCCGCGACGAAATCGTCGTCAAAGAACTTCGAATCCTCGCTTCACGACATCGACGTCCTTCTTCCGTGACGCCGACCACCGCGACGCGTCTTCCGCGGGTCGTTGACGATCTTCGTTCTTGAAACCAGAGGTAGGGGATGATCTTTATTGATTATTTTTATTCCTTTCTTGAATCGTGGATTTTAGCATGACTTAACGTGTGACTTATTTTATTTAAGTTCCGTTTTTATTTCTTTAACGTGAGGGGGACCGGACCGCACGAACACGGCCGAATCCCCCTCCATCGTTCATGTTGTTCATGCTGGAGGAAACAAGTAACGTGGTGCCGTCGCACCACGCGGATGAACGTTCAGATATTTTCCGCAACGCCGTCGCGCTTCGCCGAGGAGAGATTTCAAGAACGCGACGCCGTCGCGCCGCGTTGGGAGGATTCTTGGCACGGAGAAAGGGGCGCGGTGCCGTCGCACCGCGCCGGACGACGAACACCGCGGCCGGTTCCGGGCCGCGGTGAGACGAGGAGACCGCGGCCGGTTCCGGGCCGCGGCGGAAGGAAAGACCGGCGGCCGTGCCGCCGGCGTCGGAAATCAAGGGCGGGACCGGAATTTCCCGGTCCCGTTAGTAAAAACCGGCCGGCCAGCGGGCCGGCCGGATATCATAAAAACCGGGGGTTTAAACCCCCGGCCGGCTCTTCAAACCCCCCTCTTAAAGAGGGGGGCGGTTCATTTAAAGAGGGGGGGGCAACAGCCCCCCGGTTTTATCAAGCCGGCCCCCATTTGCGGGGGCCGTTTTTGTCAAAGGCACGGCCTTGAGCCGTGCCGCTTGAAGAAAAACGCGGGGCTATGCCCCGCGTGCCAATCACGTGCGGCGCCCAGCGCCGCCGCCGCGGCCCGCCGCCGCCGCCGCCGCGGCCCGCCGCCGCCGCCACGCGGTCCGCCAGCCGCCGCCGCCACGCGGCCCGCCGCCGCCGCCACGCGGCCAGCCGCCGCCGCCGCCACGCGGCCAGCCGCCGCCGCCGTCCGCCGCCGTCCGCCGCCGCCGTCCGCCGCCACCGGCCGCCGCGCCGTCCAGAGGGGGGGGGTCGGGCCGGGTCGGCCCGGACCCGGACCCCCCGTTTCGGACCAGATTAGGTTTTTGGCTCATAACTTGAGCCTCGGACCTCCGAATGACGAACCGTCTGCGGCAACGCGATCCTTGGATCGAGACGATCATTTCGGTATATCGCACTCAAGGTTTCGGGTTACTTTGAGTTCGGCCGGGTTGGTTCATTCACGAAACCAACCGGGCCTTCGGAGCGAAAACGCTCATATCTTGAGCTACGGACGTCCGATTGACGTGCCGTCAGTCGCGTAGTGTTCCTCTTAGTGAGACGGATCTTTTGGCATACTCCGCCCGAGGTTTGGACGCAGGTGGAGTACGGTCGGGTTGGTTTTGCCTTAAAAACCAACCGGGCCCCGGAGACGAAAATGCCATTATCTCTCAGACCGGGCGTCCGAGCGACGCGCCGTCTGTTGCGTTGAGTTCCTTTTGACGATACGGAACTTTTGGATACATCAACTTCGGTCTTCGTGACAGTTGATGTATCAGCCTCTCGGCTCGTGGAGCGGATCCTCCGTACGAGCTTGCTGTGTGCGGGAACCCTAGTGCTGGCTGCGACTGTTCTACTGCTACGACTGCTACTGTGACTGCGACGATGACAGTACAGAGATCCTGTGTGGATTCGACGACGACAGTACAGAGATCCTGTGTGGATTCGACGACGACGACTACAGCACTCAGCGATCCTACATGGATCAGTGCTACAGGTTCTGTGTGAGCCCGATCCTGTGTGGGTCCTTGCGCTCAGCGGTTCTGTGTGAGCCAGCGCCTACAGGTTCTGTGTGAGCCCGATCCTGTGTGGGTCTTGCGGGGGTTAGTTACCTATCGATCCTTCGTGGGTCCGACGACTTAGATGGATCAGTGATCATCTTTATCGTCCCTGAAGAAGTATACCTGTGTGAGCTGAATCCTGTTACTTTCCTTTGTGGAATACGTATACTTTCCTGCGTGGACTGAGTTATACTTGGGCTCGGAGGTTGGAGCGTATTTGAATTGATGACTTAGGTATATGTATGGGCATATACCTAAGCAGTGTTGGTTGTTACTTCGTGATTGTACTTTGCTTCGTGGTTTATCCTTTGTGGATTTTGAGAGACCTTCAGGGGTCTCGGGGACCCTACTGAGTAGCTTATACTCACCCCTGCACGGGCTTCGCCCGCACTACGTTGTGTTGGTTGCAGACGACGGACAGCGTTGACCTTAGCTGAGGTTTGCGGAGCGGGACGGTACCCGGAGGTGGACCACTGGGCGGGACGAGCACGGAGCGGACGGTGGGACCCGTGGAGCAGAGGAGCTATCTGTACCCACCCTTCAGGTGGGATTTTCCAGTGGACAGCACGGAGTAGCGGCCTTTACTTTTCAGTTGCTGTTTTTCCCTTTTCGAGTTGTACTTTACTTTCAGTTTGGGTTTGTATTCTGGCCCATTTACTTTTCCGCACTTCAGTTGTACTCTGCTTGCTTAGTGTTTACTTTCCGCTTGTTTACTCTGTGGTGTGTGTTTACTTTTCAAAGGCAATGCCTTCCCAATTTGCTGGGATCTACGCCTTGGTGCTAGTCGCCAGCCCCTGGCCTATGGAAGGCGGGCTTGGGGTAGTCACGGCACGGACCCCGAGGGCGGGTCGTGACATTCCCAAATAAGCTCCAAAAGTAGTTATATTCCTCAAATAAGCCTCAACTAGTGAAAAGGGCAATTCAATAAAGCCTTTTGTCTTAGATCAAAAGAGGTTACACATTCTAAGAGGTAGCGTCTTCTCTAAAGTAAATTTCAATTATTTTACTTCTTCACTCCCTATTCTATTCTTATTATTTGATTATATGATAACCACATTATCCTAAATATACTAGTATTTTTTTATGATAAGTATTCTAACTACACTTACACACACCTCCATCTAATGGATACGAACATACTTTTTCAGTGTACGACGAACAACTGCCTCAGGAAACGACGATGCTTTGATTTTTCCCTACCACCTCTCATGGTGGCCATTATGATGGAACTGTATTTATGTCTGATATATATTATGTTTATATTGTCTCTATGATTCTGTAATATTTATTTACAACATACCTTTATTCTTTTCATGATGTGTAAACATAATAATTTCATTTGAGGAAGTGCATACTACCCTCCCCTCAAAGTTATATGACTCAATCATGCCATACATGGAATTTATAAATGATGGAGTTAATTAAATTATTTAACATATATATAATATGATATTATATTGTAATTATAGTATTCCTATGTATCCTTACTTTTTCATTCCTTTAAATATGAAATAGAAATGAAAGTAGCATTCATTGCGTACGTACGGCTTACAGTCTCCATGAACGGTGAATTTCATTTATTATATTCAAATGTTATGGACTATTAAAAAATATATATAATGGATATATATGATATATAAATCATGAATAATATTCTTGAGATAATTGACTTTTTACCAAATGGACAATTTTTAATTATAACAAGTTCATTTTTGCCTCAAGTACCAAACATCAACAAAATTACCGATATGAACTTGAATAATTATATAATTGTTATAGCAAGGTAATAAGTGATATCAAAGGAATAATAAACTTGTAAAATTTTATTATGCAAGTAGAAATTAACTTAAGTATGTTATTCATGTATATAAATAACTAATAAGACAAGTTGGACACAAGGTAGGGGACTTCGTCTCAATATCCATTCATTGAGGCATATTTTGATTTATATACAACTTTCTTTTATACTATGTATAAACCCCTTTGACTTTTAATTTCATTAAAATGGATTCTTTTTTCTACATAGTGTTTTACTAAAAGACAACGGGAATGTTTATTTTTAACATATGTGGTGACAATGACCTTTCTGTCACCACAAACATTATTTGATATTTGGATTCCTTAACAAGTCATAAAATTTTTAAATGGAAAATAAATACCATATACCATTTTTACATATTTTGGTATTGAAAATGGTTTTTATAAATCTTTTATTATTTCAATATCTTGAAATGATATATTTTTATTGAAACATGGAAATGTTTTCTTTCCTTTGTGCTATTTTTATGTGTTATGAATATGTTACTGTTCTTGGCAATTGTTTACATATACCGGTGGTTCTGTGATAAATCTAGGGTGGGTGAGCCCGAGATAGATCTTCAATATATTGGGTAAAATGATGGAGTTAAATATTAATGTTTCTCCTAAGAGATTTAGGGAATATACTATGATGGTTATTCAAAACGTAACTCCAAATATAGTTGTGAAAGCTATAATGTAAGTATGTTATGGATTCCACAAGTTACCTTTATGATTTATGCTTTCTATGTGTTATTCATAAATATTATGATTTCATGGGGTATGTTAAGGATATTATGTTTTCAAATTGAAAATTATGATTTCATTGATTGTATGTATTGATAGACTAATGTTTTCTTTCATTATTTTATGACCCTCACTAAGCTTTTTATTCTCATCCCATGTTTTTGAAATGTTTTTCACTAGGAATAAGGAAGGGTAAGAAAAATGAATAATTAAAAAAGATTTATATCATGAAAATAATTCTTTTTTTATTTAATGGGTTTAATATTTGTAAAAAAACGTTTAGAGTAGAAGTTTCTACTTCATAATATTTAAGATGTAATGTAATGGTTATGGCCTAATTCTATAAAACTATAAACCTGAAAATATCCTCCATGGAAAATTCGTGAATTTTTTCAAGATTATGTAATGTTTATGTCTTGGGAATTATAACATGATTTTAAGGATATTGGGGCTATTGGGATAGAATATGAAAGTGATTTGGTAAATTAAATGAGTTATAATGTGTGAGGAGAAGGAGTTGTGCGGGAAGGTATTTATAAGGGAAGGAGAGGGGGTTTTTTTAGTATCATTTTTATTAATTTATTATTTTATCTCAAGAATACCAAGAGTGATGAATATTTTGACTATATACAATAAATTAATCATTTTAGTGCGAACTAATGGTTGGATATATCACCCCTTATGCAATTAGTCCTGTAATTAACTTATAATGTTAAATATGCTTTTTGTAGTATTTTATTATTCACCAAAATTCAATTATTTTTCAAAAATACCAAAAACACCCCATTAAAAATTTTCAAATGCATAGATTCCAAAAATGAAATCTATTTTTGAACATGATATCCAAATTATGTGAAATTTAATTTTTAAATAAAATCATAATTTATTTGAAAAATAAAAAAATTAATATTATAATCATTTTTCTGACCATTTGAAAAATTAAATATGATCTCATAAAAATATATTCTCTTTATAATTCAACATAATATTATTTTATAAATCAATTTTATGAAAATAATTTTTTTAAAATTTATTTTTGTTATAAAAATAAAAATAAAACATCAATGTTTTATAAAAATATAAAAATATATTTTATCATTTTTCAAACATTTATTTACTTGTATAATGATATAAGCATGTCATATTTTAATTTAATGAGATTCCTAGATATTATTATATAATTACATATGTGAATTTTCTATTGTAATTATTATATTACTATTCCAATTGTCATAATACTATTCCAACTGTCGGATTTGTAATGGTCATTTGGGTTCCATACTTACTATAAATAAATCACATTCCATTATTGCTTAATTAACTTTAATTTTATCTCAATGTTATATATGTTTTAATTTTAAAAATGAATACTTCATTATTGTTTTTTTTCATCATTTCTACTGTATTGTTTATGAGTGTGATCATTCTTGGGGATCAAGCATATCTATATTTTTATATTATTATTATATAAAATTTTAATTTTTATCTCATTGTAATATTTTCAATTCATATGGATATATTTGTTAACTAAATGTTATTTTCATTTTAATATAATAAAATTCTTCTAACTTCCATTTTGTTTTGCATGTGATTTATATAATACTACATTAATAAGTATGACACATTCATATAATTATAAGGGATATTGCATTGATAAAATTTTGGGTCCTTATAGAGATAATTCTCCTGAACTAGAGTTTTCACCAAATTGTGATGGAGGTGCGGATTCAGTGACATTGTGTGTTGAGGACATAAGGATAGGGTCTCCATGGTAGTTGGGGCATATGTTAGGAAGATTAATTAGTCACACGTAGTGACATTAGGTGGCTTGTGGATAATAAAATATTTCCCAATGACATTTATATTAATTGGTACATTTAGTTATTACATTGTAATTATATGGAGTCATGAATGTCCTAAAAGGGGAACAAAAACAAGAAACCTATCAATATATAATCAAAATTAAGTGTCAATCGATCATTTTCATATTAAAAGGATTCACTTCAATTTCACCATTTTTTTCTAATGGAATCTCATACAAATGTCAATTCAAAGTTTAAAATGTAAAAAATCAATTTTTATATTTGAATGGTTTGGAATAGTTGAAGGATTAAAATCTATTTCACCATTATTATTCCAACAGAATAGCATTAGAAGCTAAATCTGACATCCAATAAATAATATATCACTTTTCATATTTAAAAGGCTTAGAATAGTTGATGTATTCATGTCGGGTTTCACATTTTGTTTCCAAAAAATATTTGTTGGATAATAAGGATAATGTCAAATAGGAAATTGTAACCTTTTCATAGGTGAAAGTCTTATAATAATTGAAGCATTAAAATTGGGTTCACCATTTTTGTACAGAATTTTCCATTATTGGGGAAAATTTCCAATAACTATGGTTAATTTATTATTCAGTAATCACATCGATTTAATATCAGGTTCATCATTTTGATTCACACAAAACAAAGTGTCCCAAAAAACTTTTGTGAGAGGATAAGTATGGTTACACAATATATTCATGATAGGTTATCCTTTTGATTTTTGATGTAAACTTTGATTGCTACCACATCCCTAACAATTCGATGGTAATATCTTTTTGAACCTATATTCTAAAAATAGGTGTTCACGGAGGATTCAATATATTTACACTTCTATATGAACATTTATCGAGAGGATTTAAAGTTTGAATCATTTCACCCTTTGGTGGGAATTATTTCATACTCTATTATTCTCTTATAGATTTAAAATATTTTGATGAATTCTCTCCAAATCCCAAAGTGGGACTATTTACCATAAGGCCAATGATATGATTGATACCTTGTAAAAATTTGAACGTTATCATGTATTGGGGGTTGTCCATCTTTCTCTAAATGGTGATTATTTAGTTTAAATACATCTAGGGTGGTTACTTGGGTCGTTATGTTCATATTAAACCCTAAATAGGTGTCCAAAATATCCTATAATAGTAAAATAAGAACCCACATAGTTTGATACCACTTATTGGACATGTCTTACCTTTTATGTTCATGTGTTGAAGACCTAATTCAAACAATTCAACATCATGTTGTAAGGATGATTAGATAAAATATCATTAGCAATGGTTGGTGTGGGAAATAAACATGAGTAAGGATTTCTAGATCATTCTTTTTATTAGTTACCAAATATAAGAAGGTTTGGATCATCTCTAGCTCATCTACAAAGGAATCCCTAGCTCATCACCATAGATGGACGATTCTCCATACAATCAACAATATAAGGAGGTCATATACTCATCACATAGTACCTATCTAGCTTGGGTTGGGGAATACACTAAATAAGAGGCTCGTATATGGGAACCATTATTGTTTTATTAACTTGAGTAATACTTGGGAACTAAGAGTATTTTCTCGACTCAAGGATAACTTGTGAACCAAGAGAAAATTTTTGAATCAAAGTGTATTAGGGAACTAATATGAGTGTCTCGAATCATGGTTTATGAAGACACTGATTGGAGTATATTAACTCAATTTATTATTGGAAACCAATAAGGTAACTGAAAATCACATTGTGTATAGAGGAACTAAGAGGAATATTTTGACTCTAGATAAAATGGGTCATAGTATTATTGTAACATAGGAGAAAAGGAATGTTTAGTTAATCTTATGGTTGAACCATAGAGAGGTATCCTATTTATCCTAGTTAATAGGAATCAAAGGACATATAGTTCAAGTGGCATAGATTAAGGTCATATTTGAGGACTATTCTATACTGTTTAATGTCATGCGGTATAGACATATGCCATGTATTTTAAATTCATGTATCTGGGACTTAGGAGGTAATTCTCATGATGAATCTCAATGATACAACCAAATGATCAAATAAAACTCTAATAACATGTGATTAATGCATGGTATGAGAAAAAAGACATAGAATATTATTAATAATTTATTATAGTGAAAAACATGGGATTGATTGTGGCACACACATGAGCTTCCCCAATGGTATTCATATTTCATGAAAGGGAAGACAATAGGAAACTAAGTTGAGCTTATCCATTGTCGTTTCCCATTGATATAGATTTTGCTATAACACCTAGTAAAGGGACCATGTTGAATTCATGTGATATAAAATGGGTGAAAATGGAAGAGATAATGGGGATTACTATGAGCCTACCAAAGATGCTTGACCAAGTAAGTGACTCGGGTGAAGGTAAGAATGATTGGGGTAACACCTAGTACAAGTCCCATATATAGTTCCCCCCTACCCACATTTCTACTATTAACAAGATTTAGAATCGGATATTTTTATGGTTTGGACTTACATCTATTAAGAGGCCATGATATGTTTCACTCGGCTAAGGCTTCAAGATGAAGGTATGTTTTGGGTTCCAAGTGAAGTATCTCAACATTATGTATTTTTTGGATACTAGGAAGAAAATCGTGACTTGAGGTGTATGAGGAAAACAATGAAGAGTGTATTGAATCCTTGTTTATATGGTATAGATAAGTTCATAGTTTTCATAATAGGGTGAATTGGTATTTATCCCTATAAGGGTCTTGCAAATATTCTTATCCCAATTGAGTACAAGTGAAGATTATTAGACCTAGTTACTAAATAGTGAATATTCTTAACTCTAGTGTGGGATAGAGAATATGATTAGATTTATAAAGGTATTAGATATGGTGTTTATCTTTAGTAAGTAATTACATGAGGCTTGGCCCTAGTGAGGGCTTACGAATATGGATAGCCTTAGTGAGGGATTAGTTAAGGTCTTCAGTTCCAGTGGGGGGTACTTAAGGTGTTTAACCATAGTAAGGGATAAAGAATATTCGTATCAATTGTGAGAGCTCTGAAAGGGTATATATTTACCCTAGTTTAGACTAATATAGTGTTGAGTGAATGGGTTTATTTTCCCTAGGATATGTTTAATTGAAAATAATCCCCAGTATTTATACCAAATAAAGGGATGGTTGTATCTCAGATAAAAAGGAGTAAAGGTTTTGTAGTGTTTTCCCCATGTTATATTCCCTTAGATATTGGAACAATACTATTTACTCCCTAAGATGACTAGGGATCATAACAACCTACTGAGTGGGTATATAATTAATAGGGTGAGAACATCTCAAATATGGTCCATAATGTTATTTAAAATTTTTAAAAATGAGTTTTTAGGTTTAATTTAAATGAAAAATCACATGGCATAGACACATTAGGGGATATTAATGTGAGGAAATGCACACTAGTCATCCTTAAAATGGTCATATGAGTGCATGGGTAAGGCCCCATGTAAAATTACTAGGGTAATTTATAACTAGGCATATGGATTTGTGTGTGTATACCAAGTGATGTACAGGATCTAGGTGAACTAGATAGGAGAAGAGATTGGGTGTATGAATCTAAGTATAGACCCTAATCGCATGCTTGGAAATCTTCTTTAAAAAATTCCAACTTTTAATGATAATCCATTTTGATCTATATGTATCTTTTGGATCCATGAACAATCAAATCGAATCTTATGATGTGAATTACACCCTTATCTATAGTGGAACCCCATATTAAGCAATTTTTTAGGAACAAATTCATATAAAATTCTTAAAAGTTTATTTTTTGGTTCTGAATCTTTTTTACCATCAATTTGTAAAATCCACCACCTACTCTCTGAATGAGGATCAAACCACCACCTCACTAGATCAGGAAACATTCCTAAGTAATGTCCATTACCTTTAGTGGGATAAATCATGTGGTAGATGGATAACCACTTTTTTTATTTCTTGGGTAAGGAGGTCTATTTCTATTAAAACTCAGCTAATTATATCTAAATGAGGATAATACCATGGGTTATATAGAAAATTGTGTGGAATAAATTTAATAATTAAAACATATGCATATTAATAATTAGATTATAAATTTTCTCCTTTTTGAGTTCATTAATAATGTTTATTGTGGAATTAATTTTATTTCTTATTCTAAATTTTTTTTATTTTTAAATTGTGATTGATTTTTTTAGAAGTAAATTTCTATTTTTATAAATTTCATTTAATGATTTAGGGACAGTTTGTAAAATAACATTGAGTTATTTTATAATTCAATTTTTAATAGGTAATAAAGAATGGTTTGAAATTTATAGCAATAGATTTTGTTTTTCCTTATTTATTATTGATTTTATCTCGATGGTGGAATTGATTTTATTATGTTTGATAAAAAGGGTTTCTTGGGTAAGGATGCCTTAGATATGAGGTTACATATTTTTTATGATTTATGTGATTAATTCATGATTATGAACTCACCTTCTACATAGTTTATCATGATAATTTGAGAAAGATAGTAAGGAATACTAGGAAAAGCAATCTTCATCAAGGGGTTTCAAACCTATAAATATAATATAAAGAAAAACTAACCAAAAATCACAATGATATATGTTTAGGGTGTAGACTTATAGAGTGTAATATTCCATTAGGCATTTTGACTAATCTCTCTTGATAATGTGTGCTATTGATTATGTATTGATTTGTTTGTTTTGATAGTATTGGGTCAACAGATTCCCTAACCTTAGTTTCATAGGGCCGCTCCCATGATTTTCTTTACTTGCAATTTCATTATTTTATTGTAAGATTTAAATTTTGTTTACCATTAAAATTTTACTATTTTTACTTGATTTTATTATATTTATATTTATTTTCAATTTCATATTTTCCTCATTTGAAATGGTTGTATTTATGGTGAACTATCATATTTATATGTGTTACATTCTTAGTGACGATTTGTTTATCATTTTATAATAAATCAATTTATGAAATATTTTGTGAGTAAATAAGAAAATAATGGTTTTCAGATCAGATATAAGTACTACATTACTCTAAAGGATTTTTTAACTTTTCTCAAAGAAATGGGTTCACTTGAATGGTATGTTATATCATCAACTATCCCTAAGGAGTGAGTAATTTAAAGGTTTATTTTAAAACATTTTCATTGTTTTTATTTAATTTTTATCTTAAAATGTTTCAACAGTATAATTTTATAAAAAATTCAAAATGGTTGGTTTTATTTAAAATGAATTTAAATTATGGATCTAAATGATTGAATTAAAATAATTTAGAAGTATTTTTATAGTTATAAAATCAAACAACCAAGAAAAGATTTTAATTTGGATGGTTATTTATGGTGTGTGGGGAGGATTCCTACTTGTATTTTTTCTCATCCCTAGAAAATATATCTTTTTAGGTACTAGTTAGGTGGTAAGACACATTGTGTGAACTTCATAGTTTAGGTCACTCGTGTAGAATATCTTATCATGATGTTGGATAGTGACCTTAGTTTAACATAATTATTTTTATTTGGTATCTTTAGATCATGTTTTAATCTTTTATCATTTATATATTGGTCAATTCTTCCCTCTTGTAATTTTTTTAGCATTTTGTGATTTAATTATACTCCTTTTATTTTATAATATTGTGTTGTATGTTTTATCCCAATTTGATTTGTTACTTAATTTTAAATTATTTGTTTCATTTTTTAAGGGTTTCCAACTTATTGAATGGTTATGCTTTATTTTTAGTGATAATTCATCTATTTGTACCTAAATGTTTATTATGCTAAACATTTACCAATTTTGTTTCCCTTGATTCCTACTAACTATTAAATATCTCATAGGGGTCAATAAAACCTTTTGGGCCTTTACATGGTCCAAATAAGGTATCGAGTCAGGATAGTTGGGGTTTCTTCATGGAAAAATGGTATCGAATTCAATACCTAAACCGAAGTGTAGTGGAACAATCTAATTTTAAGGTGTTGGGTTCACAACGAGCACATTTCACATTAAAGGGGTCGATAGTGTAACACCCTTTGAAAAATTAGTCTTAAAAGGATAAATTTTACTACCCATGTTGCCATAGACAACCTTTCTATTCGTGATACTACCTTATTAATACTCCATAGTTAGTTATTCTCTACCTAGAGTTGTGTCGGAATGGATGACCTCGTGGAAGATTCCTTGGGTGTGAGTGAGGAAAAATCACACTGAATTAACATGTGTTGTACTTTGGGGATAATAATTAGTTAGACAGGTGACCATAGTGGGTAAAATAATGTGGTCAGTTGGGAAGGAAATCAATGTATTATAGGATACCCAAGGGGTCAGATGACTCGGCTTATATCATAGGGAGGTCCAACCGTGACAAACCCATAATAGGGTTTGGTTTTTTATTTGGTAAGTAACCATAGATAGGAGATAAAAATATCATATTCATATGTGTAGGTGTGGGTAGATTCTAGATAGATCTCCCTTATTTTAAGCTTCAATTAGCCAATTTTTATCAAGTTGTGAGTCATGATTTCAAGAATTATCCTTTTTTATTTATGGTTTGTTTTTATTTAAACTAATGAATTTTTGAATTAAATTAATATTTCATGATTTGTATCGAGATTTTTCATGTTTTTGGGTGAATATATAAGAATGGAAAGTGGTTAATGGTTATCATTCATATCCTAGATAACCATGTGATTCCCTTACACATAGTTCTGTCTTGGGCTCTGGGTGTAAATTTCATGGTAGGCACACTTTTTTTGAAATCATGGGGAAAATCATACATAAACAATAAACTATAATTAAATATATATATTTTACATGTTAGTCTCCTAAGTAACTTTTTGCTATGATTTTTTTTATTTTATATTAAACAAAGATATTTTTTACAAATTTTTCATGTTATTTAGTAGTATTTTATTAATTAATTGTATTTATAAAACATTATTTTAATGATAGTGGTTATGTTTTTAAGGAAAAAAAGTTCTTTCAAAAAAATATTTTAAATTATTTAGATATCTTGGGATTGAAAAAAATTTCAATAGGGGTTTGTAAAATTATAAATATAAAATATATAGTGATGTTTATTTACTTTTATAGTGATAGTCATTGTTTCAAAAATATTATCATAAACGAATTTTAAAATGGGAATGAGTTAAAATTTGGGTCTTATTGTAAAAACATAGATTTGGTGATGTAAAAGTGGATTAAAAACATCTTTTTGAATAAATATCATGGTTTATAATATTATTAAATAAACCCATTAATTTTTTATAGTGTTTAATATCTTTAAGATGTGTTTAGTATTTTCTCTTTTATTTTTTTCCCAATAACCTAGTGTTTTCTATTTTTGGATGAGATGAAATTTCATATTATTTTAGTTAGGTCTAGTGTTATATGTGTTTTATTATGTGATTTAAAAAAATCCAATGTTTCTCTTGATATTCCTCAAGTTATTGTGTGGCATAGTTTGAGTTTAATCCTTCTTGTTGAAGACTCTACCAAAACTCATATTGGAGTAGAAAAACTAATCCCTTATTGGTGTTTATGCATTAACTGGGAGCCCTTGATTTATATAATATTCATCTTTCACTAATAAAGTCCCATTTTTTCAATATAATATTCAAAGACTTGGTGAAAATACAATTTTTGAAAGAGGATTCAATTTAGACATTAGTTTTGGATTATTCTCAACTAATTTTTCTCTATTTAAGAATGTTATATATGGGACTATGATGGTGAAATTTATTTTTTGAGGATACCCAATAATGTGTTCTAATCCTACATATTTTCTTCTTAGTAATGGTCCTATAACTTATTATACACTCATTTTTAATAATTTTAGGCATTCTAAACCCTATCATTTGAAGATCTTTTTGACCTTTCACTATTATAATCAAATGGGACTCTTTTAAGCTTCTATGGATTGGATTATTCCTCTTTATTTTCATTATTCACCCCCATCATCCTAATTTTCCATTTATTATTTTTTTCCTTGATATATGGATTTTACTTTGAGGTACCATATACCATGTGCTTATTTAGAGAGTAAATAGTTTTTTTAGATTATGTATTTAACTTAGATAGGGTCATTATTATTGGGTTGTGATTCATAGTAGAAATTTTGGGTTAGTATCAATATGTTGATCCACCATGTTTTAGTTTCTATTAAACGGTCGGGAGACACAATTTGGGTCTTACCTTACAAGATTTTCATAGAAAATTCTTGTGTGACATTTTAATTTTGATATGGTCCTAGGTTTAAAAAATTAGATCGATTTTGACATGGTATTTAGATCATGTTAGGGGTGTTTATTTCCTTTTGGTTCAAGCACTTTTCACATGCCTTTCCTCATCCTCAAAATTGGTTAAATTTATTGATAATAAAGTTCTACAGTGAAGTGTATTACCACACCCCGACACCAAATTCCCTTAACATTTTATTTATTTTTTTATTTTTATCCTTGTCCTTGAAATTTCGGGTTAGTATTTTTATAGTTTTTAAATATTTTATAGTAACAGTTCTATGAGAATAGTCAGTGCATAGTTAGTACTAAATATAATTCTAACTCTGTAATACTATAAATTAATTATCAATGATGAGTTTCATAATTTTCACATAGTTTTTTAAACTATGTGTATAAACCATGAGACTCTCCTGGATGTGCATAATGAGTGATGCATGGTTAGTGAATAGTTCAGTAAATTGTAAGAACCCGGTTTTTGCTGAGAAAGACTTTGTAATATTCTTGATAATATTCCAGAGCAGTGCCTTCAGACGACGTGCGATTCCGAGCCCCGGAGTGGCCGGAATTAAATTTTCAGTGCGTTCACACTGGAAATGCTAAATAAAAGGTATAACTCCTAAACGGAGTTCCGGATCAGAGATCCGAGTGTACAGATGGATCCGGAATCGGGTGTTTACCCTAATCATGACATAAAACTTGTCGGCGCGGGATGTTTGGACCCCTCGCCCGCTTCTGGAACGTTAAACGGATTAATTAATTAATTAATTAATTCGTTTAATGGTGAAACGCTAGTATCTCTTAAACGGTGGCTCGGATTGGAAAACTGAGGGCACCGTTGAGTTTAGAGCGTGCCATTTACCCTAGGAGGGGTATAGGTTTCGCGGGCACGGGCCGTTTGTGAAAAATGGCCCCAGGGGCATTTTCGTAATTTGGCGGCCTCGAGCGCTAAGTTTAATAACTTTGGAACGGGGTCTCGGATTAAAATTCTAAGACCGCCGTTGTGCTCGAAGCGTCATGTTTCCCCAGGGACGCCCTCCTTTTTGTCTGCTTCGGGAGCGGAGTCGGGGGAGTGTCGGGCGGGGTGTTTGAGTGTTTTTATTTAAACACGCACCCCCCCCCCCTTCTTCCTCTTCTTCTTCTTCCTCAAACCATCCTCCCCCTCTGCCTCCGGCAAGACAGCTCCGGCGAGGAGACTCCGGCAAGGTGCGGTGGTGTCAGCGGATCGACGCGAAGCTCCGGGCGAAGCCCAGCGAGGTAGGCGGTGTTCGTTTGCGTTTTAATTTTTGAACCCCTCTTTGAATTCAATTTTTTTAGTGTCCACTTGTCGCCCGATCTTCGATCCAAGCCCATAATCGCGTAGATCTTGTCCTGAGCTTTCCGGAATGTTATCCGGATCGAATTTTCGACCATCGGATCGTTTCTGGTGGTCCTCTGATGTTTTCCGACCATGAGGCCGGTTTCCGGCGAGTGCCGAAGGCGACGGACGGCGGCGCAGGGCGGCCGCGGCTTCGGGAGGCGGCGGCTTCGCAGCGCGGGGCGGAGCGGGGCCTCCGGCGGTCGGCCGGGGCTTCAGCAGGTCGCGGCGGCGCTTCCGGGAGGCGGCGGCGGCCTTCGGCGGCGGCTGTCGGAAGCCAGCAGCGGGCGCTGGCAAGCAGAGGAGGGGCCGCGAGGCGGCGGCCCCGTGCAGCGCAGCAACGACCCACGCTTTGCGGGTCGTTGCGTGGAATAGGCGACCGGCCCGCGTGGCCGGTCGGTGGGGAATCCCGCGCGGCGGGCGCGCGGGTGTGAAGGGGGAGCGGACCGCGGAGCGGCGGCCCACGGCTCGGCTGGACCGGGCGCAGCGGCTGGGTCGCGGTCCAGCGGGCCGGACGGCGCGGGCCGGCCCAAGCAGGGCGGACCGGCCGGTCTGGGCCGGTCCGGTCCAAGGGGCTTTGCCCCTCAGTCTTCGGACGCCCGTATTTCGGGCTACGGGCGTCCGTTTTGCGCGTCGTCTGTGGCAGCGTGGAGCTTGCGTCAAGGCGGAGTTTTTGAGATGGTTTTGGGAATTTTTAATTCCCGAAACGAGGGGCCACTGAGGCAAGACGCGTCCTTAAGTGGAAGAGCGTTTTTCCCGGGATTCTTGTTTTGGACGGCGCGGACGCGTCCGACATCCGTTTTGAGCTCCGTCAGCGGAGTTGTGACCCTGGAACTGAGGCGGAGGCTTCCAATGCGGTTTCGGGCATTGAAACCTAAGTTGAGGCGTGGGCCCCACGGCCCGTCTTTGAGCTGCGAGCAGCGTTTAGCAACTTTCTCGTCGGGCGTCTGTTCGGGGCGTGCGAGCAGTCAATTCTGGGTGTTTTTTCGAGGGGATTTCAATGGCGCAATCTGCCCGCTTAAATTCGACGCGGTGGTGCAGGCCCCACGAGGGTCGTTGGGGCGTTGACGGTGTTTTTGCAGCAGTATCACCGGGTGACTGTTTTGGACAAGTGAATAGTCCATCTTGTGTGCATTTTCGAGAGGATCGCAACGGTGCGATCCGTTCGTTGTGTTTCGGGACCGGGATGCGGGTCCCATGAAGCGCCGCTCGTGTGCGGTGCGCTGGAATGCATCTTTTTCTCCGAATACTCGTTCTACTCAAGCGAGTAGTGCTTTTGACGTGTTTTTCCGAGAGCATCGTGATGGCGCAGTCCGGCCGACCTCTTTCGGAGACGTGGTGTGGGTCCCACCCGACCCGGTCACGGTGAATAGTACCATTTCCACCTGTTGTCCTTTTTGGGCGAGTGAGTAGTCTAACTCGTGTGTTTTTTCTCAAGGATTACAACGATGTGATCCGTTTGGCTATTCGGAGCCTCTTGCGTGATCTTGTTAAATGTGGAAGCATGGAAGGTGCTACAGTAGTGGTTCGCCCTACCTTGTTGTAGCGGGCCCTTGGCGTGTGATCGCGCACTCTTGGGAGAGTGATGTAAGTGGTTCACAATATGTGGTTGGTCGTGCCTGGGCCATTGAGGTGGAGTTGTTACGTCACGCCTTCGCGTTGACGTTGGGTGCCGTGTGCACGATAGCCTTTGGGCTGGAACGAGGTATACTCCAGGAGTATACGAGAGCGCTTGGAGGTACGTGTTGTTTGTACCTGAGGATATTGATGCACTCATTTGGGGTTGACTTGGGGCCACACGTCCTGTGGGCCCCATGTGTGTTCCATGTTCTACATGACGTACTTTGACCTCTCGTGACGTAGAGGGTCCCTCTCTGTGTTTGTTTGACCAGCAGGGTGGAGTTTTTCCCCTGGCTCTGTGCTTGTTGGTTGACCAGCAGGGTTGAGTGGTCTCCCCCTGGTTTTGCTCTCGATGGTTTGGCCGGTAGCGGTGCTAGTGACACCCGGTGATGGAGCAGGCGCTGAAACTCTTTTGGGAGAGTTGTTCTGGAGTTGGGTGGTTGCGCGATACCCACTCTGTGTTCGATTGGCCAGTGTTGTACCCTCCAGTAGAGATGGATAGAGCAGTTCTGAGTTTTACCCTCCAGCGGGGCTGGGCAGTGGGTTACTCATCGGCTTCTAGAGTCTACCCTCCAGCAGAGACTGGGCAGTGGGTCACCCGATGCTATTAGGGTCTACCCTCCAGTAGAGACTGGGCAGTGGGTCACCCGATGACCTCTTAGGGCCTACCCTCCAGCAGGGCTGGGCAGTGGGTCACCCGTCATCTAGTTCCAGGTCTACCCTCCAGCGGCGCTGGGCAGTGGGTCGCCTGATGATGTATTAGGGTTTACCCTCCAGCGGGGCTGGGCAGTGGGTCTCCTAAAGATGTATTAGGGTTTACCCTCCAGCAGGTCTAGGCAGTGGGTCACCCAATAACTTTTTATGGTTAACCCTCCAGCGGGGCTGGGCAGTGGGTCGCCTGATGATATGTTAAGGTTTACCCTCCAGCAGGGCTGGGCAGTGGGTCACCCGATATTTGGTTATGAATTACCCTCCAGCAAGGCTGGGCAGTGGGAGACCGGTTGGCATTCCAGACTTAGTCCTTACCACTAAGCTAGTCTGTGGCTTTCCTCCGTGAGTACCAGAGCGGGACTCTTGGTTATACGGGTCAGTGTTGTGACGGCTTGACTTCGAGGAGACCTCTCGACTACGGGGCAGTGATGAGGTGTGGTTTGACTTTCCATCGAACTCTCAAGTTCGAGGGGAACCTTCCCCACTGAGACGCGTTCATGTGACGCGATCTAAAACCGTCCGGGTGAGTCAGTGCCGCCCAAAGCGGATAGTTTCGAGGTGCGGTGATTGAGCCCCTTGGCTTGTGGTTCAGGGTAGACGTGCGAGATGCTGGGCATCGATGGTGTTTACTTTTGGTACTTTTGATGACTTGTTTTCTTAGGCTGAGCTACGGGACGAAGATCCCCTTACGACGTTGTTCGGGCTTCTTTCTGAGCATATGGATTTTTATATACCATGTTTTGAGTACCCACTCCTTGGGTTTTGGCTACTCTCCTTCAGGAGAGGCGAAGATGCACGGGGTATGCCACGTGCTTTCCACGTCCAACTTCTCGGGGTAGGACGAGTCTTCTATATTTCTCTTGATGGGTTGAGCTGTTACTCTTTACTACACCCTTGGTTTCACTCCTTTATATTCCTTGTTCGCTCTACTGCTCACCCTTCGGTACCTCCTTTGTTTCTCCCTCGAGCCTTTGGGGTATCCTACTGAGTATTTTTATACTCACCCCTACTTGGGCTTTTCCTGCACTTAGTGTGCCCTTGCAGACGACGGACAGGTGGAGCATGACTTCGGTGGAGCGTAGGAGCTTGGGAGCTTGGACCGCGTGCGGTGGTCGTGGCCGGGTTCCAGGTGGGAGACCCGTTAGCAGTTTCTTTTGTTTACCTGTTGCCGGGTTGTGGCACTTTTTGGTTGGGCATGTGTTTTTCCCCTTTTCTTTTCAGTTTGTACATGGTACTTGTAGAGGTCGATGCACTTTGTGGGTTATATTTATAGCAGTTTCCCTTTCCTTTTCTTTGCATGTCTTTACTTTTACTCTACACTGTTGCATTGAGTTTGCTGTGTGTGTGTGTACAGGTGCTTAGGCAAAGGCCTCCCCGAGTTATTGTGCCTTCAGCGCTGGTCACCAGCCCCTGGCCTATGGAGGTGGGCTTGGGGTAGTTGCGGCTCGAGCCCGGGTAGGGTCGGGTCGTGACAAAGTGGTATCAGAGGTGGTTCATTCCTTGGGACGTTGTGCGGACGTTCCTAAAAGAGGAATTGGTTGGGATATAGGGCAATAGTGTTAACGTGTCTCGAGAGCATCTCTCAGGCCAGGGAGTCCAGTGATGGTGCGGCGGCCGACGTATCCATTCACCAGGACCTTGATAACCCGCTTGTCGACTCGGCATGCTGAGACACTTGTTGCAGGGAAATTTTTTTGTGCATCACATAGGACTGAGTCTTGACTGTCCTTCTTGAGTCAGCTCCCCATCGTTGTTGTTGTTGGTATATACATGTTTGATCATCTGACCGTGGCACTCCTTGATAATATTCAGGATGTCTCCATGAGCACATCCATCCAGGATACTAGCTTTGGGTATGTGACGACGACCTTGTGAGCTACGAGGCCTCATTCCAGAACCCATGATGCGAGACCCTTCCTCCAGGTGGGCCGGTAGCAGCACCCCCACCTGTTGAGCAGCAGGAAGTTTCATCAGAGCAGGCTGAGTTTGAGCGCAGGTTGAGCGCGCTCCGTGAGTTCCAGCGGCAGAGACCGCTGAGGTTCAGTGGTGGGCCAGACCCTCAAGCAGCAGAGGTTTGGCTCGAGGCAGTGGTTCTCATTTTCATGCTTGTGCAGATGCTGACAGATCAGAGAGTGGCTTTGGCAGCCACCCTTTTTCGTGGAGCAGCTAGGCATTGGAGGAGTCTGGTGACTCAGTTTCTTGACGAGTCGTCGTTTTCGTTGGACGACTTTCAGTTGTTGCTCCGTGAGGATTTTTTCCCTCCTACTTGTGCTCCGTTCGGATTCAGGAGGTCCTGCAGTTTCAGCAGGGAGGGATGACGGTGGCCGAGTACGCGGCTAGTTTTGCAGACCGTGCACGCTTTTACCCGGACTTGGTCTGTGAGGACGACCTCCGAGCGCGGAAGTTTGAGCAGGGTATCCGCTGAGAGATTAGTGCTGTCGTAGTACCCTTGGGGATTTCCACATATGCCAGGGTGCCAGAGCAGGCGTCGGTGACAGATGGATTCCTGTCATGTTTTGTGGTTGGTAGTGGCAGTGGGCGCGACGGAGCCGAGACGTCTGCCGTAGCTAGCAGGCGTCGGAGGACAGGACCTCGATGCAGGTGGCCTTCCCACTGCCGGTTTTGGAGACGTGGTCGTATACCACTGTGGCGAAAAGGCGCAGGGCCTCAGCTGAGGATGCCCTACCATGAGTGGATCTCGGGCCATGGTCGTACACCACAGTGGCGCCAGAGGGCACCAGGGTAGCTCAGAGAGCGCCGGTGCTATGCTTGTGATGGGCGAGGTCACTTGTCACGAGACTGCCCGACCCGAGTTGCTGAGAGCTTCGGGCAGGCAGCAGGCACACCACCACGGCAGAGGCAGTGCCGTGATCGGAGTAGTACCCAGAGAGGTGGTGCTAGCAGAGGAGCGGGAGGAGCTGGTAGTGGGGGAAGACGTTACGAGGTCTTCCCATCACCACTAGGCGGTCCACGTCAGGCTCCGGGAGCCGACGGTTGGGACCGCGGGTATCCGCGAGCTTTGGATGTCTACGATCCTGCAGAGCATGGGATGGTGAGAGGTACCCCTTGCGACTCTTCTACTTCTTTTTGAAGTAGAATTGTTAGGCTCTGCGTGTGGAAGGCTTTTCTCCCTGCTCCTTTTTTGAGGTGTTACCAGGGTGACGCAGGTCGTCGGGTGTAACCCTATGTTGGTAAGGTAAAAGGCGCGAGACCTTTTCCTTTAGTCGATGGTGTTGGATCCTTCGCCTGTTGAGCGTGTAAGAGAGCATCGACTGTGGAATCTTGCGTGACCAGATATCCTTGGTTGTTTCACCATATGGATATTCTGAAAGAGGGAATCACCAGGCCTTGTTTCAGGTGCGGGCGGTGATTCCAGTTGCGGCTCGCGACGTAGAGGTTCGTCCGGGGAGGTGAGCTACCCCCGAGGGCATTCGGGCCGCTTGAGACCATGCAAAGGGATGGTGAGGTACCCTACCGCCTTGCCCTAACCCCGAAGTCTAGAGTGGGTGCACGACATCGGCAAGGGCTGACCTAGCGTGAACAGATCGATCCTTTGGTCTGTGTGCGGTGACTCAGAGCTATGTGTGGGTTCTTTTGGGAACGGGATAGCCAGGTGTGGGCTTAGTATCCTGCATTGCTCCCTAGTTTTTCTTTTCAGGGATGAAAAGATTGAATAAGGGAATGATGTAAGAACCCGGTTTTTGCTGAGAAAGACTTTGGAAAATTCTTGATAATATTCCAGAGTAGTGCCTTCAGACGACGTGCGATTCCGAGCCCCGGAGTGGCCGGAATTAAATTTTTAGTGCGTTCACACTGGAATGCTAAATAAAAGGGATAACTCCTAAACGGAGTTCCGGATCAGAGATCCTAGTATATGGATGGATCTGTAATGGGGTGTTTACCCTAGTAATGACAAAAAACTTGTTGGCGCGGGATGTTTGGACCCCTCGCCCGCTTCTGGAACGTTAAACGGATTAATTAATTATTTAATTAATTCGTTTAATGCCGAAACGCTAGTATCTCTTAAACGGTGGCTCAGATTGGAAAAATGAGGGTACCGTTGAGTTCAGACCGTGCCGTTTACCCTAGGAGGGGTATAGGTTTCGCGGGCATGGGCCGTTTGTGAAAAATGGCCCCAGGGGCCTTTTCGTAATTTGGCGGCCTCGGGCGCTAAGTTTAATAACTTTTGAACGGGGTCTCGGATTAAAATTACGAGACCTCCATTGTGCTCGAAGCGTCGTGTTTACCCCATGGACGCCCTCCTTTTTGTCTGCTTCGGGAGCGGAGTCGGGGGAGTGTCGGGCGTGGTGTTTAAGTGTTTTTATTTAAACACGCACCCCCCCCCCCTTATTCCTCTTCTTCTTCTACCTCAAACCCTCCTCCCCCTCCGCCTCCGGTGAGACAGCTCTGGCGAGGCGAGCTCCGGCAAGGCGACTCCGGCAAGGTGCGGTGGTGCCGGCGGATCGATGTGAAGCTCCGGGAGAAGCCCAGTGAGGTAGGCGGTGTTCTTTTGCGGTTTAATTTTCGAACCCCTCTTTGATTTCAATTTTTTTTAGTGTCTATTTTCCACCAGATCTTCGATCCAAGCCCATAATCGTGTAGATCTTGTTCCGAGCTTTCCGGAATGTTATCCGGATCGAATTTTTGACCATCGGATCGTTTCCGGTGGTCCTCTGAAGTTTTCCGGCCATGAGGCCGGTTTCCGGCGAGGGCCGAAGGCGACGGACGGCGGCGCAGGGCGGTCGTGGCTTCGGGAGGCGGCGGCTTCGCAGCGCGGGGCGGAGCAGGGCCTCCGGCGGTCGGTCGGGGCTTCAGCAGGTGGTGGCGGCGCTTCCGGGAGGCGGCGGCGGCCTTCGGCGGTGGCTGTCGGAAGCCAGCCGCGGGCGCCGACAAGCAGAGGAGGGGCCGCGAGGCGGCGGCCCCGTGCAGCGCAGCAACGACCCGCGCGGCGGGCGCGCGGGTGTGAAGGGGGAGCGGGCCGCGGAGCGGCGGCCCGCGGGTCGGCTGGATCAGGTGCAGCGGCTGGGCCGCGGTCTAGCGGGCCGGACGGCGCGGGCCGGCCCAAGCAGGGCGGACCGGCCGGTCCGGGCCGGTCCGGCCCAAGGGGCTTTGCCCCTCAGTCTTTGGACGCCCGTATTTCGGGCTACGGGCATCCATTTTGCGCGTCGTCTGGGGCAGCGCGGAGCTTGCGTCAAGGCAAATTTTTTTATATGGTTTTGGGAATTTTTAATTTCCAAAACGAGGGGCCGCTGAGGCACGACACGTCCTTAAGTGGACGAGCGTTTTTCCTGGGTTTCTTGTTTTGGACGGCGCGGACGCGTCCGAAATCCGTTTTGAGCGCCGTCAGTGGCGTTGCGACCCTGGCACTGAGGCGGAGGTTTACAGTGCGGTTTCGGGCGCTGAAACATGAGTTGAGGCGTGGTCCCCACGGCCCGTCTTTGAGCTGCGAGCAGCGTTTAGAGACTTTCTCGTCGGGCGTCCGTTCGGGTCGTGCGAGCAGTCGATTCTGGGTGTTTTTCCGAGGGGATTGCAATAGTGCAATCTGTCCACTTAAATTCAGCGTGGTGGTGCGGGCCCCACGAGGGTCGTTGGGGCGTTGATGGTGTTTTTGCAGCAGTATCACCGAGTGACTGTTTTGGACAAGTGAATAGTCCATCTTGTGTGCTTTTTCGAGAGGATCGCAACGTTGCGACCCGTTCGTTGTGTTTCGGGACCGGGATGCGGGTCCCATGAAGCGTCGCTCGTGTGCGGTGCGCTGGAATGCATCTTTTTCACCGGATACCCGTTCTACTCAAGCGAGTAGTGCTTTCGACGTGTTTTTCCGAGAGCATCATGATGACGCAGTCCGCCCGACCACTTTCGGAGACGTGGTGTGGGTCCCACCTGACCCGGTCACGGTGAATAGTACCATTTCCACATGTTGACCGTTTCGGGCGAGTGAGTAGTCTAACCCGCGTGTTTTTTCGCAAGGATTACAACGGTGTGATCCGTTTGGATGTTCGGAGCTTCTTACACGATCTTGATAAATGTGGAAGCATGGAAGGTGCTACAGTAGTGGTTCACCCTACCTTGTTTGTAGCGGGCCATTGGCGTGTGATCACGCACTCTTGGGAGACTGATGTAAGTGGTTCACAAGATGTGGTTGGTCGTGCCTGGACCATTGAGGTGGAGTTGTTACGTCACGCCTTCGCGTTCACGTTGGGTGCCGTGTGCAAAATAGCCTTTGGGCTGGAACGAGGTATACTCCAGGAGTATACGGGAGCACTTGGAGGTACATGTTGTTTGTACTTGAGGATGTTGATGCGCTCAGTTGGGGTTGACATGGGGCCACACGTCGTGTGGGCCCCATGTGCATGCCGTGTTCTGCTTGACGTACTTTGACCTCTCGCGACGTAAAGGGTCCCTCTCTGTGTTTGTTTGACCAGCAGGGTGGAGTTTTTCCCCTGGCTCTGTGCTCGTTGGTTGACCAGCAGGGTTAAGTGGTCTCCACTGGTTTTTCTCTCGATGGTTTGGCCGGTAGCGGTGCTAGTGACACCTAGTGATGGAGCAGGCGCTGAAACTCTATTGGGAGAGTTGTTCTGGAGTTGGGTGGTTGCGCGATACCCACTCTGTGTTCGATTGGCCAGTGTTGTACCCTCCAGTAGAGATATCCAGAGCAGTTCTGAGTTTTACCCTCTAGCGGGGCTGGGCAGTGGGTTTCTCATCAGCTTCTAGAGTCTACCCTCCAGCAGAGACTGAGTAGTGGGTCACCCGGTGCTATTAGGGTCTACCCTCCAGTAGATACTGGGAAGTGGGTCACACGACGACCTCTTAGGTCCTACCCTCCAGCAGGGCTGGGCAGTGGGTCGCCCGTCATCTAGTTCCAGGTCTACCCTCCAGCGGGGCTGGGTAGTGGGTCGCCTGATGATGTATTAGGGTTTACCCTCTAGTGGGACTGGGCAGTGGGTCTCCTGACGATGTATTAGGGTTTACCCTCCAGCAGGGCTGGGCAGTGGGTCACCCAGTATCTTTTTATGGTTTACCCTCCAGCGGGGCTGGGCAGTGGGTTGCCTGATGATATGTTAAGGTTTACCCTCTAGCAGGGCTGGGCAGTGGGTCACCTGATATTTGGTTTTGAATTACCCTCCAGTAAGGCTTGGCAGTGGGACACTGGTTGGCATTCCAGACTCAATCCTTACTACTAGGCTAGTCTGTGGCTTTCCTCCATGATTACCAGAGCAGGACCCTTGGTTATACGGGTCAGTGTTGTGAAGGCTTGACTTCGAGGAGACCTCTCGACTGTGGGGTAGTGACGAGGTGTGGTTTGACTTTCCCTCGAACTCTCAAGTTCGAGGGGCACTTTCCCCACCGAGACGCGTTCTTGTGACGCGATCTAAAACCATGCGGGAGAGTCAGTGCCGCCCAAAGCAGATAGTGTCGTGGTGCGTTGATTGATCCCCTTGGCTTGTGGTTCGGGGTAGACGTGCGGGATGCTGGGCATCGATGGTGTTTACTTTTGGGAATGTTGGCAACTCATTTTCTTAGGCTGAGATACGGGACGGAGATCCCCTTACGACGTTGTTCGGGCTTCTTGCTGAGCATGTGGATTTGTATATACCATGTTTTGAGTACCCACTCCTTGGGTTTTGGCTACTCTCCTTCAAGAGAGGTGAAGATGCGCGGGGTATGCCACGTGCTTTCCGCGTCCAGCTTCTCGTGGTAGGACGAGTCTTCTATCTTTCTCTTGATGGGTTGATATGTTACTCTTTACTACACCCTTGGTTGCACTCCTTTCTATTCCTTGTTCACTCTACTGCTCACCCTTCGGTACCTCCTTTGTTTCTCCCTCGAGACTTTGGGGTATCCTACTGAGTATTTTTATACTCACCCCTGCTTGGGCTTTGCCCACACTTGGTGTGCCCTTGAAGACGACGGACAGGTGGAGCGTGACTTCGGTGGAGCGTAGGAGCTTGGGAGCTTGGACCGCGTGCAGTGGTCATGGCCGGGTTCTAGGTGGGAGACCCATCTGCAGTTTCTTTTGTTTACCTGTTGCCGGGTTGTGGCACTTTTTGGTTGGGCGCATGTTTTTCCCCTTTTCTTTTCAGTTTTTACTTGGTACTTGTATAGGTCGATGCACTTTGTGGGTTATATTTATAGCAGTTTCCCTTTCCTTTTCTCTTCTTGTATTTACTTTTACTCTGCACTGTTGCATTGAGTTTGCTGCGTGTTTGTGTACAGGTGCTTAGGCAAAGGCCTCCACGAGTTATTGTGCCTTCAGCGCTGGTCGCCAGCCCCTGGCCTATAGAGGCGGGCTTGGGGTAGTTGCGGCTCGAGCCCGGGTAGGGTTGGGTCGTGACATAAACTATGTAGCAAAACCATATGACCTATCCAGTTTTTAAAAATATATAAATTCATAAACAAACCACCCCCACCCAGGTTTTAAACCCCCTTTTTATACTCTCTACCATCACTCAGGAAATGTGTGAATCATATACCATGGATCATTCCTTCCACCCCACCCCCCAACATGGATTTTGGGTATTCTTCTTATAACATTAAGTGATTCCTAAAAGGTTATGCCCTCCATTTCTCTTCCTTAATTGTTTCTTCTTGTTTTTACATCTTATCTAACTATAGGTTCTTGTTGTCTAAATCCTATGTAGGTAATTTTAATTAATTCCTATGATTATTGGTGCTCAATGTATTAAAATTATTTTTAAGTATATCCCATTTTAAATTAAAAGTATTTATGACATTCAAACCTGTTTGAGGTTGGTTTTCCTGGTTCTTAATACTTTAAAATTACAATGCATCAAGGACTACCTAATTTCATTAATAATTATTTTATATTTCATATATTTTGGGTGGTTTATGTTTATTTAACCTTGTCACAATGATTTTAAAGACTTATAAATAGGATTTTAGGGGTTTTAAGTCGTGTATAGTTGAAAATGTGATTTCAAAACCCCTTAAGTTCTTTATAAATTTCCCCATTGATTTTCATTCGGAAAATGATCCTTAAAATTGTTTCTAAAATAAAATAATAAAATTGATGTTTTTTTATAAATGTAACCACATAAAAATTGTAAGATAGTCATTATAGAGAACATGTACATTCAAATAGGATTTCATTATGGATAAATTTTGTGCTCCTTTCCTATTAAAATATAATATTTGTTTTTTAATTTTATTTTTATGTCATGTATTAAGGTTTTAAATGATTTTATGGGTCAATTATGAGATTATTAATTAAATTTATTGAATAAATAGGTTTCTTTATGATTATAAAAGTTTTTTTTCAAAGTGTTAAATCATGTTTTTTTGTTTTTAAGGATATTTTTAGGATTAAAACTTTGGTTTAATGATTCAAGGATCATTTGGAAAAATTATTGAGGGATTTTTTGATTCAAATTATTATGAGTTACCAAGTCCTAGTTATCATTTTATGGAGATGATTTTTTTATAACCCTAGTTTATTATTATATTAAACTTGATGGTTTCATAGAGCATATAACGGTTGATAAAAATGGGTATCTTGTGTATAGGAGGTGATTTATAACTTATCTATTATTAAAATATTATGTTATTTATTCTAGTTAATAAACTCAACTCACTTTCATTTTTTTATGAGAACATATTAACATTATTAGAGTATGCTAGGAAGTGTAATTATTGGTGTGGTGTTTAATACCAAGACCATGAAAAATATACAAAACTAACTAATCCTCATCATTATATTTGTTAAGGATGAAACTTTCTATGGTATACCCTAATAATAATCATTGATACTTCCTTCCATACAAAAAAATCATATTTAATTATTGATTGTTTCAATGATAGATTTAGTTCAAGGCCTTAGTATGCTCTTACCATAATTTCTTAAGACCACTCACATGATTTGAATTATATTTATCACCTTTATTTTATTGTCATGTTTTATTATTTTTACATTTATAAATTTATTCTTTGAAATTTTGTTTCTTAAATTGTTATTTATAGACAATTTTTATTTTTTCCAATTAAAAGAAAGGCTATAATTCATGAACAATCATACTTGTATGCCTTATATTCCTGGTACTATATTTTTTCATCATTCTAAAATAAATCATGTTTTGAGTGTTTTTGGGGTAAAACAACAATATTGGGTTAAGAGATTAGTTTTAATACTTAAATTGTTCTAAAACCTTTTTTTAAATTTTCTCAAAGAAGTTAGGGTCACATAAAAAGATGGTTATTTTATTATTTATTCCTAATGTGTGAGTATTTTAATGGTTTAGTTTAAAACATTTTCTTTATTTTAATTTATTTTCACACATAAAATGTTTCAAGGTTGTAATCTGTTCAAAAATATTAAATGGTTGTATTTTTATTATAATTAATTTAAATTAATCTTCTATGTGATTTGTTTTAAATAAATTATAAGACTTATTTTTAAAGATATGTTTTCAAACTACCATAAAAGGGTTTTAAGTTTAATGGTTATTCATGGGGTGTGATGAGGATGGATTTTTGGAATTAGTCTCATGTATTTAAAATATTTCATGTATAGGTTCTTGTTCATTGGTAAAATCAATTGTGTAGACTTCTTGGTTTGGGTCCCTCATAGTGTGGATCTTTTTGAGAGGTCTCATTGTGACCTTGGGGTCACATAGATATTTTAATTTGGTATCTTGGGATCTTTTCTGTTTCTTGTATAATTTATGAATTTTTTATGTCATCCCTCCTATAACTTAGGGACATTAGTTTTGTTTTGTTGTACTAGTTCTTTTTTATAGTAGTGTGTCGGATTTTTACATTGGTTATACCTAGTTTGGTGTATTATTTATTTTGAAATTGTATATTTATTTTTTATAAGAGTAAATCTTATGGACGGGCATTAAAGGACATCAAGTGATAATTCCAATTCATAATCCTTAATATTTATTATTCAAAATAATTCCTAAGTGTGTTTCACATGATACCTAGGAACTAGTTTCCATCTTATCATGATCTGGAATGCCCTTTGGGACATTCCTTTTGCCTATATAAGTACTGGGTTAGGATATCCCAGATTGGTTAATGACATTTATAACCATCATTCAATATATCATATTATAGTCATCAATTAAGTATATATAATACCATTTTTTACTCAGTAAGATTTGGTAATATAATTCCATAAACATACATCTAAACAATTTTGATAAAACTGTATGACTTCTTGTCTTTTATTGAATATGACTTCTTTATTGTCTTCAAATTTTTTAAAATATTATATATTATAGTGAAATAAATTATTAGTCTTGGAATCTGGTTCTTTCCTTTATATTTCATAAAGTATTATAAGGATAATTGTCTTAAATATGTAATATTTGTATGACATATTTATTTCTCATTCTCCTTGGTATGAAAATACATGACTTTATGTCCAATAACATGGTCGAGATTCCCTTTTTTTACTTACATTGTATTGTAATTGCACCTTAGGTACCTACGATACTGCAAATATTCTAGGATAATATAATAAAATTTACCTACTCACACAAATGATATAAAATTTATATATTGTGACCACTATCTTCAAAAACCAATACATCTATCATTCTCATAGAATTTCCTTAAATTGTTTATTTTCTAAAACTAATTATCTTTAATAATTTACTAATTCTAAATTGTATGAATAATTTATTTTATTATTTGATATTAATAAATATATCCTTCTACCTCATTATATATAATATATATATCAAATTATAAGAATATACACATCATCTAAAAATGTGTCCTTTAAAGTAATTTTCACCACTATAAACTTCTTAGAAATATTCTTTTTGTCTATAAATGTTTCCTCAAATCCATTATTTGGTGATACACATGTTTTATATAAAAATGTAATTTATTATCTTTTTTCTGTTTAGATATAAACATATTCTGAGATTTAACTTTGATTATGATTACTTTATATTTTATTATGCACCACTTCTCATCACCCTGAACATATTCCTTCAAATTCATGATGAGAAACACATGGATTTTTATAAATTTATTTCACATCAAAAATATTCGTCATAAAATACATATCAATAGTAAAAAAATTATTAAAATATTTTCATTTATCTTATTACATGAAATACATTTTTCTATGTAATACACATTTTATGTTTTTAACAAAATTCAACAACAGTGGAACCATATTTGAGGTGTTTTATTATGTCAAATCATTGGAGAAAAAGTTGTCTTTTAATTCTCTCTCATGTTTATTTTCTTATTTATTTTTTTCCTACTTTATAAAAAATGATAATTCAGTTAAAATTATAATTTTAAAGACTCATGAAATTTAAATTTGGTAATTTGGTAAATATTTAGTATTTTTCTATAAAGATAAAAATTTAATTTTAATTTATCCCAAAAAATATTTATAAATGACTTGTTGGAATTTGGATGTTATGTTTCTCCTTGTATATTAATTTTATAATATTCTAAGAGGAATATAATTTTCCATTAATTTAAAGTAATTGAATAGTTTTTTTATTAATTTAATTTAATTTTAGTATATTGTTTTAACAAAATAAATAATGTAATTATTTTGGATATTATATATGGTTGTGGTGATGAAGATTATTATATGGGAAGAATGTTTGTATTTTTTATTATTCCATGACTTATAACCTTCATAATTTCATTAATGATATTTGAATGAGGGAAATTGTTGATAGAGATAATTGACCTCAATGATGAATTTATAGAAGTTTTTTTGTTCAAATTAATCAAGAGTTAATGGAATTTACTCTATTGACTTCATTTTTTACCGTGAACATTTATTGAATTCTCTATATACTTTAATATTAAGATATAACCCCTTACAATTGGTGTCATGTAAAGATTAAAAAGAAACAAACTGAGAAATTATTATATAAAAATTAATAGTTTAAATTATTGAAGGATTATATATTTGTTTTTATTATGGAATCAACATAAATCACTATATATTCACATATTTTATAATAATCATTGTGAATCTGATATGCATTTTTTCATGTATGGTGGATGATTCATAGTAATCTTGGATGTGAATATATAGAAAATTAGAATTGGAAATCAAAGATGAATAAAAATTTAATTCAATAAATATACACGATGAATATTCCTTATGATATTTATTTTTGTTTTGATGTATTATTGATGAAAATTTATAAACTAAAATAATGGGTTGTGGAAATGCATAAAAATGTAAATATATGAAATATATTTTTAATTTATAGATGTAGAAGTGGTTTAGTGGTGTAAAATTATGAATAGTATATATGAATAATAAATTAAATAATTTATGACTATTATTGTTTATATTTCATGTCTAAAATATTATATATATTTTTTATCATGGAAATTATTATTGATTTTTGATAGTGAATAATTTTTGGAATGTTTTTTATGTGCTTATATTGATAATTGAATAAATAATAATAAAATACAATGTAAAATAGTTGAAGAATAAATAGGGTTTTTTGTGCTCAAATTTTTTCAAATATAACACTATGTAAACATGACATGAATTTCTAAAATTTAAAAGCACAAGGTGGGATTAGGAACCATACCTCATACCCATACACACCCTATCTAAAATATGTGTGTTCCCACTATAACGCCCCAACACCAATTACACAAAGTCGGTGCATTATTACATAACATTGTCTTGATCAAAGAGATAATGTCTTGAAAGACTGATTATTTTAGTATCCTTGGAAGTACTGGATACATACATAAGATTTACATTACATCCTAAAATAAAGAGAAACAGCATTGTGTCCCCTTTTTACACACTCATATCATTTGACCTATCCCATTAGGTTAATCATAATATACTTCTTCACATCCTAGGAAAAAGAAAATATTAGAAAGGGGTGAACTCAGATGCCCAGTAGGGATAACAATATAGTGGAAACTATCATAAATAAGAATAAACATTTAAGGCAATGTATAAGACTAAAATTCAATCATTTTAAACTTAAACTTCAGCATAATATGGAAAAGATAAATAAAATAATTCTATTTATTTAATCACATGGATATTATACTAGTCAAATAATCACATGTAATATCAATATCTAATTACATAATGATGGAATTCATAATGCTGAACATCATAACCACATATTCAAGGCCTCGTGCCAAGACTACAAATAAGATTTTGTCAAGACCTTGTTTCAATACACTAGTTTGTCTCATGAGACCTACCGATACATTTAGGAGCTATATCGAGCTCCACCTATCACTTAATAAGTCAAATGAATTCCGCATATGAAAAGTTTGAAACATAACATAAACAATCGTTTTAAAACTAGCATACAAAATGTTAGTACTTTAACCACAAACCATGAATGGTATAAAAATAGAACATTGATATCCAAACATAACTCATGAAATACAATATAGAATATTGTATTATAATAAATCAACCACAATCAATAATAATGAAGCATATTTTCATATATGAAAATAATCAGTAATACTGTTTGAGAGAAATATTCCCTTTTTCTTGAAAACATTTAAAAGTCCCACTATTTATCAAGAAGCTGTTAAAAATAGATTTTTGAATCAAAGTGTCTCATACTACATTGAAACATTTACAAGAAATTTTAATTTTACAACATTCACATCCATATAAATAAATCCTTAACACCATTTTTAAAACATGGACATTAATGAGAAATATTTATAAGAATAAATCATAAAAAATATAAAATGATATTTTAGTTAGATTTCCAAACCAAAGGAGAGATGCTTGAATACAAATAATTTATGTAATAAAAAATTATAATATTATTAGAATAAGGGGATTCATTATATACTATGTCAAAGTACATTATATACACCATATAAAAGTTAATTTGCGCATAACAACAAAGAAGACTCAATGGAATGTAAATTGAGATGAAATCCCTTATAAAGACGGTATCCTTAGGTTAAGGATAAATAAATGACATAATTATGTGTGTAAAATATAAATAAACTCAATATTATTGGATATTCAGTGTAAATAAATCATAGTACATTCACACATATTCTTGTAAAAACAACACTAATGACTTGGATGTTTAACTCAATGAATGGAAATTGAGTTAAGATTACTCTTATCATGTTTATATTGATGACTTGAGAACTTATAAATTGAGTGATTATGTGTATCAAAAGTATATACACAAATAGGAGAGTGTATATTTCTATATAAATAAATAAATATTGATTTTACACTTAATATCAGAGTAAAATAATCAATGAAGTTTTCATAAAACCCAATGAGTGGAAATTGAAATTCAAAATTCTCTTACCAATTTGGTAACTTGCGAAAAATACACCCCATGAAAGAAGGATCATACAATGAAGATTTAAATACCCATAAATTAAATTATATTACACAAATAATACAATCATGGGCAGTACATTCCCCACACAAAAGGAAATAGTGGTAAATATATCATGAATCTCATGGGAATAAAATGTGAGATGAAAACCCATTACCTTGTACTTTTCCTTAGTATAAGGTAGTTTGACCTCCTATATAATGGTGAAATCATTGTTATTAAATTATAAAGTAATCACATACATAAATATGATATCATATATGATCTTATAATATTCCTTTTTTAATGATATTTCAGTAGTATAATTTTTTTGGGTGTTAAATGATTCATTTTCCTTTATATTTTTTGTTACGTAAGTCATGTTTGTTATGAATAGGATATATTTGATTCATATACATAATGATATTAAGTTCTTAAACATTATTTTTAATCATAAAATAAAAATTATTCATGAATAGTTATGATGGGGAATGAAATCTAATCATTGTTATTAAATGAAAAATAATTATTTAAATAAAAAGTCAACTTTAAATAATAACACAGTGTTTTTCACTATTCCATAAAATTGAATGTTTTTAGAAAAACACCAAAAATAAACCCAAATATAATTTTGATATTCCAAATTCAAAAATGATGACTATTTTTAGAAATTCAAAATATGTAAGTTTTATTATTTAATTTAAAGATATATTCATGTAGTCAAAACCATAAAGCGGGTTTTTGAGAAGTAAAATCTATGAAAATATTGATAAGTTTTTATGTCTAATTTAAATTTAAAATTACTTCCAACGAACAAAATTGGAATAAATGCTAAAAATATAATCTAATCATAATTTAAAACCATTCAAATGTATAACTTAACACTGTAAATTATTTTGATTAAAAAATTTGTTTTCAATAAACATTTAGTATTTTTCACTATTTTTCAAAATATGAAATTTATCAGAAAATAACCAAAAAAATTTCCAAACTAAAATTTTATATACCAATTATAAATAATAATTTTATTTTTTATAATTTAATATATAAAAGTGTCAAATATTGGATTTAAAACAGTTCTCCATTAAAAGGTGGTAAACTTTCATTTTTTGAAAAATACTTCTTTTATCTAAAAAATTGAATGTGTTCTTATATTATGTCTAAGAAACATATAATATGTATTTTAAAATTATATAGAGTATATAAAATTAAAAATGCAGTTAATTCTATTTATAACCGTTTTTTGACAGGCAAATTGGGTAAGTTGTGGTGCGCTCGAACTTGGTGTTCCATGTAGCACAATATATTGAATTACATTATAGAAAATAACGTACTATGAAATCATGGGGTGTTACATTATTCCCCCAATTTTGGAAATTATGTCCTCAAAATTTTCAAATTGGGCTTGGGAACATCATTGAAAGTCCAACATCGAAAAAGGAGTCAATAAAACTATCACTTTAAAAGAAACAAATAGAACTACAAATGTCACCTAAGATAACTCATACTAGGATTCCATGTATAAAAACATGGATATGGAAGATAAAATAATTATCAAGTTCTAATGGAGAGTGATAGAAAACATGGTCAAGAAAAATTTAATAACAACAAAACCCCAAACTTGTGATGGGTTAAACGGTCATTAGTTTCCTAGTAGGAAAAGTAAAAATACACCATTTTTGATAATGTTTTATTTCATAAAGTTATGGAATTTATTTATGATATTGACTAAGAATATAAAGTGATATACTTACTTTTTAAGTAGAGTTTCATCCTTTAATATATTTCTACCACTAACTCATATTGTCTCCAAACGATGAGTATTAAAGATGACTTGGTCACATCCGAAGTGCTAGAATCAACTTCTAGAGAATTACATAATGTACCGAGGATGAACTATATATTTCCCTTGTATTTAGTGATTAACAAAAACCGAATGGGTAGTACAACATCTGATGATCCCCAAAATGGATATTTCTTTATAGAAATAAATACTAATATTAATTTCCAAAATTAAACAAACAATACCCAAAGTTTAATAAAGACAATTCAATAAACAATTGTCCTTAAAATCCATCAATATAAACCAAACTAATATTGAAGCCCAAAACTCAGAAGATTTTAATCATACAGTCTTTCATAGTAAATCATAACATTTATCTCTAAATAACATAAAAAACTCTTAACGTCTCATACATAAGTTTAATTAACCAAATCAAATATATTCTATGATAGGTTAATCATTTCCATTAATAACCGGAATCTCTATAAAAACATATATTCTTCCAAAATAAAAAAATATCCACCATTAATCATCAAATGAAATCCAATAGTATTCTATTTTCCTTAGGCATATAGTGTTCCCAACATAGCAAACTTCTTCCAAAATAACATTTATCACTTAACCACAAAGTCATTTTCCTATTCTAAGGATATCCATTTGATAAAACATAAGATCCCAAATCAACTTATTATTGATCAATAACATCATCTAACTAAAAATAATTATTTACACTAACCAAGGACTTCATGTAGTCTAGTGGAAGGTTATAAATCCTAGTTGCACTTTGGTTATGGGTTCTATTCCTACAGCTTTGTCTAAAGTGATGGGTTGTTACACAGTTAGTGTTTTTTCCTTTTTCAAAAACTATATTTTATAAAATTCCCAAAATGAGATGAATTCATCAAAATATCCATAACATAATTTAACCACAAATTTTATCTCAAACCTCGCATTTTCATCCCAAAAATTAATAACCTTTAATTTCCTAAAATTCAATGATCATATAAACCCAAATGGTTCTTTATAACTATATCCACAAAAGAAAAGATAATTCTTTCTCAAATAGAATTTTCACATAACAAACTGTAGGGTTACACATACAAGATAAATTTATTCCAATGTAATTCCATAAACAAAGAGTGATAATACTTTAAAACATTTTTCCATCCATTTATTTTCACACAGGTTCTTCTTTGACCTAGTGGTTATCCTATAGAATAGGTAATTGACTCAGGTACTGCTCAGGTCCCCTAAATTTATTGAAAATGACTATAAATAGATTTTTAGGGTCATTTTTTTATTCTATATTATTCTTCGTTTTTCCTTGGAAATTATTTACTTTATGTCCTTCTTTCCCACACATAAATCATTTCTTTGTTATATTGAGACACTTTCCTAGGTGTCTCCTTCTATATTTCCATCATTATGAAAATTGAGCATTCTTTTTCCCATGTTCTCCACTGCTGGATCTCTTATCATTTTTCACCTTTCTCTTCTTTGTTGAGTTTTGGAGTTGGTAAATATATATATATTATTGATCATATTTTTTGGAAACTGCTTCAGCATGAACATGATATCTTTCATGCCTATCCACATTCTATGTAATTTTTCATTTTCACCATTGATCCCACCTTGTAAATCATGTTCAATGTTACTATTAATTCATTGGAATCCAGCCATTGACTAAAACCAGAAAGCATAGTGTAAGTAACAATAGTCATAAAATAATTTAGAGAATATCATGACACCTTATTTTCAATCTAAAACACCTCAGGATTAACCAAGGTTATTCATTCTCATATTATATTAAAATCCTTAAAATATTTTTGTAAATAAAATGTAAATTATCCTAAGAATATCCCTTAGGAGTGTCGTAACCAAGAGTTCTTCAAGACTCATTTCCATCCACTAGTTCTCATTCAAATCTAGCTCAAAGTGGTGTTTTCTAGTTTTACCTCTATACATTTGTGCCAAAAAAGCCTCTACTTTCTCGTATCCAGACAAGGATGTATTTCATTGAAAACACACATAATATTTACCTTACCAAAATTTTTGGATGTTCTTCTATATTAATCATCAAAGTCTATCTTAGGGTGGTGTTTTCTAATTAGAGTTTTCATAAATCTGGCTTCCTAGAATTGTACTAAAATTCCTATTATACCAACTATAAAGCCCTGACCCTAGTTACCCAAAGTTAGTGCATTAATACAAAAATTGGAATGATAACAAGAGATCAATTCTCAAAATAATTATTAGTTTAGTAGCCTTGGAAGTAATAGATACATAAAAAAGTTTTACATTACATCATGAAATAAAGAAAAACAACATTGTGTCTCCTTTGAACACACTCATATCCTTTGTCCTATCCCTATAGGTTAATTATAACATACTTTTTCACATCCTAGGAAAAAGAAGACATAAGAAATGGGTGAGTTCAAATGCTCAGTAGGGATAAAAATATAGCAAAAATTATCATAAATAAGCATAAACATTTATGGTAATGTATAAGACTAAAACATGGTCCTTTTAAACTAAAATATCAGAAAATATGGAAAAGATAAATCAAATAATTAAATTTACATAATCACATGGATATTATAATATCTGAATAATCACATGTAATATCAATAGATAATTTCATAATGATGGAATGCATAATGCTGTACATCATAACCACATAGTCAAGGCCTTGTTCCAAGACTAAAAATAAGATTTTTTCAAGGCCATGTGCCAAGACACTAGTTTGTCTCATGATACCTACTAATGCATAGAGGAGCTATATCAGGATATAGCTATCACTTACTAAGTCCAATTCATTCCTTATATAAAAAGGTTGAAATAGAACATAAACATTCATATAAAAACTACCATGTGAAATGTTAATACTTTAACCACAAATGATGAATGGTATAAAAATCAAACATCCATAGTCAAACATAACACATTCAATACAATATAGAATATTATATTATAATAAATCAACATTAATAAATAATAATAAAGGATATTGACCTAGATTAATATAATTAGTAAAATTATCTGAGGGAAATATATCATTTTTCTTGAAAACATTTAAAAGTATCACTATTTATCAAGAAGCTATTAAATATAGATTTTTGAATCAAAGTGTCCCATACCACTTTGAAACACTTAAAATTAATTTTAATTTTAAAAAGTTAATTTAATTTAAATAAATTATTAAAACAACTTTTAAAACACGGACATTAAGGAGAAATATTTTGAAGAATAAATCTTTAAAACATATAAAATCATATTTTAGTTAGAGTTCCTAACCAAATGAGAGGTGATTGAATACAAATAATTTAGGTAATTAAAACTCTATATTATCATGAGAATAAAGGTATTAGTGATATACTATGTCAAAGTACAATATTTACACCATATAAAAGTGAATTGGCGCATAACAACAAAGAAGTCTCAATAGAATGTAAATTGAGATGAAATCCCTTATAAAGACCATATCCTTAGGTTAAGGATAAAAAATGACATAATTATGTGTGAAAAATATAAATAAAATAAATATGATTTTATATTCAATGTAATTAAATCAAAGTACATTCACACATATTCTTGTAAAAACAACTCTAGTGACTTGGATGTTTAAATCAATGAATGGAAATTGAGTTATGATTACACTTATCAAGTTCATTTTGATGACTTGATAATTTATCAATGGATTGATTATGTGTATCAAAAGTATATCCACACAAATTGAATCGGGAATTACTAGATAAATAATTAAATAGTGATTTTACACATAATCTTGGAATAAAATAATCAATGAAGTTTGTGTAAAACCCAATGAGAGAAAATTGAAATATGAAATTCCCTTACTGATTTGGTAACTTACAAAACATAAACCAAATTAAAGATGTATCATACAATTAATATTTAAATACCCATAAATTAATGTATATTACACAAAGAATAAAATCATGGGTAGTACATGCACCACACAAAAGGAAATAGCAACAAATATAGCATGAATCACATATAAATAAAAAGTGAAATGAAAACCCCTTACCTTGTACTATTCCTTAGTAGAGGGTAGTTTAACCTCATTTATAATGGTGAAATAATTGTTATTAAATTATAAATGAACCAAATATAGAAATAAGATATCATATATGATCTACTAATATTACTTTGTTAAGGATAATTCAGTAGTATCATTATTTTGGGCGTTAACTGATTATTTTTCTTTTATATGTTTTGTTACGTAAGTCATGTTTTTTATGGATAGGATGTATTTGATTCATATACACAATGATATTATGTTCTTAAACATTATTTTAATAATAAAATGAAAATTATTCATTAATGGTTATGATGGGGAACAAAATATCATCACGTTATGGATACGGTAAGTCGTACGTATGCACGAGCGACAATATCATTATATTAGTGTAGAAATAGTATGTAATTTAATGTTATATTATATATAAAGAATAATTAATAAATTATTTAATTATTTACATCAGTTCTACTCATTATTATCCCCATAAAAATAACAAAGTGTAGAATAACAAACTAAATCATGACGTGGAGACGGTAGGTCGTACGTACGCATGTATGGTGACTTGGTCATTCATAGGATGGATAGAATAATGAATATGGTTTTATAATATTTATAAAAACATAAAATTATATATAAGGTACTGGAGTTATTATTTTGGTATGGAAACAATGATGAAATAGGTAGTGGAAGAAGAAAAGAACTTTGAAAGAGGTGATGAAATTATCACCTCTTCTTCGGGTGCTTCCTTTTGATTTGATCAAAAGGGCTCCATAGGTTGGATTTATGATCAAATTAAGTCCTCTAGGATGATTTGATAGTATTTGGGAAGATATTTTAGCAGGGTTTGGTCAAGCCAAATGGCTTTGGAGGTGTGATTTTGAGAGAAGGGTAAGTATACTTTTATAAGAGAGGTGAGGGTCACTTTGGGAAAAGCGTGAAATATTAATTTATTATACAATCATATTCGGTTTATAATGGCTCTAAAAGAATTTATTTCTAGGATAAGATGGGGATGGGTCGAAAAAATCTCAACAAATAGGTTTTAGACAGGTTAGGTCACCATATTAACCTTATCTTTTAGATTTAACTCCTATTAAATAGTTTAACTTTTACCATGTATTCGTGTATTATTATAATAAATGGTTAATACAATTACTATAAAAAACCAAGAGAACCCCAAGTGGTTGATTATAGACATATATAACCTTATGTAAGTCCTTTTTATGAACCTTACATTTTTAGGAATATTATATCAAATAATAATATAGTATTTGTTTCAAAAAAATCATTTATGTCAATTTTGAAACTATTTAGTATTTGGTTTTTGTGAAAGTCAAAAAAAACTTGATTACTTCAAAAACATTAAATAATATCAATCCTAACATGTCATATTAACCTAAAAATTTAGTTTAATGAATCAAAAGTCTCAATTTACATTTATTTGGAAATTTATAATATCAATTATTTTAATCTTTCATTAATAAGGTAATTACTACATCATCATTGTGCCATAAATAAATTTAATTATTTAATTTCTAAAAATTATAAATAAAATAACATTATATAGGAAATATTTTTAGATTTATAATGAATATTTATAGCTTAATTTATCTTATTTATAACCCTATATTAAAAATGTTTTAGTTATGAAAATTTGAATTTAATACTTTTAACTCTTCTTTAAATAAAATAATAATAAGAGCCCTAACTTAATAAAAGTGGATCAAATAGGATCATATTTTATTCCTCGGGTTGATTTGGGTTAAAAAGTACTTATCCAATAGAATTATGACATGTTTTAGGGTACTTATAATATCAATTATACCTTTAATTATCCTATTTACTTTTAACCGTGGTAAATAAAATTCAAAAGTTACTATTCATAAAAAATTATTTTCATCCTATTGAACGAAATTTTACTTAATGACATCAACCGTGTCTCTCGGATTTTTAAAATTCAACTCATAGAAGTGGTAAAATTTTATTTTATGAAAATTTGTAAATGTGCCTAGTAGGTGGGTAAAATACCTTAAAATGTTCAATAAAATTTTATACATATAATATTATTATAAAATGAGTTCAATGAATTAAATTATAATAATATAGGTATTATGTATCTATTTTTAATTTAAAAGAAATTTAAATTCAAAATAATTATTTAAATAAAAATTCATCTTTAAATAATAATGTAGTATTTTTCACTATTCATCAAAAATTGAAAGTTTTTAGAAAAATTCTAAAAATTAAACCAAAGATAATTTTGGTATTCTAAATTCAAAAATGATTTCTATTTTACCAGATTCAAAATATCTTATTTTTATTAATTAATTTAAACAAAATATTCCCGTTGTCAAAACACAAAAGTGGGTTTTTGAAAAGTAAAATCTATCAAAAGATTGATATGTGTTTATGTCCAAATTAAATGTAAAATTACTTTCAAGGACCAGAATTGGATTAAATGAAAAAAAATATAGTATAATTATACTTAAAAACCATTCAAATTTATAATTTAACACTATAAATTATTTTGATTAAAAAATTTGTTTTCAATTAAAATTTAGTATTTTCATTATTCATTAAAATATGAAAGTTATCAAAAAAGCACCAAAATTTTATCCAAACTAAATATTTATGTCCCTCTTCTAAATAAGAATTTTATTTTGTCAAATTAAATATATAAAAGTGTTAAATATTGGATTTAAAAAGGTTCTCCATTAAAAGGTGGCAAAATTACATTTTTTTTTAAAATACTACTTTTATCTGAAAAATTGAATTTGTTTTAATATTATGTCTAAGAAACATATAATATAGATGGTAAAATTATATAGAGTACAAAAAATTAAAAATGCAGTTAATACTATTCATAACCATTTTTTGAACAGCTAGTTTGGTAAGTCGTAGTGCGCTCGAACTCGGTGTTGCGTGTAGCACAAGCTATTGAATTACATTAAAGAAAATAACTTACTATGAAATCTTGGGGAGTTACACCCACCTTCATGAATGTATGTACCCTGAAAAAAAAAACCATGTCTATTATCCATTAACAAAATTCACTCCCTTGAGTCTCACCTAGGAACCCGAATTATTATGGGTGGTTACTTAAAAAGGCTAGGTACCCTTTCCCATTTTACAGATAAAAAGACCCCAAACCTTCTATTCATATTATAGGAATCATAAGGATGAATTGAGATCCACTTGAAAAAACAAAACCATATTCAATATTACTAAGCCTCTAAAACTCTTCATCTAGAAAAATTAATTCAAAAAATTAGAGATGTTATGCGAACTATTTCTATTTAGGTAATATAAATGCTTCACGACATAAAAACATTATAAAAGACTACATTGAAAAAAGCCTCTTATAACTTCTCAAACCTGGTTCACTCAATAGTAACCAAACCCATCTGGTCACATGGCCTCAAGCATGCATCCTCATATGTCAGAGGCTGACAACTAGTAGCGAGGGTCCATGGTGGAATAGTGGGGAGATTATACCCTCATGATCAAAGTACGACATAGTAGTATAATAATATCAAACAATAGGATAAACATATGAAATAACTGAGCAATGTAAGAAAAAACAATCATCCTATAAGTAACCAAGTAATCTCATCCAATACCCAGCAAGTTAGTCAGAGGTAAGTGCCTCTGAGCATATATAAAATAAGAAGAAAAAGAGTACAATCATACAGTCATACAGTCATCCATAACCAAAACCAGAGCCAATCAGAAAACAGAAACTACATATCATAGTAACCATAGTCCTCACCATATCCATATACATCCTCCACAGTAGCTAATTCCCACTCCGAGTTTGTTTCATATTGCTTCAACACCTTGGCATACTTCCTTATATGCTCCAGTTGCTCCACCAAGATTTGCGCCTTACATGGTTGTTTGTTGACGTGACCCTTCTTAGTGGTAGGGATATCCCCTCTTTCCTTCCTAGACGATGACCTGGTCGATACTGGCTTTAGTATGTATGAATAGTCCTTCCTTGGCCTCTTTTTTGGTGGAGCAGTCACAGCACCTTCACTTTCATACATCTTCTTTCGTCCACCGTGGACAATATCACTATACGAAGGTCTTGCGGCAGCTCCACCATTCTCTTTATCACTATCAGAGATATTCCTCCATTTATCAGTGATATTCACAAAAACCAAACTCTTCCAGCCAACATCATTCTTCCCCAAGACATCATCTGAGGTTGTCATAGAATCTTCTCCAGTCTAAGAGAGCCTATTATGATCAATCACAATATGGAAATGAGGGTTCAACCCACTGAAAATGCCACCAAGTGACTCCTTTCTTGGGATATCCACTATGACACGATCCTGATTATTAAGACCCCCAAAATCCAGCCGATCGTCCATCACAATGAGTGACTCCTCCTTCTTCAACCCTTCAAATCAATTACAAGAAGAGGCCCAACCAGATGGGGCATGATTTTCTTTAACTATTCATCCTCCTTCATCCCTTATATTTCCAGAGATCTTCTGCACTTGGCATAAATTAGCAGCATCCACCAGCAAAGGTGGACCTCCAACACCAAGATCACCTTTGAGATGGTCAAAAACCTGCTTCATTATTGGATGCAGGGGCTCCCGCAACTCCTTCACTGCACAAACACGCGTATTCACCTCGATGCTTGTATCTTGGCATGACCTCCGCTCTATTTTTGCATCATTAGATGTGTCATCAAGGCAAGGAAACCCCATGTGGTTACCCCGATCAGCAATGTCAGTGCTGGCACCAATGCACTCCGCATCCCTGTCTTCGACCACACCCCCTTGCGCACTCAAAGGGACTACTGGATTACCCATAAAAAGAGTGGGAATCGATCCAGAAGCATCACCATTAAAAAAATCGTGTCTCCATCGCCTGGGAGAACCCGTTATTTCCTCCACTACTACAAACCAAATCATTATGACCAAGTCTATAGCAGTGCACACAGTATCGCATCCATGACTCGAAGAGGACTTCTTGATACCAACGGAATTCCTTATTGTCTATGATCCAGAAATGATTCACAGGTGACCTTGAGACATCAACCTCTACACAAATCTACAGACAGATCGGGTGACACACAAACTCGGTTCGACGGTTGGAACATAAATTGCAGCCAATCATATTTCTGATTGCACATAGAATAGAGGGATTTTGGAAGGACAAGGGTAATCTAGGGAGACTTACCCATGTCATGATTTTTGATGGATCTCATCGCATATGAAAATCGAAGCTCCAATGAAACAGGTAGAAGGAGAATCCCTTTGATCTTCGAGGGGCCCTGGACCAAGCAATAGTCAAATCCTCCTCTGACCCAAATCGGATCATGATATGTCACCTATTAAGCAGACCAACAAATGCTTGTTCCTAAAGCTCCCAAGAATCAGAGACAAAATGATCAACCTCGTCAACTGATGGGCACTGAGGATGAATTCGGGTGACAAGGGTGATCTTGCAAAGGTCTGCAACACCATTAATCTCTGTCGGGAGAAGGGGAAGTTGTGGTTCATCCTGGAAAAGATCTGGAACCTTCAGGGAAAGCTAAATCCTCGGAAAAGGCAGATGTGAATCAGAACAAGAGCATGGAAGAGAGGCATACCCTGCTCATGTGGAAGCGGTCGTGCAACTGCCCCCTCTGATTGAGAGGGGGAGAAAAACAAAGCTTCATTTGAGCTAGTTTATCGTCACAGAGGAAGCCGAAGACGTAGTTGTCGCCTTTAATCTCATCCAATAATTTCATATACAATAATGATCATTGAATGATATTAAAAATATAGGCATCCAGTATAATACATTAATCAAAATAACAAAAATACCAAAATTAATTATCCCCAGATATCATAACGATCCCAAATCCCATTTATATTCTCTCCTACTCCTATGCACAACCAATAAAGCATCATAAATTGGGTCCTTTTCCCAATCCTTACCTGCATTCATGAGGTATGTATGAGTAACCAGTGAAATACCAAACAAGGTGTGAGATAACACTCAGTGGGCCACCACCAACAGTGTATATAACATATATTATTTGGGAATATAAGATAAAATAGTTTATAGATACAACATGTGTACAAGTAATAATAGTAGAAGTGATGTTATCCAGTCTATCAAGTATTTTGTGATTAAGAAACTAAATCATAAGGCTATTTTTAAGCATATAATGTATTATAATCAATGGAATATTCCATGTATTCACATGTCAGGCCTATATGGTATAGGGTTTAAGGAGGTATAATGTCCAAGGAAACTGCATAAGCTAAGTTAAATATATAAATAGGATACAAGGAGTAGAAATGTACATGGCATCTAAAATGGTCATCAAATTCAAGGATTATAAATTTACACGGCATCCTAGCATGTCATGTAAACTAGTTCAACTAAATAATTTTAGTATAAATGTCCAAGGAATCCATGTAATATAATTCAATCAGATATAAAGAGTTTAAATTTCCAAGGAATCATAATATATTTATCAGATCCAAGGAGTATAAATGTCTGATTCATCCTAATAGGTCAAGTAAATTGGATCCAAGGAGAAAAAATTTCCAAGGCATCCTAAAATGTCAAGTCAATAGGATACAAGGATTATAAATTTGTAAGGAATACATTTAAGCAAGATCTATGGAATAGAAATTTACATGGAATCTTAATATGGTAGTTGGGTCCAAGGATCATTAATTTTCAAGGAATACTATCCATTTAATTCACCAATTAATTAACCATTCAATTGGTCATTTCACTAATCTCTTAATGATCATGTATAAAGCAAGTGAAAATCATTTTATTACCTTTGTATTACAATTGAAAAGGAGTTATAAGGTGTTCACAACATTTTCAAAATTCTCCTTACTATCCCAACCAATTATAAATTACATAAGGAAAGCTCATCACACCCCAAGGGTGGAATAAGCAAAATATAAAGGTTGAACTCACCCCATGGGTGGTTCAAGTTAAGGTCGAAACCTAAAACTTTGGTGAAAGGTGTCAAAGGAATATATCAACATGTTTATATCAATTAACCCTTAGTTAAATTAATTTAAAAAGCATCACCCAGAAAGACCAGTGTGTATCCCAATGAAAACAATCAATAAATAATGAGTCATTGTGGGAAAAGTTATAAACCACCTACCTAATCTTGTTAGAGGAACACTCGTCTAGTCACATATTCTAATTCAATCTATATTAGAACAAAATAGAATATATTCAAATGCCCTAAAAATATGTCATAAGAGCCTACATAAAAAATAGTGCTGCTGATAGCAAGGAAAACATAGAATGGTGTAAGAGGAATGAAGAACTCACCAGTGCAGATATAATGAGATGAAAGGCTCTTGAATCAGATGTCAGATAGAGGAATTCCTTCAATACCTAGGAGATGGCTTGAGGATATCAACAAGGATATAAGGGAGTTTCCATATCTATAGAAAATGAAAATAAGAAGCATTAACCATTTTAAATCGAAATGGAAAATGGTTATTCCCCTTAAACTACTGGGCCTCATGGTTTTGCTTCACAGTTGGACAAACCATGCACCAATCATGCACCCTTCACTATTCCAAAACCTCCCTCACCTTGTTTAGGAACACAATTTGATAAACCATGCAAAAAACCATGCTATTTCCCTCTATCAAAAACGTTAGCAACCCCATACAGCCATTTAGACATGGTTTTATGGATTCCTCAAACCATATGACCCTAGACAAAGACCTAGACCACTCTACATAGTTTACTCAAACCATGTGTCCTAGGATGCATGGTTTCTACTAACTATAATTCTCAACTTCATCTTCAAAAAACTTGGGCTCTAAGCTCTAAAAAAGTCCCAGACACCCATGTTTCCTCCATAGCCTCATGAGTAATTCACATTTGATCAAAAATAAGGAATTAAAATCATAATAAAATGGTTATATACCTCATAGAAATGTCAGTATTTTATAATATTCTTCTCTTAAAGTAATTCATCCCTAAATTTCCCTTTCAAGGGTGGTCATTCATCATATGAGAATAATTTCGTCCACTTGGCACATACATCGGCCTCCCTCTCCCAAACTCATCATGTACACAGCTGTGCTACCATAAAACTCGTACAAGATGAACTAACAAGTCTTAGAGAACCTTCATTGAATGATCACAAATACAGATAGGATACTCCTCAAAGGATTAATATACCTCCAAATCAACCTCATCAGGATGAAGAATATATAATGGGTCATAATGATATTATCGAAGCTGATATATGTTGAATATGTTGTGCATGTCTTGGTACCTCTGAGATAACTATAATCGATTGGCTATTTATCTGACTCTCTCTATAATATCAAAGGACATGACATAATGGGGAGATAGATTACATTTTTTATGAAACCATCTATTCCCTAGTCTAAATGAAACTCACAAAAAACCCTAACTCCCCACCTCAAACTACGGTGTTAAACAACGATGATCAGTATATGACTTCTATTTTGATTGAGTTGTAGACATACACTTCATAATAAGTTAAACATGCACTAAAGTATCTGGGAGGATATGAGGACCTAGTATCACTACATCTCTTACCTCTAATTAGCACACGGTTGAATGGCATGGCTTACCAAATAGGGCCTCATAAGGAACCATATATATGGTTTCATGGAAGCTGTTACTATAATTGAACACCGTGAGAGGTAAGTGTTTCCCCCATGAAAAAAAATAATAAAGGATGTATGCTAAGAGAATTTTCTCCAAAACCTATATCATATGCTCAGACCAAACATTGGTTTATGGGTGATATATTATACTCAAAAGTATTTATGAATCTAGTGCCCTATACAACCCCATATAGAACCGTGATGTGAATCAAGTGTCTTGGTCCAATATGATAGAACATGTAACCCGGTGGATTCATATGATCTCATGAATGTAAAGTCTCCAAATATCATCAACTGAAAGAGTCTCCAAAATAGTTATAAAATGGGTTACCATAGTTAACTTGTCTATGATGACCCATATAGTGTCACTTCGCCAAGGTGATCAAGGAAGTCCCATCCTGATGTCCAAGGTGACATCATCCCATTTCCAATAATTAATAGGTATTGTATTTAAAATCCCCACTAGTTTTTGGGGTTCTTCTTTAACATTCTAACATGTGTCACACCACATAATGAATCCATATATCCCTCACTTCATCCCCATCAACCAATATTGATGGTGTAATTCATGATACATATTGGTAAGACTGGGATGGACATCCCATATAAGGGAATTTAAATCTCACATAAACTCATCTTGGATGTATATAAGAACCCAGACATGTCAATGGATGCATAAGATCTCATACTCATCAACCACCTAACTAGGAGGCAGTTCATCACCTACAATGCTCTCCCATTTGACTAATCCCTCAGAATCTAACAGTTGTATTATCCTCACTGTATCCAAAATATTGGAATTCGCTACTAAAGATGACATAGAATTAATCTTTCGACCACCCTAAACCTCCAATTTTATCTCTGAATATAGGGTCATAATCTTCCACTCACTATTGGACTCCTATTTTACCTATATTTTTTCCTCCTACTCAAATCATTGGCAACTTCACTTCCCTTATCAGGTGTACAGGCAAGATTGAAGTTGAAGGACTAAAGTTATTCAGCACACATTAATTTCCTCAAATTCAACTCATGATTTTTAAATATGTACTAGAAGATTTTATGGTCATTGTGCACCACAAAATGCTCTCCCTATAAATAATTCCTCTAATAGTGAAAGGCATGAACAACAACAGCTAACTCGAGATCATATGTTGGGTAATTATCTCATGTGTCCTTAATTGACAATACATGTATGACATGACTCATTCCTCCTACATCATAATGTATCTGATCCCAATACCAAATGAATTACAATATACTATATATATTTTTCCTAGATCTAGAAAAATCAGGACCGACACTGACATTAGTCTCCCTTTCATCTCCTGAAAGGCTATCTCATAGTTTTCTAACCATAAAAATTTCACACTTCTTATTCAATCATGTAAGAGGTGTTTCTAAGTGTGATGATTCATGTATGAAACTCCATTATTAGCCATGTATCCCCAAGAAACATTTTATATCAAATATGTTCTTGTGATTATCCTAGGAAATTATTGATCTCGCCTTCTCTAGGTTAACTGATACTTCTATCTCTGAGATAATATAACCCAAGAAGTGAAACTTATCCATCCAAAAGTATCACTTTTGAGATTAGAATATAACAAATTCTCTCTTAGTCTTTCTAATAATATCTTAATATTTTTTTCATGGTCATGTACAGTGTGTTAATACAACAAGATATCGTCCATGAATACCACTACAAAACAATCCCAATATGGATTGAAATGTTAGTTCATCATTGACATTAGAACTGATAGCGTATTCATGAGACTCAATAGCAAAACTATATACTCATATAGACCATAACTTCTACAAAATTTTGTATAGGGTATATTTGTAGGTTGAACATGCACCTGATGATAACCCGATCTCATATAAATCTTTGAGAACACCTAATATTCTCATAGCTGGTTGAAGAGATCATCTATCTGGGGGAAAGGATACCAGTTCTGAACTGTTAACTTGTTAAAATTCCATTAATCCACACATAAATTAATGGTTGTATCTTACTCCTTGGAGAAAAGGACCAGTGATCCCCAAGGATAAGTATTGGGACATATAAACCCCTTTGCTTCTATTCCCTCTAGCTGCCTCTTGAGATCCTCCAACTCAATAGTTTCCATCCTATAAGGGGGAATGGATACTAGTTTATCTCTTGTAAATATCTCTATAGAAATATCCACCTCTCCCTCGGGAGGTATTCCTAAAACTTCATCTTGGAAAACATTCAGGAAATGATCAACCACTGGAGGGAAGTCTTCCTTACGTGATCCCTGATCATCTAGATATAAACTAGTCATCTAGTTTGCCATATCACCCTACCCACAATGATAAGTTCTATCTCAGCTTTCTTGGATATCCTAGTCACCATTTTGAGTGAAAACCATCCCTCTGGAGATGCGAAGGTCACCCTCCGATAATATAAATCAATGAACACATAAAAGAGAACCAACTAGTATATCCTGATAATGACATATATTCCTATCATCTTGAGGTCAAAGAGGTCCCATATGAAGTGACACTCACCTACCACATGGGGTAACCCCTTTCACTGGTCTACACTCTATGATAAAATCCTCAATAGAGTATCCAGTGTCATCACACCACTTCAAAGTTGAACATCGAGTACAAGACTCTTGAAAATAGGTATTGATATGAAAGAATGTGATACACTTGTATCAAAAAGAGAAGATACTAATGTAGATTCTACAATAATAGTACCTCTCATGGTATAAGGTTAAAATATCTACTCCTCATGTATTGGATGCATTGTATACATATTTCATAAATTACATCCTTGAGATATATCCTGACTACCCTAATAAAGTCTTCTCTACTATCATTGTTATTCCGGTCTCTAGCTGCCACATAAATAACCACAATCTCAGTCTAATTGACCGGCCACACTCTAGCTCCCTACCTGATGAGAATATACTAACCCCACTTCAGAATGTGGATTCAGTGAAGACCCTCTCTTGCTAGCTATTGGAAAAGTCCTACAAAATTGTTTTAGATGGCCCATACTACTGCAAGCTCAGCACTCAATTGGGTCTCTATAACACTGGATCCTCATATGTTCTTGCCTCACACAATAATGAAATGTCACTTCTTTCCACCTAACACAAAACCACTTGGTTGAGAAGCTGATCTACCCTACATTGTGAGCCAACTTCCCTCATGTTACACTTAGTAATCAGTGTTGGATTTACAATTATTGATATTTTAGTAAGCTAAAAAAATATTCATCATTGATCATATTCCATACATGAGACCATCATCAAATCACCCAGCTTTCAATATCTCACCACATAAAAAAATAGGCACTGGAGATCTGTAAAATAGGATTAATAGTCCTTGACTGATAATATTCCCTACTCCAAGTGCATAAACTCCCTAGATCTATCATACCACAACATATTTGGATATAAATAGTCATAAAAGGATGTTTTAAAATTATTTCAATATATATCCTGAATAAAATTCATATGATTAATCATGACCCACCATATCTTGGTGTAATACCAGAGAATATATTTAGAGAGCTTCACTCTACTCTTAGTAGGTGTCTCGAGATGCTTGAAAATAAAATTCTTGGCCTCTAGACATAACTCTATATCATGTAGTCTTCCATCCCTAGAAAATGTGGGTGGGTATTATTGTAGGAACTCACACACCAACTATTACAAAGTCAGGGCATATTGTGGTTCTCCCTAAATGGTCAAGATGAAATTTAAGAATTCATCTTGGAACTGGGCCTCCACACCCGTATCTGTTATAACAGGTAGTTCCATAAGTGGCACTTTTGGAGATTCTATAGGTGTCCCATGGCATACCACCTTTAGAGAATAGTCATCACCACCCTCCTGGTACATGAATAGAGGTTATCATGGTAGCATATCTCTACAAATTCCAAGAACAGACCTTGGTTATGTTTTGATAAAAAAATATCATAGATATAAAATAATTACAATAAAAAGCCTTTTAAAACACAAGTCACACCCCTCTTCCTGCTCCTAAATATAGTTATGGGTGACATACAAATAAAACATACTCATTAGCTACTGCTTACTTATAACTACTTGGGATAGTTCAGGGCCAAGTTATCTACTATAAGTTCATGTTTCTTGTATAGAAAGTGTTATCTGAATGTTATAGAGGAAAAACCCTTTTAAATTTCAATTGGAATCCATAATTAATGACAACAATTAATTTCAAAATTCAATTTCATTTAAATTAATTCTTATTTATATATAAATTTTATTTAGAACATTGAACTATATGGATCACCCTATCCAATTTATAAGGTCCCATGTGCCTTATAAATTTAATTTTGGAATATATTTAATATTAACCAAGAATTAATCAAGTCCCTTTATGAAATTTCATCACAATTACATTAATATAGAAATAAGTCACCAAGAAATGTTGTAGGCAATGCACACAGTAATATAAACATGGCATGGCATAATGCATGACATATAAATCTTAGGGTGAATATAATGATTCATGATGAAATATCTCCTTTACATATCTACCCAAGGGTAAAAATCCATAATCTTGAGGAACAAAAAACATCAAGTGTGTCACCCAACAGTGAAATAAAATCCACTAAAACAAGTATAAACTAGAATATCATATCCCATCCCAGAAAAATGGTCTTTTTCTTGTACGTGGGTAAGATTCTCCCAGGAAAATCTCATTACCAAATTCTAACACATTCTTAATCTCCTAAATAATATTCCCAAATAACAGGAAAAAAGAAAATTACCCCTTTAGATACAACTTTTTGGCATTCCAGACCTAGTTTAATCAACATTAACAAAACCCGATTGGCCACATGGCCTCCTTGTGTGCTAGAGGCTACCAACTAGTAATGATGGTCCATGGTAGAACAATGGGTATACTATACCCAAATGATCATAGTGTGGCATAGTGGCATAATAATATCAAACAATAGTCGAAGCATATGAAATAAATGAGTATCAGAATAATAGAAAACCATCATATAAATAACTAAGTAATCTCATCCAATAGTGTCATATACAGTTATGATCATGGAATTATATACAATATATATGAATCCAATATAGTACATGTATCAAAATAAAAAAAAATACCAAAATTAATTATCCCTAGATAGTATCACAATCCCAATGCTTGATCTTGTGCTCTCCTTCTATTCATAACTAATCAAGCATCAGCAACTAGGTGTTTGTCCCTATCCCAACCTGCATCCATGAAGTCTATCTGGGTACAAAACGACATCCCAAACAGTGTGTGAGATAACACTCAGTAGGCCACTACCAATGGTTTCTATAACAAATCCTATCTATGCATATAAGTTTAAGTAGTGTATAGATATAATAGGTGTACAAGTAATGATATTATAAGTGGTATTATCCAATCTATATGGTATCACATTGATCAAGAAACTATATCAAAAGTAACCCTATAAGAATAGAAAGTATCAACGTCAATGGAATATTCCATATAATCACGTTTCAATAATATAGGATCTAGGGTCTAAGGAGTGGTAATGTCCAAAAAACTATATAATCCATGTTAAACAAGTAAATAGAATCCAAGGAGAAAAAATTTACATGGAATCCTAAAGGATCATCAACTCCAAGGAGTAAAAATGTACAAGTAATCCTTTAATGTCAAGTAAACTAGTTTAATTGGATCCTCGGAGTAGAAATATCCAAGGTATCTATGTAATCCACATCAATTGGATCTAAGGAGTATAAATTTCCTAGGAATACTAATATGTTTATTGGATCCAAGGAGTAAAAATGTCTGATGCATATTAACAGGTCAAGTAAATCTGATACAAGGACTATAAATCTATAAAGAATCCTAACATCTAAAGTCAACAGGACCCGATGAGTATAAATTTCCAAAGCATCCAAATAAGCAGGATCCACGGATTAGAAATTTCCATGGTATCCCAATATAGCCATTGGATCCTAGTAGTAGTAATTTCCCAGGCATAGTAACCATTTTATTCACTAATTCATTAACCATTCAATTAATCATTTTAATAATCTCATCAAGATCATGTACAAAGAAAGTTAAAATCCATTTCTTACCTATAAATTACAATTGACAAGGTGTTATAAGGTTTTCATAACCTTTTCTAAATTCACTTTACTTTCCCAATCAATTCTAAATTACATAAGGAAAGCTCATCACACCCCATGGATGGCATAGACATTATATAAAGGTAGAAACCACCACATGGGTGGATTTTATTGTTGTTAAAAACCTCCGACCTTGACGAAAGGTATCAAAGGAATGTCTCAACATGTTTATATAAATTAACCATTAGTTCAATTAATTTAGAAAGCATCGCCTAGAAATTATGGCATGCAGCATAATAGAAAAAAACTATAAATTATGATACATTAAGGTAAAGGGTAGATCCCACCTACCTCATATTTCTAGAGGAACACATTTCCAATCTTCACCTCTGATTCGATCTAGATCATAAGAAAATGGAAGAATGGTCGAACACTCTGAAAATAGGGCATAAGATCTTGAACCAAAATAGTTTCACTGATAGTAAGGAAAATAGATAAAGGTTAAAGAGGCATTAATAACTAACCAATTCATAACCAATGATATAAAAAACTCTTGAATCATACATTGGACTGAGGAATTCCATCAATCACGAGGATATGAATTCAAGAGCTCAATAGGAGAAGAGGGAAGTGTCCATGGCTGGAGAAAATGAAAAGGAGGAGGAGGGTGAATAATTTTAAGCATTAAGGAAAAATGGTCACTTCCCCTTAAAATATTGGGTCACATGGTTTGGTATCATGGTTTTCTAAATTATGTACCCTTCACTATCCCATAACCTTCATTTCACAATTCATGTTCCTAGTTTGGTAATCTATGTGAAGACCTTGTTATCTCCCTCTATCAAAAACTCTATAAACCCTAGATGGATTTGCAGCCCTGGTTTCATGATTTTATCAAACCATGAAGCCCTAGATATAGGGTTGGATCACCCTATATGGTTTACATAAATAGTATAGCCTGATCATCAAGGGTTCTACTAACTATGCAGCCCAGCTGACTCTTCTAAAAACTCTAGCTTTAAGGCTCTGAACAATCCCCAAACACCCCTATTTCCCTTATAGCATCACTATGCATTCACATTAGGTCAAAACCAAGTAATTAAAATTTAAATGATATAGTTTTGTACATAATAGAAAATCAAGGATCTTACACCTCTATCTAGGCCATTTTTTAGGACTCCCTCCGAAGAGAGATTCGTCAAAAGTGGTGTAAAACCTTTTAAAACCTAGGATTCCTCTAATTAGTAATACTCTTAGCCCCAAAGTCACACTAGTTAACAATATTCACATGGGATTCCTTTTTTGTGATACTCCTAGACTTAAATGGATAATAAGAATGTATCTCATGCCTCTAATTCAAAAGGAACCAAGCTGAACTAATAAATGACCAACTTAGGAACCTCAATCGTATAGGTCACCCAAATGAGGTAAGTACAACCCTTTCACAATTTTGGTATCTCAAAACTCATTTTCAATCTTTCCCTTAGTTCAACCATTTAAAATGTATTTTTACCTAGGTCAATACCTTAGACATATAACATACATGACTAGTACATCATAATTTTTTTTTCAAATTTATAATCATGTATTCCATTAAAACATTCTATCTCCCATACCCAAAGAGATATCCCTTGGGTTTTTCTACCACATTGGTAGGGCCTTTAGAGTATATTCAATCATGTATTAAATTATAATGAGGACTTCACACTAAGGGTTCCCATAATGGTTGTTTTAAACAAGTCCCACATCCACCAAGAACTCATAAATCCCCTATCAGTCTCATTGATGTGTCTAAGGTAACAATGGTGTAACATTTCATGTGTAATCCCCCCATACCTTCACCTGACTTAAAATTTTGGTTAGACTATAACAGGGTTTATCAAACATAATTCATACACCAAACCATTTATAGGAAACTATTCCTAGTAGTCCACTCCATATGTATTTATAATGATTAGAAATTTTCTTAGTCAAGTGACATTAATCTTGAAGACATAATAGTTCTTTATGCATAACCTTAGAATTCACATAATTTTCATAAATGAATGATTATAATAAGGAGATAATATTCTTAGTTGTATGATTTTAAGAGGAACATCATCAATCATATATGATAAACCATAATATTTTTTATTATTTTCTTTATCAAAATTTTTTAAATGGTACCACATACCTAAACATATGGCACTTAACTATATGGGTTTTGATTTTTCTCATGAGTATACAGAGGAATGAACTCTCATGAGACCAATAGAAACATCATAAAACTTATATTCTCTCTAGATGGTGATAATTTATAGATCTCCTAACTATATTGATTTAAACTATATCATAATAAATCAATTATGGATGATAGATAACCTATAACATTGAATTCTCTTGAATTCATAGTAGTAGTCAATCACATACAAAGTGTAACCAGTACAATTTCTAGGAAGGATTTGATAAAAATGGTTTTAAATCTAGAATATTTCTAAAATAGATATTAATATCCTCTCATCCTCTTTATTTTGATATGTAGTCTTCGTGAAAAAAACAATGGGCCTATGATAAGAGCAGCAAAAATAAAAATAGTGAATCTGATGTGGATTGAATTGATTTTGAATGAGATCAATTGAACATGAATTATAATTTATGATGATGTATTGACTAGTTTATAATTATTTACTTCTCCATCATGATCCAAATTTCATGAAAATATAATGTACCATAAGGCATTATTATCCATTGCTACATTGAGGTCACTTATGGGGAAGTTAGGGTAGTAATATGTCACCACTAATGACACTCATGACATATATTATTATGACAATCTCAGCTCCAAACCCATAATGAATGATGTCGAACTCTAATTTACATTATTGCTAGTATGTTTTGAACTATGATATTATAGTTCCTATGTAAGAGAATCATCCCTTCCATGGATATAGCTATGATTAACTAATAATAATATAAGTTGTGAGGTCAATACCATGATGGTTGTCTAGTAAGAGAAGGTGGTCACCATTTCAACCTCAAACCACATTATAATCCCATAACCATAGAAATTTAATGCTTACCTTTAATATTTGGAAGAGTATATGAATGAAATATCTTATCCCAAAATAGCATCTCCAAAACCATGATGATGGGATCTTACTAAGAATGGTCATTATCAATTCTATATAGAACTAATATTTATGAAATCTATTGTTGAGTCTCCAGTCCTAGTAACTCGTATAATGGTTCCTAGAAGGATGGATCTCCAAGGAAAACTAACTAATATTGATCAATACTAGGTTCATGCCACTACTAATGATAGCATCTCCAATTCCCATTGATATATCCTGATATCTTACCCAGTGATATTTCAAGTCAATATAAAAAAGAATCATTATACTTCATCAATATTTACATTTGGGAATAATTCAAAGAACCCATCACCAATAATAAAAAATACAATCTACTATAGATTTTATACCTGAAAAAACCCATCAGGATGCTCTAAAGGTATGTACTAGATCACCCTTCTTGAAGGTCCTCCCCATGAAAACATGAATATTAACCATGGATTTCCTCCTCATTGTAAGTATTTAATTGAATTCTATAAGGTTTTACTCTTGGTACTAGTTGTGGAGGTCCTCCCTATGAAAAAAACATTTATCTTTCACAATGATCCTACCCATGATGAATATCACTAAATCATCCACAATGTATGTTCTCCCTATAGTGATCATTAAACCATCTAGAATATAGAACCTCCCATTTAGGGAAAATTATAAAAAAAAATCAATAGAGTCCATCCTCATTATATTGGATACAAAGTCACCCACCACCCCATGATGAAAATAATAAAATTAGAAACCATAGAGGTTTTATAATAGTTTTATAGAAACCAAGATCCATGAAGTTCTTTTCCATGGTCATCAAGAATTTAGTAACCACGAGTATCCTCCCTCGGGTAATAAAGAACCCAATAACCATATATCGCCTCCAAATTGTGATAAAGAAACAAAATATAGATGAAATTATGATAGTATCTAGCATAAGGTACATCATCATGCAATAATAATTTCAAATATTATCCTATATAAATAGTTTTTGGTAAAAATGAATCCCACTAAACATAGAACTCCAACTTCTATAAGAAACATCTCATCCTATTCAATCTATGGACCAAGTTTATTATCATCATTAATTATTATTCTAAATCATGTAATTATATATATGGTTTAAAATGTCCTGAATGATTCCACTTCATTCAATAAAGCTTCTAGATATTGAAATTTATTATTAGAGAAAGTTTAGAAAGCATTTTTCAAATATAAAAATGTTTTAAACATCATATGGAATGATGTGGATAAAGAAAAAAATTTCATGTTCATTCCATTAAATACATATAGAAATATATTATTTATATTATATTCAAAGAGGGATGTATTCCATACCATCACTATAATTTTTAGATAATGTTAAGACATATAAAATTTAATCATTCACCTCATGAAAGGTACATTGATAACATCATGGTGTGGGATAAATAAAGCTACTATAATGATCTGGTTTCCATTTTAGTTTCCCAAAACCCAAATAAAACCAAAAAAATATGAGCATTTATACCAATATTATTTAGATGGACTCAAGGATCATTATCATATTATGAAGGGTGATTATATTAATGTGTGCACCAAAGTATGGGATAAATTTTCGGTATTTCAATTTTTCCCATCACTTTTTTAATAGGTTCATTTCAAAAAATAATTTTATAACATCATGACCTAAAATATTATTTTAGATAGAACATTTTGGAGATTAGTTAATTTAATATATTGGGACCACATTCTCCCAAGAGGGTAGAAAATAGATACTCAATTGGAATGATAAATTTACATGATTTTACACGAATTTTTAACCCAAGTAAAATAGATGGTGAACCTATAGCAGTAATAGCATGAAGATATATATTAGGTGATAATGATTTCTAAGGAGGGCCCATCATATGAAAAACTATACCCACCATATTCTAGAGTACAATCTCACATGGAAAAGATATAGGTAGAAACAACTAAAACAAAATAGGGATGACCCTGAAACAATAATAAGGGGTAGTTTTACCCTCATCACTACCCTTGGTGTCATCAACTATATAGAGGGATGAGTGATTTGGTGATAATTGTACTTTTAGAAAATTAATATTCTTATCTATGGGGATATAACTATAGCAAATACCCCTATTTTATGCTCTATTAACATTTTATCAATAAATCCATCCCCTAGGATCATGTTTAGTTGAACTTATGAGTGATTCGCAATAATTATCATTTATATGACCCCTACCCCCCCCCCCCCCACCACCACCACCACCATTTTATCACAAATAAATCATTAAATAATGATATTAATACATCCTAAGGGCTAAAAACCCCAAAGATCATCTAGTAAGGAAAATTTTAATAACGATTGTGATTTTTTCCTTTAAAGTTATCCTATTACTGATAAGACCTTGTATTTTATTGAAAAATATGAATAATTGGTTCCCAATTCAAGGGTTGTATCATTAATTTTCATTAATAATAACCCTTCTCGTGACTCAAATAATGATATTAATAAATAATGGAGAAACAATGAAGAATCTGTGGAAAATTTTGATTTTATGAATGTATGTGATGAAATGGTGTGTACTATGTATCAAAATTTATCCCATGATCTGGTAAGTCTATTTCACATTCCACTACCACCCACTTTGTGATCTAGTGATAAAGACAAAGAGAATAGTTTTTCAACATCCATAGTCCACCAACCTATTGAATATGTTAGGATACCTTCTACTAAAGAATGATATTCCTAATACAAGTTCAAAAAATATAATCCTACAAAAATTAAGGTCAATCATCCCCATCAAAATATTCCCACTGAGTGATATTATTACCCAAAAGTTGTTATACCTCGTCCAGTTAACACTCTTTGATTTGTGGAGGTTTCCCAACATATAAGGTAATAATCTATCATTTTACCTAATCAGGTTACATATATAACGACTATTTTATTTTTATTTATGGTTGATTATAAATGTTTTCCAATATTATGATAGAATTAACCTCCAATTAAGTTAATACATCTAAATATAGCATTAGAAATCTATTAACCATAAATTTAGATGAGATAAAAAATCCTATTTAGGATGCCCTCTTTGATTAAATTTCAATGCCAAGATTAGTGCCAAAAATAAAACTACATTATACTCTTACAACATAGATGGATTTTGTGAAAATGCACTTCTACACCCAGACAGAAAGGTGTAAATAGAGTTTGTTGCCATCACTTTTCTCAATTACAACATTGATAACCAAATTTTCTTATTTTTAGAGGAAATGGGATACTTGAAATATCATATTACACACTTTTTATAATGATATAACCTAATTTTAGGAATTCCTAAGGAATAAAAAGAAGTAAAATGTAGATGTTTTATATAAACATTAAATGGTTCTATATTCATTTAGTATAGTAATATAGTATATGGATAAATTTATAATTGATAATATCTTTGATGGTATTTCCACCACTAGTTCATCTCAAAAGTGAGAAAAAATATTACACAAAGCCTCTCTAATTGTAAAATGTTTTACAATTAGAGAATCGTATACATAATTTCTATATGCAATGGTTTGACCTACACCCTATACATAAAACTCCCAAATAAATAATTGTTAGATATTTTTTTACAGAATAATTAGGATGAGATCAAAATAATTATCATTCCAAAAAATTATCATTACATATTTCATGATATCACTATAATAGAACAACAGTTGGAAGATGAAATCTGTTACACAAAAACTAAAACTCAGAAAATAATTTCATCATAGGAAAGGAAGTGTGTTAAATTACTAACTACTAATATCACTATTAAACAAGAAATTGTATAGTATACAACCCAAAAATCTACTATATTAAATAAGGTGACTTTTCTTGGATGATAGAAACAACACTCACATCCTAATACAAACACATAAGATATGGATAAAAAGAGGAGTCACTAAACTTTTGAGGGATAAAAAAATTAATAAATAATTATCAATTCTTGGGATATTTTATTTATTATATGGAAAAAATGTGTTAAAATTTTAATCTTCCAGGAAACGGAACAAGGAAGGGTTGAATTATCAACCCACTTAGTATATTTATGACTAGATATTAGGGAATTAAATCTGAGGATACATTATCTTGAATGAATTTATCAAGAAGATGGTATATTAATAGTTGGTAACCCTAGACAACACCAAGAAAAATACGATATATATGTATTCCAATTCACCTAAAGAACAATATAATTGGAATGATATACCAAATTAATATAATCAAGATTATTATGACCAGATGAAAAAAAATATTTTTAATCTATGCACGTGAAATCATCAAGGAATTCTTGAGTCAACTAGTCATGGCCTCAATTCCACATGTGACGCGTACAATAATATAATTTTCTCTAACCATCAAAAAAATTGAAATCGTCATCAATGGAACAAATAATTAAAAGATAGACCACAATGGGTTCCCAAAATTGTCCAAACCATTATAGATTACATGACCCTATTAATATAAGGATGATTTCCACCACACTATTGAATTTCTATTAAATAATGTGTCTAAGTATGAATCAATTAGAATAATCCTTGTTAATAACCTATACAATGATACCTATGAATCTTACCAAATATATTTCATTGGAAAAAATCACGGGTTTACTTTAGCGGTAGTGGAAGGAATTGTTATGGTTGATCTTGGATTTTGGGTGTAATCCTTACTAAAATTATACATTTGATATAAACCAAAATATTGGTTCTTTGAAAATCTAAACTAAAGTATCGATTTAAACCAAAAATATATAAGACTCATTTTACTCCTATTAGATAATTGGATTATTAGGTTGGTTGAAATTCATTTGGAAAATCATATTATTTAGTAATATTAATTCAAAATAACGTGAAAACAATAAAAAAAATATTCCTAATTTTGATCAAGGAATTAGAGATTCATCATAAAATATGTATCAATATTTCAATACTTGGGTTCTAAAATAGCCATCTAACAATATAAATCAACTTATAGCTCATAAATATGATCTATTGAAGCATATATCAGTCATTCTAAGATGAATATTTATTTTTTATACCCTTCATATTACAAAGGTTCTCAGGTAATACCTTTTTTAAGAATTTTTAAAATTTAAAGAGTTCAATACTATAGTAGTCACCATCAGAACATATTGGGTAGAGAATAATCCCTATAAATGTCACATTTTCATTTTGTTAAAATACAATGATCTGGAAACTACCATAAAAACCTTGTATCACTATATGATTCTAGAAAAATCAAAGGTATCATTATTATTCAAGACCTAGTGGATAATAGCTTGAAAATTGACCTCATTAAATCTCAAAATCACAATCTTAGGGATATAAGGAAGTTAATCATGCTCTTTATGACCTGAAAATTCAAAGATATGATAAAATGGAGAAGAAAATCCAAGATAAGATTATACAAAACAACCAATATAGAGAAATTTTGTTAGATTTCGAGTTCATAGTAGTACATTAGGATATAATTTTAAATGGTTCAATTGGAATACCATGGATTTATATGGAAACACAAGTTCCCTATTTGAACTATAAATTTCTAAAGTATTCAAATAATGGGTAATTTTGAGTTTTTTATTGTGATAATTCTCTTTTTAACTCTTACAGGGATCGATATATCAAATTAGGGTACTACAAAAGGGGGTAGCTGTTGATGAATCCTAAAACATATGTAAATACTCTTAATAAACTATAATATTCTTTTATTATTTAATGTTATGTTCTTAAGGTAGGTTTTATAATTATTATCGACTATATTAAGTATAAAATTATAGCTTTTTTGGAATCCTAATATTTTAATTTCTAAAGGAACAGAGCCTCATAACACTTTCTTCTTTTATGATTAATAAGTATACATCTCTAAGGACCAATCCACATCAATAAAGGAAATGGTTCCCATGAAACTAATGTCATTAAATCTGAAACCTAATAATCACTTCTCAAATACATGTTTGAATAATATCCATTATATAAAGAAAATTATTTTACATCGTGTGGAAATGTACTGTGAAAAGGTAAATGTTGGATTAGGTGTATTTTAAACCATTCCCATGGTGTCTACATAGACTAATAAATTATCGCTAATTTTGGATTAGTTTGGTTCAATAAAGGATAATGATACTACTATAAAATATCTTAACACATAGGAAGAAGTCTCATTCCATATTATAAATGAAAATGAAGAAGAATATATCAATGGTTCCCCATAAGATTTTGAGGAGGGTGCTTCCACCACTATTGATGAACTTAAGAATGTGAATCTAGGAATTAAAAGGAGACTCAAATAATAAATTGATATATACTACCAATTGTATTGAGGATAAATAATAGTATTCCACCTTTATCAAGAAAAATTAGGATGTCATTTCATTGAGAAACATGGAGAATATTGGTTTAGACCAGTGAACCAATATCAGTCACTTGTCCCTTACAAAAAAACAACAAAGTTATAAACAAACATCAAGATGAAAGAATCCATATAATGGTATTAAGGTGGAAGTTTGTGTGTATGAGTTAATAAAATGTGGTTTCATATAGAAATTTCAATATATTAAACGTATTTCAAATAATTTCCTTGTTAAGAGGTAAAATTATGAAATTAGAGTCCATAATTACTTTAGGGATTTATACAATCATTGAATAAAATGAGACTTCCATATTCTAATTATATAACTATTGATTAATGGAATTGTTATTTTTCCTAAATTATGCTTCATTTATTGGTAACTTTTTTATATTAATACCTAAATTCCTACAGAATATATAGAGGGAACTTCCATCAGAGCACCTTAATATATTTATTTGCTGAAAAGTGATGTCAGACTTCCTCAACAATACTAAATCCACTAATCAAATGGTAATGCATAGCATTTTTTATCTTCTACTAAGTAAACACATGGAATGTTACATGGGTTATCTAGTTGTTAAGTCACTCTAACATCAGGATAAATTTATAAATTTAAATGTTTTTCTCTAAAATGTGATCACACGGCATGTGAAAAGATTCAATTAAAATGTGCCTTATGGGTGTTTTTATGAAAATAAAATGGTGTTATAGTTTTTCATCATAAAATTAACTTTTATATCAATAATTATAAGTAAATTATTTCAATTTACCCTCACAAAAATAATTAAGGGTTAATAGGACTTTAATGAAGGATGACCTTCAAGAATCATTTTATTAATAACATCATCAAAAATATATTTTTAAAAAATAATGATGATAGGAGGGAACAGAAGGTGGGATAAATATTTATAGAATACTTTTTATAGCCTCATGAAATATCTCTCACATTCTATATTTTTGATAGCACCTAAAAATGAAACCTTTTATTCTCTTTATGACAACAATGTAATAGATTCTTTGTGACCTTCTCACCTAGAAAAATAAAATGTGTAAGGAAATAATATTTTATAATCTCATATACACAATTTTGGTAGCTCATATTTGGAATATTACTATTGACAATAATTTCCCTACATGGATACTAATTTTATATAAGTTCCATCATAATATATATAATTACAAGTTTTAAGTAATATCTAATGTTTATTGTACTCAAATATTTTCTTATTTATACTATATTGGCTAGATTATTAGAAAGATGGGTTATCATGCTTAAGAAATCCAACATCAATTTTCTATCCTAGAAGGCGATCAAAGTAAAAATATTGGCAAGTTTCATAGTTTCACACTATTCCCATTATGATTCATATTTTATCATAGATATCCATATTGATTATCTATCCTCCATTCATGAGTCTAGTAAATCATTAAAAATTTACATTAATTGTGAACCTCAAAGTCCATCTTAAAAGTTGATCAAATAACCAAGAATCAATTGGGTCCGTATGCAGATTATATTCACTTATATAGTAAAATCAAACATTCCCTACTCTTTCATAATTTTAAATAGATTCACTAATAATAAAATGGAATTACAAGCACTCATTATGCATTTAGATTTATCTTTTAATATACCAATTATCTAGTAAAGTGTCATTGGTGACCTAGAGAAGGTGATTATATAGATCAATGGAGAGTATACCATCAAAAAATAAGACTTTTTATATATGTTTGGCTACATCATAGAACTAATGAATTATTTTCCCTTGAATTTAATATTTTCCCACATTCCATATTTTGATAATGTATGAGAGGATTTATTTTTTAAATCATTAGATAACTCCTATAAATACGGTTCAATATGGGGCTATCATCAATATTACACATCTAAGAGTTTTTTCCCCATTTATATTCAAATATACAAAAGAAAATAATTTAATTTATACTACATTATTTCAACAAATATTTTCATCCATATAACCTAATGTATAAACATTTGAATGTATTCAATATAGAAGTATATATGGAATGGGACTTTGTCATAAGAGTGATCTGGGAGGGAGTAGGTTCATCTTTGAGTAATGAATTACATTATTTTTAATGGATAAAATCTATAGAAATTTATTTATAAAATAATATTTATTGTGGTCCTTCTTGGATGCATTGAAGGGGTATATACCCTCACTTTCATGTTATAATTTGACGACGGAACCTATAGTGAATATCAAATAGGGATGAAGATTATTCAACATATCATGAGACATGTATATTTTTCAATCAATGATGTTTAATTATATATAATTCAAAAGGAAGATTCATATAGGTAATTTACTTACGAACATTATTCATTAACCCTCAGACTTATTTCACATTACGAAATATTCCTAGAAAATATCCAAATGGTTGATAAATTTCATTATTTTATACCCTCTATCCACTGTCAAAAAATTAAAATTCATCAGCATGAATCCTGACTTCTACTCTAAATTGGTTAAAGATAAATCATTGATGTTGATCAATAAAAACTCTATAATAAATTTCTTAAAGTCCAATATCATCCCCATATGTGGTATTCCTCATTCAACTCATAAAAAATATCCCCAATGTTAGTGTGTCTAGAAAAATAAATTATATTTTCACCATAATATATAGTAAATTTATTCATCGAGTTACCATGTCACTCAAAACGAATTAATATATGTGTTCAAGAAAAATATATCCCATATTCTTTAGAACATGGTTTATGAGGATAAGATATCTTTTCCCAATAAAATCCTACATTATTTTTTGGATTATCACACCAAAACTTATAATTCCACACAAGTAACCCTATATTAACTTGTTTATGGGATATATGTGGTATTTTATAATAAGATGTAGTTACACTCACTCTAGATGGTTATTTATGATCAATTGGTCAACATAAAATGATAATAAAACTAGTTTTATGGAATATAAGAAATTTATAAGAAAACGTAATAGTCATTTCTTAAACATGAGGTTTATTATAAACGTGTTCCGTGAGCATTAGAAAAAATGGTCACCTTTGATTATTTTTCAAAGGATAATTGGTGTTAACTTAATGATACATAGAAAAAATCCAAAAAAATAGAGTCTAAATGGAAAATACATTACATCATAAATAATTTTTACTCTAAAACATCATAATCCCTATTTATAATGGATGGGGAGAGTATCATGCCTTCGACCAATATGAGGCTTCTAGTGAAATAATTTTAATAAATTTGGATTTGTTTTAATATTCCTTCTTCATAACCATAAACAATATAGCATTAGTTCTTGATTATATTTCCTTAAACTTCACATAATAAATTCTATGTCACATGACCGAAAATAACATGTCATATGTTCTTTATCATATCACTATAAACTATAAGGTAAATGTTCAATCGTGTAAGACCTTAAACTAAATAGGGTTATCCATTTTATGTAACCTACAACCATAAGTAATATATATATCTACATAAATTTTCCTAGTGTACGGGTTTAATAATTCAGGTTGGGGCTCTTAAAAGAATGGTAACTAACATAATCCCATCATATTTTCTCAAATGAATGATACAGAATTATACAGTTATCTACATTTAATGAAATACATGAGGATTTATTCCTATTATCATAAGATTTATAGTGAAACCGAGATCTCATTTCCGTATCCCAATCACAATTTTACCTATAATTCCATTCCACATTACACCCTAGAGGAGGGAATTACCCTAATTCCTATTGGGTTTTCAACCTCTCATCCTCTAATCATCGTGTCTCTCTTTACCATCATATTTTATCATGACTAGAATCCATATCTTCAAAGTGATACCTTATTAAAGACCTTTATGTTTCTCGATTCATGTTCCAATTTGATACATATAAACATCAAGATTACATAACCTAGACACAGATATAAATCA